>CM046949.1:30947580-32197580 GCA_025698515.1 Gossypium sturtianum
TACAACTTGAACAAATAAATCCAAATAAAATAAAAATAATTCAAAGTTCGTTTAAATCACATTCCCACTGCATGGCCACCTCGAGTCCATCCGGCTCTCATCCGCGATCTACGAGTCACCCAAAAGTTAAAGGAGAAGGTGAGTCACCAAGACTCAATGTGTAACCCTTCCCCGGTTTAGTGCAACATCATACACAATTTATAACTAAGTTAACATGCACTAAATTTAACATGCACCCAACCTAGCCATCCAATACACCTTTCTCTAGCCCGTGTGGTACCAAACCACCGGTGGTGCCAAACCATCTGGTGTCCAAAGACACAATATCCATCAATATTGTGGTGCTAAAACGATCGTGACCGAAGTCACAAATAGTAATGATGGGGCCAACCCATCGTGTGATACCAAATCACCGGCGCCAATCCCGTTATATTATCTCGTGGGGCCAACCCATCGTGGTACCAAACCACCGGGACGAGGCGCTATGAGGTGCCAAACCACCGGTGACCGTAGTCACGAAATGTGGTACCAAACCACCGGTGTCCAAGACACGGATATCACTTCCCCCTCCACTCGTTTAACCCACATCAATCAATGATATGCATTTAACAAGAATCATGCCAACATGTTTATTTAACAACATATACTGGATTTATCATCAGCCACATATTTATTTGCCACATATACCAAATATGTCATGCTTCCCAAAAGCATCATAAAGAAAACTCATAACAACAAGGACTTACCTGAATCCTTGCCTATACCATTATGGTATTAAATCCAAATCTACACCAATTCAGTTTAGCATACACAATGCGTTTAGCACAGTTATTAGTTATAAAGTGTGTATGTACACACCTGTTACTAACGATAGCCCAAATCCTAGAAGAGTCAATCGGCCACACTAGGTTCCTTGCCCCTACACTTCCTTTGAATATTAGCCACCACACACTATGTGTTTCTGCTTCCCTACAATCGGCAACCATCCATATTAATAGCCTTCGGCTTTTCCATCACTAAAAATATAATCTATTAAAATAGATCCTTACCACCCCTTACCAACCGATTGCTAATGAATGAAGGCTTGGTTTGAATACCTCAAAATCCCGGAGTACCTAGATAAAATTGATTCCAACAAGAATAATTAACACCTTGCTCTCAAATACCGAAATCGGATCTTACTCTTTTAGAAGTCGACAAAGACCAAGAGAGGAGAAGAAATAGGCATTTGGCTATAAGCACTTACCTTCCCAAACCGATTGAAAGAAGATTCCCAAAGAGATCTATGACACTTTTAACATTCGGCCAAAGTGCTTCTAGATAGGAGAAGGGAATTTCGGCACAAAGTTAGGGAGTAGATTCGGCTATGGTTGATTAAAATAATAATCAAGGTTCGGCTTTGAGTGAAAAAAAAAGGAAGAAGAAGTAAAATAGAAGTTTCAGCCAAAGGGGTTGAGGAGAGAAAAGAAAGGTATGAGGGGAGAGTGTTTTCGGTTTAACCAAAATAGAGAAGAAAAGAGAGGGATGAGAGAATAGGTGATTCGGCCAAGGGTCAAAAAGTAGAAAAGATGAAGATGGCAATGGGGTTTCGGTTTTGAGAGAGAGAGTGAAAAAGAAAGAAAAAGAGATGAAATGCTAGCCGAATTTGTCAAGTGAAAGACTAAGGGAATTCGACCTCCCCCTCTACATAGTTCCCTTGCCGTCCACTCCTCTCCAAGGAGTTCAAATTTCGGCCAACACCTTGAATCACTCTTGGCCACTAGTTTAAAAATTATTTCAGAAGAATTTGAATTAAACAAATGCCTACTTTTTCTCCTTGCCGCCTTTTTAAAATTATTCACATAAAATCCAATTAAAATCTTAATAATATCCTTATTAACCTGAAGTTTAAAATTGAGCATTTCTCCCTCTCTTTGCCGTCCAAAATATAGAGCAAAAAGGGGACTTCCGCGACTCGAACATAGGCTCCCCTTGCTCCCCTTGTGGCGTCAATTCCAGCTCCTAAGTGGCCTCCCTTTTGCCACTTCTCCAAGGCCTTTTTAGTGACAAATTTCCCCTCATTTAACTTGTAACCCCTACTTACTAAGGCTCCCTATCTTTAAAGCTTACAAATAAAATTTTCTACTACTCAGGCCTGCTCTAGACTTACAACTAAGTCTTGAAACATCTCAAACAACGACACCACAGCCCAAACACAAGCAAAACAATGCAATCTAAAATTAACCCCCAATTTATGATGTTACACAAAGGTTCCCTCGTTGTGATGAAAGGGCAGAGAAAGACAGCCAAGTTATATGTTTTGCGTGGTTCTGCACAGTTATTGGTGATGCAAATTGCTCGCTTCCTCTTCCTTGTCGGATGATGATATTACTAAACTTTGGCATATGCACCTAGGGCATATGAGTGAGAATGGCATGGCAGAATTGAGCAAAAGAGGACTTCTTGATGGGCAAGGAATTTGCAAATTGAAGTTCTGTGAGCACTGCGTTTTTAGAAAACAAAAGAGAGTTTGATTCACTAGAGGAATCCATAACACGAAGGGAACGTTGGAGTATATTCATTCTGATCTGTGGGGCCATCAAGAGTGCCTTCGAGAGGTGGAGCTAATTATATGCTAACTTTTATTGATGATTTTTCCGTAAAAGTTTGGGCATTCTTCCTGAAGCAGAAAAGCGATGTGTTTTCCGCATTTAAGTCTTGGAAAACTATGATTGAAAAACAGACGGGAAAACAAATAAAATACCTCCGCACAGACAATGGCTTAGAGTTTTGTTCAAATGAGCTTAATAAACTATGCAAGTCGAAGGATCGTGAGACACTTGATGATTAAATGCGTACTTACAAAGAAAAAGCGGCATTACTGAACGAATGAACGAAACGATCATGGAGAAAGTTCGATGTATGTTGTCAAATGCTAACTTACCAAAGTCGTTTTGGGCGAAGCGACCTCTCGCATGTTTTTGATCAACCGATCTCCATCCGCTGCCATTGAGAAAAAGACTCCACAAGAGGTATGGTCAGTAGTTCGCTAATTATTCTGATTTAAAGATCTTTGGGTGTCATGCGTATGCTCATGTTGATAATGGAAAATTGGAACCGAGATCCATTAAATGTGTTTTTCTTGGTTATAAAGCTGGTGTAAAAGGGTATAAGTTATGGTGTCCTGAAAATAGAAAAGTTGTGATTAGCAAAGATGTTATTTTTGATGAAACGACTATGCTACCTAACTTATCTCTTAAAGACTCTTCCAATAAAGAAAATCAAAAGCAGGTGGAGCATAAGATTAATACAGAGTCGACTCCTCAAGCCAGTACAAAATTTGAGAATAGAGTTGCTTCTTCACCACAATACTCTATCGCCAAAAATAGAACTAAAAGAGAAATTAAGCCTCCAAAGAAGTATCTTGAGGTGATCTAGTTGCTTATGCTTTAAATGTGGTCAAGATATAGATGCAAACCAAGAGCCGTCTAATTATTCTAAGGCGGTTAGTGTGAAGACTCCAGAAAATTGGATGTTTGCTATGCAAGAGGAGATGGAATCACTCCACAAAAACAGAACATGGGATCTTGTGAAACTTCCTAAAGGTAAAAAGGTTGTTCGCTATAAATGGGTGTTTAAAAAGAAATAAGGGACTCCAGGAGTTGAAGAACCCAGATATAAAGCAAGGCTTGTTGCAAAGGGTTACAGTCAAATTCCAGGAGTGGACTTCATAGATGTGTTCTCCCGGTTCATGAAGCATAGTTTGGTTCATGATATTATTGCTCGTGGTGATATTGTTGTGAGCAAAATTAGTACTCATGAAAATCCTGCAGATATGATGACTAAGTCACTTCCTATTACCAAGTTTGAGCATTGCTTAGATTTGGTTGGTGTTCATTGTTGAAGTTAAACCCTTAAGGGGTTTTATGGAAGAGGTGGATAACTTGTTCGTTGAGAGTTCGCGATGAAGAACTTGTTTGTTGAGAATTCGTGTCAAGGTGGAGATTGTTAGAGTTGTGTGACCCAAATTCTAAGATATTGCTTGCAAGTCAAGCTAAACAAAATATATCTTCTTTCTAGAAGATTTAGTATTTATGAGTATAATATATTTAGCATTTATTAGCATAATACATTTTTACTTTGATTAGAATTAGGTTTTACAATCCTATAAATAGACATAGTCTATTCCTCTTGTAAGAGGGTTCGAATTCGACATAGTGAATTTTTCTTCTCCTCTGCCCGTGGTTTTTTCCCGAAAGGGTTTCCACGTAAAATCTGTGTGTTCTTTATTTTTATTTCTCTTTTCTTTGCGATATATTTGTCATTACCGACGTTATATTTTTTCACAAAATCTTCAATGCATTCTTGGTCATTTCTCTTGATAGCCGAATTTCAATCATCTTCTCTTCTCCATCTTGCGAGTTGAACACATCTTCTTTAATCGAATCGTGTTCTTGTGTGTGGTCGTAAAGCACATTCTTGCCGATCCCACTCTAGTCTTAAGTCAATCGATTGAAGTCGGATCTATCATCATTAAGGTAAGGGGTTCATTTTTGGATTTTTCGTTATATCTTTATTTGGCTATGTTGCAAATCGGATTGAAGTTCGACTAATCGATGATGTTTTAGGGACGAAATCACTCGATATATTCTATTTGCTAATCCTTCGGATATAGTGGTAAGTGATGCAAGTGTAAGTAATACGTTGGGTATGAAATCTTTTGGAAATCCGAGGCTAACTTTTGATTGGTATTGTTCTAGGATCAAAGAAGAGTGGTTCTTAAGGAAATCCAAATAAGGTGTGTAATCCCATACCCTTCCGAATACATGTTGAAATGGTGTGTGTTCTCACATCTCTCTGATGGTTTGCATGAAATATTCTGTGATTCAGTCGAAATACCGAAGAAAACCGGAAATCGGCATCCATGATCACTTAGGCGTGCGTATGTCCGTAGTGGTAACCATAGTTTACAATGAAACAGTTTTTGGTCAGCAACAGTGACGTGAATTTGAAAAATCACAGAAAATAGGAGAAAAGGGATTAATAAGTGAATAAGATATCGAATTAAATCTTACTGTGTCTATTTTTATATGAAAGTAGCGGAGAAGGAAAAGGAATTTTAAAGTCTGTGATATTTTAATTTTAGTGAGACTGGTTCTGATCGACTTCGCGGTTCTATGTTCTGTCTTGGAAAAATCGTTTAAAATTTTACAAATGGAATTAAGAGTTATAATTAATATGTATGGATTCCTTAGTGAACCTATTTTCAATAGAAACAAGTGGAAGCAGCATATGAAATCCGTACAGTTAGATATTTGAAATTAAGATAAGAGAGGTCAGAATTGTTGGACAGTGAAACAAGGGAAATTTTATGGAATAAACTGTACTAAATGGTTAAGTCAAAAATTCTGGAAAAATTATCGTAAGACGATATATGAGTCTAGTTTAAAGGAAAATTTTCGGATCTAAATTTCGAGGTTTCTAACTCGAGTTATAGTCAGTTTAGTCAGTATGACGCAGATGGACAGTTTCAATCTTTTTGCCCCAAATTAGTAATTAAGTCTGGGTTGCGAATTTACCAAATTACCTTTGGAAGGTAAATTATCGAAATACCCCTGGGTTGCAAGATTACCGAATTACCCTTAGTGGGTAAGATTATCAAATTACGAAAATGCCCCTAATGGGCCGATCTGATGTATTGTTAATGGGCCGATTTGATATATATTATTTTATGGGACGATCTGATATATTGTTTAATGGGCCAATTTGACATATGGCTTAATGAGCCAATTTGATATAATGCCCTAATGGGCTGATTTTGCAAAGTGTTAATGGGCCAAAATCGTTTGTAATAAATCTACGATTTATTAATTATATCGTGGTTATATTGTAAATATCATGATTTACTATGTATGTTGCATTTACATAAGTTGCATGGGATTGGGATATTGATGATCGGGAAGTGAAATTTGGTGGCTCTGCCACATAATCAGTGACTCTGTCACATTTTGTCTGGTGGCTAAGCCACGTATATTCTGTTATTCTGGTGGCTTGTCCACAATTCGAATTTGATATAAATGACTAAATGCCTATGATTGGTATGTTGGCGGGGTGGGTTGACAAAAGATCCCCACGCAGTGTGATGGATGAGTACGGGTGGTGTGTAGCGGATGGAGATCTAGGTTGGGTTGGGTTGCATACATTCATACATTTGCTTCATTTTAAGATTGTTATGAAAAGGGCTTAGGCCCAAGATGATTGCTATATGGGTTCAGGCCCAGTGGATGACGGTAAGGGGATTTCACACTGAGTTCTTGTAACTCACCCCCTTTTCTTAACCCTTGTAGATAATGCTCGATGATTTAGGACTTGGGCCCATGGATGACTCGATGGAGGCCATACTTGAAAATGGTGTTATTGAATTTTAAATTTCTATTTACTGTTTATTTTATTATTTTGCTATTTTGGTTTAAGTTGTAATAAGGCCTCTGGAGTATTTTATTATCGCTTTATGGTTGATATACTTATTATTTTGCTTAAATGGTTTAAAACGAGAATTTTTCTAAAACTTAAATAAAGGTTTTCCAAAATCGATTAACAAATAGATTTCATAATAAACTTTATAAATATTTTAACACGGAAGTTATTTTCTCGAACTATCAAACAATATTTTCAAAAGTCACGGTTTAAGTTCACTACCTTGATTGTTGACTCATCAATCAATCTCTCAAAAATATTTGTATTTTATCTACGTTTAAAAACGATTTGAATATACGCAACTCTATTTCTAACATCACATTTTTGTAAATTGTTTATCTCAAATATGCTTTTGCCAGAAAAAAGGTTTTTAAAGATAATTACGTTTTCAAGTAGTTAATAAATTGCTTAAGTGTTTTGGGTTTTAACAAAGAGGCTAAAATTTTCAAACGAGTTTTTTTGTGTGACACGCCAGATTCGGGCCTAACTTCTGGGCCAGATTTGGGGTATTACATTTTATGGTATCAGAGCGCGGTTGCAAAACTCGGCTGTGGTTTGGGTTCAAAAACGTTTTCAAAGCTGTTTAAAAATTTTAATTTATATATGCATGTTCTAAAGGAAGTATGGCACCACGGTTATCCGGCACCAAGTCAAGTAAGTTTATGTTTTTATTTTATGATTAGTATGGTATGACTATAGAAATACTTTAGAACTATTAGCTATAGGAGTTAAGACTGTAGAGTCTGAGACATTATGAAATTTGACCTGCGAAAACAACTCTTATACCCGTTTTTCATAAGACATTGTTTAATAAACATTCGAACTATAGACTGATTCATAAGACTTTTAATCAAGATTAAATCGACTTAGTGAACATGAGCGCTAGAAGACGTGGACGCGGTAGACGTAGACGTGGTAGAGGCCGAGGTGCTAGGGCTAGATCTTCAGCATCGGGGCATGTTTCCAAAAGGGAGGTGTTGGCATCGCCAGTGGCTGAGACGGGATCTCATGATCGAGCTTGGGTTGTTGAGCTGACTCAAATAGTTAAGGAGGTATTGGAGGAGGTTAAAGGAATCAGTGAAGCACTTCGAGTGTAACACCCTGATTTAGGGGCTATGCAGGTTGAGTATAATTCGTGTTCTAGTAGGTTTTGGGTATGCTTGGATGTGTGTGAGAGGTGTTATGAATGCTCGGATTAAAGGGGAAGGCTTTGGAAAATTTTGGATTTTTAAGTAATAAAGGGAGCTTGGCTTTGGGAGGCCTTAAAGGAATTAATTGGGAGAATAGGACACATGAGAGGCTTTGGCAAAGTGGCTTCATGCGCCGCTTAAGAAATTGGAAGTAGCGCCTTTGAGGGTCTTGGGTTCGAATCAAAGAGGCAAATAGGCTGGTTTTAATTTTTGGATCTTGGCGTTACAAGGCGGGAGGCCTTAAAAAAGAAGTGGGGCGTGTTTTGACACAAGGAGCAATGGTCCAAGTGGCTAGCGTCGTCACTTAGGCGCGCCGAGAGAGGAGAGAGCGCGGGTTCGAGGGTGGAGCAGCAGATTTTGGGCGTTTATATTTTGCTTGTGATGGGCTGAAGTAGGAAGGGTTTAAAAATAAATTTGGGGGCTTTATGTCATAAAATCAAAGTGGCCGAGTGGCACAGGCGTTGGGGGTAAGGTGTGCGAAATGGTTCCGAGTTTGAACCATGTGAGTGGCATTTGGGGTTTTATTTTATTTTATTCTTTTTGGCAGCAAATTTGAAGGTGGGACGGTTTTTGGATGCTAAAAGGTGGATGAAGACTTGGTCTTCTTTTTTTTTTTTTTGAATTTGGCTAGGTAAGTTTGACCCATTCAAATTATTTTGAATGGATGGAAGGAGGTGTTTTAGGAGAGATTTTAGGTTTTTTTGGGAGCTTGGAGCTTGGCGATTAGTATAAATAGGGGAGGTGCTCATTGTTCACCACCATTTGCTCTCTCCTCACTAAAAGTTCTTGCTTCTTCTATTTTATTTTCCCTTAGTCTCTTGCCGAAAATAAGTCAAGAACACCCTTTCTTTTCCTTTCATTTTGTTGTAGCCAAAGCCGGAAGTTGGCTTATCCATTTTTTTCCCCTCTCCCTTCACCCCTTTTCTTTGACCTTGCTTCAAACTGAAATCACCCTTAAAAGCCTGCCATTGCCGAATATCTCAACACCATTTTAGAGTCATTGCCGAATCACCATTTATTCTCTTACTCCACTTTTGTTGCAAGTCCCTGAGCCGAACTTCCTGGTGGTGGTGGATTCTTGTTAGAGCAAAGGGTAGTGGTTAGCAAGGGAAGAAGAGCCTATCGCTGGGAACCTTTTGTAAGTCCGTTAGTGCAGAAGCAGAAGTAGCATTTCAGGTTTTGGTATCATTTAGGTGCGTAATCAACGCACTATTTCTGCGATTGTTGGTTTGTTTAATGTGATTACATATGTATTATGTGTGGAGGCTGATTATAATGGCTTAAGTGATGTGAATCGATGATTGGTAAGATTGGTTGTGTTGTATATATTTGATGTGGTATTGGTAAATAATAATTACTCACTCTATATGTTATTTTGGCATAATTGACACGTGGGCATGGGGTTGATCACAGAAGGAAGAAGTGTACGATGATGTGCGTGGTCTAATGATAGCTAAGGCTACATTAGCGCTTGAGGGTTTCTTTGTGTGCTACCTCAAGGGAGGTGTTGGCTAGGTGCCCATCTCGGCGGTTGATGGCTATGTGCATCACCGTAGACAGATTACAATATTGGGATCACGATGGGTTGATCGGTGGCTCAGCCACGGCCTTGAGCAGTGAGTTGCCAAGGTAAGGATGTTGGATCACGATGTGATCAGCGGTGGTTTATCCACGGCCTTAGGCGAGAGTCCGCTAAGGTTGGTGTTACGGTTGGAGTGGGTTGAAATGAGATGCATATGTGCATGACTTGCTATGTGAATTGTTTGGTATGGGGCCAAGCCCATACGCGGGAAACCTGTGTTGTGATTATGCACTGAGTCAGTGGACTCACTCTTTTCATTAACCATTTCAGGTGACGCGTAGTTTGGACCGGGATCGGAGAGGACACATGGTGGCCCATGCAGAAGAAGAGATTAAACGGTTTAGGTTTACTTTAAGTATTTGTTTTAAAATAGAATATGTAATAAAGGCCTTTTGACTCTTATTTATTTTTGTTATTTTATTAGTATTTATTATGGTTTGATGAATTTGAATCACTATGTGAAGATGATTATATTTTTCCAACCTACTCATTCAATTTGGCTTGTATATATTAAACTTTTAGAATGAGTATATTTTAATAACAAAGTTTTACTCACAAGTTTAAATAAACATGGATTTTTCAAAAGTTAGCAAGTTTTACTAAATTTTTCTAAGTTAAATAGATTTTCCACCGTCTTTTCCGCACTAACATAACCGCATTCGATTAAGTAGTGAATGGGCCGGGTTTGGGGATGTTACGATTTAATATCGAGCCGGTTCAAAACTCGGCTTTGAGGTTTTGGGCCCAAAACATTTTCAAAATGGGCTTTTTAAAAATATGGGCTTTTAAGAAAAAAATTTGAGTTACTCTCGCATGGCACTGTACCTCTCCTACCGAGTCCACCAGGTAAGTACTTCGGACTTTTGAAGTGATTTGTTATATGTGAATTGTTATGGGCTTATTTGGGCTCGTAGATTAGAATATTAGGGCTATTGAACCCTAGGACTAGTCTACTCAAACACATGCATAAGACTTAAGGTTACTAAACAAACCTGTGATTAAGTCGCCGAGTTAAGGTGTGGCAACCATTGTGCGCATGTCTGGAGTGGATCCTAAGAGCACGGTACTTAGCGATCCTCGTGACTCACCTCCTCTTCGCTGGAATCCTGCAGTGCGTAGCTACGGTTCACCTTAACCAAGAGGACTTGTTCATAGGCTAAACCGATTAAGGTGGTCGGCAAGCAGCGATAAGGGGTCGCGGTTCGAACCATAGAGGAAATGGTTTCGGCCGAGGTCGTCGTGTGGCGATGAGACCGCAGATAATGGTGGCACCGAGGCAAGCGGCCAGTCCAGTTTATGCGATTCGTCGGAGAGAGGATAATGATGTGCCCGATGTGTCACCGGTAAGTTCCTTGTGTTTGGAATATTCTTTGTTGTTTCGTTCGTGTTGATGACTGTTTGATTTGTTGCTCGTAAAGTAGTTGGAACCTTGGGTATGAACTTAGAAACTGTGCCTAGAAGGTATGTTAGCTCTTTAAGATCAGAGTGCGCAGCTTTAGCGTAGTGGGAAGAATTGGACTGTTAGTTTAGATAAGTAATTTCGAGGACGAAATTATTTTAAGGAGGGTAGAATTGTAACACCCTGATTTAGGGGCTATGCAGGTTGGGTATAATTTGTGTTCTAGTAGGTTTTGGGTATGCTTGGATGTGTGTGAGAGGTGTTATGAATGCTCGGATTAAAGGGGAAGGCTTTGGAAAATTTTGGATTTTTAAGTAATAAAGGGGAGCTTGGCTTTGGGAGGCCTTAAAGGAATTAATTGGGAGAATAGGACACATGAGAGGCTTTGGCAAAGTGGCTTCATGCGCGCTTAAGAAATTTGGAAGTAGCGCCTTTGAGGGTCTTGGGTTCGAATCAAAGAGGCAGCAGGCTGGTTTTAATTTTTGGATCTTGGCGTTACAAGGCGGGAGGCCTTAAAAAAGAAGTGGGGGCGTGTTTTGACACAAGGAGCAGCTGGTCCAAGTGGCTAGCGTGCGTCACTTAGGCGCTGGAGAGAGGAGAGAGCGCGGGTTCGAGGGCTGGAGCAGCAGTTTTGGGCGTTTTATATTTTGCTTGTGATGGGCTGAAGTAGGAAGGGTTTAAAAATAAATTTGGGGGCTTTATGTCATAAAATCAAAGTGGCCGAGTGGCACAGGCGTTGGGGGTAAGGTGTGCGGAAAGATGGTTCCGTGTTCGAACCATGTGAGTGGCATTTGGGGTTTTATTTTATTTTATTCTTTTTGGCAGCAAATTTGAAGGTGGGACGGTTTTTGGATGCTAAAAAGGTGGATGAAGACTTGGTCTTCTTTTTTTTGAATTTGGCTAGGTAAGTTTGACCCATTCAAATTATTTTGAATGGATGGAAGGGAGGTGTTTTAGGAGAGATTTTAGGTTTTTTTTTGGGAGCTTGGAGCTTGGCCGATTAGTATAAATAGGGGGGGAGGTGCTCATTGTTCAGTCACCATTTGCTCTCTCCCTCACTAAAAGTTATTGCTTCTTCTATTTTATTTTCCCTTAGTCTCTTGCCGAAAATAAGTCAAGAACACCCTTTCTTTTCCTTTCATTTTGTTGTAGCCAAAGCCTAAGTTGGCTTATCCATTTTTTTCCCCTCTCCCTTCACCCCTTTTCTTTGACCTTGCTTCAAACCAAATCACCCTTAAAAGCTCGCCATTGCCGAATATCTCAACACCATTTTAGAGTCATTGCCGAATCACCATTTATTCTCTTACTCCACTTTTGTTGCAAGTCCCCGAGTGAACTTCCGGTGGTGGTGGATTCTTGTTAGAGCAAAGGGTAGTGGTTAGCAAGGGAAGAAGAGCCTATCGCTGGGAACCTTTTGTAAGTCCGTTAGTGCAGAAGCAGAAGTAGCGTTTCGGGTTTTGGTATCATTTAGGTGCGTAATCAACGCACTATTTCTGCGATTGTTGGTTTGTTTAATGTGATTACATATGTATTATGTGTGGAGGCTGATTATAATGGCTTAAGTGATGTGAATCGATGATTGGTAAGATTGGTTGTGTTGTATATATTTGATGTGGTATTGGTAAATAATAATTACTCACTCTATATGTTATTTTGGCATAATTGACACGTGGGCATGGGGTTGATCACAGAAGGAAGAAGTGTACAGATGATGTACGTGGTCTAATGATAGCTAAGGCTACATTAGCGCTTGAGGGTTTGCTGTGTGCTACCTCAAGGGAGGTGTTGGCTAGGTGCCCATCTCGGCGGTTGATGGCTATGTGCATCACCGTAGACAGATTACAATATTGGGATCACGATGGGTTGATCGGTGGCTCAGCCACGGCCTTGAGCAGTGAGTTGCCAAGGTAAGGATGTTGGATCACGATGTGATCAGTGGTGGTTTATCCACGGCCTTAGGCAGGGAGTCTGCTAAGGTTGGTGTTACGGTTGGAGTGGGTTGGGTTGAGATGCATATGTGCATGACTTGCTATGTGAATTGTTTGGTATGGGGCCAAGCCCATACGCGGGAAACCTATGTTGTGATTATGCACTGAGTCAGTGGACTCACTCTTTTCATTAACCATTTCAGGTGACGCGTAGTTTGGACCGGGATCGGAGAGGACACATGGTGGCCCATGCAGAAGAAGAGATTAAACGGTTTAGGTTTACTTTAAGTATTTGTTTTAAAATAGAATATGTAATAAAGGCCTTTTGACTCTTATTTATTTTTGTTATTTTATTAGTATTTATTATGGTTTGATGAATTTGAAACACTATGTGAAGATGATTATATTTTTCCAACCTACTCATTCAATTTGGCTTGTATATATTAAACTTTTAGAATGAGTATATTTTAATAACAAAGTTTTACTCACAAGTTTAAATAAACATGGATTTTTCAAAAGTTAGCAAGTTTTACTAAATTTTTCTAAGTTAAATAGATTTTCCACCGTCTTTTCCGCACTAACATAACCAGATTCGGTCGTAGTGAATGGGCCGGGTTTGGGGATGTTACGTCGAGTTGGGCACGTGGACTGTAAGAAGAAATTAGATCATACTTCTCTAGGGTCGCAGTCTCGTTCTGTGAAGCGTGTTAAGACACGTCCAAACTTTTCGAATTGCGATTATTGCAGAAGGCATCATCCGAAGAATGCTGGAGGAGGTCAGGAGCATGCTTGAGATACGCGTCTAAAGAGCATAAGGCTCGGAAATGTTTCGTCACCATTAAGTCAGGAATGTCTTGTTTGGACGTGATGATTGAATGTAGAAAATTTTAGGTATAAGTGGTAGATAACTGCTTGCTTCTGTGGTTAGATGTTTGGTTGTGTGAAAGAGGATTCAAGATTATGTTAAAAGTACATTAGTGTTATTAAGATCAGAGTGCGCAGCGAAAGCTTAGTGGTGTGATTTGAGCAATGCGTTTAGTAGTTGGTTGGAAATTTCGAGGACGAAATTTCTTTAAGGAGGGTAGAATTGTAACATCCCAAAATTGGGCCTAGTAGAATTGGACATATTGGGCCCATTGGGCCTTGAGCGTAGAAGCGTTTTAAAATTTATGGGAATTTGAGAACGGCATTATTTCAAGTTGGACTTATTAGGAAGGTGATTTTGGA
Source organism: Gossypium sturtianum (assembly GCA_025698515.1). NCBI lineage: Eukaryota > Viridiplantae > Streptophyta > Magnoliopsida > Malvales > Malvaceae > Gossypium > Gossypium sturtianum. Next base: position 30,961,363 of record CM046949.1, read on the forward strand.
GAGTTACGAGGTTTTTAGGAAGTTCCGGGTTCAAGATAGGCTATAAGTAATTTTTTATATTTAGGCACTTTAAGGAGAGAAGGCAAGTGGCATTATGACTTAAGGAAATAAGTGAGCATTTTGCTAGCATAAATAAGCATTTGGTAAAGAGGATGTGGTGTCACTTGAAGGAGCATGAAGGGAAAGGGTTCGAATCCCATCTATTGCAATTTTGGATTTATTTTTTTGTGCTTTCTTTCCAAGTGTCGGTCATGGTAATATTTAAGGCAAGGGAAGACTTTTTAATTATAGGAAGGTGGCTAAGGAAATATGGTAGGGAGGTAAATTAGGAGAAGTGAAGGAAAGAACTAAAAGAAAATGTAACACCCCAAACCCGGCCCAAACACTACAACCGGATCTGGTATGTCACTTGAGTGATTTTACAAAAACATGTGGCACTTTTGAGAAAACAATTATCAAGTTTAGATAGTCATACCGAAAACTTTATAATTTATTAAGTTCATATAAGATATAAAATTATAAAATTCCATGGTGAATTTTAAATAGAAACCGAAATTTCATACATGTCTTAGCTTAGTTTAAACATAAAATTTAAATGCCCATAAATGAAAGCCCAACATGAATCCAAAACATAAATAATAGTCTAGTGGCCCAAGGCCTTATTACAACGAAATATAAAACCCGCTTAAATAAATTTCTTAAAAATAGATAAATAAAGTAAAGTCTTTTGTTGAATCCTCAGTACTTTATCGCATGGCCACCTTGCTCTCCTCTCAAATTTCGGTCCGATGCACTAAATGCTACCTGAAATTGTTAAAATAATAGGGTGAGTTGCGAAACTCGGTGTGCAACCCTCGTGCACCATCAGATTGGGCCTTAGCCCACAGATCAGAATATAGAACATAATATAGTAGATAGCATACATAAAACCCAACCCAATCCTAGGTTTCCAACCGCTACACACCACCCTTACCGCAAATCACACCATTGGGGATTTCTACAATCAACCCACACCACTACACACCATCGATGGCGCTCATGCTGCAGCTTAGTCGCTCATCGTCAAAGTCGTGACAAAGTCACCAGGTCGAAATGGCCGAGCCACGAAAACGAGTTGTGACAGAGTCACCAGGTGAAATGGCATAAGCCACCAGAACAGATCACTTCCCCTTCATCAATCACCCAACCCCAAGCATATATAGAAATCGACACACAAAACATATCGTTTTAACAGAAACATTTACTAATGAATGGCAGAAATCACTAACCTGATATTTAGCCTTTACCCTTCTCGGGTTTCCAAACGTTATTCAAGGATTTCGGCATTTAACAGAGTATAACAGACTTATCACATGTATATATATATTAGCAAACAAATCTAATGGTTTGAGAAGTTACACACCTGGTTTTACGAAGTACTAAACTCTTAGTCGGTATCCCTGCTATCCGGATTTATAACTTGGTTCAACAAAAGTCAAAAAATCACGAAGATTTAACCTCCCCTACATTCGGCCAAGGGTTAATAAATACCCAAATTTACACGTTAAAAATCAATAGATCTCCTTACCTTGAAATCCCGAAAGTAACACTATCTGAGTGTTACTGAACTATGACTTAGAGATCTACGCGATTGACTCCACTTCAGATCCCGGAATGCCGAAAATAAGAGAAAACAATAGATTAGTCACTAAATAGCCATTCGGCTAGAGACTTTGAAAAGCCGGAAAAGATTTGGATCCCACAAATCAATACTTACCTAAAATTCCCTTCAGATTTCGACACAAGCAGACACCCTAGAGTGATTTCTAAGCAATCACAGAGACGAGATCTCACGATTTGACTTTTATGAAAATCCTGGAAAAGATGAACTGATGCGTTTTTCACTTTCGAGATTCTAAGTGAGGTATTTCGGCTTTTAGAAGAATAGAATGGAGTTTCGGTTTTGCTTATGAAGAATAAACAAAAGAGAGCCTTAGCAATTTCGGCTAGGGAAGTAATTTCGATGAAAGAAGAAAAGACTAGAGAAATTTTGGCAACAGAGAAAAGCGAAAGAAAGTTCTCGGAGAAACTAATGAAATTTCTATTTTTTGACCTATACTTGAATCGATTTTCCCCCTCTCCGTGTTTGATTTTCACCAACTCTGCAACTAAGAGATCACTTTTATCATTCTATCCTTTATCCACAATAGAGCACTCATCCAACAAAGACCTAATTATCTCCACTTTTCCTCCTTTATCGCTTTAGTTATCCATAAAAAAACAATAAAACTCCTACAATTTAGCCTTGTAGCCATCCCTCCTTTATCCCCTTTAGAGTGTCGAATTTGGCCCAAAACTTGGGCTCCAAGCAGCCAAAATTTGGGCCCTCACCATCCCTTAATAACGCCACACCCTTTTCTCCTTTGTGGCGCCACCTTGCTTTGGGCATAAGCCCAACTCGACATTTAAAACATAGATAACTACCTTTTAAAGTGCTAGAGTGCCTACACAGATATTTAGTCAAGGCCTCAGCCCATTCTCGAACCCAATCTGGACCTCAAATTCTTAATTAACATATTTAAGCATACACTACACAAAAATGCACAAGCCCATAAACTCAGGATGTTACAGTTCTACCCCCTTTAAAAATAAATTTCGGCCTCAAAATTTACCTGATCAAAACAGATAGGGATATTGCTGTCGGATAACATCCTCTGGCTCCCACGTTGCCTCTTCTATGCCGTGATTTTACCACAGAACTTTGACCAAAGGGACGGACTTCCTTCTCAACACTTTTACGTCTCGATCCAAGATTTGCACTGGTTCTTCCTCAAAGGATAAATCTGGCCTTACTTCAATCTCTTCCACCGGTACAATGTGCGATGGATCAGAACGATAACGTCTTAGCATCGAGACATGAAACACGTCATGTATCTGCTCCAACTCTAAAGGCAACTCCAACCGATAAGCCACTGGGCCCACACGCTCTAGTACCCGATATGGCCCAATAAATCGAGGACTTAACTTACCCTTCTGCCTAAACCTCATTACCTTCTTCCATGGAGATACTTTCAAAAAGACTTGGTCTCCTACTGCGAATTCCACCTCCTTCCACTTTAGATCCGCATAAGATTTTTTCCGATCAGACGCCTCCTTTAACCGAGCCCGTATTAACTTAACTTTCTCCTCTGTTTCCGAAACTAGTTCTGGACCCAACACTTGGCGTTCACCCAACTCTGTCCAACAAGTGGGGGTACGACATCTCCTTCCATATAACGCTTCATAAGGTGCCATCTGAATACTAGCTTGATAACTGTTTTTGTATGCGAATTCTGCCAAAGGTAAATACTCCTCCCAACTACCCCTAAAGTCGATGATGCAACCCCTTAGCATATCCTCCAAGATCTGAATTACCCTCTCAGATCGACCATCACCAGTGGGTGAAAAGCAGTACTAAAGTCTAACCTTGTTCCCATTGCTTGATGAAGAGCCTTCTAGAAACGTGACGTGAATCTAGGGTCCCTATCTAATATGATTGACACTGGTACACCATGTAGTCTCACGACCTCAGCCACGTACAACTTAGCCAACCTCTGCAGAGAATAGTCAACACGAACCGGTATGAAGTGAGCAGACTTCGTGAGTCAATCCACAATCACCCAAATTGAATCCTTCTTAGTGGGCGTAAGGGGTAACCCACTAACAAAATCCATCGTGATTCTCTCCCATTTCCACTGCGGAATCTTCACCGGTTGCAACAACCCCGAAGGCAACTGGTGTTCCGCTTTCACCTGTTGGCACGTCAAGCACTTACCCACGAATTTCGTTACCTCTCGCTTCAGACCTGGCCACCAAAATTGCTCTTGCAAATCTCAGTACATCTTAACCCCTCCAGGATGCATAGCGTAAGGGCTACTATACGCTTCCTGAAGAATCATCTTCCTTAAATCCACCTCCTTTGGCATACAAACTCTTTTCTAAACACACAGGACTCCATCACCATTTAAACTATAGTCCTCCACCTCACCATTCTGCATTTGACGGAGTCGATCACTCAAAACATCATCCAACAGCTGCTTTTCCTTAATCTGATTTGTCCATGTTGGTTTCACTTGGAGTTCAGCTACCAAACTGCCATCCTCATACAGACTGAGACGAGCGAACATCGCCATCAAATCCGCTATCGCCTTCCTACTCAGCGCATCCGCCACCACGTTAGCCTTACCCAGGTGGTACTCAATCGAGCATTTATAATCCTTTAACAGCTCGACCCACCTTCTCTGTCTTAGGTTCAACTCCTTCTGGGTAAGGATATACTTCAGGCTCTTATGGTTCGTATAAATAACTGACTTCTCCCCATACAGGTAGTGCCTCCAAATCTTCAGAGCAAACACTACCGCTGCCAATTCCAAATCATGCATAGGGTAGTTCAACTCATGTGGTCTTAACTGTCGAGACGCATATGCAACCACCTTTCCATCTTACATTAACACACAACCTAAACCCGTGTGTGACGCATCACAGTAGACGGTAAATTCTTTTCCCGCCTCTGGTTGAATTAACACTAGCGCTTCCGTTAGGATCCTCTTCAGCTTCTCAAAGCTCTCCTGTTGTTTGTCGATCCACACAAACGGTGCTCCCTTCCTCAACAACTTAGTTAAAGGTGCCGCAATCAATGAGAACCCTTCCACAAACCTTCTGTAATACCCGGCCAATCCTAAGAAACTTCGAACTTTCGCCACAGACTTCGACAGTTTCCAATCCAACACGGCTTCTATCTTCCGAGGGTCCACCCTGATTCCTTCTGCAGAAACTACATGCCCTAAGAAAGTTACTTCCCTTAGCCAAAACTCACACTTACTGAACTTTGCGAACAACTACTTCTCCCTCAAAGTTTGCAACACCACACAAAGATGTTCATCATGTTCCTCCTCTGACTTAGAATAAACCAAGATGTCGTCAATGAACACTACAACGAACCGATCAAGATATGGTTGGAACACCCGGTTCATCATATCCATAAATGCCGCTGGCGCGTTCGTCAACCCGAACGGTATCACCAAGAACTCATAATGACCGTACCGAGTCCAAAACACCGTCTTATGAATGTCTTCCTCCTAAACCCTTAATTGATGATAACCCGACTTTAAGTCAATCTTAGGAAAGACCGAAGCTCCTTTGAGTTGATCGAACAGATTATCGATTCTCGGTAGTGGGTACTTGTACTTAATAGTCAACTTATTCAATTGACGATAATCCACACACATACACATGGATCCGTCATTCTTTTTCACGAATAGGACCGGCGCTCCCCACAGAGACACATTCGGTCGGATAAAACCACGACCCAACAGTTCCTGGATCTGAGCTTTGAGTTCCATCAACTCTTTCGGTGCCATTCGATAAGGAGCAATGGACACCGGAGCCGTACCCGGAAGTAGCTCTATTCCAAACTCCACTTCGCGATCCGGGGGTAATCCAGGCAATTCTTCAAGAAAGACATCAGTGAAATCTTTGACTGTTCAAACCTCATCGACAGTCACCTCCTTAACATTCAAAGCACTGATAAAGGCTAGAAACGCATTACATCCCTTCCAAATAATCTTAACAGTGTTTAATGCGGACACTACGTTGGACAAGTAATTCCTTCTTTCTCCTAATACAACCACCTCCCCGCCTTCCGGGGTATTCAACACCATGCGCTTAGCCTCACAATCCAACTTAGCACGATGTTTCGTCAACCAATCCATTCCTAAGATAAGGTCAAACTCTCCAAATGGCAATTCCATTAAGTCTGCCGGAAACACTACCCCTTGAGTTTCTAAAGGTACATCCTTAAATAGTTTATCCACTACCCTAGATTGTCCTAACGGACTAACCACAGTCATCTTCCTAGAAGTTATTTTAGAGTCTATACTTAGGGTCTCAGATACCGAGCATGCAACATAGGAGTGGGTTGACCCAATATCAATCAAGGCAAGAAATGGTTTATCAACAATAAGAAACATACCGGTTATAACATCCGGCGCGTCACTATCCTCCCGTCGGCGGGCTGCATAAACTAGACCCGACTGCCTCGCATCTACATTACCTGCACCTCTACCAGGTGCTCCACGACCCCGACCAAATCCATTTCCACCTCTGGCTGCGCCACGACCCCTCGGTACTAGCTGACCACCTCTCCCAGCCTGATCAGAACCTCGTCCGGCTGGCTGCACCTGATCCTTCTGTGGACAGTCCTTAATCATATGCTCTGTGGATCCACACCTGAAGCATCCACCGGTTCTTCTTCTACACTTCCCGGAATGTGCTTTCCCGCACCAATTACATGATCGATTCTGACCCGTCAGAGCACGAGCTGGCCCATCAGTCCTAGGCCTTTTCTGAAAATTCCCAGATGCTCTTGACTGCCCAGAACTTCTCTTGTTCCTTCCCCGCTCCTTATCTCTTTCCTATCTTTTAGTCTGTTTTACCTCCTCAACTATCTTAAATTTCTCAACCAGGATAGCAAAGTCCCTCTCTCGCTGCAGAGCTATCAATCCCCTTAACTCATTCTGCAGCCCATCCTCAAACCGCACACAACGTTCATATTCAGTTGCTACCATTCCTCGAGCGTAGTGGCTCAAGCGCAGGAACTCTGCCTCATATTCAGCCACAGATTTACTTTCCTGCACCAAATTCAGAAATGCCTTCCTCTATGCATCCACATAGCTGGCCCCAACATACTTTCCTTGGAATGACTCCTTAAAGAAATCCCAATCAATTCGGTCTGCGGCAGTACCCTCCTTTACCGTGAGCCACCACTGGTAAGCCTCGTCTCGAAGAAGAGACACGACCCCTTTCAACTTCTCCTCCACCGTGAAGTCCAAGTCATCCATTATGCGCTCAGTCGCTTCTAACCAGTACTCAGTTGTGTTAGGGGCTACGCCAGAAACACCTCTAAACATCTCCGCTCCATTGGCTCGGAGTCGTTCCGACACAGATTTCTGAGCTTCTGAACCCGTGCCTGCCCCAGCAACTCTTTCGAGGACCCGCAACATCACCTGAGATACCGCATCATCTCCGGGCACCTGGTCTCGAAGTTCTCCATCTACAGTCGGCAGCTCCGGCATCTCGTCTCCTGACCCGTGGCCAGACCCTGCTGGCTCTAACACGGTCATCCTACCCCTACCACGATCACGCGGTGGATGTCCTCGACCCCTTGTACTCATTCTTTCGATCGACGTTTATCTAATTAAGAGTTTTATGAATTAATAAGTTTCTACCACTGATTAACCACGAACAGTCTTATGAACAGTAGTTTAAGAGTAGTTCTTTCGAATTCGGAATTACATCTACAAGTTTCAGTGTCAAGTTTGTCTCCTAGTTTTAAGAAACACATACATGCAATCATCAACATACATATAGCATCCACGAACTTACTTTCTTTGTGTAGGGGTATTTTAGTAATTTTCAAACCAGGGTACTTTGGCCATTTTTTTTCAAATCAGGGGTATTCTGGAAAATTTTTACAACTCAAGGGTACTTTTCAAAATTTTACCAAAACTAAGGGGTTTTTTTAAATAGGGGTATCTTAGAGAATTTGATTTCAAAAGAATACTAGTGGCGTTCGAGTGTTTGTGGGTTTTGATTGATGTTGTGTGTTGTACTTTTTTTAAACCCGTTGTCTTTGTAAATCGGGGTATTTCCGTAAATCTGGGGGGTATATTTGCAAATCATGGATATCTTGGTAGTTTTCAAAATAAGGGTAGTTTAGCAATTTTATGAAAATAGGGTGGCCGGTCCGTTTCGGGTTTTAGTTATGGATTTTGGCCCGTCAACAAATCCTCGTGGCTAGGGTGAACAGTCACTACGCACTGTAGGATTCCAGTGAAGAGGGGTGAGTCACTAGGGATCGCTAAAGTACCGTGCTCTTCCTGATCCAATCCTAGACATGCGCATACCTGTTGCCACACCCTAGTCTTGCGACTCGTTCATGGGTTTGTTTAGTGAAATTAAGTCTTATGAGATTGAAGGAGTTGTTTTAGCTAAGCCTAGAGTCCATCAAGTTCTAATCTAAATAGTCTACGTCCCATACAGCCCATCAAGCCCACATATATATATATATATCACACAATGGTTCAGAATACTTACCTGGCGGACTTGGCCCGGAGACGCAGGTGCCATGCCGAGCTAACAAACCTGCTATCAGTTAAAAACATTCATGTTTTAAAAGCCCATCTTTAGAAAACGTTTTGAGCCTATAAACCCCCAAAGCCGAGTTTTGAACCGGACTCTGATACCAATTTGTAACACCCCAAACCCGGCCCAAACACTACAACCGGATCTGGTATGTCACTTGAGTGATTTTACAAAAACATGTGGCACTTTTGAGAAAACAATTATCAGGTTTAGATAGTCATACCGAAAACTTTATAATTTATTAATTTCATATAAGATATAAAGTTATAAAATGCCGTGGTGAATTTTAAATAGAAACCGAAATTTCATACATGTCTTAGCTTAGTTTAAACATAAAATTTAAATGCCCATAAATGAAAGCCCAACATGAATCCAAAACATAAATAATAGTCTAGTGGCCCAAGGCCTTATTACAATGAAATATAAAACCCACTTAAATAAATTTCTTAAAAATAGATAAATAAAGTAAAGTCTTTTGTTGAATCCTCGATGCTCTATCGCATGGCCACCTTGCTCTCCTCTCCACCCGGTCCGATGCACTAAGTGCTACCCAAATTGTTAAAATAATAGGGTGAGTCGCGAAACTCGGTGTGCAACCCTCGTGCACCATCGATTGGGCCTTAGCCCACGCATCGAATATAGAACATAATATAGTAGATAGCATACATAAAAACCCAACCCAATCCTAGGTTTCCAACCGCTACACACCACCCTTACCTGCAAATCACACCATTGGGGATTTCTACAATCAACCCACACCACTACACACCATCGATGGCAGTCATGCTGCAGTTAGCTGCTCATCGTCAAAGTCGTGACAAAGTCACCAAGCTAAAATGGCAAGAGCCACCAGAAACAGAGTTGTGACAGAGTCACCAGGCTGAAATGGCATAAGCCACTAGAACAGATCACTTCCCCTTCATCAATCACCCAACCCCAAGCATATATAGAAATCGACACACAAAACATATCGTTTTAACAGAAACATTTACTGATGAATGGCAGAAATCACTAACCTGATATTTACCCTTTACCCTTCTCGGGTTTCCAAACGTTATTCCAGGATTTCGGCATTTAACAGAGTATAGCAGACTTATCACATGTATATACATATTAGCAAACAAATCTAATGGTGTGAGAAGTTACACACATGGTTTTACAAAGTACTAAACTCTTAGTCGGTATCCCTGCTATCCGGATTTATAACTTGGTTCAACAAAAGCCGGAAAATCACGAAGATTTAACCTCCCCTACATTCAGCCAAGGGTTAATAAATACCCAAATTTACACGTTAAAAATCAATATATCTCCTTACCTTGAAATCCCGAAAGTAACACTATCCGAGTGTTACTGAACTATGACTTAGAGATCTACGCGATTGACTCCACTTCAGATCCCGGAATGCCGAAAATAAGAGAAAACAATAGATTAGTCACTAAATAGCCATTCGGCTAGAGACTTTGAAAAGCCAAAAAAGATTTAGATCCCACAAATCAATACTTACCTAAAATTCCCTTCAGATTTCGACACAAGCAGACACCCCAGAGTGATTTCGGCAATCACAGGAAACGAGATCTCACGATTTCGGCTTTTATGAAAATCCCAGAAAAGATGAACTGATGCATTTTCGGCTTTCAGAGATTCTGAGTGAGGTATTTCGGCTTTTAGAAGAATGGAATGGAGTTTCGGTTTTGGCTTATGAAGAATAAACAAAAGAGAGCCTTAGCAATTTCTTGGCTAGGAAGTAATTTCGAGAAAAAGAAAAGACTAGAGAAATTTCGCAACAGAGAAAATTGAAAGACAGCTTCTCGAGAAACTAATGAAATTTCGGCACACCCCCTAGCCTATACTGAATCGATTTTCCCCCCTCTCTTGTGTTTAATTTTCGGCCAACTCTGCAACTAAGAGATCACTTTTATCGTTCTATCCTTTATCCATAATAGAGCACTCATCCAACAAAGACCTAATTATCTCCACTTTTCCCTCCTTTATCAGCTTTAGTTATCCATAAAAAAAACAATAAAACTCCTACAATTTAGCCTTGTAGCCGTCCCTCCTTTATCCCCTTTAGAGTATCGAATTTTGCCCAAAACTTGGTCTCCAAGCAGCCAAAATTTGGGCCCTCACCATCCCTTAATAACGCCACACCCTTTTCTCCTTTGTGGCGCCACCTTGCTTTGGGCCGCAAGCCCAATCTGACATTTAAAACACAGATAACTACCTTTTAAAGTGCTAGAGTGCCTACACAGATATTTAGTTAAGGCCTCAGCCCATTCTCGAACCCAATCTGGACCTCAAATTCTTAATTAACATATTTAAGCATACACTACACAAAAATGCACAAGCCCATAAACTCAGGATGTTACAGCAAGAGAAAGGAACATGTTGGCTAATATTGTGGGTGATGTTTTAGAAAGATAATTGGGTCAACATCTATCCTTTGGACAAAAGATGCCGCACGGTTTGTTAGGGAAAAAGGAGAGCAGAATTTTCTCTTTTCTCTTTCGTCATTTTGCTAAGTTTTAGTGCATGAGAGGTATTTTTCTCTTTGAGCAATTTGTGTCTCTTTTCCAAACTCTTTTCCTTTTTGCTTTGGCCGAAATCTTCAATGCATTCTTGGTCATTTCTCTTGATAGCCAAATTTCAATCATCTTCTCTTCTCCATCTTGCGAGTTGAACACATCTTCTTTAATCGAATCGTGTTCTAGTGTGTGGTCGTAAAGCACATTTTTGCCGATTCCTCTCTAGTCTTAAGTCAATCATTGAAGTTGGATCTATCATCATTAAGGTAAGGGGTTCATTTTTGGATTTTTCGTTATATCTTTATTTGACTATGTTGCAAATCGGATTGAAGTTCGACTAATCGATGATGTTTTAGGGATGAAATCACTCGATATATTCTATTTGCTAATCCTTCGAATATAGTGGTAAGTGATGCAAGTGTAAGTAATATGTTGGGTATGAAATATTTTAGAAATCCGAGGCTAACTTTTGGTTGGTATTGTTCTAGGATCAAAGAAGAGTGGTTCTTAAGGAAATCCAAATAAGGTGTGTAATCCCGTACCCTTCCGAATACATGTTGAAATGGTGTGTGTTCTCACGTCTCTCTGATGGTTTGCATGAAATATTCTATGATTCGGTCTAAATACTGAAGAAAACTAGAAATCGGCATCCGTGATCACTTAGGCGTGCGTATGTCCGTAGTGGTAACCATAGTTTACAATGAAATAGTTTTTGGTCAGCAACAGTGACGTGAATTTGAAAAATCACAGAAAATAGGAGAAAAGGGATTAATAAGTGAATAAGATGTCGAATTAAAGCTTACTGTGTCTATTATTATATGAAAGAAGCGGAGAAGGAAAAGGAATTTTAAAGTCTGTGATATTTTAATTTTAGTGAGACTGGTTCTGATCAACTTTGCGGTTCTCTGTTCTGTCTTGGAAAAATCATTTAAAATTTTAAAAATGGAATTAAGAGTTATAATTAATATGTATTGATTCCTTAGTGAACCTATTTTGAATAGAAATAAGTGGGAGCAGCATATGAAAACCGTACAGAAGATATTTGAAATTAAGATAAGAGAGGTCAGAATCGTTGGGCAGTGAAACAAGGGAAACTTTAAGGAATAAACTGTACTAAATGGTTAAGTAAAAAATTGTGGAAAAATTATCGTAAGAATATATATGAGTCTAGTTTCAAGGAAAATTTACGGATCTAAATTTCGAGGTTTCTAACTCGAGTTATAGTCAGTTTAGTCAGTATGACGCAGATGGACAGTTTCAATCTTTTTGCCCCAAATTAGTAATTAAGTCTGGGTTGCGAATTTACCAAATTACTTTTGAAAGGTAAATTATAGAAATACCCCTGGGTTGCAAGATTACTGAATTACCCTTAGTGGGTAAGATTATCGAATTACAAAAATGCCCCTAATGGGCCGATCTGATGTATTGTTAGTAGGCCGATTTGATATATATTGTTTTGTGGGCTGATCTGATATATTGTTTAATGGGCCAATTTGACATATGGCTTAATGAGCCAATTCGATATAATGCCCTAATGGGCTGATTTTGCAAAGTGTTAATGGGCCAAATTGTTTGTAATAAATCTCTGAGTTATTAATTATCGTGGTTATATTGTAAATATCATGATTTACTATGTATGTTGCATTTACATAAGTTGCATGGGATTGGGATATTGATGATCGGGGAAGCGAAATTTGGTGGCTCTGCCACATATTCTGGTGACTCTGTCACATTTTGTCTGGTGGCTAAGCCACGTATATTCTGTTATTCTGGTGGCTTGTCCACAATTCGAATTTGATATAAATGGCTAAATGCCTATGATTGGTGTGTTGGCGGGGTGGGTTGACAAAAGATCCCCACAAGTGTGATGGATGGTAGAGGTGGTGTGCAGCGGATGGATATCTAGGTTGGGTTGGGTTGCATACATTCATACATTTGCTTCATTTTAATATTGTTATGCAAAAGGGCTTAGGCCCAAGATGATTGCTATATGGGTTCGTGCCCCGGTGGATGACGGTAAGGGGATTTCACACTGAGTTCTTGTAACTCACCCCCTTTTTCTTAACCCTTGTAGGTAATGCTCAGTGACGAGGACTTGGGCCCATGGATGACTCAGTGGAGGGCATACTTCAGAAATGGTGTTATTGAATTTTAAATTTCTATTTTCGTTTATTTTATTATTTTTCTATTTTGGTTTAAGTTGTAATAAGGCCCCTGGAGTATTTTATTATCGCTTTATGGTTGATATACTTATTATTTTGCTTAAATTGTTTAAAACGAGAATTTTTCTAAAACTTAAATAAAGGTTTTCCAAAATCGATTAACAAATGGATTTTATAATAAACTTTATAAATATTTTAACACGGAAGTTATTTTCTCGAACTATCAAACAATATTTTCAAAAGTCACGGTTTAAGTTCACTACCTTGATTGTTGACTCATCAATCAATCTCTCAAAAATATTTGTATTTTATCTACGTTTCCAAACGATTTCGTAATAATTACGCAACTCTATTTCTAACATCACATTTTTGTAAATTGTTTATCTCAAATATGCTTTTGCCACCAAAAAGGTTTTTAAAGATAATTATGTTTTCAAGTAGTTAATAAATTGCTTAAGTGTTTTGGGTTTTAACAAAGAGGCTGAAATTTTCAAACGAGGTTTTTCGTGTGACACGCCAGATTCGGGCCTAACTTCTGGGTCGGGTTTGGGGTGTTACAAGTTTTATTCTCGGGTGTTTGGTAAATGAGAAGATAAGAAGGTAGGTTTTGCTTTTGGGGGTTTTGATAATGTCTCTTTCGTTTTCTATTTTGTTATTGAGTTGAAGTTTTCGTTAATTTGTGTGTTAATTGAGGTTTTTGAATCGGTTTGAAGGAGCGAATCGAACGATCCTGGTGTCAGCTATCGCGTCTAAGGTGTGTGTTCAGAAACTCTCTCTTTACGTTATCGAATATCTGATTTGTTTCCGTGAAATTTGACATATTTCATGTGTGTTTTTAAATTGACCAATCAAAGTGTTGATTGTGGTGGAATTGCTTGAAATTCTGAGTGTTTTGTTGTATTTTTGTGTTATTGAGGGTTGGGGATCATTTTGCCATCAAAGGCACGTTTTGCAGCCTATTTCGGTGTGGTTTCGTGACCACACGGGTGGCCACACGGGCATTTTCCGCACACGGGTGGTCTACACAGTCATGTGCAGTTGGGAATTTAGGGTTTTCGATGATATTTTATACCACACGGCCTGGCCACACGGGCATGTGTCACCACACGGGCGTGTGAGATCTCCACACGGCCGTGTCTCTTTTGCTTTTAATTTTTAGCACTTTTGGATAGTGAGTTACACGGGCTGCTCACACGGGCATGTGTGGCCTTTACATGGGCGTGTAGACCCCCACACGGCTTGGGCACTTCCACACGGTCGGGGGACACGGCTTATGTCACCAAATTTTGTACTATGTCTATTTTTTATCTGATTATGATTTTGTGTGTTCTGACCCTTGGCTAGGTCTTTATAAGGGTGGTCGAGACTTTGATTTGGCATAGACTTATGCGCTATTCGTAATCATAACTCTAGTTAATCGATTCGATTGAGTGTTAATTGATGTTATGTTATATCTGATTCTGATTCTGGGCATTTGAATGTGTGCATTTCTGATTCTATGCTCTATTTCTGTAAGTCTGTCTTCAAATGGTGTGCATTTTTAATTTGCATTAATCTTTTTGGGTTTGGTTGTGAAGAGAAGGGAGTCTGGTCTATTTTGGTAGTTTTAACTGTAATTCGTCTGTATAACGGTTTACCGCACAGTACGACATATATGTCAGCTCTGCCGCATATTAACATTTGAGTGGGTTAGTCCACATACTTAGTGTGTAGGGTTGGATGGGCCTTTCGAGGTCCTACGTGGTGTGTATGGTTGGATGAGTTTAATTAGCTCTTTTTGGGGTGTGATTGAGGGGTAGAGAGGTGTTTGGCCAGTTGGGTGGGTTTTTATTACTTGTTGCATTCATTCCACATTCTGTTTGTCTGTCTAATTGCGAGATTAACTGTTTATAGATCGAGGTGTTTCAGTACTGATACGTTTGATTTGTTTTTGAAAACTATTTGTATATCGGATTGCCTTAGAGTTTTTTTTTGTGACACTTTGGTGTTCATTTATCTATCGTTTTCGAACTCACACTGAGCTCGTGTAGCTCACCCCCTTAGTTTATTCCTTTGCAAGTACCCTCGTTTTATGTAGCTGGACTTGGCATGCCGAAGGTCTCGGAGTGACATGTTTTAAACCGGACTAGTAAAAGGATTTTTCAGATTTTTAAATTTATGAACTGTTTTGGACTATAAACAGCTGTTAAGACTGTGGTACAATCTAATTTTGGATTTTCGTAAGTAGTTTTGTTTTGGTTTCTAGAAACTTCGGAACTTTATTTCCGAGCGCTTTCAACGTGACTTGAATTCTCTATTTTGAATCCTAAAAGGGCTAAATGGTTTAGTTCGATTTTAATAACTGTGTTCGAATAAGATTTTAACATCTCATTTTGTGGAATTGTTTTAGATCACTTTGGTGATCAATGTGACCTTCAAAATTCGGTCTGAACTCCTAGGCCGGGTTTTGGGGTGTTACAACTGTAAAGTCGTCATGATTCTAACGGAAATAGAATTGGATTGAGAAAATTATTTAATTGAAGATATATTGAATTTTATTTTTGGGAAATAGAAAAAAAATATTGAGTTGGATCAAATTATAAAGTATTGAGTCAAAAACCCGAGAAGTACTTATAATTAGACCCGATATGGAAAAGGCACAAAAGTCCCTTGTGTAAAAGGGGTGGATGGCAATCCCTAGTAAAATTAGCTAGGGATGCTACCACCTACATCCTAATTGAACTAGAATTTCGTTTTTCTAGTTGAACTAAACTTCTCTAATTCAATAAGGGTTCTACCTTCTCTCCCTATAAATAGATATGTCACTGGTAGGTTTATTAACACAATTTTCAGATACCGTTATTGTAACATCCTAGATTAGGGGTTATGCGTTTGGAGCATAACCCAAGTGCTAGTGGGTTTTAAGGGTATTTGGAGATGTTTTAAGAGTTTTTAGAACTTTAGAATGAGGGTGAAAGCTTTGGAAAAATTTTGGATTTAAGTGTAAAAAGAGGAAATTAGGCTGAGGAGGCCTTAAGAATAATTTGTGGGCGTTTTGGGTCACGAAAGGGGGCTTGGTAAAGTGGCTTAAGGACGCCACTTAAGGCCTGGGAATGACGCCAACAAGGGTCTGGAGTTCGAGTAGCGTGGAAAGCAAATGGGTGTTTTAATTTTGCTTTTAGCGTTAAGAGGGGAGCAAGATAAAGAGGCTTTAAAATTAGTTGTGGCGAGTTTATGTCATAAAAACGCCACTACAGAGTGGCTTGGAGCGCTATATGCGGCTTGCGGCAACAAGGGCCTTGGTTCGAATCCGTTGGCGGCATGGGCGTGTTTTATTTTGCTTTGGCGTTAGGAAAGGGGAGCTAGGGAAAGAGGTGTTAAAAGGAGTTCGGGGTGAACTATATCACGATCGGCGCCTTGGCAAAGTGGCGGGGACGTTACTGCAGATTGAGGTTCCAACGAGTCCCGGTTCAAGGCACGGAGCAGTAGTTGGGTGTTTTAATTTTGGCTTTTGGCGTCAAGAGAGAGAGAAGCATTGACTGGCAATTAGACTTTTAATTGAAAGTGGATTAAGCTTTTTATCCTTTTGAAATTCATTTGGAGTAAGGATAAGTGTTGGATTTATTTTATTTGTTTATTTTGAATAGGTAGAGATAATGGTTGTATTATTTATTTTAGATAATAGAGGTGTTATTTTATTTAGTTTAAATGTGGATAAGAGATAAAGAGGAGATAAAGCTTTTATTTTATCTTATTTGTTTTTGAAGAGGTGATAAGAGATGATTTAGGAGTTTGATAAGGGATTAATGATGGATAATTTTTATTCTATTAATTAAGGAGGATTTATTTTAAGTTGATAAATAGAAGATTAGTATAGATTTATTTTATATATTTTGAATATGTGTTCAAGAGTTATTATAGGAGAAGGAAGTGGAATTTGAGAGGTGGTAGGAGTGCCAAATTGAGTAGTATAAATAGGGGTGCCGAATTTAGTTTCTTTTCCCCATTAGTGCCCTTTTTCCCTTGTGCAAAGCCGCTTATGTTTCATTCCTCTTTTCTATTTGTTCTTGGCCGAATCTATATCCCTTTCCCAATTCCTTTCTTTTATTTTTGTTAGCCGAATCTTCCCTTTGCCACCGCTGCCGTATTGCTCAACTCCTTCTTCTCTTCCTTTCTTTAAGAATTCTTTTAAAAGCCGAAATACTTTGGTGAACCATAGCCGAATCCTCTAGGCAATAAACTCCTCTACTTTTGTGTTTTCTTCTTCACCATAAAAGAGCCGGCCTATTCTCATTTAGTCTTCACAAGCAACAATAGTGCCAGCGTTAAGGAGTCTTAGAAGAGCCTCTTGGATTCGACTACTCAAGGTGAGTTAATGTGGTATTCGGCCATAGGCCATTTTATAAGTTTAGGTATGACCGATTGTGTATTATGATTTTTAGGGGATAATCGACAAGTAAGCGCAGTATCGGGATTCTAGATCGTGTTAGATTCGAGTAGTTCGAATTTCGCTAGAAAGTCGTGTGTGATTAACCCACCGTTTTACGGTTTTTGTGTTATATCCGTATGTGTTAAAATTATGCTAACTAGTGCAAAGGTGGAAATTGTGATATGGATACCCTCAAGGGGTATGTCGATAATACGGTAAGTACCAAACCTGATGATATGTAATTATTAGTATGAATATGTGTTATGACTATGCTTGATGAACATGCTCATGCATCATTATATTATATCATTATTTATGTTCCATGTGCATGGGTGGGATATGATATGAAAGAAGGGCGACAGTGTACTTGAGTGCGTGGTTTGATGTTAGCCTTGAGCTACATCGTGGATTGACGTTGGTCGAGGTCACGTTGTGGATTATTTGCGATTAAGTTCTCGTGGTTTGATGAGTAGCTATGTGCCTCATCGTGGTTGATATCGGCTATGTGCCATATCGTGGTTGATGAGTGACTATGTGTCCCATCGTGGTTTTGGTGTTAGCTACGGCTACATCGTGGATTGGCGCCGATCGAGGTCGCGTTGTGGATTATTGTGCTTAATTGCACGTGGGCGGCATTGATTGCCTTTTGGAGTGAAAAGGAGAGGGTGATTTGATAATCCCCTAGTGTGTGGTAGGTCGGATAAGGGGTGTGTAGAGGATGGACCCTAGGTTTGGGTTGGGCCTCATAATTGCATAACTTTGCATGTGAATGTGATATGAATATGGGCCAAGCCCGAGAATGTGGTAGTATGTGAATATGATACTTGATATCCGATATATGGGTTAATATGTGGTTAACATGTGGGTGGAATTCAAAGTGGTTTAATTACACACCGAGTTCGTGTGACTCACCCAAATATTTTATCAAACATCGCAGTGATATGATGATCGGACCGGGTTGGAGTGGATACGAGGTGGCCCATGCAGAGAAGATAATTTAATTCATTAAGTATTTATAGTTTCATATTTTGATTAAGTCTTTATTGTAATAAGGCCCATTAAAGTATTTAAGGTTGTTTAAGTATTTTTCATTAAGTTTAATTATTATATTTATTATGGATTGACAATTTAAATATTGATTGCAAATGATTTCATTTTCTTAAGTGTGTATAATAAAGTTTTGAATCCGGTGTTTTCATAATAATTTAATTTTTACCGAATATTTTAAGTCACGAAAAGGTTTTATTAAAGGAAACAAATTTTTAACTATTTTTACTCTTAAGTAAGAATATTTTCGAACGTGTTCCGCAGCTGGCATTTCAAATTCGATTAGTAGTGAATGGGCCGGGTTTGGGGTGTTCTGATTTAGTATCGAGCCCGGTTCAAAACTCGGCTTTGAGGGTTTTGGGTCCAAAATAATTTTTTCAAAGATGGGCTTTTCAAAAGTATGGGCTTTCATAAACTTTTCGTGTTATTACGGCATGGCACTGTATCTCCGACCCGCATCCACCGTAAGTACCTCGACTTCAAGTGAAATAAACATGTGAATCAGTATGGGCTTTTATGGGAACGTAGATTAGCAGATTAGGGCTATTGAACCCTAGGACTAGGCTACTCAAACACAAGTGCATAAGACTTAAGGACCATTAAACAAACTCAGTGAACTAAGTCGCAGAGAGCTAGGGTGTGGCAACCATTGTGCGCATGTCTAGGATTGGATCCGGAAGAGCACGGTACTTAAGCGATCCCTAGTGACTCACCTCCTCTTCACTGAATCCTACAGTGCGTAGCTACTGTTCACCCTAACCAAGAGGACTTATTCACTGTTTAAACCAATCATTAAAACCCGAAAGGGACTAGCCATGCGCTTTTTATAAAATCCCTAGTTTTAAAATCCCTAAATTA
This sequence comes from Gossypium sturtianum, assembly GCA_025698515.1. Classification (NCBI taxonomy): domain Eukaryota; kingdom Viridiplantae; phylum Streptophyta; class Magnoliopsida; order Malvales; family Malvaceae; genus Gossypium; species Gossypium sturtianum. Next base: position 30,980,520 of record CM046949.1, read on the forward strand.
CCCTTTTAATTGTAGTAAAAGATTATTGTGAAAATTTTTCCAAAATATCTCTGATTTACAAAATTACAAAAATGCCCTTGTATTGTAAATTACTAAAATACCCTTAGTTTTTAAGATTTTCAAAAATACCTCGACGTTTGTTAAAATATTTCTTACTTTACAAAGATATCAGAAAATTTTATTTTTGCAAAATGTAAAGATACCCAGATTGGAAATTTACTAAAATACCCCTGACTTCCGAAATTACCAAAATAACCCTGATTTCTGAAATTTCCGCAATACTTTTGATTTGGAAATTTTCAAAATACCCTTAAGTTTTGAAAATTTTGAAGTAACCTTTGATTTGTAAAGATTTTGAATTGATCCTGATTTATTACCAAAATACCCCTGTAGGACAAATGACGGAAATACCCCTGGGATAGAAACGGGCAGAAATGTCCAGTGAATGTGTGTGGTGGATACCACTGAATGAATGTGTTCTTGTTGATGAATGAATGTGCCTCTATTGAGGAATGAATGTGACTCTCTCATTAGAGTAGTGAACTTGAACTGAAACTTTGTTTGATCGAAAGAACCACTTCTAGAAATTCTTTTCATAAAATTGTTCGCGGTTAAACAGTGGAACAAATACTAATGCATAAAACTTTTTAATCAGATTAAATCGCAACGTTAGAAATGAGTTCTAGGGGATGTGTTAGATTTGTTAAGATCAGAGTATGTGAGATAAGCGTAGTGCGGTGAGTTAGGATGTACGATTATTCGTTAGTAAGTAATTTCGAGGACGAAATTATTTTTAAGGAGGGTAGAACTGTAACATCCTAGATTAGGGGTTATGCGTTTGGAGCATAACCCAAGTGCTAGTGGGTTTTAAGGGTATTTGGAGATGTTTTAAGAGTTTTTAGAACTTTAGAATGAGGTGAAAGCTTTGGAAAAATTTTGGATTTAAGTGTAAAAGAGGAAATTAGGTGAGGAGGCCTTAAGAATAATTTGTGGGCGTTTGGGTCACGAAGGGGGGGCTTGGTAAAGTGGCTTAAGGACGCCACTTAAGGCCCGGAAATGACGCCAACAAGGGTCCAGGTTCGAGTAGTGTGGAAAGCAAATGGGTGTTTTAATTTTGCTTCTAGCGTTAAGAGGGGAGCAAGATAAAGAGGCTTTAAAGTTAGTTGTGGCGAGTTTATGTCATAAAAACGCCACTACAGAGTGGCTTGGAGCGCTATATGCGGCTTGAAGCAACAAGGGCCTTGGTTCGAATCCCGTTGGCGGCATGGGCGTGTTTTTATTTTGCTTTGGCGTTAGGAAAGGGGGAGCTAGGGAAAGAGGTGTTAAAAGGAGTTCAGGGTGAACTATATCACAGTCAGCGCCTTGGCAAAGTGGCGGGGACGTTACTGCGAGCTGAGGTTCCAACAGTCCCGGGTTCAAGGCACGGAGCAAAGAGCTAGGTGTTTTAATTTTGGCTTTTGGCGTCAAGAGAGAGAAAGCATTGGGCGGCAATTAGACTTTTAATTGAAAGTGGATTAAGCTTTTTATCCTTTTGAAATTCGGCTGGAGTAAGGATAAGTGTTGGATTTATTTTATTTGTTTATTTTGAATAGGTAGAGATAATGGTTGTATTATTTATTTTAGATAATAGAGGTGTTATTTTATTTAGTTTAAATGTGGATAAGAGATAAAGAGGAGATAAAGCTTTTATTTTATCTTATTTATTTTTGAAGAGGTGATAAGAGATGATTTAGGAGTTTGATAAGGGATTAATGATGGATAATTTTTATTCTATTAATTAAGGAGGATTTATTTTAAGTTGATAAATAGAAGATTAGTATAGATTTATTTTATATATTTTGAATATGTGTTCAAGAGTTATTATAGGAGAAGGAAGTGGAATTTGAGAGGAGGTAGGAGTCCCGAAATTGAGTAGTATAAATAGGGGTGCCGAATTTAGTTTCTTTTCCCCATTAGTGCCCTTTTTCCCTTGTGCAAAGCCGCTTATGTTTCATTCCTCTTTTCTATTTGTTCTTGGCCGAATCTATATCCCTTTCCCAATTCCTTTCTTTTATTTTTGTTAGCCGAATCTTCCCTTTGCCACCGCTGCCGTATTGCTCAACTCCTTCTTCTCTTCCTTTCTTTAAGAATTCTTTTAAAAGCCGAAATACTTTGGTGAACCATAGCCAATCCTCTAGGCAAGAAACTCCTCTACTTTTGTGTTTTCTTCTTCACCATAAAAGAGCCGACCTATTCTCATTTAGTCTTCACAAGCAACAATAGTGCCGGTGTTAAGGAGTCTTAGAAGAGCCTCTTGGATTCGACTACTCAAGGTGAGTTAATGTGGTATTCGGCCATAGGCCATTTTATAAGTTTAGGTATGACCGATTGTGTATTATTATTTTTGGGGATAATCGACAAGTAAGCGAGTATCGGGATTCTAGATCGTGTTAGATTCGAGTAGTTCGAATTTCGCTAGAAAGTCGGTGTGTGATTAACCCACCGTTTTACGGGTTTTTGTGTTATATCCGTATGTGTTAAAATTATGCTAACTAGTGCAAAGTGGAAATTGTGATATGGATACCCTCAAGGGGTATGTCGATAATACTATAAGTACCAAACCCGATGATATGTGATTATTAGTATGAATATGTGTTATGACTATGCTTGATGAACATGCTCATGCATCATTATATTATATCATTATTTATGTTCCATGTGCATGGGTGGGATATGATATGAAAAAGGACGGGGTGTACTTGAGTGCGTGGTTTGATGTTAGCCTTGAGCTACATCGTGGATTGACGTTGGATCGAGGTCACGTTGTGGATTATTTGCGATTAAGTTCGCGTGGTTTGATGAGTAGCTATGTGCCTCATCGTGGTTGATATCGGCTATGTGCCATATCGTGGTTGATGAGTGACTATGTGTCCCATCGTGGTTTTGGTGTTAGCTACGGCTACATCGTGGATTGGCGCTGACTGAGGTCGCGTTGTGGATTATTGTGCTTAATTACACGTGGACGGCATTGATTGCCTTTTGGAGTGAAAAGGAGAGGGTGATTTGATAATCCCCGGTGTGTGGTAGGTCGGGATAAGGGGGTGTGTAGAGGATGGACCCTAGGTCGGGTTGGGCTTCATAATTGCATAACTTTGCATGTGAATGTGATATGAATATGGGCCAAGCCCAGAATGTGGTAGTATGTGAATATGATACTTGATATCTGATATATGGGTTAATATGTGGTTAACATGTGGGTGGAATTCAGTGGTTTAATTACACACTCGAGTCCGTGACTCACCCAAATATTTTATCAAACATCGCAGGTGATATGATGATCGGACCGGGTTGGAGTGGATACGAGGTGGCCCATGCAGAAGATAATTTAATTAATTAAGTATTTATAGTTTCAGTATTTTGATTAAGTCTTTATTGTAATAAGGCCCATTAAAGTATTTAAGGTTGTTTAAGTATTTTTCATTAAGTTTAATTATTATATTTATTATGGATTGACAATTTAAATATTGATTGCAAATGATTTCATTTTCTTAAGTGTGTATAATAAAGTTTTGAATCCGGTGTTTTCATAATAATTTAATTTTTACCTGGAATATTTTAAGTCACGAAAAGGTTTTATTAAAGGAAACAAATTTTTAACTATTTTTACTCTTAAGTAAGAATATTTTCGAACGTGTTCCGCAGTGGCATTTCAAATTCGATCGTAGTGAATGGGCCGGGTTTGGGGTGTTACAGTTATTCTGCCCGAAAATAAAGAGACTTTTATTCTCTAAGAATTAATTATATTTGTAACACCCCAAACCCGGCCCAAACACTACTACCGGATTTGGTATGTCACTAAGGAATTTTATAAAATTGTCACACTTTGGAAAACGAGTATCATGTTTAATCATTTTAACCGGAAAGACTTAGTAATTTAATATTCTGTATAAAATGTAAATTCAAATGATACCTTGGTGAATTAGGAAAAACTAAGTTGTTACATGCCTTAGCTTAATTTTAACACGAAATTTAAAAGTCTAATAATAAAAACCCAACATGAAACCCAAAATAAATATGAGTCTAGTGGCCCATGGCCTTATTACATTGAAACTTAAAATCCTCTTAATAAAAAAAATATTAAAATAACTAAATAATAAAAAGCCTTTTTCTGAATCCAAATACTCTCTCGCATGGCCACCTTGCGCTCCTCTCCAGCCCGGTCCGATGCACTAGGTGCTACCTGAAAATGTTAAATAATAGGTTGAGTCGCGAGACTCAGTGTGCAACCCTCATGCACTATTAGATTTGGGCCTTAGCCCCACAGAACAGAATAACAGTTTAGTACATAACAAAAATTATACAAGCCCAACCCAAATCCTAGGTCTCCATCCGCTACACACCACCCTTACCTGCCAGTCACACCATTGGGGATTTCTACAATCAACCCACACCACTACACACCATCGATGGCAGTCATACTGCTCATCGTCAGATCATGGCCGTAGCCACTACAATAGGTCATGGCAAAAGCCACTACAACAGGTCACGGCAAAAGCCGTTACAACAGGTCACGGCAAAAGCCGCTACAACAGAACACTTCCCCTTTCTTCAAACCCAACCCCATGCAATCAAAGAAATCGGCATACTTATCACGTATGTCATCTTAATAGGAACATTCACTTAGGAATGACAGAGATCGCTAACCTGGTGATTCGCTTTTACCCTCATTGGGTTTCAACCGTTATGCCGAGGTTTCGGCATTTTACAGAATATTTCAGATTAATAAACATATATTTTTTAACAGGCAATCTAAATGGTGTGGAAGTGTTACGCACCTGATTACGGTTAAGACGACACTTTCTATGTCGATGCTATCTGTAGCCGACACAACCGCTATTTGCCTAAGGTGTTGTTCAGAAGCCGGTCCACAACCCGGTGGCCAATCCCGAACAATAGACACTGCGCGTTTCTTGAACTTTGGGGCTAGGACTACAGATCCAACCCCTTCCTTTGTCTTGCTGACATTCGAGTCCATGAGTGATCTTGGTCAGAAGATACTACGATGATTGCTTAACGCAACATTAGGTTAAGGCACGAATAATGAAAAAGAAACCGATTAGACAACCTAGGAAGAGTTTGAACCCTTACCTTAAAATCCCGAAAAGAGATTGAGATCCCAAAACTAGCGTTTTCGGCTTTTAGATCTAAGCGATCTACCTAAATTCCTGAATGTCGTCTCAACAAGAAAATATATGAAACCATTAAACCATCGACTTTTCGGCTTTGTCTTCCAAAACCCGTAAGAGAAAGTGAAGAGATAGGAAAATCGTCACTTACCCCACACAAAGAGTTTCGCAACTTCTAAAAGATTCCGGCTTCATGGAGAAATCGGCACAAGAGGAAAAGAATGGAAACAGAAGTGTGAAGTGAAAGGTTTCGGCTTTTAAGAAAAGTCCAAGAAAAGATGAACAAGAAGAGACTTAGGCGTTTTAGACTTTTAGAAGAAATTAGCGTGAAGTTGCAGAGAAAGACCGAGAAATTCGCACAGAGAATGAGAGAAAAGAATAGGGTTCAAATGCCGAATTGAAGAGGTACTATCCCTATTTAAAGAGAATTTTGCACCTAGATATATACTAAAATAAATAAATAAATAAAATAAACCTACACTCCCTAATCGACTCAAACTTACCACCAATTAAATTCCTTTATTATCTCCAAAATTTATCCTCATCCTCATCCCAAAAATTCCTTTATTAGCCAAAAATCCAATTTGAATTACATTCAAATTGCTTTCCCATATCAAGAAACCAACTTTTGGCGTTTTGGTCCACTTCAAATACCTTCCCACGCCAAAGAAGAAAATAGTATATTGTTGTGCACAAGGCAACTCAAAACCAAGACCTTCAAGCACCACCACACGCTACCACCATCTGCACTACGACCATTCTTGTGATATATTCCATTGTCAATCTCTTTTAAAGCCTATTTTTCCAGCGAATCGAATCATCAAAGAAATCTAAAAATATTTGCCAACACCCGACTTTGAACCTCCAACCTCTTCGGATGATACACGCCTTTGCCATCACGCCACCCGATTTCTTTGAGACATATTTCATCCCTAATTAATTATAAACCCTTCTGTCGCGCTCCAGGTTTACTACAAAAAAAAACACCAACATTTAGTTCATAGCGCGACTAGAACCCTACACCTCCTCCTGCTCCTAACGCCTTTTGCCATTGGGCCAGGCGTTTCTTTTTGTCGTGAATCAGCCCCAACTAATTATAAGGCCTACACTTTGGCCTTCATACTAACATATGCGAAATAAAAACAAATTTTTGCCAAGTCCAGGACTTGAACCTTTGACCACCAACTTATTCAGAACGCCCTAGGCCACCAGATCACCTACTTCCTTGTGTTATCTTCAACCCAAAAATATTTTAAAAGCCTTTTAACTAAAACACCAACCACTCTTAAGGGTCAAAAAATTTTTTTTGCTAAATCCCTAGATCGAGCCTAGGACTTTTCCAACACTACCAACCCTTCCTAAATCACCTAAAAATTAAACTAAACATGCAATCATAATTTTTTTAACCACACTTAATTCATTATTCTTATTCTTTTTTTTTTCCGATCGACAAAATCCATTCTCTCGACACACAAAACCCATTTATTCTAGGCCCAAATTCAGGATGTTACAATATTTTTCAGAATAATGATTTTATGGTTTCTAATTGAGAAGAGAATTTTTGTTTTCACCCCAAAGAAAATAAGAAAAGAAAATTGTTTCTATTTTTTGTGTTTGATCCGAATTATTCGAGACCACACTCGAAGCAATTTGTGGTACGAGAATAGCAGAGATCGTTTGGTTGAAATTCCTGAATGAAGAGGATTCGTCTATCTGAAAACAAAGGTATGATTTCGGTCTAAGGTTTATTGCTATAAATATCACAAGCTGGGTCGGTTTTCAAAATTTTTATTTTCTACTGTGCAAGAAAACCATTTTCGAACTAGATTTTTTCCAACAGTTACAATATGTTTTATCTCTAAGTATGTAACATGTACAACCAAAAAGTCAATTACTAACATTATAGTAATTAAATAATTTGTCCTAGTAGTGGCTATGTTAGTTTCCCATCAACCATGCAATGTTTATGAGAGGATATCATTCACCCTTTATTGGGCTATGAATTCCATTATTATAAATGAAGCTATGTCATGCAGAAGTCATGTACCAAATTTACCGATTTTTGTCTCTATTAACAATTGAACTCAGGCTTTTAATACATCAAAGTATACGAGTCACACATGCATAGTTAGTCACTTACTCAGGATTGAGGTAAGTTGAACTATGACATCACAAGTGAATAAATCCATAAATGGATCTAGGATAAATTCAACTTAGGGCACTGCGATGTATTGTCACCCGCATAATCACATCTATGTCTTTATCTTTTAAGAGTCATCCACTCTAATATCCAATACAAGGTATCTTCCCAATTGGACTTGATAGATGTCATAATAGTTCTTTGAATCGATTTGTTTAATTTCAATTCATCAGGCTACCAACCATTTAGATTATTAACTAATATAAGTTTTCATCTCACATTATGGACCGATCATGTAACACCCCAAACTCGTCCTAGATGTTATGGCCGAATCCTGGAGTGTCACGAAGAAGGGTTTTGAAACCGATGATACTTCGATAAAATGTCCAAGTTTAATAAAACGTATTCATTTATATATTTATTATTGACCGTTACATGTTATTCTTTAAGGTTAGCCAAATCATTTCACAGCGGAAGTTTGCAAAACCGTTTAAATCAAAACCACGCTCGTATTTTTTAAAAAAATTGTTCGCGTAAAATCGATATTTTGTCAAATCGTCGCAGTTTAGAAATCATAACACAACCAAATCAAAAATTTAAACCAAAAAGTCCAAAAAGTCAGGAGAGTTCAAAAATTACAAAACTCTCAGGAAAGCTGAAGTTTTAGTAAAAACCATTAAATTATAAGAATGAAAACAGTTTCCCGTCAAGTGGTCACCGCTGAGTCTCCGTCGCACCGACCGGCCTATGCCTGTGGATTACCTGAACGGAACAGATAAACAGATGTGAGTTTTCGTAAACTCAGTGTGTAACCCAACAGAAATATTTATGCAACATACACAGTATTTCATATACAATCTGATACAGATTATGACCTAAGTCCATAACAGATACAGATATAAGAGTCAGTTTAATATAACAGATATACAAAATCCTACCCCCATCCTCTACACACCATCTCCGACCATCTCATCACACTTTGTGGGGTTAAAAACACCCACCCATCCCTACACACCATATAGTGTCGATGCGACACGTAATAGATAATATGCAGTCAAGCTGCCAAAATATAGGCGAAAGGTCGCCGTACAGATAACTTCCTCCACATATACAAATCCTACCCCAAACACAGATACAGAATACAGAAATAACATGCTTAACATGCTTGTATACAGATAACATATATATACTCAAACAAAACAGCCAAACATACATATCAATGACCTACCCAGATCAGACTATCGGAATATCAGATCACAAGAATTAGGTGTTGAAACCATTTTAAAATCTAGTTTTAAAAACGGGGATCAACTTTAAAACGAAAATGGGAGTCGCCACCAATCCTTTTTATTTAGGTGTGATTGGATCACCTTGCAAAACGTTTTATTTTAAAACATTTGATTTTGGTCCACGAAAAAACAAGAAAACAGGTTCGGGAGTCGGTTACGTATGAGGAAGGGTTAGCACCCTCATAACGCCCAAAAATTGGTACCTAATCGATAGAATCATGTCCGAAAGGTTTGAAATTTAAAAATATGATTTCTAAAAACTTGAATGTTTTGATTTTAAATTTAAGAATTCTTCGTTCGAAAGAATATAAACATCACATCCAGCACGTTAGGACACGATATTTTTAAACCCTCGTAACTAAAATCATTCCATGATTTAAAATTGAACAATTTGATTTAAAACTAGAGATTTCTTTGTTCCGAAAGAATATAAACATCACATCCAGCACGTTAGGACACTATATTTTTAATTCCCGAGAAACTAAGACATCTCATAATTTACAAAACTTGTTAAAAGGATATTTAGTTATTTAGCCCAAACGAAAAATCACAACCCAGCACGTTAGGGCACTATTTCTCGAATTTCTAAATACAAAATATTGCCTTATTTTAAAACATTTTGATAAAATTCAGTAATTTTGTAAAAAAAAATGTATTTTATTTTAAAAAATGATTCATGAGATAATATCGCATTTATACATTATCAAACATAAATATCAAAAGCAATTATGACATACTAATATTCCATATCTATATAAATAATAAAGTAATAATAATATAGAATAATAAAAAATAACAATAATATAATATAAAATAATTAATAATAATATATATAAGGATTATATAATAATTTTGAATAAAAACATATATATACATAATACTAATCATAAAAAAAATTATATGTTATAAATAATATAAATAAAATAGATCATATAATATAATAAATAATATATAAATAATAATATAACATTTTAATTAAATATAATATTAGAATAATCTAAAAATAATAATAATAATAATAATAATAATAATAATAATAAAAAGGATTAAATAGCAAATAAAAAACAGATATAAAAGGGATTAAATTGGAAGAGAAAGAAAATTATGGGGCGAAATTTAAACAAATAAGCTGTATTAAAAAAACAGAAAATACGGAGGGATTAAAAGTGCAATAAAACCATTATTTTAAAAAACACGCGGATCTCTTTGCCCATCGGGTCGACGCGTGGATCTTTATCTAAAACGACGTCGTTTTGGTCCTTCCCTGACTAGGCAAAAACGACGTCGTTTCCATAGCCCTATATAAGTTAAATTTTGGCAAAAAAAAAAAACATTTAAACACAGTTTTTATAAAAAAAATTAGGTAAATGCTTTCCAATTCCTCTCGTCTCTGTCCGAACAGCCACCGGACTCCACAGGCCACGCGCCCCACGCGCCACCACAGGCGGTGGCCGGAGGCCAAAATTTCTTCTTTTTAACACCGTTGAAAGGTAAACGCTCCTTTTTGGTACTTTTTATATATAAAACACATGCATGAATATAAAATACAAATAAAAAATCACCTTAAAGAAAAAAAACTTGGTATTCTGTTTCAATAATTTTTTGTCTATATTTCTCTTTTTTTTCTGTATCTTCGTGTCCTTTTTACAGATTATCATAGGGTTTTTATAACCCTCGAAATGAAAAATAAAAACGGAAAGAAAATCATTCCATATTTGCTGCTGTGATTTCCTTCCTTTTTCGTGCAGGTGAAGAGTGGCGGAGATCGTGACGATGAGGTGCGTTGATGGCGGCATGACTCGCGGGCGGAGGCGTGATCGAAGGCACGGGTACGAGGATCTAATTGCGGCGCAAAGGGCTGAGGCGCTGCGAGGTGGCGCTTGGGTTCCTGCTTGCGGTACCTAGGGTTTCAGAAACCCTAGGCTGAAACTATTTTGGTATTGGGCCTTTTGGGCCGCGTGAATTAGGGTCTTGGTAGTTAAAACATGTTTTGGGTCTGTCACGGGTTTAGGTTTAGTTTGGGTGTTATTGGGTCTGGGTAGGCTAGTGGTTTAGTATTTTTTGGTTTTGGGCTTAATGTTGTAACTGGACTGTTTAAAAATAAACACTGATTTTACTTTTATTTTTTATTTTGGTTTATTCCAGCCCGGGCAAAAATGGGCCATTACAGCTGCCCCTCTTTGCTCATTGTCGTGAAATGAGAATAGAGCAAAGATTATAAAAGGACCAATTTTGCCCGGTTTTGGCTGAGCTTCGACTTCTTGATCCTCGCCTTCTTCAAACGGCTTCTAATCCCAACTGCCTCTTCAGGAGTACTGGAACTTCATCTTGATTTCAATTAGTTTGATAGCTTCAATCTGCTTCACTGCGACTTCAGGAAGGCGATGTCCACTATCTTTTAATCTGTTCCACTGCAACTTCAGAGAGATCAGACTAATGTCTTCGATCTGCTTCCTACAACTTCAGGAAGATAAGATCTTCTGTCTTTGATCTACTTCTTACAACTTTAGGAAGATAAGATCTTCTGTCTTTGATCTACTTCCTACAACTTCAGCAAGATAAGATCTTCTGTCTTTGATCTACTTCCTACAACTTCAGGAAGATAAGATCTTCTGACTTCAGTCTACTCCCTACAACTTCAGGGAGATAAGGTTGAAATTCTTTTCGATCTGCTTCCTACAACTTCAGGAAGATGAGATCTTCTGTCTTTAGTCTACTCCCTACAAATTTAGGGAGATAAGGCTGAAATTCTTTTTGATCTGCTTCCTACAACTTCAGGAAGATGAGATCTTCTGTTTTCAGTCTACTCCCTACAACTTCAGGGAGATAAGGCTGAAATCTCTTTTCTATCTGCTTCCTACAACTTCAGGAAGATGAGATCTTCTGTCTTCAGTCTACTCCCTACAACTTCAGGGAGATAAGGCTGAAATCTCTTTCGATCCGCTTCCTACAACTTCGTGGAAGATGAGATCTTCTGTCTTCAGTCTACTCCCTACAACTTCAGGGAGATAAGGCTGAAATTTTTTCGATCTGCTTCCTACAACTTCAGGAAGATGAGATCTACAAATTCACCAGTATTGCTACACCGTCCACTGAGGGACATGTCCTGTAGACTCGATTCCATATGTTTATATCACATGACTAAGATGCTATGATCAAAATGAATCAAATGCTTCTAGCTACATGTATTATGAGTGACACGAATGTAACATGTCATGAAAATGATTCCTTTTAACGGATTAGGATGCAATGATTGGAATGAATCAAATGCTCCTAATGAGATTTTTTATGATGCAAAAGTGTTATGAGTATGATTCCTACTCTAGGTGTTATCACTTATTTGTTCTTCATCTTTGTTCATCCATCATGTTATGCTCAACAAGCTTGGCCCAATTTAATTTCAGAGTCAACTTCGCTTGGATCTTGAGAACATAAGGCTTGTACCATCCTACTGTAATAGCATTTGGTTTCTTCCATCCAATCTGTTACCACTCAAAGGTATAAAACTTGTATCGTTTTCCATCAATTTAACCTGTTACACCATTCCCTAGGTGTAATAACCAGATGTATGAGTCTGAAATTTATATGAATGCAGGGTATCCCGATTGTAACATCCTGAATTTTTGGGCCTATGCGTTTAATGGGTGAATATGTTTAATATGTTAATTTAAGTAATAGGGGTCCAAATTGGGCTCAGAATTAGGCAAAGGCCTTAGTTAAATTATTAGATTGGGCATTATAGAGTTAAAAGAGTGGTAATTATGTTTAAAATACCAAAGTGGGCTTGTGGCCCAATCTTAGGAGGTGACGCCACACAAGGGAGTAAGGGGCCCAAATTTAAGTTTCATGGAGCCCAATTCTTTTAATTTAAGTTAGCTAAATTTTGGGCATTAGGATTAGGTGGAATGGATGGGAAAAAGGCTAAAATTTAGGGGTTTTAATGTTTAAAATATGTGGATAATAAGCAGATAAAGGCTATTATTTAGGAATTTATTTTATGTGGATAATAAGTAGATAAAGGCTAAAATTTAGGGATTTTAATGATTAAAATATGTGGATAATATGCTGATAAAGGAGGGAGGAGTTAGAGATAATTAAGTCTCTTTTAGATGAGCTAGTAGATTAAGATAAAGGAGAAAAGATAGGATTTATCTCGCAAGGTTAGGTAAGTGCCAAATTTCTATAAATAGGGGATATCTCTTCAATTTCAAAGATCCGGGTTTTTCTCTCATTCTTTTCTCTTCTTCTCTCGAGTAAAAGTCGAAAACCCCTAAAGTTCTATCTTCTTCTTCATTCTCTCAGTAAAAGCCAAATCTCTAAGCCTATTCCCTTATCTTCACTTTGATTCAAAAGCCGAAAAACTCTTTTCATTCTTTTTCTTCCTAGCCAAAATCTTCAAGTCTCTTCCTTGTTTTCTTTTCTTCTTCTCTTTTCTGTCGAAAACCAAAACTCCTCACTCAAGTATTTTAAAAGCCAAAGACACATCACCCTTCTCTTGTTCATACTTTTTCGAGATTTTTCCTAGAAACCAAAACTCATAGATCTCTAAGTTATAGAATCGTGTTACATTTGGGATTTCAAGGTAAGAGGATTTGTTTATTCATATATATAAAATCGGGTAGAATACTAACTATGGCCGAATATAGGAGAGGCCTATTTTCACATCTTTTCGGCTTTTTGAGCAAAGTTGTAGATCGATTTAGCGAGGATCAACATTAATCGTGTGTGTAGATCTTTAACACACTACTAATAAATCTGCTTGTATGTCTATTTATAAATGTTATGGGCTAAAAAGCCGAATGAGGTCAGATAGATTAGCTGAATGGAACCCTAAAAGGGTTAGGCAAGGATGCTGTGCACGTAAACATAGAACTCCCTATGTGTATCGAAAAATATATAAGTCTGCATGATGTTTTCTTTATGTATATATGCATGGGGTGGGAATGATGATATTGAAGGGGAAGTGTATGATAGGTCACTTGGTGATCGGTGGTAGAAATCCCACATAATTTAAATGTAAGGTCACATAGTGATCGGTGGCTATGCCACGTTTAATGATTCCTGAATAACAGGAATAGGCAGTACGGCTATCGTTTTGGTGTGTAGCGGATGGAGGGTTGATTGTAGAAATCCCCAAGGTGTGATGGTTGGTACGGGATGGTGTGTAGAGGATGGAAACCTAGGATGGGTTGGGTTTATCATTATGTATTGCTTATCATGTGTTATGATTGATACCTTTATGCATGGGCCAGGGCCCATAATGTGTTTGTTGGCTCAGGTCGTTGTGTGTTTTAAGATTTATACACTGAGTCTTGGTGACTCACGCTTTCCTTTTCTCTACTCTTCCAAATGAGCAGTAGATCGTGGACATGGGAGCCGAGACGGACTCGAGGGGCCATCAAGCTTTGTTTCTATAAATTATTTTATTTTTACTTTGGAGTTATCAATGTAATAAGGCCCCATAGTTTTATCCAACTAAGTAGTTTTAATGTTCTGCAACTTATGAGATTATGTCAAAGGTTTAATTATACTAAATACAAGGTTTTATTTTTAAAATGCCGCTTATTTACTTAAATAATGTCTATTTACTTTATGACTTCCAAAACCAACAAGACAAAAGTTTTTAATGTACAACTAGTAGCATACCAGATCTGGTCGATACGCATGGGCCGGGTTTGGGGTGTTACACCGATAATGGTTCCTTTTTACACATGGATTGGCCTTATTCGTCACTTGCCGATATAGTATCACCAACGAAATTGTCTTATCCAATAAGAATCCGAAGAGATAATCATATTTCAATGATTCCAACCCTTAGGCTTGGTGAGTTCTGAACAATAATCCTATTTTAGATTCCTCATATTATTTAGAAGTTTTCAGAGTAATATGCGAAACTCCTTTTATGAAAGTATTATAAGTCCAATAATCATTATTTCAATATAAAATGCTTGAAAAAGATCAATAATGGATGAGAAAGAAATTAATCAAGAGTATAGCTCAAAATGAATAAATTAATCAAAGATAATCAAAGAAAATTTGATCAAGGTGTATCTTGAAAAGGAAAAGTAATCAAAGATAACCAAGGCCATAAAAGAAGATTTGATCAAGGTGTTTCTTGAAAAGAATAAAGTAATCAAAGATAACAAATTCAAAAAATGGGTAAGATGGAAGCTAGGTGCCCCAGATATCGCAGCCTGAGCTTCTCTGTTCAAACTTCTTGAGGACCATTTTAAGCTCAATATGTGTTTAGGGGATTCGGAGTACTTTGACGATGCCCCAAGTCGCAACATACTTCCTCATTGTTAATTCAGGCATAGCAAGACTACCACATGCCCTATCTTTGATCAAAATTTGAGCCGCCTTTCTGGGTTTTCAGCTCAAAGCCCCTTTGGTCTCAAAGCGCCCTTTGCGGGTTTTCGCCTTGGCCTCTCCTTTTTCTTTTTCTTTTCTTTTTTTTTGAATTTGAATTTGAATTCGAACTCAAGGCGCCCTTTGCGGGTTTTCACCTTAGTCTTTCCTCTTTCAGGTAAAATCCCTCTTGATTGACCCTGAATTTACCGAATTGAGCGAGTCTTTAGCATCCATCTCGGTCAATATCAATGCTCCTCTAGAAAAGGCTTTTTTTACAACATAAGTTCCTTCTCAATTTGAGATCTTCTTTCTTCTAAAATTTTCAATATCAGGTGCCCATCATGAAATTTCTTTGGGTAGACCATTTTCTTCATAAATCATCAATTTTAGTACATTTGACCATGATGAATACTTTCAAACCCTTTTCTTCATCCAAGTTCACTGGAGACATTCTTCTTCATCCAATTCCTAACTCAATCGAAGCTTGGAGCAAAGGAATCTCGATTTTCTTGGGCAAAACCACTTCATAAACCAATGGGAAAAGTATTGCCCCAGCGAAAGTCCTGGTCGACGCTTGATAAGATAGAGAATAAATGGTAGCTTCTTATGCTAATCTTTACAAGTCTTAGTCACCTTTCCTATTTTTTTGTTTTTTCTTTTTTTTTGACAATCTTTGATGTACTGTGATATGCTGCCTGATCTTTGGACAAACTGTAAACTTTGACTTTGTAAAGTTATGCATTATTAAATGTGATCCTTTATGGCATTCTTTGCTGACATTTGATTCCTCTTTTTTTTTTTTGAAATTTGATGAATTTTGACTGTGTAACATTGGCATATTAAGCTACTTCCACCATCTTAGTGAAGTAAACAACGACCATGACAATGAATCCATATTGGCTAAAAACTTCTGACGAGATTGACCCCATCACGTCCATGCCCCATATATGGAAAATTTGCGAAGAACTGGAGAAGGCACATGAATCTTGTCTCCTTAAATACGGCATAGCTGATAACATCCCTTTCTATGTAGATCAACAGTGCTCGATCCTCATGTGTAGCCCGCATCATAGTAGCCCAGGCATATTCTGATATGATCGTACGGAAACATCTTTGAATTTTCAAAAATAACTCAATAATGTCTTGCCTTTTTTCTGTAATGAACTTGGCTTCAATCTTCACTCCTTTCCTAAGCTCATAATATCTGCTGACCTTTTGTTGAATAAGGTCTGTTTTTCATCTTGTTGGACCATTCTTAACAAATCAGAAGGTATGTTACAATCTCTATCATTTCCAAAGTCCTGAGATCCCCTAGACCCATATCTCATTCAAAAAGGGAGTCAGTAACAACGTCACTCATGTCGTTGATATCTGGGGACCTAGTATAGGTTCGAAAGAATATTTCAAAAGAATAAATGATTCAAAGAACAGTTATTTGTATGATCATGAATAAAGAATGAAAGAACATTGTAAAACAAAAGAATGTACAATATGAAATGGAAAGAATAAAAGAATACTTGCTAAAAAAAATGCATTTTATTAGAATAAAATTTAGGACACAAGCCTATTTCACAAAAGAGTTCTTATTGCCTTTAGGCTTAAGGCAACAAGCATGTTTCGAATATTACTCTAGATCAGCTCTAAAAATATAGGGATCTCTTCCACAGTCCCATTATTCAAAACATTCCCAAATATCCAAGAATTTGGAAACATTGTTCCCCAATTCCCTCTTCGCTTTCGATTTCTTCAAGGGATCGCAACTTTCTTGTCTCCTCCTTCAATTATCGCATTTACTGCTTCGTCAAAGTGATCAGGTTTTGATGAATTGTCAAACTTCACAATTCCCATTTTAATGAACCTTTCGACCAACTTTTTAAACGTAGTACAGTTTTCAATTGAGTGACCCATTATTCCTGCATGGTAGTCGCATTGAGCGTTCAAGTCATACCATTTAGGATATGGGGGCTAAAATGGCTTCAGATAAAATGGAGACACCATATGTGCGTCAAATACACTTTGATATAGCTCCTTATACGTCATCGGGATTGGCGTAAATTGGAGCTTTTTAGAGTTTTGCCTTGGGGAGACCTGATTGCTGGTGGTTACCGTCCTTGGCTAGTTTACTGTAATCGGTTCTGAATTACTCTTGTTGTACCTACTGGTACTATTCGCTTTCTTTTCCTTATTCTTCAGGGCCTTAGAAATCCATTCTCCCATTTCCTTTGTTTCCACCAGAACAACCGGCTTGGCTTGATCATCATTTGGGTTAAAACCCATTGGGAACTTCAATAGGGCCGAAGTGTCAGTTTGACATTGGGGTTCAATAATGACGGGTACCCCATACGAATGCTTGTCTGGCTGAGTCGGGATACCTGCTGGGGAATAAACAATGTCTTCCTCATCATCCACACTATTGACAGTTGGGCCACTCCTCTTTTCAAGTCTTTCGGTTAGTAATTGGGTTAACTGGCCAATCACATTCTTTTGGAACTCAAACATTTGCTCCCGCATTTCTTGTTGAATCTTAGTCAATTGCCCCTGCATCTGTATTTGCATTTTCTCTATTCTCTCCAATCTTTGTTCCATGTTTTCTAGGTTAACTAAAATATTTTTACCTAATTAGGGTCCCTTTTGTAAAAGTCTAATGCAAATGATGCAGTGTAATGCAAATGCATGAATGCAAAGAGGTAATCGATTCTGATTCAACTTCATTTTAGAAAACTTTATTAGAAAACAAAATCCTTTACATAAAACAGACTACAAACATGCTTTCGCTCTAAGTCCTAAATTTTTGACCACAATTTGACCGTAGCTCATATTTCATGCTCAACATATCAGCCTGCGCTGCCAAAGTCTGTAGGTGATCAGCTACCTCTCGAATCTGATCTATGGCTTCCCCCATGAGAAAATCCCAGCTTCTAACTTGATCATGAGGATGGTGAAGCTCTTCCCTCAAGCGCCCTTCTCTTGTTTCAAGAAGCTCGATCCGGAGCTCAAAGTTGTGCAATACCGATTCTAACTCTTCAATCTTGTCCTCGATCTTGTTCAGATTTGACTTTAACTCAAAATTATGGTTTCGACGGTGATGAAGAGACGGTCCAAGCTTAGCATTGATCTTCATAAGAAGATTTGTAAAGTATTGATTATACACCCTAACTGATGTCATACACTGAGTCACGATGCCATACTCAGAAAGATTCTTCCGCTTCCATGGCCCATAAAGATCAGAATTTTTCCTATCAGGGAGCCGACAAAGAAGGAATTGCAGAGCTCCAGGAAGTTTAGATTGTATTTTTTTCAACTCTAACCACAGGTGAAAGGCGTCTATTCTGGTTTATCTCATTGAATATATCAAATGGGGGATCAATACGAATTCCTTTCGTTTCTCTACAACGAATCAAATCCCTTGCAATGTTGTTCACTCAAGCCAGTAATCTTGTACTCTTGATTAGACGAACTAACTTTTATCCTCAGATTCTTCAGCACCCATTTTGCCTTATTACAGTCTAGAGAGTAAGGATCTTTAGCATTCTGATTTGCAAGTAAAAAGAAATCAACTACCAGACCAGGTTGAATTATCATGGTAGTTGATATATCAATATTTAGTGAAAGGCCTCCTTAAGTGGCTTTGAAACTTGAATGGAAACCCCTACAGCCAAGGACATCTCCTCTAATGTTTGTGAAGCTTTTCTGATTATCTTGAAAGAAAGATTGGGGAACAAATAGGCATCCCTATTTCACAACATGCTGCCTTAAAATGATATCCAGCACCCTCAGTGCTTCTTGAGAGTTTTCGATTCACGCTCACAGAGCATTTTTGAATTGCTTGCATGAGTATCTTCATAGCATAGCTAATCTCAACTTTAAAGGTCTTTGAATGATACGGTCTTCTTAGTCTCTTTCTTTCACACCTATTTGGGTTATGCTGGCCATCAAGGCTTGCATTTCCATTATTTCTGGTAGGTGCAACATCTTCAAGTACAACAGTAAACTCAAGCTTGTTGTTTGGTAGCGGACCTATAGTAAATCATCATAGGCAAAATTCTTTCTATTCAAATAATATTTGTAGGTCTCATGCACTCTGTCAATCACTTTCCTTCCAGCACCCTTACCATCCATAAGACGACCATCTTCATATGAAAGAGAAACACTGTAATGGTAGAAGTATCTATCCATACTTCCCACACTCACTTGGAAGTGATTGGTGAGTATAATTACCTTCTGCCTTTTAGTTCCAACACCACGCCTTGCCATAGGATGTCGTACAATCTTCTTCGCATCCGATTCTTCTTTGATCAGAACAACACCAGGAGGAACAGGTGGCAGGGATTCTAGCGCTGCCCCATTTCCCTCTTGCTCAAACGAATCCATACCCTTCTTTCTCTAACTACCTTTGACCATATACGAACGATTGCATTGTCTTCCACTTTATCAAGGAATCTGTTCGCCATAACCAGCTTTTTAACTTAGAAATTGACCGTGAATCGATACCTCTTAAAATATGAAATGATATGCACACAAATGAAACACAACAAGTTAGTACTGCAAAATATAAAGCAAGCAAAGTAAACAAACATCTACCTGGGTAACTATTAAGGTTCGATGTAGTTCTACTTAGGGTAGGTTCCTAGGTTCTCTACGTGTGGTTCAGCTCTAAAGTTGAGGTACCCAAACCAGCAGATTCCTTGACCCTCACCCATTATAGGCTCATACGAACCGAGTTCGGTTTAGGGGAATACATTTCCCTATGGCCATGCGGAACTGAAAACTTCACGAAGACATAGGTACAGATGTATTCCGGAAGCAGTCCACTAGCCCATGCGGAGGTGAAAACCTCACGAAGGCATAGCTTCTCGCTCCCACTTAAGGGTGTGACCACGACAGTCATGCAATGCAATGCAAAAATATATATTAAAACCACATGCAATAAAGGATCATTTTTTAACAAAAATCAGAATTTTAAATTCAAGCAAAAGGACATGAAATTATCGATTTTACGGCTTGACTCTCTTATTGGTCCCCAGTGGAGTCGCCAAGCTGTCGAAACCATTTTAAAATCTGGTTTTAAAAACAGGGATCGACTTTAAAACGAAAATGGGAGTCGCCACCAATCCTTTTTATTTAGGTGTGATTGGATCACCTTGCAAAACGCTTTATTTTAAAACATTTGATTTTGGTCCACGAAAAAACAAGAAAACAGGTTCGGGAGTCGGTTACGTATGAGGAAGGGTTAGCACCCTCATAACGCCCAAAAATTGGTACCTAATCGATAGAATCATGTCCGAAAGGTTTGAAATTTAAAAATATGATTTCTAAAAAACTTGAACAGTTTGATTTTAAATTTAAGAATTCTTCGTTTCGAAAGAATATAAACATCACATCCAGCACGTTAGGACATGATATTTTTAAACCCTCGTAACTAAAATCATTCCATGATTTAAAACTGAACAATTTGATTTAAAACTTGAGATTTCTTTGTTCCGAAAGAATATAAACATCACATCCAGCACGTTAGGACACGATATTTTTAATTCTCGAGAAACTAAGGCATCTCATAATTTACAAAACTTGTTAAAAGGATATTTAGTTATTTAGCCCAAACGGAAAATCGCAACCCAGCACGTTAGGGCACTATTTCCCGAATTTCTAAATACAAAATATTGCCTTATTTTAAAACATTTGATAAAATTCAGTAATTTTGTAAAAAAAATGTATTTTATTTTAAAAAATGATTCATGAGATAATATCGCATTTATACATTATCAAACATAAATATCAAAAGCAATTATTACATACTAATATTCCATATCTATATAAGTAATAAAGTAATAATAATATAGAATAATAAAAAAATAACAATAATATAATATAAAATAATTAATAATAATAATAATAATAATATATAAGGATTATATAATGATTTTGAATAAAAACATATATATACATAATACTAATCATAAAAAAAATTTATATGTTATAAATAATATAAATAAAATAGATAATATAATATAATAAATTTTATACAAACAATTTTTTTAAAACAATATATATATATAATATAATACTATATAATATACAAGTTAAAATATAATATAATAGATAATATATAAATTATAAAATAATATATAATTAAATAATATTAAACCACATAAAATACATATAAGGTTAATACATAAAAAATATATATACATTTTATACTATAAATAAATTAATATATAAATAATAATATAACATTTTAATTCAATATAATATTAGAATAATCTAAAATAATAATAAAAAAAGGATTAAATAGCAAATAAAAAATAGATATAAAAGGGATTAAATTGGAACAGAAAGAAAATTATGGGGCGAAATTTAAATAAATAAGCTGTATAAAAAAATAGAAAATACGGAGGGATTAAAAGTGCAATAAAGCCATTATTTTAAAAAAACACGCGGATCTCTTTGCCCATCGGGTCGACGCGCGGATCTTTATCTAAAACAACGTCGTTTTGGTCCTTCCCTGACCAGGCAAAAACGACATCGTTTCCATAGCCCTATATAAGTTAAATTTCGGCAAAAAAAACATTTACACAGTTTTTATAAAAAAAATTTGGTAAATGCTCTCCAATTCCTCTCGTCTCTGTCCGAACAGCCACCGGACTCCACAGGCCACGCACCCCACGCGCCACCACAGACGGTGGCCGGAGGCCAAAATTTCTTCTTTTTAACACCGTTGAAAGGTAAACGCTCCTTTTTGGTACTTTTTATATATAAAACACATGCATGAATATAAAATACAAATAAAAAATCACCTAAAAGAAAAAAACTTGGTATTCTGTTTCAATATTTTTTTGTCTATATTTCTCTTTTTTCTCTGTATCTTCGTGTCCTTTTTACAGATTATCATAGGGTTTTTATAACCCTCGAAATGAAAAATAAAAACGGAAAGAAAATCATTCCATATTTGCTGCTGTGATTTGCTTCCTTTTTCGTGCAGGTGAAGAGCAGCGGAGATCGTGACGATGAGGTGCGTTGATGGCGGCATGACTCGCGAACGGAGGCGTGATCGAAGGCGCGAGTACGAGGATCTGATTGCGGCGCAAAGGGCTGAGGCGCTGCGAGGTGGCGCTTGGGTTCCTGCTTGCGGCGCCTAGGGTTTTAGAAACCCTAGGCTGAAACTGTTTTGGTATTGGGCCTTTTGGGTTGCGCGAATTAGGGTCTGGGTAGTTAAAACCTGTTTTGGGTCTGTCACGGGTTTAGGTTTAGTTTGGGTGTTATTGGGTCTGGGTAGGCTAGTGGTTTATATTTTTTGGTTTTGGGCTTCATGTTGTAACTGGACTGTTTAAAAATAAACACTGATTTTACTTTTATTTTTTATTTTGGTTTATTCCAGCCCGGGCAAAAATGGGCCATTACATTAGGGTTTGGTTAGCCCTTAGCGATCCTACGGTAGGCCCACAATCGACCGAAACTGTAACATCTCGAAATTGGGCCTAGTAGGATTGGGCCCATTGGGCCTTGAGCGTAGAAGCGTTTTAAAATTTTGAGAACAAGAGAACAACATTATTTCAAGTTGGACTTATTAAGAAGGTAATTTTGGAAAGTTACGAGGTTTCTATGAAGTTCCGGGTTCAAGTTGGGCCTTAGTAAAATTTTGTATTTAAGCCTATTAAGGAGAGATAGTAAGTGACATCAAGGCTTATGGAAATAAAAGAGTAAATTGCTAGCATAAATGAGCTATTGGTAAAAGTGTTATGGCGCCACATGTAGTACCTTGAGGGAAGAGGTTCGAATCACTTTGTGTACAAATTTTGACTTATATTTTTGCACCCTTTCCTTAAGTGTCAGCCAAGAGGCATTCATGGCAAGGTTGAATTCATTATTTTGGTAAGGTGGCTATATGAATAAGGCAAGGTTGAAGTTGGGGAAAGGAATCAAGGGAAATAGGAAAGAAAGGGGGACATGAGGCTTATTTCGTGGGTGATGTTTTGGAAAGCTTGGGTGGCCAAACTCTTATCCTAGGGGGGATGCATGTGGACGGTTTTGGGGAGAATAGGTAGCTGAATTTTTAGTTGGCTTTTGGTAAAGACTTAGTAGTGTTTTGGCAAAAATTCCCTTTGGCAACTTTGCGTCATTTTTTCCCAATTTGCAACCCTCCTTGCCGAAACATATTAGCACAATAGTGCATTGTTTCTCTCTTTTGTTTGGTCAGATACTCATTTTCTTTCCACCTTCCTTGATAGCCGAATTCTCCTTTGCCTTTTGAATGAATTTTTGGTGCTTGTTAGGCCAAAACCTTTCTCTTTGCACTATTTGGTATTCTCCAAATTTCTTTCTACCTTGTGCCGAAATTACAAGCCACTAAAGAACATATTCTCTTCTTTTCTTTCTTCTTGTTTCCGAATGTACCCAAACCATTGAGACCAAAATTTGTTTATTCATCTCTTCTTTATCATTTTCTCAAGTGGGTTGACATTCTTTCTTCGATTGAATCAGTAAGTGAATTCTTTTTTATGTTCATATTCTTTTCTTTCTAGCCGAATAAGTATTTATCACTATTCGGTTATAAATCGTGATCGTAACCGAAAATGGTGTTATCCTCCGCTTCTTCATGTCTTAATCACTCTCTTTTCGTAGTGCTTTAAGTGGGAGACCGTGTATTGTTCTAGCCGAAGTCAAACGGTGGAAATTGGATCCAATATCGATAAGGTAAGGGGGTTCATTTTTGGATTTTTCGTTATATCTCTATTTGGCTATGTTGCAAATCGGATTGAAGTTTCGACTAATCGACTATATGTTTTAGGGACAAATCACTCGATATATTTCTACCTTCGGATATAGTGGTAAGTGATTCAAGTGTAAGTGATACGAAATCTTTTGGAAATCCGAGGCTAACTTTTGGTTGGTATTGTTCTAGGTCATCGACGAGTGGTTCTTTAGGAAATCAAAATCAGGTGTGTAATCCCGTACCTTCCGAATACATGTTTGATATGGTGTGTAATCTCACATCTCTCTGAAATTTTGTATGATATGTTCTGTGATTTGGTCAAAATACCGAAGAAAACCAAAAATCGGCATCCGTGATCACTCGGGCGTGCGTATGATCGTAGTGGTAATCGTATTTTGTAATAAAACAGTTTCGGTTAGAAGCAGTGACGTGTATTTGGAAAATAATGAAAAATAGGAGAAAGGGAATTAGAAAGTGAATAAGATATCAGATTAAAGCTTACTGTGTCTATTTTGATATGGATGAAACGGAGAAGGAAAAAGAATTCTATATTCTGAGATATCATAATTTTAGTGAGACTGGTTCTGAATGACTTTGTAGTTCCTTGATTTGTCTTGTAAAATTTGTATAAAATTGTACAAAGTGAATTATGAGTTATAGTTTATATTTACAGATTCCTTAGTGAGTATATTTTCAATAGAAACAAGTGGGAGCAACATATTAAAACTGTACAGTGAGATATTTGAATTTTGGGTAAGAGAGGTCAGAATCGTTGGTCAGTGAAACAAGGGAATCTTTAAGGAATAAACTGTACTAAATGGCTAAGTCAAAAATTCTAGAAAAATTATAGTAAGAAGATATATGAGTATATTCTCAAGGAAAATTTATGGAGCTAGATTTCGAGATTCCTAACTCAAGTTATAGTCAATTTAGTTAGTACGACGCAGATGGACAGTTTCGATTTTTATGCTCCACATTAGCAGTTAAGTCTAGGTTGCGATATTTCCAAAATACCCTTAGGTTGCAAAATTACCAAATTACCCTTAGTGGGTAAATTATCGAAATTACGAAAATGCCCTATGGGTCGAAATTACGAAAATGCCCCTATGGGTCAAAATTACGAAAATGCCCCTAAAGGGCCGAATTACGAAATTGTTATATGGGCCAATCTGATATTTTGATAAATGGGCCAATCTGATATTTTGATAAATGGGCCGATCTGATATTTTGATAAATGGGCCAATCTGATATTTTGCTATATGGGCCAATCTGATATTTTGATAAATGGGTCAATCTGATATTTTGATAAATGGGCCGATCTGATATTTTGCTATATGGGCCAATCTAATATTTTGCTTAATGGGCCAAATCTGATATTTTGCTTAATGGGCCTTTTGATTAATTGCTGTAATAGGCCATAATTTTGTAATAAATATCTGAATAAATTGTTGTGAATGGCTATGCATTATATACATGATTTGCATGGGATGGGATAATGATGAAGAGAAGTTCTGGTAGCTCTGCTACATAACTCTGGTGACTCTGTCACAAATCTGAAAAATGGCAATGCCATGTAAATTCTGTTAATCTGGTGGCTTGTCCACAAATTTGATATAAATGGCTTAATGCCTACGTTTGGTGTGTTGGCGGGGTGGGTGATTAAAGCTCCCCACGGGTGTGTTGGTTGGTACGGGTGGTGTGTAGCGGATGGAAAACTAGGTTTGGTTTGGGAATTGCATATCATATGCATA
This sequence comes from Gossypium sturtianum, assembly GCA_025698515.1. Lineage (NCBI taxonomy): Eukaryota > Viridiplantae > Streptophyta > Magnoliopsida > Malvales > Malvaceae > Gossypium > Gossypium sturtianum. The sequence continues at coordinate 31,005,926 of CM046949.1, forward strand.
TTATATTTGATACATTATTGTTGTTGTAAATGGGCTTAGGCCCAAAATATTGCTAATTGGGTTCCGGCCCAATGAATAACGGTAAGGGGATTTCACACTGAGTTCTTGTAACTCACCCCCTTTTCTCTTAACCCTTGTAGGAAATGCTTGATGATATGGACTTGGGCTATGGATGACTCGAGGGAGGCCATACTTCGGAAATGGTTTATTTGGACTTTAGACTTCTTTCTCGTTTATTTTATTACTTTACTATTTTGGGTTAAATGTTGTAATAAGGCCTCTGGACTATTTTTATTTTTGCTTTTTGGTTGGGATGTTTTTATTATTTTTCTTAAATTGTTTAAAAATGGGAACTTTCTAAAAACTTAAACAATGGTTTCCAAAATCGATTAACAAATGGATTTCAAAATAAACTTTTACAAATATTTTTAACACGGATATTTTCTCTCGAACTATTAACGATATTTTCAAAAGTCATGGTTTTGTAAGATCATTAGTTTCGATTATCGATTTATCAAACAACCTCTCAAAATACTTGTATTTTATCTACGCTTCCACAACGCTTTCAAAATGCTTCAAGAACTCTATTTATAAACGCTACATTTTCGTAAATTGTTTATTTCAAATATGCTTCCGCAAACGAAAAGGTTTTTTAAAGATTATTATGTTTTCAAGTAGTTAACAATTGCTTAAGTGTTTTGGGTTTTAACAAAGAGGCTGTATTTCTCAAGCAAGTTTTTAGTAATCGCAAAGATGGTTTTTACTTCCATGTGACACACCAGATTCGGGCCTAACTTCTAGGCCGGGTTTAGGGTGTTACAGAAACGACTCGTACAACCCTAGGGAAAATTTTAAAATTCTGGGCCCACACGTCCAGAATAGCCTTGCCCGTTTGGCCCACACGACCACACTTACACCATCACACGACTGTGTCATGCGCACATCCACACCTTCGTCAGTCACACGACTGGGCACACGCCCGTGTGGTGTCGACAGACCCCATTTTCGGCTTTCGCTAAATCTCATTTTCTCGCCTTAAGGGTACACACCTGGTATGGTTTTGGTGTGAAAACAATCCCGAGCTGGCCAAAACCTAAAGACGGTATTTCAACGACCTATTAATAACCAAATTACGATTTCAAAAATTAAACCGAGCAACGTTCATAAACTTACCACCGCAAAAATGACCACACGCAATAAATTAAACCGTTGGAGTGAAAATCACTACTTCACCGTCTTCTCCTACACAACAGTTCGCAGAAATCAGATTCTCCACAATCATCATTACGCCACTACGACGAGAAAGAATCGAAAAACTTACCGAAACTAAGCGAAGAATAGAAAAACTGAACAAAATTGAAGGGAAACGGAAGAAAAAGAAAACAAAGAAATAGAGGAAGGACAAAAAGATGAAAATGACAGAACCAAAGAGGAAAGGTAGAAATTGACGTCAAAAATTTGGAGGAAAGAGAAAAATTGAGAAAAAATAAAAATAAAGATAATTAAATTGATACTACCCAAACTTCCCACTAACAACCACATCCCATAATATCCTCCCTACTAACCACATCCAACCACTTCAGTCTCCCAACTCTACTAAACCTCTAACAGACAACCAAAAACAAAAATATCACCTTCGCTCACATGAGGATTCGAACACAAGACCTTTGACAATCTAACACTTTACCATTCGAACCAACAGGCTCATTCTGATATAAGTTTATCAGCAATATAACATAAGCCTACTTAGCAGGAATAAGGCTAGGATAAAAAATAACAGAATTGCCAAAAGTAGGACTTGAACCCAAGACCTCATACGCTTACTCAAATCACTTAACCATTGAAGTAGATACATATTTATGTCAAGATTTACAAAAATAGAAATAAATTATTCAGGGCGTTACAGATCACATAATGCAACTTAATATTAGTCAAACTTAAGGTAATCAATGAAACAATATTTTCTTATACATTTTTCTTTGCATACAAAAACCATTAAGGAAAAATATAAATGATAATATTGTAAATGATGGCATTTTATTAAACCAATTTGTTCAAAAAAAATTACAACCATATATGACGAAATAACGACACCAAGGGCATTAGATCCCTATAGTTTTCACATCACTCATCAATTGTAAGAGACTCCCATCCAATCAGTACAGATCGTCATGCTCTCTTATCCATAGACTTAATAAACACCTTTATCCTTGCCTTCCAATAGGCATAATTGGAGCCATCTAGCATACGAGGTCTCGAGATTGATTTTTTCTATCTTGTTAGCAATTCAATGACATAATTTTCACTTAGTTCATCAAGTCTCTAGCTTTAATACCATTTGAAAGTTCACTGAATTTGCCTATCAATTGCACGTTTAGTTTGCAATTGGCTTTAACAACTAGAAGAGTAAATTATAGATGGTCATAAGAGTTGGTTACATGATTCAAAAGAACTTCTTACATCTCTCAGGCCTTTCCCAGAGAGTATCCACTATCGATATGCAGTACAAGATAGGATTTAAGTTTAACTCACTCCTCAAATTGGAATCTCACTCCTATACATCTACTAGATCACTCTTCACACTAAATTTTTTCCCTTGAAAGCTTAGTTAAATAAAGAACAATTTGTTTACATTAAATTTGCAGTAAAATAAGTTCATCACAATGACCAAAACTAAGTGCTCCCAATCTCTCATTTGTAATAAAATAAATAAGCCTACTTTACATAAGCTTTAGAGCCTTGTAACTTCTCGAATCAGTGTGAACACGTATCTCCTTGAATTTTGCTTTGAGTAGGTCCTTAATAAGGAAGCAAATATCATGAGATTTTTTTGGTGTATTCTTCTTTTAGAAATTCAGTTTCTTTACTTAAGGAGACTCCATCACGTTAGAAGTCTTCAATAGAGAGCTTGGGCATAAACTCAATAATGTCTAGTTTTATAAAATTATTATTAAAAATTCTCAGATATGTATGAAAAAAATTCAAGATTTTTCAATTAAAAAGATACCAGCAAATACGACAAGTTACATAATTACCCAATTGTAAAATGAGTTGCAAATAATGTTACATATGTGACAAACAATTGGTGCTAATAAAATTTAGTGTTTATAATGATTTATGTTGGAAAATATGGACTGTAACATCCTGAATTTTTGGGCCTATGCATTTAATGGGTGAATATGTGTAATGAGTTAATTTGAGCATTAGGGGTCCAAATTGGGCTCAGGATTGGGCTGAAGCCTTAGTTAAATTTTTGTTTGGGCACTATAGGGTTTAAAAGGTGGTATCTGAGTTTAAAATATCAAAAATAGGCTTGTAGCCCACTGGCAAAATGGCGCCACTAAGAGGGAAGGGAGTTGGAGTCAATAGGCAAGGGGAGAGGCCCAATTTGTGGCTGTTTGGAGCCCATGTTTTTGGGTCAAATTCGACACTTATAAGGAGGAGTAGGTTGGACAGCAACAAGGCTATTATTTAGGGGATTTTATTGTTTTAATATGTGGATAATCACAGCTGATAAAGGGGGGAAGAGTTGGAGATAATTAAGCCTCTTTTGGATGGGTGTTTGATAGGGATAATGGATAGGATGATGATCTATCAGGAAGGCTAGTGTTGGCCGAAAATCAAACACGGGAGAGGGGGGAAAAATTGGTTGAGTATAGGCTAAAGGTGTGCCGAAATTTCTATAAATAGGGGATAGCTCATCAATTCCTGTGCACTTGAACCCTACCCTTTTCTTCTCTTCCCGTGCACAAAATCCTCGCCTCTCCTCTACAATTTCTTTTCTTTAATTTCTTCAAAAGCCGAAACCTCTCCGTTCACTCTCTTTTCCATTCTTTTCCTCTTGTGCTGATTTCTCTAAAAAGCCGAATTCTCCCTACCCATTTGTTCATCTCTTCTTCCATTCATTAAGAACCGAAACCCTCTGAAGCCTTATCAGTTGACGAAATCCTTTCCATTCTTTTTCTTCCTAGCCGAAATCTCCAAGCTTCTCTCTTGATTTCTTTTCTTCTTCTCTTTTTCTAGAAACTGAAACCCTTCACTCAATTATTCTAAAAGCTGAAAACGCATCAGCCTTCTTTTGTTAATACTTTTTCGAGATTTTCTTAAAAGCCAAAATTCTTAGATCTCTTCTCTGGTGTTTGCCGAATCTTCCTCCAAGGGGTAGCCGAAATCTTCTGAAGTGGTAAGTGTCGATTATGTTATTCTTTCAATCTTTTCTGGCTTTTGGAGACCATAGCCGAATGGCTAGATGGTTGACTAACCTCGTATTATCTTTCATGAGCGGCATTCTGGGATTTGAAGGAGATTCAATCGCCTAGGTTTCTAAATCAATAGCACACAAATCATACTACTTCCGGGATTTAATCGATCTAGGTAAGGAGATCTGTTAATATAAAAGTATAGATTCAGGTAAACACTAACCTTTGGCCGAATATAGGAGAGGCCTTATATTCGCGCGTTTTCCGGCTTTTGAGCAAAGTTGTAGACAGAGGCGTGAGATCCGATTAGCGAGGGTATTGACATAGAGGGTAGTCTTACGCGATTAATCAGTGTGCAACACTCTCACACCATTTAGATTGCTTGATTAGTATGCATACAAACTGTTATATTCAGTATATTACTGTTAAATGCCGAAATACCGCATGGTCTGTTGAAAACCCGAAAAGGGTAAAGGCGAATCACCAAAGTTAGTGATCTCTGTCATTCTAAAGTGAATGTTTCATTGAGATGATTTGTTTTATATGTGTGCCAATTTCTATGTATGCATGGGGTTGGGTGATTGATGAAAGGGGAAGTGTTCTGTTGTAGTGGCTTTTGCCATGATCTGTTGTAGTGGCTAATGCCACGATCTGTTGTAGTGGCTAATGCCATGATCTGTTGTAGTGGCTAATGCCATGATCTATTGTAGTGGCTTATGCCATGATCTCGTTGTAGTGGCTATTGCCATGATCCGACGATGAGCAGCTATCTGCAGCGTGACTGCCATCGATGGTGTGTAGCGGCGTGGGTTGATTGTAGAAATCCCCAATGGTGTGAATGGAAGGTACGGGTGGTGTGTAGCGGATGGAAACCTAGGATTGGGTTGGGCTTTGCATATTATCGATATATTATACTGACATATCTGCTCATTACGTGGGCTAAGGCCCAACTGATGGTGCACGAGGTTGCACACCGAGTCTCGCGACTCATCCTATTATTTAACATCTTTCGTAGCACCTAGTGCATCGGACCAGTTGGAGAGGAGCGCAAGGTGGCCATGCGAGGGATTATTTTGATTCAGCAAAAGACTTTACTAGTTTAATTTATTTTAATATTTTTAATTAGTTGGTTTATATTTTATTGTAATAAGGCCACCGGCTATTATAATTCTTTTATGTTTTCTTTTGGGTTTTCGGGTTTTTGGACATCTAAAATCCTATGTAAAAATTTAAACTAAGGCATGTACTGAAATGATAAAAATCAAAGGAAAATTTTAGTTTATATTCATTAAGGTATTAAATAAAATTTATTTCTTTTACAATTAATCAAACTATTAAGTTTTCCGTATAAATGCCAAAACTATGTTTTTTTTAAAACGAAACAAAATGCGACATGTTTTAATAAAATCTTCTTAGTGACATACCAGATTCGGTCGTGGTGTTTGGGCCGGGTTTGGGGTGTTACATGGACATCACATATATAATAAGGGTAATTACATGTTATTATTTACTATCATGATAGGTTAGCCCAAATTAAAAGTGATCTAATTTGGTTAAAATTTTATTGGGCTTGTCGAAACCATTTTAAAATTTGATTTTAAAAAAAAATGGGGATCAACTTTCAAAAACGAAAATGGAGTCGCCACCTATCTTTTTTACTTAGGTGTGATTGGATCACCTTGAAAATCGTTTATTTTAAAATACTTATTTTGGCCCACCAAAAACAAGAAAAATGGGTTCGGGAGTCGGTTACGTATGAGGAAGGGTTAGCACCCTCATAACTCCCAAAATTGGTGTAACAACCCAAACCCGGCCCAGACATTACGACCGAATTTTGATTTGTTACGGAGAAAAACTTTTGAACACCATTTAAAACTAATTTAAGTTTTGTTGAAAACTTCTCGTTTTTGGTTATCTTGCCGAAACCGTACTTAGATTAAATTTGGAAATTTAGTTGAGTCAGGTTGTTATACAAATTTCAAATGTGCCCGATGGCACGATAAAACATTTTCGTGTTAATTTGAGAAAACATGTGATTTTATTTTAATTTTAATAATATAGTTTTAACAAAGTATCCAACATATAAGAAATAGCAAAAGTAAAGTTTATGGAGGCCTTATTACAACCAAAATAAAAATAACCCAATAATAAAATAAAGTAGCCAAGTTTAAAGTTCATTTATTCAAGTCCACTGCATGGCCACCTCGAGTCCAACCGGCTCCTCAACCGCCATCTACGAGTCACCTGAAAAATGTTAAAGGAGAAGGTGAGTCACCAAGACTCAGTATGTAACCCTTCCCTCGTATTTAAACAATTTCATACACAGCATATAATCAATCATCATGTACTAAGTCATGCACCCGACCTAGCCAACCAAACGCCTTTGTCTACCCCATGTGGTACCAAACCACTGGTGACCGTAGTCACAATGTGTTACCAAAACACTGGTGGTGCCAAACCACTGGTGACATATAGTCACGATGTGCTACCAAAGCACCGTGTCCGTGGACACAAATCGGGTGATGGGGCCAACCCATCGTGTGATACCAAATCACCGCGCATTTATCCCATATCTCAAGTGGGGCCAACCCACGGTGGTGTTAACCACGAGGGACGAGTCGCTATGAGGTACCAAACCTCTGAGGTACCAAACCTCCGGTGACATATAGTCACAAAGTGTGTTACCAAAACACTTTGTGCTCGTCAAGACGAAATATCACCGCCCCTCCACTCACCAATCCCACATCGGTCACATAAATATATGTTACATATACTTAATCACATGTACAGAGCCTTATCATCAAGAATTAGCAACGTGTATTAGACACACCATGCTTCCCAAAAGCATCTTAGAACATTTCATAGTCAACAAGGACTTACTCGTTTCTTGCTTATACCATTCATGGTATTAATCCCGAATCTACACAGATCCGGTTAGCACACACAATGCTTTAGTACATTTAATTAATTATAAGTGTGTATGTACACACTGTCACCCTTGGATGTTCTAAATCCGAAAAAGAAGGGTCGACCACCCTAGATCTACTGATCCCTACATTCGGCCAAATACCCAGGTTAGTACTATGGCCTAATCGGCCAACCAATTAATTTGAGAGGGGTTCCTTGTGAACCCGAATCCTTACCTTCACACTTTTGGATACTAATCGCAATACTTGATTCCCGAATCGCTCACAATCACCATTGATTAGTAAGTAAAACTAATAGCCTTCGTCTTTAAATGAATATCATGAATAGAGAAAGTCGATCTTACCACCTTACCCCAAAACCGACATTTTTAGGTTTGAAGGATTCAACCTCTCGCATGGAGATCCCGAGCTCTAGGTGAAATCGGCTTCAAAAGAAAGTTTAGCTAACCATTAGAATATCGATTTCGGCTTTTCTCCAACCTATAAGTCGACATTGAGAAAAGAAATATGGAAAGAAGGGTTTCGCCATCACTTACCCTTTACAACCGATTGGAGAGGAAATCTTGAGAAGAACCTATGCCCACTTGATATTCGGCCAAAGTAGATCTTTTGGAAGAAAAGAGATTTCGGCACACCAATGGAGTATGTTCGGCTAGAGAGAAAGAAAGAAAGAAATAGTGGAAAAGGGAGATAGGGGTTTCACAAAGAAAGGAGTAGAGGGTTTTTGGTGTTAAGCAAAAGAAAAAAAGGAAGATGACAATGGTGATTTCGGTTTTGAGAGAATGAGAAAGAAGTGAAAAAAAAAATAGAAGATGAGAGAGAGGGAAATTCGGCTATTTGCAAAGGGAAAAAGAAAAAGAATCAAATGATGAATAGGTGCCTTAAGAGAATTCGGCACTCTCCCCTATACTCGCCTCCTAGCCGTCCACCCTCCTCAACAAGGAGTTCAAAATTCGGCAAACACCTATTTTTCTCTAGGCCACCCATTCAAAATATTTGAATAGCTTTGAATACTCAATATTAGTCTCAATAATAATCCATCAATTATCCATGAATATCCTCTTATAATCACTATAATTAAACAAATAAAACTCTCATATTATCCTTTAATAATAATATTTAATAAAAGAGTTTGAAGGGAGAAAATTCTCCCACTTGTGCCGTCCAAACATAGTGCAAAAAGAAAGGGAATTTTGTGACTCAACCCAGATCCCCTTGTTTGATGTGGCGTCACATGTTAGCTCTTAAGTGGGCTTACTTTGCCACTTATTCTAGGCTCATCTTATGTCCAAATTATCCCCATTTATTCTTATAACCCCACTTGTTAAGGCTCCCTACCTCAAAGCTTGAAAATAATATTTTTCCCACTACTCGAGCTTACTAAAAATCCATAATTAAGCCTTAACATTCCATAAATAATATCACAAAGAGCTCATAATAAGAAAAATAGTTAAATTCCAAATAACCCCATATTTGGGATGTTACGCTTCTACCCCACTAAAATAAATTTCGTCCTCGAAATTCCTTGATCAAAAGAGATGGGGGTATTGCCGTCGCATCACCTCCTCGGGCTCCCACGTAGCTTCTTCCACTCCGTGGTTCCGCCATAGCACTTTCACTAAAGGCACCGCCTTCTACGTAGAACCTTCACATCTCGGTCTACAATCCAACCGGTTCCTCTTCAAATGATAAATCCGAATTCACCTCAATCTCGCATCGGCACAACGCGTCGGAAGGATCCGACCGATACCGCCTCAACATCGATACATGAAATACGCCATGAATCGACTCGGTTCTGCGCGGCACTCTAGCCGATAAGCTACCGGCCCTACTCGCTTTACCATCAGATATGGCCCGATGAACCTTGGGCTCGGCTTCCCTTTTCGTCCAAATCTCAACACCTTTTTCCAAGGTGACACTTTCAGAAAGACTTTATCTCCCACAGCATACTCCATTTCCTTGCGTTTGAGATCGGCATAAGACTTTTGCCTATCTGATGCTTCCTTGAGACGAGACCGAATCACCTTGACTTTGTCTTCAGTCTCTGTTACCAATTCTGGACCCAGAACTTGTCGCTCCCCCAACTCCGTCCAACATGTAGGAGTACGGCACTTTCGTCCATATAGGGCCTCGTATGGAGCCATTTGAATACTCGCTTGATAACTATTGTTATAAGCGAATTCCGCTAATGGTAGGTACTCCTCCCAACTACCATTAAAATCCAAGACACAACCTCTTAACATGTCTTCTAAAATCAGATCACCCTTTCCGATTGTCCGTCGATTGTGGATGGAAAGCCGATCGAAATCTAACCGTACCCAAAGCTTGATGCAACCCTTTCCAAAACCTTGACGTGAATCGGGATCCCTATCCGAGATAATCGACATCGCACACCATGCAACCTTACTATTTCACCCACATACAACTTCGCTTAGCTTCGGAGTGAGTAATCCATTCTCACCGGCATGAAGTGAGCTGATTTAGTTAGGCGATCCACAATTACCCAAACTGCATCCTGAACTTGTACCCTCTTAGCGCTCAAGCCTTCATCCACTAACTGCTTTTCCTTAATCTCCTCAATCCAAGTCGGCTTTACTTGGAGTTCCGCCAAAAGACTCCCATCATCATACGCACTCAACCGAGCGAACATTGCTCTTAAGTCCGTCACCACCTTCGGCTCAATGCGTCGCCTACTACATTAGCCTTACTCCGATGGTACTCGATTGAACAATCGTAATCCTTTAGTAGTTCAATCCACCGACGCTGCCTCGATTCAGATTCTTTTGAGTCGAAGATACCTCAAGCTTTTGTGATCCGTGTAGACTATCGACTTCTCCCCATACGTAATGTCTCCATATCTTCGTGAGCGAAGACGATCGCCGCTAACTCCAAGTCGTATGTTGGGTAGTTAACCTCATGCGGTCTTAATCGACGGGATGCATAGGCTACTACCTTCCCATCCTGCATCAACACACATCCCAAACCGGTGTGAGATGCATCACAATAGATCGTGAATAACTTTCCCCGCTTCAGTCGTACTACAAAACCGAGCTTCCACAAAATTTTCCTTAGCTTATCAAAGCTTCCTTGTCGCTTCTCCGTCCATACAAATGGAACACCTTTCCTTAGTAACTTAGTTAACGCGCTACGCTATTAGAGAGAATCCTTCCACGAATCTCCGATAGTACCGCTAAGCCTGTAAAACTTCGTATTTCAGCCACCGACCTAGGTGGTTTCCACTCCAATACTGCTTCAATCTTGCGAGGGTCTACCCTAATTCCTTCCGCCGAGACCACGTGCCCTAAGAAAGCCACTTCCCTCAGCCAAAATTCGCACTTACTGAATTTGGCATATAACTGCTTCTCCCTCAATACTTGCAGAACTATCCGTAAATGCTTGTCATGCTCCTCCTCGGTCTTTGAATAAACCAATATGTCGTCTATGAACACCACGACGAATTGGTCCAAGTACTGTTGAAATACTCTATTCATTAAGTCCATAAATGCCGCCGGTGCGTTGGTCAGCCCGAATGGCATCACCAAGAACTCGAAATGCCCATACCGAGTTCTGAATGCCGTTTTGTGCACATCAACCTCCTTCACCTTAAGTTGATGGTAACCTGACCTAAGGTCTATCTTTGAAAACACCGAGGCACCCTTCAGTTGATCAAACAAGTCGTCAATCCTAGGCAACGGGTATTTGTTTTTGATCGTTAGCTTGTTTAACTGACGGTAGTCGATGCACATCCGCATAGAACCGCCCTTCTTCTTGACAAACAACACAAAGTGCTCCCACGGAGATATACTTGGTCGAATAAACCCTCTATCCAAGAGCTCCCGAATTTGAGCCTTTAGCTCCACCAATTCCTTTGGTGCCATTCGGTATGGTGCTATAGACACAGTGTCGTTCCAGTAGCAAGTCTATATCGAATTCGACTTCCCGATCCGGAGGCAGACCCGGAAGTTCTTCTGGGAACACATCAGCAAATTCCCCAACCGTTCGGACCTTTTCAACTACTAACCCCTTAGCTTCCAAAGCACAAATTTGAACCAAATACGCCTCACAACCCTTCTTGACCATCTTTTCAGCCTTCAAGGCAGTCACTACATTGGATAGGTAGTTCCTTCTATCTCCTATCATAACCACTTCCTCACCTTCAGCCGTCTTAAGAACCATGCGCTTAGCCGCGCAATCCAAATTCGCTTGATACTTCACCAGCCAGTCCATTCCAAGGATCAAATCGAACTCCCCGAACGGTAGTTCCATTAGATCAGCCACAAATACTACCCCTTGGAGTTCTAGGGGTACGCCTCTATAAAGTTTATCTACTCTCACAGAGTGACCTAAAGGGCTAACTACAGTCATCTCCCTAGAAGCAGTTTCAGAGTTTAGGTCCATAGTTCCTACCACACTACTAGCAATGTACGAGTGCGTCGAGCCCACGTCAATCAATGCAACATAAGGAAAACCAAAAATTAGAAACGCACTCTGTTATGACATCCGGTGCGCCACCTTCCTCGCGACACCTCCTCGCATAAACTAAACCAGCCGCCTAGCCTCTGTGTTGCCCAACCTCTCCTTGAGTTCCACGACCTCGGTTAGGGACCGTTGTTTCTCTGCCATTACCACGACCCTCCGTGGTCCTACATTTCTATCCCGAGCACGGCTCGCCCCTCTGTCGCTTCTTAGCTAGTTTTGGGGACAATCTCGACACGATGCTCCAAAGACCCACACTCGAAACATCCTTTATCACCGGTCCAACAACCTCCCAATGGGTCTTTCCACAAATGATTACACCGAGTCGGCCTCTCGATTAGTAGTCGTGGGCCTTGCCGCCGATTGGGCCCACTTGGCCTAGCCTTTTCTCGAGTACTACCGCTTGATCCAAATGACCCAAATCCTCTTTTCTGATTATTCCTACTATAGCTTTGCCTCACAGCCTCCTTGATCCCTTCGGCTACCTTAGCCTTCTCCACTAGGGATGAGAACTCACGAACCTGCTGTGGGGCAATCAGTAACCTCAAATCATCTCGGAGTCCGTCCTCAAAGCGGACACAGCGCTCATGTTCAGTAGACACGATGCCTCTCGCATACCTACTCAGCCTTAAAAATTTCGCCTCATATTTCGACACGGACTTAGTTCCTTGCACTAATCCCATAAAAGCCTTTCTCTGCACAAGGTGTAGCTAGTACCCACATACTTCTTCTGATAGGTGGTTTTGAAATACTCCCAAGTCAATTCATCTGCTGTAGCCCCATCTCGAACCGTAAGCCACCACTAATACGCTTCATCCTTTAGAAGCGACACTGCCCCTTTCAGCTTTTCTTCCTCGGTCAAGTCAAGGTCATCCATGATTCTTTCAAATTGACTCTAGCCAATGTTCCACAGCACTGGTGCCACTCGACACACCTCGGAATACCTCCGCTCCGTTAGATCGAGTCACTCGGGAACAGATTTCGAGCTCCCACATTTCCACCACCCGACCACCATCTCTCAAGACTCGCAACACACACTTGCGATACCGCCTCCACCCGGCCCGATCCGCCTCACTCTAAAAGTAGGAGGTGGTGGTGGCGAGTGGTACCTCATTTTCGAACCTTGTCCTCGACTGACGGGTTCTGCACAATCGTCATCCTACCTCTACCACGTCCACGGCGTCCCACGTCCTCTAGAACTCATTCTATCTACCGCGCTTTTAATCTGATGAAAAATTTTATGCGTTAGCATTTGTTCCACTTGATTAGTCGCGAAGAAATTTTATGGATAGAGTTTAATCAGAGATTCTTTCGAGTAAACAAGGTTTCAGTCTTCTTTCCTAGTTCACACAAAGAAGTTCATGCATCCATTCCTTAATACTTTCCATACCTATTCGCCATCGGACATTTTTGCCCATTTCTATCCCAGGGGTATTTTCGTCTTTTTCCTACAGGGGTATTTTCGAAATTTTCTAGAACCAAAATATTTTGCTGATGATTTCCAAAGCTAAGTTTTTGAATGTCTGTAAAATCATTGAAATTTTTGGGCAAAACCATTGAATTAATATTTTATGGGTCAGGGGCATTTTGGTAATTTTACTCCTAAGGGTGTTTTTGTAATTTTTCACAAGTCATGTTTTTCGAGAAAAACGTTGTAAAAGTAATGTTCTAGGATTTGAGAAAGTTATTGCACAAGTTTTGCAAACATTAGGGTTTGTTGTTTCATTCTATTTCGGAAAACAAGGCTAATTCCCTTTTCGGGTTTTAATCATTGTGTTTAGCCTATGACCGAGCCCTCCCGGTCGTAGTGAACCAAAGCTACGCACTGTGCACTGAGAGTGAAGAGGAGGTGAGTCACGAGGACCGCTTAAATACCAGCTCTTCCGATCCAATCCTAGACATGCGTCACGTGGGTTACCACACCCTAGCTCATTGACTAAGTCATAGGTTGGTTTAGTTCCTTAAGTCTTATGTCCCGTTTGTGTGTTTGAGTAGTCTAAACCTAGGGTTCAAGTTCCTACAAGTCTATCTACGCCCATGCTTCCTACCCTTCTACAGAATATAGTTCACCAAGAGGTTTAGATATACTTACCTCGCGGATTGGTGCCGAGACTCGGGCCATGCTGTTCAAAACCACCAAAAATCATTCCATAAGGCCTACTAAAACATTTTTGGGCCTTGGGCCCCACAAATGAGCTTTGAACCTGGCTCTGATACTAATTTTGTAACAACCCAAACCCGGCCCAGACATTACGACCGAATTTTGATTTGTTACGGAGAAAAACTTTTGAACACCATTTAAAACTAATTTAAGTTTTGTTGAAAACTTCTCGCTTTTGGTTATCTTGCCGAAACCGCACTTAGATTAAATTTGGAAATTTAGTTGAGTCGGTTGTTATACAAATTTCAAATGTGCCCGATGGCACGATAAAACATTTTCGTGTTAATTTGAGAAAACATGTGATTTTATTTTAATTTTAATAATATAGTTTTAACAAAGTATCCAACATATAAGAAATAGCAAAAGTAAAGTTTATGGAGGCCTTATTACAACCAAAATAAAAATAACCCAATAATAAAATAAAGTAGCCAAGTTTAAAGTTCATTTATTCAAGTCCACCGCATGGCCACCTCGAGTCCAACCTATCCTCAACCGCCATCTACGAGTCACCAAAAATGTTAAAGGAGAAGGTGAGTCACCAAGACTCGAGATGTAACCCTTCCTCGTATTTAAACAATTTCATACACAAGATATAATCAATCATCATGTACTAAGTCATGCACCCGACCTAGCCAACCAAACGCCTTTGTCTCACCCCATGTGGTACCAAACCACCGTGACCGTAGTCACAATGTGTTACCAAAACACCGGTGGTGCCAAACCACCGGTGACATATAGTCACGATGTGCTACCAAAGCACCGGTGTCCGTGGACACAAATCGGGTGATGGGGCCAACCCATCGTGTGATACCAAATCACTGGCAGACGATCCCATATCTCAAGTGGGGCCAACCCACGGTGGTGTTAACCACAGGGACGAGTCGCTATGAGGTACCAAACCTCTGGAGGTACCAAACCTCTGGTGACATATAGTCGAGTGTGTTACCAAAACACTGGTGCTCGTCAGCACGAAATATCACTGCCCCCTCCACTCAGTCAATCCCACATCAGTCAGATAAATATATGTTACATATACTTAATCACATGTACAGGCCTTATCATCAGCAATTAGCAACGTGTATTAGACACACCATGCTTCCCAAAAGCATCTTAGAACATTTCATAGTCAACAAGGACTTACCTGGTTCCTTGCTTATACCATTCATGGTATTAATCCCGAATCTACACAGATCCGGTTAGCACACACAACAGTTTAGTACATTTAATTAATTATAAGTGTGTATGTACACACCTGTCACCCTTGGATGTTCTAAATCCGAAAAAGAAGGGTCGACCACCCTAGATCTACTGATCCCTACATTCGGCCAAATACCCAGGTTAGTACTATGGCCTAATCGGCCAACCAATTAATTTGAGAGGGGTTCCTTGTGAACCCGAATCCTTACCTTCACACTTTTGGATACTAATCGCAATACTTGATTCCCGAATCTGCTCGTCAATCACCATTGATTAGTAAGTAAAACTAATAGCCTTCGTCTTTAAATGAATATCATGAATAGAGAAAGTCGATCTTACCACCTTACCCCAAAATCGATTGCTTTAGGTTTGAAGGATTCAACCTACTGCATGGAGATCCCGAAGCTCTAGGTGAAATCGGCTTCAAAAGAAAGTTTAGCTAACCATTAGAATATCGGATTTCGGCTTTTCTCCAACCTATAAGTCGACAGAGAAAAGAAATATGGAAAGAAGGGTTTCGGCCATCACTTACCCTTTACAACTGATTGGAGAGGAAATCTTGAGAAGAACCTATGCCCACTTGATATTCGGCCAAAGTAGATCTTTTTGGAAGAAAAGAGATTTCGGCACACCAATGGAGTATGTTCACAGAGAGAAAGAAAGAAAGAAATAGTGGAAAAGGGAGATAGGGGTTTCGACAAAGAAAGGAGTAGAGGGGTTTTTGGTGTTAAGCAAAAAGAAGAAAAAGAGGAAGATGACAATGGTGATTTCGGTTTTGAGAGAATGAGAAAGAAGTGAAAAAAAAATAGAAGATGAGAGAGAGGGAAATTCGGCTATTTGCAAAGGGAAAAAGAAAAAGAATCAAATGATGAATAGGTGCCTTAAGAGAATTCGGCACTCTCCCCCCCTATACTCAGTCTCCTAGCCGTCCACCCCTCCTCAACAAGGAGTTCAAAATTCGGCAAACACCTATTTTTTCTCTAGGCCACCCATTCGAAAATATTTGAATAGCTTTGAATACTCAATATTAGTCTCAATAATAATCCATCAATTATCCATGAATATCCTCTTATAATCACTATAATTAAACAAATAAAACTCTCATATTATCCTTTAATAATAATATTTAATAAAAGAGTTTGAAGGGAGAAAAATTCTCCCACTTGTGCCGTCCAAACATAGTGCAAAAAGAAAGGGAATTTTGTGACTCGAACCCAGGATCCCCCTTGTTTGATGTGGCGTCACATGTTAGCTCTTAAGTGGGCTTACTTTGCCACTTATTCTAGGCTCATCTTATGTCCAAATTATCCCCATTTATTCTTATAACCCCCACTTGTTAAGGCTCCCTACCTCAAAGCTTGAAAATAATATTTTTCCCACTACTCGAGCTTACTAAAAATCCATAATTAAGCCTTAACATTCCATAAATAATATCACAGCAGTTCATAATAAGAAAAATAGTTAAAT
Organism: Gossypium sturtianum; assembly: GCA_025698515.1. Classification (NCBI taxonomy): domain Eukaryota; kingdom Viridiplantae; phylum Streptophyta; class Magnoliopsida; order Malvales; family Malvaceae; genus Gossypium; species Gossypium sturtianum. The sequence continues at coordinate 31,022,353 of CM046949.1, forward strand.
TCCAAATAACCCCATATTTGGGATGTTACAATTGGTACCCAATCGATAACATCATGTCCTAATATTGAAATTTTGAAAAATTTAGAAAATAGTCCTTTTTAGTTGAAAAGAAAAACCCAAACTTACCTATCTTCAAAGAAATAAAACACCATACCCAGTAAGTTAGGATATAACATCTTATGACCTTGAAACTAAGTATGTCTTTATTTTAGAAAATTCCTACCTCGAGAAGCAAAACGTCGAACCCAATAAGTTAAGGCACAACAATCGGAATTCCCAAGAATAGGTTTTTTATTTATTTGAAATTGGTAAATCTCATTTTTTTAAGGAAAAAGTGATAGGTAATACCTAAAGTTTCACGAGAAAAATCGAACCCAATAAGTTAGGGCAAAATTCTTCTCGAAATCCTTCAAATATCACATGTCACCATATTTTGAAAACCATTTGAAATAAATATTTTAATTTGAAAGGTATTTTTATAAAACAATGGTTTGAGTATACAAATAACAATTTTACAAAAGTAAAAATTATACTAACAATAAATAATTAAAGGATAATATAACATGAATATACAATAGAATATGCTAAACAATAATAAACAATCTAAAGAATATAAATAAACATATAATATAGCAATAATTGACATCTTCACGAAATAAAAAAATTAAATGAAAAAAAGAATAACATATTTAAACATTGAGAAAAAAAAGAATATGATGATTTTTAAAATGATTTAATGTATATACATAATAACAAAAAAATAAAAGAGTATTTATGATAAATAAATATAAGTTAATAATTTAATACATATATATAAAAATAATAATTAGTAAACGATATATAATACTTCTATATAAAACATATATATAATTCAATAGTCATAAAAAGTACATATATAATAAAATAGGTTATAAAATGTAAATAAATTTTACAAAACAAAAATTCCAAAAATAATATATGATATAATGTACTATTATATAATATACAAATTAAAAAACATAATATAGTACTTAATATATAAATCATAAAAATAATATTAAGCTAAATAAAATAATAAATAATAATAATATATATAAGGATATTACATATAAATATATATATATTAATAAATTATAATAAAGACAACAATATAAACTATTTAATAAAATAATGTAAAATAATGTAAAATAATAAAATAAAATAAAAGGATAAAAATAAAATTAAAACAAAGAAAACAGGGGTTGAATAGCAATTAAAACAAATAAAATGATTAAATTAAAACACGCGTTAAATCACAGGGGTTAAAATGGTAATTTAAATAAATTTAAAATAATTAAAATAAATGAATAAATAATGATTAAGCAATTAAATGGATAAATAATAAAAAAACACATAAGTCAACTTAACTCCCGCAATATGAGGATTCGACGAAATTCTTCCACCAAAAACTAACTCGAACAGAAGCAACTCAAAAAGAAACGAAGATGAGTGAAGAACAAAATAAGAACAAGCCACAGAAAATAAGAATGCAAAAGAGAGAGAAATTTAAGTGAATGTTCTCAAGAATTTTTATTACTCAAAACTCAAGTCCCATTTCAGTGTCATTCAAGTGTGTTTACAATGAAGGGAGAGGCCTCTATTTATAGTTGAGCCTCCCCAAATCCAACGGGACAGATCAATTACATCAACGGCTAAGATTAAAAGGTATCTACAAATTAAATCTCTAAGATTACAAAATCATATCTTTTAATATTACATACCATATCTTCTAAGATTGCATATCATATCTAAGATTGCATACCATAACTTTTAGGATTGCATATCATATCTAAGATTTGCATATCATATCTAAGATTGCATATCATATCTTCTAGGATTACATATCATATCTAAGATTTGCATTTCATATCTAAGATTGCATATCCTTGAAGATTGTACTTCTATATACGTCAAGCTTATAGATAGACCTTCAATCTTTTTAAGTAATGGGCCATTTCGATCGGGCCAAATGATATATTTTGGACTGGACTTGGACTTTATTTTATTATTTTGGGTTTATTATTTTTTGTATGGGCCCGGGCTAAATTGGCCTATTACAGCTGCCCCTCTTTGCTCATTGTCGTGTAACGAGAATAGAGCAAAGACTATAAAAGGCCCAATTTTGCCCAGTCTTTACTAAGCCTTGACTTCTTGGTCCTCATCTTCTTCAAATGGTTTCCAACTCCATTGCAACTTCAATGGTATTTGGAACTTCATCTTGATTTCAATAAGTCTGATAACTTCAATCTGCTCCACTGCAAACTTCAGGAAGGCAATATCCGTTATCTTCGATCTGCTCCACTGCAAACTCGGGGAGACAGGATCTGATGTCTTCAGTCTGCTCCTTTGCTATCTTTAGGAAAACTTCATTCTTCAGCTTGATCCACTAGGGAACAAAATCTGAAATTTTCAATTTGCTTCCTTACTATCTTCAGGAAGACCTCATTCTTCAGTTTGATCCACTAGGGAACAAAATCTGAAATTTTATTCTTCAGTTTGCTCCACTACTATTTCTAGGGAACAAAATCTGAAATTTCATTCTTCAGTTTGCTCCACTACCATTTCTAGGGAACAAAATCTGAAATTCCAATTTGCTTCCTTACTATCTTCAGGAAGACTTCATTCTTCAGTTTGCTCCACTAAGGAACAAAATCTGAAATTTCATGGTTTGCTTCCTTACTATCTTCATGAAGACTTCATTCTTCATCGCTCTACTAAGGAACAAAATCTGAAATTTTCAATTTGCTTCCTTACTATCTTCAGGAAGACTTCATTCTTCAGTTTGCTCCACTACCATTTCTAGGGAACAAAATCTGAAATTTCATTCTTCAGTTTGCTCCACTAAGGAACAAAATCTGAAATTTCATGGTTTGCTTCCTTACTATCTTCAGGAAGACTTCATTCTTCAGTCTGCTCTACTAAGGAACAAAATCTGAAATTCCAATTTGCTTCCTTACTATCTTCAGGAAGACTTCATTCTTCAGTCTGCTCTACTAAGGAACAAAATCTGAAATTTTCAATTTGCTTCCTTACTATCTTCAGGAAGACTTCATTCTTCAGTTTGCTCCACTACCATTTCTAGGGAACAAAATCTGAAATTTCATTCTTCAGTTTGCTCCACTAAGGAACAAAATCTGAAATTTCATGGTTTGCTTCCTTACTATCTTTAGGAAGACTTCATTCTTCAGTCTGCTCTACTAAGGAACAAAATCTGAAATTTTCAATTTGCTTCCTTACTATCTTCAAGAAGACTTCATTCTTCAGTCTGCTCTACTAAGGAACAAAATCTAAAATTTTCAGTTTTGCTACACCGTCCTCTAAGGGACTTGTCCTGTATATTTGAATGTATTATGGATGACTTTTGCATGAATATAGAATGTCATGAGAATGATGATTAGGACGCAAGATCGGAATGAATCTAATGCTCCTAACTAAATGATATTAGGAATGACATTTGCATGAATACAGGATGTCATGAAAATGATTTATTTTTTTTTTTGTAAAATGATTAGGACGCAATGATTGGCATAAATCAAATACTCCTAATTGGAAATGAGAGAATGATCCCTATGGGTTGTCATTGCTCATAGTTCATCAAGGTTCTATCACTGATACGCTACCATGCTTTCTCGTTCAGCTGGTATCTTGGACAAAACCCAAAGAAACAATCATTCTCGCTTCAAGCAAGCTTGCCCATTGTAATTCCGAGTCCCTTTCCTTAAACCTTAGGACATAAAAATTTATACCTCCCACTGCAACTTCTGGGGAATAACATTTGGTTCCTTGCATCTTTCTGTTACCACTCAGAGGTACAGAACTTGTATCACTTTCAATCAATTTGATTTGTTACACTATTCCCTGAGTGTAATAATCAGTTGTATGAATGCAGGGTATCCCGACAATAATCCCCTTTACACTTGGATTGACCTTGTTCGTCATTTTTTGATGTGGTATCACCAACGAAATTGTCTTATCCAATAAAAGTCTGAAGAGATAATCATTCCTCAATGTTTCCAGCCCTTAGGCTTGGTGAGTTCTGAACAATAGTCATGCTTCCGATTCCTCATATTATTTAGAAGCTTCTAGAGTAATATGCGAAACTCCTTTTATGAAAGTGTTATTAGTCCATAAATTGCTACTTCAATATAAAATGCTTGAAAAAGGTCACAAAAATGGACGAGAAAGAAATTAGTCAGGAGCATAGCTCTGAGAAATAATTTAATCAAAGATAACCCAAGCAATAAAATAAAATTGATTTGGGCGTATCTCAAAAAAGAATAAAGCAATCAAAGATAACGAATTTCAAAAATGGGTAAGAATGAAGCTAGATGCCCCAGATATCGCAGCATGAGCTTCTTTGTTCCAACTTCTTGAGGACCATTTTAAGCTCAATATGTGTTTAGGGATCCGAGTACTTTGTCAATGGCCCAAGTCGCAAAGAATCTCCTTATTGTTAATTCGGATATAGCAAGACTACCACATGCCCTATCTTTGTTCAAAATTTGAGCCGCCCTTTTTGGGTTTTCAACTCAAATCCCCTTTGGTCTCAAAGCGCCCTTTGCGGGTTTTCGCCTTGGCCTCTCCTTCTTTTTCTTTTTTTTTGTTTGAATTTGGACTCAAGGCGCCCTTTACGGGTTTTCACCTTTCCCTTTCAGTAAAATACTTCTTGATTAAACTCGAATTCACCAGATTGGGCAAGTCTTCGCCATCTATCTCGGTCAATATCAATGCTCCTTCAAAATAGGCCTTCATAAGGTCTTTCCCAGTTTAGCATATGCTTTCCTCTGAAATCATTTTGTAGAAGAAAGATCTGCTTCAACATCAGGTTCCCCTTGTGGAATTCTCTAGGATGAACCTTTTTGTCGTAAGCTCGCATCATCTAACCATGATGGATAACTTTTAACCTTTCCTTCAATTAGGTTCAATTGGCAAAACTGTTTCTATTCCAATGTGTTGCCCCAACAAAGGTTTTAGCCGACGTTCGATAAGATAGAGAGTAAATGGTAGCTTCTTATGCCAATCTTTACAAGTCTTGGTCACCTTTCATCTTTTTTCTTTTTTCTTTTTTTTTGTTTTTTTGGCAGCTTTTGCTGCACTATGATATACTGCCTGATCTTTGGACAAACTGTAAACTTTGACTTTGTACAGTTATGCATTATTAAACATGATCATTTATGGCATCTGATCTTTTTTTTTTGCGAATTTGATGACTTTCGACTGTATAACATTGGCATATGAAGCTACTTCCACTCTCTTAGTGAAGTAAATGATGGTTATGCCGATGAGTCGATGTCAACTAGAAACGTTTGACGAGATTGGCCCTATCACATCCATGCCCCACATATGGAAAATTTGTGAAGAACTGGAGTAGGCACATCTTGTCTCCTTAGATACTGCATAGCTGATACCATCCCTTTCTATGTAGATTGGCCGTGCCCGATCCTCATGTTTAGCCCGCATCTTAGTAGCCCAGGCATATCCTGATGTGATTGTGCAAGAACATCTTTGAATTCTTGAAAATAACTCAATGATGTCTTGTATTATTTCTATGGTGAGCTAGGCTTCGAACTTCACCCATTTTCTAAGCTCATAATATCTGTTGACCCTTTGTTAAATAAGGTCTGTTTTTCATCTTGTTGGACCATTCTTATCAAATCAGAAGGTATGTTACAATCTCAGTCATCTTTAAAGTCCTTAGATCCCCTAGACCCATATCTCATTCAAAAAGGGAGTCAGTAACAATGTCGCTCATGTTGTTGATATCTGGGGACCTAGTATAGGCTCGAAAGAATATTTCAAAAGAATAAATGATTCAAAGAACAGTTATTTGTATGATCATGAATAAAGAATATGAAATGGAAAGAATAAAAGAATATTTGCTAAAAAAATGCATTTTATTAAAATAAAAATTTAGGACACAAGCCTATTTCACAAAAGAGTTCTTATTGCCTTTAGGCTTAAGGCAACAAGCATGTTTCGAATATTACTCTAGATCAGCTCTAAGAATATAGGGATCTCTTCCACAGTCCCATTATTCAAAACACTCCCAAATATCCAAGGGTTTGGAAACCTCGTTCCCTGATTACCTCTTCGCTTTTGATTTCTTCAAGGGATCACAACTTTCTTGTCTCCTCCTTCAATTATCGCATTTGCTGCCTCGTCAAAGTGATCAGGTTTTGATGAATCGTTAATCTTCACAACTCCCATTTTAATAAACCTTTCAACCAACTTTTTAAACGTAGTGCAATTTTCAATTGAATGACCCTTTATTCCCGCGTGGTACTCTCATTGGGCATTCTCGTTATACCATTTTGGGAACGGAGGTTGCAACGGTTTCGAATAAAATGGGGACACCACGTGTGCATCAAACAAACTCTGATAAAGCTCCTTATACGTCATTGGGATTGGCGTGAATTGGAGCTTTTCTGAGTTTTGCCTTGTGCCCGACTTGTAACACCCCAAACCCTGGTCTATGCGTTAAGACCAAATTTGGTATGTCACACAAAACGAACATACATCTAGTCATTGTTTTAAATATAACAGATCCTCAAAACTATTTTGGAATTGAAGTTTATTAAAAACCGAGGTTAATTCAAAATCTATGATTTAATACATAAGAGTTTATAAATTAAAACTTAGAAGTTAATTGGTAAAAATTTTACGAGAAGTTTAAAAGAGTTTAACAGAAATTTGAAAACAAGATTCTTAAAGAATTTTACAGAAAAATTTACGAGAATAAATTATTTAAGAAGAACCCCTTTTTGCACGTGAATTTAAGAAAAACATTTATATAAAACAAAAATAGAATAGTCCCATTTTAGTATTTAAACATAATTAAAATCCATCCACAAGTAAAAATCCATAAAAATAACACCAGAGGCCTTATTACATCATAGCTGAAATAGTAATTAAATAAAAATATTTAAGAGTAGTTCAAAGTTCACAAAAAAAAAACCATCATTCGAAGTATGGCCTCCACGAAGTCATCCCCCAGCCCAAGCCTCCATTAATGATCGTTACCTGAGATGGGTAAAGGAAACGGGGTGAGTTACTTAGAACTCAGTGTGAACCCTCTTACCAAGTCCATCACCAAAACCATTTAAGCATTTAATTGGGCTTGAGCCCATTTAAAAATGTACAATATAACAAGTATAAAATGCATGTGATATGCAATTCCCAACCAAGCCTAAATCTCCAACCGCTACACACCACCCGTACCAACCAGCACACCTGTGGGTAGCTTTAGTCACCCACCCCGCCAACACACCAACTGGGCATTAAGCCATATATTAAATCGGGCATGAAGCCATCAATCGCACGGCCATTAATCGGGCATGAAGCCATCAATCGGGCACGAAGCCATTAACTGGGCATGAAGCCATCTTCTCTTCGTCAAATATCCCAACCCATACAATCATGTATATAAAATGCATGACAATTCATCCATATATAATAATTCCAACATAAGGCTCATTATAAAAGTTATCACAAACTGGCCCATTTCACATTTTGGCCCACATAATCTCATATCACATTTGGCCTATTTAACAATTATCACATATGGCCCATTTATCAAATATCACATACGGCCCATTTATCAAATATCACATATAACCCATTTATCAAAATCACATATGGCCCATTATCAAAATCACATATGGCCCATTAAGTCACTTTTATCAATTTAGCCCATTAAGGGCAATTTCGTAATTTTCATAATCTTGATACCAATTTCATAGTTTTTACGATTAAAGTGATAAAATAAACCATTTTACCCGATTTCACCAACTTTGTGATTTTAATCCAGCATTATTACGATGTGGTTATCTAACCCGCGAGATATGGTGTAAGATTACACACTGACATGATGAGGACTATACTTTCCCAATCGTCGATACCTAAATACGTATCACGCTTGGTTAGAACACTAATACTTAATATAAATCTATGCTAAAGATAAGCGATCTAGATCCTTACCCTCAGAATCTCGAACAACTACTATTTGGCGGTTCTCCCCGGTTGACGGTTCATAACCCAGTGGAAAATCCCGGTTAGCTAATGGCTCCAAACTATGAACAACTTCGAATAATTGATTCTCCCCGGATGAGGGTCCACAACCCGGTGGAAAATCCCGAATTGCCGAAACAGCCCTTCGCTTGAATCTAGAGGGAAAAGCGAATCCGCCCCTCTTTCGAACACTATTCACCACCCTTTTCAACCCTATCTTGCTTGCCACGAAATCTTACATTCACGGGATGAAAATCGAGCGATAACGTTCCTTAACACTTTGAACCGAATCCTAGCGATCCACGATGATTACGAACACTCCGAGTTTCGGCCTTCTCTATATCACTATAAAGACGAGAAAGATTGTCTAAGAGAAAGAGATAGAGGATACTTTCGGTCAAAAGACCCTCCCGAACAAAAGTAGATTCGGCAAAAGAAAGGATGATAAATAAAGAAATCGAAGAGGGTTCTTACCGATTAATCAAAACGAATGCAAAGAAAATGATTGATAAGAAAATATATAAGAAATGGAAATTTCGGCTATGAAGATGATTATTAACATTCGGTCATGGTGAAAGATTTTGGAAAAGAAATAGTGATGTTAAGAGTTCTTTACAAGAAGAAAGAAAGGAGAAAAAGAAATAAAAGAGAAAGCGTTTATGTGTCAATTTTCAATGATGGAAGATGAACAAAGAAATGATCTTGGGGTTGGTGTATATTCGCCAAAAAGAAAGAAAAAGAATATGACCTTTCAAGATGGTATGGTTTCGGCACAAAGAGGAGAAACTTGGGAAGAATGAAAGATGATATTAATTTGGTCTAGAAGAAATGACCAAAACCAAAACAAAATTTACCTATTGCACAAGACACAATCGGCTAGGGAGAGAAGTTGTGAAGAGAAAAGGAAAATTGCACTAATTTGCTAAAGCATTATGGCCAACTAGCTCCTAATCCTTACCAATATTCGGCCAACCCCTTCTAACCCCAAAACCGTCCAAGTACATTGGCCAAAAGTCAAAGTTTAGCCACCCCAAAGTTTCCAAAACATCACCCTTGTTTCATGCCTTATGTCCCCCCTTACTTGCCTTTTCCATATGATTCTTTTCCTTAAGTTCACTCTTACCATATCTCTTAGCCATCATACCATAAAAATAAAAGTCTAACTTACCAAGAATATGATGCTTGGCCGACACTTGCTAGGAAAGAGCAAAAATTAATATTCACAAAATGCATACTAGGGATTCAACCTCTCCCCTCAAGACCATACATGTAGCGCATAACCTCTTCACTAATGGCTCTTTTATGCTATCTTTTATCACTTAATTTCCTTAAACATCAAGGTTACTTGTTCCACTTCAATAAAGTATTCATTACTAAAATTTATTCTAATTCCGAATAAATCCCGAGCCTTCTCAAGACTATATTAAACACACAAATTGAATCATTCACAAGCTAAGCACCAAAATTATGCAACATATCGATACTCAATTTTTAGGATGTTACAATTCTACCCCCTAACAGAAAATTTCGTCCTCGAAATTTACCTGGTTAAAAGAGGTGAGGCTATTGTTGCCGAATTGCGTCCTCAGGCTCCCACGTAGCTCCCTCCTCTCCGTGATTACGCCATAGAACCTTAACCAACGGTACCGACTTCTTTCTTAGCACCTTACCATCTCGATCTAAAATTTTCACCGGTTCCTCTTCAAAAGACAAGTCCGGCCTTATCTCCACTTCTTCTATCGGTACTATGTGAGACGGATCCGATCGATAACACCTTAACATAGAGACATGGAAGACACTATGAATCTGACTCAACTCCGGAGGTAATTCAAGCTGATAGGCCACTGCTCCTACACGCTTCAACACACGGTACGGTCCAATGAACCTAGGGCTCAACTTGCCCTTCCTTCCAAATCTAAAAATCTTCTTCCAAGGTGAGACTTTCAGAAAGACTTGATCTCCCACTGCTAACTCAATATCCTTACGCTTCAGATCCGCATATGACTTTTGTCTATTCGAAGCTTCCTTTAACCGTGCTCGAATCACCTTTACCTTTTCTTCCATCTCAGATACCATTTCGAGACCCAACAACTGCCGCTCCCCCAATTCAGTCCAACAAGTAGGGGTACGACACCTACGACCATATAACGCTTCATAAGGTGCCATTTGGATACCGATTGGTAATCATATTATACGCGAACTCGCCAACGGTAGAAAATCTTCCCAACTACCTCTCAAATCACCACACAACCCCTTAACATGTCTTCCAAAATCTGGATTACTCTTTCCGACTGACCATCTGACTGAGGATGAAAAGCCGTGCTGAAGTTTAACTTTGTTCCCAAAGCCTCATGCAAAGCTTTCCAAAACCGCGATGTAAACCTAGGGTCCCTGTCCGATATAATAGACACTGGTACCCCATGCAACCTCACGATCTCCGATACATACAACTTAGCCAACTTCGCAGTGAGTAATCCGCATTTAACCGGTAGAAAATGGGCGCTCTTCGCTAACCGATCCACTATCACCTGACGGAATCTTTCTTAGTAGGTGTTAAGGGTAACCCACTAACAAAGTCCATCGTTATCCGCTCCTATTTCCATAAAGGAATCTTTACCGGTTGTAACAATCCCGACGGTAATTGATGTTCCGCCTTAACTTGCTTGACACGCCGTGCACTTACTCACAAAATCCATAACTTCCCGCTTTCAACCCCGCCACCAATACCGATCACGAAGGTCTCGATACATCTTATTTCCTCCGGTGCATAGCATAAGGGCTACTATGCGCCTCACGCAGAATCATTAGTCTCAAATCAATCTTGGGCATACAAATTCTTCCGCGAAACACACAAGACTCCATCCTTATTCAATCCAAATTCCCTATTACACCACCTTTAACTTGTTGAATTAAGGGTCCCAAATTTTCATCCGATAAATCGCTTCTCCTTGATCTGTTTCTAACCACATAGGCTTCACTGAGTTTCGCTAGCAAACTGCCATCTTCAAACAAACTAAGATGAGCAAACATTGCTCTCAACTCCGATATCACCTTACGACTCAACGCGTCTGCCACCACGTTAGCCTTTCCAGGATGATACTCGATTGAGAAGTCATAATCCTTTAACAGCTCCACCCACCTCCGTTGTCTCAAGTTCAACTCCTTTTGGATAAGGAGGTACTTAAGACTCTTATGATCCGTATAAATGATCGACTTCTCACCGTAGAGATAGTGCCTCCAAATTTTTAAAGCAAAAACCACCGCAGCCAACTCCAAGTCATGGGTAGGATAGTTGACTTCGTGCGGCCTCAACTGACGAGATGCATAAGCTACCACTTTACCACCTTGCATCAACACACATCCCAAGCCCGTGTGTGATGCATCGCAGTAAACAATGAACTCTTTTCCACCTCAAAGTTGAATCAAGATCGGCGCTCACAAAATCTTCTTCAATTTCTCGAAACTCTCTTGTTGTTTAACCGCCCACACAAACGGTACTCCTTTTTTCGCAATGTACTCTTAGTTAGGGGCGCAGTAATCAACGAAAACCCCTCAACAAAGCGTCTATAATAACAGCCAAACCTAAGAAACTCCGAATCTCAGTCACTGACTTCGGTGGTTTCCAATCCAACACAGCCTCTACCTTCCGAGGATCAACTCTTATTCCTTCGGCTGACACCACATGACCCAAGAAAGTCACTTCCTTCAGCCAAAATTCACACTTACTGAATTTGGCATAAATTTGCTTATCTCGCAGTATTTGCAATACTATACGCAAATGTGAGTCATGCTCTTCTTCCTTCCTCGAGTATACCAAGATATCATCTATGAACACCACCACGAACCGGTCTAGATAGGGTTGAAAGACTCGATTCATCATGTCCATAAATGCAGCTGGTGCATTGGTTAAACCAAATGGCATCACCAAAAACTCATAATGTCCATAACGAGTTCGGAATACATTCTTATGAATATCTGCCTCCTTAACCTTGAGTTGATGATAACCCGATCTCAAATCAATCTTGGAGAAAACTGAAGCTCCTCTCAACTGATCAAACAGGTCATCGATTCTCGGTAAAGGATACCTATTCTTGATCGTCAATTTATTCAACTGCCTATAATCAATACACATACGCATCGACCCATTCTTCTTCTTGACGAACAAAATCGGTGCTCCCCACGAAGACACACTCAGTCGGATAAATCCCCGATCCAATAATTCTTGAATTTGTGCTTTAAGCTCCGCTAACTCCTTTGGCGCCATTCTGTAAGGAGTAATGGACACCGGAGCGATTCCAGGCAAAAGCTCAATGCCAAATTCTACTTCCCGATCTGGAGGTAAACCAGGAAGTTCTTCGGGAAAGACATCTAAAAATTCTTTCACCGTTCTCACACCTTCCACTGATATATCCTTGGCATCCAAAGCACTAATGAAGGCTAGGAACGCTCCATACCCTTTTCGCACCAACTTTTCTGCTTTTAAAGCAGATACCACATTTGCCAAAAAGTTCTTTCGCTCGCCTATCATTACTACCTCCTTATCATCCAAAGTCCTTATTGACATCCGCTTTTCAGCACAATCCAATTGCGCCCGGTGCTTTACCAACCAATCCATGCCCAAAATAAGATCGAAATCGCCGAAAGGCAATTCCATCAAATCCGCCAAAAATATATCTCTTTGTATTTCTAAAGGCACGTCTCTATACAATTTATTCACAATCACAGACTGTCCTAAAGGACTAATTACCGTCATCTCTCTATCAGTAATCTCAGATCTAATATTCAGGTTTCTAGATATGGCACTAGCAACATACGAGTGGGTAGACCCGATATCTATCAAAGCAGTAACAGGTACATTAAAGATGAAGAACGTACCAGTTATCACATCAAGTGTATCGCCATCCTCCCGACGCCTGACCGCATAGACCAACCCCGGCTGTCTTGCCTCCACGTTACCTCTAAAGCCATTACCTAGACCTGGTGCACCTTGACCATGTCCAGCACCATTACCACCACGACCTGGTCCACGGCCTCTCGGTAGCTGCTAAGCGCCTCTAGCTGCCTGTGCATCCGAGTTACGAGCTTCTTGAGTCGGAGCAGTCCATCGAAGGCAATTCCTAAACTGATGGTCCTTAGAACCAGATTTAAAACAACCACCGATTCTCTTCCAGTATTCCCTGGGGTGTCATCTCCCACAGTCAGCACATTCTTGAATCTGATTGGTAGCCACAGGTGCTCTAGCTTGAGCTGGCCCATCATTCCGAGGTCTCTTTTGGAACCTTTTAGCAGAACCCGAGTACTTAAAATCCCTCTTGCCTCTGACTCTTTCTCGATTCTGGCATTCTGAGTTCTTAGCCTCTTCGGCTATCTTGGCTTTCTCCACAAGCGTGGCAAAAACCCTTTCTTGTTGTGGGGATATCAGTACCCGTAACTCATCGTTTAGCCTATCCTCAAAACATACATAGTGCTCATGATCAGTTGGCACTATTACGCGAGCATATCGGCTTAAGCGAAGAAATTCTGCCTTGTAAGCTGCCACTGTCTTATTCCCTTGAACTAGATTCAGGAATTCCTTCCTCCGGGCATCCACATAACTTGCCCCGACATACTTCCCTTGGAAAGCAACTTTGAAAAAATCCCAAGTAACACGTTCAGCCTGGGTGCCTTCTTGTACAGTAAGCCACCATTGATACGCCTCTTCCCTCAACAAGGACACAGCTCCTCTTAGTTTCTCGCTCTAAAGACACTCTGTGTCATCCATAATCGCTCTACACAAATTTCGAGCCAATATTCCGCAACATTTGGGGGCTACACTAGAAATACCCCTAAAAGTCTCAGCACCATTAGATCTGAGCCGTTCCGATATTGATCCTCGAGCCACTGGCTCCGTTCTAGCCCCAGCAACCCTTTCCAAAACTCGGCTGTGGTTTGGGTTCAACAATAATTTTTGCATCTAGTCATTGTTTTAAATATAACAGATCCTCAAAACTATTTTGGAATTGAAGTTTATTAAAAACCGAGGTTAATTTAAAATCTATGATTTAAGACATAAGAGTTTATAAATTAAAACTTAGAAGTTAATTGGTAAAAGTTTTACGAGAAGTTTAAAAGAGTTCAACAGAAATTTGAAAACAAGATTCTTAAAGAATTTTACAGAAAAATTTACGAGAATAAAATATTTAAGAAGAACCCCTTTTTGCATGTGAATTTAAGAAAAACATTTATATAAAACAAAAATAGAATAGTCACATTTTAGTATTTAAACATAATTAAAATCCATCCACAAGTAAAAATCCATAAAAATAACACCAGAGGCCTTATTACATCATAGCTGAAATAGTAATTAAATAAAAACATTTAAGAGTAGTTCAAAGTTCACAAAAAAAAACCATCATTCGAGGTATGGCCTCCACGAAGTCATCCCCCGGCCCAAGCCTCCATTAATGATCATTACCTGAGATGGGTAAAGGAAACGGGGTGAGTTACTTAGAACTCAGTGTGAACCCTCTTACCAAGTCCATCACCAAAACCATTTAAGCATTTAATTGGGCTTGAGCCCATTTACAAATGTACAATATAACAAGTATAAAATGCATGTGATATGAAATTCCCAACCAAGCCTAAATTTCCAACCGCTACACACCACCCACTAACCAAAGACACTCGTGGGGAGCTTTAGTCACCCACCCCGCTAACACACCAACTGGGCATTAAGCCATATATTAAACTAGGCATGAAGCCATCAATCTGGCACGGCCATTAATCGGGCATGAAGCCATCAATCGGGCACGGCCATTAATCGGGCATGAAGCCATCTTCTCTTCACAAATATCCCAACCCATGCAATCATGTATATAAAATGCATGACAATTCATTCATATATAATAATTCCAACATAAGGCTCATTATAAAAGTTATCACAAATCGCCCATTTCACATTTTGGCCCACATAATCTCATATCACATTTGGCCCATTTAACAATTATCACATATGGCCCATTTATCAAATATCACATATGGCCCATTTATCAAATATCACATATGGCCCATTTATCAAAATCACATATGGCCCATTTATAAAAATCACATATGGCCCATTAAGTCACTTTTATCGATTTAGCCCATTAAGGGCAATTTCGTAATTTTCATAATCTTGATACCAATTTCATAGTTTTTACGATTAAAGTGATAAAATAAACCATTTTACCCGATTTCACTAACTTTGTGATTTTAATCTAGCATTATTACGATGTGGTTATCTAACCCGCGAGATATGGTGTAAGATTACACACCTGATTACGGTGAGGACTATGCTTTCCCAATCGTCGATACCTAAATACGTATCACGCTTGGTTAGAACACTAATACTTAATATAAATCTATGCTAAAGATAAGCGATCTAGATCCTTACCCTCGTAATCTCGAACAACTACTATTTGGCGGTTCTCCCGCTTGACGGCTCACAACCCGTGGAAAATCTCGGTTAGCTAATGGCTCCGAACTACGAACAACTTCGAATAATTGATTCTCCCCGGATGAGGGTCCACAACCCGGTGGAAAATCTCGAATTGCTGAAACAACCCTTCGCTTGAATCTAGAGGGAATAGCAAATCCGCCCCTCTTTCGAACACTATTCACCACCCTTTTCGACCCTATCTTGCTTGCCACGAAATCTTACGTTCACGGGATGAAAATCAAGCGATAACATTCCTTAACACTTTGAACCAAATCCTAGCGATCCACGATGATTACGAACACTCCGAGTTTCGGCCTTCTCTATATCACTATAAAGACGAGAAAGATTGTCTAAGAGAAAGAGATAGAGGATACTTTCGGTCAAAAGACCCTCCCGAACAAAAGTAGATTCGGCAAAAGAAAGGATGATAAATAAAGAAATCTAAAAGGGTTCTTATCGATTAATTAAAACGAATGCAAAGAAAATGATTGATAAGAAAATATATAAGAAATGGAAATTTCGGCTATGAAGATGATTATTAACATTCGGCCATGGTGAAATATTTTGGAAAAGAAATAGTGATGTTAAGAGTTCTTTATAAGAAGAAAGAAAGGAGAAAAAGAAATAAAAGAGAAAGTGTTTATGTGTCAATTTTCAATGATGGAAGATGAACAAAGAAATGATCTTGGGGTTGGTGTATATTCGGCCAAAAAGAAAGAAAAAGAATATGACCTTTCAAGATGGTATGGTTTCGGCACAAAGAGGAGAAACTTGGGAAGAATGAAAGATGATATTAATTTGGTCTAGAAGAAATGACCAAAACCAAAACAAAATTTACCTATTGCACAAGACACAATCGGCTAGGGAGAGAAGTTGTGAAGAGAAAAGGAAAAATTCACTAATTTACTAAAGCATTATGGCCAACTAGCTCCTAATCCTTACCAATATTTGGCCAACCCCTTCTAACCCCAAAACTGTCCAAGTACATTGGCCAAAAGTCAAAGTTTAGCCACCCTAAAGTTTCCAAAACATCACCCTTGTTTCATGCCTTATGTCCCCCCTTACTTGCCTTTTCCATATGATTCTTTTCCTTAAGTTCACTCTTACCATATCTCTTAGCCATCATAGCATAAAAATAAAAGTCTAACTTACCAAGAATATGATGCTTGGCCGACACTTGCTAGGAAAGAGCAAAAATTAATATTCACAAAATGCATACTAAGGGATTTGAACCTCTCCCCTCAAGACCATACATGTAGCGCATAACCTCTTCACTAATGGCTCTTTTATACTATCTTTTTATCACTTAATTTCCTTAAACATCAAGGTTACTTGTTCCACTTCAATAAAGTATTCATTACTAAAATTTATTCTAATTCCGAATAAATCCCGAGCCTTCTCAAGATTATATTAAACACACAAATTGAATCATTCACAAGCTAAACACCAAAATTATGCAACATATCGATACTCAATTTTTAGGATGTTACACGACTCTTGTCTCACTGACCCTTGTTGCCCAGCAGTGATCACTTTTGGCTGATTAACAGTAATTGCTTTTGAGTACCCTTTGTTGTATGTACTCGTATTATTCACCTCGTCGTCCTTTTTCCTAGGAGCAGACCTTTTAGTGGTTTCCCCTGCTTCAATTTTGCCACCTCTTATGGCATTTTCAATCATCTCTCCTACCATCACTATATCCTCAAAGCTCTTGGTGGTACTTCCTATCATACGAGTGATGAAGGGAGCCTTAAAGGTATTGATGAAGAGCATTGTAGTCTCTTTTTCTAGGAGTGGTGGCTAAACTTGCATGGCGACCTCCCTCCATCTTTGTGCATACTGCCTAAAGCTTTCATTTGACTTCTTCTCCATGTTTTGCAAAGTGATTTTGTCAGGCGACATATCTGTGACATAATTGTTCTGCCTCATGAAGGCTTGGGCCAAGTCTCTCCAGGAGCCAATGTTAGCGCGGCTGAGTTGATTGTACCACTTAGACGCTGTCCTGTAACACCCCAAACCCGGCCCAAATGCTACAACCGGATCTGGTATGTCACTTAAGAGATTTTACATAACATGTCGTATTTTGGAAAACAATTACTAGGTTTACACCTTTATTTCGAAAGCTTAGTAATTCATTAAAGTATAAAATATTAAGTAACCAATTATCTTGGTAGATTTTATATAAGAACCGAAATTTCATGCAGGTCTTAACTTAATTGAAAAACTAAAACTTAAAACCCAGTAATACAAGCCCAACAAAATCCCAAAACATAAATGGTAGTCTAGCGGCCCATGGCCTTATTATAAGGAAATTTGAACCCATTAATTAAATGAAAATAAAAAAATTAGACTAAGTCTTTTGCTGAATTCTCAAAGCTCACGTCGTATGGCCACCTTGCTCTCCTCTCCACCCCGGTCCGATGCCCTAAGTGTCACCCGAGATGGTTAAAATTAAAGGGTGAGTCGCGAGACTCAGTGTGCAACCCTCATGCACCATTAGATTTGGGCTTTTATCCCCATAAAACAGAATAATCAAAATATAAGTAACAAAAATAATATGCAAAGCCCAACTCATATCCTAGGTGTCCATCCGCTACACGCCCCCGTACCAGCCCATTCACACCATTGGGGATTTCTACAATCAACCCACACCGCTACATGCCTTGATGGCAGTCGTGCTGCTCATCATCAGATCATGGCCGTAGCCACTATAATAGATCACGGTAGAAGCTGCTACAACAGATCACGGTAAGGAATCGCTACAACAGATCACGGTAAAAACCGCGACAACATATAACTTCCTCCTTTCATCAACCCAACCCATGCAATCACAAATAATCAATATTCTTAAATCATTTAATCAGAGCATTCACTAACCTGGTGATTTGCTTTTACCCTCTTTGGGTTTCCGTCATTATGCCGGGATTTTGGCATTTAACAAAACATATAAGACTTATAATTATATACTAATCAAACAGATCTAGATGGTGTGGAGAATTACACACCTGATATTGCGAAATCTAATATTCTTAGTCGATGTCCTTGCTATCTGGATCTATTATCCTCAATCTATAGCCTTGCTTAAAAGCCTAAACAATTATAAAAAATAGGCCTCTCATATATTCGGCCATGATTAGTATTCTACCCGATTTTATATATATAAATAAACAAATCCTCTTACCTTGAAATCCCGAAATCAGATACTTATGATTTTTGGCTTTTAGATCTAGTCAACTAAGCTTCCTTCAAATCCCGAATTGCCGCCCATCATAAAACCATTAAACTATTAGCTTTTGGCTTTTGCCTTTCAAAAATCGGGAATAGATCATGAGAACTAATCAAAAATCAACACTTACCTTAGCATAGGAGATTCAGCTAGCACTAGAGAGAGGATTCAGCAATGCCCATGGAAGATTTAAATGCCGGAAGTACAGAACTAATTCTCAAATAGGATGAGTAGAAGAAAAAACTATGGATGCTTTGGCTTTTTAGAGAAATCGGCACAAGAAGGAAAAAGTGAAGAAGAGTTTTGACTTTTAAAGAAATTGGAGAAAAGAATTTGGAGAGGGAGAGGCTAGGGAATTTCAGCACAATGGGAGAGAAATTTAGGGTTTTCAGTGTCAGAATCAAGGAGCTAGCCTCCCTATTTATAGATATTTTGGCACCTACTGCTAAAAACCAAAAATGCCCTTAAAATTCAAGCTAAAGAGAGGAGAAATTCTACACCCTCCTTGCCATGCAAAGAGTCGAATTTTACACTCCTCTAGGTGGTGGATTTTTGGCCAACACTTTCCTTGAAGATAAGCTCCTAACTTTTCTCCTTTTTATCTATGATATTATCACTTAAAAATCCACATAAAATCTCCTATTTTATAGCCTTGTAGCCGTCCACCTCTACTAATCCCTAATGCCAAATTTAACTCACTTAAATTAAAAGATTTGGGCCTCATTAAACTTAATACTTGGGCCCCTAATTCCTTGTGTGTGGCGTCACCCTCTCTTCATTTAAAGTGCCAAATTTGGCCTAAAACATGGGCTCTTTTGCGACCCAAAACTTGTTCCTTTTTAATCATAATGATGACACTTTAATCTGGGCCTTTTGCCTAATTCTAAGCCCAAATTTAGACCCCTATCAATTAAATTAACATAGTAAACCTATCCCTACACTAAATGTATAGGCCCATAAATTTAGGATGTTACAATTCTACCCCCTTAAAGAAATTTCAGTCCTCGAAATTTCCAACTAACTATTAATCGTACTACCCAAGTCTCACCACTATGCTTTCGCTATGCACTCCGATTCTAAAGCCAAAAGAAACACTTAGTATACTATGGTAGAGTACGCACTGTTGTTAGCATCTAGAGCGCCCTCGTCCCCCTTGTACTCATTTTACCGATTCGCGTTTATCTGCTTAGAAATTTTATGAATTATTAGTTTTCTTCCACTGATTAACTACGAAACAGCTTTATGAACAATAGTTTAAGAGTAGTTCTTTCGACCGCATTCACAATACATCTCAAGTTTGTAACCTCTAACTAAAATAAAACACATACATCATACAAATAACATCCAAGCACTTACATTCTTCACGTAAAGGTGTTTTCGTTGATTCACTACCCAAGGGTATTTTCGTAATTTTATCCTACAGGTATATTTTCGTAACTTTTCATAATAAAGTTCCTTGTTGATTTCGTGAAGTAAGGGTATTCTGGTAATTTTACAATTTGAGGGTATTTTGGTAATTTTGACATCCGGGGGTATTTCAGTAATTTTGAAATTCGGGGGTATTTCGGTAATTTTGCAATCAGGGGAAATTTAGTAATTTTGCAAATCAGGGGTAATTTGGTAATTGTACAAACCAGGGGTATTTTGGTCATTTGACAAAACGAGGGTAGGTTGGGAATTTTTTCTAACTAGGGATATTTCGATGTTGTTGTTGTTTTTTTTTTTCAAAGAGGTACTTTAGGGAAAAATCTTGTTTCATGGTCCTGATTACTCTTATAAACATGAGATTTTCTGTAAATTTTCAAAACATAGGTATTTTACAAATTCATGGTCAGGTTGGTAGTTTTCACAAATCAAACGTATTTTGAAAATTTTGCAAAACTTGAGAAATTTTCTTTCTTTTTTTTTCAAACTAGGGTGGTGGTCCCTTTCTGTATTAATTATAAGGTTTAGCCCATCAACAAGTCCTCGTAACTAGGGTGAATAGTCACCACGCACTGCAGGATTCTAGTGAAGAGGAGGTGAGTCGCTAGGACCGCTAAGTACCAAGCTCTCCCCGAATCCACTCCTAGACATGCGTATGCCCATTGCCACACCCTAACTTGGCTAAGGTGAACAAATACTACGCACTGCAGGATTCCAAATGAAGAGGAGGTGAGTCACTAGGACTACTTAAATACCGTGCTCTTCCGGATCCAATCCTAGACATGCGTATGCCTGTTACCACACCCTAGTCTTGCGGCTCGTTCACGGGTTTGTTTAGTGAAGTTAAATCTTATGAGATTTTAAGAGTTGTTTCAGCTAGGCCTAAAGTCCATCAAGTTCTAATCTAACTAATCTATATCCCATAAAGCCCATCAAGCCCACATATATTATATCACACAATGGTTCAGAATACTTACCTGGCGGACTTGGGTCTGAGATGCAAAGCATGCCATCTTGAGCTAACAGACTGTATATATATGCATGTTTCAAAACCCAACTTTAGAAAATGTTTTGAGCCCAAAAACCCCAGAGCTGAGTTTTTGAACCGGCTCGATACCAATTTGTAACACCCCAAACCCGCCCAAACGCTACAACCGGATCTGGTATGTCACTTAAGAGATTTTACATAACATGTCGCGCTTTGGAAAACAATTACTAGGTTTACACCTTTATTTCAAAGCTTAATAATTCATTAAAGTATAAAATATTAAGTAACCAATTATCTTGGTAGATTTTATATAAGAACCGAAATTTCATGCAGTCTTAACTTAATTGAAAACGTAAAACTTAAAACCCAAAGTGAATACAAGCCCAACAAAATCCCAAAACATAAATGGTAGTCTAGTGGCCCATGGCCTTATTACAAGGAAATTTGAACCCATTAATTAAATGAAAATAAAAAAATTAGACTAAGTCTTTTTGTCGAATTCTCAAAGCTCACGCATGGCCACCTTGCTCTCCTCTCCACCCGGTCCCGATGCCCTAAGTGTCACCCGAGATGGTTAAAATTAAAGGGTGAGTCGCGAGACTCGCAGTGTGCAACCCTCATGCACCATTAGATTTGGGCTTTTAGCCCCATAAAACATGTAATACTCAAAATATAAGTAACAAAAATAATATGCAAAGCCAACCCATATCCTAGGTGTCCATCCGCTACACGCCCGCACTGACCATTCACACCATTGGGGATTTCTACAATCAACCCACATCGCTACATGCCTTGATGGCGCCGTGCCGCTCATCATCGATCATAGCCGTAGCCACTACAACAGATCACGCGCAGGCCGCCACAACAGATCACGGTAAAGGAACCGCTACAATGCATCACGGTAAAAATCGCTACAACATATAACTTCCTCCTTTCATTAACCCAACCCATGCAATCACAAATAATCAATATTCTTAAATCATTTAATCGTGAGCATTCACTAACTCGGTGATTTGCTTTTACCCTCTTTGGGTTTCACATTATGCCGGGGATTTCGGCATTTAATAAAACATATAAGACTTATAATTATATACTAATCAAACAGATCTAGATGGTGTGGAGAATTATACACCTGATATTGTGAAATCCAATATTCTTAGCCGATGTCCTTGCTATCTGGATCTATTATCCTCAATCTATAGCCTTGCTTAAAAGCTGGAACAATTGCGAAAATAGGGCTCTCCTATATTCGGTCATGGTTAGTATTCTACCCGATTTTATATATATAAATAAACAAATCCTCTTACCTTGAAATCCTAAAATTAGAGACTTATGATTTTCGGCTTTTAGATCTAGTCGACTAAGCTTCCTTCAAATCCCGAATTATCGCCCATCATAAAACCATTAAACTATTAGCTTTTGGCTTTTACCTTTCAAAAACCGGGAATAGATCATGAGAACTAATCAAAAATCAACACTTACCTTAGCATAGGAGATTCGACTAGCACTGGAGAGAGGATTCGGCAATACCCATGGAAGATTTAAATGCCGGAAGTACAGAACTAATTCTCAAATAGGATGAGTAGAAGAAAAAACTATGGATGCTTCCTTGCTTTCTAGAGAAATCGGCACAAGAAGGAAAAAGTGGAGAAGAGTTTCACTTTTAAAGAAATTGGAGAAAAGAAATTAGAGAGGGAGAGGCTAGGGAATTTCGGCACAATGGGAGAGAAATTTAGGGTTTTCAAAGTCGTCGAAATCAAGGAGCTAGCCCCCTATTTATAGATATTTTGGCACCTATGCTAAAAACCGAAACGCCCTTAAAATTCAAGCTAAAAGAGAGGAGAAATTCAGAACCCTCCTTGCCATGCAAGAGGCCGAATTTTACACTCCTCTAGGTGGTGGATTTTCTACCAACACTTCCCTTGAAGATAAGCTCCTAACTTTTCTCCTTTTTATCTATGATATTATCACTTAAAAATCCACATAAAATCTCCTATTTTATAGCCTTGTAGTCGCCCACCTCTACTAATCCCTAATGCCAAATTTAACTCACTTAAATTAAAAGATTTGGGCCTCATTAAACTTAATACTTGGGCCCCTAATTCCTTGTGTGTGGCGTCACCCTCTCTTCATTTAAAGTGCCGAATTTGGCCTAAAACATGGGCTCTCTTGCACCCAAAACTTGTCCCTTTTAATCATTAATGATGTCACTTTAATCTGGGCCTTTTGCTAATTCTAAGCCCAAATTTAGACCCTATCAATTAAATTAACATAGTAAACCTATCCCTACACTAAATGTATAGGCCCGTAAATTTAGGATGTTACATGCCCCCACCAAACTGTCTTAGAAACAATGAATTAAGAGTTGATCATTGTTAACATAGCCAGTCATGCGTCTGCAAAACATGGTAATGTGGGCTTCAGGGCAGCTAGTCCCGTTGTACTTCTCAAATTCTGGCATCTTGAATTTCTGAGGAAGTACCAGATCTGAAACCAAACTCAAATCCTTTGCATCAATACCATGGTGATGGTCGGCATTCTCCAAAGCTTTGAATTTTTCTTTCAACCACTTACAATGATCTTCCAACTCTTTTGAAGATTCAGTTCCGATCCCCTCTCTCTGTGCCATGTCTAGGTCAGGGATAACTGGGTTGGCAGGGTTATCTCCTAGATTAGATCCTGAGCCGACCTGGAAGTTCATAGGTGGTCTAGTATCAGCTTGCCCTTGTTGAGGCCTAATTGTGACAAGTGGCCTTTGGGGATACTCCTCAGGTTGTACATGCGGTGGGGTGAAACCCCTAGGAAAGTCCTCATTGTCTTCAGCATTAACTAGGGGACCCTTTCCTTTATCCATTATCCCACTCATCATCTGGGTCATTTGAGCCATCATGCTCTTTTGAGCCTCCAACATCTGGTCCCTCATCTCTTGTTGGAGTTTTGTCATTTGCTCTTGCATCTGGTCTTGCATATCTTTTTGGAATTGTTCCATCCTTTGGTCCATTTTCTTGGATTTAGCACGCGTACCGTAAGGATGTTCAGCTTCCAGATTTCCCTTCCCTTTTTTTTTTCTCTTCTCGCTTTCTGTTATAATTTCAACTAATTAGACTCTCTCTATGGACTTAAATGCAAATGATGTTATGTAATGCAAATGCATGAATACAAAGAAAGAGAGGCATTGATTCTGAATTCAATTCCATTAGAAAAAACTTTTCTAGAAAGTAAATTTCTTTACATAAAACGGATCACATATACGACCATGCCCTCATATTCCAAGCAAAAACATCAATCCTCATCTTCGCATAGGTCAAATCTTGCAAACTTCTAATAGATGCCTCCTATTAGCTCCTTTTTGCTTGATCTGGGCCGCGACTCACTGGTCACTTATCTTTGCAATGCTTATTAGCCTCTTCAAGAAAGCCTTGCCGTGATGATTCTCGAATAATCTTTGTCAGCTTGAATCCTTGGGCAATAAACTCTTGTATTCCTTCACGGACTATCAGTCTCCTCTCGTTGTGTTTGCTTGAAACATATTCAGACAACCGTATTATAATCCATTTTATCAAAAAATCCATTTCCTTATGACAATTTTCTATTTAGCAATCGAATTTGAATCAACACCCCTTTTCTATGATATGGATGCAATGCAATCAAAACAAAATAAAAAAAACGTTAGCACAAGAAAAAAAATAAATAACATAGAACACCTATCAGGGTGACCACTAGGGTTTTACATAGTTCTATCTAAGGTAAACTCTTAGGGTTCACTATATGCGGTTTAGTTCTAAAGTTAAGGTACCCGAACCAGCAGATTCCTCGATCCTCACCCATTATAGGCTCATGTGGACCGAGTTCAATTCAGGGAATACATTTCCCTATGGTCGCACACAGAGATGAAAATCTCACGAAGACATAGGTACGGATGTATCCCGAAAGCGATTCACTATCCTGCACGGAGGTGAAAACCTCACGAAGGAGTAGCTTCTCGCTCCCACTTAAGGGTGTGACTACAACGGTCATGCGAATGCAATGCAAAGATATTTTATAGAAAAAACACATGCAATAAAAAGGATGATTTTTCAAATCAGAATTTCAAATTTGCAACAATAGGACATGAATTTATCGACATTACGGCTTGACTCTCTTATTTGTCCCCAGCGGAGTCGCCAAGCCGTCGAAACCATTTTAAAATTTGATTTTAAAAAAAACGGGGATCAACTTTCAAAAATGAAAATGGAGTCACCACCAATCTTTTTTACTTAGGTGTGATTGGATCACCTTGAAAATCGTTTATTTTAAAATACTTATTTTGGCCCACCAAAAACAAGAAAAATGGGTTTGGGAGTCAAGTTGATATGAGGAAGGGTTAGCACCCTCATAACACCCAAAATTGGTACCCAATCGATAACATCATGTCCTAATATTGAAATTTTGAAAAATTTAGAAAATAGTTCTTTTTAGTTGAAAAGAAAAACCCAGACTTACCTATCTTCAAAGAAATAAAACAACATACCCAGTAAGTTAGGATATAACATCTTATGACCTTGAAACTAAGTACGTCTTTATTTTAGAAAATTCCTACCTCGAGAAGCAAAATGTCGAACCCAATAAGTTAAGGCACAACGATCCGAATTCCCAAGAATAGGTTTTTTTTATTTGAAATTGGTAAATCTCATTTTTTTAAGGAAAAGGGGATAGGTAATACCTAAAGTTTCACGAGAAAAATCGAACCCAATAAGTTAGGGCAAAATTCTTCTCGAAATCCTTCAAATATCACATGTCACCATATTTTGAAAACCATTTGAAATAAATATTTTAACTTGAAATGTATTTTTATAAAACAATGGTTTGAGAATACAAATAACAATTTTACAAAAGTAAAAATTATACTAACAATAAATAATTAAAGGATAATATAACATGAATATACAATAGAATATGCTAAACTGTAACATCCCAAAAGCGGGGCTATTTGAAATTTCATTATTTTTCTTGTGTATGAACTGCTGTGTCATTATTTATGGAATAATAATGATTAAATTAAGACTTTGTGTTGGCTCGGTTTAATGGAAAAATTCAGTTTTTTAACTTCTAAATGTATGAGCCTTGGTAAGTGGTGTTATAAGGATAAGAGTGGGTAATTTAACACAAAATAGGCCCCGGTAAAGTGGCAAAAAGAAGCCCACCTAAGGGCTAGAGATGACGCCACAAGGGGGAACAAGGGAGCTTGTGTTCGAGTCACTGAAATCCTTTTTAGTTCTTTTTTTTTTGACTACACAAGGGGGAGAGTTTTTCTCCTTCAAACTCTTTTATTAGGTGTAAATATTAGAGGATAATAGAAGAGTTTTAATTATAATAATTAGGAGAAGATATTCAAGGATAATGGATGAGATATTGGGAGATTATTTTTATTAATTCAAAGTGATTTGAATTAATTCAAATTAGTGGCCAAGAGAGAAGCAAGGAGTTGGCCGAATTTGAACTCCTCATGAGAGGAGTGGGCGGCAATGCTACTAGGGGGTGCCGAATGGCTATAAAAGGAGCAACCTAGCACCTTTCTTTCTTTTCTTCATTTTTCTACTTGCCGAAAACCCTAGCCCTCCTCCTCTCAATCTTCTTTTATTTTTTTCTTCCAGCCTCCCAAACCCATTTAGCCGAAACTTCTCTCCTCTCATCCCCATTATTTTCCTTCCTTCAATAGCCGAATACACCCCTTTGAAGAACCGAATCTCGCACTCCTCCTTGGCGCATTGTTAACCGAATACTAAAGGAAGTATAAGGCTCTTTGGAAGTTAGTTTGCAATCGGTTTGAGGAAGGTAAGAAGGGCCGAATTTTCCTCTTTTAATCTTGTATTTTTGTCGACTAAAGTGAAAAGAAAAGCCGAAATTTTGTGTTGGTAACGGCTAACCATTTATCTTCTTTGGAACCAATTCCACTAGGTATCCCGGAATTTTGAAGTGCTTAATCCCAACTCCTATCCTCTAGTAATCGATTTGGGGAGCAAAATAAATAGTTTGGTGACTGGTACTCAAGGGCATTAGGGGCAAAGACTTAAGTGTGGCCGACTTCTCTTTCTGATTTAGACTCCTTGTTGGTGACAGTGTGTACATACACACCATTTAACTTGTTAATTATGCTAAGTAATGTGATTGCTAACTTGATGTGTGTAGCAATGGCTTGAATACCATAACGGTATACTGGGTAAACCTCGTAAGTACTGCATATGATTGCTATTTTATGCTTTTGGGAAGCATGTCTTTGTGATAATACATATGATAAATCTATATGTGATTGTGACTATGTGGGTTGATTGAGTGGAGGGGCGTGTATTCGTGTTTGACGAGCACCAGTGCTTTGGTAGCACAATCGCGACTATATGTCACCAGAGGTTTGGTACCTCCGAGGTTTGGTACCTCATAGCGACTTGTCCCCGTGGTTAACACCACCGCGGGTTGGCCCCACTTGAGATATGGGATCGCCTCGCTGATTTGGTATCACACGATGGGTTGGCCCCATCACCCGAATTGTGTCTCATGGACACCAAAGCTTTGGTAGCACATTGTGACTATATGTCACCAAAGTGGTTTGGCACCACCAGTTTTGGTAACACATCGTGACTACGGTCACCGGTGGTTTGGTACCACGTGGGGTAGACAAAGGTGTTTGGTTGGCTAGGTTGGGTACATGATACTTTGCTTAATTAATTTGTTATTTGATGTGTATGAAAATGCTTTAAAATGGGGAAGGGTTACATATCTGGTCTTGGTGACTCACCTTCTCCTTTAACATTTTTCGTGACTCGTAGATGGCGGTTGAGGAGCTAGGTGGGACTCGAGGCGGCCATGCAAAGGATTTTAATTTACAGAACTTTGAATTTGATAAATTCTATTTTGGGTTGTAATAAGGCCTCCATAACTATAGTTGCATTTTATTTTATTTTTTTTTATGTTGGATATCGACTTAAACTATGTCATTAAATTAAATTAAATCACATGTTTTCTTAAGTTAACACGTGGAAGTTTAAACGCGCTTACATCGGGTACACTTGAAACTTGTACAATAACCTGATTTAATTAAAATTCCAAATTAGATCTAGGGTTAGCTTAGCAAGACAACCGAAAGAAAAAGAGTTTACAAAGGAAGTTAAATGTTTTTCTGAAAGAGTGTTCACAAGGTTTTACTCAGTAACAATCAAATTCGGTCGTGGTGTTTGGGCCGGGTTTGGGTTGTTACAAATTGGTATCGAGCCAGGTTCAAAGCTCTATTGTGGGCCCAAGGCCCAAAAATGTTTTTGGTAGGCCTTATGGTATGATTTCTGGTTTTTAAGCGGCATGGCCCGAGTCTCCCAGACCGATCCGCCTGTAAGTACATCTAAACCTTTGTGTGAAATATATTCTGTAGAAGGGTAGGAAGCATGGAGCGTAGATAGACTTATAGGACTTGGACCCTAGGTTAGATTACTCAAACACAACGAAGCATAAGACTTAAAGAACTAAACCAACCTATGACTTAGTCAACGAGCTAGGGTGTGGTAACCCCCAGACGCATGTCTAGGATTGGATCCTAAGAGCTTGGTATTTAAGCGGTCCTCGTGACTCACCTCCTCTTCGCAGTATCCTACCCGTGCGTAGCTTCTTCTCACCCTAACTCGTAAGGCTCGGTGGTGTGGTAACCTCAATGCGCGCATGTCTAGAAAGGTTCAAAGTGAGAGCTTGGTATTTAAGCGGTCCGCGTGACCCACCTCCTCTTCACTCGACTTCTGCACAGTGCGTAGCTTTGGTTCACCCCGACCAGGAGGGCTCTGTCATAGGTTAAACACAATGATTAAAACCCGAAAAGGGAATTAGCCTTGTTTTTCGAAATGGAATGGAATAACAAGCCCTAATGCTTTCAAAATTTGTTCAATAACCCTCTTAAACCCTAGAACACTTAGTATACAATGTTTTTCTCTTGAAAACTTGATTTGTGGAAAAGTACGAAAATACCCTCAGTAGAAAAAGACGAAAATACCCCGGGTTAGAAATGGCGAAATGTCCGATGAGTGAATAGGTATGGAAAGTATTAAGGAATGGATGCATGAACTTCTTTGTGTGAACTAGGATAGGAAATCAAACGTTGTTTGCTCGAAAGAATCTCGATTAAACCTCATCCATAAAACTTCTTCGCGAGTAATAAAGTGAAACAAATGCTAACGCATAAAATTTTTCTTAATCGATTAAAAGCGCGGTAGATAGAATGAGTTCTAGAGGACGTGGGCGCCGTGGACGTGGTAGGGGTAGGATGACGGTGTCCAACCCGTCAGTCGAGACAAGGCTCGAGAAAATGAGGTACCACCGCCACCACCACCTCCTACTTTTAGAGTGAGGAGCCGGAGCGGACCGGTGGCGACCTCGGTATCGCAAGTCGTGGTTGCGAGTCTTGGAGATGGTGGTCGGGCTGGTGGAAATGTTGGAGCTCGGAAATCTGTCCCAGCGACTCCGATCTAACGGAGCGGAGGTATTCCGAGGTGTGTCGAGAGTGGCACCCAAAGTCAATGGAATCATGGCTAGAGTCAACCGAGAGGATCATGGATGACCTTGACCGACCGATGAAGAGAAGTCGAAAGGGCGATGTCGCTTCTAAAGGATGAAGCGTGCGTTGGTGGCTTACGGTTCGAGATGGGGCTACAAACGATGATTTGACTTGGGAGTATTTCGTAACCGCCTATCGTAAAAAGTATGTGGGCACTAGCTACACCGACGCCGCAGAGAAAGGCTTTTCTCGGGATTAGTTCAAGGAACTAAGTCCGTGGCTCGAATATGAGGCGGAATTTTTAAGGTGAGTAGATATGCGAGAGGCATCGTGGCTACTCGAACATGAGCGTTGTGTTCGCTTTGAGGACGGACTTCGAGATGATCTAAGGTTACCGATTGCCCCACAAAGAGGTTCGTGAGTTCTCATCCCGGTGGAGAAGGCTAAGGTAGCCGAGGAATCAAGGAGACCGTGAGGCGAGAATTATAGTAAGAACAATCGTAAGAGAAGTTTTGGGTCACCGATCAAGCGGTAGTACTCGAAAAAAGGCTAGGCCAAGTGGGCCCAATCGGCAAAGAAGGCCCACAATCGCTAATCAAAGGCCGACTCGGTGCAATCGCTGTGGAAAGACCCATTGGGGAGGATGTTGGGCCGGTGATAAAGGATGCTTTGAGTGTGGGTCTTTGGAGCATCGCGTCGTAGATTGTCCCCAAAAGCTAGCTAAGAAGCGGCGGAAGGGCGAGCACTGCACAAGATAGAAATGTAGGACCACGGAGAGGGTCGTGGTAATGGTAGAGGGAACAACGGCCCCAACCGAGGTCGTGGAACTCAAGGTAGAGGTTCAGCAACACAGAGGCTAGGCACTGGCTTAGTCTATGCAAAGAAGGTGTCGCGAAGAAGGTGACGCACGGATGTCATAACCGAGACGCTTTCTAATTTTTGGTTTTCCTTATGTTGCATTAATTGATGTGGGCTCGACACACTCATACATTGCTAGTAGTGTGGTAGGAACTATGGACCTAGACTCAAACCGCTTCTAGGGAGATGATCGTAGTTAGCCCCTTAGGTCACTCCGTAGTCGTGAGATAAACTCTATAGAGGCGTACTCCTAGAACTTCAAGGGGTAGTTTTTGTAGCCGATCTAATGGAACTACCATTTGGAGAGTTCGATTTGATCCTCGGTATGGATTGGTTGGTTAAGTACCAAGCAAAGGTTGGATCACGCGCCAAGCGCATGGTTCTTAAGGCGGTGGAAGGTGATGAAGTGGTTATGATAGGAGATAGGAGGAATTACCTATCCAACGTAGTGTCCGCCTTGAAGGCCAAAAGATGGTCAAGAAGGGTTGTGAGCGTATTTGGTTCGAATCAGGCTTTGGAAGCTAAGGAGTTAGTAGTTGAAGAGGTCCGAACGGTTGGGGAATTTGTTGATGTGTTCCCGGAAGAACTTCCGGTTTGCCTCCGGATCGAGAAGTCGAATTCGGTATAGACTTGCTACCCGAACGGCACTGTGTCTATAGCACCATACCGAATGGCACCAAAGGAATTGGTGGAGCTAAAGGCTCAAATTCGTGAGCTCTTGGATAGAGGATTTATACGACCAAGTATATCTCCGTGGGGAGCGCTTTGTGTTGTTTGTCAAGAAGAAGGACGGTTCTATGCGGATGTGCATCGACTACACGTCGCTTAAATAAGTTGACGATCAAGAACAAGTATCCGCTGCCTCGGATTGACGACTTGTTCGATCAACCAAGGGTGCCTCGGTGTTCTCGAAGATAGACCTTAGGTCGAGGTTATCATCAACTTAGGGTAAAGGAGGTGATGTTCACAAAACGGCATTTCGAACTCGGTATGGGCATTTTGAGTTCTTGGTAATGCCATTTGGGTTGACTAATGCGCCATGCGCATTTATGGACTTGATGAACAGAGTATTCCAAAGAAGATTTGGACCAGTTCGTCGTGGTATTCATAGACGACATATTGGTTTACTCAAAGACGCGAGAGGAGCATGACAAGCATTTACGGTTAGTTCTCGCAAATATTGAGGAGAAGCGATTTATATGCCAAATTCGGTAAGTGTGAATTTTGGCTGAAGGAGGTGGCTTTCTTAGGTCATGTAGTGTCACCAAGGAATTAGAGTAGACCCCACGCAAGATTGAGGCGATATTGGAGTGGAAACCGCCTAGGACGGTGGTCAAATACGAAGTTTTCTGGTTTAGCAGGATACTATCGGAGATTCGTGGAAGGATTCTCTTTAATAGCAGCACGCCATTGACTAAGTTGCTAAGGAAGGGTGTCCCATTTATATGGACGGAAAAGCGAGCAAGAAAGCTTTGATAAGCTAAGGAAGATTTTGACTAAGCTCCGGTTTTGGTACACCTGAAGCAGAAAGTTATTCACAGATCTATTGTGATGCATCTCACACCCGGTTTGGGGTGTGTATTGATGCAAGATGGGAAGGTAGTAGCCTATGCATCTCGTCGCTTAAGATCGCATGAGGTTAACTACCCAACTCACGACTTAGAGTTAGCAATGGTCGCCTTCGCTCACGAAGATATGGAGACATTACACCGTATGGAGAGAAGTCGACGGTCTACACGGATCACAAAAGCTTGAGGTATCTTCGACTCGAAAGATCTGAATGAGAGACAGCGTCGATGGATTGAACTACTAAAGGACTATGATTGTTCAATCGAGTACCATCCGGTAAGGCTAATGTAGTAGGCGACGCATTGAGCCGGAAGGTGGTGACGGACTTGAGAGCAATGTTCGCTCGGTTAAGTCTGTATGATGATGGAAGTCTTTTGGCCGAGCTTCAAGTTAAGCGACATGGATTGAGGAGATTAAAGAAAAGCGATTAATAGATGAAGGCTTGAGTTCTAGGAGGGTACAAGTTCAAGACGGTGGTTTGGAAGGGTACAATGCTGTCTAGTGAAGGAGCGCTTTGCTTTCAGGACGAGTCCGTATGCCAAAGGATCCAGATTTAAGCGTAAAAATTCTCCAAGATGCACATAGCAGCCCATACGCTATGCACCACAGGGAAGCAAGATGTATGGAGATTTACTGAAACAGCTTGATTTTGGTGGCCGGGGTTGAAGCGTGAGATAACGGAGTTCGTAGGGAAGTGTCCGACGTGTCAGCCAGTTAAGGCTGAACATCACCACCATCGGGACTACTTCAACCGATAAAGATCCTCAATGGAAATGGGAGAGGATCACCATGGATTTTGTTAGTGGGCTACCCTTACGCCCACTAAGAAGGATGCGCTTTGGGTAATTGTGGATCGCCTAACTAAATCACTCACTTCATGCCTGGTGAGAATGGATTACTCACTCGAAGCTAGCAAGGTTATATGTGGTGAGATAGTCGATTGCATGGTGTGCCAATGTCGATTATCTCGGATAGGGATCCGAGGTTCACGCCGAGGTTTTGGAAAGCGTTGCATCAAGCTTTGGGTACACTGTTAGATTTCAAGACGGCTTTCCATCCACGATCGACGGACGATCGGAAAGGGTGATACTGATTTTAGAAGACATGTTAAGAGGTTGTGTCTTGGATTTTAGTGGTAGTTGGGAGGAGTACCTACCACTAGCGGAATTCGCTTATAACAATAGTTATCAAGCGAGTATTCAAATGGCTCCATACGAGGCCCTGTATGGACGAAAGTGTCGTACTCCTACATGTTGGACAGAGTTGGGAGAAAGACAAATTCTGGGTCCAGAGTTGGTAACCGAGACGGAAGACAAAGTCAAGGTGATTCGGTCTCGTCTCAAAGAAGCATCGGATAGGCAGAAGTCTTATGCCGATCTCAAACGCAAGGAAATGGAGTATGCTGTGGGAGACAAAGTCTTTCCAAAGTGTCGCCTTGGAAAAAGGTGTTGAGATTTGGACGGAAAGGGAAGTTGAGCCCAAGGTTCATTGGGCCATATACTGTTGTGAAGCGAATAGGACCAGTCGCTTATCAGCTAGAGTTGCCGGCAGAACTGAGTCAGATTCATGACGTATTCCATGTATCAATGCTGAGGCGGTATCGGTCAGATCCTTCGCACGTTGTGCCAGTAGCAGAAATCGAAGTGAATCCAGATTTATCTTTTGAAGAGGAGCCAGTTCAGATCTTAGACCGAGATGAGAAAGTTCTACGTAGGAAGTCAGTGCCCTTGGTGAAGGTACTGTGGCGGAACCATGGTATAGAGGAAGCTACGTGGGAACCCGAGGATGTAATGAGGCAGCAATACCCCCACCTTTTCTAGTTAAGGAATTTCGAGGACGAAATTTATTTTAAGGGGGGTAGAACTGTAACATCCCAAAAGCGGGGCTATTTGAAATTTCATTATTTTTCTTGTGTATGAACTGCTGTGTCATTATTTATGGAATAATAATGATTAAATTAAGACTTTGTGTTGGCTCGGTTTAATGGAAAAATTCAGTTTTTTAACTTCTAACAGAAGGGAGCCTTGGTAAGTGGTGTTATAAGGATAAGAGTGGGTAATTTAACACAAAATAGGCCCCGTAAAGTGGCAAAAAGAAGCCCACCTAAGGGCTAGAGATGACGCCACAAGGGGAACAAGGGAGCTTGTGTTCGAGTCACGGAAATCCCTTTTAGTTCTTTTTTGGACGGCACAAGGGGGGAGAGTTTTTCTCCTTCAAACTCTTTTATTAGGTGTAAATATTAGAGGATAATAGAAGAGTTTTAATTATAATAATTAGGAGAAGATATTCAAGGATAATGGATGAGATATTGGGAGATTATTTTTATTAATTCAAAGTGATTTGAATTAATTCAAATTAGTGGCCAAGAGAGAAGCAAGGAGTTGGCCGAATTTGAACTCCTCATGAGAGGAGTGGGCGGCAATGCTACTAAGGGGGTGCTTGAATGGCTATAAAAAAGAGCAACCTAGCACCTTTCTTTCTTTTCTTCATTTTTCTACTTGCCAAAAACCTAGCCCTCCTCCTCTCAATCTTCTTTTATTTTTTTCTTCCACCCTCCCAAACCCATTTAGCCGAAACTTCTCTCCCTCTCATCCCCATTATTTTCCTTCCTTCAATAGCCGAATACACCCCCTTGAAGAACCGAATCTCGCACTCCTCCTTGGCAGCATTGTTAACCGAATACTAAAGGAAGTATAAGGCTCTTTGGAAGTTAGTTTGCAATCGGTTTGAGGAAGGTAAGAAGGGCCGAATTTTCCTCTTTTAATCTTGTATTTTTGTCGACTAAAGTGAAAAGAAAAGCCGAAATTTTGTGTTGGTAACGGCTAACCATTTATCTTCTTTGGAACCAATTCCACTAGGTATCCCGGAATTTTGAAGTGCTTAATCCCAACTCCTATCCTCTAGTAATCGATTTGGGGAGCAAAATAAATAGTTTGGTGACTGGTACTCAAGGGCATTAGGGGCAAAGACTTAAGTGTGGCCGACTTCTCTTTTCGGATTTAGACTCCTTGTTGGTGACAGGTGTGTACATACACACCATTTAACTTGTTAATTATGCTAAGTAATGTGATTGCTAACTTGATGTGTGTAGCAATGGCTTGAATACCATAACGGTATACGGGTAACTTTGTAAGTACTGTGCATATGATTGCTATTTTATGCTTTTGGGAAGCATGTTGTGATAATACATATGATAAATCTATATGTGATCATTGACTATGTGGGTTGATTGAGTGGAGGGGCGGTGTATTCGTGGCCGACGAGCACCGATGCTTTGGTAGCACACTGTGTGACTATATGTCACCGAGGTTTGGTACCTCCAGAGGTTTGGTACCTCATAGCGACTTGTCCTGTGGTTAACACCACCGTGGGTTGGCCCCACTTGAGATATGGGATCGTCTCACGGTGATTTGGTATCACACGCGATGGGTTGGCCCCATCACCCGAATTGTGTCTGCGGACACCAGGTGCTTTGGTAGCACATTGTGACTATATGTCACCAAGTGGTTTAGCACCACCGGTGTTTTGGTAACACATCGTGACTACGGTCACCAGTGGTTTGGTACCACGTGGGGTAGACAAAGGTGTTTGGTTGGCTAGGTTGGGTACATGATACTTTGCTTAATTAATTTGTTATTTGATGTGTATGAAAATGCTTTAAAATGGGGGAAGGGTTACATCTTTGGGTCTTGGTGACTCACCTTCTCCTTTAACATTTTTCGGTGACTCGTAGATGGCGGTTGAGGAGCAGGTGGGACTCGAGGCGGCCATGCAAAGGATTTTAATTTACGAACTTTGAATTTGATAAATTCTATTTTGGGTTGTAATAAGGCCTCCATAACTATAGTTGCATTTTATTTTATTTTTTTTTATGTTGGATATCGACTTAAACTATGTCATTAAATTAAATTAAATCACATGTTTTCTTAAGTTAACACGTGGAAGTTTAAACGTGCCATCGGGTACACTTGAAACTTGTACAATAACCGGATTAATTAAAATTCCAAATTAGATCTAGGGTTAGCTTAGCAAGACAACCGAAAGAAAAGAGTTTACAAAGGAAGTTAAATGTTTTTCTCGAAGAGAGTGTTCACAAGGTTTTACTCAAGAACAATCAAATTCGGTTAAGTGGTGTTTGGGCCGGGTTTGGGTTGTTACATAAACAATAATAAAAAATCTAAAGAATATAAATAAACATATAATATAGCAATAATTGACATCTTCACGAAATAACAAAATTAAATGAAAAAGAATAACATATTTAAACATTGAGAAAAAAAGAATATGATGATTTTTAAAATGATTTAATGTATATACATAATAACAAAAAATAAAAGAGTATTTATGATAAATAAATATAAGTTAATAATTTAATACATATATATAAAAATAATAATTAGTAAACGATATATAATACTTCTATATAAAACATATATATAATTCAATAGTCATAAAAAGTACATATATAATAAAATAGGTTATAAAATGTAAATAAATTTTATAAAACAAAAATTCCAAAAATAATATATGATATAATGTACTATTATATAATATACAAATTAAAAAAAACATAATATAGTACTTAATATATAAATCATAAAAATAATATTAAGCTAAATAAAATAATAAATAATAATAATATATATAAGGATATTACATATAAAAAAATATATATATATATATTAATAAATTATAATAAAGACAACAATATAAACAATTTAATAAAATAATTTAAAATAATTTAAAATAATAAAATAAAATTAAAGGATAAAAATAAAATTAAAACAAAGAAAACAGGGGTTGAATAGCAATTAAAATAAATAAAATGATTAAATTAAAATACGCGTTAAATCACAAGGGTTAAAATGGAAATTAAAATAAATTTAAAATAATTAAAATAAATGAATAAATAATGATTAAGCAATTAAATGGATAAATAATAAAAAAACACATAAGTCAACCTAACTCCCGCAATATGAGGATTCGACGAAATTCCTCCACCAAAAACTAACTCGAACAGAAGCAACTCAAAAAGAAACAAAGATGAGCGAAGAACAAAATAAGAACAAGCCACAGAAAATAAGAACGCAAAAGAGAGAGAAATTTGAGTGAATGTTCTAAAGAATTTTTATTACTCAAAACTCAAGTCCCATTTCAGTGTCATTCAAGTGTGTTTACAATGAAGGGAGAGGCCTCTATTTATAGTTGAGCCTCCCCAAATCCAACTAGTGCTGCATCAATTACATCAACGGCTAAGATTAAAAGGTATCTACAAATTAAATCTCTAAGATTATAAAATCATATCTTTTAATATTACATACCATATCTTCTAAGATTGCATATCATATCTAAGATTGCATACCATAACTTTTAGGATTGCATATCATATCTAAGATTTGCATATCGTATCTAAGATTACATATCATATCTAAGATTTGCATATCATATCTAAGATTGCATATCCTTGAAGATTGTACTTCCATATACGTCAAGCTTATAGATAGACCTTCAATCTTTTTAAGTAATGGGCCATTCCGATCGGGCCAAATGATATATTTTGGACTGGACTTGGACTTTATTTTATTATTTTGGGTTTATTATTTTT
Organism: Gossypium sturtianum; assembly: GCA_025698515.1. NCBI lineage: Eukaryota > Viridiplantae > Streptophyta > Magnoliopsida > Malvales > Malvaceae > Gossypium > Gossypium sturtianum. Next base: position 31,060,014 of record CM046949.1, read on the forward strand.
TGTATGGGCCCGGGCTAAATTGGCCTATTACAGGGCTTTAGTTATTAAATAAAGTATGGGTCAAATATGTGTAGATACTCTAGTAATTTGAGTTCTAATCAAATTCTAATTATTAATGATGGGCTAATTAGAATTTGATTAGAACTAATATGCCAATGTTATAAATATTGGGGTTATGGTATACACAAGATATCTTTTCTAATATCCCATCCTTAGAAAAGAGCAAATATTCTCAGAATTTCTTGTGTGCTAATTTGAAAAATCAAATCCCTAAGATCCGAAAAAACTTTAAAGAATTCATGGATTCAGGTACGCTTCCGCATTTAGTTTTATTCTTGATTTATTCTTGATGATTTGACATAATAGATCTTGGTTTATTCAGTTTTATTTTAAATTTATTTTACAAATCTAACAATACTCTTATTGAAATTATTGATGTAATTGGAGCTTTAAAAAAATAAAATATTTATAAAACAAATATTTTAAAATTTATAAAATATGAATTATTAAAATAAATTAAAATATCTTAAACATTATTATAATATAATAAAATATACAAACACGATATGAAAGCTTGAATTTTCATATTTTAAAAGTTTTAGCAATGTTAGATTAATTATCTTTCGGTGCGGAATTCTACGAAATTTAATGCAAAAAAAGAAGAAAAGAACAAAGCAATCGCTTTCGGTAATAGTGTATTTTTGGTACCACCAAACAGCTAGTTTGTTCACACTATTATTCATTACTTTATGGAATTATATAGTTTCGTTCAACATTTTGATAATAGCAAGTTTCACGATTTAGAAATTGATCTGCATTCAATTCTTTTTACATAATTATGTAGGGTCCAAATTCAATGACAAGTCAAATTAAGTAATTTGATAAAATTAGCTAAAGAAGAAAATTGGATGGATAAATAACTATATGTATACATATTATCATTTAACTCTTTAATTGTGTTGATATTATGAGTTATTTGGACAGTAATTTGATTAGAAAATTACTAAATAATTGTCATTTGAGTATTAGCTAGATTGGCATGGGCATTATTGCCAATATAAAAGTACGTGGGTTTGAGTGCATTGAAGCACATTATCCTCCTATTTATGAGTTGGGGAGAGGCTATGGCGACGCGGATAATTCTAGAAATTATGTAAAAAAATAGTAAATATAATAAAAAATTATAATGAAATTGTTAAAAAGAAAATTCTCAAATACTTATAAATTTATCCATAGCTATTAAGTTTTTTTTTTTCAAAACTTATTAAGTACATATTTTTTATATTATTTCTTTTACCCATGGGTGTATGATAAAATTAGTACTTATGATTGGAAGAAACAATTCAATTAAGAAAAAAAAAATGAAATATTTTTTAATAAAAATATTAGCAAATATTGTTATAAAGATGATCATATCGTTTTTTATATTTTTAAATAATAAAATTATTTACTTTCTAAAAAACTTATTAGTTTTTTTTATAAAAAAACTACCCACTAATTAAATTAATTATTCAATGGGAATTCAATTTTATATCAGTTATTGTTGTTGTTATAAGAATCTAGAGGTCATGAGCTTCAACATGCTTAAACAACACTAATATCTTTCAATTTACAATATGTTTGGATTAATAATAATAAAATTATTTTTTTGTATAATAGTGATTTGAATTTAGGTTGAAAAAAATAAACATCTAACTAATAAATCACAACTTAGGATTCAATTTTTTTTTTTTATACAAGAAAAAGTTAAACTAGTAAACCAAAACAAAGAAAAGGAAATGATTATGTATTATCTTGTTTGAATAGATAAAATTAGTAAACAAAAAGAAATTAGTTAATGTATTCTTCGTAAATTTAAAATTTAATCTTTATATTTTTATTTTTACGAATTTAGTATTTTTACTTTTCAAATTTCAAAATTCAAATTCAAGAAAAAGTTAAAATTAGTAAACCAAAACAATGAAAAGGAAATGATTACATATCATCTTGTTTGAATAGATAAAAATAGTAAACAAAAGGAAATTAGCTCCTGTGCTCTTCGTAAATTTGGAATTTAGTAATAGTATTTATATTTTTAGGAATTTAGTCATTCTACTTTTGCAAATTTCAAAATTTAGGTTCAACTGTTAATACTATTAAAATTATTTTGTTAAAGACATATTCATTACACCGTCATTATTTAGTTACGTGGCTACCAAGTGAGTTTTTTTTTTTATTTCAAAATTTGACGTAAAAAAATAAACAAAAAAATAATAGTGTTAACAACTGGACCTGAATTTTGAAATCTGAAAAGTAAAGTGACTAAATTCCTTAAAATAACAGTACAATGAATAAATTCTAAATTGTAAAGAATAAGGGACTTATGACATATTTTAACATTTTAAATTTTTGTTTACTTTCTTTGGTTCTCCCTCAATGGGGTAAAATAAAAAGTAAATGTTTTGAGGAAAAGCAAGGGATACTCAACTTCCCTAACTTTCTCTTGTTAAAGTATGAGAGAGGTTCTTGTCTTATAAGGACTGGATCAAATTAGTCACTCTATTATTAAATGGATCAATTTAGTCCCTATAATATTAAAAAGAATCAAATAAGTCTAGATTGAAACAAAATAAACGTTTACAAAATAAAAAAAATATCTTGAAAATAATTTTTTAATTATAGTTCAATTCCAAACAAAATATTTTATTTAGATAACCATAAAAACTTTAAAAATATTAACTCTATTAAATAGTAAATGATATTTTTCAACAGTAAATGTTAACTTTATTCCAATTTGACTTTATTTGGTTCTTTTTAATAGTATAAGGACTAAATTGATCCATTTAATAGTAAATAAACTAATTTAATCAAGTCCCTAGAATAATTATATTCACCAACTTTCCCCTACCTAAATTTAAAAATCTATCCAAACAAATGAAAGAATCTTCATTTCCCTTCTTTTTACTTTCCTTTCTCTTATCTCTACTACAATCCAAGGCAAACATAAATTTATAGATTAAAAAATTATAAGTAAAGATGTGTTTGATAATCATTTTAATTTTTTATTTAATATAAAATTTTCAACAAAAAATGTTGAATAAGATAAATAAGTAGGTAGCTACTTATCACTTAATATAGACAATATTAAGTTTATTTTATTTTATTAAAAAATAAAATAAATTATCATTTTATTTAAAAAAAGTTATTCAGATTATTGTATTTGTCTTTCATCCAAAACTATTTAAAATAATATAAAATATTATATTAATAGGATTAAAATTAAAAATAAATAATCTTTTAAAAATCAATATTTACTTTTATTAAACAATATAATTATATTCAGTACTTGTCAAAACTATTTTTTTGATAAACGAGTCGACTTTGGTTTTGAAAACGAAAATAAAAACGGGAGTCGCCACCAATCTTTTTTGATGAGGTGTGATCGGGTCACCTTTGTTTTAATAAAACATTTTGGTTTACTAAAACGGTGTTTTTGGTCAACGAAATTCGAGAAAACGGGTTCGGGAGTCGGTTACGTGCGAGGAAGGATTAGCACCCTCGTCACGAAAAAAAAAACAGAAAAACAAAACGAAAGAAAACAAAACTGAATCTGTAAAATCGGTTATAAAAATCAAAATGAATCCCCTATACTTTTTTGTTCCGGATTTTTCACGAATCATCAGCAGTAAAAAAAAAAGCTTTAAGGTTGATTTAGTTTTTGTATTTTCTATTATCGTTTACTATTTTTTTTATTTTTTTATATTTTATTGTAAGAGCCCAATTTTGCCCAGGCTTAGAAATAAACCAAAACAAAATAAAATAATAAAAAAAGTCCAGTTTCTTTAATTACAGTCCATTTTACAAATAAACGGGCTTAAAGCCTAAAATTGAAAATCAGCAGATTACCCAGCAACAAACATATTCCTAAACAGCTACCCAATACCCATTACACCTGAGCCCAATTTTTTAGACCCAAACCTAACTAACCCCTAAACAGACCAGACCCAAAGTCGTACAGCCCAAAAGGCCTAAAAACCAAACGAGTTTCAGACCTAGGGTTTCTAGAAAACCCTAGGCGCCGCAAGCCTCGACACCAGAGCTGTGTTCACGCCGCAATCCTCGCCGCAGCATCCCAATCGTCGCGCCACCAATTCACGCCACAGTGAGCGCTCTTCATCTCCGTTGTGAGATCTCCGTTCACCTGCACATAAAAAGAAAACGCAGCAAAGAAGGGAAAAAACGAATATGGGAAAATTTTATTTCCTTTTCTTTCATTTTTTTTTGGGTTATAAAAACCCCTTGTAAAAACCTGTAAAGACACAGATACACGGAGACACGGACACAAAAAAAAAAGGATACCAAAATATTCCCAAAAAATCAGAGAAATAAAAATACAGAATCGATTTTGCAAAGGTGATTTCTGATTTCGTTTACTCGTTTTTTTTTTTGTTTTTTTAATCTATGCATGTTTCATATGTTAAACAGTATTTAAAAAAAAAACAAAGGGGAAAGACTGTTTTTTTTTACCTGAGAGCCTGTAATATCCGGGATTTAGGGCTTGTGCATTTTTGCTAAATTGAATGTGCTAGTATGCCTATGTGTGTTTTGAATGTGTTTTTATGAATTTTGAGAACTTTAGAGTGTAGGTGAATGTCTTAGAAATTATCAGATTTTAAGTCTTGAAGTGGAGCTAAGCTTGATAGGCCTTAAGAGAAATTGTGGGGGAAATTAGACATAAAAATGGGCTTGTTAAAATGGCAAGGAGGCGCCACTTAAAGCCTTAGTAAGTGACGCCACAAGCAGTGTAAAAGGGGCCTAGGTTCGAGCAGCAAGGGATGCAAATAGGAGTTTTATTTTGCTGCAAGGATGAGCAGTGGTGGACGGCAATGGGACACTTGGTAGATGAGCATTTGATCAAGTCAAATACATTCAAAATTCGGCTAAGGTAGGGAGATAATTATTGGTTTATTCAAATTATTTTTGAATGGGTAAAGAAGAGGGAAAATAGGAGAAAAAGAAGGGATTAGATAGGGGGAAAGAGAGTTGGCCGAATGGAGGGGTCTAGGTGTGGTATTTTCGGCCAAAGGGAGGGGAATGAGGCCATTTGTTTTCTCTTCTTTTCAATTGTTCCTCTGCTGAAATTCTTTCTCTGTTGAATCTTCTCTTCTCCTTTTATTTTGTCAAAGCCGAAAACACAAGTAAGCCTAGCCGATTTCTTCATCTCTTTCTTCTTCAAAGTTAATCACTCTTCCATATAGCCGGGTTGATTATAGCACTAAAAGTTGAAATATTCCTTGTGCTAGCCGAATCTTCATTTATCACCATTGCCGAATTGCTCAACCTTTCTCTTCTTCTTTTCACAATTTTCCAAAAGCCGAAAGTAAGATCTTCCTAGACCATAGCCGATTGTTCATTAAACCCCAAAAGCCGAAACCAATTGATCTACATCTAGCCTACATAGCTGAATATCTCTGTGGGTTCAAGCAAGGGTGCAGTCGATTTCTGTAGTAAGGGTAAGGATCAACTGTCGTTCTTTTCTTTCTTTTCTTTTAGCCGAAATCAAGACTCTAATCCCTTTTATCCTTTTTGGCCGAAATCTTGAAGAGGGATTTCGGGATTCCTATTGTAACCGACTTCAAGAGAGGAGATCTTTGGGATTTCTAGATCTAAGGTAAGTGAGTATGATCATAGGTCGAAGGCCATTTATTGTGTTTAAATATTAGAATTGGATCTAACATATGCTTATAGGAATTTCAACAGATACCTCAAACAAGTGACAATTTCGGGATTTAGATCCGCAAGGTAAGTAAATATGAATATTCGGCCAAGGTCATATCAAGTGTTAGTGTCTAGCCGATTCTAACTATGATCTTTAGGGAGGAGTATAAGCTGTTACGTCAGACTTTCGGGATTCAGTGAACACGTTGGTAACCAGGTGTGTAGCCCTACACTAATTCCTAATAGATCTATGGTATTAATATTAATATATGTGTTAATGAAAATATGAAAGTATGGCTAAAGGTACCATTCAATGGTACGGAGGATTCAGGTACGTTATCCATTAACGCTCTGTTAATAATATTATGAATATTGAACATGACACATATGAGAATTTGTTACGAATGTGAAATAAGGTAAATTGCATTATTTCTGCATGTTTGTATGACGCATGGGGCATACGGGTGATATTGAAAAGGGGAAGTGATCTGGTGGTTTTACCACGATATCTGGTGACTCATGTCACATAATCTGAATGTGGTGACTTATGTCACATATTATTATATGGTGACTCTGTCACATTATCTGGTGGCTATGCCACAATTTATAAGGGCGATGTGCATGTTGTCTGCAGCGACTGCCTTCGATGATTGTAGCGGATGAAGGGTCGATTTAGTAATCCCCACGGTGTGATTGGTTGGTACGGGTGATGTGTAGAGGATGGTTATTTAGGTTTGGGTTCGGGATTGTATCATTGCTATATTTGTTATATGTATGAATTTGTTATGCCTAAATCGTTTGGGAGTTGGTGTGATTGTTACACATTGAGTCTGTTGACTGACCCCTTTGTGGGATATCTTTTCAGGTGACACTCAGTAAATGGACCGGGTCGGCAGGAACTTAGTGGTGGCCAATGCTCGGCTCAGCATTTATTTTATTTTGAGACTTATAATTAAGTTTTTAATTTATTTCGGGTTTTGCTTGATGTAATAAGGCCATTACTATTAGACTGTTTTATGCATGCATTTTATTTGTTTTACTATGATAACGATTATTATTAAATCAACAATTATTAACCTTTTTCCCTAAAAATGAATTTTTAATGTTTTGACACTTAAACACTGACATTTCTTTTAACTTATAGTTTTCAAATATGGAAATAAAGTTTTAATTATCTAAAGGCTTCTATAATAGACACCGTTTACAATTCAATCACAACTCAAATCAACTTCCTTTCAAAATGACTCAAATTTTTCGAACGAACGAACAAGCTTTTGGAAGTGTTTTACTCAAGGAGCATGCCAGATCCGGTCGAGGCTCGTGGGCCGGGTTTGGGGTGTTTCAAAGCCGCCGTAGACAACGGCGCGTGCAGCGCGTATGGCGCGTGGAGACAGTGGCAGGAGGTCTGGCAGTCGGAAGCCCAGAGGGATTTTCAGAGAGTTTTTAAAGTTTTTTTTTTTAAAAAAAAGGACAGAATGAATTTTTTGAGATTAAAATCGACTTATATAGGGCTATGAAACGGTGTCGTTTCTGCTTAAGTAATAAACACCAAAACGACGTCGTTTAAAGGGCCAGATCCGCGCGTTGACCCGACAACCCGACTAGGGTCCGCGTGTTTTATTAAAAATGGGAATTTACCGTTTCAGTCCCTCTGTAATGTTATTGGTTTTAATTTAATCCAATTTAAAATTTTATTTCTTATTAAATTAACCCTGACAGTTGGTTTTTATTTCAATTAAATCCTCAGGTTCCTTTTAAAGGCCAACATTGGAACGACGCCATTTTGAAAAAGAGGCATAATTGCCATATTAGTCCCTGGGATTTAACGCTCTTTCTAATTTAATTCTTTTATATCTGTTTTAATTGCTATTTAACCCCTGTTTTCTTTGTTTTATTTTATTTTTATCCTTTTATTTTATTCTATTATTTTACATTATATTTAATTATTTATCATATCAAATATTCTGTATTATTTTCCTATATTTATTAATTTATTAATATTATGAAATTCACATATATATTATATGTATTATTTTTATATATATTTAATTATTATTATATATTATTTTACTTGGTTTAATAATTTATATATTACTTTATAATTTATATATTATTTATTATATTATATTATATTTTAATTTGTATATTATATAGTATTATATCATATTATATATACATATTTTTATTTTTGTTTAAAATTTATTTATATTGTATAATATATTATTTATTCTTGAATATAGTTTTTCTATATGTATATTAAGTTATTATGAAAATGTTCTATTTAAAACTATAAATCATCTATTTCTTTCAAAATTTGTTTTATTTTCTCAAATATATATATATGCGCTATTTTTGTTGTTGTCTATATATCATTTTATATCTGTAATATTTTATATGTGCTATTTTATATGTACTATTTATTTTATATGTGCTATTATTTCTTATATTGTCTATATTAAATGTTAATGTATTATAATTGCTTTTAATATTTATGTTCGATAATGTATAAATGCAATATTGTCACATGGATTATTGTTTAAAATAGAAATACATTTTTTGCAAAATTACTATAATTTATCTAAATGTTTTTTTAAGGCAATGTTTTGTATTTAGAAATTCGGGAAATAGTGCCCTATCGTGCTGGGTTGCGATTTTCCGTTTGGCTAAATAACTAAATATCCTTTTAACAAGTTTTGTAAATCATGAGATGATTTTGATTACGAAGGTTTTAAAATATCGTGTCCTATCGTGCTGGATGTGATGTTTATATTCCTTCGGAACAAAGAAATCTCAACTTTTAACTTAAATTGCTCGAAGTTTTAAAGAAATCATATTTTAAATACTTTTAAATTTCAAACATTTGGACATGATTCTATCGATTAGGTACCAATTTTTGGGCGTTATGAGGGTGTTAACCCTTCCTCATACGTAATCGACTTTCGAATCCGTTTTCTCGTTTTTTGTAGACCAAAATCAAATGTTTTAAAATAAAACGTTTTACAAGGTGATCCAATCACACCTAAGTAAAAAGGGATTGGTGGCGACTCCCGTTTTTGTTTTTGAAAGTCGACCCCATTTTCTAAAACTTTAAAAATGGTTTCGGCAGCTTGGCGACTCTGCTGGGGACATCAATAAGAGAGTCAAGCCAAAAAATTGATTAGTTATTGTCCAAATGTCAAAAATTTAAAAGTCAGATTTGAAAACGTGATTTTTTTACTACACGTGGTTCTATTTTATCTCTGCATTGCACTACATGACCGTCGTGGTCGTACCTTTAAGTGGGAGCGAGAAGCTATGCCTTCGGGAGGTTTTCACCTCCGCATGGGCTAATGGATTGCTTTCGGAATACATCTGTACCTATGTCTCCATGAAGTTTTCACTTCCGCATGGCCATAGGGAAATGTATTCCCCTGAACTGAACTCGGTCCATATGAGCCTATAATGGGTGAGGATTGAGGAATCTGCTGGTTCAGGTGCCTCAACTTTAGAACTAAACCGTATATAGTAAACCCTAAGAACTCACCTTAGGTAGAGCTATGCCAAACTTTAGTAGGTACCCAGATAGGTGTGCGTTTATTTCACTTGCTTTATATTTTATTCGGTGGTACTAACTCGTTATGTTTCATTTTTGTGCATGTCATTTCATATTTTTAGAGGTATCGATTCACGGTCAGTTTCTAAGTTAGAAAGCAGGTTATGGAGAACAAGTTCCTTGATAAAGTGGGAGACAATGCAGCTATTCGCACATGGTCAGAGCAAACGCAATCGGAGAAAGGGAACAGCTTAGTTGACGGGTATGTATCTGAACTATGGGATTTTACTCGTATTAGTATTACACAGAATGAGTTCCAAGATTTGAAAGAGATATGGACCCAGTGGGACGATGAGTCAAAGCAGATGTTCTATCATAGTTACGGTGATCTACTTTACTTGCTTGACATCAAGGTAGATAAACACCTATTCCGGGCTATGACTCAATTTTGGAATTCTGCTTATAGCTGTTTTACTTTTGGGGAGGTAGATTTAGTGCCTACACTGGAGGAATATACGACCTTGCTTCGCTGTTCGAGTTTCCAAGAAAATAAAGTTTATTTTAGGGCTACCAATGTTCCAACTTTTGTGAAGAAGCTGATGAGTATCACAGGGATGAGTGAGCAGTGGGTTGCAGCTAGAATCCAAGAGAAAGGTGAAGGTAGATGCATACCTTGGGTGAGTTTGAGAGACCTGATCCTAGCACATCCGGATAAAAAGAAGAAAATCGATGTCTTTGCCTTATGTATTAATGGTTTGGTGATCTTCCCCAGAGCCTTAAGACATATAGATGAAGCAGTTACTGATTTGTTCAACCGACTTAACAAAGGGGTTACACCTGTACCTGCAATATTAGCCGAGACATTCAGATCTTTGAATGCATGTCGGAGAGCTGGTGAAGGTAGATTTGTTGGATGCGCACAGTTATTAATGGTTTGGTTTTATAGTCATTTTTGGAAGGTTGACAGGGTTCCTTGCCAAGTGTTCTCTGAAGGTTATTCTCCTTTAAAGGAGGCTACAGCTACGACAAGGAGAGGATCTATCAGAGGAAAAGTGGATGGAAATTCTTCAAAACCTCCAAGAAGAAGATGTTGAGTGGAAAGCCCCTTGGTTGGTTCCCGACGGAGTCTTTTATCGGTGTGGAAGTTTTGATTGGGTACCTTTGCTTGGAATTTGGGGAGCTGTTGGATATGCACCATTGCTTGAACTAAGGCAATACAAAGCAAGACAGTTCATACCGGCGACACATGAGTTAGCTCAAAGCGAATTCTCATATAAGGGGGATAATTATAAGAAGAGGATTCGAGAGATTTTTGAGGCTTGGAAGCGGGCTGGCAGTATGAAGATATTTACTGGAGGGCCAATGACAACCCCAGAATATAATGAGTGGTTGAACAAAAGGATCAGTGATAACGTCCCTGGGCCAAGTTCGAAGGGTGCTTGATCGATGAAGGAATATTTACAAGTGGTCCCATCAGAGTTAGAGATTATAAAGCAGGACTTCAAAAGGCAAAGTTCAGAGCTCGGAAAGAAGATAGAGAAGCTAGAAGAAGAAAAGATGTACTTGAGGCTAGATGTGGATATTCAAAAATTAGAAGCCGAGAAAATAAGAAAGGAGAAAAGAAAGATTGAGGAAGATCGAGATAGCTTGAAGATAGAGTATAAAAAGATGCGACTGACGATAAAGAATGCTGGATTGGGGAAGACTTCTGAACAATGGCAACGAGAGGTCCAGGAGGAGAAGGCCAAAGCTGACTATTGGGAGAGGAAGTTTCGAGAAATGCAAGTGCAAAATAAGGCCCTAGAAAAGAGTTTATCAGAAAGTCGAAGTGAAAAGGAAGAACTAAAAGTTAGAGTGGCTGAACTTAGACAGTCTCTTCATCACCATCGAAGTCGTAATTTCGCGATCGAGTTAAAGGCAAGCCTGAACAAGATCGAGGAAATGAAGGGTAAGATCGAAAAGTTAGAATCAGCACTGCATAGCTGTGAACTTCAGATCGAGCTACTTGAAACGAGAGAAGGGCGTTGGAAGGAAAAGCTTCACCATTCTCATGATCAGGTTAAAAGTCAGGATTATCTCATGGGTGAAGCGATAGTCCAGATTCAAGAGGTAGATGATCATCTACAGGCTTTGGCAGCACAGGCTGACAGGTTGAGCATGAAGTATGAGCTCCAGTCCGATCATAGTCAAGAGATAGCTTCATTGCTTAGAAAAATCAAAACCTTAGGACTTAGGGCGAAAGCATATTTGTAGTCCGTTTTATGTAAAGGATTTTGTTTTCTAATAAAGTTTTCTACAATGAATTTGAATCAGAATCGATGCCTCTTTGCATTCATGCATTTGTATTACATCATATTATTTGCATTTAAGTCCATAAAGAGAGTCTAATTAGTTTAAATTATAACATAGAGAGAGAGAAAAAGGGAAGGAAAATCTGGAAGCTGAACATCCTTACGAAACACGGGCTAAATCAAGGAAAACGGATCAAAGGTTGGAACAATTCCAAAGAGACATGCAAGACCAGATGCAAGAGCAAATGGCAAAACTCCAACAAGAGATGAGGGACCAGATGCTGGAGGCACAAAAGAACATGATGGCTCAAATGGCCCAGATGATGAGTGGGATAATGGACAAAGGAAAGGGTCCCCTAGTTAATACTGAAGACAATGAGGACTTTCCTAGGGGATTCACTCCACCACACGTGCAAACACAACATGAGGAGTATCCCAGAAGGCCACTTGTCATAATTAGGCATCGGCAAGGGCAAGCTGACGCGGGAGTACCCATGAATTTTCAAGTTGGCATAGGATCCAACCCTAGGGATAACCCTGCCAATCCTGTTATTCCTGATTTGGACATGGCAGAAAGAGAGGGAATCAAAACTGAATCTTCAAGACAGTTGGAAGATCATTGTAGATGGTTGGAAGAAAAGTTCAAGGCTTTGGAAAATTCTGACCATCACTATGGTATTGACGCAAAGGATTTGAGTCTGGTCCCAGATCTCGTGCTTCCTCCTAAATTCAAGATACCGAAATTTGAGAAGTACAACGGGACTAGTTGCCCTGAAGCCCACATCACCATGTTCTGTAGACGCATGACTGGCTATGTGAACAATGATCAACTCTTGATTAATTGTTTCCAAGATAGTTTGATGGGAGCAGCGTCTAGGTGGTATAATCAACTTAGCCGTGCTAATATTAGCTCATGGAGAGACTTGGCTCAAGCCTTCATGAAGCAGTATAATCATGTTACAGACATGACGCATGATAGAATCATGTTGCAAAACATGGAAAAGAAATCGAATGAAAGCTTCAGGCAATACGCCCAAAGATGGAGGGAAGTCACCATGTAAGTTCAATCACCTCTCTTGGAAAAGGAAACCACCATGTTATTCATCAACACTCTGAAGGCGCCTTTTATCACCCATATGATAGGAAGCACCACCAAAAGCTTCACGGATATAGTAATGGCAAGGGAAATGATAAAAAAATGCCATAAGGGGTGGTAAGATTGAAGTAGGAGAAATTACTAGGAGATCTGCTCCTAGGAAAAAAGGATAATGAGGTGAACAATGCGAGTACGTACAACAAAGGGTACTCAAAGGCAGTTACTGTTAGTCAGCCGAAAGTAGTTACTGCCGGGTAACAGGGGTCGACAAGACAAGAATTAGGCCCCAGACAAAATGCTAAAAGATCCAATATATGCCAATACTAATAACGTATAAGGAGCTATATCATACTTTATTAGAGGCACGCGTAGTGTCCCCGTATTATCTACAGCCGTTACAATCCCCATATCCTAAATGGTATGATTCAAACGCCCAATGTGATTACCATGCAGGAATAACGGGGCATTCAATAGAAAATTTCACTACCTTCAAAAAGGTAGTTGAGAGACTTCTTAAGATGGGAGTTTTCAAGCTTGATGATACACCCAGTGCAGAGAACCCGTTACCCAATCATGGAGATAAGGGCGTAAATGCGATTTGGGAAAATATTGTAAGAAAAATCAAGGGGGATATTTCAGAGGTGAAGACCCCGTTGAAAATAATCTAGAGGGAAATGGTAAGAAGGGGACTGATAAAATCAAGTCTCGAGGGAGGAAATGGAGAACCAAGGAACTACTGTGAGTTCCACGAAGCTGATGAACATGAGATCCAAGAATGTGCTGAGTTCAGATTATTGGTACAAAATCTCATGGATAATAAAGAGCTGGAATTTTATAAAGAGGGCTCAGAGGGAGGAAATATACATGCAACCGAAGGAGAATTGACGAAACAAAAAGTCAATTATTCGAGGGTCATCATTTCCAAATAGAGAAATACAGAGGGCGGAGCACAAATCGCGCCTAAAGTTGTAATCCAGAGACCTGTGTCCTTTCCTTACAAGGATAATAAGACGGTACCATGGAATTACAATTGTAACGTGACGACACCGGGAGTAGAAAACTCAGCTAGCATTTCCAAGGAGGACCAAAACGAAGGATTCCACACGCGAAGCGGGAGGCGTTATGACTCGGTCAACGTCAGAACAAAACTAGCAAGATCAAAGAATATGCTAGTTGAACCAGAGAAAGGGCTTGATGCCCTTATCAATGTACCTGTGAAGGAGGAAGAGGCTAAAGAATTTTTAAAGTTCTTGAAGCACAGTGAATATAGCGTGGTAGAGCAGCTGCGCAAGCAACCGGCTCGTATATCAGTGCTAGCCTTACTTTTAAGTTCGAAAGTACATCGTGAGGCATTGATGAAAGTGCTAAACGAGACTTATGTTACTAAAGATATAACTTTCAATAAACTTGACCGATTAGTTAGTAACATAAGTGCTGAAAACTTTATTTCCTTCAGCGATGATGAAATTCCACCTGGCGGTATGGGATCAACCAAGGCCTTGCACATCACCACTCGTTGCAAAGGATACACTCTGCCAAGTGTATTAATCGACAATGGATCAGCCTTAAATGTCTTACCGTTGTCAACACTGAAGAGGTTGCCGATAGACAGTTCTCACATGAAATCTTGTCAGAACATAGTGAGAGCGTTCGATGGCATCGAGAGAAGAGTGATGGGAAGAATTGATATACCATTGCAGATCGGGCCAAACACATATGAAGTTTATTTCCTAGTGATGGATATTAAGCCCTCGTACAATTGCTTGCTGCGAAGATTCTGGATTCATTCGGCAGGGGCAGTGCCCTCATCCCTTCATCAAAAATTGAAACTGGTGACGGATGGTCAACTGGTCACTATAAATGCGGAGGAAGACATCATAGCTATTGTTACTAATGATGCTCCATATGTATAGACAAATGAGGAGGCCATTGAGTGTTCTTTCCGGTCTTTAGAGTTCGTCAATGCGACATTTATTTTGGAGGGGAATGAAATTCCAGTGCCCAAGATATCCAGGACCACAAAGATGGGCCTACAAATGATGGTTGGGAAGGGAGCCTTACCAGGAAAAGGACTGGGCAGACATCTCCAAGGTGAAGTGCAGGTGCCAATGCTGAAAGAAAAGAGAGACCGTTTTGGCTTGGGTTTCAGGCCAGATGCCAGACAAAAGAGAAAGGAAATAGAGAAGAAGCATGAGAGAAGAAGGGCGCGTCTGAATGTAGAAGAAGTCCAGTGGGAATCGATAACATTTCCCCATATATCCCAGACCTTTGTATTCGGAGGGATAATTCACCTTGAGAGAGGGTTATTGGAAAGTCCTCACATCAATGCTATACATGAGAAAGAAGTTGAACAAAGAAACCTATTGGGCATTCGCCCTTATGAACTTGGAAGCGTTTTGGACAATTGGACTGCAGAGGAACTTCCTGTAGTTTTTAGAGATTATACAGAGTAATATTCAGAACGCTCTTGTTGTTTTTTTAGCTTAGGAACAATAAGATTTCTAATGTGAAATAGACTTATATTTAGAAATTATTGTTTTAATAAAATACATTTTTGATAATTAACTTGAGCAAATATTCTTTCATTCCATTCTTTTGACTTTCTAATTTCATTCCAAGTTTTTCATTCATAACATGTGAATAGTTGTCCTCAAATTCATTTGTTCTTTGTACATTCTTTGGCACCCATCATGGGTCCCTAGATATCAATGATGTGAGCAATACAGATCTAGAGGTCCACTTTGAGCAAGATATGTGTTTAGAGGAACCTCAGGATTTTGAAGGTGACCGAGATTGTGATTTATCTCCAGATTTGTTAAGGATGGTAAAGCAAGAGAAGAAATAGATCTTGCCCCATGAGAAGGAGGTAGAGAACATAGCCTTGGAGGAAGGAAAGGTTGTGAAAATTGGGATGCGCATAGTCGAGGATACAAAACAAGATCTTGTTGAGTTACTACGGGAATTTAAGGACGTCTTTGCATGGTCATACCAAGATATGCCCAGATTGAGTACAGATATTGTGGTACATCGCCTTCCCATAAGAGAAGAGTGTAAACCAGTTCAGCAAAAGTTACGAAGGATGAGGCCTGATGTAGTATTAAAAATAAAACAAGAGGTCTAGAAACAGTTTGATGCTGGTTTTCTACAAGTGGTTAAGTACTTAGAGTGGGTTGCCAACATTGTTCCAGTCCCTAAGAAGGACAGAAAGGTCTGGATGTGTGTGGATTATAGGGATTTAAATAAAGCTAGCCCAAAGGACAATTTCCCTTTGCCGCATATTGACACGTTGGTGGATAACACGGTAGGATTTTCATTATTTTCCTTCATGGATGGCTTTTCGGGATATAATCAAATCAAGATGCACCTTGAGGATATGGGGAAAACTACTTTCATAACACTGTGGGGTACTTTTTGCTATAAAGTAATGCCATTCGGGCTAAAGAATGCTGGAGAAACATATTAGAGGGCCATGGTAACCTTATTCCATGACATGATGCATAAAGAGATCGAAGTGTATGTTGATGACATGATCGCCAAATCTCGAACAGAGAAGGAACACATTGAGGTCTTGAAGAAATTGTTTCTGAGGTTGAGAAAATTTCAATTGAAGCTCAACTCGTCAAAATGTACTTTTGGAGCTCGGTCAGGAAAATTATTAGGTTTCGTGGTTAGCCAGAAAAGAATTGAAGTTGACTCAAACAAAGTCAAAGCAATACAAGAGTTGCCTCCACCACACACTCAAAAGGAAGTTCGAGGTTTTCTTGGAAGGTTAAATTACATTGCTCGGTTTATTTCACAATTAACTGAGAAATGTGATCCCATATTTTGTCTTCTCAAGAAACACAACCAAGGTGTATGGGATGACGAATGCCAGAGGGCTTTTGACAAGGTCAAACAATATCTGTCAAATGCACCAGTATTATCTCCACCTAATCCAGATAGGCCATTGATACTATATTTGTCAGTATTCAATAACTCTATGGGATGTGTACTTGGCCAACATGATGAATCAGGAAGGAAAGAAAAGGCGATATACTATCTCAGCAAAAAGTTCACTGAATGTGAAATGAGATATTCGTCGATTAAAAAACTATGTTGCGATCTGATTTGGATAACTCAGAGATTGAGGCAGTACATGTTGTATCATACTACCTGGTTAATTTCGAAGCTTGATCCGTTAAAGTATATGATGGAGTCTATTGCTTTGAATGGAAGGGTGGCTAGGTGGTAGATTTTTCTTTCTAAATTCGATATAGTCTATGTGAACCAAAAGGCTATAAAAGGAAGTGCGGTGGCAGAATTTTTGGCTAGCAGAGCTTTGGAGGATTATGAACCTTTGAGCTTTGATTTCCCAAATGAAGAATTGATGTATGTGGCAAATACTAAAGATTGTCCGTGGAAGCTAAACTTTGATGGAGCGTCGAATGCTGTTGGAAATGGAATTGGGGCAGTCTTGGTATCCCCTAGTGGTGATTATTATCCATTCACATGCAAACTGGATTTTGACTGCACGAACAACATGGCGGAATATGAAGCATGCATCATGGGAATTCGAGCAGCCGTAGAGCATAAGATTAGGGTGCTAGAAGTATATGGAGATTCTGCCTTAGTAATTTATCAGCTAAAAGGAGAATGAGAGACAAGAGATCCCAAGCTAAATGATTATAGGAAAATAGTCCTGAGATTATTGAGGAGTTCGATGAGATCACTTTTAATTATCTCCCACGCGATGAAAATAAAATGGCTGATGCTTTGGCAACCTTGGCTTCTTTGATCAAAGTAAACAGACCAGAGGATATGAGACCCATTCAAATGAGTATCTTTGAAGTACTAGCTCATTGTTACAATGTGGAGGATAAGGAAAAAGATGATCACCCTTGGTATCAGGATGTATTACGATACGTAAAAAATCGTGAATACCCGGAGCATGCCACTGAGAATGAGAAAAGGACTTTAAGAAGAATGGCCTCTGACTATGTTTTAGATAGGGATATCTTGTACAAAAAGAGAAAAGATCAAGTACTATTAAGATGTGTTGATGCTGTTGAAGCTAAGCAAATCCTTGAAGAAGTTCATGAGGGCGTTTGTGGAACACACGCTAATAGATTCACAATGGCCAGGTAAAATTACTAAAATACCCCTAGCGGTAAAATTACAGAAATGCCCTTGGTTTATGAAATTTCCAAAATACCCCCGAGATTCAAAATTTCCAAAATACCTGGATTTCAAAATTTTCCAAAGTACCAGAAATTCAAAATTACCAACACATTCTTATTGATAAAATCAACAAGGAACCTTATCTTGAAAAACTACGAAAATACCCACAGGGACAAATTACTTAAAATACCCTGGTAGTGGAAAAACAACAACAATGGAAACTACAACATTTCTCTAAATAAGCGGAAGTTCATAATTGATTGATGGATGTATGAATGCAAAGATCGTGTGCATGTATGAATACGAAAGAACCACTCCTAAAATTTCTTTTCATAAAACTTCTTCGCGGGTAATAAGTGAAACAAGCACTAATTCATAAAACTTTTTAATTAGATCGCGACGGTAGAAATGAGCTCTAGGGGCGTGGTCGTAACGCGTCTGAGGGCCGCGGTAGAGTAGAATGACCGTGTCGGAACCCGTTAGATCGGTCGAAGTCCGACAACAAGATGCCACAACCACCCCCACCGTTGGTGTTGGCGGCAAGCACGAGCATGGGATGATGCCGTGTCGCGGTATCTTTGTGAGTTCTAGAGTTGGTGGTCGATGCGGGAGGAAATTCGGGAGCCCGAAAGTCGGTACTGGCGACTTCGTGCCAACGGAGCCGAGGTGTTCCGTGGGAGTGTCGGAGTGGCACCCGATGCATCACGAGTATTGGTTGGAATCAACTGAGCGGATCATGGATGAACTAGATCTAACCCCTGAAGAGAAGGTGAAAGGAATGGTGGCGTTCCTACGCGATGAAGCGTACCAATGGTGGCTCACAGTTCGTGATGGTGCCACAGCTGAGGATCTGACGTGGGACTATGTTAAGACGGCTTATCAGAAGAAGTATGTCGGTACCCGGTATACTGATGAGCAAAGGAAGGCATTTATGGGGCTGGTTCAAGGGAACAAGTCCGTGGCAGAGTATGAAGCTGAGTTTCTGAGGCTGAGCCGTTATGCTCGAGGAGTGGTGGCTACGGGCATGAGCGGTGTGTCCGGTTGAGAGGACGGTTTGAGGGATGATTTAAGGCTGTTGATAGCTCCGCATCAGGAACGAGAGTTTTCTGCTTTAGTAGAGAAAGCTAAGGTAGCTGAGGGGATTAAGGATTCTACAAAGCGGAACTTCGACCAGAACAGGCAGAAAAGAGGCTTTGGTTCGTCAGGATCATCTGGGAATAAAAGGCCTAGAGTTGATAGGCCGCGAGGTCAGCAAGCTGCTACAGGAGGGCAGTATCGTCCTTGTGACCAGTGTGGGAAGAAACACTTAGGAGAGTGTTGGAAAAAGACGGGAGGATGTTTCAGGTGTGGGTCTAAGGACCACATGATTAAGGATTGTCCAAAGAAGCCGGAGGAGAGTCGGCCAGCAGCTCAGAATGTTCATCAGGCTGGTAGAGGTGGACAGCAGCCCCAACGTGGTCGTGGTCCGAATAATAGAGGTAATGGTGCTGGCAGAGGACGAGGAACACCGGGCAGAGGTGCTACTAATATTGAGGCAAGGCAACCGAGTTTGGTTTATGCGGTTCGCCGGAGGGAGGATGGAGACGCGCCGGACGTCATAACCGGTACGTTCCTTATATTTGGGAAACCTTATTATGCTCTGATTGATGTGGGCTCGACCCATTCCTATGTTGCATGTAGTGTAGTGGAAACACTAGGCCTAGACTCTGAACTCTCTGATAGGCAGATGATTGTAGTAAGCCCATTAGGCCAAACTATAGTGGTGGATAAGATCTTTCGGAGTGTACCCCTAGAAATTCAGGGAGTGAACTTTCGGGCTGACTTAATGGAGTTACCCTTCGGAGAATTTGACCTCATACTTGGGATGGATTGGCTAGTAGAGCATTGAGCCGTGTTGGATTGTGCGGCTAAACGAATGGAACTAAGAACCCCGGAGGGTGAGGTGATTATCATGATAGGAGAAAGAAGAAACTACTTGTCTAATGTAGTTTCGGCACTAAAGGCTGAAAGGATGGTTCGGAAAGGGTGCAAGGCATTTTTAGCCTTCGTAAGTGCGTTAGATGGAAAGGAGGAAGGATTCAATGGAGTTAGAACGGTAAGGGACTTCGTGGATGTGTTTCCAGAGGAATTACCAGGAATACCCCCAGATAGGGAGGTGGAATTTGGAATAGACTTGCTACCAGGAACAGCTCCTGTGTCAATCACCCCATACCGAATGGCGCCAAAGGAGTTAGTTGAGCTCAAGGCTCAGATTCAAGAATTGCTGGATCGTGGGTTCATCCGACCCAGTGTGTCTCCATGGGGAGCACCGGTCTTGTTTGTGAAGAAGAAAGATGGGACTATGCGAATGTGCATAGACTATCGTCAGTTGAATAAGCTGACCATTAAGAAAAAGTACCCTTTGCCAAGGATAGACGACTTGTTCGATTAGCTTAAAGGGGCCACCGTATTTTCAAAGATCGATCTAAGGTCTGGATATCATCAGTTAAAGGTGAAGGAGGCAGATATCCATAAGACCACCTTTAGGACAAGATACGGTCATTATGAGTTTGTAGTAATGCCGTTTGGGTTGACGAACGCTCCAGCCGCGTTCATGGATATGATGAACCGGGTCTTCCAACCCTACTTGGATAGGTTCGTCGTCGTGTTCATCGACGAAATCTTAGTATACTCAAAGTCAGAGGATGAGCATGATGAGCACATACGGATAGTGCTACAAGTATTAAGGGAAAAGAAGCTCTATGCCAAATTCAGCAAGTGTGAATTTTGGCTTAAGGAGGTGGCATTCTTAGGACATGTGGTATCCGCAGAGGGAATAAGGGTGGATCCTAGGAAGATCGAGGCAGTGTTGGATTGGAAACCACCTAGGTCCGTGGCTGAAATCTGAAGTTTCTTAAGTTTGGCAGGCTATTACAGGAGGTTTGTAGAAGGGTTCTCGTCAATATCCGCGCCTTTGACAAAGTTATTGAGGAAGGAAGTACCCTTTGTATGGACGGATAAGCAACAACAGAGCTTTGAGAAGCTCAAGAAGGTCTTGACCAAGCTCCAGTGTTAATTCAGTGGAGGCGGGAAAGGAGTTTGTGGTATCTTTGTGACGCTTCGCATACGAGGATTAGGGTGTGTTCTAATGCAAGATGGAAAAGTGGTCGCTTATGCGTCTCGACAGATTAAGGCCTCATGAGGTTAACTACCCAACTCATGACTTGGAATTGGCGGCAGTGGTCTTCGCTCTTAAGGTGTGGAGGCATTACCTTTATGGAGAAAAGTCGGTGATCTACACAGACCACAAAAGTCTAAAGTATCTGCTGAATCAAAAGGAGTTGAACCTAAGACAGCGAAGGTGGGTGGAGCTATTAAAGGATTATGATTGTTCGATCGAGTATCACCCAGGCAAGGCGAATGTGGTAGCAGATGCCTTAAGTAGGAAAGTGGTGTCGGATCTAAGGGCGATGTTCACACGCTTAAGTTTGTATGATGATGGAAGTCTGCTGGCAGAATTGGAAGTCAAACCCACGTGGTTGAATGAAGTAAAGGAAAGTCAATTGTTGGATGAGGACTTAAGTGATAAGCTGCAGCAATTACAGAACGGAGAGTTAGAAGATTATGGTGTTAACAATGAGGGAGTATTGTGCTTCAAGGGAAAGGTCTGTATGCCAAAAGACGAGGAGTTAAGACAAAGGATTCTTCGGGAGGCGCATAGTAGCCCATATGCTATGCATCCCGGAGGCACTAAGTTGTACAGGGATTTAAGGGAACAGTTCTGGTGGCCTGATCTTAAGCGGAAAGTTACTAAATTCGTGGGGAAATGTCTGACGTGTCAGCAAGTTAAGGCTGAACACCAAGTTCCATCGGGATTACTTCAGCCAATCGAGATTCCACAATGGAAGTGGGCAAGAATCACCATGGACTTCGTTAGTGGGCTTCCCCTTACGCCTACTAAGAAGGACTCGGTATGGGTAGTAGTGGACCGTTTGACCAAGTCCGCGCATTTCATTCCAGTAAGAATGGATTATTCTCTTCAGAAGTTGGCCAAATTATATGTAGCGGAAATTGTGAGGTTGCACGAGTACCGTGATCGATCATCTCTCGATAGGGACCCAAGGTTTACGTCTCGGTTTTGGAGGGCACTTCATCAAGCTTTAGGCACTAAGTTAGACTTCACTATGGCTTTTCATCCACAATCAGACGGGCAGTCTGAACGGGTTATACAAGTGTTGGAGGATATGTTGAGAGGTCAGTGTGATGGATTTCCGAGGAAGTTGGGAAGACTATTTGCCTTTAGCCGAGTTCGCCTACAACAACAAACTATCGTGGCTAGCATTCGGATGGCACCATATGAAGCGTTGTATGGTCGGAAATGTCGAACACCTACTTGTTGGTGAGTTAGGAGAACGTCGAGTTTTGGGCCCATTAGTGGGCGGCCGAAGAGAAGGTTGAGATAATCGAGGCACGCGTTAAAAGAAGCCTCGATAGGCGTAAGTCATGACGCACCCTTAAACGGAAGGAAATAGAGTTTGAAGTGGGAGATCAAGTGTTTCTGAAAGTCTCGCCTGGAAGAAGGTGATGAGGTTTGGTCGCAAAGGAAGTTAAGCCCAAGGTTTATAGGGCCCTATCGAGTGTTGAAGCGAGTTGGACCAGCAGGCATATCGATTAGAGTTGCCATCCGGAATTGAAGCGGATGCACGACGTATTCCATGTTTCCATGCTACGGCGATATCGATCGGATCCATCTCACGTAGTACCGGTTGAAGAGGTGGAGCTAAGGCCAGACTTATCCTACGAAGAGGAGCCGATTCAGATTTTGGAACGAGACGTGAAAGTGTTGCGGAGGAAGTCAGTTCCTCTAGTCAAAGTGTTATGGCGCAACCATGGATCGGAGGAAGCTTCGTGGGAGCCGAAGAGGCAATGCGACGGCAATAATACCCTCAATTATTTTAGCTAGGAAATTTCGAGGACGAAATTATTTTAAGGGGGTAGAATTGTAACATCCTGAAAAGGGCCTATGCATTTTCAGTTTAATTGTGCGAAATGACATGTCTTATGTGTTATGAATGTATTCTGAATATTTTTGGAAACTAGGAAATGTAAGGAAATGATTTAGAAATGATTCAAAAGAGGAAAGCGAACATTTACGAAACTTGGAAATGAAAGGAAATGTCAAGTTTAAAGAGGAAAACGAAAATTTTTGGAAACTTGGAAATGTAAGGAAATGTCATAGAAATGTTAAGTTTTAAAGTTCAAAAAGGGGAAACTAAGGCAAGGTGGTCTTAAGAGAAAATGTATGTGAAATATGACATACAAATAGCCTTGGTAAAATGGCTACAAGGCACCACTTAGGGCCTAGCAAGTGATGCCATGTCCAAAGAGAAAGGGCCAAGGTTCGAGTCACATAGGAAGCAAAATAAAAGATTTTTGTTTTGCTACAAGGAGCAAGGGAGTTGGACGGCGTGAAGGCTCTTAAAAGAGGAGTTTTATCCTCTTTAAATTTCGGTTAAATTGGTGGATAAATGAGGGATAATTATTGGTATAATTAAAAGGATTATTTCTTTTAATTTTAAATTAAAGGGATAAAGCTATCAAAATAGAAGAGTGGTGGCCAAGTAAGGGAGTCTTGGCCTAGTAATTTCGGCACAAGGAGGAGAACTAAGGCCATTCATTCATTCTCTTCCCTCTGCCAAATTTTCCTAGCAAAATCCTCTCTTCTCTGCTATCTTGTCAAAACCAAAATCTCTAGCAAAGCAAGCCGATTTCTTCACCTTTCTTCTCTTCCTTTTTCTTTTTCTCTCAACCTTCCAAAAGTGAAGGTTGTGAGATCATCATCTAGCCATAGCCAATCCCCGAAGGTTGAAGTGAAGGTGCAATCGATTTCTTCAAATAAGGGTAAGATCCAAGTTTGGTTTCCATTCTTTTATATTGTAGACTTATCGAAATTTAGGGACTAATCCCTATTATTGATTTTGGCCGAAATATGGAAGGATCTTTCGGGATTATCGAGTGGCGACTAAAAGGAGGATTTTTCGGGATTTAAAGCTTTAAGGTAAGACATGTTAATATTCGGCCAAAGGCCATTAATTATGTTTAAGGATGAAATCGGATCTAACATGAGTCCATAGGTATTTCGACAACTCCTAAGCAAGTGAATCTTTTCGGGACTTTAGAATCCACAAGGTAAGCATATAAGGTATTCGCCAAGGCCTATTTTTGGTATTTAGAATCTGTTTCTTATTTATTCAAAAGTCGAAACCGACATAGCTAAGTGATTTAATGGCTAGCCGATTTCAAGAAGGAACTCAACAAGTTTTCGGGATTTGATCGGCACAAGGTAAGTTTTGGTTACAATAATCCTTGGGATTCATCTTATGGCGAATAGGCTTTTACTAAATAGTAAGGGATTGACCAAATGTAGGGATTAAGGATCTAAAGTGATAGATCGGTTTTTCTTTTTTTTGATTTCAAGGAATACGCTAAGTTAATCAGTGTGTACCTCACACTACTTCTTAATTTATTTATGGCATTATTTAATTTGTATGTGACTATAAGAATGTGCAAGAATATGGCTAAGGTACCGTGAATGGTACAAAGTACCCAGTGCACGTATCCTACTCCTACTAGGATTATGAAACATGTTATATTTAATATGTGATAAGAATGTGAAAGTTGGCGTGTTAATGCATAATATATGTTATGGGGCACATGGGTTATTGAAAAGGGGAAGTGAATGTGGTGACCTAAGACCACGAAATCGAATGTGGTGACCTAAGACCACGATAATCGAATGTGGTGACCTAAGACCACGATATCCGAGTGTGGTGACCTAAGACCACGAATACTCATAAGAGGCGATGAGCACGTCGATCGCAACGATGCCTTCTTGATGGTGTGTAGCGGATGGAGGGTCGACTTAGTAGTCCTCACGGTGTGCGGGTTGAGTACGGGGATGTGTAGCGGATGGCATATAGGTTTGGGTTGGGATTGCATCATTATTTTGATCTATTATGTGAATTGGTATGTGATGTGATTACGTATGCCTAAGTTGTTAAGATTTAGTGTTGTAGTACACATTGAGTCTGTTGACTCACCCCGTTGTGGGAACATGTTTCAGGTGATGAACAGTGAAGGACCGAGACGACAGAACTTGTGGTGGCCATGCTCAGCTTGAAGTTTTATTTAATTTGGACATTTTAATTTATTTAAGCACTTTATAAATTTTATTTTGGGGTTTTATTTGATGTAATAAGGCCATAGTGAACTATGTTAATTTCTATTCTATTTACTATGTGACAAAATTTTATTAGAGCTCAAGTCAATTTAGTTTAAGAATAAACTTTAAATATTTTGTCACTCGAGGTAAATGGGTTTTTAACATAAAACAAACTTATTTTCAACTCAAGCCCAACCCACAAATAAACTTTCTTCAAAACCCACAGTTTTTCAAAGGTAATAAAGGAAATGTGAACTGGTTTTCTTCAAGGAACATACCAGATCCGGTCAAGGCTCGTGGGCCGGGTTTGGGATGTTTCATCGTCCGAAGATGAATGGGGCAGTGGAAGCTGCTAAAAAAAACATCAAGAAGATAGTAGGAAAGATGACTGAGACCTATAAGGATTGGCATGAGAAACTACCGTTTGCACTCTATGCCTATTGAACGTCCGTTAGAACCTCTACTAGGGGAACGCCTTTCTCGTTGGTTTATGGGATAGAGGAAGTTCTATAGATTGAAGTGGAAATACCTTCTCTTCGGGTTTTATCAGAAATAAAACTGGATGAGGCTGAATGGATCTAGGCTCGGTATGATCAGTTGAACTTAATTGAAGAAAAGAGGCTAAGGGCTATTCTTCATGGTCAAATATACCAAAAACGAATTATGCGGGCCTATAATAAGAAATTTCACCCAAGAGAATTTCATGAGGGGGACCTTGTATTGAAAAAGATCATTCCCATACAAAAGGATTCTAGAGGAAAATGGATGCCAAATTGGGAAGGACCATATATGGTGAAGAAGGCTTTCTCAGGAGGAGCACTGATCTTGACCGAAATGGATGGAAAAAAGTTTACCCAATCCTGTGAACTCTGAATCAGTCAAAAAGTATTTTGCTTGAAAAGGAGAAGAGGACAAAGTGAAAACCAGCAAAGGGCGCTTTGAGTTTCTAAAATATATATATGGAGAGGCCAAGGTGAAAACCCGCAAAGGGCACCTTGAGACCAAAGGGGTTTTGAGTTGAAAACCCGAAAAGGGCGGCTCAAATTCTGAATGGACACGCAGTCATCTTGCTACACTTGAATCAACAATGAAATGAAGAATGTTGCATATCGGGGCATCAGCAAAGTACTTTGGGTCTTCTAAACACATGTTGAGCTTAAGGCAGTCTTCTTAAAGTTTATATATAGAAGCTCAATCGATGATACCTAGGGCATCTGACTTTTGTTCTATTCATTTTATTATCTTGGGATTCTTTTTCTTCTCAAAGATATGTTCTCTATTAAATTTTCTTTGTATCTTTGATAATTTATTCAATTTTAACCCTTTTTTAGATCAATTTATTTAGTGCCCATTGTTCATAAATGTGTTGCATTGAAATAATGATTGACAAACTAATAATTTCACAAAAAGAAGTTCTACATATTACTTTGGAAATTTCTAGATAAAACAGGGAACCAAAACAGGACAATTGTTTAGAATTTCCATGTGCATAGAAGTATTTAAGAAAGAAGAGTCTGGATAGAGACTATTTCTCTAAATTCTTTTTCCAATTGACAAATGGGCAAAGTAAATTAGTTGATGTGATGGAAGTAAGTGATTACATCAGGTCATAATATTTGGGGGGTGGTGTGATGAACTAAGAAACCCTGAATTGTGGAGGAATGGGTTGAATTTGAAATAAACCCTATACCCTAAAAATTGCAGATGGGTCAGATTGAAAAAGTTTCGATTCCCATTGTGGTAGAATGGTACAAGCCTTATGTTCTCAAGATTCAAGCAGAGTTGACTCTGGAATTACATTGGGGCAAGCTTGTTGAGCAGAACATGATTGATGAACAAGAATGAAGAACAAATGAGTGATAACACCTAGAGTAGGAATCATACTCATAACTTTTTTGCATCATAGTAAATCTCATTAGGAGCATTTGATTTATTCCAATCATTGCATCCTAATCCTTTAAAAGGAATCATTTTCATGGCATGTTACATTCATGTAACTCATAACACAGGTAGCTAGAAGCATCTGATTCATTCTGATCATGGCATCTTAGTCATGTGACATAAACATATGGAACCGAGTCTACAGGACATGTCCTTCAGTGGACGGTGTAGCAATATCGGTGAATTTGCAGATCTCATCTTCCTGAAGTTGCAGGAAGTAGATCAAAAGAAGATTTTAGTCTTATCTCCCTGAAGTTGCAGTGGAGTAGACTGAAGAAAGAAGACCTTATCTTCCCCGAAGTTGCGGAAGCGGATCAAAAGAAGATTTTAGTCTTATCTCCTCGGTTGCGGTGGAGTAGATCAAGAAAGAAGATCTTATCTTTCGAAGTTGCGGAAGCGAGATCAAAAGAAGATTTTAGTCTTATCTCCTTGAAGTTGCAGGGGAGTAGACTTAAGAAAGAAGATCTTATCTTCACGAAGTTGCGAAGCGAGATCAAAAGAAGATTTTAGTCTTATCTCCCGAAGTTGCAAAGGAGTAGACTAAAGATCTTATCTTCCTGGTTGCGAAGCGGATCAAAAGAAGATTTTAGTCTTATCTCCTGAAGTTGCGGTGGAGTAGACTGAAGACAGAAGATCTTATCTTCCTGAAGTTGCAGGAAGCAGATCAAAAGCACTATCAGCCTTATCTCTCTGAAGTTGCAGAGGAGTAGACTGGAGATAGAAGATCTTATCATCCTGAAGTTGCAGGAAGCAGATCAAAAGCACTTTAAACTTTATCTCCCTAGAGTTGCAGGGGAGTTAGAAGCCATTTGAAGAAGACCAAGAAGCCAAGGCTCCGCCAAGACCAGGCAAAATTGGTCCTTGTATAGTCTTTGCTCCATTCCCATTACACGACAATGAGCAAAGAGGGGCAGCTGTAAGAGCCTAATTTTGCCCGGGCTTAGAAATAAACCAAACCAAAACAAAATAATAATAATAAAAAAAGTCCAATTTCTTTAATTAAATTCCATTTTAAAAATAAACGGGCTTAAAGCCCAAAATTGAAAATCAGCAGATTACCCAGTAACAAACATATTCCTAAACAGCTACCCAATACCCATTACACCCGAGCCCAATTTTTTAGACCCAAACCTAACTAACCCCCAAACAGACAAGACCCAAAGTCGTACAGCCCAAAAGGTCCAAAAACCAAACGAGTCTCTGTAACACCCCAAACCCGGCCCAAACACTACATCCGGATCTGGTATGTCACTAAGGAATTTTATAAATTGTCACACTTTGGAAAAACGAGTATCAGGTTTAAACATTTTAACCGAAAAAAAACCTAGTAATTTAATGTTCTGTATAAAATGTAAATTTAAATGATACCTTGGTGAATTAGGGAAAAAAACTAAGTTGTTACATGCCTTAGCTTAATTTTAACATGAAATTTAAAAGTCTAATAATAAAAACCCAACATGAAACCCAAAATAAATATGAGTCTAGTGGCCCATGGCCTTATTACTGTAACACCCTAGTTTTAGGGGCTAGATTTTTGGTGCTTAGCTCAAGTGTTGGCACACTTCAGTGTGTGGTTGGGTAAGTTTTAGGGGTCCTGAGAACCCTAGGTGGTGGTAGGTTGCCTTAGAAAATTTTTAGTTTTAGGGGCTAAAAAGGAGAACTTGGATAGAGGGGTCTTAAGAGAATTTTTGGTGGAGTTTTGGCATAAGGAGTGGCTTGGCGAGTGGCAAGGAGGCGCCACTTAGAGCATGGAGAAGTGACGCCATTTGCGGGGAAGGGGCTCGAGTTCGATTCGCAAGGGTAGCATTTTGGCCTTGTTTTTGCGTCAAGGAGGATAGAAGTCAAGGCGGTTTTGGATGCTTGAAAGGTGGAGAAGACTTGGTCTTTTTTTTTTTTTTTAAATTTGGCTAGGTAAAAGTTTGACTTATTCAAACTTTTAAAATGGATGGAAGGAGGTGTTTTAGGAGAGATTTTAGGATTTTTTTGGGAGCTTGGGGCTTGGCCGAATATTATAAATAGGGGAGGAGGTGCTTGTTTCATTCATCATTTGTTTCTCACCCTTACCAAAAGTTCTTTCCTTCGTTTGTATTTATTTTCCCTTGTCCATTGCCGAAAGTTAGTCCAAGCAAACCCCTTTTTCATGCCATTTCTTTGTAGCCGAAAAGTAGCAGAGGGCTTAACCTTTTATGAACCTATATCCCTCTCCCTTCTCACCTTTTTCTTTTAAACCTTGCTTAAACCGTAACCATCCATAGAAAACTACCATTGCTTGAATATCCCAAACACTATCTAAGAGCCTTGCCGAATCATCCATTCTCACATTCTCTTCACTTTGGTTACAAGTCCACGAGCCGAACCTTACTTCCTTGGTGGTGGTCGTTTCTAGTTTGGAGCAATAGGGAGTGGTTAGCAAGGTCGTTTAGTCGGCGATTCTGCGTGTGGCATAGAGTAGCGTTCGAATTCAAGTTGAGTTGGTAAGAGATATTTATTTAGATTAAATGCTTAAGTGGTGTTTTGGGGTTAACTCTTACTGATTAAGCTTTTGATGGAGGCCGCAACTAGTCAAGAAGGGAAAGGGAAGGTCCTGTTCCAAAGTTCAAGAAGAGATCCGTTTCTGCTTATGCGAGATTGGCCACCGGGTGTGGGCGTGCAGTGAAAAGCGTTAAGCAAATAGCCGTAGTTTCGCTAGACGATAGCATCGAGGATCGAGAGTCTAGAACTCCTAGTAATAAGGTGTGTAACTAACCCACTGTTTCCGGGTTTTATGTGTTATATGTTTTACTAACAAGTGCGATAATAGGTGTGCCATATATACCCCTAAAGGGTATAGCGATGATCAGGTTAGTATCGAACCTAATACAAAGTGATTACTTGCTTGTATATGAGTATGTCTATGGATATTAATAAGCATGTGCATGCATTATCATGATTATATTTTATGTGGCATGTGCATGGGTGGGATATGAAAAGAAGAAGGTACGTGTACTTGAGTGCGTGGTTGATGTCGACTTTGTGCTACATCGTGGATTGGCGCTGACTGAGGTCGCGTTGTGGATCTTTGCGATTTAGTTCGCGTGGTTACCTTGATTGATATCGGCTCTATGCCATATCGTGGTTTGATGGTTTGCTGTGTGCTCCATCGTGGTTTGATGTTAGCTATACGCTACATCGTGGATGGCATTGGTTGCCTTTTTGGAGGGAAAAGGAGAGGGTGACTTGATGGTCCCCTGGTGTGTGGTAAAAATTTGGATAAGGGGGTGTGTAGCGGATGGACCCTAGGTTGGGTTGGGAATCATGTTACATTATTTTTGTAATAATATGGAAATGGGCCAAGCCCAATATGACATGTGGATAGGTATGTTTTGGGAACATACGTGGAAGTGGGCCAAGCCCAGTTGATATGTGGTTTATTGAGAAATGGGCCTAGCCCGGTATTTGAGTATGATTTGAATGTGGGCCAAGCCCAGATTGTGGTAAATGTTTAAATGAATATATATATATTACTTATTGCATTTGATAATTGGGATATTATGTGGCTAGCATGTGGGTGGATTTCAAGGGTTAACTTACACCTTCGAGTGCAGATGACTCACCCACCTTTTTAATCATTGCAGGTGAGTCGTGATTAGTGGACGGGTTGGAATGGATACAAGGTGGCCCATGCAAAGGACGTTTTAATATTTTCTTTATGCACTTTATTACCAAGTACTTGGAATCATTATGTTGTAATAAGAGCCTCTTAAGTTATTTGGTTTTCTTTTGGTAATTTATGTCTAAAGAGATTTGGGAATAATGTTACTTTTATGAACTAAGCTTAAACCACTTGAGTCTGATGTTTTAAACGTTTACCAACCTAAGGAAATTGACAACTAAGAGTTTTAAAGACGAAACCCCGAGATTTCAAAGTAACCTAACGGTTTGCAAACAAACATGCCCAAGATTTACAAGTAAGTAAAACTACTCTAAGGGAGTTCGGACAAAAAGTTAAATGGCAACTGTTTTCGCCAATAAGTTTTTCCCATAACATAACCAGGTTCGGTCGTAGTGAATGGACCGGGTTTGGGGATGTTACAGTTTGGTATCGAGCCCGTTCAAAACTTCGGCTTTGAGGGTTTTGGGTCCAAAACCTTTTCAAAATATGGGTTTTTAAGAAATTTTTCAGTTATTACGGCATGGCACTGTATACCTCAGGCCAAAGTCCACGGTAAGTGCTTGGACTTTTGATTTGTTTGTATGAATTGTTATGGGTTTATTTGGGCTCAGTAGAATAGAATACTAGGATCTGTTGGACCCTAGGGACTAGTCTACTCAAACACATGCATAAGACTTAAGGTTACTAAACAAACCCGTGATTAAGTCGCGAGAGTTAAGGTGTGGCAACTTTGTGTGCGCATGTCTAGGAGTGGATCTGGAAGAGCTAGGTACTTAGCGATCCTCGTGACTCACCTCCTCTTCGCAGAATCCTACAGTGCGTAGCTACGGTTCACCTTAACCAAGAGGACTTGTTCATAGGCTAAACCGATTATTAAAACCCGAAAAGGGATTAGCTTTGGTTGTTTTAAAATTTTACATTTTTAAATTTTTTTTTCAAACTTACCCTTTGGTTTGTGAAACTCTAAATCAGATTTTGGAAGACGTTTTCTCGATTTACTGAGAATACCCCAGTAGGAAAATGACGAAATTACCCCACAGGTAGGAAGGAAACTTGATTGCTCGAAAGAACTACTCTCGGAAACTTCATTGCATAAAATTGCTCGTGGATAAAACAAGTGAAACAATAATTTCGATTCATAAAACTTTCTAAACAGATTAAATCGAGCGCTAGAGATGAGTTCTAGGGGCGCGGTAGAAGTAGAATGACGACTTGAACCGGTGAGGGTGCAGCTATATGGTCGAAGCGAAGTGCCGCCAAAGAAGTGGATGTAGAGGAACAAGATCTCGATAAGTGAAGAGGACGCAGTGTCGCAGCTATGTTACGCGTGCTTCACCAAGTGGCAAGAGCTAGTAGGGAAATGGAGCTCGGAAGTCGGTGTCCGAGACTTAGGTCGAACGGGCTGAAGTCTTTAGAGGATATCTGGGTAGCTCGAGCGTAGCGAGTATTGGCTAGAGGGAGTCGAAAGAATTATGGACGACTTGGATTGTGCCCAGAGGAAAAGTTGAAAGGTCTTTGTTTATACTACGGGATGAGGCTTATCGATGGTGGCTCACCACAAACAAGGTGTACCGCAGCGGATCGATTGGATTGGGACTACTTTAAGGAAAAGTTTGAAGGAAAATACGTTGGAGCAAGCTACTTAGATGCGCAAAGGAAGGCGTTTCTAAATCGGTGCAAGGAAATAAGTCGATAGCGGAATCTGACGCGAGTTTGTGCGGCTAAGTCGGTATGCTAAGGGAATTGTGGCCACTTGACTATGAGAGAGTGCGTCCGGTTTGAAGACGGATTGCGAGATGAACTTCGAGTCTTGATCGCTCCATGCGAGGGAAAGAGACTTCAGCGGTGCTAGTGGAGAAAGCTCGTATAGCCAAGAAGAAGTTAAGAGGGCGGTAAGGGAAAACCGAGGAAAGAGTAGGAACGAGAATAAGAGAAGTGTTGGATGGTCGGCATCGTTTGGAGATGCTCGAGAAAAGACCAAGAGTTGGGAATACGATACATACACCCGTGCGATTCTTTGAGAATCGGAATTGTCTCGTGCTCGATGTGGAAGACCTCACACAGAGAGTGTTGGGGAATAGTAAAACATGCTTTCGGTGCGGATCTAAGGCACATCCGGTTAAGAATTGTCCTCGGCGGCGAGGATCGTGATTCAAGTCATGGAAGGAATGGTTCTAGTCGGAGTCAACCAAGGATGTGATATCATGTAAGCTCCTTTGCTTTGGTACATGCTTTAATTACTCTGTTTGTTTATGAGTTAGCTCTTTTCTGAGTTGCTTTGAATTTTGAGTGCGAACTTAGAAGCTATGATTGGGAAGTATGTTAGCTCTTTAAGATCAGTCTCTTGCGACCATAAGCGTAGCGGGAGGAATTGGATATTAGTTTAGACAAGTAATTTGAGGACGAAATTATTTTAAGGAGGGTAGAATTGTAACACCCTAGTTTTAGGGGCTAGATTTTTGGTGCTTAGCTCAAGTGTTGGCACACTTCAGTGTGTGGTTGGGTAAGTTTTAGGGGTCCTGAGAACCCTAGGTGGTGGTAGGTTGCCTTAGAAAATTTTTAGTTTTAGGGGCTAAAAAGGAGAACTTGGATAGAGGGGGTCTTAAGAGAATTTTTGGTGGAGTTTTGGCATAAGGAGTGGCTTGGCAGAGTGGCAGGAGGCGCCACTTAGAGCATGGAGAAGTGACGCCATTTGCGGGGGGAAGGGCTCGAGTTCGATTCGCAAGGGTAGCATTTTGGCCTTGTTTTTGCGTCAAGGAGGATAGAAGCTGGGCGGTTTTTGGATGCTTGAAAGGTGGAGAAGACTTGGTCTTTTTTTTTTTAAATTTGGCTAGGTAAAATTTTGACTTATTCAAACTTTTAAAATGGATGGAAGGGAGGTGTTTTAGGAGAGATTTTAGGATTTTTTTTGGGAGCTTGGGGCTTGGCCGAATATTATAAATAGGGGGGAGGGAGGTGCTTGTTTCATTCATCATTTGTTTCTCACCCTTACCAAAAAGTTCTTTCCTTCGTTTGTATTTATTTTCCCTTGTCCATTGCCGAAAGTTAGTCCAAGCAAACCCCTTTTTCATGCCATTTCTTTGTAGCCGAAAGTAGCAGAGGGCTTAAACTTTTATGAACCTATATCCCTCTCCCTTCTCACCTTTTTCTTTTAAACCTTGCTTAAACCGTAACCATCCATAGAAAACTACCATTCTTGCTGAATATCCCAAACACTATCTAAGAGCCTTGCCGAATCATCCATTCTCACATTCTCTTCACTTTGGTTACAAGTCCCTGAGCCGAACCTTACTTCCTTGGTGGTGGTCGTTTCTAGGCTGGAGCAATAGGGAGTGGTTAGCAAGGTCGTTTAGTCGGCGATTGCGCGTGGCATAGAGTAGCGTTCGAATTCAAGTTGAGTTGGTAAGAGATATTTATTTAGATTAAATGCTTAAGTGGTGTTTTGGGGTTAACTTTGTTTACTGATTAAGCTTTTGATGGAGGCCGCAACCAGTCAAGAAGGGAAAGGAAGGTCCTGTTCCAAAGTTCAAGAAGAGATCCGTTTACTGCATATGCAGATTGGCCACCGGGTGTGGGCGGCCCAGCGAGAAAACGTTAAGCAAATAGCCGTAGTTTCGCTGAGACGATAGCATCGAGGATCGAGTCTAGAACTCCTAGTAATAAGGTGTGTAACTAACCCACTTTGTTTCGGGTTTTATGTGTTATATGTTTTACTAACAAGTGCGATTAATAGGTGTGCCATATATACCCCTAAAGGGTATAAGCGATGATCGAGTTAGTATCGAACCTAATACAAAGTGATTACTTGCTTGTATATGAGTATGTCTATGGATATTAATAAGCATGTGCATGCATTATCATGATTATATTTTATGTGGCATGTGCATGGGTGGGATATGAAAAGAAGGTGCGGGTGTACTTCGAGTGCGTGGTTGATGTCGACTTTGTGCTACATCGTGGATTGGCGCTGATCGAGGTCGCGTTGTGGATCTTTGCGATTTAGTTCGCGTGGTTACCTTGATTGATATCGGCTCTATGCCATATCGTGGTTTGATGGTTTCTTTGTGTGTGCTCCATCGTGGTTTGATGTTAGCTATACGCTACATCGTGGATGGCATTGGTTGCCTTTTTGGAGGGAAAAGGAGAGGGTGACTTGATGGTCCCCGGTGTGTGGTAAATTTGGATAAGGGGTGTGTAGCGGATGGACCCTAGGTTGGGTTGGGAATCATGTTGCATTATTTTTGTAATAATATGGAAATGGGCCAAGCCCAATATGACATGTGGATAGGTATGTTTTGGGAACATACGTGGAAGTGGGCCAAGCCCGATTGATATGTGGTTTATTGAGAAATGGGCCTAGCCCTGGTATTTGAGTATGATTTGAATGTGGGCCAAGCCAGTTGTGGTAAATGTTTAAATGAATATATATATATTACTTATTGCATTTGATAATTGGGATATTATGTGGCTAGCATGTGGGTGGATTTCAGTGGTTAACTTACACACTGAGTCTGTATGACTCACCCACCTTTTTAATCATTGCAGGTGAGTCGTGATTAGTGGGCGGGTTGGAGTGGATACAAGGTGGCCCATGCAAAGGGCGTTTTAATATTTTCTTTATGCACTTTATTACCAAGTACTTGGAATCATTATGTTGTAATAAGAGCCTCTTAAGTTATTTGGTTTTCTTTTGGTAATTTATGTCTAAAGAGATTTGGGAATAATGTTACTTTTATGAACTAAGCTTAAACCACTTGAGTCTGATGTTTTAAACGTTTACCAACCTAAGGAAATTGACAACTAAGAGTTTTAAAGACGAAACCCCGAGATTTCAAAGTAACCTAACGGTTTGCAAACAAACATGCCCAAGATTTCTGCAAGTAAAACTACTCTAAGGGAGTTCAGACAAAAAGTTAAATGGCAACCTGTTTTCGCCAATAAGTTTTTCCCATAACATAACCAGGTTCGGTCGTAGTGAATGGACCGGGTTTGGGGATGTTACAATTACATTGGAACTTAAAATCCTCTAATAAAAAAATATTAAAATAACTAAATAATGAAAAGTCCTTTGCTGAATCCAAATACTCTCTCGCATGGCCACCTTGCGCTCCACTCCAGCCTGGTCTGATGCACTAGGTGCTACCTGCAAGATGTTAAATAATAGGTTAAGTCGCGAGACTCAGTGTGCAACCCTCATGCACCATTAGATTTGGGCCTTAGCCCCACAGAACAGAATAACAAATTAGTATATAACAAAAATTATGCAAGCCCAACCCAAATCCTAGGTTTCCATCCGCTACACGCCACCCTTACCTGCCAATCACACCATTGGGGATTTCTACAATCAACCCACGCCGCTACACACCATCGATGGCAGTCATACTACTCATCGTCAGATCATGGTCATCGCCACTACAACAGGTCATGGTAAAAGCCACTACAATAGGTCACGGCAAAAGCCGCTATAATAGGTCACGACAAAAGCCGCTACAACAGGTCACGGCAAAAGCCGCTACAATAGAACACTTCCCCTTTCTTCAAACCCAACCCCATGCAATCACAGAAATTGGCATACTTATCACATAAGTCATCCTAATAGGAACATTCACTTAGGAATGACAGAGATCACTAACCTGGTGATTCGCTTTTACCCTTATTGGGTTTCAACCGTTATGACGAGATTTTGGCATTTTACAGAATATTTCAGATTAATAAACATATTTTTTTAAACAGGCAATCTAAATGGTGTGGAAGTGTTACACACCTGATATTGCTTAGTTTTACACCCTTAGTCAATATCCTTACTATCTGGATCTACAACCCTTAGTCTGAAACCTTGCTCAAAAGCCGGAAGAACACGAAGATTTGGGTTCCCCTACATTCGGCCAAGGGTTGATAAATACCCGAATTTACACGTTTAAAAATTACTCAATCTCCTTACCTTGAAATCCCAAAAGTAACACGATTCGTGTGTTACTAAACTCTGACTTAGAGATCTATGCGATTGACTCCTCTTTAGATCCCGAAATGCCGAAAATAAGAGAAAAACTCAAGGTCAGTTTCCCTATAGCCATTCGGCTAGAGTCCCTAAAAAAATCTGGAAAGGATTGAAGCCTTATGAATCGATACTTACCTTCAGTTTCCTTCTAGATTCAGCACAAGCAGATACCACAGAGAAAATTTGGCAATCACAGGAGATGAGATATAGGGATTTTGGCTTTTAAGAAAATCCTTGAAAAGATGAACAAGAGGGAGATTTCGGCTCCAAGAACAAACAAGAGTGTAGTTTCGGTTTCTATTGAGTGGGAGAAGAATAACAATGCGAATCAGGAGATTCGGCTAAAAGGAAATTTCCAAAGAAAGAAGAAAGGGTGAGGGAGGTGGTGATTTTCGGCTTTTGGAAAAGAAAAGATGAAGAAAGAAAACAACAGAGATGGCCCTCCAATTTTCGGCACACCCTTAGCCTATACTCAACCGATTTTCCCCCCACTCCTGAGTTTGATTTTCAGGCAACACTAGCCTTCCTGATAGATCCTCATCCTATCCCTTATCCCTATCAAAACATCCATCCAAAAGAGGCTTAATTATCTCTAACTCTTCCCCCTCCTTTATCAGCTTTAATTATCCACATATTAACAATAAAACTCCTATAATTTAGCCTTGTTGCCGTCCCCCCCTTAATCCCCTTATAAGTGCCAAATTTGGCCCAAAAACATGGGCTCCAAGTGGCCAAAACTTGGGCCTCCTCCTTTGCCATTAACGCCAACTCCCTTCCCTCTTAGTGGGGCCATTTTGCCACTGGCCACAAGCCCAATACTTTATTTTAAGCCCTAGAGTGTCTAAACAGAATACTTAACCAAGGCCTCAGCCCAAACCTGAGCCCTATTTGCACCTCAAATTCTCAAATTAGTACTTTAATCATATCTACACATTAAACGCATAAGCCCAAAAATTTAGGATGTTACAGTTCTACCCCCCTTAAAATAAATTTCAGCCTCGAAATTTACCTGATCAGAAGAGATGGGGATACTGCTATTGCATAACATCCTCTGGCTCCCAAGTCGCTTCCTCAGCACCATGGTTCCGCCACAAAACCTTAACCAAAGGGACGGACTTCCTTCTCAACACTTTTACGTCTCGCTCCAAGATTTGCACTGGCTCCTTCTCAAAAGACAAATCTGGCCTTACTTCAATCTCTTCCTCCGGCACAATGTGCGATGGATCAGAATGATAACCTCTTAGCATCGAGACATGAAACACGTCATGTATCTGCTCCAACTCTGAAGGAAACTCCAGTCGATATGCCACTGGTCCCACACGTTCTAATACCCGATAAGGTCCAATAAACCGGGGGCTTAGCTTACCCTTCCGACCAAACCTCATTACCTTCTTCCATGGAGATACCTTCAAAAAGACTTGATCTCCTACTGAAAATTCCATCTCCTTCCGCTTTAGATCCGCATAAGAATTTTTCCGATCAGACGCTTCCTTCAACCGAGCCCGTATCAACTTAACTTTCTCCTCTGTTTCCAAAACTAGTTCTGGACCCAACACCTGCCGTTCACCCAACTCTGTCCAACAAATTGGGGTTCGACATCTCCTTCCATATAACGCTTCATAAGGCGCCATCTGAATACTAGCTTGATAACTGTTATTATATGCGAATTCTGCCAAAGGTAGACATTCCTCCCAACTACCCCTAAAATCGATGATGCAACCCCTTAGCATATCCTCCAAGATCTAAATTACCCTCTCAGACTGACCATCGGTCTGTGGGTGAAAAGCGGTACTAAAGTCTAACCTTGTTCACATTGCTTGATGAAGAGCCTTCCAGAAACGTGACGTGAATCTAGGGTCTCTATCTGATATGATCGACACCGGTACACCATGTAGTCTCACGACCTCAGCCACGTACAACTTAGTTAACTTCTGCAAAGAATAGTCAACACGAACCGGTATGAAGTGAGCAGACTTCGTGAGTCAATCTAAAATCACCCAAATTGAATCCTTCTTTGTGGGCGTAAGGGGTAACCCACTAACAAAATCCATCGTGATTCTCTCCCATTTCCACCGCGGAATCTTCACCGGTTGCAACAACCCCGAAGGCAACTGGTGTTTTGCTTTCACCTGTTGACACGTCAAACATTTTCCCATGAATTCTGTTATCTCTCGCTTCAGACCTGGCCACCAGAATTGCTCTCACAAATCCCGATACATCTTAACCCCTCCAGGATGTATAGCGTAATGGCTACTATGCGCCTCCTAAAGAATCATCTGCCTTAACTCCACATCCTTTGGCATACAGACTCTTTTCTGAAAACACAGAACTCCATCACCATTCAAACTATAGTCCTCTACTTCACCATTCTACACTTGCCGGAGTCGAGCCCTCAAAACATCGTCCAACAGCTGCTTCTCCTTAATCTAATTTGTCCATGTTGGTTTCACTTGGAGTTCAGCTACCAGACTTCCATCCTCATATAGAATAAGATGAGCGAACATCGCCCTCAAATCTGCTATCGCCTTCCTACTCAGTGCATCCGCCACCACGTTAGCCTTACCCGGATGATATTCGATTGAGCAATCATAGTCCTTCAAAAGTTCAATCCACCTACGTTGCCTCAGATTCAACTCCTTCTGGGTAAGGAGATACTTCAGGCTCTTATGGTCCATGTAAATAACCGACTTCTCCCCATACAGGTAGTGCCTCCATATCGTTAGAGCGAACACTACCGCCGCCAATTCCAAATCATGCGTAAGGTAGTTCAACTCATGTGGTCTTAACTGTCGGGACGCATATGCAACCACCCTTCCATCTTGCATCAACACACAACCTAAACCTGTGTGTGACGCATCACAGTAGACGGTAAATTCTTTTCTCGCCTCTAGCTGG
Organism: Gossypium sturtianum; assembly: GCA_025698515.1. Classification (NCBI taxonomy): domain Eukaryota; kingdom Viridiplantae; phylum Streptophyta; class Magnoliopsida; order Malvales; family Malvaceae; genus Gossypium; species Gossypium sturtianum. The sequence continues at coordinate 31,099,474 of CM046949.1, forward strand.
ATTAACACTGGTGCTTCCGTCAAAATTCTCTTTAGCTTCTCAAAGCTCTCCTGCTGTTTGTCGAACCAAACAAACGGTGCTCCCTTCCTCAACAACTTAGTTAAAGGTGCCGCTATCAATGAGAACCCTTCAAAAAACCTTCTGTAATACCTGGCCAATCCCAAGAAACTTGAACTTCGCCCACGACTTGGCGGTTTCCAATCCAATCGGCTTCTATCTTCTGCGGGTCCACCTAATTCCTCTGCGAGAAACCACATGTCCTAAGAAAGTTACTTCCCTTAGCCAGAACTCACACTTACTGAACTTTGTGAACAACTGCTTCTCCCTCAAATTTTGCAACACCACACGAAGATGTTCATCATGCTCCTCTTCTGACTTGGAATAAACCAAGATGTCATCGATGAACACCACAACGAACCGATCACGATATGGTTGGAACACCCGATTCATCATATCCATAAATGCTTCTGGTGCATTCATCAACCCGAACGGCATCACCAAGAACTCATAATGACCGTAGCGAGTTCGAAACGCTGTCTTATGAATGTCCCCTTCCTTTACCTTCAACTGATGATAACCTGACCTTAAGTCAATTTTAGAAAAGACCGAAGCTCCTTTGAGTTGATCGAACAGGTCGTTGATTCTTGGCAGTGGGTACTTATTCTTAATCGTTAGCTTATTCAGCTGTCGGTAGTCCACGCACATATGCATGGATCCGTCCTTCTTCTTCACAAATAGGACTGACGCTCCCTACGGAGACACACTCGGTCGAATAAATCCACGATCCAATAGTTCCTGGATCTGAGCTTTGAGTTCCACCAACTCCTTCGGTGCCATTCGGTAAGGAGCAATGGACACCGGAGCCGTACCCGGAAGTAGCTCTATTCCAAACTCCACTTCGCGATCCGGGGGTAATCCTGGCAATTCTCGAGGAAAGACATCTGTGAAATCCTTGACTGTTCGAACCTCATCGATAGTCACCTCCTTATCATCCAAAGCACTGATAAAGGCAAAAAACACATTACATCCCTTCTGTATCATCTTAACAGCTTTTAATGCGGACACTACGTTGGACAAGTAATTCCTTCTTTCTCCTAATACAACCACATCCCAGCCTTCCGGGGTATTCAACACCATGCGCTTGGTCTCACAATCTAACTTAGCACGATGTTTCGTCAACCAATCCATTCCTAAGATAAGATCAAACTCTCCAAATGGTAATTCCATTAAGTCTGTTGGGAACACTACCCCTTGAGTTTCTAAAGGTACATCCTTGAATAGTTTGTCCACTACCCTAGATTGTCCTAAAGGACTAACCACAGTCATCTTCGTAGAAGTTGTTTCAGAATCTATACTTAGGGTCTCAGATACTGAACATGCAACATAGGAGTGGGTTGACCCAATATCAATCAAGGCAAGAAATGGTTTATCAAAAATAAAAAACATACTGGTTATAACATCCGGTGCGTCACCATCCTCCCGTCGACGAGCTGCATAAACTAGACCTGGCTGCCTCGCATCTACATTACCTGCACCCTGCCAGGTGCTCCACGACCCTGACCGAATCCATTTCCACCTCTGGCTGTGCCACAACCCCTCGGTACCGGCTGACCACCTCTTCTAGTCTGATCAGAACCTCGGCCCGTTGGCTGTACCTGATCTACCTATGGACAATCCTTAATCTGGTGCTCCGTGGATCCACGCCTAAAACATCCACCGGTTTTCCTTCTGGACTCCCCATAATGCGCCCTCCCACAAGAAGGACATGATCGATTCTGGCCCGTCGAAGCACGAGCTGGCCCATTGGACCTAGGCCTTTTCTGAAAATTTCCTGATGATCTCGGTGGCCCAAAACTTCTCTTATTCTTACCCCAATCCTTATCCTTTTCTTGTCTTCCAGTCCACTTCACCTCCTCAGCTATCTTAACCTTCTCCACCAGAACAGCAAAGTCTCTCTCTCGCTGCGGTGCTATCAAAACCCTTAACTCATTCCGCAGTCCATCCTCGAACCGTACACAACGTTCATATTCAGTTGTTACCATTCATCGAGCGTAGCGGCTCAACCGCAGGAACTCCGCCTCATATTCAGCCACAGATTTACTTCCCTGCACCAAATTCAGAAATGCCTTCCTCTGGGCATCCACATAGCTGGCCCCAACATACTTTCCTTGGAATGAATCCTTAAAGAAATCCCAATCAATCCGGTCTGCGGCAGTTCCTCCTTTACCGTGAGCCACCACTGGTAAGCCTCGTCTCAAAGAAGAGACACGACCCCTTTCAACTTCTCCTCCACCGTGAAGTCCAGGTCATCCATTATGCGCTCAGTCGCTTCTAACCAGTACTCAGCTGTGTTAGGGGCTACGCCAGAAACACCCCTAAACATCTCTGCTCCGTTGGCTCGGAGTCATTTCGACACGATTTTTCGGGCTCGCACTGCGTGCGCCCCAAAGAACTCTTTCGAGGACCCGCAACATCGTCTGAGATACTGCATCATCTCCAGGCGTCTGGTCCTGAAATTCCTCCTCCACCGCTGGTGGTACCGGCATCTCGTTTCCAGATCTATGGCCAGACCCTACTGGTTCTGACACTATCATCCTACCCCTACCACGACCCCGTGGAGGACGTCCTCGACCCCTTGTACTCATTCTTCCGATTGACGTTTATCTAATTAGAAATTTTATGAATTAATAAGTTTCTTCCACTGATTAACCACGAACAGTCTTATGAACAGTAGTTTAAGAGTATTTCTTTCGAATTCGCGATTACATCTAAGGTTCAGTCTCAAGTCTGTATCTCCTAGTTCTAAAAAGCACATACATGCAATCATCAACATACAAATAGCATCCACGAACTTACATTCATCACCTAAGGGTATTTTCGTCATTTCACTACCCAGGGTTTTTTTGTAATTTATCCTACAGGGGTATTTTTGTAATTTTCCAAAATAGGGTTCCTTGATGATTTCGTGAAACAAAGGTATTTTGATAGTTTTTGCAATCCAGGGGTATTTGGTCATCTTACAAATTAGGGATAATTTGATAATTTTACAAATCAGGGATGGGATTTTTTTTTTTAAAAAAAAGGGGTATCTTAGAGAATTTGATTTCAAAAGGATAATAGTGGCGTTCAAGTGTTTGTGGTTTTTAATTGATGTTGTGTGTTGTATTTTTTTTTAAAACCGTTGACTTTGTAAATCGGGGTATTTCCGTAAATCTGGGGGTATATTTGCAAATCAGGGGTATCTTGGTAGTTTTCAAAATAAGGGTATTTTAGCAATTTTGTGAAAATAGGGTGGCTGGTACCTTTCGGGTTTTAGTTATGGATTTTGGCCCTTCAACAAATCCTCGTGGCTAGGGTGAACAGTCACTACGCACCAGGTAGGATTCCAGCGAAGAGGAGGTGAGTCACTAGGACTGCTTAAGTACCAGGCTCTTCCGGATCCAATCCTAGACATGCGCATGCCTGTTGCCACACCCTAGTCTTGCAAGTCGTTCACGGGTTTGTTTAGTGAAATTAAGTCTTATGAGATTGAAGAAGTTGTTTCAGCTAAGCCTAGAGTCCATCAAGTTCTAATCTAGATAGTTTACGTCCCATAAAGCCCATCAAGCCCACATACTTATATACACACAGTGAGTCCAGAATACTTACCTGGCGGACTTGGGCCGGAGACGCAGGTGCCATGCTGAGAAAACCCTCCTGTATGATTTAAAAATATACATGTTTTAAAGAAAAACTATTTTTAGAAAACGTTTTGACCCAAAAACCCAAAGCTGAGTTTTGAACCGGGCTCTGATACCAATTTGTAACACCCTAAACCCGGCCCAAACACTACCACCGGATCTGGTATGTCACTAAGGAATTTTATAAATTGTCACACTTTGGAAAACGAGTATCAGGTTTAAACATTTTAATCGAAAAAAAAAACCTAGTAATTTAATGTTCTGTATAAAATGTAAATTTAAATGATACCTTGGTGAATTAGGGAAAAAAACTAAGTTGTTACATGCCTTAGCTTAATTTTAACATGAAATTTAAAAGTCTAATAATAAAAACCCAACATGAAACCCAAAATAAATATGAGTCTAGTGGCCCATGGCCTTATTACATTAAAACTTAAAATCCTATAATAAAAAAAATATTAAAATAACTAAATAATGAAAAGTCCTTTGCTGAATCCAAATACTCTCTAGCATGGCCACCTTGCGCTCCACTCCAGCCCGGTCCGATGCACTAGGTGCTACCTGCAAGATGTTAAATAATAGGTTGAGTCGCGAGACTCAGTGTGCAACCCTCATGCACCATTAGATTTGGGCCTTAGCCCCACAGAACAGAATAAAAAATTAGTATATAACAAAAATTATGCAAGCCCAACCCAAATCCTAGGTTTCCATCCACTACACGCCACCCTTACCTGCCAATCACACCATTGGGGATTTCTACAATCAACCCACGCCGCTACACACCATCGATGGCAGTCATGCTGCTCATCGTCAGATCATGGCTGTAGCCACTATAACAGGTCATGGCAAAAGCCACTACAACAGGTCACGGCAAAAGCCGCTACAAAAGGTCACGACAAAAGCCGCTACAACAGGTCACGGTAAAAGCCGCTACAACAGAACACTTCCCCTTTCTTCAAACCCAACCCCATGCAATCACAGAAATTGGCATACTTATCACATAAGTCATCTTAATAGGAACATTCACTTAGGAATGACAGAGATCACTAACACGGTGATTCGCTTTTACCTCCTTGGTTTCAAACTGTTATCTTAGGGATTTCGGCATTTTGAGAATATTTCGATTAATAAACATATTTTTTTAAACGAGGCAATCTAAATGGTGTGGAAGTGTTACACACTTGATATCGCGTAGTTTTACACCCTTAGTCAATATCCTTACTATCCGGATCTACACTCCTTAGTCCAAACCTTGCTCAAAAAGCGGGAAGAACACGAAGATTTGGGCTCCCCTACATTCGGCCAAGGGTTGATAAATACCAATTTACACGTTTAAAAATTACTCGATCTCATTACCTTGAAATCCGAAAGTAACACGATTCGTGTGTTACTAAACTCGACTTAGAGATCTATGCGATTGACTCCTCTTGAGATCCCGAAATGCCAAAAAATAAGAGAAAACTTAAGGTCGGTTTCCTATAGCCATTCTGCTAGAGTCCCTAAAAAAATTGGAAAGGATTGAAGCCTTATGAATCGATACTTACCTTCGCTTTCCTTCGAGATTCAAAGACAAGCGGATACCACGAGAAAAATCGGCAATCACGGAGATGAGATATAGGGATTTCAGCTTTTAAGAAAATCCCGGAAAAGATGAACAAGAGGGAGATTTCGGCTACAAGAACAAACAAGAGTGTAGTTTCGATTTCTATTGAATGGGAGAAGAATAACAATGGGGATCAGGAGATTCAGCTAAAAGGAAATTTCCAAAGAAAGAAGAAAGGGTGAGGGAGGTGGTGATTTTCGGCTTTTGGAAAAGAAAAGATGAAGAAAGAAAACAACAGAGATGGCCCTCCAATTTTCGGCACACCCTTAGCCTATACTCAACCGATTTTCCCCCCTCTCCTGAGTTTGATTTTCGGCCAACACTAGCCTTCCTGATAGATCCTCATCCTATCCCTTATCCCTATCAAAACACCCATCCAAAAGAGGCTTAATTATCTCCAACTCTTCCCCCTCCTTTATCAGCTTTAATTATCCACATATTAACAATAAAACTCCTATAATTTAGCCTTGTTTCCGTCCCCCCCTTAGTCCCCTTATAAGTGCCGAATTTGGCCCAAAAACATGGGCTCCAAGTGGCCAAAACTTGGGCCTCCTCCTTTGCCATTAACGCCAACTCCCTTCCCTCTTAGTGGCGCCATTTTGCCACTAGCCACAAGCCCAATACTTTATTTTAAGCCCTAGAGTGTCTAAACAAAATACTTAATCAAGGCCTCAGCCCAAACCTGAGCCCTATTTGCACCTCAAATTCTCAAATTAATACTTTAATCATATCTACACATTAAACGCATAAGCTCAAAAATTTAGTGTAACACCCCAAACCCGGTCTATGCGTTTAGACGAGATTTGGTTTGTCACACCAAACATACTTTCGTTTCTTTTCAAGATTTACGATAAAATAATGATGCAAAAACTTTTGAAAATCGAGTTAAAGATGTAGTACGAGGTTTTGAAAATAATTTAAGAATATACTTGTTTAAAACTTATCTTAAATAAAATGTTTATCGAAACTTTAAAACTTCTTAAAAGAATTTGGAGGAAAATTTTAAAGAAAATCGTCTAATTGTCAAAATATTAAATAAACGATATTTTTAGGAAAAACCAAATGATTTAACATAAACTCATAATTAAAGTCTCAAAATAAAAATTATAAAACCATCCACACGATAAAATCCATAAAACATACTTAGAGGCCTTATTACATCAACCCAATAATAGCAATTAAAATAAAAACTTAAATAAAGTCATAGTTTTAAAAAAAACCCAAATTCGTAGTAGTATGGGCTCCACCAAGTCATCTCCGCCCCAAGTCCACGTCAATTTCCATTACCTGAAATGGTTAATAAAAATTGGGTGAGTTACAAAGAACTCGAGTGTGCAACTCACTTACCACCATTTTTAGGCCGGATCGTCAAGATATCATCTTTGGGCTTGAGCCCATTAATAGATTTCAACCATACATTGTAAAGTAACATAATTTAAAGAAAAGAATGCATGAAATATGAATTTCCCAAACCAACCTAGTATCCATCCGCTAACACCCCCGTACCAACCAACACACACTGTGGGGATCAAGTCAACCCACCCCGCCAAACACACTAATCATGGGCTTAAAGCCCTTAAATAATTTTGTAGTGCACTACCGAACTAGATTGTGACATTGTCACCGAACTAGAGGCATTTAGCGAATTTGTGGCGAGCCACCGAACTAGAGGCAATGAGCCATATTGTGGCAGAGCCACTTAGAACTAGAGGCAATGAGCCAAATTTGTGGCAATCGGCCATTCTTCTCTTCATATAACCCACCCCATGCAATCATGCGTATATAACAAATATAATCATATAAATGATTTTTATTAATCCATATCATCGGTGGGCTTATCAATTAACCCTTCATTAGGCTCATATAAACAATTTATCAACTAGCCCATTTAGTAGTTTAGTGACTTTGGCCCATTTTAGCCCAATTTTATCGAAGCAGTATTTTCGGCCCATTTAATCGAACTAGAGTAATATCGCCCATTTTATCGAACTAGAGTATTATCGGCCCATTTTATCGAACTAGAGTATTATCGCCCATTTTATCGAACTAGAGTATTATCGCCCATTTTATCGAACTAGAGTATTATCGCCCATTTTATCGAACTAGAGTATTATCGGCCCATTTTATCGAACTAGAGTATTATCGCCCATTTTATCGAACTAGAGTATTATCGCCCATTTTATCGAACTAGAGTATTATCGGCCCATTTTATCGAACTAGAGTATTATCGGCCCATTTTATCGAACTAGAGTATTATCGTATTTTATTTTCTCGGTTTTAACCGTTTTCATGCATTTACTCAAAAATATGAGTTACTACGTATTTTTCCCGCTTTTACTATTTTACGAATTTATCACGTAACTTACAACATGATGTCCAACCCAAAATGAGTGTGAAGTTACACACCTGGTTATGGAGAGAACTAAACTTTCCCGCTCTTCAACACCTATACGTATTGTGTTAATTAAAACACTATAATCTATAATAAAACCGATCTAAATATAGCGATCTAGAAATTTACCCTCGGATTTTCGTAAGACTTCTACTTGCGATTTCTCTCCGATTGATGGTTCACTAACCGAATTGAATCCACGAACAAATAATGGTTCGGGAGTACGAACGACTTCGAACAGTTGATTTTCCTCGGTTGAACGTCCACAACCCGGTGGAAAATCTCTGGATTCCCGAAATAGTCCTTTGCTTGTACTTAGGGGAATAATGAACCTCCCTTCTTCCGAAGGCTAAACACCGCCCTTTTCTTCCCTATTTTGAATGTCTTCAAAGACAAAGGAAGGTTAATCCAATGATATCAAAATAATCCTAAGGTTTTAAAGATATGATTTCCTTACCACAAAATTGATTCCAACGTTTTGTCACCCACGACTTCTTGATTCCAAACTTCCGTTATCGCACTAAAGTATAACAAAATAAACGTTAAAAGAAGGAACGCGTTTATTTTGATCTAATAAAGCCTTCAAACCATCATCAATATTCGCCATAACCACTATTAACTAATCGAAGCGAAAAGGATTCTTACCTATTACCACGTCGAAAAGATAGGATTTGAGAATAATATGGATCTAAGAAGAATTCGGCTATGAAGAATCAAAGAAAAAGAGAAAATAAAATCGGTTATAGGCACTTTAACATTCGGCCATGAAAGTGTAGGTGGAGAGAATTTCGATTGAAAGAAATCAAATAGGAGAGAGATGGTGATGATGTTTCGGTTTCCAAATAGAATGGAAAAGAAAAGAAGGAAAAAGATAAGTTTTGAGAGCAATGTATAATCGGCAATGGGGAGAAGAAAAGAAAAGAATGGTCTCTTTAGGTATTGGTAAAATCGGCACAAAGAGAAAGGTACAAAATTGACACCAAAGTGTAAAACAAAAATGACCAATTTGACAAAAGAAACTAGGCTTACCAAGTGCACAATTTTGGCCGAGGAAAAGAGAGTTTGAGAGAATTTTCAAAACTTGCACAAACTAAACAAAATGACCAAAACCAAAGACTAAAATTCCTAGCCAAACTATCACCAAAATTCGGCTCCCCCCCTAGCCATAATGCCGTCCATATGCTTGGTCTTTAGGCCAAGATATTGTTTCCTTAAACAACTCCTTGATTCATGCCTCATATCCTCACATTTTCCTTATTCTTTTGATACCCTTCCTTAAGTTCAAATTTTCCTTATTCCTTTGATATACTAACCAAAAATAACAAGTCAACACCTTCCATATATGCTCTTGGCCGACACTTGCTATACATGGGCAGAAAAATCAAAAATAAAATTCACCTAGATGCTATTTAGGGGATTCGAACCTTCACCCCCATGTACTAGCTCATGCGCCAACACCACTTGTCCAATAATTCATCTTATGCTACACATTGACACTTAAATTAATTTATGTGTCAATGCCACTTAGTCTATTTCCATAAATTCTCAAAATTAATATTATTCCTTCTAAAAAAAATTTTTAAACCCTTCTTCAGGACTATACTAACCACGAAAATAAATCAGAAAATTTTACTTTCTAGAATAATTACTCAAAGCACACATAGAAAATAAATTACTCAAATTTTCAGGGTGTTACATTTAGGATGTTACAGTCTCAGACCTAGGGTTTCTGGAAAACCCTAGGCGCCGCAAGCCTCGACACCAGAGCTGTGTTCGTGCCGTAATCCTCGCCGCAGCATCCCAATCACCGCGCCACCAATTCACGCCGCAGTGAGCGCGCTTCATCTCCGTTGCGAGATCTCCGTTCACCTGCACATAAAAGGAAAACGCAGCAAAGAAGGGAAAGAAACGAATATGGAAAAAATTTATTTCCTTTTCTTTCATTTTTTTTTTAGTGAAACACCCCAAACCCGGCCCACGAGCCTTGATTGGATCTGGTATGTTCCTCAAGTAAAACGGTTCAAAACTTTTTGAGCACTTTAGAAAAATTCGGTTGGTTTTGAAAGAAAATTTTTAATTTGTGTTAGGCTCGAGTTGAAATCAAGTTTATCTATTTGAAATCTAGGTTTTATAAAACTATATTACTCCATTTCAAAATTTGTCCTAAATTAAAAAAAAAATTCATTTGAGTTCAATTAAATAAAATCGTATCAAAATAAAATAACTTAAGCGACATGCATCAACAGTTTAATATCAGTGGCCTTATTACAAACGAAAACAATACCCAAAATAACTCCAAAAATATAAAATATAAAAGTCCCAAAATTAAATAAAACTTCAAGCTGAGCATGGCCACCACTAAACTCCCGCCACCTGGTCCATCACGATCGTCACACGAAAGAAAATGTTCCCAACGGGTGAGTCAAACAGACTCAATGTGTAACCAACACTAGACCTCAATAATTCAGGCATATCATATTAATTCATAAATATATATAATAGATAAAAGTAGTGATGCAAACCCAACCAAATCCTAGATACCATCCGCTACACATCACCCGTACCAACCTCGCACACCGTGGGGACTACTAAGTCAACCCTCTATCTTACTACACATCATCGGCGCGATCATTGCGCACGACATGCTCATCGCCCTTATAAATTCGTGGCATAGCCACCAGATAATTATTATGTGACCGAAGTCACCACATTCAGATAATGTGACCGAGGTCACCACATTCACTTCCCCTTTCATAATCACCCATATGCCCATGTCATACATATCATGCAAAAAATCATGCCTTATTTCACATTCTTATCATGTTCACATATGCCATATCAGTTCATTTCATACTCATAGTAGGAGTAGGAAAACGTACCTGGGTACTTTGTACCATTGCATGGTACTTTAACCACATTCACATTATTATAAGCATACATATTAATTTAAGCCGTAATCTAATAGAGTTTAGTGTGGGGTACACACCTGATATACTTAACAAATTCGCTAAAAGCCCCAAAAAATCTTGAAAAATCCCGATCTACTACTTTAGATCCTTGATTCCTATATTCAGCCAACACTTAGATCAATATCATAGGCCATTCGGCCAACAACCAACCTTAGTCTCAAAAGCCTTCGGCTTTTCAACCACTAAAAGAATAATGAACTAACATAGATCCTTACCACTTGATTTACCAAAATTGATTGTCAAAGAAAAGAGGCTTAGATTGACTGCTTCCAAAGTCTTGAAGAACCTAGGAGAAATTGATTCCTATGAATGGTTAGAATCTTGCTAACAATTGCCCAAAAATCGGTTTTGCTCACATGAAAATCGACAGAGAGAAGAATAAAGGAACAAAGAAATTCGGCCAACACTACTTACCCTTCTCAAAACCGATTGAAGAAGAACCCAAAGAGATTAACCCTTGTTGATATTCGGCCAAGACAAATCAAAAGGAAAATGGGAAATTTCGGCAAAGTGGTTGAGTGATGAAGGGAGTTTCGCCTATGGTTGATTAAAGATAACAAATAGAATTCGGCTAGAGTGAAAAGAGAGAAAGAAAAATAAAATGGAAGAGAGAGATGGGAGGTTTAAGGTGTTGCGACAATGGTTGGATTGGGAGAGAAAAGTTTCGGCCTTAGCAAGGTAAAAGAGAAGAAGATGCACAAATGGTTTTGGCTTTAGGTCAAGAAAGAAAATAGTGCACAAGTGATCTCCTATTTCAGGTTTCAAAGAAAAACACACAAGCTTTCTAGACAACTAAATTGCACAAAAGAATGCCCAAACCTCACTATGCATATTCGGCCAAGAGGAAAAGATGAGAGAAACACTATTGCTTTTGGGAGAGCAAAAGGCCAAAATGAAATTTCTCCCAAGCTACCAACTTTTCCAAAACCTACCACAAAAATCGGCTCCTCCTTAGTCCACAAAACCATCCATGTTCATGGACAAAATGCCATTAAAAAGTTTCCAAACCTCATCCCTTAATCCATGCCTTATGTCCCCTTATCATTCCAAAAGCTTAGGATTTCATTCCTTAAGTTAATCACTTGCCTTTTTCCTTAGTCTACTATCCATAAAAGAAAATAGTCCAACCTTACCTTAATTAGAGTTGACCGACACATGCCATACACATGCAAAAATAAAAGTCACCTTATTACCATCCATGGGATTCGAACCTCTTCCCTCATGCAATTACTCATGCGCCAACACCACTTTACTACTAGCTCATTTATGCTAACATTAGACACTTAAATTTACTTAAGTGTCAAGATCACTTAATCCACTTCACTAAATTTTCAATACTAAAAAAAAATTATTCTAGCTTCATTAATAATTCCAAGCCTTCACTAGACTATATTAAACACACAATAAAATCATACCCGACTAACACAAGTAACAAGATGATACTCAAATTTTTAGGATATTACATTTGGGTTATAAAAACCCATTGTAAAAACCTGTAAAGAAACAGATACACGGAGACACAGTCACAAAAAAAAGGATACCAAAATATTCCTAAAAAAATTAGAGAAATAAAAATACAGAATCGGTTTTGCAAAGATGATTTCTGATTTCGTTTACTCGTTTTTTTTTTGTTTTTTTAATCTATGCATGTTTCATATGTTAAACAGTATTAAAAAAAAACAAAGGGGAAAGACTGTTTTTTTACCTGAGAGCCACCGTAGACGACGGCGCGTATGGCGTGTAGAGACAGTGGGCGGAGGTCTGCCAGTCGGAAGCCCAGAGGGATTTTCAGAGAGTTTTTAAAGTTTTTTTTTAAAAAAAGGACAGAATGAATTTTTTGAGATTAAAATTGACTTATATAGGGCTATGAAACGGCGTCGTTTCTGCTTAAGTAATAAACACCAAAACGACGTCGTTTAAAGGGCCAGATCCGCGCGTTGACCCGACAACCCGACTAGGATCCGCGTGTTTTATTAAAAAGGGGAATTTACCGTTTCAGTCCCTCTGTAATTTTATTGGTTTTAATTTAATCCAATTTAAAATTTTATTTCTTATTAAATTAACCCTGATAGTTGGTTTTTATTTCAATTAAATCCTCAGGTTCCTTTTAAAGGCCAGCATCGGAACGGCGCCGTTTTGAAAAAGATGCATAATTGCCATATTAGTCCCTGGGATTTAACGCGCTTTCTAATTTAATCCTTTTGTATCTGTTTTAATTGCTATTTAACCCCTGTTTTCTTTGTTTTATTTTATTTTTATCCTTTTATTTTATTCTATTATTTTACATTATATTTAATTATTTATCATATCAAATATTCTATATTATTTTCCTATATTTATTAATTTATTAATATTACGAAATTCACATATATATATTTTATATGTATTATTTATATATATATATATTTAATTATTATATATTATTTTACTTGGTTTAATAATTTATATATTACTTTATAATTTATATATTATTATATTATATTATATTATATTTTAATTTGTATATTATATAGTATTATATCATATTATATATACATATTTTTATTTTTGTTTAAAATTTATTTATATTGTATAATATATTATTTATTCTTGAATATAGTTTTTTTTATATGTATATTAAGTTATTATGAAAATGTTTTATTTAAAACAATAAATCATCTATTTCTTTCAAAATTTGTTTTATTTTCTCAAATATATATAAATATGTGCTATTTTTGTTGTTGTTTATATATCATTTTATATCTGTAATATTTTATATGTGCTATTTTATATGTACTATTTATTTTATATGTGCTATTATTTCTTATATTGTCTATATTAAATGTTAATGTATTATAATTGCTTTTAATATTTATGTTCGATAATGTATAAATGCAATATTGTCACATGGATTATTGTTTAAAATAGAAATACATTTTTTTTGCAAAATTACTATATTTTATCTAAAGGTTTTTTTTAAGGCAATGTTTTGTATTTAGAAATTCGGGAAATAGTGCCCTATCGTGCTGGGTTGCGATTTTCCGTTTGGCTAAATAACTAAATATCCTTTTAACAAGTTTTGTAAATCATGAGATGATTTTGATTATGAAGGTTTTAAAATATCGTGTCCTATCGTGCTGAATGTGATGTTTATATTCCTTCGGAACAAAGAAATCTCAAGTTTTAACTCAAATTGCTCGAAGTTTTAAAGAAATCATATTTTTAAATACTTTTAAATTTCAAACATTTGGACATGATTCTATCGATTAGGTACCAATTTTTGGGCGTTATGAGGGTGCTAACCCTTCCTCATACGTAATCGACTTCCGAATCCGTTTTCTCATTTTTCGTAGACCAAAATCAAATGTTTTAAAATAAAATGTTTTACAAGGTGATCAATCACACCTAAGTAAAAAGGGATTGGTGGCGACTCTCGTTTTTGTTTTTGAAAGTCGACCCCGTTTTCTAAAAATTTAAAAATGGTTTCGACATTTATTTTTTAAGAAACTTTTACAAACAAAATAAGGAAAGGTAAGGAGACCTTACCTGAACCCCAGGGGCGCGTCATCGGAGCCTCCTCTCCGTCATCGAAGCCAAACCGAAACCCAAAAAAGAGGTTTCTTCTCTCGGGCTTTCGGGGCACCAAGGCTCGGCCTCCGAAATGGGGGCTTCGAACGGCTCTGTAAGCCCGTCTCTACACATCGTGGCCACCGGATGTGATGGTGGTGCGACGAATGGTCAAGGAAGCCTAATCGTTGGGCGAAAAGGGAGGGGAGAAGATGAAGCTTTTTTTATTTTTGAAAGGTGTAACACACCAAACCCGGCCCATGCGGTATGACCGGATCTGACATGTCACATGAAGAAAACGTGATAAATCCTTTTGATTCGTACTAAAATAGGTGTAATTTGATTATGGTTAAGAAAACAAGTTTGGATGTGAATATTTGATAAAATACAACTAATTTTTGAGAGGTTGATTGATGAGTCAAAAATCGAGGTAGTGAACTTTAAAACCATGACTTTTAAAAATGACGTTGAAAATTTGAAAGAGAATCCGAGTTAAATTATTTGCACATATTTATTATGAAAACCGTTTATTAATCAATTTTGGAAAAAATGTTATTTATGATTTTAGAAAAATCCCCATTTAAAATAATGCAAGAAAAATAATAAGTATGGCTAAACATAAAACCAAATAAAAATATCCCAGAGGCCTTATTACAACTTTAAAACCCAAATAATAAAAAGCAACGAAATAATACAGAAAAGAAGTTTACTAATGTCCGAAAATAACATTCCAAAACTATGGCCTCCACCGAGTCATCCATGGCCCCAAGTCCTCGTCACTGAGCATTACCTACAAGGGATTAAGAAAAAGGGGGAGTGAGTTACAAGAACTCAGTGTATAATCCCCTTACCGTCATCCACTGGGCCTGAACCCGTATGGCATCATCTTGGGCCTAAGCCCATTTACATAACAATATTTAAAATGATATGAATGAATGCATCCCAACCCATCCATCCAATCTCTCCCCTGACCAACCAATCTCTCCTGTGGGGATCAAGTCAACCCACCCCGCCAGTCTCTCCAATTTGCAGACAAGCTGCCATTTATAATATTTTTGTGGCTAAGCCACCAGAGTATCATATTCGTTAATACAATCGGCACACAGCCTTAATCACGATGGCACAAAGCCATATTTAAATTGGCACATAGCCATTATCAGAATTTGTGGCAATGCCACCGGTCTACACTTCTCTTCATTCAAGTTTCCCATCCCATGCAATATATAAAGATGCAATATGCATAGTAACATATAATATCCACATATAAATACAACTATTAATCTATAGAATATTTTTAATGAATCAGCCCATTATAGCATTTTGTAATAATTCGGCCCACTAAGGCATTTTAACAATTCGGCCCATAGGGGCATTTCGGTAATTCGGTCCATAGGGACATTTCGGTAAATCGGTCCATAGGGACATTTCGGTAAATCGATCCATAGGGACAGTTCGGTAAATCGGTCCATAGGGACATTTTGGTAAATCGGTCCATAGGGACATTTTCGTAATTCTAACAACTTTAATGCCGATTTTGTCAAATCTATAAAAATAATGTACTTTATGCCAATTTCTCGTTTAATGCCAATTTTACGATCGTTAGTCATATAATAATAACAATCAACTATCAAACATGTTACCGAATCTTAATCTACAGAATTACGGTGTGAGATTACACACCTAATTACGGTAAGTATTAAACTGTCTTGATCATCGGCACTCTCAAAATCATGAACGACCACAATTTGTCGATTCTCACCGGATGATGGTCCACAACCCGGTGGAAAATCTCGAATCGCCGATATCGCCCTTCGTTTGAACTTAGGAGTAGGAACCGCAAATCCACTCCTTTTGAGTTCTCCAATCGTTTTTCCTTTCGATTCGGTACCACTTGCCTCTATAGGAAAAATCCCGGTTAGAAAACTACTATGAGAGAAAGTAGTTATTTTAGTGATAGGAGTAGGCTTACCACTATATCCGAAGGATCCACGAGTGAAATAGAACGAGCGTTTTAGACACTATAATAATCCGTTTAGTCCAACTAATCGAATAATGAACGATATCAAGTAATCTATAAAGAAACTCCTTACCTTAACAATATTGAACCCGATCTCCACCGATTGACTTAAGGCTAGAATGATATTCGGCCATTCACTTAGATCACTACGAAAAAGAGGATGATTAAGATGTGAAGGAATAGAAGGAAACCCCATTTCGATTTAGAAACAAGAGACACAACCGAATAGTGGTAAACACCCATTCGGCTATAAATAATAGAAAAATGAAAAGAGACAAGAAACTACTTACCGATTTGTTCGAAGAAGAGGATGTCCACACAAATGAGAAAGAAATTGTGAAGGAGAGATTATGGGTTGAAAGGTTCGGCTATGGAGGACAAATGAACAAGAAAAAATTCGGCTATGAGAATATGGATTAGAGAAGAAGAAAGAAGAGTTGGAGAATTTTTGTGAAAAGAAAAGAAAGATGGAGAAAGAGTGTTTCACTTGATTCGATTTTCAAAGGGAAAATAATCAAAAATAATTTGGTCACAATGGCTAGATGGTTTCGGCAAAACAAAGAAAGAAAAGAAGAAAAAGAATACTCACTATTGGCTTTGGAGTTTCGACAAATGAGAGAAGGAATTGGAGAAAAGAACACAAAGGAATGTTAAAAGAAATTAGGCCTAACAAGCACCAAGATTTTGCCAAAAGACTAATGAAAATTTCGGCTATCCCTATTCCCTAACCAAAACCGTGTGTACTCTTGCCAAAAGGATTGATGTTGACCAACAAAAATCTTTCCAAAACATCACCCACGAAAAAGGCCAACATGTTCCCTTATCTTGCCTTTTTCTTTTGATTCTTTCCTTCATTAACCCTTATCTTCCTCCTTACCATAATCCTTAGCCACCTTTCCATAATTAAAAAGTCTTCCTTGCCTTAAATAAAGCCTTGGCCGACACTTTGGAAAAAGCACAAAAATTATTCAAAATGATTACACTAAATGGGATTCGAACCTCTTCCCCTAAAGCCCTTCAGGTGACGCCACATCCTCTTTACCATATACTCATTTATGCTAGCAATTTACTCACTTATTTCTTTAAGCCTTGATGCCCCTTACCTTCTCACCCTTAAGTGCATAAACACAAAAATTTACCTATAGCCTAACTTGAACCCGGAACTTCCTAGAAGCCTCGTAACTTTCCAAAATCACCTTCTTAATAAGTCCAACTTGAAATAATGTCGTTCTTTTGTTCTAAAAAATTTTAAACACTCCTACGCCCAAGGCCCATTGGGCCCAATTCTACTAGGCCCAAATTCGAATCAGTTACAAAGGAGAGGGTGCATGGCAAGAAAGAAAAAATTGGGTTTTTAAGGGGATACGAAAGCAGTGCGTTTACTTTCGCACCAAGGTCACTAGCGCCAAAACGGCGCCGTTTAAGGTGACCCGACCCGAGTCCGACCCGTATCCTAAAAGGATCCGCATGTTTTGGCTTTAAGGGTTTATTTCCCTATCGGTCCCTCCGCGTTTTTACTTTGTGCAACCAAGTCTTTTCATTTCTTTTAAATTTGCCCCGTAGATTTTATTTTGACTTCGATCTAGTCCTTATCGATGCTGCGCGTTTTGATGGACAGGGATAATTTCCCATTTAGTCCTCACGCCAGTAGCGCTTTTTCATTTTGGTCCTTATTCGTTCGTTTATTTATAGATTTTGCCTTAAATTGCATTTTTGTCCTGATTTAGTCCAAACCTATTTGATTTTGATTCATCTTGACAAATTTGTTGCTTCTTTATCTATTTTAAAACTTTTTATATTTTATTTTTGAATGGTTTTTCATTATAAATTTCTATATATATATATATACTGTTTGTTCTTTTTAAAACTTTTTATATACATTATTTATTCCCAAATTCTTTTTTATACACTGTTTATTTTAAAATTCTTCCTACATGCATTATCTTTTTTTTAAAAAAAAAAACTAGTTTTTTTTATATTCTATGTATACCATAGTTTTAAATTACTTTTATATATTACTTACTTTAGGCATTTTTATATGCTATTTTAAGTTGTTACGTAAATATATTATTTATTCTAGGTTGCTTTACTTTATTTTAAATTGATCTGTATATTAATCATTTTAAATTTCATATACCACTTACTCTAAATTGCTTTTTATAGTATCTATTTTAGTTTGTTTTTTATGTTTTATTTATTTGAAATTGTCTTATTATTCATTTTAAATTGTCTTATATTATTTATCTCATTGTTATTCAATTATTAATGCTAGTATTTAAATGGTGCATATTGTGAGATTATTGCCATTGTGTGGATTTTAATTCGTTTATTTCGTTTTTTTTTGTATTATAGTTATTCATTCGTATAATATTATTGTCATGTATTACTATTCATGTAACATCCTGAATTTTTGGGCCTATGCATTTAATGGGTGAATATGTGTAATGAGTTAATTTGAGCATTAGGGGTCCAAATTGGGCTCAGGATTGGGTTGAAGCCTTAGTTAAATTTTTGTTTGGGCACTATAGGGTTTAAAAGGTGGTATCTGAGTTTAAAATATCAAAATGGGCTTGTGGCCCAGTGGTCAGTGGCGCCACTTAGGGAGCAAGGAGGTGACGCCACACAAGGGAGTAAGGGGCCCAAATTTAAGTTACATGGAGCCCAACTCTTTTAATTTAAGTTAGCTAAATTTCAACATTAGGGTTAGGTAGAGTGGACGGCAACAAGGCTCAAAAATAGGAGGATTTATGTGAATGGGATAATGTAGATAATATAGTTGATAATATGGAAGAAAAAAAAAGAGGAGAAAAGATAGGAGCTATCTACAAGGCTAGGAGTTGGCCGAAATTCCATCACCCAGAGAAGTGAAGAAATCGGTTTCTTTATGGCAAAGGGGGTGCCAAATTTTCCCTTTTTATTTGATTAATTTTTAGTTATCAGGAAGGGCACTTTCGGTTTTTCATAGGTAAGTGCCGAAATTTCTATAAATAGGGAGGGTTCTCTTCTTTATTTTTTGGCATTTAGGGTTTCCACCTTTTCTTTCTCTTCTTTCTTCTAAAAGCCGAAAACTCCATTATTCTCTTCTTTCTTCCAAAAGCCGAAAGCCGAAAACTCCATTATTCTTTTCTCTTCTTTCCTCTAAAAGCCGAATCTCTATAGATTTCTTCGAATCATCTTCTATTCTGATCTTCTCAAAAATCCAGAATCTCTAAGGGGTAGTCAAATTCTCTGCGTTAAGGTGAGTGCCGATTTTCCTATCTCTTCAATCTCTCTTTTAGTTTTTAAGAGACAAGGCCGAATGGCCACTTGGTTGTTAAGGCTGCCGAATGAAGCTAATATTTCCTCTCTTTTGCGTTTGGGCGGCATTTCGGGATTTGAAGGAAACTTTGATCATCTAGATTTAAAAGCGAAAATCGCTAGTCTCCAATTTGGGATTTTAAGGTAAGGTGATTTTCCTAGATTTTCACTAGATTCGTTCATCGCATGCGAGATCTTAACTTTATGATGTGCATTAACGATCATATGTTGTGATAGTAGTTCTGACAAGGACTTGTGATGGAATTAAATATGGATCGTGCAAAGGAGAGAATCACTAAGTTTAAGAAACGAGTATGTGTCGTGATGCGGGATTGGCCACCGTGTTGTGGACCGGCTTCGAACAACACCTTAGGCAATTAGCGGTTGTATCGACTTACGATAGTGTCGACATAGAGAGTGTCATTCTAACGGTAATCAGGTGTGTAGATCTCTAACACACAAATAATCTGTATGAATGTATATATATATATTTATGTTATGGGCTAGAAGTCGGATAATAGGCTGTGTAGACAGTCGAATAAAACCCTAAAAGAGTTAGGCAAGGATGCAGTGCGTAATCATAGAAATCTCTATGTGTATCGAAATATATGAAAGCTTGTATGATGTTTCTTTATGTGTGTATGCATGGGGTGGGATTATGATAATGAAGGGGAAGTGCATGATAGGTCACAACAGTGATCGGTGGTAGAAATCCCACGGTATATAAATGTTAGGTCACCTAGTGATCGATGGCTATACCACGTTTAATGATTCCTGACTAACAGGAATAGGCGATCTGGTATGTCGTTATGGTGTGTAGCGGATGGAGGGTTGATTGTAGAAATCCCAAGGTGTGATGGTTGGTACGGGTTGGTGTGTAGAGGATGGATTTTTAGGCTAGGATGGGTCATGATGCATAGTTAGTTACCCTTGTATGGGCCAAGGCCATAATGTGTTTGTGGGCCTAAAGCCTTTTATGTGTTTTCGGGATTTGCACACTTGAGTCTTGATGACTCACCCTATTATTTTCCTAACCTTTCGGTGAGCGGTAGATCGTGGACAAGGGAGCCGAGGCGGACTCGAGGGGCCAACAAGTCTTTTATTTATTAAATTTCCATTTTATTTTAAGCTTTAATTTTGGGATTATTTGATGTAATAAGGCCTCCATAGCTTAGGTTATAAGTTGATATTTGTTAATGTTTATGTTTTTTTTATGATCAAAGACTTATGTTTAAAAGAAATAAAAATGGGATTTTCAAAATTTATTTAAATAACACCTATTTTGGAAAGATAAATTACAAAGATTTTCTACCAGTGCCACCTATTTAAAGATTATCAACAAAAATGACTAAGTTTTTCAGAATCATTCCAAGTAAAGTTTTTAACCTTAAAACCGTAGCATACCAGACCTGGTCGAAACTTATGGGCCGGGTTTGGGGTGTTACATTTTGGTATCAGAGCCCAGTTCAAAACTCGGGCTGTGAAATGGGTCTAGTAGTGATTTGAAAACTTGTTGTGAATTTGAGAAAAATGTTTGGATGAAGATATGGCCTTCGAGTCTACCGGCACCCGATCCACGCAAGTAAGTATTCTAAACTTTTGGATGTGATATGTATGTTGGGCTTGATGGGCTTGATGGACGTCGGCTAGTATATTAGACATTGATGGACTTTAGGCTTAGTTTAAACAACTCTCTAAATTCATAAGATTTAATCCAACCAAACAAACCTGTGAACAAGTCACCGAGATAGGGTGTGGCAACAGGCATACGCATGTCTAGGATTGGATTCAGGGAGAGCTTGGTATTTAAGCAGTCCTAGTGACTCACCTCCTCTTCGCTGGAATCCTACCTGGTGCGTAGTGACTGTTCACCTTAGCCATGAGGACTTGTTGGTAGGCCCAAAAAAAAAAGAATTAATTTAAACTCGAAAGGGATCAGCCACCCTATTTTGTAAAATTTCTAAAATCACCTCTAGTTTTGAAAATGACCAAAATACCCCTGATTTGTAAAATTACCGAAATACCCCCAGATTACAAAATTACCAAAATACCCTTCGTTCAAAAAATCACCAAGAAACCCTATTTCGGAAAATTACAGAAAAAACCCCTATAGGATAAATTACGAAAATACCCCTGGGTAGTGAAATGACAAAAATACCCCTAGGTGATAAATGTAAGTTCGTGAATGCTACCTGTATGTTGATGTGTAATGATTGAATGTATGTGTTTCCTAGAACTAGGAGATGTGAACTTGAGACTGAATAGTAGTTATAGTTGTGAATTCGAAAGAACTACTCTTAAAACTACTATTCATAAGACTGTTCGTGGATAATCAGTGGAAGAAATTAATAATTCATAAAATTTCTAATCAGATAAACGCGAATCGGTAAAATGAGTACAAGGGGTCGAGGACGACCGCCAAGTGGCCATGGTAGGGGACGGAGGCGCTCCGGATCACGAATGATGGTGCGTGCCCTACCATAGTATACTAAGTGTTTATTTTGGCTTTAGAATTAGAGTGCTTGCGAAAGCATAGTGGTGAGACTTAGGTAGTATGATTACTAGTTAGTTGGAAATTTCGAGGACGAAATTTCTTTAAGAAATAGAAGCTGTAACATCCTGAATTTTTAGGCCTATGCATTTAATGGGTGAATATGTGTAATGAGTTAATTTGAGCATTAGGGGTCCAAATTGGGCTCGAGGATTGAAATTGAAGCCTTAGTTAAATTTTTGTTTGGGCACTATAGGGTTTAAAAGGTGGTATCCGAGTTTAAAATATCAAAATGGGCTTGTGGCCCGATGGTCGATGGCGCCACTTAGGGAGCAAGGAGGTGACGCCACACAAGGGAGTAAGGGGCCCAAATTTAAGTTACATGGAGCCCAACTCTTTTAATTTAAGTTAGCTAAATTTCGGCATTAGGGTTAGGTAGAGTGGACTGGCAACAAGGCTCAAAAATAGGAGGATTTATGTGAATGGGATAATGTAGATAATATAGTTGATAATATGGAAGAAAAAAAAAAAGGAGAAAAGATAGGAGCTATCTACAAGGCTAGGAGTTGGCCGAAATTCCATCACCTAGAGAAGTGAAGAAATCGGTTTCTTTATGGCAAAGGTGTACGAATTTTCCCTTTTATTTGATTAATTTTTAGTTATCGGGAAGGGCACTTTCAGTTTTCCATAGGTAAGTGCCGAAATTTCTATAAATAGGGAGGGTTCTCTTCTTTATTTTTCGGCATTTAGGGTTTTCACGTTTTATTTCTCTTCTTTCTTTTAAAAGCCAAAAACTCCATTATTCTATTCTTTCTTCTAAAAGCCGAAAGCCAAAAACTCTATTATTCTTTTCTCTTCTTTCCTCTAAAAGTCGAATCTCTATAGATTTCTTCGAATCATCTTCTCTTCTGATCTTCTCAAAAAGCCGGAATCTCTAAGGGGTAGTCGAATTCTCTACTTTAAGGTGAGTGCCAATTTTCCCATCTCTTCAATCTCTCTTTCAGTTTTTAAGAGACAAGGCCGAATGGCCACTTGGTTGTTAAGGCTGCCGAATGAAGCTAATATTTCCTCTCTTTTGCGTTTGGGTGGCATTCCGGGATTTGAAGGAAACCTGATCATCTAGATTTAAAAGTCAGAAATCGCTAGTCTCCAATTTCGGGATTTTAAGGTAAGGTGATTTTCCCTAGATTTTCACTAGATTCGTTCATCGCATGCGAGATCTTAACTTTATGATGTGGATTAACGATCATATGTTGTGATAGTAGTTACGATAAGGACTTGTGATGGAATTAAATATGGATCGAACAACAGAGAGAATCCTAAGTTTAAGAAACGAGTATGTCGTAATCGTCGATGCGGGATTAGCCACCAAGTTGTGGGCGAAACTTACGAACAACACCTTAGGCAAGTAGCGGTTGTATCGACTTACGATAGTGTCGACATAGAGAGTGTCGTTCTAACGGTGTCAGTGTGTAGATCTCTAACACACAAATAATTTGTATGAATGTATATATATATGTTTATGTTATGGGATAGAAGCCAGATAATAGGCAGTGTAGACAGTCGAAGAAAACCCTAAAAGGGTTAGGCAAGGATGCCAGGTACGTAATCATAGAAATCGCTATGTGTATCGAAATATATGAAAGCTTGTATGATGTTTCTTTATGTGTGTATGCATGGGGTGGGATTATGATAATGAAGGGGAAGTGCATGATAGGTCACAACAGTGATCGGTGGTAGTAATCCCACGGTATATAAATGTTAGGTCACCTAGTGACCGGTGGCTATGCCACTTTTAATGATTCTGACTAACGATAATAAGCGATGCAGGTACATCGTTATGGTGTGTAGCGGATGGAGGGTTGATTGCGAAAATCCCAAGGTGTGATGGTTGAGTGCAGGTTGGTGTGTAGAGGATGGATTTTTAGGGTGGGATGGGTCATGATGCATAGTTAGTTACCCTTGTATGGGCCAAGGCCATAATGTGTTTGTGGGCCTAAAGCCTTTTATGTGTTTTGGGATTTGCACACTGAGTCTTGGTGACTCACCCTATTATTTTTCCTAACCTTTCGGTGAAGCGGTAGATCGTGGACAAGGGAGCCGAGGCGGACTCGAGGGCCAACAATTCTTTTATTTATTAAATTTCCATTTTATTTTAAGTTTTAATTTTGGGATTATTTGATGTAATAAGGCCTCCATAGTTTAGGTTATAAGTTGATATTTGTTAATGTTTATGTTTTTTTTTTATGATCAAAGACTTATGTTTAAAAGAAATAAAAATGGGATTTTCAAACCTTATTTAAATAACACCTATTTTGGAAAGATAAATTACAAAGATTTTCTACCAGTGCCACCTATTTAAAGATTATCTACAAAAATGACTAAGTTTTTCAGAATCATTCCAAGTAAAGTTTTTAACCTTAAAACCGTAGCATACCAGATCTGGTCGAAACTTATGGGCCGGGTTTGGGGTGTTACAATTCATGCTTGTAACTACGTTTTTTGTTATTGCATCATGATTCAAATTCCCACTTTCGCTCGATATTGATTATCTTTTAACAAGATAAACAAATATATTTTCGAGTCCATTTTATAATCGCTTAGTAAAAGCTTTCAAAATAAGGCAATAATCTGTGATTGGAAATCCGAGAAATCGTGCCCTATCGTGCTGGGTTTCGGTTCTTTCGTTTGGCCAAATCATCGAATATCCTTTTGATATTTTCAATGCATGAGTCTCAGGAATCATGAGATGATCTTGGATTCGAGGATGTAGATTGTCGTGTCCTAACGTGCTGGATGTGATATTTTATTCCTTTGGAGCAAGAAATTCCTAATATCCAATTCGAGTAAATTCAAATATTTTTAAAGGAGATCGTATTTTTAAAATCTTTTTCAAATTCTCAACTTTCGACATTAAGACACTAATTAATCAATTCGCTACCAATTTTGGGGGTGACGAGGGTGCTAATCCTTCCTCTCACGTAACCGACTCTCGAACTCATTTTCTCGAATTTCGTAGACCAAAAACACCGTTTTAGTAAACCAAAATGTTTTATTAAAACAAAGGTGACCCGATCACACCTCATCAAAAAAGTTTGGTGGCGACTCCCGTCTTTATTTTCATTTTCAAAACCAAAGTAGACTCGTTTATCAAAAGAATGGTTTCGACAGCTTGGCGACTCCACTGGGGACATGAGAGAGTCGAGCCATAAAATTGATTATTTTTTGTCTTGTTGTCAAAAATTGAAAAATGATTTGAAAAATTACGATCCTATTATTGCATTTGTTCGTATTGTTATTTCATAATTATTGTGGTTTGAGTCTCGCATCATATTGCATAGGGACCATTTTGGTCTTACCTCTTTAAGTGGGAGAGAGAAGCTACTCCTTCGTGAGGTTTTCACCTCCGTGCATGATAGTGGATCGCTTCCGGGATACATTCGTACCTATGTCTTCGTGAGATTTTCATCTCCGTGCAGCCATAGGGAAATGTATTCCCCTGAACTGAACTCGGTCTGTATGAGCCTGTAATTCTAGTTCGGGTACCTCTCTTTAGAACTAAACTGCATATAGCGAACCTTAGGAGCCCACCTTAAGTAGAGCCGTGCCAAACCCTAGTGGTCACCCATTTAGGTAATCTATTTTGTTTTTTATTTTTCTTGTGCTAACGTGTTTTGCTTTGTTTATGATTGCATTGCATTGTATCGCATCACATCATCTTAGAAAGGAGGTGTTGATTCATATTTGATTGCTAAATAGAAGAGCTTGTCATAGGAAAACAAACTTCTTGATATAGTGAAATATAGTACGACCGTCCAAATATGGACCGAGTAAACAACAAGAGAAGGCTGATAGTTCGTGGAGGGATACGCGACTTTGTGTCGTTGTCCAAAGATTCAAACCGACAAAGATTATTCGAGAACCGTCACACTCCGACGTTCTTGAAGAAGCTAATGAGCATCGCCAGGATAAGTGAGCAATGAGACGTGGCCCGGATCAAGCAAAAGGAGCCAGTAGAGACATCCATTGGAAGGTTCGTAAGATTTGACCTTACATCCGGATACGAAGAAAAGGATCAATGTCTTCACCTTGAATATTGGGGCATGGCCGTATGTGTAATTATCCGTTTTATGTAAAGAAATTTTTTTTCTAGTAAAGTTCTAATTGAATTGAATCAGAATCAACGCCTCTTTGTGC
Organism: Gossypium sturtianum; assembly: GCA_025698515.1. Classification (NCBI taxonomy): domain Eukaryota; kingdom Viridiplantae; phylum Streptophyta; class Magnoliopsida; order Malvales; family Malvaceae; genus Gossypium; species Gossypium sturtianum. Next base: position 31,125,666 of record CM046949.1, read on the forward strand.
ATTCATGCATGGCATTTCATTATATGCATTAAGTTTCATAAAAAGACCCTGATTAATTAAAATTATGACAGTTACCCTGGAAACCAACCAAAATCCACCAACTACATATCGCTACAATACCCACCGCAAGACGAAAGCAATGGATCAAAGAATGGAAAGACTAGAACAAATGCAAAGGGATATGCAAGATCAATTTCAAGCACAGATGCAAGAGCAATTAGCCAAAATACAACAGGACATGAGGGATCAGATGCTGGAATCTCAAAGAAACACGATGAACCAACTGGCCCAGCTATTGGCCAGAGGTCTCGACAAAGGAAAGAGCCCTGTGACCAATCCTGGTGATGACAACGAAGAATCTCCCTATCCTCCAGGTTTTACCTCGACAAAAATCCCACCACAACCAGATGAGAATCCACAAAGAGTACCTGTTACCATCAACCCCAATATCAGGCTGGTGTTTTGGCACAGATAAACTTTCCAACGGGCTCGGGTTCTAACCCAGGGGATAATCCAACTAATCTCGTTGGCCCAGATCTCTACGATGTGGCAGAGATGGAGAAAACGAGGAGGGATTTGCCAAAACAACTTGAGGACTGATGTCGATTGTTGGAAGAGAAGTTTAGGGCAATAGAGAACGCCGATTATCATTGCGGAATCAATTCAAAAGATTTAAGCTTAGTCCCTAACTTGGTACTCCCGCCAAAGTTTAAGACTCCAGAGTTCGAGAAGTATAATGGGACTAGCTGCCCTGAAGCTCATATTACGATATTCTATCAGAGGATTATAGGATACGTCAAAAATGACCAGCTGTTAATCCACTGTTTTCAAGACAGCCTGATTGGATCTGCGACCAAGTGGTATAACTGGTTAAGTCGTGCCCAAATCGGTTCATGAAAGGACTTGGCACAAGCTTTCATGAAACAATATGGCCACGTGACGGACATAGCACCCGATAGAATCACACTGCAAAACATGGAAAAGAAGCCAAGTGAGAGCTTTAGGTAGTATGCCCAACGATGGAGGGAGATAGCGACGCAAGTCCAACCACCCCTCTTAGAAAAAGAAACCACAATGCTTTTTATCAACACTTTAAAGGCCCCATTCATCACTCACATGCTGGGAAGTGCCACACAAAGTTTTACAGACATAGTGATGACTGGTGAGATGATAGAAAACGCGATAAGATGTGGGAGGATTGAAGCAGGGGAAAGCACCAAAAGGTCAGCCCCGAGAAACAAGGAAAATGAAATAAATATCCTGAGCGTGCATTCTAAATTGGTCACCGTAGGCCAACCTAGAGCTGTAACCACTAGCTACCAAGGCTCTTCAAGGCAAGAATCCAACTCAAGGCCAAATACAGAAAGGCTCCAGTTCACACCCATCCCGATGACATACAAGGAGCTTTATCAAAATCTATTTGATGCACATGTGGTGTCTCCTTACTACCCAAAACCAATGCAGCCCCCATACCCCAAATGGTATGACGCAAAAGCTCAATGTGAGTATCATGCAGGGATTACAGGGCATTCAATAGAAAACTGTCTTGCTTTCAAGAAGTTGGTCGAAAGGTTCATTGAAATGGGAATTGTAAAGTTCGACGATTCCTCAGAACCTAATCGCTCGGACAAAGCAATAAATGCAATAGTTGAAAGTGGGGGCAAAAGAGTTGCGATGCCCAGAAGGAATATCGGGGAATCTGAATGACATATCCGAGGAGGGAACTGGAGAATAAAAGTTCCCAAGCCTTACATACTGGGGAGGGTTTTGAACAAAGGGACTGTGGAAGAGATCCCTGTGTTTTTAGAACTAATTTATAGTAATATTTAAAATACGCTTGTTGCCTTAAGCCTAGAGGCAATAAGAGCCTTTTTGTGAAATAGGCTTGTGTCCAAAATCTTTATTTCAATGAAAATGCATTTTTTGTGTCTCACTTTGAGCAAATATTCTTTTATTCATTTATTTCATTCGTGTTCATACCACATAAATAAGTATTCTTAGATTCATTTGTCCTTTGAATGTTCTTTCGTACCTACAACAGGTCCCTAGATATCAACGACATGAGCCACGCTGCTATTGACTCAGAGTCTACTTTTGAGCAAGATATGTGTCTAAAAGGATCTCACGATTTTGAAGACGACCGAGACTGTAGATCATTTCCTAATTTGTTAAGGATGGTAGAATAAGATGAGAAACAGATCCCACCTTTGTAACGACCCGAAATTGGGCCTAGTAGGATTGGGCCCATTGGGCCTTGAGCGTAGAAGCGTTTTAAAAATTTTTGAGAATAAGAGAACGACATTATTTCAAGTTGGACTTATTAGGAAGGTGATTTTGGAAAGTTACGGGGTTCTATGAAGGCTCGGGGTTGAATTGGGCCCTAGTAAAAATTTGGTGTTTAAGCCTATTTAGGAGAAATAGTAAGTGACCTCAAAGCTTATGGAAATAAATGAGTAAATTGCTAGCATAATTGAAGAATTGGTAAGAAGGTTATGGCGCCACATGAAGTACCTTGAGGGAAGAGGTTCAAATCCCATTGTGTGTAAATTTTGACTATAATTTTTGCATTCTTTCCCTAAGTGTCGGCCAAGCATGTAAATAAGGCAAGGTGGACTTTTTATTTTTGGCAAGGTGGCTAAGGAAATAAGGAAAAGATGAAGGTAAGGAAAGGAATCAAAAGAAGAGGAAGGAATAGGGAACATGTTGGCTTAAGGTGTGGAAAATGTTTTGGAAAGAAATTGTTGGTCAACATCCATCCTTGTGGCAAGAGTTACATACGGTTTTGCTAGGGAGAGGGGGGAAACCGAAACTTTTCTTTACTTTTGAGTGTTCTTTCGGGTTTCTTTTTGAGAGTGACGTTTTGGGTACTTCTTCCTTGAGCATTTCGGGTCATCTCCTTTTCAATTCTTCTTGTCGAATTCTTAAGCCCTCTCTTTTCTTCTCCAATTTCCTTCTTACTCATTCCTCTCCATAGCCTAACCTTTTCTCTCTTCCCTAATCCTTAATCGTTTCATTCTTTTTCTCTCCTTAACTGAATGAGTGCCCCTCATATCTCAATCGTTATTTTTGTAGTGTAATAGTGGGAAGGCCGAATCTATCACATTTGATTCATCCGTAGCCATAAGTACAATCGGTAAGAAGTAGTTCTCACTTTGTCAATAACTTTGTTTCATCCGAGTTTTTCCTTAATAATCGAGTGTTCTTCTTTCTCTCTCGTTGGGTCTGAGTTACATTGTTTTCTGTGATATGGCCATCGTTGTACTTAGGGCTTTCAACAAGGTGAAGGAGCACAAGTGATTTGTATTAACCAAATCGTTATCGTCGACTCGTCAAGCAAGTGGGGTAAGAACATTGTTATAAGATTTGTTTTGGTCAAAGGTGGGATAATTGCTAACGACTCTTTCGCTCACCAAATATTGTTAGGACGGGATTTCAGTAGCCAAAGGGTAGGATCGATTTTGGTGCACTGAGGGAGATCACATTCGTGGTGTTGAAACGGTAGAAAGCACAACTCGTAATCAAGGTGTGTAATCTCGTACCCTTCCGAATACATGTTTGAAATGGTGTGTAATCTCATACCTCTCTGAATGTTTGTATGATATGTTCTATGATTCGGTCGAAATACCGAAGAAAACCAGAAACCGGCATTCGTGACCACTCGGGAGTGCGTATGTTCGTAGTAGTAACCATATTTTTGCAATGAAACAGTTTGGTCAGCAGCAGTGACATGATTTTGAAAAATTACGAAAAATAGGAGAAATGGAATTAGAAAGAGAATAAGATATTGAAATAAATCTTATTGTGTCTATTTTTATATGAAAGAAACAGAGAAGGAAGAGGAATTGTATATTCTGTGATATCTTAATTTTAGTGAGACTGGTTCTGATCGACTTTGAGGTTCTCTGTTCTGTCTTGGAAAAATCGTTTAAAATGGTAAAAAGAGAATTATGAGTTATAATTTATATGTATAGATTCCTTAGTGAGCCTATTTTCAATAGAAACAAGTGGGAGCAACATATGAAAACTGTACAGTGAGATATTTGAATTTCGGTTAAGAGAGGTCAGAATCGTTGGACAGTGAAACAAGGGAAACTTTAAGGAATTAACTGTACTAAATGGTTAAGCCAAAAATTTTGAAAAAATAGTAGTAATAAGATATATGAGTCTAGTTTCAAGGAAAATTTACGGATTTAGATTTTGATATTCCTAACTCGAGTTATAGTCAATTTAGTCAGTACGACGCAGATGGACAGTTTCGATTTTTATGCCCCACATTAGTAGTTAAGTCTAGGTTGCGGAATTACCAAAATAACCTTGGAGGGTAAATTACCGAAATACCCTGGGTTGCGAGATTACCAAATTACCCTTAGTGGGTAAGATTATCGAATTACGAAAATGCCCCTATGGGCCGAATTACGGAAATGCCCCTAAAGGGCCGACTTATTATATTGCCTTAACGGGCCGATTTGTTATATTGCCTTAACGGGCCGAATTGTTATATTGCCTTAACGGGCCGATTTGATATATAGCCATAATGGGCCGATTTGATATATTGCTTAATGGGCCGATCTGATATATTGCTAAATGGGCCGATCTGATATATGGCTTAATGGGCCAATTTGATATAATGCCCTAATGGGCCGATTTTGTAAAGTGTTAATGGGCCAAATTGTTTGTAATAAATCTCTGAGTTATTAATTATCGTGGTTATATTGTAAATATTATGATTTACGATGTATGTTGCATTTGCATAAGTTGCATGAGATTGGGATATTGATGATCGGGGAAGTGAAATTTGGTGGCTCTGCCACATATTCTGGTGACTCTATCACATTTTGTCTGGTGGCTAAGCCACGTATATTCTATTATTGTAACATCCTGAGTTTATGGGCTTGTGCATTTTAGTGTAGTGTATGCTTAAATATGTTAATTAAGAATTTGAGGTCCAGATTGGGTTCGAGAATGGGCTGAGGCCTTGACTAAATATCTTTGTAGGCACTCTAGCACTTTAAAAGGTAGTTATCTGTGTTTTAAATGTCAGATTGGGCTTGCAGCCCAAAGCAAGGTGGCGCCACAAAGGAGAAAAGGGTGTGGCATTATTAAGGGATGGTGAGGGCCCAAATTTTGGCTGCTTGGAGCCCAAGTTTTGGGCCAAATTCGGCACTCTAAAGGGGATAAAGGAGGGATGGCTACAAGGCTAAATTGTAGGAGTTTTATTGTTTTTTTATGGATAACTAAAGCTGATAAAGGAGGGAAAAGTGGAGATAATTAGGTCTTTGTTGGATGAGTGCTCTATTGTGGATAAAGGATAGAATGATAAAAGTGATCTCTTAGTTGCAGAGTTGGCTGAAAATCAAACACAGGAGAGGGGGAAAATCGATTCAGTATAGGCTAGGGGGTGTGCCGAAATTTCATTAGTTTCTCTGAGAACTTTCTTTCAGTTTTCTCTGTTACCGAAATTTCTCTAGTCTTTTTCTTCTTCTGTCGAAATTACTTCCTAGCAGAAATTGCTAAGGCTCTCTTTTGTTTATTCTTCATAAGCCAAAACTGAAACTCCATTCCATTATTCTAAAAGCCAAAATACCTCACTCAGAATCTCTGAAAGCCGAAAACGCATTAGTTCATCTTTTTTGGGATTTTCATAAAACCCAAAATCGTGAGATCTCGTCTTCTGTGATTGCTGAAATCACTCTGGGGTGTCTGCTTGTGTCGAAATCTGAAGGGAATTTTAGTGGAGTTAATCGCGTAGATCTCTAAGTCATAGTTCAGTAACACTCGAATAGTGTTACTTTCGGGATTTCAAAGGGAGGTTAAATCTTCGTGATTTTCCGGCTTTTGTTGAACCAAGTTATAAATCCGGATAGCAGGGATACCGACTAAGAGTTTAGTACTTCGTAAAACCAGGTGTGTAACTTCTCACACCATTAGATTTGTTTGCTAATATATATATACATGTGATAAGTCTGCTATACTTTGTTAAATGCCGAAATCCTGGCATAACGTTTGGAAACCCGAGAAGGGTAAAGGCTAAATATCAGGTTAGTGATTTCTGCCATTCATCAGTAAATGTTTCTGTTAAAACGATATGTTTTGTGTGTCAATTTCTATATATGCTTGGGGTTGGGTGATTGATGAAGGGGAAGTGATCTGTTCTGGTGGCTTATGCCATTTCAGCCTGGTGACTTTGTCACGACTTTGACGATGAGCAGCTAACTGCAGCAGGACTGCCATCGATGGTGTGTAGTGGTGTGGGTTGATTGTAGAAATCCCCAATGGTGTGATTTGCAGGTAAGGGTGGTGTGTAGCGGTTGGAAACCTAGGATTGGGTTGGGTTTTATGTATGCTATCTACTATATTATGTTCTATATTCTGATATGTGGGCTAAGGCCCAATCTGATGGTGCACGAGGGTTGCACACTGAGTTTCATGACTCACCCTATTATTTTAACAATTTCAGGTAGCACTTAGTGCATCGGACCGGGCTGGAGAGGAGAGCAAGGTGGCCATGCAATAGAGTACTGAGGATTCAGCAAAAGACTTTACTTTATTTATCTATTTTTAAGAAATTTATTTAAGTAGGTTTTATATTTCGTTGTAATAAGGCCTTAGGCTACTAGACTATTATTTATGTTTTGGATTCATGTTGGGCTTTCATTTATGGGCATTTAAATTTTATGTTTAAACTAAGCTAAGACATGTATGAAATTTCTGTTTCTATTTAAAATTCACCACGGCATTTTATAACTTTATACCTTATATGAACTTAATAAATTATAAAGTTTTTGATATGACTATCTAAACCTGATAATTGTTTTCTCAAAAGTGCCACATGTTTTTGTAAAATCACTCAAGTGACATACCAGATCCGGTTGTAGTGTTTGGGCCGGGTTTGGGGTGTTACAAATATTCTGGTGGCTTGTCCACAATTCGAATTTGATATAAATGGCTAAATGCCTATGATTGGTGTGTTGGCGGGGTGGGCTGACAAAAGATCCCCACAGGTGTGATGGATTGTACGGGTGGTGTGTAGCGGATGGATTATTAGGTTGGTTTGGGATTGCATTACATTCATACAATATAATTGATACATTATTATGTGAAAAGGGGCTTAGGCCCAAAATATTGCTAAATGGGTTCAGGCCCAGTGGATGACGGTAAGGGGTTTCACACTGAGTTCTTGTAACTCACTCCCCCTTTTTCTTTACCCTTGTAGGTAATGCTCCGTAATGAGGACTTGGGCCCATGGATGACTCGGTGGAGGCCATACTTTAGAAATGGTGTTATTGAACTTTAAATTTCTATTTCGGTTTATTTTATTATTTTGCTATTTTTGTTTAAGTTGTAATAAGGCCTCTGGGAATGTTTTAAATTGCTTTATGTTTAGTCGTACTTATAATATTGCTTGAATTGTTTTAACGGGGATTTTCTAAAATCATTAATAATGGTTTTCCAAAATTTATTTATAAATGGATTTTATAATAAATTTTATAAATATTTTAACACAGAAGTTTTTACTCGAACTATCAAACGATATTTTCAAAAGTCACGGTTTTAAAGTTCATTACCTTGATTGTTGACTCATCAATCAATCTTTCAAAAATACTTGTATTTTATCTACGTTTCCGCAACGATTTCAAAATGCTTCTGTAACACTATTTCTAAACATCACATTTTTATTTTGTTGATTTCAAATATGCTTTCGCTACTAAAAAGGTTTTTTTTAAAAGATTATTACGTTTTCAAGTAGTTAACAATTGCTTAAGTGTTTTTGGTTTTAACAAAGAGGTTGTATTTCTCAAGCAAGTTTTTAATAATCGCAAAGATGGTTTTTTTTTTTACTTCCATGTGACACACCAAATTCGGGCCTAACTTCTAGGCCGGGTTTGGGGTGTTACAACCTTACAAAGAATAAGTAGAATATATGACTTTCTTTATGTGGGGCATGGATGGAAGTGGGCCAATCATGCCAAAAGCTTCTGACGGGTATTGATTAACCTCTGTGATCGTCGATTACTTCACCAAGTGGGCGGAAGCTACTTCATATACCGATGTCACAAAGTCGACGGTCAGCAAATTCTATATCGGTATGGAATCCCGAAAGGGGATCATATCTGACGATGCATTAAATTTGAACAATAGCGCGACAGCAGAAGTTTGCAGTCTGTTCAAGATTAAACACCGTATCGTCCCAAAACGAACGGTAAAAAAAAAGATTGCCGAAAAAAAGATTAACACTCATGAAGATTGGCATCTGTGCTTGTCAAACGTCTGTCAGGACCCCCCACCGGGGCAACGCTTTTCTCATTAGTTCATGGATGGAGGCAGTTTTGGCCATTGAAGTCGAATGAAGCAGAATGGCTCCAATCCCAATATGATTAGCTGACCTTTATCAAAGAAGAGAGGCTAAAGGCTATCCTCATGGTCAATTGTACAAAAAGTAAATGATATGGGCCTATAACAAGAAGGTTCACCCTAGAGAATTCCATGAAAGAGGCTTAGTTTTCGAAAAGATCCTTCCCATACAAAATGACTTCTGAGGAGAATGGATGCCAAACTGGGAAGGACCTTATGTGGTAAAGAAGGCTTTCTCTAGAAAGGCGTTGATTTTGTAACACCCCAAACCCGGCCCATGCGGTATGACCAGATCTGGCATGTCACGTGAAGAAGATGTGTAAAGAGCTTGTGATTCTTACTAAAATAGGCGTTACTTGGTTGTGTTTAAGTAAACAAGTTTTGGATGTAAATACTTGATAAAATACAACTATTTTTGAAAGATTGATTGATGAGTAAAAAATCGAGGTAGTGAACTTTAAAACCATGACTTTTAAAAATGACGTTGAAAATTTGAAAGAGAATCCGAGTTAAATTATTTGTACATATTTATCATGAAAACCGTTTATTAATCAATTTTTGAAAACCGTTATTTATGATTTTAGAAAAATCCCCATTTAAAATAATGCAAGAAAAATAATAAGTATGGCTAAACATAAAACCAAATAAAAATATCCCAGAGGCCTTATTACAACTTTAAAACCAGAAATAATAAAAGCAACGAAATAATACGGAAAAGAAGTTTACTAATGTCTGAAAATAACATTCCAAAAGTATGGCCTCCACCGAGTCATCCATGGCCCCAAGTCCTCAAATCATTTGAGCATTACCTACAAGGGTTAAGAAAAAGGGGGAGTGAGTTACAAGAACTCGATGTATAATCCCCTTACCGTCATCCACTTTGGGCTTTGAACCCATATAACAATATCTTGGGCCTAAGCCCATTTACATAACAATATTAAAATGAGACAAATGTATGCAACCCAACCCATCCATCCATCACACCCCGACCACCAATCACACTGTGGGGATCAAGTCAACCCACCCGGCCGCTCACGCCAATTCGCGAGCAAGTTGCCATTTAATTCGCGAGCAAGATGCCATTTAATTCGCAGCAAGATGCCATTTAATTCGCGAGGCAAGATGCCATTTATAATATATTTTTATTGTGGCGAGGCCACCGAAATCATAATGAAACATAATAACAAACATTTTTGTGGCAATGCCACCGGGCTACACTTCTCTTCAACATTTTTCCCATCCCATGCAAATTATGTAAATGCAACATACATAATAAAGCATAATATCAACAAATATAAACAACAATCATTAATCCAGTGATTTATTACCGTAAATCGGCCAATTATAGTACCTTATGTCTGGCCCACTAAAGCATTCTAGCAATTTGGCCCATAGGAGCATTTTGGTAAATCGGCCCGTAGGGGCATTTTCATAATTCGGCCCATAAGGGCATTTTCGTAATTTGGTAATTTTACCCACTAAGGGTAATTCGGTAATCTCGCAACCCAGGGGTATTTCGGTAATTTACCCTCCAATGGTATTTTGGTAATTTCGCAACCCAGACTTAACTACTAATGTGGGGCATAAAAATTGAAACTGTCCATCTGTCATATTGAATAAACTGACTATAACTCGAGTTAGGAAACTGGAAATTTAGATCCGTAAATTTTCCTTGAAACTAGACTTATATACGTTCTTACAAAATATTTTCTAGAATTTTTTGCTTAGCCATTTAGTACAGTTTATTCATTAAAGTTTCCCTTGTTTCACTGACCAACGGTTCTTACCTATCTTACCCTTAAATTCAAATATCTCACTGTACAGTTTTCATATGTTGCTCCCACTTGTTTCTATTGAAAATATGCTCACTAAGGAATCTATACATATAAATTATAACTCATAATTCACTTTGTACAATTTTAAATGATTTTTCCAAGATAGAACAGGGAACCACGAAGTCATTCAGAACAAGTCTCGCTGAAATTAAAATATCACAGAATATAAAATTTCTCTTCCTACTCTGTTTCTTTCATATAAAAATAGACACAGTAAGCTTTAATTATATATCTTATTCACTTTCTAATTCTCTTTCTCCTATTTTTCGTGATTTTTCAAAATCATGTCACTTTTACTAACCAAAATCTGTTTCATTGCAAAATATGGTTACCACTACGAACATCGCATGCGCCCGAGTGGTCACGGATGCTGGTTTACAGTTTTCTTTGATATTTCGACCGAATCACAGAACATTTCATGCAAACATTTAGAGAGTTATGAGATTACACACCATTTCAAACATGTATTCGGAAGGGTACGGGATTACACACCTGATTTGGATTTCCTAAAGAACCACTCTTCGTTGACCCTAGAACAATACCAACCAAAAGTTAGCCTCGGATTTCCAAAAGATTTCATACCCAACGTATTACTTACACTTGAATCACTTACCACTCGTGATCTCCCTCTGAGTCCCGATATTCAACCCCGCTTTCGACTACCACCACACGCTCCTTTATCAGAATCGATGTTAATGGTCCTCACCCTTTGATTATCAAAAGAATCGGCAAAAGAGTGTTTCGACTTAACTTAACTCAAATGAAAAGTCGAATGGAAGAAAGATTCGGCACAACAAAGAAAAACGTAAGAACCACTATTCGGTTTTGGGACACACTACAATGGAAACCAAAAGATGAGAAGAATGGAATCAACCACTTGAAGATTAGGAGGGAAAAAGAAGTAGGGGCTTCTTGCAAGAAGAGATTTGCAACACACTACTCAAATTGTACTAGCTAGAATTGGATGAAAAGAGAGAAAAGATGAGTAGAAGTAACACTATAGAAGAAGAGGGAATTTTGGCAAGGAGGAAATGTAACCAAAAGAAACAAAATATTAGGTAAAGAAAAAGTGACCCAAAAATGTGAAAATACCAGGGAGAGCTAGAGAAATTCGGCTCCCAAAACCATGTATCATCTCTTCCAAAAGATGAGTGTTGACCCCAAAATATTCTTTCCAAAACATCCACCACATAATAGGCCAACATGTTCCCTTCTCTTACCTTTTTCCTTCATTTCTTTCCTTGTTTTTCCCTTGCTTTCCTCATTACCATATCCTTAGTCTTCTTTCCCAAATTAAAAAGTCTTCCTTACCACAATAAAGTCATGGCCGACACATGGAATGTAGCACAAAAATTAAAACAAAATTTGCAATAGGTGGGATTCGAACTTCAGACTATTAGTACACTCCACACTCCACACGCCACTTTCCACTTTTACCAATAGACTCCTTGTGCTAGCAAAATGCACACTTATTTCCTTAAGTCTTGATGCCACTTACCTTCTCTCCTTTAAGTGCTTAAACACAAAATTTACCTATAGCCTAACTTGAACCCTGAACTTCCTAGAAACCTCGTAACTTTCCAAAATCACCTTCCTAATAATTCCAACTTCAAATAATGTCGTTCTCTTGTTCTCAAAAATTTTAAACACTCCTACTCCCCAAGGCCCAATGGGCCCAATTCTACTAGGCCCAAATTCAGGTCGTTACAATTCTACCCTCCTTAAAGAAATTTCGTCCTCAAAATTTCCAACCAACTACTAAACGCACCGCTCAAATCACACCACTTTTCCTTCCGTTGCGCACTCTGATCTTAATAACACTAATGTACTTTTAACATAATCTAGAATCCTCTTTCACACAACCAAACATCTAACCACAGAAGCAAACAGTTATCTACCACTTATACCTAAAATTTTCTACATTCAATCATCAAGCCCAACCAAAACATACCTGGCTTGATGGTGATGAAACAATCCTGAGCCTTATGCTCCTTAGACCCGCATCTCAAGCATGCTCCTGACCTCCTCCAGCATTCTCCCGGATGACGCCTTCTGCAATATTCGCAAGCCGGAAAATTTGGACGTGCCTTAACACGCTTTACGGAATGAGACTGCGACCCAAAAGAACCGCGATCTCTTTTCTTCTCACAGTCCATACACCCAACTCGAAGTGCTTCACTGATTCCTTTAACCTCCTCCAATACCTCCTTAACTATTTGAGTAAACTCAACCACCCAAGCTCGATCATGAGATCCTGTCTCAGCCACTGGCGATGCCAGCGCCTCACTTTCGAGCACATGCCTCGGTACCGAAGATCCAGCCCTAGCACCTCGGCCTCTATCACGATCGCGTCTGCCACGTCCACGTCCTCTAGTGCTCATGTTCACTAATGTCAATTTAATCTGATTACGAGTTTTATGAATCATTATGCTATTCAATGTTTATTAAACAATATTTTATAGAATATAAGAAGTGAAGTTGTTTTCGCAAAACGCATCCTAAAGTCTCAATCTCTATAGTTTCAGCTCCTAAAGCTAAATGTTCTAGAGTATTTCTACAGTCATACCACAATAATCATAAAATGAAAAACAAGACTTACTGACTTGGTGCCGGATACTCGTTGTAACACCCCTAACCTGTGTCCGTCGCCGGATCATAGTAAAGAGGCATTACTGAACTAAACCCAAACCATAATGACAATATTACACGTTGATCATGCTTCTGTAGTACTACTTCGAAACATAAGGGAAATTTCGCATCTCAAAAATATATATATAAAGCACATCATTATTTAATCCATGCATATGCCTCAACTACCTTCCAACCATTAAACATCTTTCAATAAAATCCATTTACTATTCATTTGGTCATTTTTATTACCTTAGCTAAATATGTACAAGCTTTAATCTATTTTAAACAAATTATCACTCACTCAAAAACAATTGTACTTGTACCAATTTCAAGATCCATTTTTTTTTTCATTGTCAAAAGCATCCAAACATTTAATTGATCACATCATCAAAATCAAACCTATTTTGTAAACAACCCTACATGTAGGCCAAGCTCATTACACGCATATATGACTAACATGAAAAGTTAGCTACTAAAATACACAATCACCATATTCGACTTTGCACATTAAAACTGTAACACCCTGGTTTAGGGGCTGTGCATATTGGGTATAAATCAAGTGTTAGTAGGTTTTTGGGAGTGCTTGGATGAGTTTTAGAGGTTCTAAGAATGCTTGGATGAAAGGGAAAGGCTTTGGAAAATTTTTGATTTTTAGGGTATAAAGGGGAAAATGGGCAGGAAGGCCTTAAAAATAAATTGGGGGAGTTTAAAAGCGCAAGAAAGGATCCGGCAAAGTGGCGTGGAGGCGCTACTTGGGGGCTTTGGAAGGTGGCGCCTAGGGGAGCAGGGTTCGAGTCTCTTTGGGCGACAATTTTGTTTTATTTTTGTGCGTCAAAGGACTGGGCTAAGTATGCCTTAAAATTAATGGTGTGGCTTGGTGGACATGAAAGTCCAATTGGCGGAGTGGCTAGCGTGCGTCACTTAGGCATTTGGAGGGGAGAGGGCGCGGTTTCGAGGGCTGGAGCGGCATTTTGGCGTTTTAATTTTGTTATGTGGTGATGGGTGAAGAAGGAAGGATTTAAAAATAAATGTTGGGGCTTTTTGACATAAAAGGCGGGTTGGCCGAATGGCACAGGAGCTACTTAGGCTGCTTGGATTCCCCCGTGTCCCATGTTCGAACCCGGCATGTAGCAAATGGTGGGTTTTATTTTATTTTCTTTGGCGTGAAAGGAGATGGCTTTGCACATGGTTCCTTGATTGCATTCGGTGGAGGAATTGATGGGCACATGGTCTTGTTTTGTTTTTATTTATTTATTATTATTAGATAATAAGATAATAAGAGATAATATGAGCATTTAAAATTAGATTTTTATTTGTTCAATTTTAAGGATAATAAGGAGGCTATTTTATTTATGGATTATCATGGGATTAATTAGAGTTGGCGAGAGGAAAAATAGGCATTTGGGTATTCAAATTATTTTGAATACTTTCAAAGGGAGTTTAGCTTGAAATTTGAACTCCTTTGGAAGGAGTGGACTGGCAAGTAAAAGAGGGGGAATGTGCGAATTTGCTAGTCTCTTTCTCCTAATTTTCGGCTAAGCAATCACCTCTCTTGTTTTCTTTCATTCCTTCTCAAAACCGATTTCTACATCACCATCTTCCTCTTCTTCTACTTTTGATTTCGACCAAAAACACCTACCCTCTCCTTTCTCTCCTTTTCTTCTCCATTATTGCCAAGCCGATATACCCATTGGAAGTGCCGAATTCCTTTCGCATGTTTTTAACCTCTTTGGCCGAATATTAGGAAGGGTATAGATCTCTTTGGATTTTCGTGGTCAATCGTTTTGGTGAAGGTAAGTTGTGCCGAAACTTCATGGGTTCCCTTCACTATTCTTTGTCGATTCTTATTTAGGGGTAAGTCTGCCGATTTAGCAGATGGCTAGCAAGACTTCTAAATGTTTTAGTAATCGATCTCTTCTAGGTACCCCAAGATCGTGAAACAAGCGACCCAAGCCCCTAATCTCTAACATTCGATTTTGGTAAGTTTGGGTAAGGTCTATGTTGGTTTTCAAAAGCCAAAAGCTTTGGTTATGAGTAACGTTCATTAATCGATTATTTGGTAAAGCAGATCTGTGAATCGAGTGCTGTGGATAGTAGCAAAGAGTTAAAGGTAAGGTTTCAGGATCAAAAGATAAACCCCTAAGATTGTTTGGGTTGGCGAATAGGCCATGGTACTAACTCATGTATTTGGCCGAATATAGGGACCATTAGATCTAGGTGGCCGACTTCTCTTTTGGGATTTAGGACTATCATCAATACAGTGTGTACATACACACTTATAGCGATTAATGTTTGTGTTAAATATATGTTGCTGTAAATTTGCTTGATTTAGATACGGATCTAGTACCTCAAGGGTACAAGCGAGGATCCGGTAAGTCTCTGTTATCTGAGATTATTATGCTTTTGGGAAGCATGGTTCATGTGTTACATGTGATAAATGTATGAGATCTATTCATGATTATTTGACTATTGTGGGTTAAATGAGTGGAGGGGCGATGATATTTTGTCTTGTGAGCACCGGTGTTTTGGTAACACACTGTGACTACGGTCACCAGAGGTTTGGTACCTCCAGAGGTTTGGTACCTCATAGCGACTCGTCCCGTGGTTAATACCACCGTGGGTTGGCCCCACTTGAGATATGGGATCGTGCGCGCGTGATTTGGTATCACACAATGGGTTGGCCCCATCAATCGATTGTGTCTCGGACACCGAGGTTTGGCACCTCCAGTGATTTGGCATCACATACGTGACTATATGTCACCAGGTGGTTTGGCACCACCGATGTTTTGGTAACACATTGTGACTACGGTCACCAAAGGTTTGGTACCACATGGGGTAGACAAAGGCGTTTGGTTGGCTAGGTTGAGGGCACATAATATTCTCGCATATTAAGCTGTTATATGTTGTGTATGGAAATGTTTTTTTAAACGGGGAAGGGTTACATCTTGAGTCTTGGTGACTCACCTTCTCCTTTAACATTTTTCAGGTGACTCGTAGATGGCGGTTGAGGAGCCGGTTGGACTCGAGGTGGCCATGCGATGGACTTGAATAAATTGAACTTTAAACTTAGCTATTTTATTTTATTATTGGTTTATTTTTATTTTGGATGTAATAAGGCCTCCATATACTTTACTTTTGTTATTTCTTATATGTTGGATACTTTGTTTTAAACTATATTATTAAAATTAAATTAAAATCACACGTTTTTCCTAAATTAACACGAAAATGTTTTATCGTGCCATCGGGCACATTTGAAATTTGTATAATAAGTCGACTCAATTAAATTTCCAAATTAAATCTAAGTATGTTTTCGGCAAGATAACCAAAAACGAAAGTTTTCAACAAAACTTAAATTGGTTTTAAAATGGTTTTCAAAAAGTTTTCTCCGTAACAAACCAAATTCGGTCATAATGTTTGGGCCGGGTTCAAGGGTTGTTACAAAATTGGTATCGAGCCAGTTCAAAGCTCAATTTGTGGGGGCCAAGGCCCAAAAATGTTTTAGTAGGCCTTACGAATTGTTTTTGGTTTTTAAGCGACATGGCCCAGTCTCCTGCACCAATCCGCCCGGTAAGTACATCTAAACCTCTTTGTGAATTATATTACTGTAGAAGGGTAGGAAGCATGGAACATTAGATAGACCTATAGGAGCTTGAACCCTAGGTTTAGACTACTCAAACACACAAACAGAGCATAAGACTTAAGGAACTAAACCAACCTATGACTTAGTCAATGAGCTAGGGTGTGGTAACCCCCTGCACGCATGTCTAGGATTGGATCCTAAGAGCCTAGTATTTAAGCGATCCTCGTGACTCACCTCCTCTTCGCGGTATCCTGCAGTGCGTAGCTTCGGTTCACCCTAACTCAGAGGGCTCAGTGGTGTGGCAACCTCTGTGCGCATGTCTAGAAAGGTTCAGTGGGAGCTTGGTATTTAAGCGGTCCTCGTGACTCACCTCCTCTTCACTCGAATCCTGCACAGTGCGTAGCTTTGGTTCACCACGACCGGAGGGCTCGGTCATAGGCTAAACACAATGATTAAAACCCGAAAAGGGAATTAGCCATGTTTTCGAAAAAGAATGAAACAACAAACCCTAATGTTTCAAAACTTGTGCAATAACTTTTTTTTCAAATCCGGGAACGTTATTTTTACAACGTTACTTCTCGAAAAACTTGATGGAGTAAAATTACTAAAATGCCCTCGGTTCATAAAATATCAGTTCAATGGTTTTGCTCAAAAATTTCAACTATTTTACAAATATTCAACAACTTAGCTTTGGAAATCATCAATAAAATATTTTGGTTACTGAAAATTATGAAAATACCTGTAGGAAAAAGAGACGAAAATACCCCAGGTTAGGAATGGGCGAGAAATGTCCGATGAGCGAATAGGTATGGAAAGTATTAATGAATGGATGCATGAACTTCTTTGTGCAAACTAGGGTAGGAAACTGAAACCTTGTTTGCTCGAAAGAATCTCTGATTAAAATTCTTTCATAAAATTCCTTCGCGACTAATCAAGTGGAACAAACGCTAATGCATAAAATTTTTCTTAATCGATTAAAAGCGCGATGAGAAAGTATGATAGTTCTTTAAGATCGAGTCTTGCGCAGCAATAGAACGTAGGATGACGAGTTAAGGATGCACGATTGAGCGATAATAAGTAATTTCGAGGACGAAATTATTTTTAAGAGGGTAGAATTGTAACACCTGGTTTTAGGGCTGTGCATATTGGGTATAAATCAAGTGTTAGTAGGTTTTTGGGAGTGCTTGGATGAGTTTTAGAGGTTCTAAGAATGCTTGGATGAAAGGGAAAGGCTTTGGAAAATTTTTGATTTTTAGGGTATAAAGGGGAAAATGGGCAGGAAGGCCTTAAAAATAAATTGGGGGAGTTTAAAACGCAAGAAAGGATCTGGCAAAGTGGCGTGGAGGCGCTGCTTGGGGGCTTTGGAAGGTGACGCCTAGGGGAGCAAGGGTTCGAGCTGCTGGGGCAGCAATTTTGTTTTATTTTTGTGCGTCAAAGGACTGGGCTAAGTATGCCTTAAAAATTAATGGTGTGGCTTGGTGGACATGAAAGTCCAATTGGCGGAGTGGCTAGCGTGCGTCACTTAGACGCTGGAGGGGAGAGAGGGCGCGGTTTCGAGGGCCTGGAGCGGCATTTTGGCGTTTTAATTTTGTTATGTGGTGATGGGCTGAAGAAGGAAGGATTTAAAAATAAATGTTGGGGCTTTTTGACATAAAAGGCAGGTTGGCGAATGGCACACAGGAGCTACTTGGTCTTTGGATTCCCCGTGTCCCATGTTCGAACCCAGCATGTAGCAGCGGTGGGTTTTATTTTATTTTGCTGGCGTGAAAGGAGATGGCCTGCACATGGTTCCTTGATTGCATTCGGCTGGAGGGAATTGATGGGCACATGGTCTTGTTTTGTTTTTATTTATTTATTATTATTAGATAATAAGATAATAAGAGATAATATGAGCATTTAAAATTAGATTTTTATTTGTTCAATTTTAAGGATAATAAGGAGGCTATTTTATTTATGGATTATCATGGGATTAATTAGAGTTGGCAGAGGAAAAATAGGCATTTGGGTATTCAAATTATTTTGAATACTTTCAAAGGGAGTTTAGCCGAAATTTGAACTCCTTTGGAAGGAGTGGACGGCAAGTAAAAGAGGGGGGAATGTGCCGAATTTGCTAGTCTCTTCCTCCTAATTTTCGGCTAAGCAATCACCTCTCTTGTTTTCTTTCATTCCTTCTCAAAACCGATTTCTACATCACCATCTTCCTCTTCTTCTACTTTTGATTTCTGACCAAAACACCTACCCTCTCCTTTCTCTCCTTTTCTTCTCCATTATTGCCAAGCCGATATACCCATTGGAAGTGCCGAATTCCTTTCGCATGTTTTTAACCTCTTTGGCCGAATATTAGGAAGGGTATAGATCTCTTTGGATTTTCGTGGTCAATCGTTTTGGTGAAGGTAAGTTGTGCCGAAACTTCATGGGTTCCCTTCACTATTCTTTGTCGATTCTTATTTAGGGGTAAGTCTTGGATTTTTACAGATGGCTAGCAAGACTTCTAAATGTTTTAGTAATCGATCTCTTCTAGGTACCCCAAGATCGTGAAGCAAGCGACCCAAGCCCCTAATCTCTAACATTCGATTTTGGTAAGTTTGGGTAAGGTCTATGTTGGTTTTCAAAAGCCAAAAGCTTTGGTTATGAGTAACGTTCATTAATCGATTATTTGGTAAAGCGGATCTCGTGAATCGAGTCTTTGTGGATAGTAGCAAAGAGTTAAAGGTAAGGTTTCAGGATCAAAAGATAAACCCCTAAGATTGTTTGGGTTGGCCGAATAGGCCATGGTACTAACTCATGTATTTGGCCGAATATAGGGACCAGTAGATCTAGGTGGCCGACTTCTCTTTTCGGGATTTAGGACTATCATCAATACCAGGTGTGTACATACACACTTATAGCAGTTAATGTTTGTGTTAAATATATGTTGCCTGTAAATCTGCTTGATTTAGATACGGATCTAGTACCTCAAGGGTACAAGCGAGGATCCCGGTAAGTCTCTGTTAATACGAGATTATTATGCTTTTGGGAAGCATGGTTCATGTGTTACATGTGATAAATGTATGAGATCTATTCATGATTATTTGACTATTGTGGGTTAAATGAGTGGAGGGCGGTGATATTTTGTCTTGTGAGCACCAGTGTTTTGGTAACACACTTTGTGACTACGGTCACCGAGAGGTTTGGTACCTCCGAGGGTTTGGTACCTCATAGCGACTCGTCCACGTGGTTAATACCACCGTGGGTTGGCCCCACTTGAGATATGGGATCGTCTCGCGGTGATTTGGTATCACCACGATGGGTTGGCCCCATCAATCGATTGTGTCTACGGACACGGAGGTTTGGCACCTCCAAAGATTTGGCATCACATCTCGTGACTATATGTCACCAGTGGTTTGGCACCACCAGTGTTTTGGTAACACATTGTGACTACGGTCACCAAAGGTTTAGTACCACATGGGGTAGACAAAGCGTTTGGTTGGCTAGGTTGGGGGCACATAATATTCTGCATATTAAGCATTATATGTTGTGTGTATGGAAATGTTTTTTTAAACGGGGAAGGGTTACATCTTGAGTCTTGGTGACTCACCTTCTCCTTTAACATTTTTCAGTGACTCGTAGATGGCGGTTGAGGAGCCGGTTGGACTCGAGGTGGCCATGCAAAGGACTTGAATAAATTGAACTTTAAACTTAGCTATTTTATTTTATTATTTGTTTATTTTTATTTTGGATGTAATAAGGCCTCCATATACTTTACTTTTGTTATTTCTTATATGTTGGATACTTTGTTTTAAACTATATTATTAAAATTAAATTAAAATCACACGTTTTTCCTAAATTAACACGAAAATGTTTTATCGTGCCATCGGGCACATTTGAAATTTGTATAATAAGCTGACTCAATTAAATTTCCAAATTAAATCTAAGTATGGTTTCGGCAAGATAACCAAAAACGAGAAGTTTTCAACAAAACTTAAATTGGTTTTAAAATGGTTTTCAAAAAGTTTTCTTCGTAACAAACCAAATTCGGTCATAATGTTTGGGCCGGGTTCGGGTTGTTACAAAAACATCAACCAAAAGGTCATTCAAGCTACATTATCATACATCATGCATAAACTCATGAATAATTATACTTTCATAAACGGATTAACCTCATGACCGAATAAATCAAAGTACCATAATTTAGCCATTTTCGCATGGCATACATCCATTAACGATTCATCATATACAAGCCCTAAGAAAACAAAATAGCTTATACATGCCGTAATTAACAATGATTAACTTATCAAAAAGGGGTACCAAAATAGTTGATAGTATGATGAGCTTCCTAATTGATCCACGAGCTTAAGTTGAACCTTCCAAAAGTGATCTAAAAATCCTAGAAACAACGGAGAGAAAGTAAGCTTCACAGCTTAGTAAGATTTCAGCTTGCTAAACTAAGTACATTTATTCTACTAAAATCTTCAGTAAGCAATTCACATACCAAACAACAAGGTTGAACAATCAAGATTTCAAGAACCAATTCATGGATATTGTATGATTAAACGCACTTCTATATATAAACTTACCATCCGAAACTTAGTCTTTTATACATAATTCCAAGGTACTATTTCCCAACGATACTATATACCCATTTGCATTTATAACATAGTCCTTTAAAGCGCGAACCACATACCTGCGTTGATAAATAAGTTTAACGATGTTTCACCACGATTAGTACCCTCGATAAAAATCACTATGTAACGTATCGCTCACACAGAGTCGTTACTCAATAATCCCTTAACGTATCGCTCACACAGAGCCGTTACTCAATAATCCCGTAACGTATCGCTCACACAGAGCCGTTACTCAAAAAATCCAGTAACGTATCGCTCACACAGAGCCGTTACTCAAAAATCCAGTAACGTACCGCTCACGCAGAGCCGTTACTCAAAAATCCCGTAACGTATCGCTCACACAGAGCCGTTACTTATTCACCTGCAAACTTAGTGCTCAATCATAGTTTCGTACTCATAGTACATTTTGTAAACTCGTAATTCATATAAAAATACCAAATCATTCATGTAATCGAGCCAAAAATCATCCAAGCATAGAATCGCCCATGCATTAATTCATGAAAATAATTATATTCCCATGTTCAATGTAACTAAAATATCTAGCACATTACCCTCATACTATGTCTTTATTTCGAATACATTTCTTGCCTTCACTTAGAGTATACACATGTTTATACACATTTGCATTCAGATTCAAGGTGGTACGAAATTCATACTACTCATTCAACATCTTAACTTACCTTGCATAATACAAACGGTTAAATAATCTCCACAACTCATTCGACAATATTAATTCAATCATCCAATAACCATTAAACACTATCAATGTACAAAGAATTGGTTTAATTAACTCGTTTGCTTGAAATCTTACCTCGAAGAACGACAATTCAGGGTTTCTCGGCTACTCGTTTAGTTTAGCTTTTCCCCGTTCCTTTTCCAAATCTTTCTTCCCTTGATCTAAATAAAGTTCGAAGAGAGTTTTTTCAATAATTTTTCATTCATCTCAACTCAAAACACATCATTGTATTATTCACTCAAATACATAAAATTCATACACATTTTATGGTAATGCCGAATAGTCCTTAAAATAAATTAATCCTCTTATGCACTAAAATAACTCTTAACATGTAATTTCTAATTTACACCTTCACCCCTCTAGTTCGGTTTTTCTCACAAATTAAGTCCCTTAGCATATAACATCCGAATTACAAGAATTTCGGATTAATTCCTTAATAACTGAATTTCCACTAGTCCCATTCAAGTCTATATGAATTATTTATTATGGCATTTGTACCCTTAACAAATTAATTTATGCAATTAAACTCCTAATATTTAATTTAACCAAACTCTCTAATTCAAAAACATTTCTATTTATCACCTATCTTTAATATTCTATTAACCATCACTTCCAAGATATAAACATTCATCCATGGCCGATTATGATATTAAAATGCACCCGTTTTTCAACATATATACACAACCAAACAATTTGGTTAAACTAAACCTCATACAAGCTCACTTCAACATTCGGTCAAGAGTAAAGAGCATTTTTATGCTCCAATAAAAAAAAGACTTCCATAGCATTCATACAAACTTAAATCACTATACTCCATTTAATCTAGATTTCTATCTCAAATCATCTTATATTCGTCAACACTACAAATCAGAAATACTCCCCCATGGCCGAATCTAAGCATGTTAAATTCCAAAAAATTTAACATAATTTTGGTCATGTTCAAAGTGACCAGCTCAATTATGTAAGAATCTACTAAATTAAAACTCAATTACTCACCTTACAACAACATGCAATGGCCGGATGATGAAGGAGAAATTTCTTCTTTATTTTTTTTCTTTAAGGAGAATCGGTGAAGAAGATGAAGGCAAGAGAGAGAAAAAACCCAATTTATTTTATGTTCTTTTATTACTTAATATAATACCCATTAAAAATAAACATAAAATATTATGTTTATGATTAAAAATATGTTAAAAATTCCTCCCCCCATCATCATTACCGTCCACTATATCAAATTGTGGAAATTTGACATGCAAGTCCCTATTTGAGTAAAGCATTTCAATTGGCCTTCCTAAATTCATGCACTCTACTTTTCCCACTTTAACTATTTGATCCTTTTATTTAATTTAACATCAAAACAATTAAATTATCCTACGATATTTTTACTCATGCACAAACACTTAACATATACATCAAATAAATAAATAAAATAGTTTTTTTTCTAATTCGGATTCGTGGTTCCGAAACCACCGTTCCGGTTAGGGTCGAATTTGGGCTGTTACAACTCTCCCCCCCTAAAGAAATTTTCATCCTCGAAAATATTACCGGCAAATAGGTGAGGATAACGTTCTTTCATTGATTCTTCGGTTTCCCAAGTTGCCTCTTTTATCCCGTGTTTATGCCACATCACTTTGACCAACGATATCTTCTTGTTTTGTAATTCTTTTACTTCACGATCAAAAATACTAATCGGTTCTTCCTCATATCAGGCTGAATTTCAATCTCGGTTGGACTAATTACATGAGAAGGGTCAGATCTATAGCGTCGAAGCATCGACACATGAAAAACATTATGAATCTTGTCTAACTCTGACGGTAACCTCAATCTATACGCAACCGGCCCGATACGTTCAATAACTTCATAGGGCCCAATAAACCTCGGACTCAGTTTTCCCATGCGACCAAATCTGAGTATCTTCTTCCACGGCGATACTTTCAAGAATACTCGATCTCCAATCTGAAATTCAATGTCCTTACGCTTCAAATCTGCGTAAGACTTTTGACGATCCGATGCCGCTTTCAAGCTATCACGAATTACTGCCACTTTCTGTTCGGTTTCCTTAATCAAATCAACCCCGTGCATCTTATTTTCTCCGAGTTCAGTCCAGTACAAGGGTGTACAACATTTACGACCGTACAACGCTTCATAGGGTGCCATTTTGATACTAGATTGAAAGCTATTATTATACGCAAATTCAATCAAAGGCAAGTATCGTTCCCACGTACCTTCAAACTCAAGAACGCAACATCTCAACATATCCTCAAGTACTTGGATAACTCGTTCAGACTGACCGTCCGACTGAGGGTGGAAAGCTGTACTAAAATGTAACCTGGTACCTAAAGCATCTTGCAGTTTCTTCCGAAATCGCGATGTGAACCTCGGATCTCTATCTGAAACAATAGAGATAGGTACCCCGTGTAACCGTACAATTTGCGATACGTATAATTCAGCCAACTTATCAAGTGAGAAATCCGTATGTACCGGAATAAAATGAGCTGATTTCGTCAACCTATCAACAATAGCCCATATTGAATCTTTCTTACTCGGCGTCAACGGCAATCCTGACACAAAGTCCATAGTGATTCGTTCCCACTTCTATTCAGGTATCATAATCGGTTAAGAAGTCCTGATGGAACTTGATGCTCAGCTTTTACTTGTTGACAAACTAAGCATTTCGATACAAATTCAGATATGTCCCGTTTCATACTAGGCCACCAATAGAATTGTTTCAAGTCATTATACATTTTCGTGCTACCCGGATGTATCGCCATTTGACTATTATGAGCCTCATTCAATAACATCTGAATCAAGTCCATGTTCTTCGGTACACACATTCGTCCTTTGTATTTCAAACAGTCATTTTCATCAACTCGAAACTCTGACTCTGCATTACTTTCACCCTGAACTCGTTTAACATTCATATCTTTGTCAACTTTCTGTGCATCACAAATTTGCTGAATAAACATCGGTCTTGCTTTTAACTTTCGCTATGATCAAACTATCACCGACATAACCATCTGTGTGTTCAATGTACGAAGAGCAAACAATGATTTTCGACTTAATGCATCTGCGACAACGTTAGCTTTCCCCGGATGGTAGTCAATCACCAACTCATAGTCCTTCAACAGCTCTAACCATCTACGTTGTCTCAAGTTCAGATCTTTCTGAATCATCAAATACTTCAGACTTTTGTGATCCGAGTAAATATGACATTTCTCACCGTATAAATAATGACGCCAAATTTTTAATGCGAACAGAATAGCTGCGAGTTCTAAGTCATGTGTCGGGTAATTTCTTTCATGCGGCTTCAATTGTCTCGAAGCATAGGCTACGACTTTGCCTTCCTGCATCAAAACGCAGCCCAAACCATTCAAAGAAGCATCAGAATAAACAATAAATTCTTTACCCGATTCAGGCTGTACTAACACTGGAGCTTCGGTCAAAAGGGCTTTCAACTGATCAAAGCTTTTCTGACACCTTTCCGACCACTCGAACCTGACATCTTTCTGCAATAGCTTGGTCAACGGGGTAGCTATTATAGAAAAACCTTTCACAAATCGTCGGTAATAACCCGCAAGTCCCAGAAAGCTTCGGATTTCAGAAACATTCTTTGGTGGTTTCCAATCAATAATGGCCGATATTTTGCTCGGGTCAACACGAATACCCGATGCTGACACGACATGACCCAAAAAACTAACTTCCTTCATCCAGAATTCACACTTACTAAACTTTGCATACAACTGTTTATCTCGCAAAGTTTGTAGCACCAATTTCAAATGCTCGGCATGCTCGGTTTCATCTTTGGAGTAGATCAGTATATCATCAATAAATACTACTACAAACCGATCCAAAAACTGTCTGAAGACTCGATTCATCAGATCCATAAAAATAGCAGGTGCATTAGTAAGTCCAAAAGGCATAACCAGAAACTCAAAGTGTCCGTACCTCGTTCGGAACGTAGTCTTTCGCACATCCGTATCTCTGACTCGCAACTGATAATAGCCCGATCTCAAATCTATCTTTGAAAATACTGAAGCCCCTTTCAACTGGTCAAACAAATCATCAATTCGGGTAAAGGGTATTTATTCTTTATTGTCACTTTATTCACCGCCGATAATCAATACACATTCGCATAGTCCCGTCTTTCTTTTCACAAATGAATCGGGTGCACCCACTACGAGAAACTGGTCGTGCAAAACCCCTATCTCATCAACTCTTGCAATCTGTGCTTTCAATTCTTTTAATTCGATTGGTGCCATTCGATACGGAGTCGCTTTAAATTGGAGTTGTCCTTAAACTAGTTCAATGCCAAACTTAATTTCTCATGCCTGTGGTAGTAGACCCGGTAATTCTTCAGGCAACACATCTGAGTATTCACACACAACTGGTACTGATTCAATCTGTTTTTCGGATACTTTATTATCCAGCACATAAGCCAAATAAGCTTCGCATCCTCTTTTCACATACTTCTGGGCTAACATCGAGGATATTACAGTAGGTAGCGCACTCAAATCATTAGATTCAACCCGGATGATCTCACCGTTTTGGCATCTCAAATCAATAATCTTTCTTTTACAATTCACCACTGCATTATACGAAGTTAGCCAATCTATTCCCAGAATTATATCAAACTCGTCAAAAGGCAACAACATTAAATCAGCTGGGAAGCAGGAATCCCGAATCATCAACGGCCAACCTTTACATACTTTATCAACCATTACACAATGACCCAAAGGACTGGACACACAGATCGTAAACTTAGTAGACTCAACAGGTAGAGTCTTACTGGATACTAATGTTTCACTCACATACGAATGAGTTGAACCGGGATCAATCAAAGCAGTTACAATAACATCAAAGAGAATGAAATTACCAGTAATAACGTCCAGAGATGAAGCCTCCTCTCTAGTACGAATAGCATAAGCTCGAGCCGGTACACGAGTATCTGCTCGAATAACTGCATCTGAAGCTCCCCTTTGAGCACCGCTCCTACCTCCCCCACTACGAGCTGGTCTACCTCTAGCTGTAGTATCACTCGGTCTCGCACTCTGAGTAATACCCTTCTCAACAGTCTCCGGACAATCCCGTACAAAATGACTTTGCGAACCGCACTGATAACAAGCGCGACTAAAAGATTTACCCCAACACTCTCCGAAATGTCGTCGACCGCACTACTGACACTCAGGTTTGCTCGATCGAGCATTGCCAACACTAGCCACAGATGTAGCTCGCGAACCCACTGGTGGTCTTTCTCGAATTGAAATCCTGGTATTAGACTTGGATCAACTACTATCATTCTTGAACTTCTTCGTTGTCATCTGCGAAAATCTGCCCGCGGATCTCTTTCGAAATTCTTTAGATTCAACTTCAACTTTCCGTTTTTCTTTCCCTAGTTCTTCCGCTTTACAAGCTATTTCAACTAGCACAACAAACTCGTTAATCTCAAGAATGCCAACCAAAAGTTTGACATCTTCATTCAAGCCATCCTTGAACCTCCGACACATAGCAGCCTCAGAGGATGCACATTCGCGAGCGTAGCGACTAAGTCACACAAACTTGCGCTCATATTCAGACACCGTCATACGACCCTGCTTGAGCTCAAGAAATTCTTTATGCTTAGCATCTATAAAGCGCTGACTTATGTACTTTTTACGGAATTCAATCTGAAAGAAATCCTAGGTTACTCTCTCCTTCGAAAAAACTGACACGAGAGTATTCCACCAGTAGTAGGCAGAATCTCACAATAATGATATGGCACACTTTAAACACTCATCGGGTGTGCAAGACAACTCATCAAAAACACGGATAGTATTATCGAGCCAAAATTCAGCTCGCTCCGCATCATCATTATCTTCAGCTCTAAATTCTTGAGCTCCATGCTTTCGAATACGATCAACAGGTGGTTTAGTTGCTCGCTCAGGATTGGCAACCGAAGGTACCATTGGTGTTACAGGTGGAACATTCAGATTCAGGGGTGGTTGAACAGCCGGAGTGGTTCGTAAATAATGACTGAACCAATCGCTCATCATATTATGAAAGGCATGCTTTACCCTCTCATCTGGGCCACTTGCAGCAGGTCGAGACTCTTCCGACGCAGTCCCTTGCGCGGGAGCAGGAGCCACACTCTCGACATCATCAGCTAATGCTGGCTCGGGATCCGGATCCATTACTATATAAAAGAAATAAATACATTTCACTGTCAGAAGTCATCACACTATCACATTGTAAATTATGGCATGTATAGTTAGACTCTCACGTGCTACGCTAGTCCGAGAATCGACTAAACCGTAGCTCTGATACCAATCAAATGTAACACCCCTAACCTGTGTCCGTCGTCGGATCATAGTTAAGAGGCATTACTAAACTAAACCCAAACCATAATGACAATATTACACGTTGATCATGCTTCTGTAGTACTACTTCGAAACATAAGGGAAATTTCGCATCTCAAAAATATATATATAAAGCACATCATTATTTAATCCATGCATATGCCTCAACAACCTTCCAACCATTAAACATCTTTCAATAAAATCCATTTACTATTCATTTGGTCATTTTTATTACCTTAGCTAAATATGTACAAGCTTTAATCTATTTTAAACAAATTATCACTCACTCAAAAACAATTGTACTTGTACCAATTTCAAGATCCATTTTTTTTTTCATTGTCAAAAGCATCCAAACATTTAATTGATCACATCATCAAAATCAAACCTATTTTGTAAACAACCCTACATGTAGGCCAAGCTCATTACACGCATATATGACTAACATGAAAAGTTAGCTACTAAAATACACAATCACCATATTCGGCTTTGCACATTAAAACTTCAACCAAAAGGTCATTCAAGCTACATTATCATACATCAAGCATAAACTCATGAATAATTATACTTTCATAAACGGATTAACCTCATGACCGAATAAATCAAAGTACCATAATTTAGCCATTTTCGCATGGCATACATCCATTAACGATTCATCATATACAAGCCCTAAGAAAACAAAATAGCTTATACATGCCGTAATTAACAATGATTAACTTATCAAAAAGGGGTACCAAAATAGTTGATAGTATGATGAGCTTCCTAATTGATCCACGAGCTTAAGTTGAACCTTCCAAAAGTGATCTAAAAATCCTAGAAATAACGGAGAGAAAGTAAGCTTCACAGCTTAGTAAGATTTCAGCTTGCTAAACTAAGTACATTTATTCTACTAAAATCTTCAGTAAGCAATTCACATACCAAACAACAAGGCTGAACAATCAAGATTTCAAGAACCAATTCATGGATATTGTATGATTAAACGCACTTCTATATATAAACTTACCATTCGAAACTTAGTCTTTTATACATAATTCCAAGGTACTATTTCCCAACGATACTATATACCCATTTGCATTTATAACATAGTCCTTTAAAGCGAACCACATACCTGCACGTTGATAAATAAGTTTAACAGTGTTTCGCACGATTAGTACCCTCGATAAAAATCACTATGTAACGTATCGCTCACACAGAGCCGTTACTCAATAATCCCTTAACGTATCGCTCACACAGAGCCGTTACTCAATAATCCCGTAACGTATCGCTCACACAGAGCCGTTACTCAAAAATCCAGTAACGTATCGCTCACATAGAGCCGTTACTCAAAAATCCAGTAACGTATCGCTCACACAGAGCCGTTACTCAAAAATCCCGTAACGTATCGCTCATACAGAGCCGGTACTTATTCACATGCAAACTTAGTGCTCAATCATAGTTTCGTACTCATAGTACATTTTGTAAACTCGTAATTCATATAAAAATACCAAATCATTCATGTAATCGAGCCAAAAATCATCCAAGCATAGAGTCGCCCATGCATTAATTCATGAAAATAATTATATTCCCATGTTCAATGTAACTAAAATATCTAGCACATTACCCTCATACTATGTCTTTATTTCGAATACATTTCTTGCCTTCACTTAGAGTATACACATGTTTATACACATTTGCATTCAGATTCAAGGTGGTACGAAATTCATACTACTCATTCAACATCTTAACTTACTTTGCATAATACAAACGGTTAAATAATCTCCACAACTCATTCGGCAATATTAATTCAATCATCCAATAACCATTAAACATTATCAATGTACAAAGAATTGGTTTAATTAACTCGTTTACTTGAAATCTTACCTCGAAGAATGATAATTCAGGGTTTCCCGGCTACTCGTTTAGTTTAGCTTTTCCCTGTTCCTTTTCCAAATCTTTCTTCCCTTGATCTAAATAAAGTTCAAAGAGAGTTTATTCAATAATTTTTCATTATTGTATTATTCACTCAAATACATAAAATTCATACACATTTTATGGTAATGCCGAATAGTCCTTAAAATAAATTAATCCTCTTATGCACTAAAATAACTCCTAACATGTAATTTCTAATTTACACCTTCACCCCTCTAGTTCGGTTTTTCTCACGAATTAAGTCCCTTAGCATATAACATCCGAATTACAAGAATTTCGGATTAATTCCTTAAGAACCGAATTTCCACTAGTCCCATTCAAGTCTATATGAATTATTTATTATGGCATTTGTACCCTTAACAAATTAATTTATGCAATTAAACTCCTAATATTTAATTTAACCAAACTCTCTAATTCAAAAACATTTCTATTTATCACCTATCTTTAATATTCTATTAACCATCACTTCCAAGATATAAACATTCATCCATGGCCGATTATGATATTAAAATGCACCCGTTTTTCAACATATATACACAACCAAACAATTTGGTTAAACTAAACCTCATACAAGCTCACTTCAACATTCGGTGAAGAGTAAAGAGCATTTTTATGCTCCAATAAAAAAAAAGACTTCCATAGCATTCATACAAACTTAAATCACTATACTCCATTTAATCTAGATTTCTATCTCAAATCATCTTATATTCGTCAACACTACAAATCAGAAATACTCCCCCATGGCCGAATCTAAGCATGTTAAATTCCAAAAAATTTAACATAATTTTGGTCATGTTCAAAGTGACCAGCTCAATTATGTAAGAATCTACTAAATTAAAACTCAATTACTCACCTTACAACAACATGCAATGGCCGGATGATGAAGGAGAAATTTCTTCTTTTCTTTTTCTTTAAGGAGAATCGGTGAAGAAGATGAAGGCAAGAGAGAGAAAAACCCAATTTATTTTATGTTCTTTTATTACTTAATATAATACCCATTAAAAATAAACATAAAATATTATGTTTATGATTAAAAATATGTTAAAAATTCCTCCCCCCATCATCATTACCGTCCACTATATCAAATTGTGGAAATTTGACATGCAAGTCCCTATTTGAGTAAAGCATTTCAATTGGCCTTCCTAAATTCATGCACTCTACTTTTCCCACTTTAACTATTTGATCCTTTTATTTAATTTAACATCAAAACAATTAAATTATCCTACGATATTTTTACTCATGCACAAACACTTAACATATACATCAAATAAATAAATAAAATATTTTTTTTTTAATTCGGATTCGTGGTTCCGAAACCACCGTTCCGGTTAGGGTCGAATTTGGGCTGTTACACTGGTGGTGTCATACTTCCTTTAGAACATGCATTTATAAATTAAAATTTTAAACAGCTTTGGAAAACCCTTTTGAACCCAAAATACAGCCGAGTTTTACAACCGGGCTTTGATACCATAAAATGTAACACCCCAAACCCGGCCCATGCGGTATGACCGGATCTGGCATGTCACGTGAAGAAGATGTGTAAAGAGCTTGTGGTTCTTACTAAAATAGGCGTTACTTGGTTGTGTTTAAGTAAACAAGTTTTGGATGTAAATATTTGATAAAATATAGCTATTTTTGAAAGATTGATTGATGAGTCAAAAATCGAGGTAGTGAACTTTAAAACCATGACTTTTAAAAATGACGTTGAAAATTTGAAAGAGAATCCGAGTTAAATTATTTGTACATATTTATTATGAAAACCGTTTATTAATCAATTTTGGAAAACCGTTATTTATGATTTTATAAAAATCCCCATTTAAAATAATGCAAGAAAAATAATAAGTATGGCTAAACATAAAACCAAATAAAAATATCCCAGAGGCCTTATTACAACTTTAAAACCCGAAATAATAAAAGCAACGAAATAATACGGAAAAGAAGTTTACTAATGTCCGAAAATAACATTCCAAAAGTATGGCCTCCACCGAGTCATCCATAGCCCCAATTCCTCGTCACTGAGCATTACCTACAAGGGTTAAGAAAAAGGGGGAGTGAGTTACAAGAACTCAATGTATAATCCCCTTACCGTCATCCACTGGGCCTGAACCCATATAACAATATCTTGGGCCTAAGCCCATTTACATAACAATATTAAAATGAGACAAATGTATGCAACCCAACCCATCCATCCATCACACCCCCGACCAGCCAATCACACCTGTGGGGATCAAGTCAACCCACCCCGCCGCTCACGCCAATTCGCAGGCAAGATGCCATTTAATTCGCAGGCAAGATGCCATTTATAATATATTTTTATTGTGGCCAGGCCACCGAAATCATAATGAAACATAATAACAAACATTTTTGTGGCAATGCCACCGGGCTACACTTCTCTTCAACATTTTTCCCATCGCATGCAAATTATGTAAATGCAACATATATAATAAAGCATAATATCCACAAATATAAACAACAATCATTAATCCAGTGATTTACTACCGTAAATCGGCCAATTATAGTACCTTGTAATACGGCCCACTAAAGCATTCTAGCAATTCGGCCAATAGGAGCATTTTGGTAAATCGGCCCGTAAGGGCATTTTCGTAATTCGGCCCATAAGGGCATTTTCGTAATTTGGTAATTTTACCCACTAAGGGTAATTCGGTAATCTCGCAACCCAGGGGTATTTCGATAGTTTACCCTCCAAGGGTATTTTGGTAATTTTGCAACCCAGACTTAACTACTAATGTGGGGCATAAAAACTAAAACTGTCCATCTGCGTCATATTGACTAAACTGACTATAACTCGAGTTAGTAAACTCGAAATTTAGATCCGTAAATTTTCCTTGAAACTAGACTCATATATCTTCTTAAAAAATATTTTCTAGAATATTTGGCTTAGCCATTTAGTACAGTTTATTCATTAAAATTTCCCTTGTTTCACTGACCAACGGTTCTGATCTCTCTTACCCTAAATTCAAATATCTCACTGTACAGTTTTCATATGTTGCTCCCACTTGTTTCTATTGAAAATAGGCTCACTAAGTAATCTATACATATAAATTATAAATCATAATTCACTTTGTACAATTTTAAATGATTTTTCCAAGACAGAACAGGGAACCACAAAGTCATTCAGAACCAGTCTCACTAAAATTAAAATATCACAGAATATAAAATTCTTCTTCCTACTCCGTTTCTTTCATATAAAAATAGACACAGTAAGCTTTAATTCTATATCTTATTCACTTTCTAATTCCCTTTCTCCTATTTTTCGTGATTTTTCAAAATCACATCACTACTGCTAACCAAAACTGTTTCATTACAAAATATGGTTGCCACTACGAACATACGCACGCCCGAGTGGTCACGGATGTCGGTTTCCAATTTTCTTCGATATTTTGACCGAACCACAGAACATTTCATGCAAACATTCAGAGAGGTATGAGATTACACACCATTTCAAACATGTATTCGGAAGGGTACGGGATTACACACCTGATTTGGATTTCCTAAAGAACCACTCTTCGTTGACCCTAGAACAATACCAACCAAAAGTTAGCCTCGAATTTCCAAAATATTTCATACCCAACGTATTACTTACACTTGAATCACTTACCACTACGTGACCTCCCTTTACGGAGTCTCGATATTCAACCCCGCCTTCTGACTACCACCACACGCTCCTTTACTGCAACTGATGTTAATGGTCCTCACCCTTTGATTATCAAAAGAATCGGCAAAAGACTGTTTCAGCTTAACTTAACTCAGAGAAAAGTCGAATGGAAGAAAAGATTTGGCACAACAGCAAAATGTAAGAACCACTATTCAGTTTTGGGACACACTACAATGGAAACCGAAAGATGAGAAGAATGGAATCAACCACTTGAAGATTAGGAGGGAAAAAGAAGTAGGGGCTTCGGCGAAGAAGAGATTTGCAACACACGGCTCAACTTGTACTAGCTAGAATTGGATGAAAAGAGAGAAAAGATGAGTAGAAGGAACACTATAGAAGAAGAGGGAATTTCGGCAAGGGGGAAATGTAACCAAAAGAAACAAAATATTAGGTAAAGAAAAAGTAACCCAAAAATGTGAAAATACCAGGGAGAGCTAGAGAAATTCGGCTCTCCCCCCCCCCCAAAACCATGTATCATCTCTTCCAAAAGATGAGTGTTGACCCCAAAATATTCTTTCCAAAACATCCACCACATAATAGGCCAACATGTTCCCTTCTCTTACCTTTTTCCTTCATTTCTTTCCTTGTTTTTCCCTTGCTTTCCTCTTTACCATATCCTTAGTCTTCTTTCCCAAATTAAAAAGTCTTCCTTACCATAATAAAGTCATGGCCGACACATGGAATGTAGCACAAAAATTAATACAAAATTTGCAATAGGTGGGATTTGAACCTCAGACCATTAGTACACTCCACACGCCACTTTCCTCTTTTACCAATAGACTCCTTGTGCTAGCAAAATGCACACTTATTTCCTTAAGTCTTAATGCCACTTACCTTCTCTCCTTTTAAGTGCTTAAACACAAAATTTATCTATAGCCTAACTTGAACCCGGAACTTCCTAGAAACCTCGTAACTTTCCAAAATCACCTTCCTAATAAGTCTAACTTGAAATAATATCGTTCTCTTGTTCTCAAAAATTTTAAACACTCCTACTCCCCAAGTCCCAATGGGTCCAACTCTACTAGGCCCAAATTCGGGTCGTTACAATTCTACCCTCCTTAAAGAAATTTCGTCCTCGAAGTTTCCAACCAACTACTAAACGCACTGCTCAAATCACACCACTATGCTTTTGCTGCGCACTCTGATCTTAATAACACTAATGTACTTTTAACATAATCTTGAATCCTCTTTCACACAACCAAACATCTAACCACAGAAGCAAACAGTTATCTACCACTTATACCTAAAATTTTCTACATCCAATCATCACGCCCAACCAAAACATACCTGGCTTGATGGTGATGAAACAATCCCGAGCCTTATGCTCCTTAGACCCGCATCTCAAGCATGCTCCAGACCTCCTCCAGGATTCTCCCGAATGATGCCTTCTGCAATATTCGCAAGCCAAAAAATTTGGACGTGCCTTAACACGCTTTTTTAACGAGATCATGACCCAAAAAGAACCGCGAGCTCTTTTCTTCTTACAGTCCATACACCCAACTCAAAGTGCTTCACTGATTCCTTTAACCTCCACCAATACTTCCTTAACTATCTGAGTCAGCTCAACCACCCAAGCTCGATCATGAGATCCTGTCTCAGCCACTGGCGATGCCAGCACCTCTCTTTCGAGCACATGCCTCGATACCGAAGATCCAACCCTAGCACCTCGGCCTCTATCACGGTCGCGTTTACCACGTCCACGTCCTCTAGCGCTCATGTTCACTAATGTCGATTTAATCTGATTACGAGTTTTATGAATCATTATGCTATTCAATTTTTATTAAACAATATTTTATGGAATATAAGAAGTGAAGTTGTTTTCGCAAAACGCATCCTAAAGTCTCAATCTCTATAGTTTCAGCTCCTAAAGCTAAATGTTCTAGAGTATTTCTACAGTCATACCACAATAATCATAAAATGAAAACAAGACTTACTGACTTGGTGCCGGATACTCGTGGTGCCATACTTCCTTTAGAACATGCATTTATAAATTAAAATTTTAAATAGCTTTGGAAAACCCTTTTGAACCCAAACTACAACTGAGTTTTTCAACCGGGCTCTGATACCATAAAATGTAACACCCCAAACCCGGCCCATGCGGTATGACCGGATCTGGCATGTCACGTGAAGATGTGTAAAGAGCTTGTGATTCTTACTAAAATAGGCGTTACTTGGTTGTGTTTAAGTAAACAAGTTTTGGATGTAAATATTTGATAAAATACAGCTATTTTTGAAAGATTGATTGATGAGTCAAAAATCGAGTTAGTAAACTTTAAAACCATGACTTTTAAAAATGACGTTGAAAATTTGAAAGAGAATCCGAGTTAAATTATTTGTACATATTTATTATGAAAACCGTTTATTAATCAATTTTGGAAAACCGTTATTTATGATTTTAGAAAAATCCCCATTTAAAATAATGCAAGAAAAATAATAAGTATGGCTAAACATAAAACCAAATAAAAATATCCCAGAGGTCTTATTACAACTTTAAAACCCGAAATAATAAAAGCAATGAAATAATACGGAAAAGAAGTTTACTAATGTCCGAAAATAACATTCCAAAAGTATGGCCTCCACCGAGTCATCCATGGCCCCAAGTCCTCGTCACTGAGCATTACCTACAAGGGTTAAGAAAAAAAGGGGGAGTGAGTTACAAGAACTAAGTGTTTAATCCCCTTACCGTCATCCACTGGGCCTGAACCCATATAACAATATCTTGGGCCTAAGCCCATTTACATAACAATATTAAAATGAGACAAATGTATGCAACCCAACCCATCCATCCATCACACCCCCGACCAGCCAATCACACCTGTGGGGATCAAGTCAACCCACCCCGCCGCTCACGCCAATTCGCAGGCAAGATGCCATTTAATTCGCAGGCAAGATGCCATTTATAATATATTTTTATTGTGGCCAGGCCACCGAAATCATAATGAAACATAATAACAAACATTTTTGTGGCAATGCCACCGGGCTACACTTCTCCTCAACATTTTTCCCATCCCATGCAAATTATGTAAATGCAACATACATAATAAAGCATAATATCCACAAATATAAACAACAATCATTAATCCAGTGATTTATTACCGTAAATCGGCCAATTATAGTACCTTGTAATACGGCCCACTAAAGCATTCTAGCAATTCGGCCCATAGGAGCATTTTGGTAAATCGGCCCGTAGGGGTATTTTCGTAATTCAACCCATAAGGGCATGTTCGTAATTTGGTAATTTCACCCACTAAGGGTAATTCGGTAATCTCGCAACCCAAGGGTATTTCGATAATTTACCCTCCAAGGGTATTTTGGTAATTTCGCAACCCAGACTTAACTACTAATGTGGGGCATAAAAATTGAAATTGTCCATCTGCGTCATATTGACTAAACTGACTATAAATCGAGTTAGGAAACTCGAAATTTAGATCCGTAAATTTTCCTTGAAACTAGACTTATATATATTCTTACGAACAATTTTCTAGAATTTTTTGCTTAGCCATTTAGTACAGTTTATTAATTAAAGTTTCCCTTGTTTCACTGACCAACGGTTCTGACCTCTCTTACCCTAAATTCAAATATCTCACTGTACAGTTTTCATATGTTGCTCCCACTTGTTTCTATTGAAAATAGGATCACTAAGGAATCTATACATATAAATTATAACTCATAATTCACTTTGTACAATTTTAAATGATTTTTCCAAGATAGAATAGGGAACCACGAAGTCATTCAGAACCAGTCTCACTAAAATTAAAATATCACAGAATATAAAATTCCTCTTCCTATTCCGTTTCTTTCATATAAAAATAGACACAGTAAGATTTAATTATATATCTTATTCACTTTCTAATTCCCTTTCTCCTATTTTTTGTAATTTTTCAAATTCATGTCACTGCTGCTAACCAAAACTGTTTCATTGCAAAATATGGTTACCACTACGAACATACGCACGCCCGAGTGGTCACGGATGCCGGTTTCTGGTTTTCTTCGATATTTCGATCGAATCACAGAACATTTCATGCAAACATTCAGAGAGGTATGAGATTACACACCATTTCAAACATGTATTCGGAAGGGTACGGGATTACACACCTGATTTGGATTTCCTAAAGAACCAATCTTCGTTGACCCTAGAACAATACCAACCAAAAGTTAGCCTCGAATTTCCAAAAGATTTCATACCCAACGTCTTACTTACACTTGAATCACTTACCGCTACGTGATCTCCCTCTACAGAGTCCCGATATTCAACCCCGCCTTCTGACTACCACCACACCCTCCTTTACTGCAACTGATGTTAATGGTCCTCACCCTTTGATTATCAAAAGAATCGGCAAAAGAGTGTTTCGGCTTAACTTAACTCAGAGAAAAGTCGAATGGAAGAAAAGATTCGGCACAACAGCAAAACGTAAGAACCACTATTCGATTTTGGGACACACTACAATAGAAACCGAAAGATGAGAAGAATGGAATCAACCACTTGAAGATTAGGAGGGAAAAAGAAGTAGGGGCTTCGGCCGAGAAGAGATTTGCAACACACAGCTCAAATTGTACTAGCTAGAATTGGACAAAAAGAGAGAAAAGATTAGTAGAAGGAACACTATAGAAGAAGAGGGAATTTCGGCAAGGGGGGAATGTAACCAAAAGAAAAAAAATATTAGGTAAAGAAAAAGTGACCCAAAAATGTGAAAATACCAAGGAGAGCTAGAGAAATTCGGCTCTCCCCCCCCCCCAAAAAAAAAACCATGTATCATCTCTTCCAAAAGATGAGTGTTGACCCCAAAATATTCTTTCCAAAATCACCTTCCTAATAAGTCCAACTTGAAATAATGCCATTCTCTTGTTCTCAAAAATTTTAAACACTCCTACTCCCCAAGGCCCAATGGACCCAATTCTACTAGGCCCAAATTCGAGTCGTTACAATTCTACCCTCCTTAAAGAAATTTCGTCCTCAAAATTTCCAACCAACTACTAAACGCACCGCTCAAATCACACCACTATGCTTTCGCTGCGCACTCTGATCTTAATAACACTAATGTACTTTTAACATAATCTTGAATCCTCTTTCACACAACCAAACATCTAACCACGCATAAAAGCAGCTTATCTACCACTTATACATAAAATTTTCTACATCCAATCATCACGCCCAACCAAAACATACCTGGCTTGATGGTGATGAAACAATCCCGAGCCTTATGCTCCTTAGACCCGCATCTCAAGCATGCTCCTGACCTCTTCCAACATTCTCCCGGATGATGCCTTCTGCAATATTCGCAAGCCAAAAAATTTGGATGTGCCTTAACACGCTTTACGGAACGAGACTGTAACCCAAAAGAACCGCGAGCTCTTTTCTTCTTACAGTCCATACACCCAACTCAAAGTGCTTCACTAATTCCTTTAACCTCCACCAATACCTCATTAACTATCTGAGTCAGCTCAACCACCCAAGCTCGATCATGAGATCCTGTCTCAGCCACTGGCGATGCCAGCACCTCCCTTTCGAGCACATGCCTCGGTACCGAAGATCCAACCCTAGCACCTCGGCCTCTATCACGGTCGCGTTTACCACGTCCACGTCCTCTAGCGCTCATGTTCACTAATGTCGATTTAATCTGATTACGAGTTTTATGAATCATTATGCTATTCAATGTTTATTAAACAATATTTTATGGAATATAAGAAGTGAAGTTGTTTTCGCAAAACGCATCCTAAAGTCTCAATCTCTATAGTTTCAGCTCCTAAAGCTAAATGTTCTAGAGTATTTCTACAGCCATACCACAATAATCATAAAATGAAAACAAGACTTACTGACTTGGTGCCGGATACTCGTGGTGCCATTGTAATATCCCGGGTTAGGGGGCTATTTCTTTTTGTCATGGCATGTTCTGCATGTTGTTAGTATGCTAGGTTGCTATCTCTATGTTTTTGGGGCTTAATTATAGCCTAGGTGTATGCCTGAGTGGTTGGGAGAATTTTAGTTTTTAGGCTTTATAGGAAGGGAGCTGAGGTAGCTGGGGTTTAAGAAAATAAATGGTGGTTTCTTTGCACAAAAGAAGTGTTAGCAAAGTGGCAAAGCAAGGCGCCACTTGGAGCTTGTGTGTGGCGTCATTTGCAAGGGAGGGGAGGTCCAGGTGTTCGAGCAAACAGAGTCCCCTTTTGTTACCTATTTTGGACGGCATGGGAGTAGAGGTAGAGAGCAACTAGAACACTACCTTGGACCAAGTCTTCATATTCAAATGAGGGGTGGAGAGCATTTGTTGGAGGGAGAGTTGGTCATGTAGTTTGAAATGGTGGTTGGGAGTGAATGGGGATATGGCCGAAATTTTGGGGGAGTTTTGGGAGTGGCCACAGGTAGGTGTTGGTGGAGGGACGGCTTGGTAAGGGGAGTGGTGGTAGCGAAATTCATTTTGGCATTTTGGCATTAATTCGGTCACTTTTGGTTTCAAACCTTTTTCCTCTTTTGTTGTCAATAGTAGCCGAATTTCTCCAAGTAAGCTCTCATTTTCTTCCTTGTGAAAACCGAAAGCTTAAGCAATTCCACCTTTCCGAAATTGCTTTGTTTCCCTTGACTTTTATTGGTAGCCAAACCCATTCTCCAAAGCTCTCTCTCCATTTCTTCTTTCTTCCAAAACCGTAAGTACTCTCCCTTTACCCATTTTTGTTTTCTTTCTA
This sequence comes from Gossypium sturtianum, assembly GCA_025698515.1. NCBI lineage: Eukaryota > Viridiplantae > Streptophyta > Magnoliopsida > Malvales > Malvaceae > Gossypium > Gossypium sturtianum. Next base: position 31,165,992 of record CM046949.1, read on the forward strand.
TCTTAACACTTTTGAGCCGAATCTTCCTTCCATCTTGACCGAATACCAATCCCCTTCTGTACACCTTTCTCTTGTGTTTCTTCTTTGGGAATAAGCCGAATTCTTTCTTCATCTTGTTCTAAAAGTTGGCCGAACCTCTCCTCTCCTAGAAGTCATAGGTTGGCCGAATATTGGGTGTTGGTAAGTGCAAGGCCGAATGGCCATATCTTCCTCTTTTGATCTTTTTGGTTATGGTTTGGTTAAGGGCCGAAGTTGGTCATTTTGGAAGGGTACTAATCTCTTCGTTATAGGGTCTTTGGATTGCGGAATCAAGCAAGAGGAGTCATTTTCTGTTGACCGATTGGTGAGTTGGGGGTAAGCGATTGGGTTGTTAGTTCATTCTTTTAATTTCGTTTAATCAGGAGTTGTAAATGATTAACCGTTCTCTTGTGAAGGTGTGACCGATTGTGGGTAGAAGAACCACTGTGGTTCGGGTTTGGTAGGGAATCAAACCAAGTGAAGGTGATGATCCGATATTAACCCCTTTGGTTGAGTGTCTTTGGCCGAATGGTCTTAGTGCCTAATCCTATGTTGGCCAATTGTTGTAGGAGCTAGTAACCGAAGGGACTTAGAGCGCTTTTGTCAGGATTGTTAAACTCGAGTATACCAGGTGTGTAACTAACACACTCTCTACTTAGTAACGCTTGTTAATAAACTTGATTGCTTAATAAGATTGAAACAAAGTGAGAAGGATGATTGGATACCCAAAAAGGGTATGTGTAATACGATTCGGGTAAGTCTGTTTCTATGATGAGTATTAATGATAATACATGATACCATGATTTATATTATGCATGTTATGTGTTGTAATGCTTGATATGTGGGCATGATATGCATGGCTTGTATGAGATGCATAATCCCATGAGTATGGTATGTTGATGGGTGATATGAGAGGAGGGAGCGTTGATATTTTGTCTTTGTGAGCACCAGTGTTTTGGTAACACACTTTGTGACTTTGGGTCACCAAAGCTTTGGTAGCACATTTGTGTCTTTGGGACACCAGAGGTTGGGCACCTCATTGCGACTTGTCCCTGTGGTTAACACCACCGTGGGTTGGCCCCACATTGAGATATGGGATCGTCTGCTAGTGATTGGGTATCACACGATGGGTTGGCCCCATCACCAGATTTGTGACTACGGTCACCAAAGGCTTTGGTAGCACACTGCTGTGTCTTTGGGACACGGAGGTTTGGCACCTCATTGCGACTTGTCCCCGTGGTTTGACCACCGTGGGTTGGCCCCACTTGAGATATGGGATCGTCGCTGGTGATTTGGTATCACCACGATGGGTTGGCCCCATCATCATCTGGATTTGTGACTACGGTCACCAAAGGTGCTTTGGTAGCACATCGTGTCTTTGGGACACCAGTGGTTTTGGTACCACAATGATGGATATTGTGTCTTTGGGACACCAGTGTTTTGGTAACACATTGTGACTATATGTCACCAAGTGGTTTGGCACCACCACCGGTGGTTTGGTACCACACGGGGTAGAAAAGCGATATGGATGGTTAGGATCGGGTTGCATTAATTATGTTGCTATGTATGATGTGTGTTAGCATGTTGTTTCTTCGGGAGCGGGATTTGCACATCGAGTCACTCGACTCACCCTCTCCTTTGATTTTTTCAGGTGACTCGTAGATGCGGACTTGGGGCCGGGATGGACTCGAGGTGCTTATGCCATCTTTGAATAAAGTTCTTACTCGGACTCTACTATTTGGGTACTTTAGTTTATTACTTTAAATTGGGTTTTATTTCGGATTGTAAAAGGCCTTTTTAAGTTATGTTTTATGTTGTCTATGTTTTAAGTTGGTTTTTATATGCCTTAACAAAGTAACTCGGAATAAGTTCTACTAAAAGCTGGAAAGACAATGTTTCAAATTATAACGCAACGTGTTTTTAAACTATACCATCGGGTATCGCACTAAGTTCACGATAAACAAATACTAAAAGGTTTCCAAATCAAACTTGTAGTCTCCTAAGTTCTAAAGTGTTTTATGTATCAATGAGAAACTAATGGGGTTTTAAATGGTAATAACCCGTGTTAACTACACATTACGCTAAGTTTTCAAAATCTTCGGTTTCAAATACATCAACCGTTTTTTTAACAAGACTACTCAAATTTGTTTCAAACACACTTGTGTTTCCACTCGCCTTTTAAACGGAAAATCTGATCTCTCAAAAGCATTTTCCAGTAGCATACCAGTCCGGACGTGGTGTCTTGTCCGGGTTGGGGTGTTACATTTATGGTATCGAGCCAAGTTCAAAGGCTCACTGTGGGCTGAGGCCCAAAAAGGTTTTCAAAAGTCTGCTTAAGTGTTTGTTTTGAAAGTATGGTTTGAAAGGCATGGCACCGAGTCCTCGGCACTAGTTCGCCCAGGTAAGTACCCAGTGCACTATTACTTGTGATTTGATGATTAGCGTGAGTATGCTACTTTAGAGATTGAGACCGATAGGATTCGTGAACTCGCGAGAACAAATCCTCTTTAATGTTCATAAGACTTGCTTTTAAACAAGTGGAATAAATCTTGATGCATAAAATTCCTTAACGGAATCACGTAGAAAGATTTGACATGAGCACTCGAGGCGGACGTGGCCGTAATACTCGTGGTAGAGGTAGGGTAGAATGATCGCTTTACGAGCAGTAGGATCAGGCGGGGTTCGTAAAATGAGATACCGGCTCGCCACCAGTGGAGGTGGTGAGTTCCAAGATCGGGCCCAGGGACGACGCGGTGTCACGAGCGATCTTTGCGAGTGTTGGAAAGGGTAGCCAAAGGGCGGTGGTGGTGCGGGAGTTAGGAAATTGTTCTCGGCGACTTCGGGCCAATGGGGCCGAATTCTTCCGAGGTGTCTCTGGGGTTGCTCCTAGCACCGCTTTGAATATTGGCCGGAGGCAAGCGAGCGGATCATGGATGATCTGGACTTGACACCGGGAGAAGCCGAAGGGTATCATATCGCTTCTCCGGGATGAGTCATATCGGTGGTGGCTCACGGTTCGGGATAGTGTGGCGTGAGAGGATTTGACATGGGATTACTTCAGAGTGCATATCAAAAGAAATACATCGGGGCTAGTTATATCGACTCCCAAAGAAAGGCATTTCGAGGCTTGTTCGAGGAGTAAGTCCGCATTCTTGAAATGCAGGCCGAGTTCCCGGTCGAGTAGGTATGCCGGGCATTGTAGCCACCGAGCATGAGAGGTGTGTTCGTTTCGAGGATGGTCTCGAGACGAGTTGAGGTTGCTTGATTCCTCGCCGGAGCGCCTTGTTTGTTTGTCTTAGTTGAGAAGGCTAAGGTAGCCGAGGGTGTCAAAGAATCGGTAAGAGCAGAGCATGGACGGGGAGTAGGCTTAAGAGGAGCTTCGGGTCTTACAGTCCGTCGGGTAACTCCGCAGAAGAGGGGCTAGACCGAGTGAGCGTAATCGATCCGCTAGGGTTGTTCTTTGCTAGGCGGGGACCGCCGCAGCGATGTAATCGGTGTGGGAAATCTCACCGGGTGGTTGCCGGATCGGTGGAAAAGGTTGCTTCGAATGTGGTTCTCTGGATCATCGCATTAGGGATTGTCCGCGTAGGATGGCCGAGATTCGGTCGGAGAGTCGAGCCGTGTCGATTCGGAGGTAATGGACCGCCACCGCAGAGGGGCCGTGGTAATGGTAGAGGTGGTAATGGTTGCAGTCGGGGCCTTGGAGCACCGGGCGAGAGGTGCGGTGGTTTTGATGCTAGACGGCTGGATTGGTATATCTTTGCGGCGTCGAGAGGAGAAGCGACGCTTGCCGGACGTCATAACCGATGACGTTCTTGATTTTTGGTACCCCTTATATGCTTTAATTGATGTGGGTTCTACGCACTCTTATGTTGCTAGTAGTATAGTCGAGACAATGGACTTAGACTCGAGATATCTTCTAGGCGGATGATCGTGATTAGTCCGTTAGGTCACTCTGTAGTAGTAGATAAGTTGTTTAGAGATGTACCTCTAGAACTCCAAGGGGTAGTATTTGTCACGATCCGATGGAACCGCCGTTTGGGGAGTTCGATCCGATTCTTGGGATGGATTGGTGGTTAAGTACCGAGCGAGGTTGGATTGCGCGACCAAGCGCATGGTTCTTAAGACGGTTGATGGTGATGAGGTGGCTATGATAGGTAATCGGAGGGATTACTTATCAAATGTGGTATCTGCTTTGAAAGCGGAGAAGATGGTCGGGGAAGAATGCGGCGTATGTAGTTCATGTGTATGCCTTGGAGGCTAGAGAGTGCTGCTGTTGAGAAGGTTCGTCTTGTTAAGGAATTTGCTGATGTGTTTCTGAGGAGCTTAGGGTTTGCCGCCGTGATCGTGAGGTAAAGTTCGGGATTGATCTGTTACCGGATCGCGCCGGTGTCTATTGCTCCGTATAGGATGGCGCCGAAGGAGTTGGTGGAGCTTAAGGCTCGAGATCCGGGAGTTATTGGATAGAGGTTTCATCGGGCCAAGTGTTTCGCCGTGGGCGCGCGGTACTCTTTGTCAAGAAGAAAGATGGCTCGATGCGGATGTGCATAGACTACCGCTTGATTGAACAAGTCGGCGATTAAAAACAAGTATCCGTTGCCACGGATAGATGACTTGTTTGATCACCGGGAGGTGTTGCGGTATTTTCAAGATCGACTTGAGTGCCGGTATCACCGCTAAAGGTTAAGGAGGCGGATATCCATAAAACAGCGTTTGGACTCGGTATGGGCACTACGAATTTACGTAATGCCGTTCGGGTTGACCAACGCCGCCGGCGGCGTTTATGGATATGATGAACAGGTGTTTTCAAAGATATCTAGATCGATTCGTGGTGGTTTTCATAGACGACATCTTAGTATACTCAAGGACGGAGGAAGAGCATGATGCGCATTTGAGGGTGGTGCTGCAGATTTTGAGGAAAAGCAACTCTATGCTAAGTTCGATAAGTGCGAGTTACGGCTTAGAGAAGTGACGTTCTTGGGTCATGTAGTGTCGGTGAGGGATTCGTGTAGATCCTCGTAAGATTGAGGCGATCTTGGATTGGAAGCCACCTAGGTCGCTGGTGAGATTCGAGTTTTCTGGGTTTGGCGGGATACTACCGAAGGTTTGTTGAGGGTTTCTCGTTAATAGCAAATACGCCGATGACCAAGTTGTTAAGGAAAGAGGTTCCGTTTGTATGGACCGAGAAACAACAGAAAGCTTCGATAAGTTAAAGAAGATTTTGACCGAGGCTCCGGTTCATTCAACTTTGAGGCTGGTAAGGAATACACAGTTCTTGCGATGCATCACATACGGGCTTGGGTTGTGTGTTGATGCGGGAAGGTAAGGTGGTGGCTTACGCTTCCGCATTTGAGGCCACACGAGGTCAACTATCCGACGCTTGCGATTTGGAGCTAGCGGTGTAGTGTTCGCCTTAAAGATTTGGAGGCACTACTTGTATGGAGAGAGATCGATAGTCTACACGGATCATAAGAGTCTCAAGTATCTACCGACTCGTAAGGACTTGAATTTGAGGCGCGCGTAGATGGGTCGAATTGTGAAAGATTATGATTTGCTCGATTGAGTATCATCCGGTAAGGCTAACGTGGTAGCGACGCGTTGAGCCGTAAGGTTGTTTCGGACTTAAGAGCTTTGTTTGCCCATTTGAGTTTGTATGACGACGGGGAGTATTCTCGCGAGCTACGAGTTAAGCCTACTTGGGTTGAAGCGGTCGAGAGAAAACAATTGTTGGATGAGGTTACGAGTGCGCGAAGGTTGCAAGTGTTAGATGGTGGTTTGGAGGGTTACTGATTTGTCTAGTGACGAGGTTCTGTGTGTTTTCAAGGTAAGGCTTGTATGCCCAAAGATGTTGGTGAGGCGAAGATTCTTCAGACGCACATAGCAGATCCTCATGCTATGCATCTTGGAGGTAGCAAAATGTATAAGGATCTTAGAGAGCGCTTTTGGTGGCTTTGGTTTGAAGAAAGAGGTGACAGAGTTTGTTGGGAAATGTCGACTTGTCGCCAGGTCAAGGCCGAACATCGATTCCGCCGTCGGGTTTGCTTCACTGTGAAAATTCCGCAGATGGAAGTGGGAGAGGATAACCATGGATTTTGTCGGTGGGTTACCGCTTCGCCAAGCGAGAAGGATTCGATTTGGGTAGTGGTGGATCGTCCGACTAAATCGGCTCACTTTATTCCGGTGAGGGTTGACTACTCACTTGAAGCTAGCTAAGTTTGTATGTTTCGGAGATCGTGAGGTTGCACGGTGTGCCGATTTCGATAATCTCGGATAGGGATCCCAGTTTTTACGTCAAGGTTAAAAAGCACCGCATCGGGCTCTGGGTACTCGTTTGGATTTCAAAGACGGCTTTTCACCCGCATGATCGACGGACAATCGAAAGGGTTATTCGAGATCTTAGAGGATATCTTTGAGAGGTTGTGTCTTGGATTTGAGGTAATTGGGAGGAGTTTCTACCATTAGCCGAGTTTGCCTACAACAACTTGATTACCAAGCGAGCATCAAGATGGCACCGTATGAGGCGTTATATGGTAGGAAGTGTCGCTCACCTACATGTTGGGCGGAGTTGGGTGAACGTCAATTGTTGGGACCCGAGTTGGTAGGCGGAGGCGAGGACAAGGTCAAAGTGATTCGAGACTCGATTGAAGGAAGCTTGGACCGGCAAAAGTCTTATGCTTGATCTTAAGCGAAGAGATATAGAGTTTGCTTTGTGGGAGATCGAGTTTTCCTAAAGGTTTCACCTTGGAAGAAGGTGCCGAGGTTCGGGAAGAAGGGCAAGCTTAGTCCGAGGTTCATTGGGCCGTATAAGGTATTGAGGCGAGTTGGGCGGTGGCGTGATCGACTTGAGTTGCCAGCAGAGCTTAGCCGATTCATGGCGTCTTTCACGTTTGATGCTTCGAGGTATCGTTCGGATCCGTCGCATGTGGTAGCGATGGAGGAAATCGAGGTGAATCGGTTTGACGGTGGAAGAGGAACCTGTGCGATTCTTGATCGGGATGTGAAGGTTACTGCGTGGGAAGTCCGTGCCTTTGGTTAAGGTACTTTGGCGGAATCATGGTATAGAAGAAGCGACATGGGAACCCGAGGATGCGATGAGACAAAGAATACCCGCAACTCTTTTGATCGTAATTTCGAGGTCGAAATTATTTTTAAGGGGGTAGAAGCTGTAATATCCCGGGTTAGGGGCTATTTCTTTTGTCATGGCATGTTCTGCATGTTGTTAGTATGCTAGGTTGCTATCTCTATGTTTTTGGGGCTTAATTATAGCCTAGGTGTATGCCCAGTGGTTGGGAGAATTTTAGTTTTAGGCTTTATAGGAAGGAGGCTGAGGTAGTGGGGTTTAAGAAAATAAATGGTGGTTTCTTTGCACAAAAGAAGTGTTAGCAAAGTGGCAAAGCAAGGCGCCACTTGGAGCTTGTGTGTGGCGTCATTTGCAAGGGAGGAGGTCCAGTGTTCGAGCAGCGAGGAGTCCCCTTTTTTACCTATTTTGGGCGGCATGGGAGTAGAGGTAGAGAGCAACTAGAACACTACCTTGGACCAAGTCTTCATATTCAAATGAGGGGTGGAGAGCATTTGTTGGAGGGAGACTTGGTCATGTAGTTTGAAATGGTGGTTGGGAGTGAATGGGGATATGGCCAAATTTTGGGGAGTTTTGGGGAGTGGCCGGTTGGTAGGTGTTGGTGGAGGGGACGGCTTGGTAAGGGGGAGTGGTAGCCAAATTCATTTTGGCATTTTGGCATTAATTCGGTCACTTTTGGTTTCAAACCTTTTTCCTCTTTTGTTGTCAATAGTAGCCGATTTCTCCAAGTAAGCTCTCATTTTCTTCCTTGTGAAAACTGAAAGCTTAAGCAATTCCACCTTTCAAAATTGCTTTGTTTCCCCTTGACTTTTATTGGTAGCCAAACCCATTCTCCAAAGCTCTCTCTCCATTTCTTCTTTCTTCCAAAACCGTAAGTACTCTCCCTTTACCCATTTTTGTTTTCTTTCTATCTTAACACTTTTGAGCCGAATCTTCCTTCCACTTGTTGACCGAATACCAATCCCATACAGTACACCTTTCTCTTGTGTTTCTTCTTTCGGAATAAGCCGAATTCTTTCTTCATCTTGTTCTAAAAGTTGGCCGAACCTCTCCTCTCCTAGAAGTCATAGGTTGGCCGAATATTGGGTGTTGGTAAGTGCAAGGCCGAATGGCCATATCTTCCTCTTTTGATCTTTTTGGTTATGGTTTGGTTAAGGGCGAAGTTGGTCATTTTGGAAGGGTACTAATCTCTTCGTTATAGGGTCTTTGGATTGCGGAATCAAGCAAGAGGAGTCATTTTCTGTTGACCGATTGGTGAGTTGGGGTGTTTATTGGGTTGTTAGTTCATTCTTTTAATTTCGTTTAATCGGGAGTTGTAAATGATTAACCGTTCTCTTGTGAAGGTGTGACCGATTGTGGGTAGAAGAACCACCGTGGTTCGGGTTTGGTAGGGAATCAAACCAAGTGAAGGTGATGATCCGATATTAACCCCTTTGGTTGAGTGTCTTTGGCCGAATGGTCTTAGTGCCTAATCCTATGTTGGCCAATTGTTGTAGGAGCTAGTAACCGAAGGGACTTAGAGCGCTTTTGTCAGGATTGTTAAACTCGAGTATACCAGGTGTGTAACTAACACACTCTCTACTTAGTAACGTTGTTAATAAACTTGATTGCTTAATAAGATTGAAACAGTGAGAAGGATGATTGGATACCCAAAAAGGGGTATGTGTACGATTCGGGTAAGTCTGTTCTATGATGAGTATTAATGATAATACATGATACCATGATTTATATTATGCATGTTATGTGTTGTAATGCTTGATATGTGGGCATGATATGCATGGCTTGTATGAGATGCATAATCCCATGAGTATGGTATGTTGATGGGTGATATGAGAGGAGGGAGCAGTGATATTTTGTGCTGACGAGCACCAGTGTTTTGGTAACACACTTTGTGACTTTGGGTCACCAGTGCTTTGGTAGCACATTTGTGTCTTTGGGACACCAGAGGTTGGGCACCTCATTGCGACTTGTCCCTGTGGTTAACACCACCGTGGGTTGGCCCCACATTGAGATATGGGATCGTCTGCTAGTGATTGGGTATCACACGATGGGTTGGCCCCATCACCAGATTTGTGACTACGGTCACCAGTGCTTTGGTAGCACACTGTGTCTTTGGGACACCAGAGGTTTGGCACCTCATTGCGACTTGTCCCTGTGGTTTGACCACCGTGGGTTGGCCCCACTTGAGATATGGGATCGTCTGCTAGTGATTTGGTATCACACGATGGGTTGGCCCCATCATCATCGGATTTGTGACTACGGTCACCAGTGCTTTGGTAGCACATCGTGTCTTTGGGACACCAGTGGTTTGGTACCACAATGATGGATATTGTGTCTTTGGGACACCAGTGTTTTGGTAACACATTGTGACTATATGTCACCAGTGGTTTGGCACCACCAGTGGTTTGGTACCACACGGGGTAGAAAAGGCGATATGGATGGTTAGGATCGGGTTGCATTAATTATGTTGCTATGTATGATGTGTGTTAGCATGTTGTTTCTTCGGGAGCGGGATTTGCACACTGAGTCACTCGACTCACCCTCTCCTTTGATTTTTTTCAGGTGACTCGTAGATGCGGACTTGGGGCCGGGATGGACTCGAGGTGCTTATGCCATGCTGAATAAAGTTCTTACTCAGACTCTACTATTTGGGTACTTTAGTTTATTACTTTAAATTGGGTTTTATTTCGGATTGTAAAAGGCCTTTTTAAGTTATGTTTTATGTTGTCTATGTTTTAAGTTGGTTTTTATATGCCTTAACAAAGTAACTCGGAATAAGTTCTACTAAAAGCTGGAAAGACAATGTTTCAAATTATAACGCAACGTGTTTTTAAACTATACCATCGGGTATCGCACTAAGTTCACGATAAACAAATACTAAAAGGTTTCCAAATCAAACTTGTAGTCTCCTAAGTTCTAAAGTGTTTTATGTATCAATGAGAAACTAATGGGGTTTTAAATGGTAATAACCCGTGTTAACTACACACTCTGGCTAAGTTTTCAAAATCTTCGGGTTTCAAATACATCAACCGTTTTTTTAACAAGACTACTCAAATTTGTTTCAAACACACTGTGTTTCCACTCAGCTTTTAAACGGAAAATCTGATCTCTCAAAAGCATTTTCCCCGTAGCATACCAGATTCGGACGTGGTGTCTTGTCCGGGTTTGGGGTGTTACAGCCATACTTCTTTTAGAACATGCATTTATAAATTAAAATTTTAAACAACTTTGGAAAACGCTTTTGAACCCAAACCACAGCTGAGTTTTGCAACCGGGCTCTGATACCATAAAATGTAACATCCCAAACCTGGCCCATGTGGTATGACCAGATCTGGCATGTCACGTGAAGAAGATGTGTAAAGAGCTTGTGATTTTTACTAAAATAGGCGTTACTTGGTTGTGTTTAAGTAAACAAGTTTTGGATGTAAATATTTGATAAAATACAGCTATTTTTGAAAGATTGATTGATGAGTCAAAAATCGAGGTAGTAAACTTTAAAACCATGACTTTTAAAAATGACGTTGAAAATTTGAAAGAGAATCCGAGTTAAATTATTTGTACATATTTATTATGAAAACCGTTTATTAATCAATTTTGGAAAACCGTTATTTATGATTTTAGAAAAATCCCCATTTAAAATAATGCAAGAAAATTAATAAGTATGGCTAAACATAAAACCAAATAAAAATATCCCAGAGGCCTTATTACAACTTTAAAACCCGAAATAATAAAAGCAACGAAATAATACGGAAAAGAAGTTTACTAATGTCCGAAAATAACATTCCAAAAGTATGGCCTCCACCGAGTCATCCATGGCCCCAAGTCCTCGTCACTGAGCATTATCTACAAGGGTTAAGAAAAAGGGGGGAGTGAGTTACAAGAACTCAGTGTATAATCCCCTTACCGTCATCCACTGGGCCTGAACCCATATAACAATATCTTGGGCCTAAGCCCATTTGCATAACAATATTAAAATGAGACAAATGTATGCAACCCAACCCATCCATCCATCACACCCCCGACCAGCCAATCACACCTGTGGGGATCAAGTCAACCCACCCCGCCGCTCACGCCAATTCGCAGGCTAGATGCCATTTAATTTGCAGGCAAGATGCCATTTATAATATATTTTTATTGTGGCCAGGCCACCGAAATCATAATGAAACATAATAACAAACATTTTTATGGCAATGCCACTGGGCTACACTTCTCTTCAACATTTTTCACATCCCATGCAAATTATGTAAATGCAACATACATAATAAAGCATAATATCCACAAATATAAACAAAAATAATTAATCCAGTGATTTATTACCGTAAATCGGCCAATTATACTACCTTGTAATACAGCCCACTAAAGCATTCTAGCAATTCGGCCCATAGGAGCATTTTGGTAAATCGGCCCGTAGGGGCATTTTCGTAATTCGGCCCATAAAGGCATTTTCGTAATTTGGTAATTTTAACCACTAAGGGTAATTCGGTAATCTCGCAACCCAGGGGTATTTCTATAATTTACCCTCCAAGGGTATTTTGGTAATTTCGCAACCCAAACTTAACTACTAATGTGGGGCATAAAAATTGAAACTGTCCATCTGCGTCATATTGACTAAACTGACTATAAATCGAGTTAGGAAACTCGAAATTTAGATCCGTAAATTTTCCTTGAAACTAGACTCATATATCTTCTTAGAAAATAGTTTCTAGAATTTTTCTCTTAGCCATTTAGTACAGTTTATTCATTAAAGTTTCCCTTGTTTCACTAACCAATGGTTCTGACCTCTCTTACCCTAAATTCAAATATCTCACTGTACAGTTTTCATATGTTGCTCCCACTTGTTTCTATTGAAAATAGGCTCACTAAGGAATCTATACATATAAATTATAACTCATAATTCACTTTGTAAGATTTTAAATGATTTTTTCAAGACAGAACAGGGAACCACGAAGTCATTCAGAACCAGTCTCACTAAAATTAAAATATCACAGAATATAAAATTCCTCTTCCTACTCCGTTTATTTCATATAAAAATAGACACAGTAAGATTTAATTCTATATCTTATTCACTTTCTAATTCCCTTTCTCCTATTTTTCGTGATTTTTCAAATTCACGTCACTGCTGCTAACCAAAACTGTTTCATTGCAAAATATGGTTACCACTACGAACATACGCACGCCCGAGTGGTCACGGATGCCGGTTTCCGGTTTTCTTCAATATTTCAACCGAATCACAGAACATTTCATGCAAACATTCAGAGAGGTATGAGATTACACACCATTTCTGAAACACCCCAAACCCGGCCCACGAGCTTTGACCAGATTTGGTATGTTCCTCAAGTAAACCGGTTCAAAGTTCTTTTGTTACTTAGGGAAAATTTGTGCGATTTTAAAAAAAATTGTTTTGGGTTGGGCTTGTGTTGAAAACCAATTTACCTTATATTGAAATCCATTTATTTAAGGTGACAAAACATGTAGGGTTTATTTTAAATTTAATTAACTTAATCTTTAATAAATAATATTTAATAACATAATAATTAAAAAAAACAGAAATAAAAGAGTTCACTATGGCATTATTACATCAATTAAAATCCCTAATAATTTAAAGTGCTTAAAAGTTAATAGTCCATAAAACAAAATATAAACTTCAAGCTGAGCATGGCCACCACAAGTTCTGCCGTCCCGGTCCATCACTGACATCACCTGAAAAAATATTCCCCAACGGGTGAGTCAAACAGACTCAATGTGTACACAAACACTAAATCAAAATAGAATCAGGCATACAAATGTTACGCATTCATATCATAGCATACAAATTATGATGCATTCCCAAACCAAACCTAATAAGCCATCCGCTACACTCCCCCGTACCAACCTGTACACCGTGGGGACTACTAAGTCGACCTTCCTTTCGCTACACTCCATATCGCGGTCTTAGGTCACCGCATTTGTGGTCTTAGGTCACCACATTCAGATATCGCGGTCTTAGGTCACCGCATTCGATTCATCGTGGTCTTAGGTCACCACATTCGGATACCACGGTCTTAGGTCACCGTGTTCGTGGTCTTAGGTCACCACATTCACTTACCCTTTCAATAACCCGTATGCCCCATTTTGTAATATGCATTAATATGCCAAAGATCACATTCTTATTCTCATGTTACAAATAACATATTTCATATTCCTAGTAGGAGTAGGAAACGTACCTGAGTACTTAGTACCATAAAATGGTACCTTAGCCACTTTCATATTCTTAATATCACATATTTTAATAAAACAGGCCATGAAACATATTAAGAAGTAATGTGGGGTACACACTGATTTGCTTAACCACTTCACAACTCCCAAATCGATCTACATCGCCTTAGATCTCAAGTTCCTACAATTGATTAATCACTTACTATTTAGCACAAAGCCTATTCGGCTAGAAAACCAAATCCTAGTAGGATTTGTATTCTTAAAGCTTACCTTGGTGTCGATTTGATGATTTAATCAAATCCCAGAAACTCGTATTTTTCCCCTTTGAAATCGGCTAGTCACTAAATCCCTTGAATTGGTTAGTTTTCGGCTTAAAACACATAATAATAGATCTACTACTAAAATAGGCCTTGGCCGAATTTACCTTTGTTCTTACCTTCCAAATCTTAAATCCCGAATTGGATCCTTGCTTCTTTATTGCTGTCGAAATCCCTATGTACCCATGTTAGATCCAATCTAACATTAAATCATAATAATATAGCTTATGGCCGAATGGTATTCATAACTTACCTTAGATCTTAGAAGTTCCAAAAGATACCTTCTTGTAGTTGACAATTTCTTAAATCCCGAAAACACCCTTCCATAACTCGGCCAAAATCCATAATAGAGATTAGTCCCTAAATTTTAGATAGGTTTAAAAATATAAAAGAATTGAAACCAAACTTTGGATCTTACCCTTTTTAAGAAATCGGTAGCACCCTTGTTAAAAGCCCCTTAAAGAATCGGCCTTGATGACTAGATGATAAAGTTTCAGCTTTTGGGATTTAATGGAGAAGTCGACTAGAGGTTCTCTTGGGGTATTTGGTTTCCACGAAAATAAGGAAAAGAAACTTGAGAATTTTGGCAATGGTGGACTATAGATTTGGCTTGACAAAAGAAAAAGAGAAGAGAAGAGAGGAGAGCACTCAGAAATTCGGCAGAGAGAGGAAGAGGAAGAAAAATTGATGAGTAGCCCTATTTCCATCCTTTTATAGTCGAAAATACTCCTCAGAATCCCTTACTTGGCCACCACTCTTCTTTATTTGATAGCTTTATCTCCTAATTTAAAATAATTAGAGAATAATCCTTTATTATCTCTTCAAAAATAATCCAAATTAAATCCCTTATTTATCACCTTATTAATCGAATATTAAAGAGAATAAAACTCCTCCTTTCTAGAAGGCTTGTGCCGTCCACCTCAGAGCTTCTGGAAGCAAAAATAAAACTTCTTTTATTTGCTTCCCAAGTGACTCGAACCAGTGCCCAACACCTTGCATGTGGCGCCATTTCCAGAGGCCCTAAGTGGCATCTTGAGCCACTTTTCCAAGCTTTGTTTGTTTGTCAAATTTCACAAACTTTTTCTTTTAAGGCCACCTTGCCTTAATTTCCTCTTTTAAACTTTAAAACTCGACATTTCTAAGTCATTTCTAAGTTTCCAAAAATTTTCGTTCGCTCAGTAAACTTGACATTTTCTTACATTTCCAAGTTTCCAGAAATGTGCACTTTCCTATTTTGAATCATTTCCAAATCATTTCCATCCATTTCCAAGTTTCCAAAAATGTTCACATTCCATTTTTTTTTAACTTAACATTTCCATACATTTTTAGGTTTCCAAAATTGTTCAAAATTTATTCTTAGTACATAAAACATGTTACTTCGTACAATTAAACCGAAAATGCATAGGCCCTTTCCAGGATGTTACAATTCTACCCCCTTAAAATAATTTCGTCCTCGAAATTTTCTTACTAAAATAATTGAGGGTATTGTTGTCGCATTGCCTCTTCTGGTTCCCACGAAGCTTTTTCCGATCCATGATTGTGCCATAACACCTTGACTAGAGGAACCGACTTCCTCCGTAGCACTTTCACATCACGTTCCAATATCCGAATCGGCTCTTCCTCGTAGGATAAGTCCGGCCTTAGCTCTACTTCTTCGACAATTACCACATGAGACGGATCCGATCGGTAACGACGTAGCATGGATACATGGAATACGTCGTGCATCATGTCGCAACTCGGTGGCAACTCCAATTGGTATGCCATCGCTCCAACTCGCCGATGCTCGATAGGGCCCTATAAACCTTGGGCTTAACTTCCTTGCGATCGAACCTCATTACCTTTTTCCAAGGCGAGACTTTCGAAACACTTGGTCTCCCACTTCAAACTCTATTTCCTTCCGCTTAGGTGCGTGCGACTTACGCCTATCGAGGCTTCCTTTAACCGTGCTCGAATCATCTCAACCTTCTCTTGATTTGACCACTAACTCTGGACCCAAAACTCGGCGTTCTCCTAACTCACCCAACAAGTAGGAGTTCTACACTTCCGACCATACAATGCTTCATATGGTGCCATCCGAATGCTAGCTTTGATAGTTTGTTGTTGTAGGCGAACTCGGCTAAAGGCAAATAGTCTTCCCAACTTCCTCGAAAATCCATCACACAGACCTCTCAACATATCCTCCAACACTTGTATAACTCGTTCGGTTCGCCTGTCGATTGTGGATGAAAAGCCGTAGTGAAGTCCAACTTAGTGCCTAAAGCTTGTTGAAGTGCCCTCCGAACCGAGATGTAAACCTTGGGTTTCTGCGCCGGAGATGATCGATCTTGGTACACCATGTAACCTCACAATTTCCGCCACATATAACTTAGCCACACCAAGAGAATAGTCAACTCTTACCGGGATGAAGTGCGCGGACTTAGTCAAACGGTCCACTACCACCCATACCGAGTCCTTCTTAGTAGGCGTAAGGGAAAGCCCACTAACGAAATCCATGGTAATTCTCTCCCACTTCCATTGCGGAATCTCGATTGGTTGAAGCAATCCTGATGGAACTTGGTGTTCAGCCTTAACTTGCTGACACGTCAAACATTTCCCCACAAATTCAGTCACTTCTTGCTTAAGATCAGACCACCAAAATTGTTCCCTTAGATCTCTGTATAGCTTAATGCCTCCGGGATGCATAGCATAAGGGCTACTATGCGCCTCCCAAAGAATCCTTTGTCTTAACTCCTTGTCCTTCGGCATACAGACTTTTCCTTTGTAACACAATACTCCTTCATCATTAACGCCATAATCCTTTAATTCCCGGATTCTGCGATTCTTTGTAACTTAGCACTTAGATCCTTATCAACCAAGCTGTCCCTCTTTCACCTCCTTCACCATGTGGGCTTGACTTGCAACTCGCCAACAGGCTTCCATCATCGTACAAACTTAAGTGAGCAAACATAGCCCTTAGATCCGACACACAACCTTCCGACTTAGGGCATCGGCTACCACATTCGCCTTGCCGGATGATATTCTATCGAGCAGTCGTAGTCCTTCAACAACTCCACCCACCTTCGTTGCCTCAAGTTCAACTCCTTACGAGTCAACAGATACTTAAGGCTCTTGTGGTGCATGTAGATCACCGACCTTTCTCCATAGAGGTAGTGCCTCCAAACCTTAAGGGCGAAAACCACTGCTTTGCGGTTCAAGTCATGAGTTGGGTAGTTAACCTCATGAGGCCTTAGTTGCCGAGGCGCATAAGCGACTACTTTTTCTTCTTGCATTAGCACACATCCTAATCCCGTATGCGAAGCGTCACGAAGACACCACAAAATCCTTCCCACCCTCACATTGAATTAACACTGGAGCCTCGTCAACACCTTCTTAAGGTTGTCAAAGCTCTTCATTGCTTATCGGACCATTCAAAGGGTACTTCCTTCCTTAGTAACTTTGTCAAAGGCGCGGCTATTGAGAGAATCCTTCTACAGACCTTCTGTAATAGCTTTGCCAAACCTAAGAAACTTGAATCTCACCACGGACCTAGGTGGTTTCCAATCCAACAACTGCGTCGATCTTCCTAGGATCCACTCTTATTCCTTCTGCGGATACCACATGCCCTAAGAATGCCACCTCCTTAAGCCAAAATCCACACTTGCTGAATTTGGCATAGAGCTTCTTCTCCTTAACACTTGTAGCACCACTCGGAGATGTTCATCATGCTCCTCTTCGGACTTAGAATACACCAAAATATCGTCGATGAACACAACGACGAACCTATCCAAGTAGGGTTGAAAAACTCGGTTCATCATATCCATGAACGCGGCTGGAGCGTTTGTCAATCCAAACGGCATCACCACAAACTCAAAATGGCCGTATCTTGTCCTAAAAGCGATCTTATGGATATCCGCCTCCTTCACCTTCAATCGGTGATATCCCGACCTTAAGTCTATCTTTGAGAATACTGCGGCCCCTTTCACCGATCGAACAAGTCATCGATCCTTGGCAAAGGATACTTGTTCTTGATGGTCGACTTATTCAATCGACGGTAATCTATGCACATACGCATATTTACGTCCTTCTTCTTTACAAAAATGCAATCGGTGCTCCCCATGGGGACACACTGGGTCGTATGAACCCACGATCCAACAACTCTTGGATTTGAGCCTTGAGCTCAACTAACTCCTTTGGCGCCATTCGGTATGGAGCGATTGACACAGGAGCTGTTCCCGGTAGTAAGTCTATTCTAAACTCCACCTCCCTATCTGGGGGTATTCCTGGTAATTCCTCCGGAAATACATTTTCAAAGTCTTTCACCGTTCTAACTCCACTGACACCTTCTTCCTTTCCACCTAACGCACTTACGAAGGCTAAGAATGCCTTGCACCATTTCTTAACCATTTTCTCAGCCTTCAACGCTGAAACTACGCTGGACAGGTAGTTTCTTCTCTCTCCGATCATTACTACTACTTCATCCTCCGGGGTCCTTAGTTCCATTCGTTTAGCCGCACAATCCAACACGTCTCGGTGCTCTACTAGCCAGCCCATTCCAAGTATAAGTTCAAACTCCCCGAAAGGTAGTTCCATTAAGTCAGCCCGAAAGTTCACTCCCTGAATCTCTAGGGGTACATTCAGAAAGATCTTATCCACCACTACGCTTAGGCCTAATGGGCTTACTACGATCATCCGCCTATCGGAAGGTTGTGGTCTAGGCCTAGTGTTTCCACTACACTACATGCAACATAGGAATGGGTCGAGCCCACATCAATTAGAGAAAAATAGGGCTTGTCAAAAATAAAGAACGTCACTCGGTTATAACGTCCGGCGCGTCTCCATCTTCCTCTCCGCGAACCGCATAAACCAAACTGGTTGCCTTGCCTCGGCGTTAGCGACACCTGCGCCTTGTGTTCCACGACCTCTGCCAAGACCATTACCTCATTACTCGAACCACGACCTCGTTGAGGTCTGCGGTCCTCCTCTACCATCGACTAACATTACGAGTCATTGGTGGCTTTCATCCGATTGCTTAGGACAATCCTTGATCACATGGTCCTTGGACCCACATCTAAAACATCCTCCTGTTTTTCTTCGGCACTCTCCTAAGTGCTTCTTTCCACACACATCACAAGGTCGATACCGCCCTTCGAACCAACTTGCTTTACCTCGCGGCCCATCAACTCTAGGCCTCTTATGAACCTTTCCAGGCGTTCTAAAACCTCTTTTGGGCCTATTCCTATCCATAGCTTTGCTTTGTAGAATCCTTGATTCCCGCAGACCACCTTGGCCTTTTCTACCAAAGCGTAAAACTCTCGCTCCCGATGCGGTGCTATCAACGATCTCGAGATCATCCCTTAGCCCGTCCTCAAAACGGACACGGCGCTCATGCTCGGTTGCCACTACTCCTCGAGCATATCGGCTCAACCTCGAAATTCACCTCATACTCCGCCATGGACTTGTTCCCTTGAACCGCCCCGAAATGCCTCCTTTGCTCATCAAGATACCTGGTTCCCACATACTTCTTCGAAATGCTTCCTTAACATATTCCCGTGTCGGATCCTCACCGTGGGCACCATCCCGAATACCAACCACCACCGATACACTTCATCGCGTAAATAAAGGCCACCATTCCTTTAACTTCTCCTCGGGGTCAAGTCAAGCTCATCCATGATGCGCTCTGTTGCTTCCAACCAAGACTCACCGAACCGGTGCCACACCGATACTCCACGAAACATTTCGGCTCCATTAGCTCGAAGCCGCTCGAGCCGCAGGACTTACGGGTTCTGAATTTCCTCCCGCACCACCCACCAACTCCAAAACTCGCAAAGACAAAACCACGACACACGCATCATCCCCCGTCCCGAGCTTGTCGCTCAACACCAACGGTGGGGGTGGTGGTGGCGATGGTATCTCATTGTCGGACCCTTGACCCGATCTAACGGGTTCGACACTGTCATCCTTCCTCTACCTCGTCCCACGACGGCCACGTCCTCTAGAGCTCATTTCTAACGTCGTGATCTAATTAAGAAGTTTTATGAATTAGTCTTTGTTTCACTTGATTACCCGCGAAGAAATTTTATGAAAAGAGTTTTAGGAGTGGTTCTTTCAGATGCACACAGTCTTTCCATTCATTCATCCATACATCCATCAAACAATCATGAACTCTCGTTCATTCGAGAGAAAGGTTGTAGTTTTCATTGTTATTGTTTTTTTTTCTTCTTCCACTACCTAGGGGTATTTCAAAGTGATTTTGGACCTCGGGGGTATTTTGGTGATTTTTTTCCAAGTCAGGTAAATTTGTAAAATCTTATAAATCGGGGATATTTCAAAGGTTGCAAAACTTTGAGGGTTCTTTTGAGAATTGTACTTTTCAAAACGGTGATGTTGCAAAAATTTTGGAAATCGAGGTCATTTTGGTAATTTTATAAGTTAGGGGCAATTTTGAAATTTCCAAAATTCAAGGTATTTTTGATAATTTGCAAATTAGGGTTTTGAACATTGATAAAATAATGAAATTTTGGCAAAATCTGTTGGGTAGTTGGTCATTTTATAAACCAAGGGTATTTTGGTAATTTTACCACTAGGGGCATTTTTGTATAAATCGGGAATCTTTCAAAAATTTTGTAAAGATGGTTTTCATGAATTTAGAAGAAAGTGTTAAGAGTTCTAAAACTAGGGTTTTGTTGTTTTTATAAAAACACGGCTAATTCCCTTTCGGGTTTTAGTTATTGTGTTTAGCCTATGACCGAGTCCTCTTGGTCAGGGTGAACCAAAGCTACACACCAGGCAAGATTCGAGTGGAGAGGAGGTGAGTCACGCGGATCGCTTAAATACCAAGCTCCCACCAAAACCATTCCTAGACATGCGCACGAGAGGTTGCCACACTGCTGAGCCCTCTCAGGTTAGGGTGAACCGAAGCTACACACCAGGTAGGATTCCTGCGAAGAGGAGGTGAGTCACTAGGACTGCTTAAATACCAGGCTCTTCCGGATCCAATCCTAGACATGCGCACAGGGGTTACCACACCCTAACTTAGTGACTTAGCCATGGGTTTGTTTAACGTTCCTTAAGTCTTATGTATTTGTGTTTGAGTAGACTAGTCCTAGGGTTCAAGTTCCTATCACGCTATTCTACGTTCCATTCCTTTTCTACCCTTCTAATATTCATTACACATAATCACACAAATAGTTAGGGTACTTACCGTGGATCATGGTCGGAGACTTTAGGTGCCATGCCAGAAAACCTGTTTGTTTCATAAAATATTTTCAAAAAAAAACTCATTTGGGCTCGCTTTGGAAACATTTTGGGCCTTGGCCCACAGGCCGAGAGTTTTAAAAACCTGGCTCTGATACCAAACTGAAACACCCCAAACCCGGCCCACGAGCTTTGACCAGATTTGGTATGTTCCTCAAGTAAACCGGTTCAAAGTTCTTTTGTTACTTAGGGAAAATTTGTGCGATTTTAAAAAAAATTGTTTTGGGTTGGGCTTGTGTTGAAAACCAATTTACCTTATATTGAAATCCATTTATTTAAGGTGACAAAAAATGTAGGGTTTATTTTAAATTTAATTAACTTAATCTTCAATAAATAAAATTTAATAACATAATAATTAAAAAAAACAGAAATAAAAGAGTTCACTATGGCCTTATTACATCAATTAAAATCCCTAATAATTTAAAGTGCTTAAAAGTTAATAGTCCATAAAACAAAATATAAACTTCAAGTCGAGCATGGCCACCACAAGTTCGCGCCCGTCCGGTCCATCACCGATCATCACACTGAAAAATATTCCCAACGGGTGAGTCAAACAGACTCAATGTGTACACAAACACTAAATCAAAATAGAATCGGGCATACAAATGTTACGCATTCATATCATAGCATACAAATTATGATGCATTCCCAAACCCAAACCTAATAAGCCATCCGCTACACTCCCCGTACCAACCTTGTAATCGTGGGGACTACTAAGTCGACCCTCCTTCCGCTACACTCCATATCGCGGTCTTAGGTCACCGCATTTGTGGTCTTAGGTCACCACATTTAGATATCGCGGTCTTAGGTCACCGCATTCGATTCATCGTGGTCTTAGGTCACCACATTCGGATACCACGGTCTTAGGTCACCGTGTTCGTGGTCTTAGGTCACCACATTCACTTCCCCTTTCAATAACCCGTATGCCCCATTTTGTAATATGCATTAATATGCCAAAGATCACATTCTTATTCTCATGTTACAAATAACATATTTCATATTCCTAGTAGGAGTAGGAAACGTGCACAGTACTTAGTACCATAACATGGTACCTTAGCCACTTTCATATTCTTAATATCACATATTTTAATAAAACAGCCATGAAACATATTAAGAAGTAGTGTGGGGTACACACTGATTTGCTTAACCACTTCACTTTGAACTCCGAAATCTGATCTATCGCCTTAGATCTCAAGTTCCTACAATTGATTAATCACTTACTATTTAGCACAAAGCCTATTCGGCTAGAAAACCAAATCCTAGTAGGATTTGTATTCTTAAAGCTTACCTTGGTGTCGATTTGATGATTTAATCAAATTCCAGAAACTCGTATTTTTCGCCTTTGAAATCGACTAGTCACTAAATCCCTTGAATTGGTTAGTTTTCGGCTTAAAACACATAATAATAGATCTACTACTAAAATAGGCCTTGGCCGAATTTACCTTTGTTCTTACCTTCTAAATCTTAAATCCTAATTGGATCATTGCTTCTTTATTATCACGAAATCCCTATGTACCCATGTTAGATCCAATCTAACATTAAATCATAATAATATAGCTTATGGCCGAATGGTATTCATAACTTACCTTAGATCTTAGAAGTTCCGAAAGATACCTTCTTGTAGTTGACAATTTCTTAAATCCCGAAAACACCCTTCCATAACTCCTACCAAAATCCATAATAGAGATTAGTCCCTAAATTTTAGATAGGTTTAAAAAATATAAAAGAATTGAAACCAAACTTTGGACCTTACCCTTTTTAAGAAATCGGTAGCACCCTTGTTAAAAGCCCCTTAAAGAATCGGCCTTGATGACTAGATGATAAAGTTTCGGCTTTTGGGATTTAATGGAGAAGTCGACTAGAGGTTCTCTTGGGGTATTTGATTTCCACGAAAATAAGGAAAAGAAACTTGAGAATTTTGGCAATGGTTGACTATAGATTCGGCTTGACAAAAGAAAAAGAGAATAGAAGAGAGGAGAGCACTCAGAAATTCGGCAGAGAGAGGAGGAGGAAGAAAAATTGATGAGTAGCCCTATTTCTTTCCTTTTATAGCCGAAACTACTCCTCAGAATCCCTTACTTGGCCACCACTCTTCTTTATTTGATAGCTTTATCTCCTAATTTAAAATAATTAGAGAATAATCCTTTATTATCTCTTCAAAAATAATCCAAATTAAATCCTTTATTTATCACCTTATTAATCGAATATTAAAGAGAATAAAACTCCTCCTTTCTAGAAGGCTTGTGCCGTCCACCTCGAGCTTCCGAAGCAAAAATAAAACTTCTTTTATTTGCTTCCCAAGTGACTCGAACCCAGGCCCAACACCTTGCATGTGGTGCCATTTCCAGAGGCCCTAAGTGGCATCTTGTGCCACTTTTCCAAGCCTGTTTGTCTGTCAAATTTCACAAACTTTTTCTTTTAAGGCCACCTTGCCTTAATTTCCTCTTTTAAACTTTAAAACTCGACATTTCTAAGTCATTTCTAAGTTTCCAAAAATTTTCGTTCGGCTCTGTAGAACTTGACATTTTCTTACATTTCCAAGTTTCCAAATGTGCACTTTCCTATTTTGAATCATTTCCAAATCATTTCCATCCATTTCCAAGTTTCCAAAAATGTTCACTTTCCATTTTTTTTTAACTTAACATTTCCATACATTTTCAGGTTTCCAAAATTGTTCAAAATTTATTCTTAGTACATAAAACATGTTACTTCGTACAATTAAACCGAAAATGCATAGGCCCTTTCCAGGATGTTACAATTTCAAACATGTATTCGGAAGGGTACGGGATTACACACCTGATTTGGATTTCCTAAAGAACCACTCTTCGTTGACCCTAGAACAATACCAACCAAAAGTTAGCCTCGGATTTCCAAAAGATTTCATACCCAACGTATTACTTACACTTGAATCACTTGCCACTACGTGATCTCCCTCTACGGATTCCCGATATTCAACCCCGCCTTCTGACTACCACCACACGCTCCTTTACTGCAACTGATGTTAATGGTCCTCACCCTTTGATTATCAAAACACTACAACAAAATAGGGCTTTAGCGGCATTTTTAGTGGCGTTTTAACAAAAAATGCCACAAATATTATAAATTAGCGGCATTTGTACTAAAACGCCGTAAAAAACAGAGAAATAGCGGCGTTTTTGGGTAAAACGCCGCAAAAAATGAGCAATAGCGGCGCTTTTATACAAACGCCGCTAAAAACCTGAGAAACAGCGGCGCTTTTATACAAACGCCGCTAAAAACCTGAGAAATAGCGGCGCTTTTATGAAAACGCCACTAAAACCCTGAGTAATAGCGGCGCTTTTATACAAACGCTGCTAAAAACCTGAGAAATAGCGGCGCTTTTATACAAACGCCGCTAAAAACCTGAGAAATAGCGGCGCTTTTATAAAATCGCCGCTAAAACCCTAAGTAATAGCGGCACTTTTATACAAACGCCGCTAAAAACTTGAGAAATAGCGGTGCTTTTATACAATCGCCGCTAAAACCCTGAGTAATAGCGGTGCTTTTATACAAATGCCGCTAAAAGTTTTTCATATTGCTTTGAATTATATTTTGTTTTGATACATTCACTTATAAGTAATGATAAAGTTTCATTTTAGTTACTTAATTATGAAAAGTTACAAATTGCTAACTAAACAATTTAGAAGTTTTCATTTAAGTTACAAATTAATCTATTAAAAATGAATTAGGGTTCAATGATTGGTATGTTAATTTTATGGTTTAGGGTTTGTTATTTTGGTGTATGGGTTTAGTGTTTTAAAGTTTGTTGTTTGGGTTTATTGTATAGTGTTTAATATCTTAGTGTTTACCGGTATTAAGGTTTAAATGTTAGTGGTTAGGGGTTAAGGTTTAGGGTTAGGGGTTTAGGGGTTTATGGGGAAATGGTTAATGGGTTAGGGTTCTGGGTTTAGAGTTTATGGTTTACGAGTGTATGAGTTTAGGTTTAGGGGTTTGGGGGGAAATGGTTAATGTGTTAGGTTTCTGAGTTTAGGGTTTTAGGGTTTAAGGTTTAGGGTGTTAGCTATATGTCGACCCAAAATCCCTGAAACTGAAATCCCTCAAATCAATTTCCCTTAATTCAAATCCCCAAAATCCCAAAATCTCATAACCCCGAAGCTGTTAGATCCGTCCATCGTTCACCGATCCTTCATTCTATTGTGAAACTGTCTTCCCATAACCCCCCAATGATTATTTCTTTAAAATAGGTTCAAATTTTAATCCTTAATTGATATATAAAATAATTTATTATATATAATTGAAAAATAGATAATATGAATTTTAATATTAAAATTATTACTATATAATTTGGGGTCTGGGGGTATGTGTATTTTACTTTAGGGTTTTGAGTTTGGATTTGGGGTTATGTAATGGGGTTTGGAGTTATGTTTTTTAATTTATATATTAAATAATTTATTATATAATCGTAAAAAGAGATATTATAAATTTTTTTATATAAAAAATATCATTAAATTTTTTTAAACCTTTTTTAGTACTTCATATTGGAATTTTTAGTTTTTGTTTTCTTACATAAAAAAATTATACAAATTACTTATGGCATGCATGTATCTAATTCTTTTAAATTAATATTACTCGAATTACGTTTGAAAAATTATTTATTGAAAATTGATATGAATTATATTAATTAAAAATTCAACAAAATTAACCCCTTAACTTTATACATTAATCTGTTAATTTGATCTTTATTCTTAAAAACGTAAAAAATAAAAAACCTAAAAAACTTAGAAAAAATATATCTATATATATTTGAATGTATAATTATTATAAAATATATACAAAACTATAAAATATTTATAAAAAAATAAAAATAATAATAATAAGTTAGGAATAGTGGCGTTTTGTCTAAAACGCCAGAAAATGATGCGTTTTATTTGTTTATAGTGGCATTTTTTTCTTAAAGCGCCGCAAAAGCTTTTGTTTTACTGGCGTTTTGAGTAAAAACGCCGCTAACATATTAACTGTTTATAAAACGGCGCCGTTATTCTGCTTAGTTTTTATAGGAGTTTACAAAAACGACTTCGTTTTGTCATTTGAATTTAGTGGCATTTTATATAAAAACGCCGCAGAAGCTTGTGTTTTACTGGCGTTTTAAGTAGAAACGCTGCGAATATATTAGCAGTTTACTAAACGGCGCCGTTTTTCTGCTTAGTTTTTAGAGGCATTTATAAAAACGACTTCGTTTTGTCATTTGATTTTAGTGGCGTTTTATGTAGAAACGCCACAAAATCTTGTGTTTTACTGGCGTTTTTATAAAAAACAACGCGAATATATTAGCTGTTTACAAAACGGTATTTGTTATTCTCGCTTAGTTTTTATAGGAGTTTACTGGCGACTTCGTTTTGTCATTTGATTTTAGTGGCGTTTTAAATATAAACGCCACGAGTAGGCTTGTGTTTTCTTCAAGTTTTAAGTAAAAACGCCGCGAATATGTTAATCGTTTACAAAACGCGCGTTGTTCTTCTTCGTGTTTAGAGGCGTTTAAAAAAATGACTTCGTTTTGTCCTTTGATTTTAGTGGCGTTTTATAGAAAAACGCCGCAAGTGGATTCAGATTTTATTCAAGATGTCGTCGTTTTGTTCCATCCGCTATACCCCTAAACTCAAACCCAAACATCGTAAATCTACCCAAACGAACACTCTCCCCAAATCCCTTTCCCTAATCCCTAAAAATTTCCCCAAATCGTAAACGAACATCCTTATCCCGCTAAAGTCTCCAAGCCGAGGACTCTGCTTTGTATTGTCGTCTCCTCTCTGCATCACCGCCATCAAGCCGCTCTCATTGCCACACAAACAATCGGTAAACTTTAGTACTTGTATTTCCGGATGATTTTGAACTTCAAATTAATCATTGATGCTTGTGTAAAAGAAATGTCCTCTGATTATTTGTTGTTTTAATTTCTATTCTGAATACTTTGTTTATTCAAAGTTATTTATTTAAACGATTGATAGATTTTTATTTTTTTTAAGGATGATAATTCAATTGTCGTTGTTTATTTTTTTTAAGGATGATAATTCTTTTGTCAAAATGTTTTATAGTTGAAATGAAAGCTTGAATGGCCCATTCATCATTTAGCTAATTGACCTCCTAAGTTGCAGTTTGGAAACATTCGACGTACCCTCACAAGGTTTCCTCTAGATTCTGTTTGATTGGAATTAGGCTTGTCGAAGTTTTAGACGCCACTTTGCAGCTGCCAAAGTTAGCCATGAAGTTCTTAATTGATCAAATGAAAAAAATTACGATTTAGAAAACATGTTTGTAGGATAGGGAAAGTTTAAAAGAATTTCTAAAATCGAATTTTTGTTATATATATAACAATAAATATTTTTACTATACCTGTGTTTTTTGAATAAGTAAAATAGGTCATTCGCAGCTTTCAACCTCTTGATCTTCTTTGTTAATCTTCACCTTGATTTGCCACCTTGATTTGCTATGGGAAACTTGAACGACGCTGTTTGAAGCTTATGTTCAGTGGCGTTTTGTCTAAAACGCCAGAAAATGATGCGTTTTATTTGTTTATAGTGGCATTTTTTTCTTAAAGTGCCGCAAAAGCTTGTGTTTTACTGGCGTTTTGAGTAAAAACGCCGCTAACATATTAACTGTTTATAAAACGGCGCCGTTATTCTGCTTAGTTTTTATAGGAGTTTACAAAAACGACTTCGTTTTGTCATTTGAATTTAGTGGCATTTTATATAAAAACGCCGCAGAAGCTTGTGTTTTACTGGCGTTTTAAGTAGAAACGCTGCGAATATATTAGCAGTTTACTAAACGGCGCCGTTTTTCTGCTTAGTTTTTAGAGGCGTTTATAAAAACGACTTCGTTTTTTCATTTGATTTTAGTGGCGTTTTATGTAGAAACGCCACAAAATCTTGTGTTTTATCAAGTTTTTATAAAAACAACGCGAATATATTAGCTTGCTTACAAAAAGCGGTATTTGTTATTCTCGCTTAGTTTTTATAGGAGTTTACGAAAACGACTTCGTTTTGTCATTTGATTTTAGTGGCGTTTTAAATATAAACGCCGCAGAGGCTTGTGTTTTACTGGCGTTTTAAGTAAAAACGCCGCGAATATGTTAACTGTTTACAAAATGGCGCCGTTGTTCTTCTTCGTGTTTAGAGGCGTTTAAAAAAATGACTTCGTTTTGTCCTTTGATTTTAGTGGCATTTTATAGAAAAACGCCGCAAGTGGATTCAGTTTTATTTCAAGACGTCGTCGTTTTGTTCCATCCGCTATACCCCTAAACTCAAACCCGAAACATCAGAAATCTACCCAAACGAACACTCTCCCCAAATCCCTTTCCCCTAATCCCTAAAAAATTTCCCCAAATCAGAAATGAACATCCTTATCCCGCTAAAGTCTCCAAGCCGAGGACCTGCTGTATTGTCGTCTCCTCTGCTGCATCACCGTCACTGTCGCTCTCCGCTGCCACAAACAATCGGTAAACTTCAGTACTTGTATTTCCAGATGATTTTGAACTTCGAAATTAACTGTTGATGCTTGTGTAAAAGAAATGTCCTCTGATTATTTGTTTTTTTAATTTCTATTCCTGAATACTTTGTTTATTCAGGTTATTTATTTAAACGATTGATAGATTTTTATTTTTTTTAAGGATGATAATTCAATTGTCGTTGTTTATTTTTTTTAAGGATGATAATTCTTTTGTCAAAATGTTTTATAGTTGAAATGAAAGCTTGAATGGCCCATTCATCATTTAGCTAATTGACCTCCTAAGTTGCAGTTTGGAAACATTCGACGTACCCTCACAAGGTTTCCTCTAGATTCTGTTTGATTGGAATTAGGCTTGTCGAAGTTTTAGACGCCACTTTGCAGCTGCCAAAGTTAGCCATGAAGTTCTTAATTGATCAAATGAAAAAAATTACGATTTAGAAAACATGTTTGTAGGATAGGGAAAGTTTAAAAGAATTTCTAAAATCGAATTTTTGTTATATATATAACAATAAATATTTTTACTATACCTGTGTTTTTTGAATAAGTAAAATAGGTCATTCGCAGCTTTCAACCTCTTGATCTTCTTTGTTAATCTTCACCTTGATTTGCCACCTTGATTTGCTATGGGAAACTTGAACGACGCTGTTTGAAGCTTATGTTCAGTGGCGTTTTGTCTAAAACGCCAGAAAATGATGCGTTTTATTTGTTTATAGTGGCATTTTTTTCTTAAAGCGCCGCAAAAGCTTGTGTTTTACTGGCGTTTTGAGTAAAAACGCCGCTAACATATTAACTGTTTATAAAACGGCACCGTTATTCTGCTTAGTTTTTATAGGAGTTTACAAAAACGACTTCGTTTTGTCATTTGAATTTAGTGGCATTTTATATAAAAACGCCGCAGAAGCTTGTGTTTTACTGGCGTTTTAAGTAGAAACGCCATAATATATTAGCGATTTACTAAACGCGCCGTTTTTACGCTTAGTTTTTAGAGCGTTTATAAAAACGACTTCGTTTTGTCATTTGATTTTAGTGGCGTTTTATGTAGAAACGCCACAAAATCTTGTGTTTTACTGGCGTTTTTATAAAAAACAACGCGAATATATTAGCTGTTTACAAAACGGCGCTGTTATTCTGCTTAGTTTTTATAGGAGTTTACGAAAACGACTTCGTTTTGACATTTGATTTTAGTGGCGTTTTAAATATAAACGCCGCAGAGGCTTGTGTTTTACTGGCGTTTTAAGTAAAAACGCCGCGAATATGTTAACTGTTTATAAAACGGCGCCGTTGTTCTTCTTTGTGTTTAGAGGCGTTTAAAAAAATGACTTCGTTTTGTCCTTTGATTTTAGTGGCGTTTTATAGAAAAACGCCGCAAGTGGATTCAGTTTTATTTCAAGACGTCGTCGTTTTGTTCCATCCGCTATACCCCTAAACTCAAACCCGAAACATCAAAAATCTACCCAAACGAACACTCTCCCCAAATCCCTTTCCCCTAATCCCTAAAAAATTTCCCCAAATCAGAAACGAACATCCTTATCCCGCTAAAGTCTCCAAGCCGAGGACCTGCTGTATTGTCGTCTCCTCTGCTGCATCACCGTCACTGTCGCTCTCCGCTGCCACAAACAATCGGTAAACTTCAGTACTTGTATTTCCAGATGATTTTGAACTTCGAAATTAACTGTTGATGCTTGTGTAAAAGAAATGTCCTCTGATTATTTGTTGTTTTAATTTCTATTCCTGAATACTTTGTTTATTCAGGTTATTTATTTAAACGATTGATAGATTTTTATTTTTTTTAAGGATGATAATTCAATTGTCGTTGTTTATTTTTTTTAAGGATGATAATTCTTTTGTCAAAATGTTTTATAGTTGAAATGAAAGCTTGAATGGCCCATTCATCATTTAGCTAATTGACCTCCTAAGTTGCAGTTTGGAAACATTCGACGTACCCTCACAAGGTTTCCTCTAGATTCTGTTTGATTGGAATTAAGCTTGTCGAAGTTTTAGACGCCACTTTGCAGCTGCCAAAGTTAGCCATGAAGTTCTTAATTGATCAAATGAAAAAAATTACGATTTAGAAAACATGTTTGTAGGATAGGGAAAGTTTAAAAGAATTTCTAAAATCGAATTTTTGTTATATATATAACAATAAATATTTTTACTATACCTGTGTTTTTTGAATAAGTAAAATAGGTCATTCGCAGCTTTCAACCTCTTGATCTTCTTTTTTAATCTTCACCTTGATTTGCTAGAGTGTGGTTTCTTTTCATGAAATGAAAACTTATGAAAACTTTCTAAGGCTAGAAACCAATTACTCAAGAAAGAATTATTTCGTGTGGAATAATTTCGCTATATTTTGGCAGAGTAACCTCTAAGTGAATGGCGTAATTTGACCTAGCTCATACTCTCTGTTTATAGAGAAAATAACAAAAATCTCAATTGAACAATATTTAACCAAAAAGTAACATTTTAATAGGAAAAAAAGCATACTCCCTCTAGGATGTTTGAAATGTTTTATAGTTGAAATTTTTTTTTTATTTGTAAGTTATGCTTACTTTATTTTACATATTTTAACCAAAAAGAAAAAACTCTGGGATGTTTGAAATGTTTTATAGTTGAAATGTTTTTTTTTATTTGTAAGTTATGCTTACTTTATTTTACATATTTGTCATCCAGTTTTCTGCCTTCAAATCTCCGTTGTCTGCAATCCAGTTTTCTTGTCTTCAATCCATATTGTCTCAGGTAAGAAAGTTTTTACATATTACGTCCAATCGCATAAATGTTGGATTTGAATTTTGAAGCCTTTTCTCTATGAAGATTGTTGAATTAATGAACTCTCTAGTAATGCTTCTAGACTTCATAAGGCACTAGAACTTTGATGCTTTTCAAAATTATATGCATACAAATATTCCATTATATCCAATTCTTATATAATTTTAAATCCTTTCCGGAAGATTTGTCCTCTGGTTGTTACACTCTTGCAGCTTTGAGAGCACTTCCAGAGGACTTGCGGTATGGTTGCTTCAGTTCATTAAATTCTTTTATTTCCTTTGGGTATATCATGCTGTCTACATGGAATTGTGCTGCTCATCGCAGTGTTAATGGTTGTTTGAATAAATATCACATTTGTTGTTTCTTAATGGGATCAAATAATTAAACTCTATATTGGCGACATGGCATACCCTATAGTTAAGGAGATTCTAATCTCACACACATTAGAATGATTGAATAAATAAATAATAATAAATGATTATTTTTCATTATATTACTAAATTACCATTAAAACAATGATTTATTAATATATTAATTATTATGTGATGATAATAAAAAAAACTAATATTAGTTAACTATTAATTCATTGACTACAATTGAAATCAAGAGTTGAGATGAATGATATATAGATATTATATATATTATTAGTTATTATATATATTATATGATCAACGTTTGTGCTGTTCTGGTTGAGCTTATTATATGAATGCGTGAATTTGGAAGGGCATTTGATTCTTGATGTGTTGGGATTTCTTCAACCAGTTTATTCTGAATTTGGAAGGGCATTTGATTCTGAATTGCTACTGTATTCTTCTTCCTTTGATTCTGAATTTTGACTGAATGTACTTGATTCTTTTGGCTGAATTTTGACTGAATTTTAATCACCGCATCAAGGAAGCTCGCAAGAAGCTTGATTCTTTTGTTTCCAAAATCATTTATTAAAATAATTAAATAGATATAAGCACATGAAGCAATCTTCATGATGGTATGTATAAGTAATGATTTCTCTTTCAATTCCAATACAATACATTCCTATGGAGGTGACATAAACCCAATATCTCTCTTGATATTAAGTCCAATGGCAGTGTCATTGACTTTGAGCATGGCAACGAAGGAAAGGTCGTTGTTAATTCTTCAATTACAAGTTATGCTAGTGCTAGGGACAGTAATCCTGTCGAGGGGAATCTGGAGTATTACGGACTTATTACTGACATCATTGAGTTGGATTATTACGGAAAATGCAAAGTTGTCTTATTTTGAGGTGATTGGGCTGATGTGAATACGGCTCGCGGAACTAAAAACGATCAATATGGCTTTACAATGGTAAATTTCTCTCGATTGATTCACACCGGAGAACAACTTATAGACGAGCCGTATGTGTTTTCTTCTCAAGTTAAACAAGTTTTTTTACTCGGAAGATCCAACTGATGAGGGTTGGTACGTTGTACTTCGAAACACTCCTAGAGACTTCTTCGACATTGGCAGTGGAAGTAGAGATGACATAGTCGAAAGATCAGAAACATTGCCTTTTCCAGAACAAAACTTAAATGAAAATATCCCTAGTACTAGTCAACAATTTCAATGGGTTCGTCAGGATGTGGACGAAGATATTTACGAAATATGATTTAGTAAGATTTTACGATTTATTATTTATATGTAATGTTATAATTTTAATGTTGGGCATGTTATATAATTAAACTATTTTAAATTTACTATTATTATTGTTATTTGTTACTAAAATGTTGAACTATTTCATGTGTATTGCAGGAAAAATGCCTAGAAGACGATTCCGAGATTTAAACATTGTCCACACTACTCCAAATTTAGAAGAAGCAAATAGTGAACAACAAACAGTTGTTGGATCTTCTAGTCTGCCGGACATAGATGACGAGCCTGGAGAATTTGAAAGTAATGTTAAGTTTATTTTACATGCATGTTGAATTTAATTATTGATTCATTTTTCAATTTTAATATTATAATATATCATTTTTTAGCTGAAGGTGGTGGGACGCGCAGAGGTCGGGGACGTACATTACTTAAAGATTTATACGACTTAGAGCCTACCGACCGTGTTAAAGTAAGGAGAAACAATCATGGCCAGCCTATTGGATCTGAAGCTCGACTGTTAGCAGGCTATTTGGGCATTATAGCATGAAATGTCAATATGTTGCCCATTAACTACGAATCATGGCATCACATGCCTGATGCCAACAAAAATTAGGCTCTCGATAATATTAAGGTAACAAAACGTGAATGTAATTTACAATACTTTAATTTAACTTTCATTTATATTTACTTTTTAAACTTTTTTTCTTCAGGGTAGATTTACTTTAGAGGTCTCTGATGACTATGTTAAGAAGACATTGGGTAAAAAATGGAGAGATAATAAAAGCACGCTAAAAAAAATAATATTTTAAGAAAGACATAAGCCTCGACGAAAAATTGCGAAATGTCCCG
This sequence comes from Gossypium sturtianum, assembly GCA_025698515.1. Taxonomy (NCBI): domain Eukaryota; kingdom Viridiplantae; phylum Streptophyta; class Magnoliopsida; order Malvales; family Malvaceae; genus Gossypium; species Gossypium sturtianum. The sequence goes on from CM046949.1 coordinate 31,199,538, forward strand.
CCGGGAATGTTGAGGTACCAATGGGAAGATCAAGTTAGATTCTGGAATTCAAAGAAAGGAGAGGTATTACGTACTTGTAAAGTCTTATAAAATTTTCGGTTTATCGTATTTACTATATACATAATTCAAATTCCATTATTTAGGACCGTGAGCGAGTTGGAACAAGCGTGACAAAGAACAAAAATTTACGCACACGGTAGGTTCCAGAAGTTTTGCTTGTGTAGCTGAGGCCGAGGTATTATAATTTATTATTTCTTTCAAATATTTAATGACTTTATACTACTAAATTATATTTCTCTGCTATAATGTAGGAAGCTTAAATCTGTCAAAAAGTTGGGCGCCTTGACTTTTGACATTACGCATAGGAAGAAGGACGGATCTCCGATGACATCCGAAGCTGCAGAAATTTTGCTATATTTAGTTAATTAAATTTGATTTATTATAAATATTTCTATTGCTTAATTATAATAGTTTAATTCATCGTTTGTAATTTTTAATTTATAATGTTAAGTTATGTTGCATTCCTTCTGATTATATATTTCGTTTCTATCTCTTTCATTGATTTAATAGGATAAACTAAAAGAGAAGAAGGCGGAGTATGAAGCGGCTGCTTCGAGTGATAGTTCTGTTAATCTCGAGGAGATTGATAACAGAATTATTATTGATGTTTTGGGTCCTGAAAGGTAAGACTGCTTCGATTTATAGTTCTGTTAATCTTGAGTATATTTATAACAGAATTATCACTGATATTTTGGTTCTTAAAAGGTATGGTCGGGTTCGGTGTCAAGGATCTGGTGTTACCCTGACCCAATATTTTGGATCCGGCTCCCAACAATACATGCCTTCCGGGAGTCAATCTCGTGCTGAAGTTTAGAGACTAAAAGAACAGATAACTCAGATGCAAGCGAGTACGGTTGAGCAAATTTCTCAACTTAGAGCAGAGGCGGCAGCGAGGGAGGCGGAGGCAGCAGCGAGGGAGGCAGAGCAAAACAGAAAGTATGAAGAACTCCAGCTACAGCTTCAGACTATGATGAAGATGTTCCAACAGTCGCAGAGGCCGCCATCTTAGACATTTGTTTTCTTATTGTAAGAGGATTTCAGTTATAATTCATTCATTAATTTCTATCATATATCTTTTATTCATTTTCAAATACCATTTAGAATTACTGTATTTGGTGTGATTTTTATGCTACATTTCCTGTTTTGGGTTGCAATTATATACTATATTTGCTGTTATTGGTTGGTTTTTAGTGCAGGAGGGGTATGATATTGAGTAAATTGTACATTGCAAAACTGTATAAATTAGCGGCGTTTGTAAAGAAAGCGCCGCTAAAAGCCCTGACTTTTAGCGGCGTTTGTAAAGAAAGCGCCGCTAAAAGCCCTGACTTTTAGCGGCGTTTGTAAAGAAAGCGTCGCTAAAAGCATTGACTTTTAGCGGCGTTTGTAAAGAAAGCGCCGCTAAAAGCCCTGATCTTTAGCGGTGTTTGTAAAGAAAGCGCCGCTAAAAGTCATGATCTTTAGCGGCATTTTTTTCTAGTAAACGCCGCTAAATTTTGTGGCGTTTGATTTAGCGGCGTTTTTTACGACGCTTTTAAAAACGCCGCAAATACTTTTAGTGGCGCTTATAAGCGCCGCTAAAGGCAAAAAACACGCCGCTAAAAGTCTATTTTGCTGTAGTGAAAGAATCGGCAAAAGAGTGTTACGGTTTAACTTAACTTAGAGAAAAGTCGAATGGAAGAAAAGATTCGGCACAACAGCAAAACGTAAGAACCACTATTCGGTTTTGGGACACACTACAATGGAAACCGAAAGATGAGAAGAATGGAATCAACCACTTGAAGATTAGGAGGGAAAAAGAAGTAGGGGCTTCGGCCAAGAAGAGATTTGCAACACACGGCTCAAATTGTACTAGCTAGAATTTGATGAAAAGAGAGAAAAGATTAGTAGAAGGAACACTATAGAAGAAGAGGGAATTTCGGCAAGGAGGAAATGTAACCAAAAGAAACAAAATATTAGGTAAAGAAAAAGTGACCCAAAAATGTGAAAATACCAAGGAGAGCCAGAGAAATTCGGCTCCCCCCCCCCCAAAACCATGTATCATCTCTTCCAAAAAGATGAGTGTTGACCCCAAAATATTCTTTCCAAAACATCCACCACATAATAGGCCAACATGTTCCCTTCTCTTACCTTTTTCCTTCATTTCTTTCCTTGTTTTTCCCTTGCTTTCCTCTTTACCATATCCTTAGTCTTCTTTCCCAAATTAAAAAGTCTTCCTTACCATAATAAAGTATTGGCCGACACATGGAATGTAGCACAAAAATTAATACAAAATTTGCAATAGGTGGGATTCAAACCTCAGACCATTAGTACACTCCACACGCCACTTTCCACTTTTACCAATAGACTCCTTGTTCTAGCAAAATGCACACTTATTTCCTTAAGTCTTGATGCCACTTACCTTCTTTCCTTTAAGTGCTTAAACACAAAATTTACCTATAGCCTAACTTGAACCCGGAACTTCCTAGAAACCTCGTAACTTTCCAAAATCACCTTCCTAATAAGTCCAACTTGAAATAATGCCGTTCTCTTGTTCCCAAAAATTTTAAACACTCCTACTCCCTAAGGCCCAATGGGCCCAATTCTACTAGGCCCAAATTTGGGTCGTTACAGATTTTGACCTAGAGGAATAGCAAGGGCTTGCCTAATCCTATGAGTTCAAAAAAAAGGGGAGAAAAGAAAAAAATAAGAAAAAAAAGAAGAAAAAAGGAGAGGCCAAAGCGAAAACCAGCAAAGGACGCTTTGAGACCAAAAGGGATTTGAGTTGAAAACCTGAAAAGGGCGGCTCGAATTTTCACCAAAAGAGGGGCATACAGCAGTCTTGCTATGCCTGAATTAACAATGAAGAAATATGCTACGTCTTGGGGCATCGACAAAGTACTCGGGATCCCCTAAACATATATTAAGCTCAAAATGGTCCTCAAAAGGTTCGTACAGAGAAGCTCAGGCTGCGATATCTGGGGCACCGAGTTTTCATCTTACCCATATTTAATTTGCTATCTTTGATTACTTTATTCTTTTCAAGATACGCTTCTAATAAATTTCATTTGTTATCTTGATTAATTCATTCTCATTTTGTGCTTTTTCAAAATTTGATATCTTGATTAATTTATTCACTTCGAGCTTTGCTCTCAATTAATTTCCTTCTGGTCCATTGTTATGATCTCTTTCAAGCATTTTGCATTGAAATAATGATTAGTGGACTAATAATACTTTCATAAAAAGAGTTCCGCATATTACTTTGGAAGCTTCTAAATAATACAAGAACCTGAAACAGGACTGTTGTTTAGAACTCACCAAGCCTAAGGTTTGGAAATATTGGAGAAAAATGATTATCTTTTTGGACTTTTTATTGGTTGAAAAAAAAGACAAGACATTTCATCGGTGGTACAACCTCGACAAATAACGAGCAATGTCAGCCCAAGTGAACAAGGGGATCATTATCGGGAAAAGAAAAATGGTACTCTGCATTCATGCAAATATCAGGCACATACATCTTGTCATTATACCCAGTGAATGGTGTAACAGATCAAATTGATTGAAGATGATACAAATCCTATACCTCGGAGTTGTAGCAGGATGGATGGAAGAAACCAAATGTTATTCTCCTGGAGTTGCAGTAGGAGGTACAAACTTTATGTCCCAGAAAGTACAGTGGAAGGGACTCTGAAATTACAGCGGGGCAAGCTTGTTGAGCAGAATATGATTGTTTCTTTGGGTTTTCTATTAAGAATACCAGCCGAACAAGATGGCAGCATAATACATCAGTGGTGATGCCTTGATGAACAATGAGCGATGACACCTTAAACATTTAAAAGGGGATCATTCTCATGAAATTCTGCATTCATGCGAGACACATTTAGTTAGGAGCATTTGATTTATTCCGATCATTGCATCCTAATCATTGTAAAAAGACCATTCTCATGACATTCTGCATTCATGCAAATGTCGACAATAATACATTTAGTTAGGAGCATTAGATTCATTCTGATCATTGCATCCTAATCATTTGGCATAAACATAAGCATAAGAAATCGAGTCTACAGGACATGTCCCCCAGAGGACGATGTAGCAAGATTGAAGACAGTAGATCTTGTCTCCCTAAGCAGTAGTGGAGCAGATCGAAGATGGTGAATCTTATCTCCATGAAGCAGCAGAGTAGATTTAAGCCATCACTCTTATCTCCCTGAAGCGGCAGTGGAGTAGACTGAAGATTACAGATCTTGTCTCCCTAAGAAGTAGTGGAGCAGGTCAAAAATGATGAATCTTATCTCCATGAAGCAGCAGAGTAGATTTAAGCCACTAACCTCATCTCCATGAAGCGCGGAGCAGGTTGAAATTACCAGTTTTCATTTCCTTAAAGTTTCAGTAGAGAAGATCGAAGCTACAAATCTCTTCTCCCTAAAATCTTATCCCTTTGAGGTCCTAACGGAGTAGGTCGAAGCTACAAATCCCTTCTCCCTAAAATCCTCATTTCTTTAAAGTTTTAGTAGAGAAGATCGAAGTTACAAATCTCTTCTTCATGAATTCTTATCCCGTTGAGGTCCCAACGGAGTAGGTCGAAGCTACAAATCCTTTCTCCCTGAAATCCTCATTTCCTTGAAATTTCAGTACAGAAGATCGAAGCTAAAAATCTCTTCTCCCTGAATTCTTATCCCTTAGAGGTTCCAATGGAGTAGGTCGAAGCTACAAATCCCTTCTCCCTGAAATCCTCATTTCCTTAAAGTTTCAGCAGAGAAGATCGAAGCTACAAATCTCTTCTCTCTGAATTCTTATATCCTTGAAGTTCCAATAGAGAAGATCGAAGCTACAAATCTATTCTCCCTGAATTCCTGTCTCGTTGAAACTTCAGTGGAGTAGGTCGAAGCTACAAATCCCTTTTCCCTGAAATTACATTGAGGATCAATTCTAATCTCCTTTAAGTTCCAGCGGGGTAGGTCGAAGCTACAAATTCCTTCCCCCTAAGATTACATTGGAGCGAAGATAGCAAACCTTATCTCTCTGAAGTTGCAGTAGAGCAGGTTGAAGTTAAAGTCTTATCTCCTTGAAGTTGCAGTGGAACAGACTGAAGATAGCGAATCTTATTTCCCTGAAGTAGCAGTGGAAAAGATTGAAGCTATAAATTAGATCTTATCTCTCTGAAGTTGCAGTAGAGCAGATCAAAATAAACCTCATCTCCCTGAAGTTGTAGTGCAACAGGTTGAAGTTACAAGTCTTATCTCTCTGAAAATGCAATGAGTAGATCAAGACAAAGAAATCTTATTTCCACGGTTGCGATGGAGCAGTTTAAAGCTACAAATTACGGCGGATCTTATCTTTCTGAAGTTGCAGTGAAGCAGATTGAAGCCCCAACCTTATCGCCCCGAAGTTGCAGTGGAGCAGGTCGAAATTACCAATTCTTATCTCTTTGAAGTTCCAGTGGAGTAGATCGAAGCTACAAGTCTCTTCTCCCTGAAATTACATTCGAGCAGATTGAAGCCAGCAAACCTTATCTCCCTGAAGTTGCAGTGGAGCAGGTTGAAATTACCAATTCTTATCTCGCAGAAGTTCCAGCAGAGAAGATCGAAGTTACAAATCTCTTCTCCTTGAAATTACATTCGAGCGGATCGAAGCATTAATTCCTACTTTTGAAGTTGCAGTGGGTTAGAGCGAGGTTACTTGAAGAAAAAGAAAAGAACCACCGAGACTCAGCAAGATCAGGCAAAATTGGCTCTTTTGAAGTCTTTGCTCCATTCTCGTTACACGACAATGATCAAAGCGGGGCAGCTGTAATAGCCAATTTTGGCCCAAACCCAAAGACAAATTAGAACCCGAAAAGCCCAAATTTAATAGTCCAATTAAAGCCCAAATCCCTAAACCCAATGACCCAACTAGCCTGAATTAGGGTTTTAGCTTTTCTAAAACCCTAAGCGCCACCGTGCATCATTTCCCTCCACTAGCAGCCACCACACGCACCAACCAGCAGTCACCCACGCCTCTGACATCTGCAAGGACAAGGGAAACACGCAACAATAGAAAAAAAAAACAAAGAGAAGACGACAAAAACAACAGAAAAACAAAACGAAAGAAAACAAAACCGAATCTGTAAAATTGATTATAAAAATCGAAACGAATCCCCTGTACTTTTTTTCTTCTGGATTTTTCACGAATCATCAGCAGTAAAAAAAAAAGCTTTAAGGTTGATTTAGTTTTTGTATTTTCTATTATCGTTTACTGTTTATTTATTTATTTATTTATATTTTATTTTTTAAGAAACTTTTACAAAAAAAATAAGGAAAGGTAAGGAGACCTTACCTGAACCCCAGGGGCGCGTCGTCGGAGCCTCCTCTCTGTCGTCGAAGTCGAACAGAAACCCAAAAAGGAGGTTTCTTCTCTCGGTCTTTCAAGGCACCAAGGCTCGGCCTCCAAAATGTGGGCTTCGAACGGGGCTATAAGCCCGTCTCCACGCATCGTGGCCATCGGATGTGATGGTGGTGCGATGAACGGCCGAGGAAGCCCAATCATCGGGCGAAAAGGGAGGGGAGAAGATGAAGCTTTTTTTTTTTTTTTTGAAAGGAGAGGGGGTCTGCAACTGAAGAAAGAAAAAAAATTGGGTTTTTTAAATGGACACGAAACGGTGCCTTTTCGCACCAAGGTCACTAGCGCCAAAACGGCGCCGTTTAAGGTGACCCAACCCGAGTCCGACCCGTATCCTAAAAGGATCCGTGCGTTTTGGCTTTAGGGGTTTATTGCCCTATTGGTCCCTCCGCGTTTTTACTTTGTGCAACCAAGTCTTTTCATTTCTTTTAAATTCGCCCCGCAGATTTTTTTTTGACTTCGATCTAGTCCTTATCGATGCTGCGCGTTTTGATGGACAGGGATAATTTCCCATTTAGTCCTCATGCCACTAGCTCTTTTTCATTTTGGTCCTTATTCGTTCGTTTATTTATAGATTTTGCCTTAAATTGCATTTTTGTCCTGATTTAGTCCAAACCTGTTTGATTTTGATTCATCTTCACAAATTTGTTGCTTCTTTATTTATTTTAAAACTTTTTATATTTTATTTTTGAATGGTTTTGTCATTATAAATTTCTATATATATACACTGTTTGTTCTTTTTAAAACTTTTTATATACATTATTTATTCCCAAATTCTTTTTTTACACTGTTTATTTTAAAATTCTTCCTACATGCATTATCTTTTTTTAAAAAAAAACTAGTTTTTTTTTATATATTCTATGTATACCATAGTTTTAAATTACTTTTATATATTACTTACTTTAGGCATTTTTATATGCTATTTTAAGTTGTTACGTAAATATATTATTTATTCTAGGTTGCTTTACTTTATTTTAAATTGATTTGTATATTAATCATTTTAAATTTCATATACCACTTACTCTAAATTGCTTTTTATAGTATCTATTTTAGTTTGTTTTTTATGTTTTATTTATTTGAAATTGTCTTATTATTCATTTTAAATTGTTTTATATTATTTATCTCATTGTTATTCAATTATTAATGCTAGTATTTAAATGGTGCATATTGTGAGATTATTGCCATTGTGTGGATTTTAATTCGTTTAATTCGTTTTTTTTTTGTATTATAGTTATTCATTCGTATAATATTATTGTCATGTATTACTATTCATGCTTGTAACTACGTTTTTTGTTATTGCATCATGATTCAAATTCCCACTTTTGCCCGATATTGATTATCTTTTAACAAGAGAAACAAATATATTTTCGAGTCCATTTTATAATCGCTTAGTAAAAGCTTTCAAAATAAGGCAATAATCTGTGATTGGAAATCCGAGAAATCGTGCCCTAACGTGCTGGGTTTCGGTTCTTTCGTTTGGCCAAATCATCGAATATCCTTTTGATATTTTCAATGCATGAGTCTCAGGAATCATGAGATGATCTTGGATTCGAGGATTTAAATTGTCGTGTCCTAACGTGCTGGATGTGATATTTTATTCCTTTGGAGCAAGAGAGTCCTAATATCCAATTCGAGTAAATTCAAATATTTTTAAAGGAGATCGTATTTTTAAAATCTTTTTCAAATTCTCAACTTTCGACATTAAGACACTAATTAATCAATTCGCTACCAATTTTGGGGGTGACGAGGGTGCTAATCCTTCCTCGCACGTAACCGACTCCCGAACTCGTTTTCTCGAATTTCGTAGACCAAAAACACCGTTTTAGTAAACCAAAATGTTTTATTAAAGCAAAGGTGACCCGATCACACCTCATCAAAAAAGATTGGTGGCGACTCTTGTCTTTATTTTCGTTTTCAAAACCAAAGTCGACTCGTTTATCAAAAGAATGGTTTCGACAGTACTTATATTTATTAATTTACCAAACAATTTTCTAATATAAATTCAACACTTATAAAATTTAATAATAAAAATTCTTAGCTTAATTTTTTAGCATTTAAATTTTTAATTTATCAAACACTCTAAATTAGAAATTTTATAAAAAACAACTATTAAATAAATAGTAACTTCTCATCATTTAAAAGAATACACTGTATTACTTTTCGAAATATAAAATTTATATTTGTATATATATATATATATATGAATATTATATTTTCTCCAATTGTAAAAAGAAAAATGGTCGAAAATTAAAAAAAATTATATTAGAATTTTTATTTCATAATTAAACTTAAATATATTTTTTATATAAATAGTTATCTAAAACAGACCAAATTAATCCCAAAGTAAAATATCTTGTTTCATCCCTCAATTTAAGTAGGATCTATCATATCTACTTTTTTTTTGTAATTTGTTGGCTCAGCAATAAATTTATTTTATTAAACTATCGTATCTATGTAATGGGCCATTTTTGCCCGGCCCACTACCAATCAGAAACTAAAAAACAAAAAAACAATAAATAATAAAAACCCAATCTTACAAGTGGCCCAACAGGCCCAAAAAATAAAAAGTTTGTGGAAAACCTAGGGTTCCAGAAACCCTAGGCGCCGCTCCCTCGTCTGTTGCCCCACGTGCCTCTGCCACCACCGACCATGCGACACCACACTCCACCATGCCCCTAGCTACACCGCAAATCAAGGAGAACACGCAACAGAGCGAGAAAACCAACGGCAGAGCAAGAAAAAAGGAGAAAAAGCTATTATTTTGTAATTTTATTCGGCTATAAAAGCTATCAAAAATGAATGTATCAGGGGAGATTTTTCCGAATTCAAAAGAGGAAAAAAAAGAACATTCAGCAATCGAAAAAAAAACAGGGAGGCCAAGGCGAAAACCCGCAAAAGGGCGCCTTGAGACCAAAGGGCTTTTGAGTTGAAAACCCGAAAAGGGCGGCTCAAATTTTGATTGGACACGTGGCGATCTCGCAGTGCCAGAATCAACAGAAGAGGAAGCACGTTGCATATTGGGGCATCAACAAAGTACTTTGAGTCTTCTAAACACATGCAAAAGCTCAAAACAGCCTTCATGAAGCTTGTATAGAAGCCCAATAGGCGGTGTCTAGGGCATTTGATTTATGTCTTGCTCATTTTCACTATTGTTGGATTCTTTTTCGCAAAAAGGATATGTTCCCAATCAAATCGTTGATAATTCATTTTAACTCTCTTTGAAGTCAATCCATTGTTACCTGTCATTCATAAACATGTTGCATTGAAATAATAATTGATGAACTGATAATTTCACAAAAGAAAGTTCTACGTATTACTTTGGAAATCTCTAGATAAAACAAGAAATCAAAACAGGACAATTGTTTAGAATTTCCATGTACATAGATTAAAGACATTGGAGAAGGAGGGGGTCTTAATGGAGACCATTTCTTTAAGGTTCCTCGCCCGGTTCAGTAATCGTGGCAGGGTGAATAATGTTACCTAGTCACCCAGAAAAGGTACGACAGGCCAATTTTCAACAAGGAAAGATTCAAAAACCCTAAATCGCTGTGGAACGAATCCAAAAACAAACCAAGTCGGGTATTCTTCGAGTAGAAGTTGTGATTCCCGGGGAAGACAGTTAGAAGTCAATGCAGACCCGTGTCCCGAAGCCTAAAGGAAAGAGGCCTTGAAATTTCCACAGGGGCAAGTCCTTCATATGAAAATGGTTACTGCAAGGGAAACGAAGATGAAACCTTGACGGATAAATAGATGATAACACCTCAAATGGGAAATCGCACTCATAACATTCTGACTCATCATACTCATGACATCCTAATCATTAGGCATAAGCATGTACTCATTCTACAGGTTATGTTGTAACATCCCAAAAATGGGGTTATTTAGAATTTAATTATTTTTCTTGTTATGAACAGCTGTGATAGTATTAATGGAATAATAGAGCTTAATTTAAGGCTTTGAATGTGCTCGGTTTGAAAGAAAAATCTCAGTTTTAACTTTAAAGGCAAGGAGCATCCGCATGAGGGTGTTATAAGAATAATTGGGGATAAATTGGACATACGATGAGCCTAGAATAAGTGGCAAAGCAAGCCCACTTGAGAGCTAGCATGTGACGCCACCAAGGAGCAAGGGAGAGCCTTGGTTCGAGTCACAAAATCCCCTTTCTTTTTGCTCTTATTTGGACGGCACAAGTGGGAGAGTTTTTCTCCCTTCAAACTCTTTTATTAAGTGTTATTATTAAAGGATAATAGGAGAGTTTTATTTGTTTAATTATAGTAATAATAAGAAGATATTCAAGGATAATGGATGGAATATTAGGAGATTATTTTTTTATTAATTCAAAATTGTTTGAATTAAATCAAATGAGTGGCCAAGAGGAAAATTAGGAGTTGGCTAGGAGTTGAACTCCTTGTTGCCAAGGTTGGACGGCAAGCTTAAGGAGGGGGGGCGAATGCTTATAAAAACCCCACCCTAGCTCATTGTTTTGGTTTTTTTCCATTCTTGCTAGTTGCCGAAAAACCCTAACCCCTCTCCCTTTGTGCTCTTTTATTTTCTTTGTTCTCTCAAACCCCTTCAAGCCGAAACTTCTACCACCTTTCTTCCCTATTATTTTCTTCCTCCCTTTGGCAGAATACACCCCTTGGAAGTGCTGATTTCTTTTCCTCTTATTAAACTCACTATTGGCCGAATATGCTCTAGTGGTTTGCCGAAAATTCTCTTCTTCTATTCTAGTGCACTTTGGCCGAAGTTTGGAAGGGATATAGATCTCGTTGGATCCTCGTTGTCAACTGATTTGGTGAAGGTAAGAGTATGCCGAAACTCCATGGTTTCCCCTCTCTGTTCCTTTTCGATTTCTATTAGGGGGTAGGTGCCGATTTCGGCAAAGGCTAACAAGGCTTCTAAACGTTTTGGTAAACGATTCTCCTAGGTACCCAAATTAGTGAAGGCGATCGACCCAAGCTCCTAATCTCTAGCATTCGGCTTTGGTAAGTGGTGGTAAGATCAATTTCTTTGTCATAACAATTCGATTAAGCCGAAGGCTACTGACATTGTCCATTGACCGATTATAGTTTGTGAACCTGATTCGTGATTTGGGTGCTGAGACTAGTATTCAAAGCGAGTAGGTAAGGATTCGGGTTCAAGCAATAACCCTATAGAATCATTTGGTTTGGCCGAATGGCCATTTCACTAACTTTGGTAGTTGGCCGAATATAGGGGCAAGGACTTAGAGTGTGGCCGATTGGTTTTCTTCGGGATTAAGACTATCATCGATATTAGGTGTGTACATACACACTTATAGCAGTTAATGTTGTGTTATATATATACTTTGTATGTAAATCTGCTTGATGTAGATGCGGATTGGTACCTTAACGGTACAAGTGAGGATCCCGGTAAGTCTCTGTTAATATGAGATTACTTTAATGCTTTTGGGAAGCATGGCTTATTGATACATGTGATAAATGCATGAGATCTGCATTGCTAATCGTTTACCTACTATGGGTTATATGAGAGGAGAGGCAAGTGATGTTTCGTCTTGACGAGCACCAGTGTTTTGGTAACACATCGTGACTATATGTCACCAGAGGTTTGGTACCTCCGAGGTTTGGTACCTCATAGCGACTTGTCCCCGTGGTTAACACCACCGTGGGTTGGCCCCACTTGAGATATGGGATCGTCTGCGCGGTGATTTGGTATCACGAGATGGGTTGGCCCCATCACCCGATTTGTGTCTCACGGACACCAAAGCGTGCTTTGGTAGCACATTGTGACTATACGTCACCACCGGTGGTTTGGCACCACCACAGTGTTTTGGTAACACATTGTGACTACGGTCACCAGTGGTTTGGTACCACATTGGGTAGACAAAGGCGTTTGGTTGGCTAGGTTGGGCACACGACACTCTGCATATTAACTGTTATATGTTGTGTATGAAATGTTGTTTTAAAACAGGGGAAGGGTTACATACTGAGTCTTGGTGACTCACCTTCTCCTTTAACATTTTTCAGGTGACTCGTAGATGGCGGTTGAGGAGCCGGTTGGACTCGAGGTGGCCATGCAGTGGACTTAAATTTATTGAACTTTAAATTTGGTTATTTCATTTTTGTTGTAATAAGGCCTCCATAAACTTTATTTGTGTTATTTTCTTTTTTTTTTGTTGGATATTTACTTTAAACTATATTATTAAAACTGAATTGAAATCACATGTTTTCTTGAATTAACACGAAATTGTTTTATCGTGTCATCGGGCACACTTGAAATTTGTATAATAACCGGACTTAATTAAATTTCCAAATTAAATCTAAGTATAGTTTTGGCAGGATAACCAAAAACGAGGGGTTTTCAACAAAACTTAAAGTGGTTCTAGATGATGTTCAAAAAGTTTTTCTCCGTAGCAAATCAAATTCGGTCGTAATGTTTGGGCCGGGTTTGGGTTGTTACAAAATTGGTATCAGAGCCAGTTCAAAGCTCCTAATACAGGGGGCCAAGGCCCAAAAATGTTTTGGTAGGCCTTATGGAATGATTTTTGGTTTTTGAACAAAGATGGCCCGAGTCTCCTGGCACCTATCCGCCTGTAAGTATATCTAAACCTCTTGGTGAATTATATTACTGTAGAAGGGTAGGAAGCATGGAACTTAGATAGACTTATAGGACTTGGACCCTAAGGTTAGATTACTCAATACAAACGAAGCATAAGACTTAAAGGACTAAACCAACCTATGACTCAGTCAATGAGCTAGGGTGTGGTAACCCCATGCGCATGTCTAGGATTGGATCCTAAGAGCACAGTATTTAAGCGATCCTCGTGACTCACCTCCTCTTCGCAGTATCCTACAGTGCGTAGCTTCAGTTTCACCCTAACTCGCAGAGGACTCGGTGGTGTGGTAACCTCTCATGCGCATGTCTAGAAAGGTTCAAAGTGAGAGCTTGGTATTTAAGCGGTCCGTGTGACCCACCTCCTCTTCACTCACTTCTGCTCAGTGCGTAGCTTTGGTTCACTACGACCAGGAGGGCTCGGTCATAGGCTAAACACAATGATTAAAACCCGAAAGGGAATTAGCCTTGTTTTTTTTTTTCGAAATATAATGAAATAACAAACCCTAATGTTTTTAAAACTTGTGCAATAACTTTCTCAAATCCTAGAACATTACTTTTATAACGTTTTCTCGAAAAACTTGACTTGTGAAAAATTACAGAAATACCCTTAGGAGTAAAATTTCCAGAATGCCCCTGACCCATAAAATATAAATTCAATGGTTTTGCCCAAAAATTTCAATGATTTTATAGACATTCAAAAACCTTGCCTTGAAAATCATCAGTAAAATATATTGGTTCTGGAAAATTACGAAAATACCCTTGTAGGAAAAAGACGAAATTACCCCAGGTTAGAAATGGCGAAATGTCCGATGAGCGAATAGGTATGGAAAGTATTAAGGAATGGATGCATGAACTTCTTTGTGTGAACTAAGATAGGAAACTGAAACTTTGTTTGCTCGGAAGAATCTCTGATTAAGCCTTATCCATAAAATTTCGTCGCGAGTAATAAAGTGAAACAAATGCTAACGCATAAAATTTTTCTTAACCGATTAAAAGTGCGGTAGATAGAATGAGTTCTAGAGGACGTGGGCGCCGTGGGCGTGGTAGGGTAGGATGACGATGTGCCGAACCCGTCCAGTCGGGACAAGGTTACGAAAATGAGGTACCACTTGCCACCACCACCTCCTACTTTTAGAGTGAGGAGCCGATCGGACCCGGTGGCGAGGCGGTGTCGCAAGTCGTGTTGCGAGTTTTGGAGATGGTGGTCTGAAATTCAGTGGAAATGTGGGAGCTCGGAAATCTGTCCCCCGGCGACTCCGATCTAACGGAGCGGAGGTATTCCGAGGTGTGTCGAGTGGCACCCAGTCAGCGGAATACGGCTAGAGTCAATCGAAAGAATCATGGATGACCTTGACCGACCGATGAAGAAAAGGCTGAAAGAGCGCGTGTCGCTTCTAAAGGATGAAGCGTGCTCGGTGGTGGCTTACGGTTCGAGATGGGGCTACAGCAGATGATTTGACTTGGGAGTATTTCGTAACCACCTATCGGAAGAAGTATGTGGGTATCGCCTACACCGACGCCAGAGAAAGGCTTTTCGGGATTAGTGCAAGGAACTAAGTCCGTGTCGGAATATGAGGCGGAATTTTTAAGGTCGAGTAGGTATGCGAGAGGCATCGTGTCTCATCGAACATGAGCGCTGTGTCCGCTTTGAGGACGGACTCCGAGATGATTTAAGGTTACTGATTGCCCCGCAGCAGGTTCGTGAGTTCTCATCCCTAGTGGAGAAGGCTAAGGTAGCCGAAGGGATCAAGGAGGCTGTGAGGCGTAACTATAGTAAGAACAATCGAAGAGAGGATTTGGGTCACCGGATCAAGCGGTAGTGCTCGAGAAAAGGCTAGGCCAAGTGGGCCCAATCAGTAGCAAGGCCCACGACTACTAATCGAGGCCGACTCAAGTCACAATCGCTGTGGAAAGACCCATTGGGGAGGTTGTTGGACCGGTGACAAAGGATGTTTTGAGTGTGGGTCTTTGGAGCATCGTGTTAGAGATCGCCCCGTAAACGGCTAGAAGCGACCGGAGAGGCGTAACCGTGCTCGGGATAGAAATGTAGGACCACGGAGGGTCGTGGTAATGGAAGAGGAAACAACGGTCCTAACCGAGGTCGTGGAACTCAAGGCGCAGGGTCGGGCAACACAGAGGCTAGGCACTGGCTTGGTTTACGCAATGAGGTGTCGCGAGGAAGGTGACGCACCGGATGTTATAACCGAGACGTTTTTAATTTTTGGTTTTCCTTATGTTGCATTGATTGATGTGGGCTCGATGCACTCGTACATTGCTAGTAGTGTGGTAGGAACTATGGACCTAAACTCCGAAACTGCTTCTAGGGAGATGACTGTAGTTAGCCCTTTAGGTCACTCAGTAGTCGTAGATAGACTATATAGAGGCGTACCCTAGAACTTCAAGGGGTAGTGTTTGTAGCCGATCTAATGGAACTACCGTTTGGGGAGTTCGATTTGATCCTTGGTATGGATTGGTTGGTTAAGTACCAAGCAAGGTTGGATTTCTTGCGCCCAAGCGCATGGTTCTTAAGGCAGGTGAAGGTGAGGAAATGGTTATGATAGGAGATAGAAGGAATTACCTATCCAACGTAGTGTCCGCCTTGAAGGTGAAAAGATGGTCAAGAAGGGTTGTGAGGCGTATTTGGTTCAAATCTGTGCTTTGGAAGCTGAGGGATTGGTAGTTGGAAAGGTCCGAACGGTTGGGGAATTTGCTGATGTGTTCCCAGAAGAACTTCCGGGTCTACCTCCAGATCGGGAAGTCGAATTCGGTATAGACTTGCTACCTGGAACGGCACCTGTGTCTATAGCACCATACCGAATGGCACCAAAGGAATTGGTGGAGCCGAAGGCTCAAATTCAGGAGCTCTTGGATAGAGGGTTTATACGACCAAGTATATCCCCGTGGGGAGCACCTGTGTTGTTTGTCAAGAAGAAGGACAGTTCTATGCGGATGTGCATCGACTCACCGCCGCTTAAACAAGTTAACGATCAAAAACAAGTACCCGTTGCCTCGGATCGATGATTTGTTTGACCAACCCAAAAAGTGCGCCGGTATTCTCAAAGATTGACCTTAGGTCGTTATCATCAATTAAGGGTGAAGGAGGTGATGTTCACAAGACGGCATTCCGAACTCGGTATGGGCATTTCGAGTTCTTGGTGATGCCATTCGGTTGACTAATGCGCCCTGGCAAAGATTTATGGACTTAATGAATAGAGTATTTCAACGATATTTGGACCAATTCGTCGTGGTGTTCATAGACGACATATTGGGTTTATTCAAAGACGTAAGAGGAGCATGACAAGCATTTACGGATAGTTCTGCAAGTATTGAGGAGAAGCGATTATATGCCAAATTCGGTAAGTGTGAATTTTGGCTTAGGGAAGTGGCTTTCTTAGGTCATGTAGTGTCACCAAGGAATCGAGAGTGACCCTCGCAAGATTGAAGCAAAGATTGGATTGGAAACCGCCTAGGTCGGTGGCGGAAATACGAAGTTTTTTCTGGTTTAGCAGGTACTATCGGAGATTCGTGGAAGGATTCTCTCTAATAGCAAATACATTAACCAAGTTACTAAGGAAAGGTGTTCCATTTGTATGGACAGAGAAGCGTTAAAGGAGCTTTGATAAGCTAAGGGAAATTTTGACTGGAAGCTCCAGCTTTGTACACTGAAGCGGGGAAGTTATTCACGATCTATTGTGATGCATCTCACACCGGTTTGGGATGTGTGTTGATGCGAGATGGGAAGGTAGTAGCCTATGCATCCCGTCGCTTAAGACCGCATGAGGTTAACTACCCAACGCACGACTTGGAGTTAGCGGCGATGCGTCTTCGCTCTGAAGATATGGAGACATTACCAGTATGGGGAGAAGTCGATAGTCTACACGGATCACAAAAGCTTGAGGTATCTTCCGACTCGAAGGATCTCAATCTAAGACAAATCGGTGGATTGAACTACTAAAGGACTACGATTGTTCAATCGAGTACCATCCGGTAAGGCTAATGTGGTAGCCGACGCATTGAGCCTAAGGTGGTGACGGACTTAAGAGCAATGTTCGCTCGGTTGAGTCTATATGATGATGGGAGTCTTTTGGCGGAACTTCAAGTAAAGCCGGCATGGATTGAGGAGATTAAGGAAAAGCGGTTAGTGGATGAAGACTTGAGCGCTAAGAGGGTACAAGTCCGTGATGGTGGTTTAGAAGGCACAAATGTCTAGTGATGGAGTGCTTTGTTTTCAAGGACGAGCTTGTATGCCAAGGGATACAGAATTAAGGCGAAAAATTCTCCAAGATGCACATAGCGGCCCATACGCTATGCATCCCGGGGAAGCAAGATGTATGGAGATTTGCGGAAACAGCTCGTGGCACAGGTTGAAGCGTGAGATAACTTAGTTCGTAGGGAAGTGTCCGACGTGCCCGGCGAGTTAAGGGCCGAACATCGCTTACCATCGGGACTACTTCAACCAATAAAGATCCTCAATGGAAATGGGAGAGGATCACCATGGATTTTGTTAGTGGGCTACCCTTACGCCCACCAAGAAGGATGCGCTTTGGGTAATTGTGGATCGCTCGACTAAATCAGCTCACTTCATGCCGGTGAGAATGGATTACTCACTCCGAAGCTAAGCGGCGGCGTATGTGGGTGAAATAGTGAGGTTGCATGGTGTGCCAAGATCGATTATCTCGGATAGGGATCCCAGATTCACGCCGAGGTTTTGGAAAGCGTTGCATCAAGCTTTGGGTACATGGTTAGATTTCAAGATGCGGCTTTCCATCCACAATCTGACGGACAATCGGAAAGGGTGATACTGATTTTAGAAGACATGTTAAGAGGTTGTGTCTTGGATTTTAGTGGTAGTTGGGAGGAGTACCTACCATTAGCGAATTCGCTTATAACAATAGTTATCAAGCGAGTATTCAGATGGCTCCATATGAGGCCCTATATGGACGAAAGTGCCGTACTCCTACATGTTGGACTGAGTTGGGGAAAGACAAGTTACGGGTCCGAGGTGGTAACAGACCGAGGACAAAGTCAAGGTGATTCGGTCTCGTCTCAAAGAAGCATCGGATAGGCAGAAATCCTATGCCGATCTCAAACACAAGGAAATGGAGTATACTGTGGGAGACAAAGTCTTTTTGAAGGTGTCGCCTTGGAAAAAGGTGTTGAGATTTGGACGAAAAGGGAAGCTAAGCCCAAGGTTCATCGGGCCATATACAGTTGTAAAGCGAGTAGGACCGGTAGCTTATCAGCTAGAGCTGCCGGCAGAACTGAATCAGATTCATGACGTATTTCATGTATCGATGTTGAGACGGTATCGGTCAGATCCTTCGCACGTTGTGCCGATGCGAGAGATTGAGGTGAACTCGGATTTATCTTTCGAAGAAGAACCGGTTCAGATTGTAGACCGAGATGTGAAGGTTCTACGTAGGAGGGCAGTGCCTTTAGTGAAAGTGTTATGGCGGAACCACGGAGTGGAAGAAGCTACGTGGGAGCCCGAGGAGGTGATGCGGCAGCAATACCCCCATCTCTTTTGATCAAGGAATTTCGAGGACGAAATTCATTTTAAGGGGGGTAGAACTGTAACATCCCAAAAATGGGGTTATTTAGAATTTAATTATTTTTCTTGTTATGAACAGCTGTGATAGTATTAATGGAATAATAGAGCTTAATTTAAGGCTTTGAATGTGCTCGGTTTGAAAGAAAAATCTTAGTTTTAACTTTAAAGGCAAGGAGCATCCGCAGGAGGGTGTTATAAGAATAATTGGGGATAAATTGGACATACGATGAGCCTAGAATAAGTGGCAAAGCAAGCCCACTTGAGAGCTAGCATGTGACGCCACCAAGGAGCAAGGGAGAGCCTTGGTTCGAGTCACAAAATCCCCTTTCTTTTTGCTCTTATTTGGACTGGCACAAGTGGGAGAGTTTTCTCCCTTCAAACTCTTTTATTAAGTGTTATTATTAAAGGATAATAGGAGAGTTTTATTTGTTTAATTATAGTAATAATAAGAAGATATTCAAGGATAATGGATGGAATATTAGGAGATTATTTTTATTAATTCAAAATTGTTTGAATTAAATCAAATGAGTGGCCAAGAGGAAAATTAGGAGTTGGCTAGAGTTGAACTCCTTGTTGCCAAGGTTGGACGGCAAGCTTAAGGAGGGGGCGAATGCTTATAAAAACCCCACCCTAGCTCATTGTTTTGGTTTTTTTCCATTCTTGCTAGTTGCCGAAAAACCCTAACCCTCTCCCTTTGTGCTCTTTTATTTTCTTTGTTCTCTCAAACCCCTTCAAGCCAAAACTTCTACCACCTTTCTTCCCTATTATTTTCTTCCTCCCTTGGCCGAATACACCCCTTGGAAGTGCTGATTTCTTTTCCTCTTATTAAACTCACTATTGGCCGAATATGCTCTAGTGGTTTGCCGAAAATTCTCTTCTTCTATTCTAGTGCACTTTGGCCGAAGTTTGGAAGGGATATAGATCTCGTTGGATCCTCGTTGTCAACCGATTTGGTGAAGGTAAGAGTATGCCAAAACTCCATGGTTTCCCCTCTCTGCTGTTCTTTTCGATTTCTATTAGGGGGTAGGTGCCGATTTCGCAAAGGCTAACAAGGCTTCTAAACGTTTTGGTAAACGATTCTCCTAGGTACCCAAATTCGTGAAGCAGTCGACCCAAGCTCCTAATCTCTAGCATTCGGCTTTGGTAAGTGGTGGTAAGATCAATTTCTTTGTCATAACAATTCGATTAAGCCGAAGGCTACTGACATTGTCCATTGACCGATTATAGTTTGTGAACCTGATTCGTGATTTGGGTGCTGAGACTAGTATTCAAAGCGAGTAGGTAAGGATTCGGGTTCAAGCAATAACCCTATAGAATCATTTGGTTTGGCCGAATGGCCATTTCACTAACTTTGGTAGTTGGCCAATATAGGGGCAAGGACTTAGAGTGTGTGCCGATTGGTTTTCTTCGGGATTAAGACTATCATCGATATCGTGTGTGTACATACACACTTATAGCGATTAATGTTGTGTTATATATATACTTTGTATGTAAATCGCTTGATGTAGATGCGGATTGGTACCTTAACTGGTACAAGTGAGGATCCCGTAAGTCTCTGTTAATATGAGATTACTTTAATGCTTTTGGGAAGCATGGCTTATTGATACATGTGATAAATGCATGAGATCTGCTCATTAATCGTTTACCTACTATGGGTTATATGAGAGGAGGGCGGTGATGTTTCGTCTTGACGAGCACCAAAGTGTTTTGGTAACACACCGTGACTATATGTCACCAGAGGTTTGGTACCTCCAAAGGTTTGGTACCTCATAGCGACTTGTCCTCGTGGTTAACACCACCGTGGGTTGGCCCCACTTGAGATATGGGATCGTCTGCGCTGATTTGGTATCACACGATGGGTTGGCCCCATCACCCGATTTGTGTCTACAGACACACGGTGCTTTGGTAGCACATTGTGACTATACGTCACCAAAGGTTTGGCACCACCAGTGTTTTGGTAACACATTGTGACTACGGTCACCAAAGTGGTTTGGTACCACATGGGGTAGACAAAGGCGTTTGGTTGGCTAGGTTGGGCACACGACACTCTGCATATTAATCGTTATATGTTGTGTATGAAATGTTGTTTTAAAACAGGGAAGGGGGTTACATATCGAGTCTTGGTGACTCACCTTCTCCTTTAACATTTTTCAGTGACTCGTAGATGGCGGTTGAGGAGCCGGTTGGACTCGAGGTGGCCATGCAGTGGACTTAAATTTATTGAACTTTAAATTTGGTTATTTCATTTTGGTTGTAATAAGGCCTCCATAAACTTTATTTGTGTTATTTTCTTTTTTTTTGTTGGATATTTACTCTAAACTATATTATTAAAACTGAATTGAAATCACATGTTTTCTTGAATTAACACGAAATTGTTTTATCGTGTCATCGGGCACACTTGAAATTTGTATAATAACCGGACTTAATTAAATTTCCAAATTAAATCTAAGTATAGTTTTGGCAGGATAACCAAAAACGAGGGGTTTTCAACAAAACTTAAAGTGGTTCTAGATGATGTTCAAAAAGTTTTTCTCCGTAGCAAATCAAATTCGGTCGTAATGTTTGGGCCGGGTTTGGGTTGTTACATATGTCCTCAAAAGGACACTATGGTAGAACAGATTAAAGAATAGCAGATCTTGTCTCCCTGGGGATGCAGTGGAGCAGATTGAAGATAGCAAGCCTGGTGTTCCTGGTATTACAGGAAGCAGATCAAAGATAGCAGATCTGGCATCCCTGAGTTTGCAAGGATCAGATCAAAGATAGCAGTCTGGTGATCCCTGAGTTTGCAGGGATCAGATTGAAGATAGCAGATTTGACATTCCTGAAGCTGCAGGAAGTAGATCGAAGACATCAGTCTAGTGGTCCCTGAGATTGCAGGGATCAGATTGAAGATAGCAGGTTTGACATTCCTAAAGTTGCAGGAAGCAGATCGAAGACATCGATCCGTGATCCCCGAGTTTGCGGGATCGATTGAAGATAAGCGATTTGACATTCCTAAAGTCAGAGGAAGCGGATCGAAGACATCGATCCGGTGGTCCCCGAGTTTGTAGGGATCAGATTGAAGATAGCAGATTTGACATTCCCGAAGTTGCGAGAAGCGGTCGAAGACATCGACCGGTGATCCCCGAGTTTGCGAGGGATCGATTGAAGATAAGCGATTTGACATTCTTGAAGTTGCGGGGAAGCGATTGAAGACATCGATCAGTGGTCCTTGAGTTTACAGGATCAGATTGAAGATAGCGGTTTGACCTTCCCGAAGTTGCGGAAGCGGATCGAAGATATCGACCGGTGATCCCCGAGTTTGCGAGGATCGATTGAAATAACAGAGTTGGTGATTCCTGATGTTGCAGGATCATATCGAAGATACAAGTCTTATCTCCATAAAGTCGCAACAGAACAAAATTGGAGCTACAAGTTCTATCCCTGTGAAGCAACGGTGGAGGGGATCAAAACAACAAGATGCGGTGGACAGAATGAGGCTACCTAACAAATAAAAGCACCAAAATAAGTCGCGACTCGGCGGGACCGGGAAAAATTGGTCTTAAAGTCTTTGCTCTGTTCCCGTTACACGACAACGAGCAAAGAGGGGCAGCTGTACAACCCCAATTTTGCCCGGGCCTACAAGCCCATAACCAAACCCATTACAACAAATTTGACCTAACAGACCCTAAAACTCGAAGCCCAAATCGGTGGCCCACTAAGACCTACCCGGTTACAAACCCTAACCCACTTGCACCTAGCCCAACAAGCCCAATACCCTCAACAGAAAAGAAAAACAAAATTCCTAACCCTAACCTCAAGTGGCGCCGCTAGGTCCGACTAACCTCTCGACCCTCCGACCTGCAGCCCACCGCCACCGTCTTGTCCACCGCCCCAGCACCGCCTTTGACCTGCAAACAATAAACGGGAAAGGACAGAAAGCAGCAAGTTGTAAAAAGGCAAAGGCTATAAAAGCCGATTTATTTCCTTGTAACGAGGGTTCCTTTTTTTAAAAAAAAATCAATACAATACTAGAGATTTAAATAGAAAACGGAAAATCAGAGACTAACGAGAGGAATCAAAATAAGAAAGCATCGAAAACACTAAAAAACCACTAAAAATCGAATCAGAGACTAAAGGTGATTATTTTTTTTAGTTTCGAAGCCTTTTCCTTTCATTTGCTTTTGTATATATACATATATACTGCTGTTATTTTTCTAAAATTTCTGTAAAAAAAATATAATACAAACTTTACCTTTTCCGGCCATCGCACGAGAACGGCGATCGGGGCGGTGCCAGAATCCCCTTCTCCCTTCGACCTGTAGAGAGAAAAGAGAAGAGTTAAATTGTTTTTTAAAAAACAGATGACATGAAACACCCCAAACCCGGCCCACGAGCCTTGACCGGATCTGGTATGTTCCTCGAGTGAAGTGATTCAAAAACCTCTTGATTACTTTTGGAAAATTCGGATGGGTTTGAAAGAAATTTTAAATTGTGTTGGGCTTGGGTTGAAAACGAGCTTATCTTATATTGAAAACCATTTGTTTTTAGGGTGTCCAAAACAATTAGAGTTCATTTTTAAAATAAGCTTACTTAGTCTTTAATTTGATAAAAATTTCGTAACATAATAATTTCAAATAAAAAACAAAACATGTATAAAACAGTTTATACTATGGCCTTATTACATCAAAATTTAAAACCCGAAATAAACCAAAGTATATAAAATATAACATGCCCAAAATTAAATAAAATCCCGAACTGAGCATGGCCACCACTAAGCTCCTGCCGACCCGGTCCATCACTGAGTGTCACCTGAAAGAAAATATTCCCCAACGGGGTGAGTCAAACTGACCCAATGTGTAACCAACGCTAAATCCCAATAGTTTAGGCATATCAGTTCATACATGTTCATATATTTAAATAAATATATAATGATGCAACCCGAACCAAAACCTAGATGCCATCCGCTACACATCACCCCGTACCAACCGTCACACCGTGGGGACTACTAAGTCAACCCTCCATTCGCTACACATCATCGAAGGCGATCATTGCAATGACGCGCTCATCGCCTTTATAAATTCGTGGCGAGCCACCACATAATAATTTGTGACATAAGTCACCACATTCAAATTATGTGACCAAAGTCACCTCATTCATATATTGTGACCGAAGTCACCACATTCACATATTGGGGTATAAAACCGCCAATCACTTCCCCTTTCATAATCACCCATATGCCCATGTCATACATTTCATGCAATATCATGCCTTATTTCTATAATATCCAGGATTTAGGGGTTATGAAATTTTTTGCTTGAATGTGTGCATTGTTTTGTTGTGTGCTCTTTGTATGAGTTTTAGGGACTTCGAGAATTTTAGAATATAGGGGAATGCCTTAGAAAAATATTAGATTTTTAGTCTTAGAAGGGGAGCTAAGCAAGTTTGGCCTTAAGAGAATTAATTGAGGTTTTAATTACAAGACAAGTCAATTAGTAAAGTGGTGATGGCGCATGGGTGAATGCATGAGGGTAGAGGTTCGAATCCCTTAGCTAGCAATTGGAAGGAATTTTAATTTTTGTTCTCTTACCTATAGTGTCGGTCAAGCCTTATCTAGTATGGATGGATTCTTCTTTTATTTTTGGATAGTAGACCAAAGGAAAAAGGAAAGTTAGTAGTTAAGGTAAGGAATCAAGATGTTATGGAAGGTTTAGGGGACAAAAGGCTTGAAGAGTGGGTGATGTTTTGAAGTTTTTCCATGGTCATTTGACCATGAACCTAGACGGCATAAGGGCTAAGGGGGGTAGGTTTAATTGTGATAGTGATTAAGGGGATGATAGGGAAGAAATGAGGAGGAAAAAGGGGGATTGTGTTGGCTTGTGAGTTGGCCGAATGTTGTATGGGATTAGGGGGTGTTAGTTGGCCAAAATCTTAACAATTTGTGCATCTTTTCCCTTTTCTCCAAATTTTTCTTCTTAGCCGAACTGGTCATTTGCTTTAGGTGAAAACTTTGTTTTGTTTTGGCTATCATATTTTGACCAAATTGGTACTCTTTTTCTTTGTTTTTCTCTCAAGCTTTTCTCTCTTTTTGGTACCAAAACATTACCACTTTTGAAGGCATTTTTCTTTCATCCTTTCTTACTTGACCATTACCAAAAACTTTTTCTTTATTCAATTTCTTCCATAACCGAAACCCATTTATTCTCTTTGATCATTTCTCCTTTTCTTTTTCTTTTCCATTCTCTTCTAAAACCGAAAATTTCACTCCATTGACACCATTGAAACCGATTGCTTCTAAGCACCAAAAACCTATCATTTTTTTCATTTGAATCTATTTTTCTATTTCATCTTGCCGAATTTTATTTTTGGAGTTTAGAGACCATTTGCATTTTGGTCTTTACTTTTCGGTAAGAATCTCTTCTAGACTAATTTCTTTATCTCTTTCTTTTTCTAACGATTGAAAAGCGAAACTCTAATTCCTTTTATTATCTTTTGCCGAAACTTGAAGGAAAGTTCGGGGTTTCTTTGTAGCCAACGTTTAGGGGGAATCATTCGGGATTTGAATAATCCAAGGTAAGGAGATGATGATATTCGGCCAAAGGCCATATCTTTTTAGTGATAATCGATTTCTCACATAGTGATATGTAGGTACTGTCGACGTTGTAGGCAAGAGTCGGAAATCTTAAGTATTCTATCGCTCTCCGTGTTTACAAGGTGTGTAGCCTACACTAAACTTCTAATAGATTAATAGCATTATTGATAAAAGTTGTTAATAAAGAAATATGATTGATTATGGCTTCGGGTACCATTCAATGGTACAGTGAATTGAGGTACGTTATCCCTTAGTACTATGTATAATTTTAATATGAGACATATCCGATTTTGTTATGATTTTGGGGTAATGTACATGGCATGATATCTGCATCGTTAATAATGCTATAAGCATGAATATGAAATGTGTATGATTCCGTTATGAATTTGGGGTTATATGGCATGATATCGAAATAATGTGTTTAATGCATGGGCATATGGGTGATTTTGATAAAGGGGAAGTGTTCCGGTGGTTTTACCACATTATCCGGTGACTTCGGTCACGACATTATGAATCCGGTGACTTCGGTCACGATATTATGAATCCGGTGACTCTGTCACAATTATCTGGTGGCCATGCCACAATTTATAAGGGCGATGTGCTTGTTGACTGCAGCAACTGCCTTCGATGGTGTGTAGCGGATGGAGGGTCGATTTAGTAATCCCCACGGTGTGATTAGTAGGTACGGGTGGTGTGTAGCGGATGGATATCTAGGTTGGGCTCGGGATTGCATTTCATTCTATATGTACATGTGATTTAATCATTTATTATCGATTTGCTATATTATGGGCTTTGTTACTATGATCGATTGGACTTTTAGTATATTGTTACACATTGAGTCTGTTGACTCACCCTTCCGTGGGATATCTTTTCAGATGATACTCAATGATTTGGACCGGGTCAGCGAGGACTACGAGGTGGCCATTGCTCAACTCAGTATTTCGGTTTTCCTTATATTAAACTTATTACGTTTTCTTATATACTTCGGGATTTAATTTGGGATATGTTTTTGTAATAAGGCCGCCATTAGCTAGGTTACTTTTACGTTTTTAATTTATATTCTGCTACGATCAATTTCAACTAAACAATTAAATATTTTCGATAATCGTATGAAAATGTTTTGACATCTAAATACTTATGGTTTTCAAAATAATAATAAATAGTTCCAAATTTGGATTTTCTTTTGATAAATAATTTATTTTTAAATGATTTTATAAATACAAATTTAAATTACAAAAACGGATTTTAACAAGTTCGTACTTCAAATCTATTCTTTTACCACAACATCACATCTTTTTACAAAACGACAAAACGAATTTTTCTTAAGAAGCATACCAGATCCGGTCGGGACTTGTGGGCCGGGTTTGGGGTGTTTCAATTTCACATTCTTATCACAGTTCACATAGGTGCCATATCACATATCCATAATAAGATAACTATAGTAGTAGTAAATTAACGTACCTGAGTACTTTGTACCATTGCATGGTACCTTTGGCCACATTCATATTATTGTAAACACACATAATTAATTTAAGCCGTAATCTAATAAGGTTTAGTGTAAATTACACACACAGTATCAATGCTTTCACGAAAACCCAAAACCTGATCTAACGCTTTAGATCCTTAGTCCCTACATTCGCCAACATCTTAATATTTAAACAAAAGCCTATTCGGCTATAGAATCAAATCCCGAAGGATTAACGAAACCAATTCCTCACCTTGCTGCAAATTTGAATATTAATCAAATCCCGAAACTTGTAGTCTTTCCTCCTTGCATTCAATCACTTGACTAGGTTAGCTTTCGGCTTTTTAATAAAATAATGAATAGATCTAGGTTGCTAAATAGGCCTTGGCCGAATACACATGTTCACTTACCCTGTGAATCTTAATCCCGGAAACAACCACTTGATTGGGGGTATCTGTCGAAACCATTATGGCATATGTTAGATTCAAATTAATCATAATAAATGGCCCTTGGCCGAATACATGCCTTACCTTAGATAACCGAATTCTGAATGCTCTCCCCTAGAAGTCGGCTATTCCAAAACAAATCCCGAAATTCCTAAAAGAACCGATTTCATGGTTGATTAAAAGTCAAATCAAATGCCGTATTTCGGCTTTTGTTCTACACATGTCGACAGAGAGGAGATAAGAGAGAATAGTAAAGATTCGGCCATAGCAGACTTACCTATACAAACCGCTTTGCGAAGGGATCACAAAAGATCTCTAACTTGGTTGCTATTCGGCCAAGACTGAGAAGAGATGAGGTGGGAGAATTTCGGCAATGGCTTGGGGAATCAATGAAGATTCGGCTTCAATGGAAAAAGGAAAATAACATTATGGTTCGGCCTTTTAAGAATATGGAGAGGGAGAGTGTGAAGCTTAGGAGTTTCGGCAATGGTGAATATAGAAGGAAGAAGATTTCGGCTTGACAAAATAAAAAGAGAAAAGAGGATATTGCTAGAGAATTCGGCAGAGAGAAAGGAAGGAAAAGGAAAAGAATTAATAATGGCCTTAATTCCTCCTTTGGCTGAAAATACTAACCTTAGTCTCCCCCAATCGACCAACTCTTCTCTCTCAATCCAATCCCTTATTTTTCTCTTACTTTATCTCTTATCTTTATTTATTCAAAATAAATAAAATAAATCTACATTTATCTATCTATTTAGCCGAATTTTTATAAGGAATTATCCAAGTCAAATCCTCATCCATCTAGTCTCCCCATGCCGTCCATCACCTTCCCATTGCCAAAAAATAAAAATTCCCTTATTGCTTTCCTTGTGGCTCGAACTCAAGACCTCCTTGTACTGCATATGGCGTCACTTTCCTGGGCTTTAAGTGGTGCCTCCAAGCCACTTAGACAAGCCCATTTCTATGTCATATTTCCCTTACAAATTTCCTTAAGGCCTTATCAAGCTTAGCTCCCCTTTTAACCTTAAAAATCTGATAATTCCTAAGGCATTTAACCACACACTAAGATTCACAAAATTCATAGAACACATTTAGAATATTCATAAGCATGCTACTTCATCTAATTTAGTAGTAATGCATAAGCCATAATCCAGGATATTACAGTTCTACCCCCTTAAAAAAATTTCGTCCTCGAAATTACACGCTAAAATAAGTGAGGGTATTGCTGTCGTATTGCCTCTTCCTATCCCACGAAGCTTCTTCCGACCCATGATTACGCCATAACACTTTGACTAGAGGAACTGACTTCCTCCATAACACTTTCATATCTCGCTCCAAGATCTGAATCGGCTCTTCCTCGTAGGACAAATCTGGCCTTAGCTCCACCTCTTCGACCGGTACCACATGGGATGGATCCGATCGATAACGACGTAGCATAGAAACATGGAATACGTCGTGCATCTGCTTTAATTCCAAAGGCAACTCTAACCGGTATGCCACTGGTCCAACTCGCTTCAATACTCGATAGGGCCCTATAAACCTTGGACTTAACTTCCCTTTGCGACCAAATCTCATTACCTTCTTCCAAGGCGAGACTTTAAGAAGCACTTGATCTCCCACATCAAATTCTATTTCCTTCCGCTTTGAGATCTCGCATAAGACTTCGTCTTCATCGGATGCTTCCTTCAACCGCGCCCGAATTACCTCCACCTTCTCTTCAGATTCTGCCACCAACTCAGGACCCAAAACTCAACGTTCCCCTAGTTCGTTCCAACATGTAGGAGTTCGACACTTCCGTCCATACAGCGCTTCATACGGTGCCATCCGAATACTAGCTTGATAGTTGTTGTTGTATGCAAATTCCGCTAACGGCAAATATTCTTCCCAACTTCCTCTGAAGTCTATCACACAGCCCCTCAACATATCCTCTAACACTTGGATTACTCGTTCGATTGCCCGTCCGATTGTGGATGAAAAGCCGTGAGTGAAATCCAATCACAGTGCCTAAAGCCCGATGCGCGGTGCTTTCCAAAATCGAGACGTAAACCTTGGATCCCTATCTGAAATGATTGAAACCGGCACTCCATGCAACCTTACAATCTCTGCCACATATAACTTTGCCAACTTCTGCAAAGAATAATCAACTCTTACTGGGATGAAATGCGCGGACTTTGTCAATCGGTCCACTATCACCCATACCGAGTCCTTCTTAGTAGGCGTAAGGGAAGCCCACTAATGAAGTCCATGGTGATTCTCTCCCACTTCCAACTGCGGAATCTTGATCGGTGAAGTAATCTGACGGAACTTGGTGTTCACCTTAACTTGCGACACGTCAAGCATTTCCCCACAAATTCGGTAACTTCCCTTTTAAGACCAGGCCACCAAAACTGTTCCCTTAAATCCCTGTACAACTTAGTACCTCCAGGATGCATAGCATAGGGCTACCATGCGATTCCTGAAGAATCCTCTGCCTTAACTCCTTGTTCCTCGGCATACAGACCTTACCCTTAAAACACAACACTCCTTCGTTATTAATACCATAATCTTCCAACTTTCCACTCTACACTTGCTGCAACTTAAAACTTAAGTCCTCATCCCCTAACTGACTTTCCTTCACCTCATTCAACCATGACGGCTTAACTTGCAACTCTGCCAGCAGACTTCCATCGTCATACAAGCTCAGATGTGCAAACATTGCCCTCAGATCTGACACCACTTTCCGACTTAAGGCATCTGCCACTACATTCGCCTTGCCCGGGTGATACTCTATAGAACAGTCGTAATCCTTCAGTAATTCCACCCACCTTCGCTGTCTCAGATTCAGCTCTTTCTGAGTCAGCAGATACTTAAGACTCTTGTGGTCCGTGTAGATCACTGACTTCTCTCCATAAAGATAATGCCTCCATACCTTAAGAGCAAAGACCACTGCCGCCAATTCCAAGTCATGCGTCGGGTAGTTAACCTCGTGTGGCCTTAATTGTCGAGATGCATAAGCTACAACCTTCCCGTCTTGCATTAGAACACATCCTAATCCTGTGTGAGAGCATCACAAGACACACCACAAAGTCCTTTCACCGCCTCCGGTTGAATCAAGACCAGGAGCTTGATCAAAACCCTCTTAAGCTTCTCAAAGCTCTCCTGTTGCTTACTTACTGTCCAAACGAAAGGTACCTCCTTTCTCAACACTTTGTCAAAGGTGCGGCTATTGACGAAAACCCTTCTACAAACCTTCAGAGTAAATCCTGGCTAATCCCAAGAAATGCGAACCTCGACCACGACTTAGGTGGTTTCCAATCTAACACTGTCTCAATCTTCCTAGGATCCACCCTTATTCCTTCAGCAGACACCACATGTCCTAAGAATGCAACTTCCTTCAGCCAAAATTCACACTTGCTGAATTTGGCATAGAGCTTCTTCTCCCTCAACACTTGCAACACTATCCGGAGATGCTCACCATGTTCTCCCTCAGACTTGGAATATACTAGGATATCGTCGATGAACACAACGACGAACCGATCCAAGTAGGGTTGAAAAACCCGGTTCATCATATCCACGAACGCGGCTGGGGCATTCGTCAAACCAAACGGCATTACTACGAACTCATAGTGTCCGTATCTTGTCCGGAAAGCCGTCTTATAGATATCTACTTCCTTCACCTTAAGCTGATGGTATCCAGACCTTAGATCTATCTTTGAGAAAACCGCCGTTCCCTTAAGCTGATCGAACAAGTCATCTATCCTTGGCAAAGGGTACTTGTTCTTGATGGTCAATTTGTTCAACTGACGGTAATCTATGCACATACGCATAGTTCTGTCCTTCTTCTTCACGAACAAGACCGGTGCTCCCCATGGAGACACACTTGGTCAGATAAACCCACGATCAAGCAACTCTTGGATTTGAGCCTTGAGCTCAACCAACTCCTTCGGTGCCATTCTATACGGAGCGATAGATATTGGCGCCGTTCCAGGCAGCAAATCAATTCCAAACTCCACCTCCCTTTCCGGGGGTATTCCAGGTAACTCCTCCAGAAAAACATCCACAAACTCCTGTATGGTTCTAACTTTAATAACTCCCCCTTCTTTTGCATCCAACGCACTAACAAAGGTCAAGAAGGCCTTGCATCTTCTCCGAACCATCTTATCGACTTTTTCAAGTCTTTGAAACTACATTAGACAAGTAGTTTCTTCTTTCTCCTATCATAACTACCGCCATCCTCCTCAGAGGTCCTTAACTCCATTAAACTTAGTCGCACAATCCAATATAGCTCGATGTTCCACTAGCCGTTCATACCAAGTATGAGATCGAATTCTCCGAAGAGTAGTTCCATTAAGTCGGCAGAGAATACCATTCCTTGAATATCTAGAGGTACTCTCCAAAAGATCTTATTCACCACTACAGTTTGACCTAATGGGCTTACTACAGTCATCTCCCTATCCGAAAGTTCAGAGTCTATGCCTAGTGTTTCAACTACACTACTTGCAACATAGGAATGGGTCGAGCCCACATCAATCAAAGCAAAGTAAGGCTTGCCAAATATAAGGAACGTACCGGTTATGACATCCGGTGCGTCTCCATCCTCCCTCCGGCGAACCGCATACACTAGACCCGGCTGTCTTGCTTTAGTATTACCAACACCTCAGCCCGGTGTTCCTCGTCTCCTTCCAGCACCGTTACCTCTACCATTTAGACCACGACCTCGCTGAGACTGCTGTCCCCCTCTACCAGCCTGATTGACATTCTGCCCTGTTAGTCGGCCCCCGTCTATCATTATAGGACAGTCTTTGATTACGTGTTCCTTAGACCCATACTTAAAGCATCCTCCCGTTTTCTTCCAACACTCTCCTAAGTGCTTTTTCCCACACACAGCAGAAATGCAGTGCGCCGCTGTACCGACACTGCTGACCTCGCGGCCCATCAACTTTAGGCCTCTTTTGAGCGTTCCCAGCTGACCCTGCTGGTCCAAACCCTCTTTTCTGCCTATTCCGATCAAAGTTCTGCCTTACAGAGTCCTTAACTCCTTCGGCCACTTTAGCCTTCTCCACTAGTACGGCAAATTCCCGCTCCTGCTGCGAGGCTATCAACAACCTTAGGTCATCCCTAAGTCCGTCCTCAAACCGGACACACCGTTCATGCTCCGTAGCCACCACTCCTCGAGCATATCGACTTAACCTTAGGAATTCAGCCTCGTACTCCGCCACGGATTTGTTCCCTTGAACCAACCCCAAAAATGCCTTTCTCTGTGCATCAATATAATGTGTACCAACATACTTCTTACGGTAGGCTATTTTAACATATTCCCGTGTAAGATCCTCGGCTATGGCACCATCCCGAATCAGAGCCACCATTGATAGGCTTCATCGCGTGCGCAGCGCCACCATTCCTTTCACTTCTCCTCGGCGATTAGCTAATCGAGCTCATCCATGATTCGCTCTGTCGCCTCCAACCAATACTCACCGTCATGGG
This sequence comes from Gossypium sturtianum, assembly GCA_025698515.1. NCBI lineage: Eukaryota > Viridiplantae > Streptophyta > Magnoliopsida > Malvales > Malvaceae > Gossypium > Gossypium sturtianum. The sequence continues at coordinate 31,232,042 of CM046949.1, forward strand.
TGCCACACGAGATACACCACGGAACACCTCACTTTCATTGGCTGGGAGTCGCCGGCACAGATTCCGAGCTCCCCACCTCCACCGCTCCACCCCACTCTCTCAAGAACCCGCAAAGACGCCGCCTCGATCTTGCATCATCCCCGTTGATCCTCGATGCTTAACGCCAAGCAAATGGTGGTGGTACCTCATTCTCGGGCCCTTGACCAGACCTAACGGGTTCCGATACGGTCATTCTGCCTCCACCACGTCCTCGCACATTACGACCACGTCCCCTAGAGCTCATTTCTACGATCGCTCTTTAATCTGATTTAAGAAATGTTATGCATCAGTATTTTGTTCCATTGATTATCCGCGAAGAAGTTTTATGAAAAGAAATTTAGTAATAGTTCTTTCGATCAATCAAAGTTTCAAGTCTTCTATCCTAATTTAGAGGAGCACATTCATTCAATAGTATCTACCACACACATTCACTATTCGAATCTTTTTGTCTATTCCTACCCTAGGGGTATTTTCGTAATTTGTCCTACAGGGGTATTTTGGTAATAAACCGGGGTCAATTTATAAATCTTAATAAATCATGGGTATTTCAAAATTTGCAAAACTTGGGGGTTATTTTTGAGAATTTGTTGTCCAAATCGGTGTTGTTGCAAAAATTTTGGAAATCGAGGCCATTTTAGTAATTTTATAAGTCAGGGGTATTTTAGTAAATTTTCCCAAATCGAGGTATTTTGATATTTGCAAAATAGAGTTTTTGGATATTTTTGTAAAATAAGCAGATCTTAGTAAAAATCGAGGGTAATATGGTAATTTAAAATTTTTCAAACCAAGGGCATTTTAGTAATTTTACAATCAGGGGTACTTTTGTAATTTTTTTTTGTAAGTCAGGACTAATTTGCAAAAATTTTCAAACTAAGTTCTGCTACAATTTAAAGGGGTAATTTGGTGATTTTAAAAGCTAGAGTTTTTATAAAAATACGGCTAGTCCCTTTCGGGTTTAGTTCTTGAGTTTAGCCCGTGAATAAGTCCTCTTGGTTAGGGTGAACCGTAGCTACGCACTGCAGTAGGATTCCAGTGAAGAGGAGGTGAGTCACTAGGATTTGCTTAAGTACCGTGCTCTTCCGGATCCAATCCTAGACATGCGCACAATGGTTGCCACACCCTAACTCGGCGACTTAGTTCACAGGTTTGTTTAATTAGGCATTTAAGCTTTATGTAATTGTTGGGGTAAACTAGTCCTAGGGTTCAAATACTTAATATGCTAATCTATGTTCCCGATATACCCTTCTACAAATTATACTATAAATCACACAACGGTTAGGGGTACTTACCTGGTGGACTTTGGGCCGGAGACTTAGGTGCCATGCCAAAAAAAAACCTGCTCATTTCATAAAAATGTTCACAAAATTCATTTGGGCTCAAATTTGAAAAAGTTATGGGCCTTAAACCCAAGGCCGAGAGTTTAAAACTGGGCTCTGATACCAAATTGAAACACCCTAAACCTGGCCCACGAGCCTTGACCGGATCTGGTATGTTCCCCGAGTGAAGTGATTCAAAAACCTCTTGATTACTTTTGGAAAATTCGGATGGGTTTGAAAGAAATTTTAAATTATGTTGGGCTTGGGTTGAAAACGAGCTTATCTTATATTGAAAACCATTTGTTTTTAGGGTGTCCAAAACAATTAGAGTTCATTTTTAAAATAAGCTTACTTAGCCTTTAATTTGATAAAAATTTCGTAACATAATAATTTCAAATAAAAAAACAAAACATGTATAAAACAGTTCATACTATGGCCTTATTACATCAAAATTTAAAACCCGAAATAAACCAAAGTATATAAAATATAACATGTCCAAAATTAAATAAAATCTGAATCGAGCATGGCCACCACTAAGCTCCTGCCGACCGGGTCCATCACCGAGTGTCATCTCGAAGAAAATATTCCCAACGAGGTGAGTCAAATCGACCCAATGTGTAACCAACGCTAAATCCCAATAGTTTAGGCATATCGGTTCATACATGTTCATATAGTTAAATAAATATATAATGATGCAACCCGAACCCAAACCTAGATGCCATCCGCTACACATCACCCCGTACCAAACCGTCACACCGTGGGACTACTAAGTCAACCCTCCATCCACTACACATCATCGAAGGCGTCATTTGCGATCGACGTGCTCATCGCCCTTATAAATTCGTGGCGAGCCACCACATAATAATTTGTGACATAAGTCACCACATTCAAATTATGTGACCGAAGTCACCTCATTCATATATTGTGACCGGTCACCACATTCACATATTGGGGTATAAAACCGCCAATCACTTCCCCTTTCATAATCACCCATATGCCCATGTCATACATTTCATGCAATATCATGCCTTATTTCACATTCTTATCACAGTTCACATAGGTGCCATATCACATATCCATAATAAGATAACTACAGATGAGTCGTAAATTAACGTATTCGAGTACTTTGTACCATTGCATGGTACCTTTGGCCACATTCATATTATTGTAAACACACATAATTAATTTAAGCCATAATCTAATAAGGTTTAGTGTGGGGTACACACAGTATCAACGCTTTCTGAAAACCCAAAACTGATCTAACGCTTTAGATCCTTAGTCCCTACATTCGGCCAACATCTTAATATTTAAAAAAAGCCTATTCGGCTATAGAATCAAATCCCGAAGGATTAACGAAACCAATTCCTCACCTTGCTGCCGATTTGAATATTAATCAAATCCCGAAACTTGTAGTCTCTCCTCCTTGCATTTAATCACTTGACTAGGTTAGTTTTCGGCTTTTTAATAAAATAAGGAATAGATCTAGCTTGCTAAATAGGCCTTGGCCGAATACACATGTTCACTTACCCTGTGAATCTTAATCCCAAAAACAACCACTTGATTGGGGGTATCTGTCGAAACCATTATGGCATATGTTAGATCCAAATTAATCATAATGAATGGCCCTTGGCCGAATACATGCCTTACCTTAGATAACCGAATTCTGAATGCTCTCCCCTAGAAGTCGGCTATTCCAAAACAATTCCCGAAATTCCTAAAAGAACCGATTTCATGGTTGATTAAAATTCAAATCAAATTCCGTATTTCGACTTTTGTTCTACACATGTCGACAGAGAGGAGATAAGAGAGAATAGTAAAGATTCGGCCATAGCAGACTTACCTATCCAAACCGCTTTGCGAAGGGATCACAAAAGATCTCTAACTTGGTTGCTATACGGCCAAGACTGAGAAGAGATGAGGTGGGAGAATTTCGGCAATGGCTTGGGGAATCAATAAAGATTCGGCTTCAATGGAAAAAGGAAAATAACATTGTGGTTCGGCCTTTTAAGAATATGGAGAGGGAGAGTGTGAAGCTTAGGAGTTTCTTAGGCAATGGTGAATATAGAAGGAAGAAGATTTCGCTTGACAAAATAAAAGAGAAAAGAGGATATTGCTAGAGAATTCGGCACAGAGAAAGGAAGGAAAAGGAAAAGAATGAATAATGGCCTTAATTCCTCCTTTGGCCGAAAATACTAACCTTAGTCTCCCCCAATCAGCCAACTCTTCTCTCTCAATCCAATCCCTTATTTTTCTCTTACTTTACCTCTTATCTTTATTTATTCAAAATAAATAAAATAAATCTACATTTATCTATCTATTTAGCCGAATTTTTATAAGGAATTATCCAAGTCAAATCCTCATCCATCTAGTCTCCCCATGCCGTCCATCACCTTCCCATTGCCAAAAAATAAAAATTCCCTTATTGCTTTCCTTGTGGCTCAAACTCAAGACCTCCTTGTACTGCATATGGCGTCACTTTCCTGGGCTTTAAGTGGCGCCTCCAAGCCACTTAGACAAGCCCATTTTTGTGTCATATTTCCCTTACAAATTTCCTTAAGGCCTTATCAAGCTTAGCTCCCCTTTTAACCTTAAAAATCTGATAATTCCTAAGGCATTTAACCACACACTAAGATTCACAAAATTCATAGAACACATTCAGAATATTCAGAAGCATGCTACTTCATCTAATTTAGTAGTAATGCATAAGCCATAATCCAGGATATTACATGACAAATGATTTTTTTTTCAGAAATTTGGGCCTTCAATAGCCTCCCAGAACGACGTCGTTTTGGGGCAGACCTTTAACGCCCAAAACGACGTCGTTTGGCCAAAGACCACACGCGCGACCCGACCGACCGAGGGATCCGCGTGTTTTCATCGATTAAGGTTAATTGTGCTTTCGCCCTTCCACATTTTTGGTTTTTTTAAATCAAATTTTCAATTATTGCAACATTGGCCTGTAGAAACCGCGGTCTTCGATTCGGTCCTCCCCTAAAGCGCTGCGTTTAACTTATTGGGGAAAATTCCCCCTCTGGTCCCTCCAGTTTGTTTGCACGCGCAAATAAGTCCCCGAATCTTACTCTTATTTTAAATTCGTCCCGAAAATTTTATTGCTTATTTAGTTTAGTCCTTTATTTGTGTATTACTATATTTTTTATATACATATATATTATTATTATTACTATATTGTTATTATTATATTACCATTATTACTATGTTATTATCATTATTATTTCCATGCACATACATATTATTATCATCACTATATTATTATTATGATATTACTATTATTATTATGTTATTATTACTATTATTTCCATACACATATATATATTATTATTACTATATTATATTTACATTATTACTACTAATATATTACTACCTTATTATTATTATTTAACACCATTATCATTACTATTATTATATCATAATTTTTTGTTATATATATACATATATATATTTCTTTGCTTTGTTTGGTCTTTTATATATATTTTATTATTTATTTCTTAATTAATATTACTATCATCTTATTCTTTCTTTTCAATGGTTTTTATTATTTCTCATTTTCATTACTATTCATGTATTATATATTATAAATGTTAGTTTTATTATCACCCTTATTTTATTTTTATTTCTACTAGTATTATTCCTATTACTATTATTATTATTATTATTATTTTCCATCATTATTTTATTTATCTTCTATTATTGCTGTTACTACATTATGTTTATATGTATTATATTGTTTTTATTAAATATGTATTAACTATTTATAATTACTGCTATCATTATTATTCCTCAATATGCATATATTTTACCTATTTTATATTACCACCAGTATTATTGTCATTATTCTCTATCATCGTCAATACATATACACCATTATCACGGTACTTTCCTGTCACCATTACTTATATTCTCATCGTCATCTCACTATTTTTCGACATCTCAATCTTTATAACGACCAATATTTCCGTATTAGCAGTTTGGGAGAATCGAGCCCTAACTTATCGGGTTCTGATTTTTCTCGTTCAAGCTAAACAACGGAAGATCCCTTTCAAAATCACAAATTCCAGTTTTAAATCGACATTCCATATTAGCAATTTGAGTGAATCGAGCCCTAACTTACTGGGTTCCAGTTTCTTCTTGTTTAAAGCTAAACAACGGGATATCCCTTTTGAAATCGCAATTTAGATTTTAAACAAAACACTTAGTCTCGGATATTCAAAATGTCGCGCCCTAACTTACTGGACTCGACATCTAGATACTTCGGATAAGTTTCTTTTCCTATTAAAATAGGAGCAATATCCCTAATTTGGACCTTCGAGAAAACGAGCCCTAACTTACTGGGTTCTGATTTCTCGTTTGACAAATGACGGGAGCTCCTCTTCAAAGCGCCCTTTGCGGGTTTTCGCCTTAGCCTCTTCTGTTTCAAGCAAAGTACTTTTTAACCGAATTCGAGTTCACGGGATTGGGCAAGCTTTTCCCGTCCATCTCAGTCAGAATCAGTGCACCTCCTGAGAAAGCTTTCTTTACCACATACGGCCCTTCCCAATTCGGCATCCATTTTCCTCTGTGATCCTTTTGTATGGGAAGGATCTTTTTCAGCACGAGGTCCCCTTAATGAAATTCTCTTGGCCGAACTTTTTTGTCATAAGCTCGCATCATCCGTTTTTGGTACATTTGACCGTGACGAATGGCCCTTAATCTCTTTTCTTCAATTAAATTCAACTGATCATATCGAGCTTGGATCCATTCGGCTTCATCCAGTTTTACTTCTGACAACACTCAAAGAGAAGGTATTTCCACTTCAATAGGTAGAATCGCTTCCATCCTGTAGACCAATGAGAAAGGTGTTGCCCCAGTAGAGGTTCTGACGGATGTCCGATAAGCATAGAGTGCAAACGGCAACTTCTCATGCCAGTCTCTATAAGTCTCAGTCATCTTTCCCACTATCTTTTTGATGTTTTTGTTGGCTGCTTCCACTGCCCCATTCATTTTTGGACGATACGGTGACGAATTGTGGTGTTTGATGTTGAATTGGCTACAAACCCCTGCTATCGTGCTATTGTTTAAGTTCAGTGCATTGTCTGATACGATCCTCTCAGGCATTCCATATCGACAAATGATCTCTTTTTTTAAAAACTGACTAACCGCTGATTTAGTGACGTTAGCATATGAAGCCGCCTCTACCCATTTTGTGAAGTAGTCAATGACCACAAAGACGAACCGATGTCCATTCGAAGCCTTCGAAGATATTGGCCTAATGACATCCATGCCCCACATGGAAAATGGCCATGGAGAAGTCATAGCACGCAAAGGTGACGGGGGCACATGAATCTTGTCTCCATAAATTTGGCATTTATGGCATTTCTTGGCATAGTTGATACAATCTCCTTCCATGGTGGACCAATAATATCCAAACCTCATTATTTTTCTGGCCATCGTGAAACCATTGGCGTGAGTTCCACAGACGCCTTCATGGACTTCTTCCAGGATTAACTTAGCTTCGGTGGCATCTACACATCTCAGCAGCACTTGATCTTTCCTTTTCTTATATAAGACCTCTCCATCCAGGACATAGTCACAGGCTAGTCTTCTCAATGTCCTTTTATCGTTTTCAGTCGCTTGGTCTGGGTACTCGCGATTCTTCATGTACCGCAGTATATCGTGGTACCATGGTGGGCCAGTTTTCTCTTCCTCCTCGACATCGTAGCAATGGGCTGGGTCCTGATGAATGCTCATTTGTATGGGTTTCATATCCTTATTTTCATTTATTTGGACCATGGAGGCTAAGGTGGCCAGAGCATCAGCCATCTGGTTTTCGTCTCTGGGTAAATAACAGAAAGTGACATCGTCGAACTCTCTGATCAAATTTTAGGCCAGTCTTTTGTAGATGACCAGCTTCGGATCCCTGGTTTCCCATTCCCCTTTTAGTTGATAGATTACCAGGACAGAATCTCCATATACTTCTAATATTCTGATTTTGCGTTCGATAGCGGCGCGAAGACCCATGATGCAAGCTTCATATTTAGCCATATTATTAGTGCAATCAAAATCCAGTTTGCAAGTAAATGGATAATGGTCTCCTTTTAGGGATATCAGAACTGCCCCAATTTCATTGCCCACGGCGTTTGATGCCCCGTCAAAATTTAGTTTCCGGGGATGGTTTTTGGTGGCACCTTCTCCAGCGTCTGCCACGTACATCAAATCTTCGTTAGGAAAATCAAAGTCCAAAGGCTCATAGTCTTCAAGGGCTCTCTCGGCGGAAAATGTCTCGCTATTGCACTCCCTTTTACCGCCTTTTGGTTCACATAGACGATGTCGAATTGAAGCGGAATTTGCCATCCGCCATCCTTCCATTCAAGGCGGTAGACTCCATCATATATTTAAGAGGATCTAGCCTTGAGATGAGCCATGTCGTGTGATACAGCATATATTGCCTCAATCTCCGAGTTGTCCAAATCAAGGCACAGCACAATTTCTCGATTGGCGGGTACCTCGTTTCACATTCGGTAATTTTTTTACTAAGGTAGTATATTGCCCTTTCTTTCTTTCCCGACTCATCATGCTGACCCAGCACACATCCCATCGAATTATCAAGCACCGTCAAGTAAAGAATTAATGGCTTGTCTGGTTGAGGCGGCATTAGTACTGGGGCATGGGACAGGTACTGCTTTACTTTTTCGAAGGTTTTCTGGCATTCTTCATCCCACGTGCCTGAATTGTGTTTCTTGAGGAGACGGAATATGGGGTCACATTTCTCGGTTAGTTGTGAAATGAACCGAGCGATGTAATTTAGCCTTCCTAAGAAACCTCTAACTTCTCTTTGGGTACGTGGTGGAGGCAATTCTTGTATGGCTTTGACTTTATCTGGGTCAACCTCAATCCCTTTTTCGCTGACTAAGAACCCGAGCAACTTTCTGGACCGAGCTCTAAAGGTACACTTTGACGGGTTAAGCTTCAACTGAAATTTTCTCAGCCTCAAGAATAATTTCCTCAAGACCTGCACATATTTTTTTTCAGTTCGGGACTTGGCGATCATATCATCGACGTAAACCTTAATTTCTCTGTGCATCATGTCATGGAATAAGGTTACCATTGCTCTTTGATACGTCGCTCCCGCGTTTTTTAGCCCAAATGGCATTACCTTGTAGCAAAATGTTCCCCACATGGTTATGAATGTTGTCTTATCCATGTCCTCAGGATGCATCTTTATTTGGTTATATCCCGAGAAACCATTTATGAAGGAGAAAAACGAAAATCCTGCTGTATTGTCTACCAAGGTGTCGATGTGAGGCAATGGGAAATTGTCCTTCAGGCTGGCCTTGTTTAGATCCCTGTAATCCATGCACATCCGTACTTTTCCATCTTTCTTGGGGACAGGGACAATATTAGCCACCCAATCTGAGTACTTGACCACTTGCAAGAACTCGGCGTTAAATTGTTTCTCGACTTCTTCTTTTATTTTTAATAAGACATCCGGTCTCATTCTTCGGAGCTTCTGTTGGACGGGCTTGCATTCTTCTCTTATGGGCAATCGATGTACTGCGATATCAGTGCTTAGTCTGGGCATATCTTGGTACGACCACGCAAACACATCCTTGAATTCATGGAGTAACTCGATGAGGTTCTGCTTGGTTTCTGCCGTAATACAGGCTCCAATCTTCAGTTCTTGCCCCTCTCCTAGGTTCACCATCTCTACCGACTCTTTATGGGGTAGGATCTTTTTTTCTTCTTGCTCTACCATTCTCAACAAATCTGGAGGCAAGTCGCATTCTGTGTCATTTTCAAAATCCCGAGATTCCTCTGAACTCATGATCTGCTCAAAGCAGACTTCTGAATCTGTAGTATCGTCGCTCATATCATTGATGTCTTGAGACTTGTGCTGGGTAGCAAAGGATGTATAAAGAATAAACGAATTTGTGGATGACTATTCACATGACATGAATGAAAAAGAGAAAAATGAGAGAATGCTTGATAGAAATTGAAGATGTATTTCATTAAAACAAAATATCCGAACATGAGCCTATTTCACAAAAGAGATCTCATTGTTTCAGGCTTGAAAACAACGAGTGCGTTCTGAGTATTACTTTGTGTACTCTCTAAAAACTACAGGGAATTCCTCTGCGGTCCAATTGTCCAAGGTGCTTCCAGGTTCACATGGACGAATACCCGACAAGTTTCCTTGATCAGCTTCCTCATCATGTATGGCATTGATGTGAAGATGCCTATTTCTAGGAGGTTCTTTCTCCGGGTAAATTACTCCTCCTGACATGAAGTTATGAGATATGTGGGGGAATGCCATCGGTTCCCAGTTAAAGTCCTCTCCGTTCAGCCGAGCCCTTCTCCTTTCTTGCTTCTTTTCCATTTCTTTCTTCATTTGTTTGGCATCTGGTTTGAAACCCAAACCAAAGTGGTCTCTCCTCTCTTTCAGCATCGGGGTCTGAACTTCCCTTTGGAGATATTTGCCCAATCCTCTTCCGGGTAGGGCTCCTTTCCCCATCATCAATTGTAATCCTATCCTGGTGGTCTTGGATAGTTTGGGCACCGGGACTTCACTTCCTTCTGAGATGAACATCGCGTTTACGAACTCCAAGGATCGGAAGGAACATTCGATGGATTTCTCATTCGTTTCTAGGTATGGCGCTTCGTTGGTAATGGTCGCTATGATGTCTTCTTCAGCGTTTATAGTTACCGGCCGATTTTCTGTCACCAGTTTCAGTTTCTAGTGCAACGATGAGGGTACGGCTCCCGTCGAATGAATCCATGGCCTTCCCAATAAGAAGTTATAAGAGGGCATGATATCCATGACTAGAAAGTCCACTTCGTATGTGTTGGGCCCGATCAATAACGGTACGTCCATTTTTCCCATTACTCTTATTTCGGTGCCGTCGAACGCTCTCACTATGTTCTGGCATGCTTTCATGTGAGAACTGTCTATCGGTAACCTCTTGAGTGTAGCCAGTGGTAGGACATTTAACGCTGACCCATTATCTATTAGCACACTTGGCAGAGTGTATCCCTTGCAACGGGTAGTTATGTGCAAGGCCTTCGTTGATCCCATGCCTCCGGGTGGGATTTCGTCATCGCTGAAGTAGATGAAATTGTCAGCGCTTATGTTACTAACCAGACGGTCCAACTTGTTGACGGATATATCCTTAGCAACATAAGTCTCATTTAGTACTTTCATCAGTGCTTCGCGGTGCACCTCCGAGCTTAGAAGCAGGGCTAGCACGGAGATACGGGCTGGTTGTCTGTGCAACTGTTCCACCACACTATATTCGCTATGTTTCAAGAATTTCAAGAATTTTTTGTGAAACACCCCACACCCGGCCCACGAGCCTGGACCGGATCTGGTATGTTCCTCGAGTAAACCGGTTCAAAATTCTTTTGTTACTTAGAAAAAACTTGTATGATTTTTAAAAAATATTGTTTGGGTTGGGCTTGAGTTGAAAACAAATTTATCTTATGTTAAAACCCATTTATTTAAGGTGACAAAACATTTAGAGTTAATTTTAAAAAGGAATTTACTTAAACTTTAATTGATAAAAATCCATAAACATAATAAATAAAAGAAAAATAAAGTAAACCACAATGGCCTTATTATATCAATTATCCCAAAGTAAAAATTAAAATACTTAAAATAAATTGAAAGTCCAAATCATAAATTTCTTGCTATGCATGGCCACCTTTAAGCTCCTGCCGACCCGGTCCATTACTGCTCATCACCTGAAAAATATTCCCCAAACGGGGTGAGTCAACAGACTCAATGTGTACACAACACTAAGTCATAATAGAATCAGGCATGCAAATGATACACATTCAAATCATAGAATACAATTAATGATGCATTCCCAAACCCAAACCTAATTAACCATCCGCTACACACCACCCGTACTGCCAAATACACACCGTGGGGACTACTAAGTCAACCCTCCATCCGCTACACACCATTGAAGGCGATCATTGCGATCGACGTGCTCATCGCCCATATAATTTGTGTCAATAGACACAATATTCAAATAATGTAACCGGTTACCAAATTCGGATAATGTAACCGGTTACCATATTCAAATTTTGTGACCGTAGTCACCATATTCCGTTGGTGAGACCGGTCAACACCTTCTTCCCCTTTCACATAGATCCCGAATGCCCCATAAATTTTATATCATGCATAACATACTTAATTCTCATTCATGTTACTATTCATATGTTCAAAATATATCATATTCATAATCCTATCGTAGTAGGAAACGTGCACAGGTACTTTTACTACATTTGTGGTACTTAGCCACATTCACATTCTTATGCATATTCATATATTAAAATAATTACCATATGATATATCGAAGGTTAGTATGAGTACACACATTCTTAATAATACATTTAATTTAAACATAGCCATGAACCTATCAAAACTTAGGGTAGGGTACACACTGATTTGCTTAAACGAATTCCTTGAAATCCCGAAATCGATCTCTCGCCTTAGATCTCAAATTCCTACATTTGATTAATCACTTACTAATTTAATAAAAAGCCATTCGCCATAAATCCAAATCCTAGTAGGATTAGTATTCTTAAAACTTACCTTGAAATTCTCAAATCCCAAAATCCTTGTATCCCTCTCATCGAAATCCCTATAACTACATGTTAGATCAATTTCTAACATTTATTCGTAACAAATAACCCTTAGCCGTATGTTAAATATGACTTACCTTAGATTCTTAAATCCCAAATTCACCGAATAACTAGGGAACACGCGGCTTATGGTGTACCTTCTGAAAAGAACTTCTCCTTCCTTGTAGTCGACACTTAGTAAATCCCGAAGATCTCTTCTACAATGATATTAAGGGTATTAGAATCTTAATTTCGATGACCTTAAAAGAAATAGAATGAGAATCTAACCTAATCTTACCCTTACATCAAGAATTTGATGGAACTCTTGCTTGAACCCTTAGCAAAGATTCGGCTATGGCTTTGATGTGGATAACAATTTCGGCTCTTGAGGCTTAGTGAGAAATCGACTAGGGCTATTGGTATCTTCTGGCTTTTGATTGTGTTTGTAATAGAAGAAGAAAAGAAAAGAGAAAAAGAGAATAATGGCAGAGAAAATTCGGCAGAGAGAAGAGGAGAAACTTTAGAGAATTTCTGTGAGAGGTTTTCTTGAAAAGAAAAGAATGAATGAAGAATAGCCTTACTCTTCCTTTTATAGCCAAAATTACTAGCTAGAGTCCTTTACTTGGCCACCACTCTTCTATTTTGATAGCTTTATCCCTTGATTTATCACTTTAATAAAACTTAATCCAATAATTATCTCTTATCTCTTAATAAAAATAATACTAATAATAATCCTCTTTTATCTCTTCCTTATCTATCAAAATAAAAGAAATAATATCCACATTTATCTCTTGAAAATAATCTAAAATAAATCCATTATTTATCCCTTATTTATCCACCCTTTATCTCTTAAAAATAAAAGAATAAAAGCTCCTAATTTATAGCCATGTGCCGTCCACCTCACTTCTTCCTGGAAGCAAAATAAAATTTCTTTTATTTGCTTCCCATGTGACTCGAACTCGTGCCCAACACCTTGCATGTGGCGCCATTTCCAGAGGCCCTAAGTGGCATCTCAGTGCCACTTTTCCAAGCTTGTTTGTGTGTCAAACTTCTCCAACTTTTTCTTTTAAGGCCCTCTAGCCCTTATTTCCTATTTTGAACTTTAAAATTTGACATTTCGGCATCATTTCTAAGTTTCCTAAAATTTTCGATCGGCTCTGTTTGCTGACCATTTTCTTACATTTCCAAGTTTCCAGAAATGTTTACTTTCCTCTTTTGAATCATTTCCACATCATTTCCTTACATCCCCTAGTTTCTAAAAATGTTCACTTTCCTCTTTTAAACTTAACGTTTCCAAAGCATTTCCTTACATTTCCTTACATTTCCATACATTGCCTTACATTTCCATACATTTCCATGCACCTTAGGGTTCCTAGAACTCCTCAGAACACATCCAACACACCCACTGAGCCCACTATCTCATGAATTACACACGAACGCATAACCCCTAATCTAGGATGTTACATTTTGGCCTCTTCTTCTTTCACGGGTTCATTGATAGTGGCTTCGGGTTCCTTTTTTCGCTCAATCAGCATAGTCTTCAGTTTCACTGGTTCTGCGCTTCTGTTTCCAGGATCGTAACGCTTCCCGCTACGCGTGTAGAACCCTTCATCCTTGACCTCCTCGAAAATGCTAGTGGAGCTTTCCGCCCCTGGTATCGTCACATTGCAGTTGTAGTTCCAAGGTACCTTTTTGCTGTCTTGGTAGGGAAAAGAAGCAGGTTTCTGAATTATAATCTTTGGCCTTCCCTGTACCCCGCCTTCTGCGCTTCGTGAGATGATGATTCTTGGGTAGTTCATCAATTATTATTTCAATTAAACATGTTTATGAATGACAGGTAACAATGGATTGACTTCAAATAGAGTTAAAATGAATTATCAACGATTTGATTAGGAACATATCCTTTTTGCGAAAAAGAATCCAACAATAGTGAAAATGAGCAAGACACAAATCAAATGCCCTAGACACCGCCGATTGGGCTTCTATACAAGCTTCATGAAGGCTGTTTTGAGCTTTTGCATGTGTTTAGAAGACTCAAAGTACTTTGTTGATGCCCCAATATGCAACGTGCTTCCTCTTCTGTTGATTCTGGCACTGCGAGATCGCCACATGTCCAATCAAAATTTGAGCCGCCCTTTTCGGGTTTTCAACTCAAAAGCCCTTTGGTCTCAAGGCGCCCTTTTGCGGGTTTTCGCCTTGGCCTCTCCATTTTTTTTTCGATTGCTGAATGTTCTTTTTTTTCCTTTTTTGAATTCGGAAAAATCTCCCCTGATACATTCATTTTTGATAGCTTTTATAGCCGAATAAAATTACAAAATAATAGCTTTTCTCTGCTTTTTCTTGCTCTTTGTTGGTTTTCTCGCTCACATGTGTTCTCCTTGATTTGTAGGTAGCTAGGGGCATGGTGGAGCAGGTGGCTGTGGCATGGTCGGTGGCAGAGGCACGTGGGGCAACAGACGAGGGAGCGGCACCTAGGGTTTCTGGAACCCTAGGTTTTCCACAAACTTTTTATTTTTTGGGCCTGTTGGGCCACTTGTAAGATTGGGTTTTTATTATTTATTGTTTTTTTTGTTTTTTAGTTTCTGATTGGTAGTGGGCCGGGCAAAAATGGCCCATTACAGCTGCCCCTCTTTGCTCATTGTCGTGTAACGAGAATGGAGCAAAGACTTTAAAAGGGCCAATTTTGCCTGGACCTGCCGGGTCTTGACTTCTTTTGGCGCTTATTTTCTTCAAGTAGCTTCATTCCACTCCACTACGTCTTCAGGGGTATAGGGAGTGTTGCTTCAATCCACTCTAATGTAATTTCAGGGAGACGAGATTTGTAGCTTCGATCTACTCCGCTGGAACTTCAAAGAGATAAGAATTGGTAATTTCAACCTGCTTCTCTACAACTTCAGGAAGATAAGGCTGGTGGCTTTAATCTGCTTCACTGCAACTTCAGGAAGATAAGATCTGCCATATTGTAGCCTCAATCTGTTCCACTGTAACTTCTGGGAAATGAGATCCAATGTCTTCAGTCTACTCCACTGCAACTTCAAGGAGATAAGACTGGTGGCTTCAATCTGCTTCACTGCAACTTCAGGAAGATAAGATCCACCAATTTGTCATGATCTACTCTATTGCAACTTCAGAGAGATAAGATCTATGATTTATAGCTTCAATCTGTTCCACTGCAACTTTAGAGAAATGAGATTCGCTATTTCCAGTCTGCTCCACTGCAACTTCAGGGAGATAAGACTTGTTAATTTCAACCTGCTCCACTGCAACTTCAGGGAGATAAGGTTTGCCATGATCTGCTCTACCGCAAATTCAGAGAGATAAGATCTGTAATTTAGCTTCAATCTACTCCACTGCAACTTCAGGGAGATAAGATCTGCTATCTTCAGTCTGCTCCTGCAACTTCAGGAAGATAAGACTTGTAACTTCAATCTGCCCCACTGCGACTTCAGGGAGATAAGGTTTTCCATGATCTGCTCTACTGCAACTTCAGAGAGATAAGATCTGTAATTTAGCTTCAATCTATTCTGCTGCAACTTCAGGGAAATAAGATCCGTTATCTTCAGTCTGCTCCACTGCAACTTCAGGGAGATAAGACTTGTTACTTCAACCTGCTCCACTACAACTTCAGGGAGATAAGGTTTGCCATGATCTGCTCTACTGCAACTTCAAAGAGATAAGACTTGTATGGTAAACTCAATCCAACCTACTACAACTTCAGAGGTATAGGCTTCGTCATTTTAATCCGCTCTACTGCAACTTTAGGGAGATAGGATTAACTGTCTTCAGTCTGCTCCACTGCAACTTCAGGGAGATAAGACTTGACGTCTTCGATCTGCTCCTGCAACTTTAGGGAGATAAGACTTGATGTCTTCGATCTGCTCCTGCAACATTAGGAATGCCAGATCTGCTATCTTCGATCTGCTCCTGCAACATCAGGAATGCCAGATCTGCTAACTTCAATCTGCTCCTGCAACATCAGGAATGCCAGATTTGCTATCTTCGATCTGTTCCTGCAAAATCAGGAATGCCAGATTTGCTATCTTCAATCTGCTTCCTGCAAAGCTCAGGAATGCTAGATTGACTATCTTCAATCTGCTTCCTGCAAAGCTCAGGAATGCCAGATTTGTTGTCTTCAATCTGCTTCCTGCAAAGCTCGGAATGCCGATTTGGTCGCCTTCAATCTGCTTCCTACAAAGCTCGGAATGCCGACGCGCCTTCAATGCTTCTTCGCAAATCTCGTGAATGCCGATTTGCTATCTTCAATCCGCTTCCCGCAAATCTCGTGAATGCCGATTTGCTATCTTCAATGCACATCGCAAAGCTCGTGAATGCCGATTTGTTGCCTTCAATCGCTTTTGCAAAGCTCGGAATGTCGATTGGCTATCTTCAATCTGCTTCTGCAAAGCTCAGGAATGCCAGATTTGCTGTCTTCAATCTGCTTCCTACAAAGCTCAGGAATGCCAGATTGCTATCTCAAATCTGCTTCTGCAAAGCTCAGAATGCCGATTCTGTCGTCTTCAATCTACTTCCTGCAAAGCTCAGGAATGCCAGATTTGCTACCTTCAATCCGCTTCCTGCAAAGCTCAGGAATGCCAGATTGAAATGCCTCAAATGCCCCTAATTTAGACATGCTATGAATAAAAAATGATATGAGTATGATTCCCGCTTAAGGTGTTATCACACATTTGTTTTTCATTCATGTTCTGCTCAAATAATTTGCCCCATGGTAATTCTGAGTCCTCTCTACTTGAACCTTGGGACATGAATTGGTATCTCCCACTGCAACTTCAGGGGAATAACTTTTAATTTTGTAACATCCTGAATTTTTGGGCCTATGCGTTTAATGGGTGGATATGTTTAATGTGTTAATTTAAGTGTTAGGGGTCCAAATTGGGCTCAGGCTTAGGTAGAGGCCTTGATTAAAATTATCTGTTTGGGAATTATAGGGTTTAAAACGTAGTATCTATGTTTAAAATACCAAAGTGGGCTTGTGGCCCAATCTTAGGAGGTGACGCAACACAAGGGAGTAAGGGGCCCAAATTTAAGTTTCATGGAGCCTAATTCTTTTAATTTAAGTTAGCTAAATTTTGGGCATTAGGATTAGGTGGAGTGGATGGCAACAAGGCTAAAATTTAGGGATTTTAATGATTAAAATATGTGGATAATATGCTGATAAAGGAGGGAGGAGTTAGAGATAATTAAGTCTCTTTTAGATGAGCTAGTAGATTAAGATAAAGGAGAAAAGATAGGATTTATCTCATAACGTTAGGTAAGTGCCAAATTTCTATAAATAGGGGGAATATCTCTTCAATTTCAGCATCTGGGTTTTTCTCTCATTCTTTTCTCTTCTTCTCTGAGTAAAAGCCGAAAACTCCTAAAGTTCCATCTTCTTCTTCATTCTCTGCAAAAGCCGAAATCTCTAAGCCTATTCCCTCATCTTCACTTTGATTCAAAAGCCGAAACTCTTTCCATTCTTTTTCTTCCTAGCCAAAATCTTCAAGTCTCTTCCTTGTTTTCTTTTCTTCTTCTCTTTTCCTGTCAGAAACCGAAACTCCTCACTCAAGTATTTTAAAAGCCAAAGACACATCAGCCTTCTCTTGTTCATACTTTTTCCAGGATTTTCCTAAAAGCCGAAATCCCTAGATCTCATCTCCTGTGATTGTCGAATTACTTCTGTGGTGCCTACTTTTGCCGAAATCTGAAGGGAACTTTAGTGGAGTCAATCGCATAGATCTCTAAGTTATAGAATCGTGTTACTTTCGGGATTTCAAGGTAAGGGATCTATTAGTTTTAACGTGTAGTTTGGGATTTATTAACCTTGGCCGAATATTGAAGGGCTAAATCTTCGTGTGATTTTTCGGCTTTTGAGCAAGGCTTTACATTGAGGATAATAGATCCGGATAACAAGGACATCGACTAAGAATATTGGATTTCGTGATAAAAGGTGTGTAATACTTCCCCACCATCTAGATCTGATTATTAATGTATGCTCATAAGTTTATATGTTGTGATAAATACCGATATCTCGATTTAATGTTGGGAACCCGGTAGGGGTGAAGCAAATTACTGTGTCGTTGAATGTTTGACTTTATATGATAAAAGCATATTGATTTTATGACCGCATGGGTTGGGTTGATGAAAGGAGGAAGTTATACGTTATATGTGTAGCGCTTTATACCGTGATTCTGGTTATATGTTGTAGCGGCTAATGCCGTGATTCATTATAAGGGCTTCGGCCATAATATGTTGATGAGCAGCATGACTGCCATCTTGGCGTGTAGCGGTGTAGGTCGATTGTAGAAATCCCCAATGGTGTGAATGGCTGGTACGGGGGCGTGTAGCGGACGAAAACCTAGGCAAATGGGTTGGGCCTTGCATATTATTTGTTATTTTTTTTTATAAATGGAATTATTAATCTGTTTTATGGGCCTAAGGCCAAAATCTAGTGGTGCATGAGGGTTGCACACTGAGTCTCGCGACTCACCCTATTAATTAACCTTTCAGGTGTTACCTAGTGCTTCGGACCGGGTTGGAGAGGAACGCAAGGTGGCCATGCAAAAGACCAACTGGATCCAGCAAAAAGTCTCAAGTTAATACTTTATATTTTTAATTAATGGATTTTAAATCTCGTTGTAATAAGGCTATGGGCCACTAGTTTATGTTTTGTTTTTATTTTGGGCTTTAATTACTTTTAGTTATTTAAATTCTTATTGAACTAATGTATCTATTTAAATTTGGGTTTTTAATTTATAAAGGCATATTTTATTTAAACTATCAACTATTAAATTTCTCTCGAATAAGAAGATAAACTTTAGAAAAATATTTTTTCTGAAAATACGACATGTTCTTCCAAAATTTTCTTAGTGACATACCAGATTCGATCGTGGTGTTTGGGCTGGGTTTAAGGTGTTACAAATTGGTATCAGAGCCCGGTTCAAAACTCGGCTCTAGGGGTTTTTTTGGGCTCAAAACATTTTCTAAAGTTGGGTTTTCGAAACATGCATATTTATATAGGTCTGTTAGCTCAAAGATGGCACTGCGTCTCCTACCAAGTCCGCTGTAAGTATTCTCGAACCATTGTGTGATATAATATATGTGGGCTTGATGGGCTTTATGGGACGTAGTTTAGTTAGATTAGAACTTGATGGACTTTAGGCCTAGCTGAAGCAACTCTTAAAATCTCATAAGACTTAATTTCACTAAACAAACCCGTGAACAAGCCGCCAGACTAGGGTGTGGTAACAGGCATACGCATGTCTAGGATTGGATCCGGAAGAGCGTGGTATTTAAGCAGTCCTAGTGACTCACCTCCTCTTCACTGAATCCTACCCAGTGCGTAGTGACTGCTCACCTTAGCCAAGTTAGGGTGTGGCAATGGGCATACGCATGTCTAGGAGTGGATTCAGGGAGAGCTTAGTACTTAAGCAGTCCTAGCGACTCACCTCCTCTTCACTAGAATCCTACCTAGTGCGTGGTGACTGTTCACCCTAGCCACGAGGACTTGTTGACGGGCCAAAATCTATAATTAAAACCCGAAAGGGACCAGCTACCGTATCTTTACAAAATTGCTAGAAACCCTTGTTTTGGAAAAAAAAACCCAAGATACCCATGATTTGCAAATATACCCCGATTTACATAGTCAACGAAATTTTTCCGTAAAAAAAACAACAACACAACACATGACAACAAACAGAAATCCACAACCACCTGAACACTACTATTTTCTTTTGAAATCAAATCCTTCAAGATACCCCTGTTTGTTTTAAAAATAAAAAAAAATTATTTTGAAAATATTCCTGATTTGTAAAAATTACTAAATTGCCCCCAATGTGTAAAATGACCAAAGTACCCTTGATTGCAAAATTACTAAAATACCCTTATATTGGAAAAGTACTAAAATACCCTTATATTGGAAAATTACTAAAATACCCTTATATTGTAAAATTACTAAATTACCCTTATATTGTAAGATTACTAAAATACCCCTTGTTTGTAAATTTACCAAGATACCCCTAATTTTCCAAATTACTAAAATACCCTGAGGATAAAATTACGAAAAAATACCCATGGGTAGTGGAATAACGAAAATACCCCTATGTGTTGAATGTGGGTGCATGGATGTTGTCTGTATATTGATGGTTGAATGTATGTAGTTCTTAGAACTAGGAAAGGTGAACTTGATACTGAATTGCGAATTCGAAAGAACTACTCTTAAAACTACTAATCATAAGACTGTTCGTGGATAATCAGTGGAAGAAAACCAATAATTCATAAAAATTTTAATCAGATAAATGTGAACCGATAGCATGAGTACAAGGGGACGATGACGCTCTAGATGCGAACAATGGTGCGTACCCTACCATAGTATACTAAGTGTTTATTTTAACTTTAGAATTAGAGTGCGTAGCGAAAGCATAGTGGTGAGACTTGGGTAGTACGATTAATAGTTAGTTGGAAATTTCGAGGACGAAATTTCTTTAAGGGGGTAGAACTGTAACATCCTGAATTTTTGGGCCTATGCGTTTAATGGGTGGATATGTTTAATGTGTTAATTTAAGTGTTAGGGGTCCAAATTGGGCTCAGGCTTAGGTAGAGGCCTTGATTAAAATTATCTGTTTGGGCATTATAGGGTTTAAAAGGTAGTATCTATGTTTAAAATACCAAAGTGGGCTTGTGGCCCAATCTTAGGAGGTGACGCCACACAAAGGGAGTAAGGGCCCAAATTTAAGTTTCATGGAGCCCAATTCTTTTAATTTAAGTTAGCTAAATTTTGGGCATTAGGATTAGGTGGAGTGGATGGCAACAAGGCTAAAATTTAGGATTAGGTGGAGTGGATGGCAACAAGGCTAAAATTTAGGGGTTTTAATGTTTAAAATATATGGATAATAAGCAGATAAAGGCTATTATTTAGGAATTTATTTTATGTGGATAATAAGCAGATAAAGGCTAAAATTTAGGGATTTTAATGATTAAAATATGTGGATAATATGTTGATAAATGAGGAGGAGTTAGAGATAATTAAGTCTCTTTTAGATGAGCTAGTAGATTAAGATAAAGGAGAAAAGATAGGATTTATCTGCAAACGTTAGGTAAGTGCCAAATTTCTATAAATAGGGGAATATCTCTTCAATTTCAAATCTGGGTTTTTCTCTCATTCTTTTCTCTTCTTCTCTCGAGTAAAAGCCGAAAACTCCTAAAGTTCCATCTTCTTCTTCATTCTCTGCAAAATCCAAAATCTCTAAGCCTATTCCTCATCTTCACTTTGATTCAAAAGCCAAAACTCTTTCCATTCTTTTTCTTCCTAGCCAAATCTTCAAGTCTCTTCATTGTTTTCTTTTCTTCTTCTCTTTTCTGTCAAAACCGAAACTCCTCACTCAAGTATTTTAAAAGCCAAAGACACATCAGCCTTCTCTTGTTCATACTTTTTCCAGATTTTCCTAAAAGCCAAATCCCTAGATCTCATCTCCCGTGATTGCCGAATTACTTCGTGGTGCCTACTTGTGCCGAAATCTGAAGGGAACTTTAGTGGAGTCAATCACATAGATCTCTAAGTTATAGAATCGTGTTACTTTCGGGATTTCAAGGTAAGGGATCTATTAGTTTTAACGTGTAATTTGGGATTTATTAACCTTGGCCGAATATTGAAGGGCTAAATCTTCGTGTGATTTTCCAGCTTTTGAGCAAGGCTTTACATTGAGGATAATAGATCCGGATAGCAAGGACATCGACTAATAATAATGGATTTCGCGATAACAGGTGTGTAATACTTCCCCACCATCTAGATCTGATTATTAATGTATGCTCATAAGTTTATATGTTGTGATAAATACCGATATCTCGGTTTAATGTTGAAACCCGAAAAGGGTGAAGCAAATCACCAGTGTCGTTGAATGTTTGACTTTATATGATAAAAGCATATTGATTTTATGACTGCATGGGTTGGGTTGATGAAAGGAGGAAGTTATAAGTTATATGTGTAGCGGTTTATATCGTGATCTGTTATATGTTGTAGCGGCTAATGCCGTGATTCATTATAAGGGCTTCGGCCATAATATGTTGATGAGCAACATGACCGCCATCTTGGCGTGTAGCGGTGTAGGTCGATTGTAGAAATCCCCAATGGTGTGAATGGCTGAGTGCGGGGCGTGTAGCGGATGGAAACCTAGGCAAATGGGTTGGGCCTTGCATATTATTTGTTATTTTTTTATAAATGGAATTATTAATCTGCTTTATGGGCCTAAGGCCAAAATCTAGTGGTGCATGAGGGTTGCACACTGAGTCTCGCGACTCACCCTATAAATTAACCTTTCAGGTGTTACCTAGTGCTTGGACCGGCCGAGAGTAACGCAAGGTGGCCATGCAAAAGACCAACTGGATCCAAAGAAAAAGTCTCAAGTTAATACTTTATATTTTTAATTAATGGATTTTAAATCTCGTTGTAATAAGGCTATGGGCCACTAGTTTATGTTTTGTTTTTATTTTGGGCTTTAATTACTTTTAGTTATTTAAATTCTTATTGAACTAATGTATCTATTTAAATTTGGGTTTTTAATTTATAAAGGCATATTTTATTTAAACTATCAACTATTAAATTTCTCTCGAATAAGAAGATAAACTTTAGAAAAATATTTTTCCGAAAATACGACATGTTCTTCCAAAATTTTCTTAGTGACATACCAGATTTGGTCGTGGTGTTTGGGCCGGGTTTGGGGTGTTACAAATTTCTTCCATCTTTCATTTACCATTCAGAGGTACAGAACTTGTACTACTTTCAATCACTGTTACACCATTCCCTCGGGTGTAATGACCAGATGTATGAATGCAGGGGTATCTCACAATGATCCTCTTTACACTTGGATTGACCTTGTTCGTCATTTTCCGATGTGGTATCACCAACGAAAATTGTCTTATCCAATAAAAATCAAGAGATAATCATTCTTCAATGTTTCACTTTCTTAGGCTTGGTGAGTTCTGAACAATAGTCATGCTTCAGATTCCTCATATTATTTAGAAGCTTCTAGAGTAATCGCGAAACTCCTTTTATGAAAGTGTTATTAGTCCATAAATTGTTATTTCAATATAAAATGCTTGAAAAAGGTCACAAAAATGGACGAGAAAGAAATTAGTCAGGAGCATAGCTCTGAGAAATAATTTAATCAAAGATAACCCATGCAATAAAATAAAATTGATTTGGGCGTATCTCAAAAAAGAATAAAGCAATCAACGATAACGAATTTCAAAATTGGGTAAGAATGAAGCTAGATGCCCCAGATATCGCAGCCTGAGCTTCTTTGTTCCAACTTCTTGAGGACCATTTTAAGCTCAACATGTGTTTAGGGGATCCGGAGTACTTTGTCGATGCCCTAAGATGTAACATACTTCCTCATTGCTAATTCAGATGTAGCAAGACTACTGTGTGCCCCACTTTTCAAAATTTGAGCCGCCCTTTTCGGGTTTTCAACTCAAAGCCCATTTGGTCTCAAAGCGCCCTTTGCGGGTTTTCGCCTTGGCCTCTCTTTTTTCCTTTTCTTTTCTTTTCTTTTTTTTTTTGAATTTGAATTCGAACTCAAGGCGCCCTTTGTGGGTTTTCACCTTAGTCTTTCCTCTTTCAGGTAAAATTCCTCTTGATTGACCATGAATTCACCGGGTTGAGCGAGTCTTTAGCACCCATCTCGGTCAATATCAATGCTCCTCTAGAAAAGGCTTTCTTTACAACATAAGGTCCTTCTCAATTTGAGATCTGCTTTCTTCTGAAATTTTCAATATCAGGTATCCATCATGAAATTTCTTTGGGTAGACCATTTCCGTCATAAATCATCAATTTTAGTACATTTGACCATGATGAATACTTTCAAACCCTTTTCTTCATCCAAGTTCACTGGAGACATTCTTATTCATCCAATTCCTGACTCAATCGAAGCTTGGAGCAAAGAAATCTCGATTTTCTTTTGCAAAACCACTTCATAAACCAATGGGAAAAGTATTGCCTGAGCGAAAGTCCTGGTCGACGCTTGATAAGATAGAGAATAAATGGTAGCTTCTTATGCCAATCTTTACAAGTGTTAGTCACCTTTCCTATTTTTTTTTTTGTTTTTTCCTTTTTTTTTGTTTGACGACCTTTCTTTGTCTTGTGATATGTCACTGATCTTTGGACAAACTGTAAACTTTGACTTTGCACAATTATGCATTATTAAATGTGATCCTTTATGGCATTCTTTGCTGACACCTGATCTTTTTTTTTATTTTGGAAATTTTTTTGGCGAATTTGATGGCTATCAACTTTGTAACATTGACATATGAAGCTACTTCCACCCTCTTAGTGAAGTAGATGACGACCATGACAGTAAATCGATGACAACTTGAAGCGTTTGACGAAATTGGACCCATAATATCCATGCCCCACATATAGAAAAGTCTGTGAAGAAAATAGAAGAGTCACATAAATCTCGTATTCTTCAATTCAGTATTTGTGATATGACTGATGCAATCCCTTTCCGTGGTAGACCAACAGTGCCCCATCCTCTTGTTTAGCCTGCGTATTATTAGTCCAGGCATATCTTGATATGATCGCAAAAACATCTTTGAATTCTCGAGGATAAATCAATGATGTCTCGCCCTAATTCTGTGATGAGCTAGACTACCATTCTCACTCCTTTCCTAGACTTGCAATATCCAATGACCCTTTGTAGAGTAAGGTCTGTTTTTCATCTTCTTTTACCATTCTTAACAAATTAGAAGATAAATTACAATCTCTATTATCTTCAAAGTTCTCAGATCCTTCTAGACACATATCTCACTAAAAGGAGAGTCAGTAACAGCGTCGCTCATGTCATTGATATCTGGGTACCTAAGCATGAAGGCAGGAAATCCAAAGAATACATGATTCTAAGGATGATTACTTGTGAAATGTAAAGAATGAAAATATTTACTTAGAAAGATGCATTTTATTGAAATAAAAATTCTGGACACAAGCCTATTTCACAAAATGATTCTTATTGCCTCTAGGCTTAAAGCAACAAGCGTGTTTCGAACATTACGCTGAGTAAACTTTTTAAAAAATACATGAATCTCTTCCACAATCCTGTTGTTTAAAACATTCCCAAACATGCAAGGGCTTGAAAACTTTGATTCCTTGGTTCACTCTCCAGATACGTCATTAATGTTCAAATTCCCCAGTATCAGGTTTTGTAATAGAGTCCCGAACTTGATGTACTCCTGATCTCATGCCCCCATTCATCGTGGTACTCACAATATTTACCCCTTTAACAGCATGGTTGGGTAATGGATTTTCTACACCAGAGGGATCATCGAATTTTATAACTCCTATTTTGATGCGTGTAATATGATGTAATGCAAATGCATGAAATGCAATGAAAATGCATGAAATGCAATGCAAATGCATGGAATGAATGCGAAAAGAAAGAGAGGCGTTGATTATGAATTCAATTCCATTAGAAGAACTTTTCTAGAAAATAGGTTTCTTTACATAAAACGGATTGCATATACGGCTTTGTCCTCCTAGTCCAGGTGAAAACACCAATCCTCTTCTTCGTATCCAGATGCTATGGTCGTGTCCCGTGAACTTTCCCAATAGATGCCTCTTCTAGCTCCTTGTTGCTTGGTCCAGGCCGTACATCCTCACTCGCTTATCCTCCACAATGTTCATAGGCTTCTTTTAGAAAATTGAAACATGATGGCTCTCGAATAATCCTTGTCGGCTTGAATACTCGGGCAAAGTCTGGTATTCTTCTATGGGCTATCAGTCCTCTCTCGTTGTCTACCCAGACTATGACCGTATTATAATCCACTTTATCAAGTAACACATTTCCTTATGACAAACTCTTCTATTTAGCAATCGAACATGAATCAACACCTCCTTTCTAAGATGAAATGCAATGCAATAAAATAAAACGCAAACAATTAGTAGCATGAAGTAAAATATATAAAACAAATAATCAGACACCTATCTGGGTGACCACTAAGGTTTGACGTAGCTCTTCCTAGGGTGGGCTCCTAAGGTTTCTCTATATGTGGTTCGGTTCTAAGGTAAGGGTACCCGAACCAGCAGATTCATCAATCTTCACCCATTATAGGCTTACATAGATCGAGTTTGGTTCGGGGGAATACATTTCCCTATGGCCATGCGGAGGTGAAAACCTCACGAAGACATAGGTACGGATGTATCCCGGAAGCAATCCACTAGCCCATGCGGAGGTGAAAACCTCACGAAGGCATAGTTTCTTACTCCCACTTAAGAGGGTGCGACCACAACGGTCATGCAATGCAATGTGCGCAAGAAAACAACAAACACATGCAACAAAAGGATCGTAATTTTCAAATCAAATTTTTAAATTTTCAAATTGAATTTTGAAATTTTCGACATCGGACAAAAAATAATCAATTTACGGCCTGACTCTCTTTATGTCCCCAATGGAGTCGCCAAGCTGTCGTAACCATTTTTTGAAAAGAACAGGAAACGACAATGTCGACTCGATTTTTGAAAATGAAAAAGAAGGGAGTCGCCACCGATCTTTATTTGGGTGTGATCGGATCACCTTTGTTTTAATAAAACATCTCGGTTTATCAAAACGATGCTTTTGGTCTATGAAAATTTGAGAAAAATGGGTTTGGAAGTTAATTACGTGCGAGGAAGGATTAGCACCCTCGACACGCCCGAAATTGGTACCAAACTGATTGATCGATGTCCTATTGTTAAAAACATAGAAATGATTTGAAAATAGATACTTTTATTTCCAAAACTTGAAGGAATTGGAAGGGATGTTAAGACACTCTTAGTTTCGAAGAGATAAAGCATCGTGTCCAGTAAGTTAAGGCGCAATACTTTAGACTCCCGAAACTAAGCTCACCTTTTAAAACTTAGTTTTATATTTGAAGAGGAGCTCCCGTCATTTGTCAAACGAGAAATCAGAACCCAGTAAGTTAGGGCTCATTTTCTCGAAGGTCCAAATTAGGGATATTGCTCCTATTTTAATAGGAAAAGAAACTTATCCGAAGTATCTAGATGTCGAGTCCAGTAAGTTAGGGCGTGACATTTTGAATATCCGAGACTAAGTGTTTTGTTTAAAATCTAAATTGTGATTTCAAAAGGGATATCCCGTTGTTTAGCTTTACACGAGAAAAAACCGGAACCCAGTAAGTTAGGGCTCGATTCACTAGAATTGCTAATACGGAATGTCGATTTAAAACTAGAATTTGTGATTTTGAAAGGGATCTTCTGTTGTTTAGCTTGAACGAGAAAAATCAGAACCCAGTAAGTTAGGGCTCGATTCTTCCGAACTGCTAATACGAAAATATTGGTCGTTATAAAGATTGAGATGTCGAAAAATAGTGAGATGACGATGAGAATATAAGTAGTGGTGACAGGAAAGTACCGTGATAATGGTGTATATGTATTGACGATGATAGAGAATAATGACAATAATAGTGGTGGTAATATAAAATAGGTAAAATATATGCATATTGAGGAATAATAATGATAGCAAAGAATTATAAATAGTTAATACATATTTAATAAAAATAATATAATACATATAAACATAATGTAGTAACAGCAATAATAGAAGATAAATAAAATAATGATGGAAAATAATAATAATAATAATAATAATAATAATAATAGTAATAGGAATAATACTAGTAGAAATAAAAATAAAATAAGGGTGATAATAAAACTAACATTTATTATATATAATACATGAATAGTAATGAAAATGAGAAATAATAAAAACCATTGAAAAGAAAGAATAAGATGATAGTAATATTAATTAAGAAATAAATAATAAAATATATATAAAAGACCAAACAAAGCAAAGAAATATATATATGTATATATATATAACAAAAAATTATGATATAATAATAGTAATGATAATGGTGTTAAATAATAATAATAAGGTAGTAATATATTAGCAGTAATAATGTAAATATAATATAGTAATAATAATATATATATGTGTATGGAAATAATAGTAATAATAACATAATAATAATAGTAATATCATAATAATAATATAGTGATGATAATAATATGTATGTGCATGGAAATAATAATGATAATAACATAGTAATAATGGTAATATAATAATAATAACAATATAGTAATAATAATATATATGTATATAAAAATATAGTAATACACAAATAAAGGACTAAACTAAATAAGCAATAAAATTTTCGGACGAATTTAAAATAAGAGTAAGATTCGGGACTTATTTGCGTGCAAACAGATCGAGGGACCGGGGGAATTTTCCCAATAAGTTAAACGCAGCGCTTTAGGGAGGACCGAATCAAGACCCCGCTGGTTACAAGGCCAATGTTGCAATAATTGAAAATTTGATTTAAAAAAAAAAAATGTGGAAGGGCCGAAAGCACAATTAACCCAATCGATTTAAAACACACGGATCCCTCGGTCGGGTTGGGTCGCGCTGGTCTTTGGCCAAACGACGTCGTTTTGGGCGTTAAAGGTCACCCCAAAACGACGCTGTTCGGGAGGCTATTTAAGGCCCAAATTTCTGAAAAAAAAATCATTTGTCACCTGTTTTAAAAAAAAATTAACTCTTCACTTTTCTCTCTACAGGTCGAAGGGAGAAGGGGATTCTGGCACCGCCCCGATCGCCGTTCTCCGTCGCGCCGGCCACCGCACGCGGTGGCCGAAAAAGGTAAAGTTTGTATTATATTTTTTTTACAGAAATTTTAGAAAATTAACAGCAGTATATATGTATATATACAAAAGCAAATGAAAAGAAAAGGCTTCGAAACTAAAAGAAATAATCACCTTTTGTAATATCCTAAATATAGGCCTGTGCATTTATATGTGGTACTTGATTAATTTGTAATTTAAGAATTTGAGGTTGAACTGAGGCCTTGATTAAAATATTCGGATTAGTCACCTTAGGGTTTAAAAATAGTGTTTTGGGTAATTTAATTGATATATTGGGCTTGTGGCCCAGTAGCTAGGGGCACTGTAGAGGGGGAGCTTAAAGTGGCGTCACAAGCACTTGGGAAGGGGCCAAATTTGGCCGCTTGGAGCCCAAAAGATTGGATCAAAAATTCGGCAGCCCAGGAGAGTTAGGTGGACGGCACACTTGCTAAAATTTAGGGGATTTAATTCTTTTATTTTAGTGATAAAGTGCTGATAATAGAAAGATAATGAAGAGAAAGATTAGGGCTATTTTTGAGGAGCTAAGGGATTAAGATAATAGGTGGGATAAAAGCTATCGATGACAAAGAGAGTTGGCCGAAAAATCCAACTCGGGAGGGGATTGTATTACAAGAAATCTATATAAGCCAAGTGATCATCCTTTCTTTCAATTTTTCTCTCTTCTTCCTCACCTAGCCGAAATTCTCTTCTTCCATTTGTTTTAATTTCTTTTCAAAACTGAAACTCCCTAGATATTTTCTCCTCTCCTCAGTATTTTCTCTAAAAGCCGAATTTCTTTTGTTTATATTTTCCTTCTCCTATAACCGAATCTTCAAGGCTGATTTTCCCAAAGGTGCACCGTAGCTGAATACTCCTCTTTAATCTAGTAAGTTTCGGGATTTTGCTCCTTTGCAATTTCTTCAATTCTCTTTTATCAAGTTTCTAATCCGAATCAATTTTCTAAGGCCCTGTCGATTTTACTCTCTTGTTTGAAGCTGAATCCTTTCTTGCTGAGATCTGTAGTGTCGATTTGTGGAAAAGCCGAAGGTAGGAAGGTGACGTTTTCTTAAGGACTTTTGGGATTCGACAAATTAGGTAAGAGATATATTAGTAGTAACGTGTAAATTGAGATTTTATTAACCTTGACCGAATATTGAAGGGCTAAATCTTCGTGTGATTTTCCAGCTTTTGAGCAAGGCTTACACTGAGGGTAGTAGATTTGGATATCAACTAAGGATAGTAGATTTCGCGATATCAGGTGTGTAAATCTCCACACCATCTAGATCTATTTGTTAAATATATGAATATAAGTCTTATATGTTTTGTTAAATGCCAAAATCCCGGCACAACGTTTGAAACCCAAAGAGGGTAAAGCAAATCACCAGGTTAGTGATCCCTATCGTTTTAAATGAATGTTCTGATTAAATGATATGAGCATGTCGATTTTCTATAATTGCATGGGTTGGGTTTGATGAAAGGAGGAAGTTATACGTTATATGTGTAGCGGTTTATACCGTGATCTATTATATGTTGTAGCGGCTAATGCCGTGATCTGTTATAAGGGCTTCGGCCATAATATGTTGATGAGCAGCATGACTGGCATCTTGGCGTGTAGCGGTGTGGGTTGATTGTAGAAATCCCCAATGGTGTGAATGGCTGGTACGGGGGCGTGTAGCGGATGGAAACCTAGGCAAACGGGTGGGGCCTTACATATTATTTGTTATTTTTTTTTATAAATAAAATTATTAATCTGTTTTATGGGCCTAAGGCCAAAATTTAGTGGTGCATGAGGGTTGCACACTGAGTCTTGCGACTCACCGTATTAATTAACCTTTCAGGTGATACCTAGTGCTTCGGACCGGGCTGGAGAGGAACACAAGGTGGCTATGCAAAAGAACATCTGGATCCAGCAAAAAGACTCAAGTTAATACTTTATATTAATGGATTTAAATCTTGTTGTAATAAGGCCCTGGGCCACTAGTTTATGTTTTGTTTTATTTTGGGCTTTAATTACTTTTAGTTATTTAAATTCTTATTGAACTAATGCATGTATTTAAATTTAGGTTTTTAATTTATAAAGGCATATTTTATTTAAACTAGCAACTTTTAAATTTCTTTCGAATAAAAGGATAAACTTTAGAAAAATATTTTCTGAAAATACGACATGTTTTTCAAAATTTTCTTAGCGACATACCAGATCCGGTCGTGGTGTTTGGGTCGGGTTTGGGGTGTTACAAATTGGTATCAGAGCCCGGTTCAAAACTCGACTCTGGGGTTTTTGGGCTCAAAACGTTTTCTAAAATGGACTTTTGAAATATGGATGTCTTTGAGTGTAATATCCGGGATTTTGGGCTTGTGCATTTTGCTTAATTGTATGAAGTAGTATGCCTATGTGTGTTTTGAATGTGTTTTATAGATTTTGAGAATGCCTTAGAAAATAATAGTTTTTAAGTCTTGAAGTGGAGCTAGGCAAATGAGGCCTTAAAAAAAATTTGTAAGGGAAAATGGACATACAAATGGGCTTGTTAAAGTGGCAAGGAGGCGCCACTTAAAGCCCTAGTAAGTGACGCCACAAGCAGTGCAAGGGGGCCTAGGTTCGAGCAGTAAGGGGAGCACTTTTGGGAGTGTTTTTGTGTCAGGAAGGAAGGGAGTTGGACGGCATTGGGAGACTGGGAGGATGAGCTTTAGATGTGGTCAAATTCCTATTAAAATTTGGCTAAGGTAGGAATATAATTGATGATTAATTCAAATTATTTTTGAATGGGTAAAGAAGAGAGAAAATAGGAGAAAAAGGAGGAAGCTGATAAGGGAAGGAGAGTTAGCCGGCCAAGGGATTGTTTTGAGGACATTTTCGGTCATGTAGGTAAGGGGGAGTAGTCGAATTTTTTTAAGGGGTTTTATGTTTTACTTTGCCGAAATTCAGCCCTTCTCTTCACTCCTTTCCTTTCCATACACGAACCACACCAAAAATGCCTCTCTTTCTCACTTGATCACCATTGCCGAAACTTCTAAGCCTCACACTCTCCCTCTCCATATTTTTGATAAAGGCCGAACCACAATACCATTCTTTCTTTCCCATTGAAGCCGAATCTTCATTTATCACCATTGCCGAATTGCTCAATCATCAACCTTTCTCTTCTTCTTTTACAAATTCAATCAAAAGCCGAATATGCAAGTGACTCCTAGCCGATTGTTCATTAAACTCCATAAGCCGAAACCTATTGATCAACATCTAGCCTATATAGCCGAATCTCTCTGTGGTGTTAGGGAAGGGTGCAGTCGATTTCATCATTAGGGGTAAGATCAAATGTTATTCGATTTTCATTCCTTTTTCTTTTAGCCAAAATCTAGGAACTAATCCCATTAATGCACTTTGTCCGAAACTTTGAAGGAGGTATTTGGGATTTGGTTGTTGTCGACTACGAGGAGGAGATCATTCAGGATTTCAAAATCTAAGGTAAGAAAAGTGTGGTTTAGGCCGAAGGCCATTTATTCAAATGTTGGAATCGGATCTAACATACACCATGTAGGTATTTCGACATCTTCAAAGACAAGGGATAAATTCGGGATTTAGATCCGCAAGGTAAGAGAGTGTTAACATTCGGCCAAGGCCATATTAAGTGTTAGTGATTGGCCGATTCTAACTTTGATTTTTAGGGAGGAGTTCAATTTGTTTCGGTAGACTTTTGAGATTCAGTGAACACATTAAGTACCAGGTGTGTAGCCCTACACTAATTCCTAATAGATCTATGGTATTAATATTATGTATGTGTTAATGGAAATATGAAAATATGGCTAAAGGTACCATTCAATGGTACAGAGTATTCAGGTACGTTAACCTACTCCTACTACTACTATGTCAATAATGTCATTATGAACACTGAATATGACACACATGTGAGTTTGTTATGAATATGGAATAAGGTATATGGCATGATCTCTGCTTGTTTTGTATTATGCATGGGCATATGGGTGATATTGAAAAGGGGAAGTGATCTGGTGGTTTTTACCACAATATCTGGTGACTCATGTCACATAATCTGAATGTGGTGACTTATGTCACATATTGTTATCTGGTGACTCTGTCACATTATCTGGTGGCTATGCCACAATTTATAAGGGCGATGTGCAGTTGACTGCAGCGACTGCCTTCGCTGGTGTGTAGCGGATGGAGGGTCGATTTAGTAATCCCCACGGTGTGATTGGCTGGTACGGGTGATGTGTAGAGGATGGTTATTTAGGTGGGGTTGGGGTTGCATCATTACTTATAGCTGTTATATGTGATTGATATGCCTAAATCGTTTGGGAGTTCGTGTTAGTTGTTACACACTGAGTCGGTGGACTCACCTTTCGTGGGCTAACATTTTGCAGGTGACACTCAGTATATGGACCGGGTCGGCAGGAACTTAGCGGTGGCCATGCTCAGCACAGACTTTATTTTTATTTTGGGTTTTCATATTAAGTTTTGGAATTATTTCGGGTTTTGCTATTGATGTAATAAGGCCATTATTATTAAACTGTTTTATGTTTCAAATTTTTATTATGATACGATTATTATTAAATCGAGGGTTAAATAACTTATCTTGGAAACAATTTTAAATGTTTTGACACCTAAACACCAATGATTTTCAACTTAAAGTTAAACTCTAAAATTCGGCATCTCTTTTAAACTTATGAGTTTTGAAGTATAAAAGCAATAAAGTTTTAATAAGATCTAGACTTCAAGAATAACACCGTTTTCACGTTGATCGCAACACAAATCGATTTTTCTTCAAAACCACCCAAATTTTTCCAAATTGTCAAACAAGTTTTTGAAATGTTTTACTCGAGAAACATACCAGATCCGGTCGGGGCTCGTGGGCCGGGTTTGGGGTGTTTCAATTTTGGTATCAGAGCCCAGTTTTAAACTCTCGGCCTTGGGTTTAAAGCCCACAACATTTTCAAAATTGAGCCCAAGTAAGTTTTTGTGAAAATTTTTGGAATTGAGCAGGTTTTCTGGCATGGCACCTAAGTCTCCGACCCGAAGTCCACCAGGTAAGTACCCCTAACTGCTGTATGATTTGTATGTGGGAATCACGGGATCGTAGATTAGTACATTAGGAGTTATTGAACCTTAGGATTAGCTTACTCCAACACAGAATTACAAAAAAAAAATTAAAGCCTAATTAAACAAACCTGTGAGTAAGTCATCGAGTTAAGGGTGTGGCAACCATTGTGCGCATGTCTAGGATTGGATTTAGGGAGAGCTTGGTATTTAAGCAGTCCTAGTGACTCACTTCCTCTTCGCTCGAATCCTACCTGGTGCGTAGTAATGGTTTACCCTAACCAAGAGGACTTATTCACGGGCTAAACTCAATAATTAAAACTCGAAAGGGACCAGCTACAATGTTTTATAAAAACCTTAGTTTTTAAAATCACCAAATCACCCCTTTGATTTATAAAAAAAAACTATTTTAGACTTTAAAAAGAAATTTTTTCGAAATATCCCCGATTTACAAAAATTACTAAAATACCCTTGGTTTAAAAATTACCATACTACCCTCAACTTTTACTAAGATATTCCTACTTTACCAAAAGTACCAAAAATCCCTATTTTGCGAAATATCAAGATACCCTAATTTGGAAAATTACCAAAATACCCCTATAGGACAAATTACGAAAATACCCCTGGGATTGGAACGGACGAAAATGTTCGAGTGATGAATGTGTGTAGTAGATACTATTGAGTGAATGTGCTTCTCTGAATTAGGGTAGAAGACTTGAAACGAAAACCCTGTAATGATCGAAAGAACTACTACTCAACTTCTTTGCATAAAACTTGTTCGTGGATAATCAGTGGAACAAAGACTAATGCATAAAACTTTTCAAACCAGATTAGATCGTGATCGTAGATATGAGTTCTAGGGGACGTGGTCGTAATGTGCGAGGGCGTGGTAGGGGCAGAATGGCCGTATCGGAACCCGTTAGGTCTGGTCAAGGGTCCGAGAATGAGGTACCACCACCACCAGCTGCTGGCGTTGAGCATCAGGATCAGACGGGGGATGATGCAGTATCGCAAGCGATGCTACGGGTTCTTGAGATGGTGCCTGGAGCAGGTGGAGGTATGGGAGCTCAAAAATTTGTACCCGAGCCACTTCGAGCCAATGGAGCTGAGGCATTTCGTGGTGTATCCGGTGTGGCACCCAATACGGCTGAGTATTAGTTGGAGGCAACGAAGCGAATTATGGATGAGTTGGATCTGACTGCTGAGGAGAAACTGAAAGGAGTGGTGTCGCTTCTTCGCGATGAGTTATATCAATGGTGGCTCACAGTTCGGGATGGTGCTATGGCTGAGGATCTCACTTGGGAGTATTTTAAGGCGGCGTATCAGAAGAAGTATGTTGGGACTAGCTATATTGATGCGCAGAGGAAGGCATTTTTAAGGTTGGTCCAAGGGAATAAGTCTGTAGCGGAATACGAGGCAAAATTCTTAAGGTTGAGCCAGTATGCTCGAGGATTCGTGGCTACGGAGCATGAGCGATGTGTCCGGTTCGAGGACGGACTGAGAGATGACCTGAGGTTATTGATAGCTCCACAGCAGGAGCGGGAGTTTGCCGTGTTGGTAGAAAAGGCTAAGGTAGCCGAAGGGGTTAAGGAATCTGTGAGGCAAAATACGGATAGGAACAGGCAAAAGAGAGGTTTTAGATCATTAGGGTCATCCGAGAATGTTCAAAAGAAACAGAGAGTTGATGGGCCGCAAGGTCAGCAGGTTGCTACAGGAGGACAGTACCGTACTTGTACTCAGTGTGGGAAGATGCACCTAGGAGAGTGTTGGAAGAAGACATGGGGATGTTTTAAGTGTGGGTCCAAGGATCACATGATTAGGGATTGTCCCATGAAAACAGACGGGGACCGACCAACAGGTCAGGGTTTCAATCAGGCGGGAAGAGGTGGACCGCAGCCACCACGGGGTCGTGGTCTGATTGGCAGAGGTAATGGTGCTGGAAGAGGACGGGGAACACCGGCGAGGTGTTGGTATCTGACAGAGGCAAGACGATCGGATCCGGTGTATGCGATTCACGGAGGGGAGGATGGAGACGCACCGGACGTCATAACCGGTATGTTCCTTATAGCTTATAAGCCTTACTTTGCTTTAATTTATGTTGGCTCGACCCACTCTTATGTTGCATGTAGAGTAGTTGAAACGCTAGGCATAGCATCTGAACTGTCTAGTAGGGAGATGACTGTAGTAAGCCCGTTAGGTCAAACTGTAGTGGTGAATAAGATATTTCGCAATGTACCTCTAGAGATTCAGGGAGTGGTTTTCCCTGCTGACTTGATGGAACTACCTTTCGAAGAATTTGATCCCATTCCTGGCATGGATTGGCTAGTGGAACATCGGGCTAAATTGGATTGCGTAGCTAAGCGAATGGAGTTAAGGACCCCGGAAGATGAGGAGATAATTATGATTGGAGAAAGAAGAAACTATTTGTCTAACGTAGTGTCCGCATTAAAGGCTGTTAAGATGGTTCGGAAAGGGTGCAAGGCATTTTTGACCTTCGTTAGTGCGTTGGGTGCAAAAGAAGAGGGAGTTAGTGGAGTTAGAACAGTAAGGGAATTTGTGGATGTTTTTCCGAAGGAGTTACCTGGAATACCCTCGGATAGGGAGGTGGAGTTCGGAATTGACTTATTGCCGGGTACAGCTCCTGTGTCAATTGCTCCGTATAGAATGGCACCAAAGGAGTTGGTTGAGCTCAAGGCTCAAATACAGGAATTGCTTGATCGTGGGTTTATTCGACCCAGTGTGTCTCCATGGGGAGCACCGGTCTTGTTTGTGAAGAAGAAGGATGGGACTATGCGTATGTACATAGATTATCGTCAGTTGAATAAGCTGACCATTAAGAACAAGTATCCGTTGCCAAGGATAGGCGACTTGTTCGATCAGCTTAAGGGGGCCGCGGTATTTTCAAAGATAGATTTACGGTCTAGATATCATCAGCTTAAGGTGAAGGAAGCAGATATCCATAAGACAGCTTTCCGGACAAGATACGGGCATTATGAATTCTTAGTAATGCTGTTCGGATTGACGAATGCCTCAGCCGCGTTCATGGATATGATGAACCGGGTTTTTCAACCTTACTTGGATCGGTTTGTCGTTGTGTTCATAGACGACATCCTAGTGTATTCCAAGTCGGAGGAGGAACATGATGAGCATCTCCGGGTAGTGTTGCAAGTGTTAAGGGAGAAGAAGCTCTATGCCAAATTCAGCAAGTGTGAATTTTGGCTGAAGGAGGTTGCATTTTTAGGGCATGTGGTGTCTGCAGAAGGGATAAGGGTGGATCCTAGGAAGATTGAGGCAGTGCTAGATTGGAAACCACCTAAGTCTGTGGCTGAGGTTCGCAGTTTCTTGGGATTGGCAGGCTACTATAGAAGGTTCGTGGAAGGGTTCTCATCAATAGCTGCTCCTCTGACGAAGTTGTTGAGAAAGGAGGTACCTTTCGTATGGACAGATAGGCAACAAGAGAGCTTTGAGAAGCTTAAGAGGGTCCTGACTGAAGCTTCAGTTTTGATTCAGCCTGAGGCAGGGAAGGATTTTGTGGTGTACTGTGATGCTTCTCACACAGGATTAGGATGTGTTTTAATGCAAGACGGGAAGGTAGTCGCTTATGTGTCTCGACAGTTAAGGCCACATGAGGTTAACTATCCGACGCATGATTTGGAATTGGCGGCGGTGGTCTTCGCTCTTAAGGTATAAAGGCACTATCTATATGGAGAAAAGTCAGTGATCTACACAGACCACAAGAGCCTTAAGTATCTGCTGACTCAGAAAGAGCTGAACCTGAGACAACGAAGGTGGGTGGAGTTATTGAAAGACTACGATTGTTCTATAGAATACCACTCGGGCAAGGCGAATGTAGTGGCAGATGCCCTAAGTCAGAAAGTAGTGTCAGATCTGAGGGCGATGTTTGCACAGCTCAGCTTGTATGACGATGGAAGTTTGTTAGCAGAGCTGCAGGTCAAGCCGTCATGGTTGAATGAAGTGAAAGAATGACAGTTGGTAGATGATGATTTAAGTGCTTAACGTGTCGCGAACTCAAGGTCAACACCGAGTTCTCGCCGGTTGCTTCAAATAGATAAAGATTCCGCAGTGGAAGTGGGAGAGAATCACCATGGACTTCGTTAGTGGGCTTCCCCTTACGCCTACTAAGAAGGACTCGGTATGGGTGATAGTGGATCGATTGACAAAGTCCGCGCATTTTATACCAGTGCGGGTTGATTATTCTTTGCAGAAGTTGGCGAAGTTGTATGTGGCTGAAATTGTGAGGTTGCATGGAGTACCGGTGTTGATTATTTCAGATAGGGATCTAAGGTTTACGTCTCGATTTTAGAAAGCACTACATCAGGCTCTAGGCACCAGACTAGATTTTAGTACGACATTTCATCCAGAGTCAGACGGCCAGTCTGAGCGAGTGATCCAAGTGTTAGAGGATATGTTGAGGGGATGTGTGATAAACTTCAGAGGAAGTTGGGAAGAATATTTGCCTTTAGCGGAGTTTGCATATAATAACAGCTATCAAGCTAGTATTCGGATGGCGCCGTATGAAGCACTGTATGGACGGAAGTGTCGCACTCCTACGTGTTGGACAGAATTGGGGGAACGTCAAGTTTTGGGTCCGGAAATTGTGGCAGAATCTGAAGAAAAGGTTAAGATAATTCGGACACGGTTGAAGGAAGCATCTGATAGGCAAAAGTCGTACGCAGATCTTAAGCGGAAGGAAATAGAGTTTGCTGTGGGAGATCAAGTGTTTCTTAAAGTTTCGCCATGGAAGAAGGTGATGAGATTTGGTCGCAAAGGGAAGTTAAGTCCTAGGTTTATAGGACCTTATCGGGTATTGAAACGAGTTGGACCAGTGGCATACCAGTTAGAGTTGCCTCCGGAGTTGAGGCAAATGCATGATGTATTCCATGTCTTGATGCTACGTCTTTACCGATCGGATCCATCTCATGTAGTACCGGTTGAAGAGGTGGAGCTAAGACCAGATTTGTCCTACGAGGAAGAGCCGATTTAGATCTTGGAGCGAGATGTGAAAATGTTACGAAGGAAATCAGTTCCTCTGGTCAAAGTGTTATGGCGTAATCATGGATCGGAAGAAGCTTCATGGGAGCCGGAAGAAGCAATGCGATAGCAATACCCTCACTTATTTTAGCCAGGTAATTTCGAGGACGAAATTATTTTAAGGGGGTAGAACTGTAATATCCGGGATTTTGGGCTTGTGCATTTTGCTTAATTGTATGAAGTAGTATGCCTATGTGTGTTTTGAATGTGTTTTATAGATTTTGAGAATGCCTTAGAAAATAATAGTTTTTAAGTCTTGAAGTGGAGCTAGGCAAATGAGGCCTTAAAAAAAATTTGTAAGGGAAATTGGACATACAAATGGGCTTGTTAAAGTGGCAAGGAAGCGCCACTT
Source organism: Gossypium sturtianum (assembly GCA_025698515.1). Lineage (NCBI taxonomy): Eukaryota > Viridiplantae > Streptophyta > Magnoliopsida > Malvales > Malvaceae > Gossypium > Gossypium sturtianum. The sequence continues at coordinate 31,271,125 of CM046949.1, forward strand.
AAAGCCCTAGTAAGTGACGCCACAAGCAGTGCAAGGGGGCCTAGGTTCGAGCAGCAAGGGGAGCACTTTTGGGAGTGTTTTTGCGTCAGGAAGGAAGGGAGTTGGACGGCATTGGGAGACTGGGAGGATGAGCTTTAGATGTGGTCAACTTCCTTTTAAAATTCGGTTAAGGTAGGAAGATAATTGATGATTAATTCAAATTATTTTTGAATGGGTAAAGAAGAGAGAAAATAGGAGAAAAAGGAGGAAGCTGATAAGGGAAGGAGAGTTGGCCGGCCAAGGGATTGTTTTGAGGACATTTTCGGTCATGTAGGTAAGGGGGAGTAGTTGAATTTTGTTAAGGGGTTTTATGTTTTTCTTTGCCAAAATTCAGCCCTTCTCTTCACTCTTTTCCTTTCCATACACGAACCACACCAAAAACGCCTCTCTTTCTCACTTGATCACCATTGCCGAAACTTCTAAGCCTCACACTCTCCCTCTCTATATTTTTGATAAAGGCCAAACCACAATACCATTCTTTACAATACCATTCTTTCTTTCCCATTGAAGCCGAATCTTCATTTATCACCATTGCCGAATTGCTCAATCATCAACCTTTCTCTTCTTCTTTTACAAATTCAATCAAAAGCCGAATACGCAAGTGACTCCTAGCCGATTGTTCATTAAACTCCATAAGCCGAAACCTATTGATCAACATCTAGCCTATATAGCCGAATCTCTCTGTGGTGTCAGGGAAGGGTGCAGTCGGTTTCATCATTAGGGGTAAGATCAAATGTTATTCGATTTTCATTCCTTTTTCTTTTAGCCGAAATCTAGGAACTAATCCCATTAATGCACTTTGGCCGAAACTTTGAAGGAGGAATTCGGGATTTGGTTGTTGTCGACTACGAGGAAGAGATCATTCGGGATTTCAAAATCTAAGGTAAGAAAAGTGTGGTTTAGGCCGAAGGCCATTTATTCAAATGTTGGAATCGGATCTAACATACACCATGTAGGTATTTCGACATCTTCAAAGACAAGGGATAAATTCGGGATTTAGATCCGCAAGGTAAGAGAGTGTTAACATTCGGCCAAGGCCATATTTAAGTGTTAGTGATTGGCCGATTCTAACTTTGATTTTTAGGGAGGAGTTCAATTTGTTTCGGTAGACTTTCGGGATTCAATGAACACATTAAGTACCAGGTGTGTAGCCCTACACTAATTCCTAATAGATTTATGGTATTAATATTATGTATGTGTTAATGGAAATATGAAAATATGGCTAAAGGTACCATTCAATGGTACAGAGTATTCAGGTACGTTAACCTACTACTACTTCTACTATGTCAATAATGTCATTATGAACACTGAATATGACACACATGTGAGTTTGTTATGAATATGGAATAAGGTATATGGCATGATCTCTGCTTGTCTTGTATTATGCATGGGCATATGGGTGATATTGAAAAGGGGAAGTGATCTGGTGGTTTTTACCACAATATCTGGTGACTCATGTCACATAATCAATGTGGTGACTTATGTCACATATTGTTATCTCGTGACTCATCACATTATCCGTGGCTATGCCACAATTTATAAAGGCGATGTGCGATTGATCGCAGTGATCGCTTTCCGATGGTGTGTGTGCGGATGGAGGGTCGATTTAGTAATCCCCACAGTGTGATTGGCTGGTACGGGTGATGTGTAGAGGATGGTTATTTAGGTGGGGTTGGGGTTGCATCATTACTTATAGCTGTTATATGTGATTGATATGCCTAAATCGTTTGGGAGTTCGTGTTAGTTGTTACACACTGAGTCGGTGGACTCACCCTTCGTGGGCTAACATTTTTCAGGTGACACTCAGTAAATGGACCGGGTCGGCAGGAACTTAGCGGTGGCCATGCTCAGCACAGACTTTATTTTTATTTTGAGTTTTCATATTAAGTTTTGGAATTATTTCGGGTTTTGCTATTGATGTAATAAGGCCATTATTATTAAACTGTTTTATGTTTCAAATTTTTATTATGATACGATTATTATTAAATCGAGGGTTAAATAACTTATCTTGGAAACAATTTTAAATGTTTTGACACCTAAACACCAACGATTTTCAACTTAAAGTTAAACTCTAAAATTCGGCATCTCTTTTAAACTTATGAGTTTTGAAGTATAAAAGCAATAAAGTTTTAATAAGATCTAGACTTCAAGAATAACACCGTTTTCAAGTTGATCGCAACACAAATCGATTTTTCTTCAAAACCACCCAAATTTTTCCAAATTGTCAAATAAGTTTTTGAAATGTTTTACTCGAGAAACATACCAGATCCAGTCGGGGCTCGTGGGCCGGGTTTGGGGTGTTTCATTGAGTAATAACAGATCTGTTAGCTCGGCATGGCACCTGCATCTCTGGCCCAAGTCCGCCAGGTAAGTACTCTGAACCATTGTATGATCTTTGTATAAGTGGGCTTAATGGGCCTAGTGGGATGTAGATTAGTTAGAATTAGAACTTGATGGACTCTAGGCTCAGTTCAAACCACTTCTTAAAATGTCATAAAACTTAATTTCACTAAACAAACCCATTAACGAGCATAAGACTAGGGTGTGGTAACAGCCATACGCATGTCTAGGAAGGATCCTAAGAGCACAGGTATTTAAGCGGTCCTAGTGACTCACCTCCTCTTCACTGGAATCCTACCCAGTGCGTGTAGTGACTGCTCACCTTAGCCGAGTTAGGGTATGGCAATGGGCATACGCATGTCTAGGAGTGGATTCAGGGAGAGCTTGGTACTTAAGCAGTCCTAGCGACTCACCTCCTCTTCACTGGAATCCTACCTGGTGCGTAGTGACTATTCACCCTAGTTACGAGGGCTTGATGATGGGCTAAACCTTATAACTAAAACCCGAAAGGGACCAACCACCCTAGTTTGGAAAAAAAAAATTTCAAGATTTGCAAAATTTTCAAAATACGTTTGATTTGTGAAAACTTCCAACCAGCCATGAACTTATAAAATACTTGTGTTTCGAAAATCTACCCGAAAATCTCACGTTTACAAGAATAAACCGGACCATGAAACTGGACTTTTCCAAAAGTACCCCTGTTCAAAAAAAAACAACAAACAACATCAAGGTTTGAAAAAAAAAATTACCAAACTACCCTTATTTTGCAAAATTACCGAAATACCCCCAAACTTCAAAATTTCTGAAATACCCCCGAATTTTAAAATTATCGAAATACCCCCAGATTTCAAAATTACCAAAATACCCCCAGATTGTAAAATTACCAGAATACCCTTACTTCACAAAATTAACAAGGAACTTTATTATGAAAAATTACGAAAATACCCCTGTAGAATGAAATTATGAAAATACCCCTATGTAGTGAATCAACGAAAACATCTTCACGTGAAGAATGTAAGTGCTTGGGTGATTTTTGTATGATGTATGTGTTTTATTTTATTTAGAGGTTACAAACTTGAGACTGTATTATGAATGCGAATTCGAAAGAACCACTCTTAAAACTATTATTGATAAGACTTTTAGTGGATTAACTAGTGAGAGAAAACTAATGGTCCATAAAATTCTTAATCAGATAAACGCCAATTGGAGAAATGAGTTTAAGGGGTCGAGGACGTCTGTCGCGTGGACGCGGTAGGGGTAGAATGACCGCGGCAGAGCTAGTAGTGCCGCCAGGGGGTCGAAACGAGATGTCGAAGCTCACGCATCTGTAGAAGGAGAATTTCGGGATGAGGCACCGAGAGATGATGCTGTATCTCAGGCGATGTTGAGGGTTTTAGAGAGGGTTGCTGGAGTAGGCATGGGCACAGGAGCCCGGAATCAGTGCCGAGCGGCTTAAGGCCAATGGGGCGTAAGTGTTTAGGGAGTTTCGGTGTAGCCCCTAACACACCGGTGAGTATTGGATGGAAGCGACTGAGCGCATAATGGATGACTTAGACTTCACGGTAGATGAAAAGTTGAAAGGGGTCGTGTCTCTCCTCCGAGATGAGGCCTACCAGTGGTGGCTCACAGTGAAAGAAGGTACTGCTGCAGATCTGATTGACTGGGATTTCTTTAAGGAGCCATTCCAGGGAAAGTATGTCGGGGCTAGCTATATAGATGCCCAAAGGAAGGCATTCCTGAACTTGATACAGGGAAGTAAGTCTGTGGCTGAATATGAGGCCGAGTTTTTGCGCTTGAGCCGTTACGCTCGAGGAATGGTAGCAACGGAGTATGAACGTTGTGTTCGATTCGAGGATGGGCTATGAAATGAGTTAAGGGTTCTGATAGCACCGCAACGAGAGAGGGTTTTTGCTGTTTTGGTAGATAAGGCTAAAATAGCTGAGGAAGTGAAATGGGTTGAGAGACAAGAAAGGGATAAGGATCGGGGTAAAAATAAGAGGAGTTTTGGGCCATCAAGAGTATCGGGGAATTTTCAGAAGAGGCCTAGGGCTGATAGGCCAGTTCGTACTCCGACAAGTCAAAATCAATCTTGCTCTACATGCGGGAGGACGCATTATGGGGAGTGCAGAATAAAAATAGGTGGATGCTTTAGGTGTGGATCCACAGAACATCTGATTAAGGACTATCCTCAGATGGATCGGGTACAGTCAACCGGCCGAGGTTCTGATCAGGTTAGAAGAGGTGATCAGCCTGGACCAAGGAGTCGTGGTGCAGGTAGAGGAGGAAATGAGGCTGGTCGAGGCCGTGGAGCACCTGGTAGAGGTGCAGGTAATGTAGATGCAAGGCAGCTGGGTCTAGTTTATGCAGTTCGTCGACAGGAGGATGGTGACGCACCGAATGTCATAACCGGTACGTTTCTTATAGCTGACAGCCCTTTTCTTGCTTTGATTGATATTGGGTCAACCCATTCCTATGTTGCATGTTCCATATCTGAGACCTTAAGTATAGATTCTGAAACAACTACTAGGAAGATGACTGTGGTCAGTCCCCTAAGACAATCTAGGGTAGTAGACAAGCTGTTTAAGGATGTACCTTTAGAAACTCAAGGGGTAGTGTTTCCGGCAGACTTAATGGAATTGCCATTCGGAGAGTTCGATCTTATCCTAGGAATGGATTGGTTGTCAAAACATCGTGCTAAGTTGGATTGTGGGTCTAAGCGCATGGTGTTAAGTACCCCGGAAGGCGGGGAGGTGGTTGTGTTAGGGGAAAGAATGAACTATTTGTCCAACGTAGTGTCGGCCTTGAAAGCTGTTAAGATGATTCGGAAAGGATGTAACGCCTCTTTGGCTTTTATTAGTGCTTTAGATGTTAAGGAGGTGACTGTCGATGGGGTTAGAATCGTCAAGGATTTTGCAGATGTCTTTCCGGAGGAATTGCCAGGATTACCCCTGGATCGTGAAGTGGAGTTTAGAATAGAACTACTCACGGGTACGGCTCCGGTATCTATTGCCCCTTATCGAATGGCGACGAAGGAGCTGGTGGAGCTCAAAGCTCAGATTCAGGAGCTATTGGATCGAGGATTCATCCGATCGAGTGTGTCTCCATGGGGAGCGCCAGTTCTATTCGTGAAAAAGAAGGACGGATCCATGCGTATGTGCGTGGACTATCGTCAACTGAATAAGTTGACGATTAAGAATAAGTACCCATTACCGAGAATCGACGATTTGTTCGACCAGCTCAAAGGGGCTTCGATCTTTTCTAAGATTGATCTAAGGTCGGGATATCATCAGTTAAAGGTGAAGGAATGAGACATTCATAGGACGGCATTTCGAACACGCTACGGTCATTATGGGTTTTTGGTAATGCCGTTCGGTTTGACGAATGCGCCAGCAGCATTTATGGATATGATGAACCGGGTGTTTCAGCCGTACCTTGATCGGTTCGTCGTAGTATTTATCGACGATATATTGGTTTATTCCAAGTCTGTGGAGGAGCATGATGCATAACTTCGAGTGGTGTTGCAAATTCTGAGGGAAAAGCAGCTGTACGCAAAATTCAGTAAGTGTGAGTTCTTGCTGAAGGAGGTGACTTTTCTAGGGCATGTGGTTTCTGCAGAGGGGATTAGGGTAGACCCTCGGAAAATCGAAGCTGTGTTAAATTGGAAATCGCCGAAGTCTGTGGCGAAAATTCGAAGTTTCTTAGGATTAGCAGGATATTATCGAAGGTTCGTTGAGGGGTTCTCTTCAATAGCCGCACCATTAACTAAGTTGTTAAGGAAGGGAGTATCTTTTGTGTGGACCGACAAACAACAGAGAGCTTTGAGAGGTGAAGAGAATTACGACTAAGCTGCCGGTGTTAATTCAGCCAGAGGCGGGAAAAGAATTTATCGTCTATTGCGATGCGTCACACACAGGGTTAGGGTGTGTGCTGATGCAAGATGGAAAAGTTGTGGCATACGCGTCTCGACAGTTGAGACCACATGAGTTGAACTACCCTACGCATGATCTGGAATTAGCGGCGGTAGTGTTTGCTCTGAAGATTTGGAGACATTACCTGTACGGGGAGAAGTCGGTAATTTACACCGACCATAAAAGTTTGAATTATCTCCTTACTCAGAAGGAGTTAAATTTACGACAACGTAGGTGGATCGATCTCTTGAAGGACTATGATTGCTCGATTGAATACGATCCCGGCAAGGCCAATATGGTGGCAGATGCATTGAGTAGGAAGGTGATAGCAGACCTAAGGGCGATGTTTGCTCATCTTAGTTTGTATGAGGATGGTAGTTTGGTAGCTGAGCTACAAGTCAGACCTATGTGGACAAGTCTAATCAAGGAGAAGCAACTTTTGGATGATGTCTTAAGTACTCGAATCCGACAAGTGCAGGAGGGTGAAGTAGAGGACTATAGTCTGAACAATGATGGAGTTTTGTGTTTCCGTGGGAAGGTTTGTATTCCAAAAGATGAGGAGCTGAGGCTGATGATTCTTTGGGAATCGCATAATAGCCCCTATGCTATGCATCCTAGAAGAGTGAAGATGTATCGGGATTTACGAGACTAGTTCTGGTGGTCGGGTTTGAAGCAAGAAGTTACGGAATATGTGGGGAAGTGTTTGACGTGTCAGCAAGTCAAAGCTGAACACCAGTTGCCTTCGAGATTGTTGCGGACCGATAAAGATTCCCCAATGGAAATGGGAGAGAATCACAATGGATTTTGTTAGTGGGTTACCCTTACACCCACCAAGAAAGATTCAATTTGGGTAATTGTGGATCGGTGACGGTCTCTCACTTCATACCGATTCGGGGTCGACTACTCTCTACAAAAATTGGCTAAGTTGTGCGTGGCGGAGGTTGTAAGATTACATGGTGTACCAAAGTCGATCATATCGGATAGGGGCCCTAGGTTCACGTCACGATTTTGGAAGGCTCTTCATCGGCAATGGGAACAAGGTTAGACTTCAAGATGCGCTTTTCACCCACACCGATGGTCATCCGAGAGGGTAATTCGGATCTTGGAGGATATGCTAAGGGGTTGCATCATCGATTTTAGGGGTAGTTGGGAGGAGTATTTACCCTTGGTCGAATTAAGGCGTACAATAATAGCTATCAAGCTAGTATTCAAATGGCACCGTATAAAGCCTTATATGGAAGGAGATGTCGACTCAACTTGTTGGACGGAGTTGGGTGAACGCCGGTATTGGGTCCCGAACTAGTTTCGGAACGGAGGAAAAAGTTAAGTTAATACGGGCTCGATTGAAGGAAACGTCGATCGGCGTAAATCTTATGCGGATCTAAAACGGAAGAAGGTGGAATTTGCGTAGGGAGACCAAGTCTTCTTGAAGGTATCGCCGTGGAAGAAAGTAATGAGGTTTGGGCGAAAGGGTAAGCTAAGTCCTCGGTTTATTGGGCCTTATAAGGTGTTAGAACGTGTGGGGCCGCGGCTTTATCGTTTGGAGTTGCCTTGAGTTGGAGCAGATACATGACGTGTTCCATGTCTCGATCTTTGAGAGCGTTATCGATCGATCCATCGCATATAGTGCCGCGGAAGAAATTGAAGTAAGGCCGATCTATCTTTTGAGGAGGAACCAACAAATTTTCGATCGAGATATAAAGGTGTTGAAAAGGAAGTCCGTTCCTTTGGTCAAAGTTCTATGGCGAAATCACGGCGCAAAAGAGGCGACGTGGGAGCCAGAGGATGTTATGCGACAAAGATATCCCCATCTCTTTTGATCGTAAATTTCGAGGACGAAATTTATTTTAAGAGGGTAGAAACTGTAATATCCTAAATATAGGCCTGTGCATTTATATGTGGTACTTGATTAATTTGTAATTTAAGAATTTGAGGTTGAACTGAGGCCTTGATTAAAATATTTGGATTAGTCACCTTAGGGTTTAAAAATAGTGTTTTGGGTAGTTTAATTGATATATTGGGCTTGTGGCCCAGTAGCTAGGGGCACAGTAGAGGAGGAGCTTAAAGTGGCATCACAAGCACTTGGGAATGGGCCAAATTTGGCCGTTTGGAGCCCAAAAGATTGGATCAAAAATTCGGCAGCCCAGGAGAGTTAGGTGGACGGCACACTTGCTAAAATTTAGCGGATTTAATTCTTTTATTTTAGTGATAAAGTGTTGATAATAGAAAGATAATGAAGAGAAAGATTAGGGCTATTTTTGAGGAGCTAAGGGATTAAGATAATAGGTGGGATAAAAGCTATCAGATGACAGCAGAGTTGGCCGAAAATCCAACTCTGGGAGGGGGATTATATTGCCGAAATCTATATAAGCCAAGTGATCATCCTTTCTTTCAATTTTTCTCTCTTCTTCCTCACCTAGCCGAAATTCTCTTCTTCCATTTGTTTTAATTTCTTTTCAAAACCGAAACTCCCTAGATATTTTCTCCTCTCCTCAGTATTTTCTCTAAAAGCTGAATTCTCTTTTGTTTATATTTTCCTTCTCCTATAACCGAATCTTCAAGGATGATTTTCCCGAAGGTGCACCGTAGCTGAATACTCCTCTTTAATCTAGTAAGTTTCAGGATTTTGCTCCTTTGCAATTTCTTCAATTCTCTTTTATCAAGTTTCTAATCCGAATCAGTTTTCTAAGGCCCTGTCGATTTTACTCTCTTGTTTGAAGTGAATCCTTTCTTCTTTGAGATCTGTAGTGCTTGATTTATGGAAAAGCCAAAGGTAGGAAGGTGACGTTTTCTTAAGGACTTTCGGGATTCGACAAATTAGGTAAGAGATCTATTAGTAGTAACGTGTAAATTGAGATTTTATTAACCTTGGCCGAATATTGAAGGGCTAAATCTTCGTGTGATTTTTCGGCTTTTGAGCAAGGCTTACACTGAGGGTAGTAGATTTGGATATCAACTAAGGATAGTAGATTTCGCGATATCAGGTGTGTAAATCTCCACACCATCTAGATCTATTTGTTAAATATATGAATATAAGTCTTATATGTTCTGTTAAATGCCGAAATCTCGGTACAACGTTTGAAACCCAAAGAGGGTAAAGCAAATCACCAGGTTAGTGATCCCTATCGTTCTAAATGAATGTTCTGATTAAATGATATGAGTATGCCGATTTTCTATAATTGCATGGGTTGGGTTTGATGAAAGGAGGAAGTTATACGTTATATGTGTAGCAGTTTATACCGTGATCTGTTATTTGTTGTAGCGGCTAATGCCGTGATCTGTTATAAGGGCTTCGGCCATAATATGTTGATGAGCAGCATGACTGCCATCTTGGCGTGTAGCGGTGTGGGTCGATTGTAGAAATCCCCAATGGTGTGAATGGCTGGTACGGGGGCGTGTAGCGGATGGAAACCTAGGCAAACGGGTGGGGCCTTGCATATTATTTGTTATTTTATTTTTTATAAATAAAATTATTAATCTGTTTTATGGGCCTAAGGCCAAAATTTAGTGGTGCATGAGGGTTGCACACTGAGTCTCGCGACTCACCCTATTAATTAACATTTCAGGTGATACCTAGTGCTTCGGACCGGGCTGGAGAGGAACGCAAGGTGGCTATGCAAAAGAACATCTGGATCCAGCAAAAAGACTCAAGTTAATACTTTATATTAATGGATTTTAAATCTCGTTGTAATAAGGCCCTGAGCCACTAGTTTATGTTTTGTTTTATTTTGGGCTTTAATTACTTTTAGTTATTTAAATTCTTATTGAACTAATGCATGTATTTAAATTTGGGTTTTTAATTTATAAAGGCATATTTTATTTAAACTAGCAACTATTAAATTTCTTTCGAATAAAAGGATAAACTTTAAAAAATATTTTCTGAAAATACGACATGTTTTCAAAAATTTTCTTAGCGACATACCAGATCCGGTCGTGGTGTTTGGGCCGGGTTTGGGGTGTTACACCTTTAGTCTCTAATTCGATTTTTAGTGGTTTTTTAGCGTTTTCGATGCTTTCTTATTTTGATTCCTCTCGTTAGTCTCTGATTTTCCGTTTTCTGTTTAAATCTCTAGTATTGTATTGATTTTTTTTTAAAAAAAAAAGGAACCCCTTACAAGGAAATAAATCGGCTTTTATAGCCTTTGCCTTTTTATAACTTGCTGCTTTCTGTCCTTTCCCGTTTATTGTTTGCAGTCGAGGCGGTCTTTGGGGCGATGGGACAAGACGGTGGCGGTGTGGCGCAGGTCGAGGGTCGAGGGTTAGGTCAGACCTAGCGGCGCCACTTGGGGTTAGGGTTAGGAATTTTGTTTTTCTTTTCTGTTGAGGGTATTGGGCTTGTTGGGCTAGGTGCAAGTGGGTTAGGGTTTGTAACCGGGTAGGTCTTAGTGGGCCACCGATTTGGGCTTTGAGTTTTAGGGTCTGTTAGGTCAGATTTGTTGTAATGGGTTTGGTTATGGGCTTGTAGGCCCGGGCAAAATTGGGGTTGTACAATCTACCCTTGGCAATTTCGTGCAGTTATATTATGATGTTGTAATTTATTGTGTTGTATTTGAGATATTTTATATTTACATAAATTTTGAATATATTAATAATTCTTAATTCATATTATAAAATTTTGATTGATTTTGTGTAATAAATTAAATGGGCTCTAATATAGTTGAAAAATGATAAAAAATTATTTTTATACAATAAATGATATTATTATGATATTATTTTATCTTTTTATATAAAATCAATAAAAACACATATATAAGAAAACTTGAATCTAGGATACTATAACAAGCTTGAAATTTATAATTTCAACCAAAATTTATTTAATTCTTATATAACTTTTTAATAAATATATTTTTATATTATTATTTTGGGACATTCATGCATTAATATCGAATTTTCTATGATTATTTCACATTATGTTATGTTATATATTGTAACTTAATTAGTTTTGTATTATATATATATATATATATATATATATTTTATATAACCCAACTATATTTTATATTGTCAATTCTAATTACATTTTCAAACTTACGTAATGATATAAAGTAAAAATAGAGTTGACAAAATAATAGACAAATTGATTGAACTGTTATTGTCCTGCAAACCATTATTTTACTTCAGTTGAAAATACATGCTACCAATAATGTGAAAATAAAATAAATAAATCAGATGTCCTGCCTTTTTCTTTTAAGCATAATGCCCTGCCTTTTCGAGTATATCACTCAGTTGAGACAAATTAAAATTTTCTTGGCGGAATGTGTATTAGCTTGATTGGTATATCAGTATATGTATTATTGTCAATATAGGAGGACGTGGATTTGAGTACGCTGAAGCGCATTATTCTTCTATTTATGGATTGGGAGAAACTTTGGATAGTTTTAAGCATTGTGTAAAAAAGAATACAGATATGATCAGAATTTATAATGAAATTGTTCAAAAATAAAGGAAATTCCTCTTAGATTCACCATCCACACATAGAAATTGTGTATAGTGAGATTTAAGGTCTTCTGCTTGTTCATGGACAGAACAACTCGTCCATCTTGATCAATCCAACTCGCTTTGGGCCAAGCTTGGGTTTATATTTTTAAAACTAATTTGATTCAACCGCTTTACTATCTATAAATAATAATAAAAATATAAAAATAATTTCATATTAAATTTTATAATTAAATTTAAATAAAAACAAATTTTATTATTTTTAAAACAGTCAAATGAAACCTTTAAAAGAGTGTAAGCAAGCTAGGCTGGAACTTGAAAACTTTATAAAACCGGAACTCAGCATGATGTATAAACACCGATGCCATAACGAGTAATGTGAAAGCCTCCTTTGCCATCCTCTGCTATACTTTTTTACCTTATCAAAAAGGAATGCGATGGCAGATCATTAGTTCTGTAATAAGGTCATTTTTCCCGGGCCCATGTAACAAATAAAAAACAAAAACAAAATAAAAAATAAATGCCCAAGTTTATTCTTTTACCGTCCATTTTACAAAACCAATCCTCAAAGCTCAAATCTAATTTACCCGTAGCCCACTTACACCCCAAACAGATACCCATTACACCTAAAAACAGAGACGGCCCAAATGGGCCCAATGCTTAAACGAAATCAGAAACCTAGGGTTTCTGGGGAAACCCTAGGCGCCGCAAGCCTCAGCAGCCCTTTCTCGCGCCCAAGCCACTAGACGCGCCGCAGTTTACGCGAATCGCCCCATCGTCGCCGAGATCTCCGCCTCTTACCTGCAAGAAAAGTAAAGAAACAACAGCGAAAATGGAAAAAGAAATAGAATTTTTTGTTTCCTTTTTATTTTCTGGGTTATAAAACCCCATAAAATTTATAACACAGGACACAACACAGAGAATATAGGCAAAAAAAAAAATACACTGAAATAAAAACACCAAACAGAGGTGATTTCTTATTCCTTATCCGCGTTATTTTTTTTATTTTTTATTTTTTTGATTCCTGCAAATAGTAAATACACTGGTGATAAAATAAAGGAAAAGGGGTATTTTTTACCTTTTGATTGGCGTTAAAAAATGAAGTCGCTGGCCGCCGACCACCATATATGGTGGCGCGTACGGAGGCGCGTGCGACGGCCCCCTCATCGGAGTCCTGGCCGAAGGCCAAAGGACAGAAAGAGTTTTCAAAAAACTCAGCCTTTTTTTTCTTCTGAAATGTTAAAATGATTTTTTTATTAACTTTGTAACTTATATAGCAATGAGAAAACGGCGTCGTTTTTGCTTAAGCTAATAAGCATAAAACGACGTCGTTCAGGGTAAGGATCCGCGCGTTGACTCGAAAACTCGGGGAGGATCCGCGTGTTTTTGTTAAAAGGTCTAATTGCCATTTTAGTCCTTTCGTAATTTATTATTTTTAATTTCGTTTAATTTAATTTTTTTAATTCGGCCCTAAATGTTTATGTATATTTCAATTTAGTCCCTCGCGCTCCTTAAAGGCTACAATTTGAACGACGTCATTTTGAAAATTTGGCATAATTGCCATATTAATCCCTTGCAGTGTGGCCCGCGTTTTAATTTAACCCCTTTATATTTATTTTTATTGTTATTTATTCCTGGTTTCTTTATTTATTTTTCAAAACCTTTTTTTATTTTTTTAAAAATTAAATTATTCTAATATTATATTGAAATATTTTATCATATTAAAATTTTCATATTTTTTTATTATTTGTATATTAATCTATTAATAGTATAAATTCATATATATATATATATATATATTTATTATCATTATATAATTACTACTATGTATTATTTTATTTAGTTTAATATTATTTACATTATATATGTTATTTCATAATTTGTATATTAGTTATATGTTATACATTTTTTAAATTTTATTATTATATTATATATTATCTCTAAAATCTTATTTTTGTATAAAATTTATTTATATTATATATGTAACATCCTAAATTTACGGGCCTATACATTTAGTGTAGGGATAGGTTTTCTATGTTAATTTAATTGGTAGGGGTCTAAATTTGGGCTTAGAATTAGGCAAAAGGCCCAGTTAAAGTGGCATCATTAACAGCTAAAAGGAACAAGTTTTGGGTCGCAAGGAGCCCATGTTTTAGGCCAAATTCGGCACTTTAAATGAAGAGAGGGTGACGCCACACACAAGGAATTAGGGGCCCAAGTATTAATTTAATGAGGCCCAAATATTTTAATTTAAGTGAGTTAAATTTGGCATTAGGGATTAGTAGAGGTGGACGGCTACAAGGCTATAAAATAGGAGAATTTATGTAGATTTTTAAGTGATAATATCATAGATAAAAAGGAGAAAAGTTAGGAGCTTATCTTCAAGGGAAGTGTTGGCCGAAAATCCACCACCTAGAAGAGTGTAAAATTCAGCTACTGCATGGCAAGGAGGGTGCCAAATTTCTCCTCTCTTTTAGCTTGAATTTTAAGGGCGTTTTCGGTTTTTAGCAGTAGGTGCCAAAATATCTATAAATAGGGGGGCTAGCTACTTGATTTTGACACTGAAAACCCTAAATTTATCTCCCATTGTGCCGAAATTCCCTAGCCTCTCCCTCTCCAATTTCTTTTCTCCAATTTCTTTAAAAGTCGAAACTCTTCTCCACTTTTTCCTTCTTGTGTCGATTTCTCTAGGAAGCCGGAGCATCCATAGTCTTTTCTTCTATTCATCCTATTTGAGAATTAGTTCTATACTTCCGGCATTTAAATCTTCCATGGGCATTACCGAATCCTCTCTCTAGTGCTAGCCGAATCTCCTATGCTAAGGTAAGTGTTGATTTTTGATTAGTTCTCATGATCTATTCCCGGTTTTTGAAAGGCAAAAGCCAAAAGCTAATAGTTTAATGGTTTTATGACGGGCGGCAATTCGGGATTTGAAGGAAGCTTAGTCGACTAGTTCTAAAAGCCGAAAATCATAAGTCTCCAATTTCGGGATTTTAAGGTAAGAAGATTTGTTATTCAAATATATAAAATCGGGTAGAATACTAACCATGGCCGAATATAGGAGAGGCCTATTTTCGTAATTGTTCCGGCTTTTAAGCAAGGCTATAGATTGAGGATAATAGATCCAGATAGCAAGGACGTCGACTAAGAATATTGGATTTCGCAATATCAGGTGTGTAATTCTCCACACCATCTAGATCTGTTTGATTAATATATGAAAATAAGTATTACATGTTTTGTTAAATGCCAAAACCCCAAGATATTAACGGAACCCAAAGAGGGTAAAGCAAATCACCAAGTTAGTAAATGATCTGATTAAATGTTATAAGTATACTGATTTTATGTGATTGCATGGGTTGGGTTTGATGAAAGGAGGAAGTTATATGTTGTAGCGATTTTTACCGTGATCTCGTTGTAGCGGTTCCTTATCGTGATCTGTTGTAGTAGCCACGCGTCGTGATTCGTTGTAGTGGCTACGGCCATGATCCGATGATGAGCAAAGCACGACGCCATCAAGGCGTGTAGCGGTGTGGGTTGATTGTAGAAATCCCCAATGGTGTGAATGGTGATGCGGGGCGTGTAGCGATAGACACCTAGGATATGGGTTGGGCTTTGCATATTATTTCATTACTTATATTTTGATTATTCTATTTTATGGGCTAAATCCCAAATCTAATGGTGCATGAGGGTTGCACACCGAGTCTCACGACTCACCCTTTAATTTTAACCATCTCGGGTGACACTTAGGGCATCGGACCGGGCCGAGAGGAGAGCAAGGTGGCCATGCGCGCAGAGCTTTGAGAATTCAAAGAAAAGACTTAGTCTAATTTTTTTATTTTCATTTAATTAATGGGTTCAAATTTCCTTGTAATAAGGCCATGGGCCACTAGACTACCATTTATGTCTTGGGATTTTGTTGGGCTTTTATTACTGGGTTTTAAGTTTTACGTTTTCAATTAAGTTAAGACCTGCATGAAATTTCAGTTTTTATTTAAAATCTACCAAGATAATTGGTTACTTAATATTTTATACTTTAATGAATTATTAAGCTTTCGAAATAAAGGTGTAAACCTAGTAATTGTTTTCCAAAATGCGACATGTTATGTAAGATCTCTTAAGTGACATACCAGATCTGGTTGTAGCGTTTGGGCTGGGTTTGGGGTGTTACAAATTGGTATCAGAGCTAGGTTCAAAACTCAACTCTGGGGTTTTTTTGGGCTCAAAACGGTTTCTAAAGTTGGGTTTTCAAAACATGCATATTTATACAGGCCTGTTAGCTCGACATGGCACCTGCGTCTCCGGCCCAAGTCCGCCAGGTAAGTACTCTGAACCATTGTGTGATATATATATGTGGGCTTGATGGGCTGTATGGGACGTAGACTATCTAGATTAGAACTTGATGGACTCTAGGCTTAGCTGAAATAACTCCTTCAATCTCATAAGACTTAACTTCACTAAACAAACCCGTGAACGAGCCGCAAGACTAGAGTGTGGTAACAGGCATACGCATGTCTAGGATTGGATCCGGAAGAGCCTGGTATTTAAGCAGTCCTAGTGACTCACCTCCTCTTCGCTGGAATCCTACCTGGTGCATAGTGACTGTTCACCTTAGCCAAGTTAGGGTGTGGCAATGGGCATACGCATGTCTAGGAGTGGATTCAGGGAGAGCTTGGTACTTAACCAGTCCTAGCGACTCACCTCCTCTTCACTAGAATCCTATCTGGTGCGTGGTGACTATTCACCCTAGTTACGAGGACTTGTTGATGGGCTAAACCTTATAATTAAAACCCGAAAGGGACCAGCCACCCTAGTTTGAAAAAAAAAAGAAAGAAAATTTCTCAAGTTTTGCAAAATTTTTAAAATACGTTTGATTTGTGAAAACTACCAACCAGCCATGAATTTGTAAAATACCTATGTTTTGAAAATTTATCCGAAAACCCCTAGATTTACAAGTGTGACCCGGTTTGAAAAATTAAAATTTCCAAATTACCCCTGCTAAAAAAAACGAAAACAACAACAACACCAAGATACCCTATTTTGAGAAAATCACCAAGACACTTTATTTTGGAAAATACCCTGTAGGGCAAAACTACGGAAATACCCCTAGGTAGAGGAATGACGAAAAAAAAAACCTTATGCGATGAATGTGTGTGCATGGATGCTACTTGTGTGATTGATGTATGCGGGTTGATGTATGTGGTTTCTAGAATTAGGAGATAAACTTGATACTGAAACTGTAGATAGGTTCGAATTCGAAAGAACCACTCTTAAAACTACTTTCCATAAGATTGTTCGTGGTTAATCAGTGAAAGAAATTAATAGTTCATAAAATTTCTAATTTAGATACTACGAGAATCGACGATGAGCGCTAGGAGAGGAAGAAGAGGCCGCGGGCGAGGCCGTGGAAGTATTAGGACTGATGTGCTGACTCAGCTAGTTAGGAAGGTACTGAAGGAGGTTAAAGAAATCGGTGAAACATTTCGGGTTGGGTGCATGGACTGTAAGAAAAAAGAGATTGTAGTTTTCTAGGGTTGCGCCTCGTTACATGAAGCATGTTAAGGTACGTCCAAACTTTCGGGTTTGCGAATATTGCGTAAGGCGCCATCCGTGAATGTTGGAGGAAGTCGAACGTGTTTAAGATACAGTCCGAGGAGCATAAGGCTCGGGGATTGTTCAATCACCATTAAGTCGGGTATGTTTTGTGTGGATGTTATATTTTTGGTATAGAAACTGTATGCGTGCAATGGTTATATATTATTAAATTAGAGTCTTGCAGCCAAGCATAGTGGTGAGACTTGGGTAGTACGATTAGTAGTTAGTTGGAAATTTCGAGGACGAAATTTCTTTAAGGGGGTAGAACTGTAACATCCTAAATTTACGGGCCTATACATTTAGTGTAGGGATAGGTTTACTATGTTAATTTAATTGATAGGGGTCTAAATTTGGGCTTAGAATTAGGCAAAAAGGCCCAGATTAAAGTGGCATCATTAACAGTTAAAAAGGAACAAGTTTTGGGTCGCAAGGAGCCCATGTTTTAGGCCAAATTCGGCACTTTAAATGAAGAGAGGGTGACGCCACACACAAGGAATTAGGGGCCCAAGTATTAAGTTTAATGAGGCCCAAATATTTTAATTTAAGTGAGTTAAATTTGGCATTAGGTATTAGTAGAGGTGGACGGCTACAAGGCTATAAAATAGGAGAATTTATGTGGATTTTTAAGTGATAATATCATAGATAAAAAGGAGAAAAGTTAGGAGCTTATCATCAAGGGAAGTGTTGGCCGAAAATCCACCACCTAGAGGAGTGTAAAATTCGGCTACTCCATGGCAAGGAGGGTGCCAAATTTCTCCTCTCTTTTAGCTTGAATTTTAAGGGCGTTTTCGGTTTTTAGCAGTAGGTGCCAAAATATCTATAAATAGGGGGCTAGCTCCTTGATTCTGACACTGAAAACCCTAAATTTCTCTCCTATTGTGCCGAAATTCCCTAGCCTCTCCCTCTCCAATTTCTTTTCTCCAATTTTTTTAAAAGCCGAAACTCTTCTCCACTTTTTCCTTCTTGTGCCGATTTCTCTAGGAAGCCAAAGCATCCATAGTCTTTTCTTCTGTTCATCCTATTTGAGAATTAGTTCTATACTTCCAGCATTTAAATCTTCCATGGGCATTGTCGAATCCTCTCTCTAGTGCTAGCCGAATCTCCTACGCTAAGGTAAGTGTTGATTTTTGATTAGTTCTCATGATCTATTCTCGGTTTTTGAAAGGCAAAAGCCAAAAGCTAATAGTTTAATGGTTTTATGACGGGCGGCAATTCGGGATTTGAAGGAAGCTTAGTCGACTAGATCTAAAAGCCGAAAATCATAAGTCTCCAATTTCGGGATTTTAAGGTAAGAAGATTTGTTATTCAAATATATAAAATCGGGTAGAATACTAACCATGGCCAAATATAGGAGAGGCCTATTTTTGCAATTGTTCCGGCTTTTAAGCAAGGCTATAGGTTGAGGATAATAGATCCAGATAGCAAGGACATCGACTAAGAATATTGGATTTCGCAATATCAGGTGTGTAATTCTCCACACCATCTAGATCTGTTTGATTAATATATGAAAATAAGTATTACATGTTTTGTTAAATGCTGAAACCCCGACATATTGACGGGAACCCAAAGAGGGTAAAGTAAATCACCAAGTTAGTAAATGATCTGATTAAATGTTATAAGTATACTGATTTTATGTGATTGCATGGGTTGGGTTTGATGAAAGGAGGAAGTTATATGTTGTAGCGGTTTTTACCGTGATCTGTTGTAGCGGTTTCTTACCGTGATCTGTTGTAGCGACTTCTACCGTGATCTGTTGTAGTGGCTACGGCCATGATCTGATGATGAGCAGCACGACTGCCATCAAGGCGTGTAGCGGTGTGGGTTGATTGTAGAAATCCCCAATGGTGTGAATGGTGATGCGGGGCGTGTAGCGGATGGACACCTAGGATATGGGTTGGTCTTTGCATATTATTTCTGTTACTTATATTTTGATTATTCTATTTTATGGGGCTAAAGCCCAAATCTAATGGTGCATGAGGGTTGCACACTAAGTCTCGCGACTCACCCTTTAATTTTAACCATCTCAGGTGACACTTAGGGCATCGGACCGGGCTGGAGAGGAGAGCAAGGTAGCCATGCGACAGAGCTTTGAGAATTCAGCAAAAAGACTTAGTCTAATTTTTTTATTTTCATTTAATTAATGGGTTCAAATTTCCTTGTAATAAGGCCATGGGCCACTAGACTACCATTTATGTCTTGGGATTTTGTTGGGCTTTTATTACTGGGTTTTAAGTTTTACGTTTTCAATTAAGTTAAGACCTGCATGAAATTTCGATTTTTATTTAAAATCTACCAAGATAATTAGTTACTTAATATTTTATACTTTAATGAATTATTAAGCTTTCGAAATAAAGGTGTAAACCTAGTAATTGTTTTCCAAAATGCGACATGTTATGTAAAATCTCTTAAGTGACATACCAGATCCGGTTGTAGCGTTTGGGCCGGGTTTGGGGTGTTACAATATAACATACTTTATTTATATTGTTTATATTATATATGTAATTTTATGATTAGTATATTATATATATGTTTTTATATAAATTTATTATATACCGTTTACTAATTATTTTTATTATATAATCATTTATATATTTATTAAATTATTAAATTATGTATTTGTTATAAGTACCTTTTTTTTTACTTTATTTTTTTATATTGTTTAAATCATTTTAAAAAAAAATCATCATATTCTTTTATTTTTATTTTATTTTATTCAATGTTTAAATATATCATTCCCTTTTCATTTGATTTTGTTATTTCGTGAAGATCTTAGTTATCGCTATTTATTTTATATCCCACGTTTATTTATTTATGTTTCTTTAATTGTTTATTATTGCTTAACGTAATTCTTTATTTATTCATGTTATATTATTCTTTAATTAATTATTGATAATATAATTTGTAGTTGCTATTAAGTATGTATGTTGTAATGTATTCATGCAATATCCTACTCAAACCATTCATATAAAAACCCCTTTTGAATTGACACATTTTATTCAAATAGTTTTAAAAATACGGTGATATCTAATATTTGAGGACTTCGAGAAGAATTGTGCCCTAACTCACTGGGTTTCGATTTTTATCGTTGAACTTAAAATATTAAGTATCCTTTTGCTTTTAAAATTGAAATTTATAAATTTCTAAATCAAAACTTATTCTCAGGAATTCAAAATGTTATATCCTAACTTATCGAATATGATGTTTTGTGTCTCGAGATAAGAATTTTCTAAATAAAGATAAGCCTAGTTTCGAAGCCATGAGATGCTATATCCTAACTTACTGGGTATAACATTTTATTTCTTTGAGATAGGTAAGTCTTGGTTTTTTTTCTAATAAAAGGATCATATTTTTAAAATTTTTCAAATTTTCAACATTAGGACATGATTTTATCAATTAGGTACCAATTTTTGGGCGTTATGAGGGTGCTAACCCTTCCTCATACGTAACTGACTCTCGAACCCGTTTTCTTGTATTTCGTGGACCAAAAATCAATGTTTTAAAATAAAACTTTTTACAAGGTGATCCAATCACACCTAAGTAAAAAGGGATTCGTGGCGACTCCATTTCAATTTTTTTTAAAGTCAATCCATCATTTTTATAAAAATTTAAAAAATGGTTTCGAGAGCTTGGCGACTCCACTGGGGAAGTCATCAGAAAGCCAAGCCATAAATTGATTATTTCCTGTCCTTTTGTCTAAATTTGAAAAAACCAATTTGAAAAATTATGATCCCTTTTACTGCATGTTGTGCTAATCTTGTAAAGTATTTCTGCATTGCGTTGCATGACCGTTGTGGTCGCACCTTTTAAGTGGGAGTGAGAAACTATGCCTTCGTGAGGTTTTCACCTCCGTATAGGCTAGGGGACTGCTTCCGGGATACATCCGTACCTATGTCTTCGTAAGGTTTTCACCTCTGTATAACCATAGGGAAATGTATTCCCCTGAACTGAACTCGGTCCGTATGAGCCTATAATGGGTGAGGATCAAGGAATCTGCTTGTTCGGGTACCTCAACTTTAGAGCTAAACCACATGTAGAAAACCTAAGGGCTTACCCTAGGTAGAACTATGTCAAACCCTAGTGGTTACCCAGATAGGTGCCCTATTTTGTTATTTATTTCTCTTGTCCTAACATGTTCTCTTTTGTTTGGATTGCATTGCATTCACATCATAGAAAAGAGGTGTTGATTTAAATTCGATTGCTAAATAGAAGAGTTTGTCATGAGAAAATGGATTTCTTGATAAAGTGGATTATAATGCGGTTGTCCGAATATGGTCCAAGTAAGCACAACGAGAGAAGACTGATAGTCCGTGAAGGAATACAAGACTTTATTCGCCCAAAGATTCAAGCTGACAAAGACTATTCAAGAATCACCACGTCTCGACTTTCTTGAAGAGGCTAACAAGCATAGTGAGGATAAGTGAGGAATGAGTTGTGGCCCAAGCAAAAAGGAGCTAGTGGAGGCATCTATTAGAAAGTTCACGAGATTAGACCTTAATATCCAAATAAGAAGAAACGAATCAGTGTTTTCGCTTGGAATATAAGGGAAAGGCCGTATAAATATTCGTTTTATGTAAAGGAATTTATTTTCTAGAAAAGTTGTTCTAATGGAATTGAATTCAAAATCAACGCCTCTTTTTCTTTTTGCATTCATTTCATGCATTTGCATTACATAGCATCAGATGCATTAAAATCCATAGAAGGACCCTAATTAGTTGAAATTATTACAAAAGAGAGAGAGAGAGAGAGAGAGAGAGAGAGAGAGAGAAAAAAAAGGAAAAATCTGGAAACTAAACACCGGTACGGTATACGTGCTAAGACCAAGAATATGGATTAAAGACTCGAACAGTTCCAGAAAGACATGCAAGACCAGCTGGAAGAGCAGTTGGAAAAAATCCAGCAGATGTGAGGGAACAAATGATGGAAGCACAAAGGAATATGGTAGCTCAAATGACTCAGCTACTGAATGGGGCGATGGACAAAGGAAAAGGTCCTGTGACTAACATTGGAGAGGATAACGAGGACTTTCCTCCGAGTTTTACCCCACCACATGCACAAACACAACCTGAGAAGTATCCCCGAAGGCCATCTGTCATGATTAGGCCTCAACAAACTGATACCGGAGTGCCCATGAATTTCCAAGTTGGCACAGGATCCAACCCAGGAGATAACCCTGCTAATCCTGTTATCCCTGACTTAGATATAGCAGAAAGGGAGGGGATAAGAACTGAATCTTCAAGACAGTTAGAAGATCGTTGTAGATGGCTGGAAGAAAAGTTCAAGGCTTTAGAAAATGCTGATAATCACCACAGAATTGATGCTAAACACTTGAGCTTGGTTCCGGATTTGGTGCTTCCTCATAAGTTCAAAATGCCAGAATTTGAGAAGTACAATGGGACCAGCTGCCCTGGAGCCCATATCACTATGTTCTGTAGACGGATGACTGGCTACGTTAACAATGATCATCTCTTGATTCATTATTTCCAAGACAGTTTGGTGGGGGCAGCATCCAGGTGGTACAATCAACTCAGTCTTGTTAGGATTAGCTCCTGGAGAGATCTGGCCCAAGCCTTCATGAAGCAATACAATCATGTCACAGACATGACGCCTGACAGAATCACCTTGCAAAACATGGAGAAGAAGTCAAATGAAAGCTTTAGGCATTATGCACAAAGATGGAGGGAAGTTGCCCTACAAGTTCAACCGCCGCTTTTAGAAAAGGAGACCACAATGCTTTTCATCAATACTCTAAAAGCCCCATTCATTAACCATATGTTGGGAAGCGCCACCATAAGCTTTTCAGATATAGTAAGGTCTGGCGAGATGATTGAAAATGCGGTAAGGAGTGGGAGGATAGGCACGGAAGAAAGTGCCAAAAGATTAGCCCCAAGAAACAAAGAAAATGAAGTGAGTACCCTGAGCATGCATCCCAAATCAGTTACCGTAGGCCGGCCGAGGGCTGTAACCACTAGCTATCAAGGCTCTTCAAAGCAGGAGTCCAATTCGAGGCCAAATACAGAAAAGCTCCAGTTCACATCCATCCCGATGACATATAAGGAGCTGTATCAGAATCTTTTTAATGTGCATGTGGTGTCTCCGTCCTACTCAGAACTTGTGCAACCTCCATTCCCAAAGTGGTATAATGAGAATGCCCAATGCGAGTACCACGCGAGAATAACGGGTCACTCAATTGAAAATGTACTACGTTTAAAAAGTTGGTTGAAAGGTTCATCAAAATGGGAATTGTAAAGTTCGACAATTCATTGGAACCTGATCACTTTGACGAGGCAGTAAATGCGATAATTAAAGGAGGATACAAGAAAGTTGCGACTCCTTGAAGAAATCAAAAATGAAGAGGGAATCGAGGAACGAAGTTTCCAAGCCCTTGTATACTTGGGAGTGTTTTGAATGATGAGACTGTGGAAGAGATCCCTGTATTTTTAGAGCTAATCTAGAGTAATATTCAAAACACGCTTGTTGCCTTAAGCCTAGAGGCAATAAGAATCCTTTTGTGAAATAGGCTCGTGTCCAAAATCTTTATTTCAATAAAATGCATCTTTTTGGACAAATATTCTTTTATTCTTTCCATGTATAGATTCTTTTATTTTTGTACTTTCTTTCAAATATTCTTTTATTCATTCATGATCATATCATACAAATAACCATTCTTTGAATCATTTATTCTTTGGAATCTTCCTTCGAACCTACAATAGGTCTCCAGATATCAACGATATGAGCAACGATGTTACTGACTCAGAGTCTCCTTTCGAGTAAGATATGAGTCTAGAGGGATCTAAGGACTTTGAAGATGACAGAGATTGTAGCTTATCTTCTAATTTGTTAATAATGGTAGAACATGATGAAAAATAGACCTTACTCTACAAAAGGTCAGTAGACATTATGAGAGGTGAAGATTGTAGCCTAGCTCACCACAGAGATAAGGCAAGACATCATTGAGTTATTTTCAAAAATTCAAAGATGTTTTTGCACGATCATATCAAGACACACTTGGGAAAATCTTAAAAGAGGTCCATAAGGGTGTTTAGAGAACATGCTAATGGTTTTACAATAGTCAAGCTAATCATGAGGTTTCGGTACTGTTAATCTACATAGAAGAGGATGGTATCAGTTATGCCAAGATTCATGTGCCTTCTCCAGTTCTTCACAAATTTTCCATATGTGGGGCATGGATGTGATGGGGCCAATCTCGTCAAAAGCTTTTAGCTAATATCGATTCATCGTCGTGGTCGTCGTTTACTTTACTAAGAGGGTGGAAGTAGCTTCATATGCCAATGTTACAAGGTCGAAGTCATTAAATTCTTAAAAAAAAAAAAGATCAGGCGCCGAAAAAGAATGCCAAAAAGGACAATGTCAAATATTTGTAGTCTATTCAAAGATCAAACGCCATATCACAGAGCAACAACAGCAGTAAAAAAAATAAGGATTGTAGGAAGGATGACCGAGACTTGTAAAGATTGGCATAACAAGCTACCATTTACTCTCTATGCTTATCAAACGTCGACCAAAACTTTCGCTGGGGCAACACTTTTCCATTAGTTTATGGAAGAGAAGTGGTCTTGCCCATGAAAATCAAGATTCCTTTGCTCCAAGCATTTTTTAAGTCAAGAATTGGATGAATTAGAATGTCTCCAGTAAACTTGGCTGAAGAAAAGGGTTTGAAAGTATTCATCATAGTCAAATGCACTAAAAATAGATGATGCTAATTTATGTAAAAAATGGTCCACCCAAGGGAATGTCATGATGGGGACCTAGTATTGAAAGATCTTTCTTCTACAAAATGATTTCAGAGGAAAGTAGATGCCAAACTGGGAAGGACCTTATGTTGTAAAGAAGGCTGATTCTGGAGGAGCATTGATACTAACCGAGATGGATGCCAAAGACTTGCCCAATCTGGTGAATTCAGGTTCAGTCAAGAAGTATTTTACCTGAAAGGGGAGAGGCCAAGGTGGAAACCCGTAAAGGGCGCCTTGAGTTCATATTCAAATTCAAAAAAAAAATGGAGAGGCCAAGGCGAAAACCCGCAAAGGGCGCTTTGAGACCAAAGGGATTTTGAGCCGAAAACCCGAAAAGGGCGGCTCAAATTTTGATCAAAGGTAGGGCATGTGGTAGTCTTGCTATGCCTGAATTAACAATGAGGAAGTATGCTACGTTTTGGGGCATTGACAAAGTACTCCGGATCCTATAAACACGTATTGAGCTCAAAATGGTCCTCAAGAAGTTTGTACAGAGAAGCTCATGCTGCGATATCTTACCCATTTTTGAATTTGCTATCTTTGATTGCTTTATTCTTTTCAAAGATACATCCTAATCAATTTTCTTTTATGGTCTTGGCTATCTTTGCTTGCTTTATTCTTTTTAATATACACCCCAATCAATTTTATTTTATTGCCTTGGTTATCTTTGATTAACTTATTTGTTTCGAGCTATGCTCTTGATTTTCAAGCTATGCTCCTGATTAATTTCTTTCTCGTCCATTGTTTTTCAAGCATTTTATATTAAAATAACGATTAATGGACTAATAACACTTTCATAAAAGGAGTTTCGCATATTACTCTGGAAGCTTCTAAATATTATGAGAATCTGAAACAGGACTATTGTTTAGAACTCACCAAGCCTAAGGGTTGGAAATATTGGAAAATGATTATCTCTTTGGATTTTTATTGGATAAGACATTTTTTCGGTGATACCATCTCGACAAATGACGAGCAATGTTAACCCAAGTGTAAAAAGGGATCATTCTCGGGAAAAGAAAAATGATACCATTTCAGGCACATATATCTAGTCATTACACCCAGGGAATGGTGTAACATATCAACTTGATTGAAAATGATACAAATTCCATACCTCTAAGTGGTAACAGGATGGATGAAAGAAAACAAATGTTATTCTCCTGAAGTTGTAATGGGAGGTACAAACTTTATGTCCCAAAAGGTACAGTGGAAGGGACTCAAAATTACAATGAAGCGGACTTGCTTGAGCGAGAATATGATTGTTTCTTTGGGTTTTCTCACAAAGATACCAAATTTAACGAGAAAGCAGGTTAACGCATCAGTGATAGAACCTTGATGAACAATGAGCAATGTCGCCTTAAATATTAAAAAGGATCATTCTCATAAAACTTTGCATTCATCATGCAAGACACATTTAGTTAGGAGCATTTGATGCATTCTGATTATTGCATCCTAATCATTTAAAAAAGATCATTCTCATGACAGTATGCATTCATGCAAATGTCATCCAAAATATCATTTGGTTAGGAGCATTTGATTCATTCCGATCACTGCATTTTAATCATGGTACATTAACAAAAAAAAAGACATTTTTGGCATTCATAACAAGTGTGGCTAGGAGCATTCTGATCATTCGACATATGTATGTGGAACCGAGTCTACAAGACATGTCCCTCAAAGGACGGTGTAGCAACATCGGTGAATTCACAGATCTTATCTCCCTAAGCGGTAGCGGAGCAGATCGAATTTGGCAAATCTTATCTCCATGTATCGACAATGGAGCAGATTCAAGCCACCAACCTTATCTCCCTGGGGTAGCAAGGGAGCAGGTTAAAGTTTGTAGTCTTATCTTCCTGAGGTAGCAAGGAAGCAGACTGAAAATTGTAGATCTTATATCCCTAAAGCAGTAGCGGAACAGATCGAAGATGGCGAATTTTATCTTCCCGAGGTAGCAGGGGAGCAAATTTTAGCCATTAGCCTTATTCTCCTGATGTAGCAAGGGAGCAGGCTGAAGATTATAGTCTTATCTCCATGTATCGGCAATGGAGCAGACTGAAGATATCAGATCTTATCTCCACTGAGCAGGAGTGGGGCAGATCGAAGGCAGCAAGTCTTATCTCCATGTATCGGTAATAGAGCAGACTGAAGATATCAGATCTTACCTCCACTGAGCAGGAGTGGGGCAGATCGAAGACAGCAAGTCTTATCTTCATGCATCGGCAATGGAGTAGACTGAAGATAGCAGATCTTATCTCCACTGAGCAGGAGTAGGGCAGATCGAAGACATCAGATCTGGCATTCCTGAAGTTGCAGGAAGCAGATTGAAGCCACCAACCTTATCTCTCTGAGGTAGCAAGGGAGCAGACTGAAGTTTGTAGTCTTATCTTCCTGAGGTAGGAAGGAAGTAGACTAAAGATTGTAGATTTTGTCTCCCTGAAGTTGCAGTGGAGCAAATCAAAGACGGTGAATCTTATCTTCCCGAGGTAGCAGGGAAGCAGATTTTAGCCACCAGCCTTATCTCTCTGAGGTAGCAAGGGAGCAGGTTGAATATTATAGTCTTATCTCCTTGAAGTTACAGCGGAGTAGACTGAAGACAGCAGATCTCATCTTCCTGAAGAAGTAGATCAGAAAATAGCAGATCTAGCATTCTTGAAGTCGCAGGAAGCAGATCGAAGAAACTAGTCTGACCTCCCTGAAGTTACAGTGGAGCAGATTAAAAGATAGCGGATATTGCCTTCCTGAAGTTGCAGTGAAGCAGATTGAAGCCATCAGACTTGTTTTTTTTAAAAAGTTGGAATCAAGATGAAGTTCCAATACCGTTGAAGTTGCAGTGGAGTTGAAAGCCATTTGAAGAAGACGAGGACCAAGAAGTCAAGGCTCGACAAAGACCGGGCAAAATTGGTCCTTTTGTAGTCTTTGCTCTATTCTCGTTACACGACAATGAGCAAAGAGAGGCAGCTTTAATAAGGCCATTTTGCCCGGGCCCATGTAACAAATAAAAAACAATAATAAAATAAAAAATAAATGCCCAAGTTTATTCTTTTACAATCAATTTTACAAAACCAATCCTCAAAGCCCAAATCTAATTTACCCGTAGCCCACTTACACCCCAAACAGATACCATTACACCTAAAAACAGAGACGGCCCAAATGGGCCCAATGCTTAAACGAAATCAGAAACCTAGGGTTTCTGGGGAAACCCTAGGCGCCACAAGCCTCAGCAGCCCTTTCTCGAGCCCAAACAACCAGACGCGCCACAATTTGCGCGAATCGCCCAATCGTCGCAGAGATCTCTGCCTCTTACCTGCAAGAAAAGGAAAGAAACAGCAGCAAAAATGGCAATAGAAATAGAATTTTTTGTTTCCTTTTCATTTTCTGGGTTATAAAACCCCATAAAATTTGTAACACGTGACACAACACAGAGAATATAGGCAAAAAAATACACTGAAATAAAAACACCAAACAGAGGTGATTTCTTATTCCTTATTCACGTTATTTTTTTATTTTTATTTTTTTGATTCCTGCAAATAGTAAATACACGGGTGATAAAATAAAGGAAAAGGGGTAAATTTTACCTTTTGATTGGCGTTAAAAAATGAAGTCGCTGGCCGCTGACAGCCATATATTGTGGCACATACGGAGGCGCGTGCGACGGCCCCCTCATCGGAGTCCTGGCCGAAGGCCAAAGGACAGAGAGAGTTTTCAAAAAACTCAGCCTTTTTTTTCTTCTGAAATGTTCAAATGATTTTTTTTATTAACTTTGTAACTTATATAGCAATGAGAAAACGGCGTCGTTTTTGCTTAAGCTAATAAGCATAAAACGACGTCGTTCAGGGTAAGGATCCACACGTTGACCCGAAAACCCGGGGAGGATCCGCGTGTTTTTGTTAAAAGGTCTAATTTCCATTTTAGTCCTTCCGCAATTTTATTATTTTTAATTTCGTTTAATTTAATTTTTTAAGTAGGCCCTAAATGTTTGTGTATATTTCAATTTAGTCCCTCGGGCTCCTTAAAGGCTAAAATTTGAACGACGTCATTTTGAAAATTTGGCATAATTGCCATATTAATCCCTTGCAGTGTGGCCCGCATTTTAATTTAACCCCTTTATATTTATTTTTATTGTTATTTGATCCTAGTTTCTTTATTTATTTTTTAAAACCTTTTTTTTTTTTTTTAAAATTAAATTATTCTAATATTATATTGAAATATTTTATCATATTAAAAATTTCATATATTTTTTATTATTTGTATATTAATCTATTAATAGTATAAATTCATATATATATATATATATTATTATCATTATATAATTACTACTATGTATTATTTTATTTAGTTTAATATTATTTATATTATATATGTTATTTCATAATTTGTATATTAGTTATATGTTATACATTTTTAAATTTATTATTATATTATATATTATCTCGAAAATCTTATTTTTGTATAAAATTTATTTATATTATATAACATACTTTATTTATATTGTTTATATTATATGTGTAATTTTATGATTAGTATATTATATATATGTTTTTATATAAAATTATTATATATTATTTACTAATTATTTTTATTATATAATCATTTATATATGTATTAAATTATTAAATTATGTATTTGTTATAAGTACCTTTTTTTACTTTATTTTTTTATATTGTTTAAATCATTCTAAAAAAAATCATCATATTCTTTTATTTTTTTATTTTATTCAATGTTTAAATATATCATTCCCTTTTCATTTGATTTTGTTATTTTGTGAAGATCTTAGTTATCGCTATTTATTTTATATCCCACGTTTATTTATTTATGTTTCTTTAATTGTTTATTATTGCTTAACGTAATTCTTTATTTATTCATGTTATATTATTCTTTAATTATTTATTGTTAATATAATTTGTAGTTGCTATTAAGTATGTATGTTGTAATGTATTCATGCAATATCCTACTCAAACCATTCTTATAAAAACCCCTTTTGACTTTTGAATTGACACATTTTATTCAAATAGTTTTAAAAATACGGTGATATCTAATATTTGAGGACTTCAAGAAGAATTATACCCTAAACCCTAAACACACTGGGTTTCGATTTTTATCGTTGAACTTAAAATATTAAGAATCCCTTTGCTTTTAAAATTGAAATTTATAAATTTCTAAATCAAAACTTATTCTCGGGAATTCAAAATGTTATATCCTAACTTATCGGATATGATGTTTTGTGTCTCGAGATAAGAATTTTCTAAATAAAGATGAGCCTAGTTTCGAAGCCATGAGATGCTATATCCTAACTTACTGGATATAACATTTTATTTCTTTGAAATAGGTAAGTCTTGCTTTTTTTTTTCTAATAAAAGGATCATATTTTTAAAATTTTTCAAATTTTCAATATTAGGACATGATTTTATCGATTAGGTACCAATTTTTGGGTGTTATGAGGGTGCTAACCCTTCCTCATACGTAACCGACTCCCGAACCCGTTTTCTTGTATTTCGTGGACCAAAAATTAATGTTTTGAAATAAAACGTTTTACAAGGTGATCCAATCACACCTAAGTAAAAAGGGATTGGTGGCGACTCCATTTCAGTTTTTTTTAAAGTCGATCCATCGTTTTATAAAAACTTAAAAAATGGTTTCGACAAGTTCCTTTTTAAATATCTTATGCTTCATACACTTTTGGTTAAAGTCCTCAAACTATTACACTATATCCAAACAATCTCTTATATTTATTTTATAATTAAATAAATCTCTAATCTGTGTTTTACTAATTAAAATAGTGTCTTAATATTTTTTTATTTTCTTTTTACACGTCATAATTTTATTATAAAGATTCAAGTTAAACCTTTTACTAAACCCTCAAATATATGAGATTTAAAACTATTTTCATCAACTAAAAAATTGTGTTTTCGATTAAAACACTCAAACCAAATGTACTATTTTAATTTTATTAGCATCGCCTAGTTTAGAAACTGTGAGAGCCTTGTCGAACGTACAAGCAATTTCCCAGGTTGAGGTTCCTCAAACTCAGCTCAAGGTTTCATTTACTTTTTTAAGTTTCGTGTTGTGAAGGTGATAATTGATGTTGGATGATTTGGTGGGTGTGGTTAACAAAAGTTGAGGTTTATTGAAAATGAAAGAAAAAATATTGATACCGAGATATTCCACACTCCGAAGACATGATACTAGTTGATAGGTAGTTTGTAAACTCCAACAAATGAGAGCGGCTAACTATGATAGAATAATAAACACGTTGCAGTTAATGTGGAAACTCAATTCTTGTCTTTGGATGATAGTTCAATAAAGGACAAAATTAGAGCAATGGACAGGGCTCCCTGATCTTTTGACAAGCACTAATTGTTGTTCTAAGATTATGACAAGAATCTCCACAAAAAGCTTCTATTTGGGTTCGGTTCTATGGGCTATCATTTAAACTTTTAAAGCGAGATATGGTAGAAAATATTAGGAATCATATACAAATTTATCGGCTCGGATTATTGTTTTCAGACAATAGGTTGAAGGAAGTTCCTTTGGTTAAATGTTGAGATTGATGTAACAAAACTATTGCTACATTACATCCTTTCGGAGGGTAGTCATGATCATTCCATTCGAGGACAAATCAAGTACTAAAGGCTTCATACTTCTTGTTTTATTTGTGGGCTGCTAGGGCCTTTACAATGTTGAAAGCAAAATTTCGTAAGGGCATAGAGAGATGGAAGAGAATAAGCAACGGTATGGGGAGTGGATAAGAGCCTCTCCTATGAAAAAATGACTTAGGCTTTGCTTAGTTTGTGGGATAAGTAATGATACTGTGTTCAAATCTTTTCCCTTGATTTTTTATTAATTTTTGCTCCAATCCTTAATTCTGAATATTTACCTTATTTAATATTTTTACTCAATTATTTACAAGAATGAGTTTATTGGTTCAGTGGTAAGGTTTCAACTCACCCAGAGGTTTTATGTTTGAATCTTGTGTTGGAACATTTTCAAATATTTATAGTGTTCCAATAACTATAAATGAATAGATGTAATTAATTAAAAGTTATATTATTTAATTTTTTGAAAAAAGAATTATAACTATTTAAATAATATTATTTGAATAGTTATAATATTAAATGAATAATTATATGTTTATTTTAAAGACATTATTATTCAGAAAGACACCTATTGATGAAAGATGTCTCTATGAAGAGACATGAAAATTCTTATAAATAGGAATGAGATTTGGGGCTCCCAATTTTATTTTAATTGCAATTTAACACTTCATTCATCTATAGATTCACATTTATTTTATTTTGTTTTTGTATATTAGTTTGTTTGCTATTTATTTAATTGTTATTTCATTTATTTGTTATTTAGTTGTTATTGCTCTTTAATTTTTAGTACTTTAAAGCAATTTATTTCTTTTATCGTATTCTTTATTTTATTTTATCATTGTTTCTACTATTATTATTATTATTATTATTAATTTTAGTATTACTATTGTTATTTTTACTATTGTTATTATTCATTTTAGTATTACTACTATTATTTTCACTATTATTTGTTTATTATTATTTCTATTATTATTAGTACTTTATTTTACTACTATTATCATTATTATTATTTTTAAACGTTCATTTACTCATTTTTCAAAAATTAATTTGCTTTTTTTATTATTTATCATATTTTTATTTTTATTCTTTTTATTTTTTTTATTCATTTTATTTTAAACTTTTAATAGATGCTTCATTTTTATCCCGAACAAATTAAATAAATGCATTTTGGGATTTGATTTCATAATTGTTTATTTAAAAACTTCTCAAAACAAGGTAATATTTAGTGTTTGGAAATTTGAGAAATCGTGCCCTAACGTGCTGGATTTCGATTTTCCGTTTGACCAAATAACTAAATATCCCTTCGAAATTCCGTCCATGTTTTCTTAAATTAAAAACAAGGCAATATTTTGTATTTGGAAATTCGATAAATCGTGCCCTAATGTGTTGGGTATCAATTTACCGTTAGACCAAATAATCAAATACCCTTTAAAAATTTTAATGCATGAGTTTTGGGAATTATAAGATGATCTTGAATTCGAGGATTTAAATTGTCATATTCTAACGTGCAGGATGTGATATTTTATTCATTCGGAACAAGAAAATCTTAATATTCAACTCGAGTATATTCAAATGTTTTAAAAGAAATCATAATTTAAATTTTTTTTTCAAATTTTCGACATAAAGACATCAATTAATCAACTAGGTACCAACTTTGGGCGTATCGAGGGTGCTAACCCTTCCTCGTGCGTAACCGACTCCCGAACCCGTTTTCTAAATTTCGTAGACCAAAACTGTTGTTTTAATAAATCAAATTTATTATTAAAATGACCAAATTACAAGGTGACTCGATCACACCTCATCAAAAAGGACTGGTGGCAACTCCGTTTTTCCTGTTCATTTTCAAAATATAAAGTCGACACATTTTACAAAAAAATGGTTACGACAGCTTGGCGACTCCGCTGGGGACCAATAAGAGAGTCAAGCCGTAAAATTGATTATTTTCTGTCTTGTTGTCAGAAAATTGAAAATCTGATTTGAAAAATTACGATTCTATTATTGCATTTGTTCGTATTGCTTCATATGATTGTTGTGGTTTGAGTCTCGTATAATATTTTCGCATCATGTTGCATAATGACCTTTTGGTCTTACCCTTTTAAGTGGGAGTGAGAAGCTACTCCTTCGTGAGGTTTTCACCTCCGTGCAGGATCGTGGATCGCTTTCGGAATACATCCGTACCTATGTCTTCGTGAGATTTTCATCTCTGTGCAGCCATAGGAAAATGTATTCCCTTGAACTGAACTCGGTCCATATGAGCCTATAATGGGTGAAGATCGAGGAATCTGCAGGTTCGAGTACCTTTTACTTTAGAATCGAACCACATATAGAGAGCCCTAGGAGCTTACCTTAAGAGGCACACCAAATCCTAGTGGTCACCCGGATAGGTGCTCTATTTTGTTTATTTCTTCTGTGCTAATGCGTTTGATTTTGCTTCGATCACATTGCATTTTCATCGTAAGAGATCCTTTCGTTGTGTTTTTATTCGTCTTTGTTACGATCCTTATCATTGTGGTTTATAATTGTTGTGTTGGTTTGAGTTTAGGCATCTTTCTGCATATTGCATTGCATGATCGGTCGATCTTACCCTTTTAAGTGGGAGTGAGAAGCTATGCCTTCGTGAGGTTTTCACCTTCACATGGGCCAGTAGACTGCTTCCGAGATACATCCGTACCTATGTCTTCGTGAGATTTTCATCTCTGCATGGCCATAGGGAAATGTATTCCTCTGAACTGAACTCAATCTATATGAGCCTATAATGGGTAAAGATTGAGGAATCTGCTGGTTCAGGTACCCTTTTCTTTAGAACAAAACCCCATATAGCGAGTCTTAAGAACCCACCCTAGGCAGAGCTACTCCGAACCCCTAGTGGTCACCCGGATAATACTCTATTTTGTTTATTTCTCCTGTGCTAACGTGTTTTCTTTTGTTTATGACTACATTGCATTTCATCATCATGGAAAGGAGGTGTTGATTCATATTTGATTGCTAAATAAAAGAGTTTGTCATAGGAAAATGGATTTCTTGATAAATTGGGTTATAATATGTTCGTCCAAATATAGTCCAAGTAAACACAACGAGAAAAGATTGATAGTATATGAATTTGCCTCGTTGCCCGGGGATTCAAGCCAACAAGGATTATTCGAGAGTCATCACATCTCAATTTTCTTAAAGAAGCTTATGAGAATCGCGGAGGATAAGTGAGTGACGAGTCACGGTCTGGATCAAGCAACAAGGAGCTAGAAGAGGCATCTATTGAAAGTTCACGGGACATGACCATAACATCCGGATACGAAGAAAAGGGTTGGTGTCTTCACCTAGACTATGAGGACAAAGCTGCATATGTAATCCGTTTTATGTAAATGAATTTATTTTCTAGAAAAGTTCTTCTAATGGAATTGAATTTAGAATCAATGCCTCTCTTTCTTTTTGCATTCATTCCATGCATTTGCATTGCATGTCATGCATTTGTATTATATACATCATATGCATTAAAATTTGTAGAAAGACTCTAATTAATTAAAAATTATTTCAGTAACCTGGAAATCGATAAAAGTCTATTGAACTGAGCATCGTTATGGTACTCGCGTAAGAACAAAAGCCATGGACCGAAAGTTGGAAAGAATAGAGCAAATGCAAATACAGATGCAGGAGCAATTGACCAAAATTCAACAAGAAATGCGGGAACAATACTAGAATTCCAAAAGAATATGATGGGCCAGTTAACCCAGTTACTAGCCGGAGGACTTGAAAAAAGGAGTGGCCCAGTGGTCAACAGTGGGGATGATAATGAAAACATCATTTATTCCCCAAGTTTTTCCCCAATAAGTGTTTTGACCCAACCAGACACGCATTCGCATGGGGTACCTGTCATTATCGGACCCCAATGTCAGACTGATACCTCGGCCCTGTTGAACTTCCCGATGGGCTCAGGTTTTAACCCGGAGGATGATCGAGCCAAACCGGTTGTTCTTGTAACACCCCAAACCCGGCCCAAACAATATGACCGAATTTGGTTTGCTACAGAGAAAAGATTTTGAAAACCATTTTAAAACCGATTTTGAAATTAGTCGAAATGCCTTTCAATTTAAATTTTCTTTGTTAAAAACCAAACTTAAAATATTTGCTTTGAGTCGAGTTGTTTAAAAATTTCGAATGTACCCGATGGTACTTTAAAACATTTTATGTTTAATTTGAGAAAACATGTGCAACCGTTTTAACATCATCAAGTAGTTTAAACCAAACATTCAAACACGCAAAAATAATAAAATCATACTAGGAGGCCTTATTACAAATAAGCAACATAAACCTAAAAGAAAGATAAATAAAATCCAAAATTCATTTATTAAAAGTCTCCATTGCATGGCTACCTCGAGTCCATCCGGCTCCTCACCCGCGATCTACTGAATCACTGAAAAATTAAAGGAGAAGGTGAGTCACCAAGACTCAATGTGTAACCCTTCCCGGTTTAGTGCAACAACATACACAAATTATAACCAATTAACATGCATAAGTTTAAAATGCACCCAACCTAACCATCCATACGCCTTTTTCTACCCCGTGTGGTACCAAACCACCGGTGGTGCCAAACCACTGTGTCCAAAGACACAATTGTGTTACCAAAACACTCGTGACATATAGTCACGTATGTGATGCCAAATCACCGGAGATACCAAATCTCCGGTGTCCAAGACACAAATCGAATGATGGGGCCAACCCATCGTGTGATACCAAATCACCGCGCATTTATCCCATATCTCAAAGTGGGGCCAACCCATGGTGGAATTAACCACGGGGACAAGTCGCTATGAGGTGCCAAACCTCCGGAGGTACCAAACCTCGTGACCGTAGTCACGATGTGTTACCAAAACACTTTGTGTCCGCTGACACGAAATATCACCGCCCCTCCACTCATCAACCCATATCAAATAATTATGTATATTTACTGAAATCATGCAAAAGGTTTGTTTTAACAACATTAATAAATTTATCATTGCCATATGTCCAATAATACACATACCAAATGTGTCATGCTTCCCAAAAGCATCAAATAGTAATCTCATAGTCACAAAGACTTACCCGAATCCTTGTTAATACCATGATGATATTACATCCATGTCTACATAAATCGATTAGGCATAATATAACACTTAGCATATTAAAAAGTTATAAGATGTGTATGTACACACACCTGTATTTAACGAAAGCCTTAAATCCCGATTAGACAAATCGGCCACACAAACTTTCCTTGTCCCCAAAAGCCTTCAACACTATCCAACACACTCCTAAAAGAATCGGCCTCACTTCCCTACAATCAACCATCATCATTAAGGTTTATTAGCCTTCGGCTTAAACGAAACTTAAAAGAATAATCCTTTGAAATAAACCCTTACCACCTTACCAAAAACCGATTGCTAGAGAAGTCCCAAAGAAAACTATGTTACCTTCAATATTCGGCCTAAGAGATTCAAGATAGAAGAAGAATATTTTCGGCACAACAAAGAGGTATATTCGGCTATAGGACAAAAAAAAATAATGGGAAGAGAAATATAATTTCGCAAAGAAGAGTGTATAGGAGGTTTTTGATGTTTAAGCAAAACAAATGGGAGAACAAAAAGGTTAATGCAAGTTTCGGTTTTTGAGAGAATGAAAAGGAGAAAATAGCAATGATCAAAAATGACCAAATGGTCAAAAGAGTTTAGGCTTACCACAATGTAGAATTCGGCCAAAAGAAAAGTGTTTGAGAGAAAATGTTTTGCAACTTTTGCACCAAATGAAAGAAATGACCAAAAAGAAAAGACTTCAATCCTAGCCAAACTAAGGTAAAATTTCTGGCTCCCCCTTTAGCCACTTTGCCGTCTGTTCATGGCATAAAGGCCATGAATTTGTTTCCAAAACATTTCCCACAAACCAAGCCTTTGTCCCCTCAATTTACCATAACTTCAAGATATCTTACCATAACCTTAGGAATCTTATCCCTTATTCCACGCTTTCCTTAAACAACAATTCAACTTACCAAAAATTATTAGTCCACCTATCATAATTATGTTTGACCGTCCATTAAAGCTAACATACAAAAATAACTTTTAAAAATGCTATACCTACTACTCGAACCACTAACCTCATGCAACCTTTCAAGCTCTTTAACCAACTTGCCACTAATTCATCTTGTGCTTTAATATACACTTAAATTAACTTAAGTGCTAAGCTCATTTAATCCTCTTCATTAAATAAGCCATACTAAGAATTATCCTACTAAACCGAGCTTACTCAAGACCCCTAATTAAGTCTTATAACACCACAAATAATATCACGTAAATTTAAACACAAGCAAAATAATTCAATCACGAATAACCCCTATTTCAGGATGTTACGCTTCTACCCCTTAAAATAATTTCGTCCTCGAAATTACCCGATCGTAAGAGATGGGGTATTGCCGCCGTATTACATCCTCGGGTTCCCACGCTTCTTCCTCCGTACCATGGTTTCGCCATAGCACTTTCACCAAAGGTACCGACTTTCTACGCAGAACCTTGACATCACGATCTAAGATCTCGAATCGTTCCTCCTCGAACGATAAGTCGGAGTTAACCTCAATCTCTGCTATCGGCACGACGTGCGATGGATCCGACCTATACCGCCTAAGCATCGACACATGGAAGACATCGTGAATCGACTCAACTCTGCTTGGCGCTTCGAGTGATAAGCTACCGGTCCTACTCGCTTCAACACATTAAGATACGGGGCGATGAACCTTGGACTTAATTTCCTTTTTCCCAAAGTGCAACACCTTTTTCCAAGGCGACACCTTCGTAAAGACTTTATCTCCTACCTCAAATTCCATTTCCTTGCGCTTGAGATCGGCGTAAGACTTCGCCTATCCGACGCTTCCTTGAGACGAGCCCGAATTACCTTAACTTTATCTTCGCTTTTAGTCACCAACTCGGACCCAAAACCCGACGCTCACCCAATTCCGTCCAACACGTAGGAGTACGGCACTTCCGCCCATACAATTGCTTCATATGGAGCCATTTGGATACTCGCTGATAACTATTGTTATAAGCGAATTCCGCCAACGGTAGATACTCCTCCCAATCGCCATCAAATTCGTAACGCAACCTCTCGAGCATATCTTCTAAGATCTCGAATCACTCTCTCCGATTGTCCGTCGGATTGCGGATGAAAAGTCGTCTGGAAGTCCAATCTCGTACCCAAAGCTTGATGCAACGCTCTCCAAAACCTCGATGTAAACCTCGGATCCCTATCCGAGATAATCGATCTCGCACACCATGCAATCTCACTATCTTGGCTACATATAACTTAGCTAACCTCTCAGGCGAATAATCTACCCTTACAGTATGAAATGCGCTGATTTAGTCGACGATCCACAATCACCCAAACCGAATTCTTCTTGCTAGGCGTAAGAGGTAATCCACCGACAAAGTCCATGGTGATCCTCTCCCACTTCCATCGAGGAATCTTCACCGGTGAAGTAAACCAGATGGCAACCGATGTTCACCTTGACTTGTTGACACGTCACTCGCCATTTCCCATTTCGCACTGCCACCAAAATTGCTCTCTCAAATCCCGATACATCTTGCTACCTCCAGGATGCATAGCATATGGGCTGCTATGTGCGTCCCCAAGAATCCTTTGTCTCAACTCCACATCCTTCGGCATACAAGCTCTTCCTTTAAAGCACAAAACTCCATCACCGGGACGGACTAAAATCCTCTAATCCACCATTCGGACTTGCAACCTCCGATCATTCAAACCATCATCCTCTAACCGCTTCTCCTTAATCTGATCTAACCAAGTCGGCTTGACTTGCAATTCGCCAAAAGACTCCCATCATCGAACGTACTAAGTCGAGCAAACATCAATCTTAAATCCGATACAACCTTACGACTCAACGCGTGCGCCACCATGTTAGCCTTGCCAGGATGATACTCGATCGAACAATCGTAGTCCTTCAATGTACTCAATCCATCTACGCCGCCTCAAATTCAAATCCTTCCGAGTCAAGAGATACTTAAGACTCTTGTGATCCGTATAAACTATCGACTTCTCTCCGCACAAATAGTGCCTCCATATCTTCAAAGCGAAGACTACACCCGCTAACTCCAAGTCATGAGTCGGATAATTAGCCTCATGTGGTCTCAATCGCCGAGATGCATAAGCCACTACCTTCCTTCTTGCATCAAAGACGCATCCCAAACCAATATGTGATGCATCGCAATAAACCGTGAATTCCTTGCCCGCCTCAGGTTGAATCAAAACCGGAGCTTCAATCGAAATCTTCTTCAATTTGTCGAAACTTTCTTGCCGGTCCTCGGTCCACACAAATGGAACTCCTTTCTCAACAACTTGGTCATCGGTGCGGCAATCAAAGAAAATCCTTCCACAAATCTTCTGTAATACCCCGCTGCACCTAGAAAACTCCGAATTTCACCCACAGATTTAGGCGGCTTCCAATCCAACATCGCCTCAATCTTTCGAGGATCCACTCTAATCCCTTCTGAAACAACGTGACCCAAGAAAGTCACCTCCCTAAGCCAGAATTCGCACTTACTAAATTTCGCATACAGCTGCTTTTCCCTCAGAATCTGCAACACTACTCGCAAATGCGCATCATGCTCTTTTTCTGACTTCGAATACACCAAAATATCATCTATAAAGACCACAACAAACTGATCCAAAAACTGTTGAAATACCCTATTCATCATGTCCATGAAAGCTGCTGGTGCATTAGTCAAACCAAACGGCATCACCAGGAACTCGTAGTGTCCATACCGAGTACGAAATGCCGTCTTATGGATATCAGCCTCTTTCACCTTCACCGATGATATCCAGACCTTAAATCAATCTTAGAGAAAACCGCAGCCCTTTCAACTGATCAAACAAGTCATCTATCCTCGGCAAAGGATACTTGGTTTTAATCGTCAACTTATTCAAACTGGCGGTAGTCTATACACATCCGCATCGCACCATCCTTCTTCTTGACAAAAAGTACCGGCGCTCCCAAGGTGAAACACTTGGTCGAATGAAACCTCGATCCAACAACTCTTGTATCTCGAGCCTTCAATTCCAACAATTCCTTCTGGTGCCATCCTATACGGAGCTATAGACACCGGGCGCTGCTCCGATAATGTGATCTATACCGAATTCTACCTCACGATCCGAGGCAACCCTGAAGTTCTTCAGAAATACGTCAAGAAATTCCTTTACAGCTTTGAACATTCCTCACGTAAGACTCCTTAGCTTCCAAAGCACACACATGAACTACGAACGCCTCACACCCTTCCTCGACCATCTTTATCGCTTTCAACGCAGATACCACGTTGGATAGATAATCTCTCCTATTACCTATCATGACCACTTCTTCACCTTCAACCGTCTTCAAAACCATGCGCTTAGCAAAAGACAATCCAAACTTGCTTGGTACTTGACCAACCAAATCCATCCCAAGAATCGGATCGAACTCCTCAAACGGCGGTTCCATCGGATCGGCTACAAACACTACCCCTTGGAGTTCTAGGGGTACATCTCTATACAACTTATCTACTTCTACAGAGTGACCTAAAGGACTAAGTACAGTCATCCTCCTAGAAAGCGCTCTCGGAACTAAACTCATGGTCTCAACTATACTACTAGCAACGTAAGAGTGCGTCGAACCCACATCTATCAAGGCGTTATATGGAACACCAAAAATTAAAAACGTACTGGTTATGACGTCCGGTGCGTCTCCTCCTCACGACGCCGCAAAGATACACCAAACCAGTCGCCTAGCCTCCGTGTTGCCAATACCTCTCCCGCCACCGCCCGCGACCTCCACTAGAGCCATAGCCACCTCTACCATAACCACGACCTCTCTGCGGTGCTGGTCCTCCTTTCTCGAATCGGGCACGACCTTGACCTTCGGATCGATTCCTAGCTTGCTTACGCGACACGATCTCTCACACGATGATCCAACGAACCACACTCGAAACATCCTTTCCCCTCCGGTCCAACATTCTCCCCAATGGAACTTCCCACAATGATTACACTGGTCGGTCTCTCATTAGCAAATGTGGACCTTCCTGCCTGATTTGACCCATTCTGCCTAAACCTTTTCTGAACATTACCACCTGACCCAGACGTTCCAAAGCCTCTCTTCAGCTTGCTCCTATCATAACTTTGCCTCGCGGACTCCTTGATTCCTTCGGCTACCTTCGCTTTCTCCACCAAGACAAAGAAACTCACGTTCTTCTTTGTGGAGCAATCAGCAACCTTAACTCGCTCTCTAAGTCCGTCTTCAAAATGAACACAACGATCATGCTCCGATGCCACTATTCCCCGAGCATAACGACTCACCCTTTAGGAATTCCGCTTCATATTCCGACACAGATTTACTTCCTTGTACTAACCCCAGAAAAGCTTTCCTTTGAGCATCAATGTAGCTTGAGCCAACATACTTCTTCTGATAAGAATTCTTGAAATACTCCCAAGTGAGATCATTTGCCGTAGCACCATCTCGAACCGTGAGCCACCATCGATAGGACTCATCCTTAAGAAGCGACACCGCTCCTTTCGCCTCATTAGACAAATCTATCTCATCCATGATTCTTTCGATCGATTCCAAATGATACTCGGCCGTATTGGGCGCTACACCAGACACACCTCGGAAAAATTCAGCTCCGTTAGCTCGAAGTCTCTCAGGAACCGACTTTCGAGCTCCTCCACCTCCACCAATTCCAGCTACCCTTTCCAGAACCCGTAGCATCGCTTGTGACACAAAGCGCGCCACCCGCCCGATCCTCGCTCTTCACTCCAAAGGTTGGGGGTGGTGGTGGCGGTATCTCATTCTCGAGATCCTTGACCCGACCCGACGATGTGTTCGTCGAGACCATCCTACCCCTTCCGCGGCCCACGATGGCCACGCCCTCTAAAGCTCATTCTAACTATCGCGCTTTAATCTGATTAGGAAATTTTTATGAATTAATACATGTTTCACTTGATTATCCGCGAAGAAATTTTATGAAAAGAGTTTAATAGAGATTCTTTCGATCAAACAAGGTTTTATGTCTTCTATCCTGGTTTACATGAATAATACATCCATTCCCTATAGCTTTCATACCTATGCACTCTTCTGCATTATCAGTCTGCTTTCTAACCTGTGGGTATTTTCGTCATTTTTCCTAAAGGGTATTTTTGTAATAAACCAAGAAATTTGAAAACTTTAACAAATCGAGATATTTTGAAATTTCTAAAATTGAGGAGTATTTTTCGAGAAATTCTCAATTTGAAGATATAGCAAAATTTTGGAAACCATGGGTATTTTGGTAATTTTGTCAATCGTGGTAATTTTGTAAATTTCCAAAGTCAAGGTATTATTTTGAAATACAACATTTTTGAGTACTTTTGTAAAATAAAAATTTGATCAAAATTGGGGTAATATGGAAATTTTAGAGACAAAGGGTATTTTCGTAATTTTTGCCACTAGGGGGCATTTCTAAATTTTGGTAAACCGAGAATATTTTGAAAATTTTCAAGATAAATTTGTCCTACCATCTAAAAAATAATTTAATGATTTTAAAACTGAAGTTTTCCTTAAAACATGGCTAATCCCTTTCGGGTTTTATTTAGATTTTGCCTATGACCGAGTCCTCTTGGTTAGGGTGAACCGAAGCTACGCACTGCAGGAATCCCGCGAAGAAGAGGTGAGTCACGAGGACTGCTTAAGTACCAAGCTCTTCCGGATCCAATCCTATACATGCGCACTAAGGTTACCACACCCTAACTCCTACGACTTGGTCACGGGTTGGTTTTAATTAGGCCATTAAAGTCTTATGTCTTTGTTTGGAGTAAACTAGTCCTAAAGTTTAAAATACTATCACTATCTACGTCCCATGCTTCCTACCCTTCTACAGAATATAATTCATACAAAAAAGTTAGAGATACTTACTTGGGCAAAGTTGGTGCCGGAGACTCGGTGCCATGCTTATTAAAAACCAAAATTTTTCAAAAAGGCCTACTAAAACATTTTTGGGCCTTGGGCCCTACAAACAGCTTTGAACCTGCTCGATACCAATTTTGTAACACCCCAAACCCGCCCAAACAATATGACCGAATTTGGTTTGCTACAGAGAAAGATTTTGAAAACCATTTTAAAACCGATTTTGAAATTAGTCGAAATGCCTTTCAATTTAAATTTTCTTTGTTAAAAACCAAACTTAAAATATTTGCTTGAGTCGAGTTGTTTAAAATTTCAATGTACCCGATGGTACTTTAAAACATTTTATGCTTAATTTGAGAAAACATGTGCAACCGCTTTAACATCATCAAGTAGTTTAAACCAAACATTCAAACACGCAAAGAATAATAAAATCATACTAGGAGGCCTTATTACAAATAAGCAACATAAACCTAAAAGAAAGATAAATAAAATCCAAAATTC
Organism: Gossypium sturtianum; assembly: GCA_025698515.1. Classification (NCBI taxonomy): domain Eukaryota; kingdom Viridiplantae; phylum Streptophyta; class Magnoliopsida; order Malvales; family Malvaceae; genus Gossypium; species Gossypium sturtianum. The sequence continues at coordinate 31,315,214 of CM046949.1, forward strand.
ATTTATTAAAAGTCTCCACTTTGCATGGCTACCTCGAGTCCATCCGGCTCCTCACCCGCGATCTACGAATCACCTGAAAAATTAAAGGAGAAGGTGAGTCATCAAGACTCAATGTGTAACCCTTCCCCGGTTTAGTGCAACAACATACACAAATTATAACCAATTAACATGCATAAGTTTAAAATGCACCCAACCTAACCATCCATACGCCTTTTTCTACCCCGTGTGGTACCAAACCACTGGTGGTGCCAAACCATCGGTGTCCAAAGACACAATTGTGTTACCAAAACACTGGTGACATATAGTCACAGATGTGATGCCAAATCACTGGAGATACCAAATCTCTGGTGTCCGAAGACACAAATCGAATGATGGGGCCAACCCATCGTGTGATACCAAATCACCGCGATTTATCCCATATCTCAAAGTGGGGCCAACCCACGGTGGAATTAACCACGAGGGACAAGTCACTATGAGGTGCCAAACCTCTGAGGTACCAAACCTCTGGTGACCGTAGTCACGATGTGTTACCAAAACACTGGTGTCCGTCGACACGAATATCACTGCCTCCACTCATCAACCCATATCAAACAATTATGTATATTTACTGAAATCATGCAAAAGGTTTGTTTTAACAACATTAATAAATTTATCATTGCCATATGTCCAATAATACACATACCAAATGTGTCATGCTTCCCAAAAGCATCAAATAGTAATCTCATAGTCACAAAGACTTACCCGAATCCTTGTTAATACCATGATGATATTACATCCATGTCTACATAAATCGATTAGGCATAATATAACACTTAGCATATTAAAAAGTTATAAGATGTGTATGTACACACACCTGTATTTAACGAAAGCCTTAAATCCCGATTATACAAATCGGCCACACAAACTTTCCTTGTCCCCAAAAGCCTTCGAACACTATCCAACACACTCCTAAAAGAATCAGCCTCACTTCCCTACAATCAACCATCATCATTAAGGTTTATTAGCCTTCGGCTTAAACGAAACTTAAAAGAATAATCCTTTGAAATAAACCCTTACCACCTTACCAAAAACCGATTGCTAGAGAAGTCCCAAAGAAAACTATGTTACCTTCAATATTCGGCCTAAGAGATTCAAGATAGAAGAAGAATATTTTCGGCACAACAAAGAGGTATATTCGGCTATAGGACAAAAAAAGAAAATAATGGGAAGAGAAATATAATTTCGGCAAAGAAGAGTGTATAGGAGGTTTTGATGTTTAAGCAAAACAAATGGGAGAACAAAAAGGTTAATGCAAGTTTCGGTTTTTGAGAGAATGAAAAGGAGAAAATAGCAAATGATCAAAAATGACCAAATGGTCAAAAGAGTTTAGGCTTACCACAATGTAGAATTCGGCCAAAAGAAAAGTGTTTGAGAGAAAATGTTTTGCAACTTTTGCACCAAATGAAAGAAATGACCAAAAAGAAAAGACTTCAATCCTAGCCAAACTAAGGTAAAATTTCTGCTCCCCCTTTAGCCACTTTGTTGTCCCAAGTTCATGGCATAAAGGCCATGAATTTGTTTCCAAAACATTTCCCACAAACCAAGCCTTTGTCCCCTCAATTTACCATAACTTCAAGATATCTTACCATAACCTTAGGAATCTTATCCCTTATTCCATGCTTTCCTTAAACAACAATTCAACTTACCAAAAATTGTTAGTCCACCTATCATAATTATGTTTGACCGTCCATTAAAGCTAACATACAAAAATAACTTTTAAAAAATGCTATACCTACTACTCGAACCACTAACCTCATGCAACCTTTCAAGCTCTTTAACCAACTTGCCACTAATTCATCTTGTGCTTTAATATACACTTAAATTAACTTAAGTGCTAAGCTCATTTAATCCTCTTCATTAAATAAGCCATACTAAGAATTATCCTACTAAACCGAGCTTACTCAAGACCCCTAATTAAGTCTTATAACACCACAAATAATATCACAGAAATTTAAACACAAGCAAAATAATTCAATCACGAATAACCCCTATTTCAGGATGTTACAGTTCTGGCAGAAAAAAAGGAAAGGGGAGAGTGGATTTTAAAGGCCTCGAAGAAGAAGGAAAAAGAAGCGAATAGTACGAGTATGTATAACAAGGGTCATTCGGAGCCGATTACAGTAAGTCAGCCAAGGACGGTAACTACCATCCATCAGGTCTCCTTAAGGCAAGAACCCAATCCAAGACCGAACTCAGAAAAACCCCAGTTCCCACCCATCCCAATCACGTATAGGGAGTTGTACCAATTTTTTTTGATGCACATGTTGTATCCCCTTTTTATATAGAACTAATACGGCCTCCATACCCCAAATGGTACGACGTAAATGCCCAATGCGAATACCATTGGGGAATCACAGGGTATTCGATCGAGAACTGCGTCGCTTTTAAAAAGATAATTGAAAGACTCGTCAAATTGGGTATCGTAAAATTCGATGATCCCTCTGGTACAAAAAATTCGTTACCCAACCTTTCTGTTAAAGGGGTAAACATTGTAAGCTCCATGATAGATAGGGGCATGAGATCCAAGAATCGAGCTCAGGGATTTAGTGCAAGGCCTGATGGATAATAAATTGAAGAGATCAAAGACCCGGGGGAACGTTGGGGAATCTAAACATTAACGATATATTCGAAGAAGGAACCAGGAATAGACTTTTTCAAGCTTCTGTCTTTACGTACTTGGGGTGTTTTGAACAATGGGACTGTGGAAGAGATCCTTGTATTTTTTAGAACTAATTTAGAGAAATATCCAGAACACGCTTGTTGCTTTAAGCCTAGAGGCAATAAGAATCCTTTTGTGAAATAGGCTTGTGTCCAGAATTTTTATTTCAATAAAATGCATTTTTTTTAGCAAATTTTTTCCATTCTTTTTCATACTATACATTCTTTTGTTCTTTGGAATATTCTTTCATTCTTTATCCATGATCATACCATATAAATAATCATCCTTAGAATCATTTATTCTTTAGAATTTGCCTTCTTACCTACAACAGGTCCCTAGATATCAACGACATGAGCGACGCTGCTACTGACTCAGAGTCTACTTTTGAGTTAGATATGTGTCTAGAGGGATCTCAAGACTTTGGAGACGATAGAGATTGTAACCTATCTCTTGATTTGTTAAAGATGGTAGAGCAAGATGAAAAACAGATACTACCTTATAAAGCGTCATTGTGAGCCTAGGAGAAGAGAGAGAGGTAAAAATCGGAGCCTGTATCTCCACAAAGATAAAGCGAGACGTCATTGAGTCATTCCAAGAGTTCAAAGATGTTTTTGCATAATCGTATCAGGATATGCCCTGGCTGTCGAGACATGTGGATGTTGTTAAGGCTAAGGAAATCTTAGAAGAGGAACACATGCTAATGGTCTTACAATGGCCAGGCAAATCATGAGGTTCAGATATTGCTGGTCCACCATGGAAGGGGATCGTATCAGTTATATCAAGAAATGCCATAAGTGTCAAATTTATGGAGACAAGATTCCTCTGCCTCCTTCATCTCTTCATAGGACATCTCTATGGCCTTTCTATATGTGGGGCATGGTTGGCAGTGGGCCAATCATGCTAAAAGCTTCTGTGAGTATCGATTCATCTTTGTGGTCATCGATTACTTCACCAAGTGGGTGGAAGCTACTTCATATGCCGATGTCACAAAGTCGACAGTTAGCAAATTCTATATCGGTATGGAATCCCAAAAGGGGATCATATCTGACGATGCATTAAATTTGAACAACAGCGCGACATCATAAGTTTGCAGTCTGTTCAAGATTAAACACCGTATCGCCCCAAAATGAACGGTAAAAAAAATGATTGAGACTCATGAAGATTGACATCTGTGCTTGTCGAACGTCTGTAGGGACCCCCACTGGGGTAACACTTTTCTCATTGCTTTATAGAATAGAGGCGGTTTTGCCCATTGAAGTTAAGATTCCTTCTCTCTGAGTTTTATCAGAGCTGAAGTCGAATAGATTCAATCCCAATATGATTAGCTGAACTTGATCGAAGAAGAGAGGCTAAGGGTTATCCTCATGGTCAATTGTACCGAAAGCGAATGATGTGGTCTTATAACAAGAAGGTTCGCCCTGAAGAATTCCATGAAGGAGACTTAATTTTGGAAAAGGATCTTTCCTATACAGAAGGACTTCTGAGAAAAGTGGATGCCAAACTGGGAAGGACCTTATGTGATAAAAAAGATCTTCTCTAGATTAGTGTTGATTTTGACCGAGAGGGATGTAACATCCTAAAATTTGAGTTTTTATATGTTACATTATTTTGGTACTCAACTAGTTTAATTATCCAATGTATGTGTTTATTTAGTCCTGAGAAGGCTTGGGATTTATTTTGGATTTGGATTAATTTTTGGTATTTAGTACTTTAAGGAAATGGAATAAGTGACCTTAAAGCTTAAGGTATTTAGGTGGTAGAAAGTTAGCATAAGTGAGCAATTAGTAAAGGGGATATGGCGCTATGTGTGTTCCTTGAGGGAAGGAGTTCGAATCCCTTGGTGTGCATGAATTTTATTTTTATGCTTTCCTTCCTCATAGTGTCGGTCAAGCCTAGTACATATGGTAAGTTGGACTTTTATTTTTATGGTAAGGTGGCTAAGAGAAAAGGCAAGTTTTAACTTAAGGAAGGGAATCAAATGGAAAAGGTATGTAGGGGGAACACAAGGCTTATAGCAAGGAAAATGTTTTGGAAAGTTTGGAGTGGCCAAACTTTGACCATTTGGCCATGTACTTGGACGGTTTTAGGGGCTAGGGGGGTGGCCGAATTTTTGTTGGCTTTTGGTAAGGTTTAGGTGCTAGTTGGTCACTTTTTCATTTTGGCTTTTGGTGTTGTCAATAGCTTTTCTTTTCTACAATTTTCTCTCTAATTTCCTCTCCCTAGCCGAATGTACCTTGAGCAATAGGTAAACATTTGCTTTCTTTTTGGCCATTTCATTTTTGACCATTTCGGTCTTAATTGCTTATTCTCCCAAACCTTTTTCCTTTTGGTGCTGAAACCACATAACCTTGAAGGGCCATTTTTCTTTTCTCTTCTTTTCTTCTTTGCCGAATGCACACTAGTCTCAAAGTTTCTTCTTTGTTCATCTTCCATTCTTGAAAAGAACCGAAACCTAAACTCCTTATTTTCTTATACCTTTCTTCTTCTTTTTCTTCTTGCAAAAATCTCTCAAACATCATTCCCTCCTTAATATTCACCATGGCCGAATGTCATTAAGCATCATCCTCTCCAATTTTTCACCATAGCCGAATCTTCTACCACACACATATCTCCTTCTCAATCATTTCTTTTTCTACTCTCACTTTGATCAATCGGTAAGTGGCTAGTTTCAACATTTTGGTATTTTTATTTCACCTTATCCATTATGCTGAATCTATACTTTGTTGTGGGATGGCCTTTTTGGATCGAGACCATCATCATACCATATCTTATTCGAATCTCTTTTTCTCTATCATAGAAATTTAGTAGAAGGCCGAAACATGGAGTGTCCACAGTCATCGTGTTATCATTAGGATTCGGTCCAAAAATCTAAGGTAAGGATTTCTTTCAAGGATTCCATATTACTTATTAAAGATAGGGTGATTAACCGATTTTTATCTTAGGGACTCTATCGTTCGATTTTCATCCTGTGAACATAAGGATTTTGTGGTAAGCCGACTTCACTCATAAGACCAATTGTTTTTAATTACGAAATATTAGTTTGGACTAATATTTAATTGTCAATGGAGGCAAACAAGATTGAATCAAAAGGAGTGGTGAATAGTGATCGGAAAAGGAGTGGATTCGCAATCCTCTAGATTCAAACGAAGAAATCGCTTTGGTAATCCAGATTTTCCACCGGGTTGTGGACCCTCATCCGTGTGAGAATCAACTATTCGAGGTTGTTCGCAGTTCTGAGCCATTAGCTATTCGGGATTTTCCAACGGGTTGTGGACCGTCAACCGGGGAAAACCGGCAAATCATAGTTATTCGCGATTTCGAGGGTAAAAATCCTAGACCGTTTATCTTAGAATAGATTTACTATAAGTGTTAATGTTCTAATCGAAAGCGTTAAAAATATTTTTAGGTGTCAACGATCGAAAGTGCGATTGCTTACCGTAATCAGTGTGTAATCTCACACCATATTTCATGGGTTAGATAATTATATCGTGTTAATCGTTTGATTAAATCGCATGATAGTGACATCGGGTAAAATGGCATAATTATTACTAAAATGGTAAAGACTATGAAATCGGTATTAAGACCAGAAATTACGAGATTACCCTTAATGGGCCAAATGTGATATTTGATATATGGGCCAAATGTGATATTTAAAATATGGGCCAAATGTGATATTTGATATATGGGCCAAATGTGATATTTGAAATATGGGCCAAATGTGATATTTGATATATGGGCCAAATGTGATATTTGATATATGGGCCAAATGTGATATTTGGTATATGGGCCAAAAAGGTGATATGGGCGATTTTGGAAATTTTTATAATGGGCCATATTGTTCGTAATAATTATATGAATGGATTGTTGTACATATTATATACATGATTTGCATGGGTTGGGATTTGACGAAGAGAAGTTCGGTAGCTTTGCTACAAAAATTCAGTGGCTCGCCACAAAATCAAAAATGGCAAATGCCATGTAAACTCAGAAATCTGGTGGCTTGTCCACAAATTGATAAATGGCTTAATGCCTATTTTGGTGTGTTAGCGGGGTGGGTGACTAAAGCTCCCCACAGTGTGCCGGTTGGTACGTGGTGTGTGTAGCGATGGAAATTAGGTTTGGTTTGGGAATTGCATATTACATTCATTTTATACATGTTATTATGTTATATTTTTATTGGGCTTTGGCCCAATAAGTGCTAAATTGGATTTTGGCCCAGTGGACGATGGTAAGTGGTTTACACACTGAGTTCTAAGTAACTCACCCCGTTTTTCCTTACTCTTCTCACGTAATGATTAGTGACGGAGACTTGAGCTGTGGACAACTCGGTGGCGGCCATACTACGAATAATGGGTTATTTAAATTTCAGATTTCTTTAAGTACTTTTTATTATTTGCTATTTAAGTTATGTTGTAATAAGGCCTCTGGTTAAATTTTTATGGATGTTTTACTTGTGGATGGATTTTATAACTATGATTTAAATACTTAAGCGGAATTAATTTCCTTCAAAATAGAAATAAACGTTTTCCTCAAATATACGTGCGAAAAAGGTTTCATTCTTAAATATTTTTAACTCGGAAATTTTCTGTAACAATTCTTTTAAAATCTTTGTTTTCAAAATTTCTTTCGAACTCTTTTTTTTTAAATTTCTCAGAATATTAAATAATTTTTTCTAAGTTTTCAATTTATAAATCCTTATGTCTTAAATTATTAGATTTACCAATCAACCTCGGTTTTCAATAAACTCCACGTCAAAAAGTTTTTTTTAAAAAAACCCGTTTTCTTTAAATCTTTAAAAAGACTTTACGTATGTTCATTTCGAGTGACATGTCAAAACTGGTCTTAACGCATAGACCGGGTTTGGGGTGTTACAAGGGATAACAAGGACTTGCCTAATCCTCTGAGTTTAAATCAGGAAATATTTCAATAAAAAAGGAAAAAACAAGAAGATAAAAAGAAAAGAAAAGAAAAGAAAGAAAAGGAAAAAAGAAAAGCCAAGGCGAAAACCCGCAAAGGGTGTCTTGAGACCAAAGGGGTTTTGAATTGAAAACCCGTAAAGGGCAATTCAATTTTTAATAAAAATGGGGCATGCAGTAGTCTCGCTTTCTCTGATTCAACAAGAAGGAGAGACGTTATGCCTTAAGATAAAAGGGGTTCTGAATTGAAAACCCGTAAAAGGCAATTCAAATTTTGATTAAAGAAGGGCATGCGGTAGTCTTGTGATACCTGAATTAACAAAGAAGAAGTATACTACATCTTGGGGCATCAAAAGAGTACTCTAGATCCTCTAAACACATATTGAGCTCAAAAAAGGGCCCTCAAGAAATTTGTACGGAGAAGCTCGTACTGCGATATATGGGGCACCTACTTTCCTCTCACTTATTTTGTATTTCAGCAATGTTTGCTTTCTTTGATTAATCCATTCTTTTAAGATTTTGTTCCTAATAAATTTTAGTTTTGTCCATCATTATGATATTTTCAAAGTATTTTGCATTGAAATAATGATTAATGGACTAATATACTTTCATAAAAGGAGTTCTGCATATTACTTTGGAAGCTTCTAAATAATACAAGAACCTGAAACAGGACTATTGTTTAGAACTCACCAAGCCTAAGGTTTGGAAATATTGGAGAAAGATGATTATCTCTTGGGACTTTTTATTGGTTGAACAAAAAGACAAGACATTTCGTTGGTGATACAACCTCGACAAAATAACGAGCAATGTCATCCCAAGTGTAAAAAGGGAATCATTCTCGAAAAAAATGATATTCTGCATCCATGTAAATATCATGCATACACATTTGGTTAGGTCACCCGGGGAGTGATCAGTTGATTGAACAAGTTACGAATCCTATACCTTTGATTTGCAGTCGGCTGGATTGAAGAAGATGCAGATACTATATTCTTGATTTACAGCAGGATGGATTGAAGTTGAAACCAATTCTATACCCTTGAGTTGGAGTGGGATGGGTTGAAGTTGATACAGATCCTATAGCCATAAGTCGCAGTGGGATGATTTAAAGATGGTACAAACCTTATGCCCCCAAGGTACAGTGGAAGGGACGCTGAAGTTACAGTAGGGCAAACCAGTTGAGCAAACCAGTTAGGAGCATTTGATTCATTCCGATCATTGCATCCTAATCATTGTACATTTAACAAAAGATCATTCTCATGACATTCTGCATTCATGCAAATGTCATCCATAATATCATTTAGTTAGGAACATTTGATTCATTCCGATCATTGCATCCTAATCATTGTACATTTAAAAAAAAAGGGATTATTCTCATGACATTCTGCATTCATGCAAATGTCATCCATAATATCATTTAGTTAGGAGCATTTGATTCATTCCGATCATTACATCCTAATCATTGTACATTTAAAAAGGGATCATTCTCGTGACATTCTGCATTCATGCAAATATCGTCCATAATACATTTAGTTAGGAGCATTTGATTCATTCCGATCATTGCATCCTAATCATTGTACACTTAAAAAAAGGATCATTCTCATGACATTCTGCATTCATGCAAATGTCTTCCATAATACATTTAGTTAGGAGCATTAGATTCATTCCGATCATAGCATCCTAATCATTTGGCATAAACATAAGCATATAAAATCGACTCTACAGGACATGTCCCCCAAAGGACGGTAAAGTAACATCAATGAAATTACGGATCTTATCTCTCTAAGCAGTAGTGGTGCAGATCGAAGATGGCGAATCTTATCTTTTCGAGGTAGCAGGGGAGCAGATTTTAGCCACTAGCCTTATCTTCCTAAGGTAGCAAGGGATCAGGCTGAAGATTATAGTCTTATCTTCCTGATGTAGCAAGGGAGCAGACTAAAAATTGTAGATCTTGTCTCCTCGAGATAGCAGTGGAACAAGATCGAACGACAAATCTTGTCTCCCTGAGCAGTAGTGGAACAGATTTAAGCCACCAGTCCTATCTCCCTGACCAGTAGTGGAATAGGTCAAAGATTGTAGGTCTTGTCACCCTAAACAGTAGTGGAACAAGATCGAACGACAAATCTTGTCTCCCTAAGCAGTAGTGGAACAGATTTAAGCCACCAGTCCTATCTCCCTGACCAGTAGTGGAATAGGTTGAAGATTGTAGATCTTGTCACCCCAAGCAGTAGTGGAACAAGATCGAACGAAAAATCTTGTCTCCCTGAGCAGTAGTGGAACAAATTTAAGCCACCAGTCCTATCTCCCTGACCAGGAGTAGAATAGGTGGAAGATTGTAGATCTTGTCACCCTAACCAGTAGTGGAACAAGATCGAACGGCAAATCTTATCTCCATGAGGTAGCAATGGAGCAGATTTAAGCCACCAGCCTTATCTCTCTGAAGCGGCAGTGGAGCAGACTGAATATTGTAGATCTTATCTCCCCGAGCAGCAGTGGAGCATGTCGAAGACGACGAATCTTATCTCGATGTGGTAGCAATGGAGCAGATTTAAGCCACCAGCCTTATCTCCCTAAAGTGGCAGCGGAGCAGACTGAAGATTGTAGATCTTATCTCCATGAAGTCGTAATGGAGCAGATCGAAGACGGCAAATCTTATCTCCATGAGGTAGCAATGGAGCAGATTGAAGCCATCAGCCTATTCTCCCTAAAATAGCAGTGGGGCAGACTGGAATTACCAATTCTTATCTCTTTGAAGTTCCAGTGGAGTAGATCGAAGCTACAAATCTCTTCTCCCTAGAATTACATTCGAGTAGATTGAAGCCAGCAAACATTATCTCCCTGAAGTTGCAGTGGAGCGGGTTGAAATTACCAATGCTTATCTCATTGAAATTCCAGCGGAGTTGATCGGAGCTACAAATCTTTTCTCCATGAAATTACATTCGAGCGAATCAAAGCACCAATTCCTAAACTTCTGAGGTTGCAGTGGGTTAGAGCGAGGCTACTTGAAGAAGAAGAGAAGCGCCGAGACTCAGTAGGACTGGGCAAAATTGATCCTCTTTAAAGTCTTTGCTCCATTCTTATTACACAACAATGAGCAAAGAGGGGCAGCTGTAGAGCCCAATTTTAGCCCGGGGCCCATTAGAACAAACCAAACAAAAAATAAAATACAGTTCAAACAGACCCCAAAATCCGAGGCCCAATTACAACAGCGGAAAACCTAAAGTCAATTCAGACAAAAAAAAGAAAAGGCTAAACCTAGCCTAACTAAAACTGGCCCAATAGGCCAAAAAACTGAAAACAACTCAGGAACCCTAGGGTTCCTGAACATCCTTTGCGTCGCGCCGCTCCCCACGTGGTGTCAGCGCCTTCTCCGCTACAATGCTGCCACCGCCCCTAGTCACCTGCAAACACGCAAGACAGACAACAGCACAAAAGCGAGCAGAGACAATAGCAAAAAAGAGGATCAAAATGTATTTTTATTTCGGCTATATAAGCCAAGCAAAAACACCAGTGTAGAGGAATTTTTTTTTTGAATAATAAAAAAGAGAGTTCGATGAAATAAAAGAAAACTCACAAAAATATCAAAAAACAGAATAGAAAGAGGTGACTTCGGTTCTTTTATTTTTATTTTTCTATTTAAATTTTTATTTATTCTGGTATATAAAACACGAGAGAAAGGGTAAAAAGTTCTTACGTTTTCGATGATCGGAGTTTCTTTGGGGAGCCGAAAGGATTAGCCCGATTTTTCTCGAATTTTTGAAGGTTTTCGAGTGTTTTAACGTTAAAACATTGTTTAAAGGATTGAATGGCCGAAAAAAGGCATTTTAAAACCCCGCCGCCGCGCACGGCGGCGCCGGCGCCAGAGACCCACGGCGGCGCGCGGTGGTCCGTGACCGAACGGTGACCGACTTCTGGGGGGCTTGAGAGATTTTTTTTAAAGGCTTTTGTTTTTTTTTTTTTTTTTTGAAAAGGGAGTGAAACTGACTTTTTTTGGGGCAAGATTTTGGCTTTTATAACGATCAGAAACGATGTCGTTTTGGGTAAGGGTTACTAACGCCAAAACGGCGTCGTATGAAGCTCCAACTCGTGCACGTGACTCGACAAGGGGAAGGATCCGCGCGTTTTTTTGGAATTGGGCTATTTGCCGCTTTAGCCCTTCCGCATTTTTATTCTTTTAAATTAAGTTTTTTTTTTATTTTTAATTTTGCCCTTTTAGTTTTATTCTGATTTCATTTGAGTCCCTTCTAGAACACTGCGTTTTGGAAAAGGGGGATATTTCACCATCTGGTCCCTCCCTTTTCACGCGCGTCGCATTAGGCCCTAATTTTTTTTTCTTTTAGTTCGGACCCTTAATTTTATTTTTCTTTTAATTTAGTCATTTTCAATGTTTTATTTATGATTTGGGGGCTCCCAATTTTATTTTAATTGCAATTTAACACTTCATTCATCTATAGATTCACATTTATTTTATTTTGTTTTTGTATATTAGTTTGTTTGCTATTTATTTAATTGTTATTTCATTTATTTGTTATTTAGTTGTTATTGCTCTTTAATTTTTAGTACTTTAAAGCAATTTATTTCTTTTATCGTATTCTTTATTTTATTTTATCATTGTTTCTACTATTATTATTATTATTATTATTAATTTTAGTATTACTATTTTTATTTTTACTATTGTTATTATTCATTTTAGTATTACTACTATTATTTTCACTATTATTTGTTTATTATTATTTCTATTATTATTAGTACTTTATTTTACTACTATTATCATTATTATTATTTTTAAACGTTCATTTACTCATTTTTCAAAAATTAATTTGCTTTTTTGTTTTATTATTTATCATATTTTTATTTTTATTCTTTTTATTTTTTTGATTCATTTTATTTTAAACTTTTAATAGATGCTTCATTTTTATCCCAAACAAATTAAATAAATGTATTTTGGGATTTAGTTTCATAATTGCTTATTTAAAAACTTCTCAAAACAAGGTAATATTTAGTGTTTGAAAATTTGAGAAATCGTGTCCTAACGTGCTGGGTTTCGATTTTCCGTTTGACCAAATAACTAAATATCCCTTCGAAATTCCGTCCATGTTTTCTTAAATTAAAAATAAGGTAATATTTCGTATTTGGAAATTTGATAAATCGTGCCCTAACGTGTTGGGTATCAATTTACCATTAGACCAAATAATCAAATACCCTTTTAAAATTTCAATGCATGAGTTTTGGGAATTATAAGATGATCTTGAATTCGATGATTTAAATTGTCATATTCTAACGTGCTGGATGTGATATTTTATTCCTTCGGAACAAGAAAATCTTAATATTCAACTCGAGTATATTCAAATGTTTTAAAAGAAATCATAATTTAATTTTTTTTTTCAAATTTTCGACATAAAGACATCAATTAATCAACTAGGTACCAACTTTGGGCGTATCTAGGGTGCTAACCCTTCCTCGTGCATAACCGACTCCCGAACCCGTTTTCTAAAATTCGTAGACCAAAACTGTTGTTTTAATAAATCAAATTTATTATTAAAATGACCAAATTATAAGGTGACTCGATCACACCTCATCAAAAAGGATTGGTGACGACTCTATTTTTCCTGTTCATTTTTAAAATATAAAGTCGACCCGTTTTAAAAAAAATGGTTACGACAATTAATAATAAACTAAAAATAAAAATAAAAAGAAGAAAGGTTTTGCATACGCGTCAAACAACTTGCATGCTGTCAGCTGGGACTCCTGTCAATCAATAAAAACATAAAAGAAAGTTAAGAGAAAAGATATAATCCTCTATTTCTATATAGAAGTTATAGTACTAAATGTCACTAAGTGGAGGGCAAAATACCCAAATATACCAAAAAAAATATTTACGGAAAAAGGGCCGATTTTTTTTAAAATTTACGAAAAATGGCCATTTCCCCACAAAACGCTCCACGTCAGCGCGTTTTGTGGGGATGCAGCAGGAAAGCGCGCCCCTGGGGGAGCGCTTTGCCACATCAGCCAAAAACACGTCCTTGAGGGCGCGCTTTGCTGACGTGGCAAAAATGCTCCCCCAAGGACGCGTTTTAGCCCGTGTTTTTTTTAAAAAAAAACTTTTAACATCCTGAATTTTTGGGCCTATGCATTTAATGGGTGAATATGTGTAATGAATTAATTTGAGCATTAGGGGTCCAAATTGGGCTCAGGATTGGGCTGAAGCCTTAGTTAAATTTTTGTTTGGGCACTATAGGGTTTAAAAGGTGGTATCCGAGTTTAAAATATCAAAATGGGCTTGTGGCCCGCTGGTCGATGGCGCCACTTAGGAGCAAGGAGGTGACGCCACACAAGGGAGTAAGGGGCCCAAATTTAAGTTACATGGAGCCCAACTCTTTTAATTTAAGTTAGCTAAATTTCGGCATTATGGTTAGGTAGAGTGGACTGGCAACAAGGCTCAAAAATAGGAGGATTTATGTGAATGGGATAATGTAGATAATATAGTTGATAATATGGAAGAAAAAAAGGAGAAAAGATAGGAGCTATCTACAAGGCTAGGAGTTGGCCGAAATTCCATCACCTAGAGAAGTGAAGAAATCGGTTTCTTTATGGCAAAGGGGTGCCGAATTTTCCCTTTTTATTTGATTAATTTTTAGTTATCAGGAAGGGCACTTTCGTTTTTTCATAGGTAAGTGCCGAAATTTCTATAAATAGGGAGGGTTCTCTTTTTTATTTTTTGGCATTTAGGGTTTTCACCTTTTCTTTCTCTTCTTTCTTCTAAAAGCCGAAAACCCCATTATTCTTTTCTCTTCTTTCTTCTAAAAGCTGAAAACTCCATTAATCTCTTCTTTCTTCTAAAAGCCAAAAACTCCATTATTCTCTTCTTTCTTCTAAAAGCCGAAAGCCGAAAACTCCATTATTCATTTCTCTTCTTTCTTCTAAAAGCCGAAAACTCCATTATTCTCTTCTTTCTTCTAAAAGCCGAAAACTCCATTATTCTTTTCTCTTCTTTCTTCTAAAAGCTAAATCTCTATAGATTTCTTCGAATCATCTTCTCTTCCTGATTTTTCGCAAAAAGTCAGAATCCTCTAGGAGTAGCCGAATCTTCTCTAGTAAGATCTCTTAGATCTAAAAGCCGGAAACACTAGTTCCTGAATCTCATAGCACTTTTCGGGATTTCAAGGCAGATAGCGGTGGTGTTGGCTACAGATAGCGTCGACTTAGAGGGTCTCGTTCTAATGGTAATCAGGTGTGTAGATCTCTAACACACAAATAATCTGTATGAATGTATATATATATGTTTATGTTATGGGCTAAAAGCCGGATAATAGCCTGTGTAGACAGTCGAATAAAACCCTAAAAGGGTTAGGCAAGGATGCCAGGTACGTAATCATAGAAATCTCTATGTGTATCGAAATATATGAAAGCATGTATGATGTTTTCTTTATGTGTGTATGCATGGGGTGGGGTTATGATAATGAAGGGGAAGTGCATGATAGGTCACAATAGTGATCGGTGGTAGAAATCCCACGTTATATAAATGTTAGGTCACATAGTGATCGGTGGCTATGCCACGTTCATCGATTCTGACTAACAGAATAGGCGATGACGGTGTCGTTATGGTGTGTAGCGAAAAGAGGGTTGATTATAGAAATCCCCGATGTGTGATGGTTGGTACGGGCTGGTGTGTAGAGGATGGAATTCTAGGATGGGTTGGGCTATTCATCATTTACTGTTGATCATTTAATTACGATTGTTGCCTCTATGTATGGGCCAAGGCCCATAATGTGTTTGTGGGCCTCAGTCGTTGTTTTAGGGATTTATACACTCGAGTCTTGGTGACTCACCCTATTATTTTTCCTAACCTTTCGGATGAGCGGTAGATCGTGGACAAGGGAGCCGAGGCGCGGATCTCATTGGGGCCAACAAGTCTTTTATTTATTAAATTTCCATTTTGTTTTAAGTTTAAATTTTGGAATTATTTGATGTAATAAGGCCTACATCGCTTAGGTTATCAGTTGATACTTGTCAATGTTTATGTTTTTTTTTCA
Organism: Gossypium sturtianum; assembly: GCA_025698515.1. NCBI lineage: Eukaryota > Viridiplantae > Streptophyta > Magnoliopsida > Malvales > Malvaceae > Gossypium > Gossypium sturtianum. The sequence goes on from CM046949.1 coordinate 31,330,858, forward strand.
TTCATGATCAAGGACTTATGATTAAAAGAAATAAAAATGGGATTTTCACACATTATTTAAAATAACACTTGTTTTGGAAAAAAATAAAATTTCAAAGACTTTCTACCAGTGCCACCTATTTAAAGATTATTTACAAAAACGACAAAGTTTTTCAGAATCATTCCAAGTAAAGTTTTTAACCTTAAAACCGTAGCATACCAGATCTGGTTGTAACGTTTGGGTCGGGTTTGGGGTGTTACATTTTGGTATCAGAGCCCAGTTCAAAACTCGGGCTGTGAAATGGGTCTAGTACTGTTTTAAAGTTGATAAGAATTTGGAAAAGTTTGGGTTCGTAAATGGCCTTGAGTCTCTCTAGGCACCCGATCCACGCAGTAAGTATTCGAACTTTTGGATGTGATATGTATGTTGGGCTTGTTGGGCTTGATGGACGTAGGCTAGTATATTAGACATTGATGGACTTTAGGGCTAGTTTACACAACTCTTCAGTTTCATAAAATTTAATCCAACCAAACAAACCTGTGAACAAGTCGCCGAGATAGGGTGTGGCAACAGGCATACGCATGTCTAGGATTGGATTCAGGGAGAGCTTGGTATTTAAGCAGTCCTAGTGACTCATCTCCTCTTCGCTGGAATCCTACCTGGTGCGTAGTGACTGTTCACCTTAGTCATAAGGACTTGTTGATGGGCCAAAATGTATAACTAAATCCCGAAAGGGACCAGCCACTCTATTTTGTAAAACTATTAAATTACCCCTGATTTATAAATAACCAAAATATCCTTGATTTGCAAAATTATCGAAATACCCCTGGATTGCCAAATTTACCGAAATACCCCCGGATTGCAAAATTACCAAAATACCCTTCTCTCACAAAATCACCAAGGAACCCTATTTCAAGAAATTACGAAAATACCCCTGTAGGATAAATTACGAAAATACCCTTAGGTAGTGAAAAGACGAAAATACCCTTAGATGATGAACGTAAGTTCGTGAATGCTACTTGTATGTGGTGGTTGATGATTGTATGTGTGTGCTTCCTAGAACTAGGAGATGTGAACTTGAGACTGAATTGTAGTTATAGTTGCGAATTCGAAAGAACTACTCTTAAAACTACTATTCATAAGACATGTGCCCTAAACAAGTGGAACTATGTACTAATTTCATAAAATTCCTAATTCGGATAATACGAGAAACAACGATAAGCGCTAGAAGAAGTGCAAGGGGTTGCGGCAGAGGCCGTGGAAGTGTTAGTGCTGATGTGCTGACTCAGCTAGTTAGGGAGGTACTGGAGGAGGTTAAAGAAATTGGTGAAACACTTCGGGTTAGGTGCGTGGACTGTAAGAAAAAAAAAGAGATCGTAGTTTTCTAGGGGTTGCGTCTCGCTCGTGAAGCATGTTAAGGTGCGTCCAAACTTTCAGGTTTGCGAATATTGCAGAAGGCATCATCCGGGTGAATGTTGGAGGAAGTCAGGAACGTGTTTAAGATGCGGGTCTGAGGAGCATAAGGCTCGGGATTATTCAATCACCATTAAGTCGGGTATGTTTTGTGTGGATGCTATATTTTTGGGTATAGAAACTGTATGCGTGCAATGGTTATATATTATTAAATTAGAGTGCGCAGCTAAAGCATAGTGGTGAGACTTGGGTAGTACGATTAGTAGTTAGTTGGAAATTTCGAGGACGAAATTTCTCTAAGGGGGGTAGAACTTAACATCCTAAATTTTTGGGCCTATGCATTTAATGGGTGAATATGTGTAATGAGTTAATTTGAGCATTAGGGGTCCAAATTGGGCTCGAGGATTAAATTGAAGCCTTAGTTAAATTTTTTGTTTGGGCACTATAGGGTTTAAAAGGTGGTATCCGAGTTTAAAATATCAAAATGGGCTTGTGGCCCAGTGGTCGATGGCGCCACTTAGGAAGCAAGGAGGTGACGCCACACAAGGGAGTAAGGGCCCAAATTTAAGTTACATGGAGCCCAACTCTTTTAATTTAAGTTAGCTAAATTTCGGCATTAGGGTTAGGTAGAGTGGACGGCAACAAGGCTCAAAAATAGGAGGATTTATGTGAATGGGATAATGTAGATAATATAGTTGATAATATGGAAGAAAAAAAAAGGAGAAAAGATAGGAGCTATCTACAAGGCTAGAGTTGGCCAAATTCCATCACCTAGAGAAGTGAAGAAATCGGTTTCTTTATGGCAAAGGGGTGCCAAATTTTCCCTTTTATTTGATTAATTTTTAGTTATCGTGAAGGGCACTTTCGATTTTTCATAGGTAAGTGCCAAATTTCTATAAATAGGAGGGTTCTCTTCTTTATTTTTCTAAGGCATTTAGGGTTTTCACCTTTTCTTTCTCTTCTTTCTTCTAAAAGCCGAAAACCCCATTATTCTTTTCTCTTCTTTCTCCTAAAAGTGAAAACTCCATTATTCTCTTCTTTCTTCTAAAAGCCGAAAACTCCATTATTCTCTTCTTTCTTCTAAAAGCCGAAAGCCGAAAACTCCATTATTCCTTTCTCTTCTTTCTTCTAAAAGCCGAAAACTCCATTATTCTCTTCTTTCTTCTAAAAGCTGAAAACTCCATTATTCTCTTCTCTTCTTTCTTCTAAAAAGTCGAAAGCCAAAAACTCCATTATTATTTTCTCTTCTTTCTTCTAAAAGCCGAATCTCTATAGATTTCTTCGAATCATCTTCTCTTCCTAATTTTTCGTAAAAAGTCGGAATCCTCTGGGAGTATCCAAATCTTCTCTAGTAAGATCTCTTAGATCTAAAAGCCAGAAACACTAGTTCCTGAATCTCATTTCACTTTTCGGGATTTCAAGGCAGATAGTGGTGGTGTTGGCTGCGGATAACGTCGACTTAGAGGGTCTCGTTCTAACGGTAATCAGGTGTGTAGATCTCTAACACACAAATAATCTATATAAATGTATATATATGTTTATGTTATGGGCTAAAAGCCGGATAATAGGCTGTGTAGACAGTCGAATAAAACCCTAAAATGGTTAGGCAAGGATGCCAGGTACGTAATCATAGAAACCTCTATGTGTATCAAAATATATGAAAGCCTGTATGATGTTTTCTTTATGTGTGTATGCATGGGGTGGGATTATGATAATGAAGGGGGAGTGCATGATAGGTCACAATAGTGATCGGTGGTATAAATCCCACGTTATATAAATGTTAGGTCACATAGTGATCGGTGGCTATGCCACGTTTAATGATTCCTGACTAACGAGAATAGGCGATCTGACCGTCGTTATGGTGTGTAGCAGATGGAGGGTTGATTGTAGAAATCCCGAGGTGTGATGGTTGGTACGGGCTGGTGTGTAGAGGATGGAATTCTAGGATGGGTTGGGCTATTCATCATTTACATCGTTGATCATGTAATTACGATTGTTGCCTCTATGTATGGGCCAAGGCCCATAATGTGTTTGTGGGCCTCAGTCGTTGTTTTAGGGATTTATACACCGAGTCTTGGTGACTCACCCTATTATTTTTCCTAACCTTTCGGATGAAGCGGTAGATCGTGGACAAGGGAGCCGAGGCGGACTCGTGGGAATAACAAGTCTTTTATTTATTAAATTTCCATTTTATTTTAAGTTTAAATTTTGGAATTATTTGATGTAATAAGGCCTCCATCGCTTAGGTTATCAGTTGATACTTGTCAATATTTATGTTTTTTTTCATTCATGATCAAGGACTTATGATTAAAAGAAATAAAAATGGGATTTTCACATATTATTTAAAATAACACTTGTTTTGGAAAAAAATAAAATTTCAAAGATTTTCTACCAGTGCCACCTATTTAAAGATTATCTACAAAAACGACTAAGTTTTTCAGAATCATTCCAAGTAAAGTTTTTAACCTTAAAACCGTAGCATACCAGATCTGGTCGTAACGTTTGGGCCGGGTTTGGGGTGTTACAAAACTATTCTCGAATTTTTTAAAAATTTACGAGAATAAACCTTTATAAAGGCTCAAAATGACAATACCATTTTTTTAAGGTGTCATCAATTAATAAGGAAATATAACTTACAAAGGAAATCTTTATATAGACCCAAAGTCTCATTTCCCTTGTTTTCTTGAGCAAAGTGGGATATGAGATATGTGTATATATAGACTCATGAATAGTTTTGCAGCTTGTTCCTAAACAATGTGGGATTCCTTCCTCTTTTAACTAACAACATGAGATTAAAGGCTACACTATATTTGATATTTTTTTTACAAAACAATTTCTTTTTTTTTATATATATTTTGTTAACATTTTCTTATATTATAAAATTATCTTTTGAGATCTTTAATCTTGTTGCATTTTAGAATTGTTAACATGTACAAAAGAACTATTAAAAAAAAGAGAATAAATTGCACATATGAAACTTGTACATGCAATAATATTCTATTCAATTTTAAATGTTTGAAGTTAATATTGATTGTTTTATACTTTATTATTACTATATTGTTGCAATCGATCTAATGTCGACTATGAGATGCAATTTATTTGGACCTTTAGCTATCGACACTCGATATTTTTTTAATCTTTTACCCAAGTAATGGCAAAGGAAAATCTTTTCAAAACTCACCAGATTTGTGGAATGGGGTTGTCTATATTTGTATGGAGGAGAGGAATAATCTGCTGAATGTTTGTCACATTGCAGCGATGCTTTTGAAATTCAATTGTATGGATTCTATTAACCTGGGGATCATCATGTTTTCTTAATTTGCTTTGGGTTTGATGGGAGTTTTAAGGAAGTGATGACAAATATTTGAGGGATTAGCTTAGCTACTTATTCTCAAACATGGAATTGCATATTCGTTCAATCTGAAAGCAGTGTCCTAGCTATGGAAAGTAAAAAGGAATATTGTATTTTATATGAGAAAGATAATGTGTAATTGTTGGAGTGTAGCTTTGGAATGGCCACAATGTTGCTTTTGAAAACAGGACCAAAGACGAGAGGAGGGGAAGCTCCAATACTCACCGCTGAAATATATAAAAGAAATATTTTTTTGATTAGTTTAATTTATGATAAAGTTTGATTAATTTTGAAAAGTAATTGAGAGAATGAAGTTATATTTTAAAAGTCGTGAAAATAAAGTATAAAACAATCAATATTAACTTCAAACATTTAAAATTAAATAGAAGATTATTGCATGTACAAGTTTCATATGTGCAATTTGTTCTCTTTTTTTTAGTAGTTCTTTTGTATATGTTAACAATTCTAAAATGCAACAAGATTAAAGATCTGAAAAGATAATTTTATAATATAAGAAAATGTTAACAAAATATATAAAAAAAAGAAATTGATTTGTAAAAAATATATCAAATATAGTGTAGCTTTTAATCTCATGTTGTTAGTTAAAAGAGGAAGGAATCCCACATTGTTTAGGAACAAGCTGCAAAACTATTCATGAGTCTATATATACACATATCTCATATCCCACTTTGCTCAAGAAAACAAGGGAAATGAGACTTTGGGTCTATATAAAGATTTCCTTTGTAAGTTATATTTCCTTATTAATTGATGACACCTTAAAAAAAATGGTGTTGTCATTTTGAGCCTTTATAAAGGTTTATTCTCGTAAATTTTTTAAAAATTCGAGAATAGTTTTTTTTTTAAAAACACGGGCTAAAACGCGTCCTTGGGGGAGCGTTTTTGCCACGTCAGCAAAGCGCTCAAGGATGCGTTTTTGGTCGATGTGGCAAAAGCGCTCCCTGTGGGCGCTTTCTCTTGCATCCCCACAAAACGCTACTGACGTGGGCGCGCTTTGTGGGGAAATAACTATTTTCCGTAAATTTTAAAAAAACTGGCTCTTTTCCGTGAATAAATTTTTTTTGGTATATTTCGGTATTTTGCCCCTAACTGGATGCTAAAATGAAATTTACAACTTTGTTTTACATATGTTTCATGTTTTAAAACGCAGAAGAAAATTTAAGTCCTTTTTTCACAGTGCTAAATTTCATTCTAAAATGAACTCATCTTAACGAGATGATGCTACAAAAGCTATAGAAAAACTATTATAAGGAAAATAAATAAATAGAGTGGAAAAAACCAAGGGTTCTTGACAAGTCTTCTCTTCCATGAAAGGAGGGCAAGACTGAAAACAGGAAAATGGGGTTTGCATTCTAGATGAATCGATTGGGAAATCAGAAATAGAAAGATGGATAAAAATAAAACAACATTATATTATATATATACCAGCAAACAACCCTATAAAAGTTTTATTATTTCTCTGCGAACAAGTTGAAAAGTGACGCCCTTCTTTTAAGTGGGACTTTCCTCACAAACAAAAATTCCGTTGATAAAAAATTAAAATTTTACTTACAGATCTAAATTAAACCATTACTATATCACACTTTAGCTCCAACTTATACTCATAGTCAGGGGCGAAGCCAGGGGCGGTTGGCATGGGCCTCAGCCCTCCTAAAATGTAAAATTATTATTTAAGTTCTTAAGTTTTTTTAAAAATTTTAAATTAGTAAAGGTAAAATTATACTTTGACCCCCTAAAATTATAAAAATTCGATTTAATCCTTTACAAATTATAAAAATATAAACTATAAAAAATTAAAATTTCATCCGGCCCCCCTAAAAAATTATTCTGGCTTCGCCCCTGCTCATAGTTAACAAATTTCATTACTAAAACTTATTTATACCAACAGAATATATGTTTCTGCCACTAAATAAAGCTTTATTTTGTAGTGACATGTGTTTTTAAATTATCTTTATTTTTTACAACAATACTTTTATAACATCTCAAATTTTAGTTTAAAAGAATGTGAAATTATTTTAAAGATGAGTAATTAGCCCAGTAGTTAAAAGAAAAATAAAGAAGCAAGGTAACTAGATCAAGATTTTAAGTTTGAATCTCTTCCCTTACAAAATAACTTAATTTTTCCAGCTTTAGATCTGATATTTTTAACACTCAAAATCAGTCGACCTCCATTGTTGCCTCCTTCTCAAATGAAGACCCACTGTTCCAGATCTGAAATTTTAAACGTTTTTAAGGATTTAAATAATGAATTTCCAACTTTTAAACCCGTTTTTATTAAGCCCCAAAATAGCCCCAATTTTGGCTGCCAATGGTGGTGGTGCGCCGCTCCTAGATCCTATTAGGGGTTGTTATTTTTATTATTTTTGTCTCTTATTTCCAGCAAGATTTGGATCTCTTCAAACCCTTCCTAATCAACCTTTGGTCATGCATGACTTAAGGAAACTCGTTCTTGATCGTTCGCCAACTCAGATCTGACAATCGGAAAGCGTAAGTGCGGTTGATTGAGGGTTAATGCATAGTTTTGACTTAGTATACTAGGGGACATGTTAAATGATGAAATCAAGGTTTTTAATGGTTGTTTAGCTACTGATTATTTAGTACTTTGTGGTGTTAGGTACTGACTTAAACGCCCCGGATCAACAGTGAAGCTATTAGACATTAGCGTGCACATTTCGCATAAGTCAGTGTAAGTAGCCTAGTCAATTTGGATCTGAAATTTTTTATTGTAATATTGATTTGATTGAACCCATAAGGGAGTGTTCTAAGGCTGATTTGACCACCCTAACTTGATAAAAAAATTATTTTAATTTAGGTTCAATTTAAGGTCTTAAGGAGAAATCGTGAGTTTCACGAGTAGTGCTACGGTAATGCGAAAATAAGGTATGGGTCTTAACTTGTAAACTTGAGTGCTTTAATAATATTTTTTAATGTTTTAAACGATGATTAATCTTGCTGGTCGGGCTTTGCTAAATGGCTAAGTAAGTGATTTTAAGGAGGTCGAATCAGGTACATTACGAGCTCTAGTTAAAAGGCATGTATGCAAGGTTGCATGAATGACTGAATGTTTGAATGTTAGATATTGGTATGATTAAAAATGAATTGTTTTGTGATGTAATATATGTCGATTGTATGTGCAGCAAGTATTGGGATGAAAATGAAATGTATGTTTGGGTGATATGTTATGAAATGTAATGATTGAAAGACTATTACTCATGCACCGGGAAAAAATTGCTTTTGCATAATAATGGAACTAAGGCATGTTAGAACATTACCGTATTGATGGTGAAACTGAATTATTGATAAGTAATATTACTGAACGAAAGTGAAAGCTATTATGAGAGCATGTAAAGCATGCTGTTGAATTGAGAAAGTAATGGTACCATGATTTTGATTGGAACTTGTATGACATATTGCATGTGCATTGGGGTGGGATTATGTGATTGACGGAGGAGTTCTGTGGAGTAACGGCGACATATTAAATCCACATATATGTTGTCAGTGCACTGCATCGGGAGTAATGAGGAGAACGACAATTATATTGCATTTTATTTTAAATGGCAGTGTAACTGCATTACATATAATGGTGGTTTAAACATATCGAGTTTTGCTCGCAATGATTGGAGTTTGGAAGACAAGTTCTAGGGAACTCGTGGTATGTATTAGTTGGTTGCAGTAGGAAATCATTGTGCATTATGATATGTTAATGACGCTTACGAAAGATAATGTCTATGCTATGATTGTGTTACAGTAATGTTTTGGGTGATTGATATTTGAATGGATATTTGAATGTTCTTATTGATTTGGCTCACACTAAGCTAGTTAGCTCACCCCATAGTTTCAACCTCTTTAAGTAATGCTCGTGACTAGGATCGGACATGACATGCGGACATACGACGGACTTCGAACTTAATTATTATTTTGCTTGAGTTTTAACTAAATTTATTTGGTTTTTGGACTGTAAAGTTATTTGGATTGTGGTTTGGATTTTTATTTTTTTTTGTTTCGGGGTTTATAAGCACATTTTGAAATTAGATAGAGCATGTTACCTGGCTTAATGATTAAACAGTTATAATTGAGTTTTCCGCTGTAACCAAAAATAACAAAGTTATGAGTTGACTATCGATGAGCAATGTGATTTCTAAACCACACTGACGTTAATAACATGACTTAAGAATGGTTGGATTAATTGAGCTGTTTTCCTAAATTAACAAAGGTAAACCGCAATTTTTCCTAAAAGAGAGGGTACTTAAGGTTTTCAATGAACGATAAGGTAGCTTTGTTGCATAGGTGACCAATGTAATCTCCACGATTCGACCATTACGCCTAAGCTAGGTTTGAGAGGTTACAACTTTTTCACTCAATTTAATTAAAGCATGATGGCATGTCACATATTAGTGACTTATAAGCTCATGTGAACATTTGTTTTTTTTTTTTTAAAAATGTCACCATAAGATAATATTATATGTAATAAGGATAATATTAATTAATTTTTGTAAAATATATTTTATACAAAAAGTTACTTAGGATGTGTTTAGACACTACAGAGTAATTGAATTAAAGTGTAATTATTAATATAGTATTTACACTCTCCTGTAATTACAAGAGATTTTAATTCCTTAACATGTTTGTCTAATATAGTGTAATTCCATTGTAATTTTCTATATCATGTTTGGTAGTATAAATTATAATAACACAACTATATAATTTTAAATTCTAAAAAATTAATTATTATAAAAATTATCAATAATATTTGAGAAAAAATTCTCTAAATAAGTAACAAAACTTTAAAATCAAATTATCATATTTAATATGTTAGTTCAAAAAAGTATTCAAAAATACGATTATTGATAAAAGTGAAAAGAAAAAAAATAAACATTTTATACAATTTTATCTAATTACATTATCGTTCCATTTTTATTAGGCTATTCTCTCTCTAACAAAAAACACAACTTCTTGTCATTATCATTAGACTGTTGCTAAGTACAAATATTTAATAATAAATACTATATATTTTAGTTAAAATTAGTATAAAAATTTATAATAAATATTGCTTAATTAAGTTAAATTTTTTTAGGTTAAAATATATGAAAATTATCTCTCTTTATTTGATATTTAAATAAGAATAGTGTAATAGCCCATTTTGCCCGGGCCCATAAAACAGAATAATAAAACCAATAAAAAATGTCCTTAAACAATCCAGATTACAAAGCCCAAAATTAAACCCTCAGACCCAGACCCATTCCTAAACCACTAACCCAACACCAACAGACAGGCCCAAAATGGCCCAGTTCCTAAACTGAACCCAGCCGAACTAGGGTTTTCTGAAACCCTCGCACCGCAAGGTGGGAACCCAACAGTCGCGCCGCACTCCTTGCACCCAGCGCAGCACCAGCAGTCTCTCGCCTCGTCACGCCGCAATCCGCGCAGATGACGCCGCAATCACCACCAGGATTTTCGCCCAAACCTGCAAAAGGAAACAAACCAACAGCAAAAAGGGCGGAGCAGAGGCAAATAGAGATTTATTTCCTTTTTGTTTTTCATCTAGGGTTATAAAAACCCTAGATTAAACTTGTTAAGGGGATACACAGATAAAAATAGAAAATAGGCAGAGAAATAGATACAGACAAATATTCAAAAAATAAAAATAAAAACACCCGAACAGAAGGTGATTTCCTATTTTGTATTGGCGTTGTTTTTTCTTATTTTTATTTTCTTTTTTCGATTCCTGCAAACAATAATAAAAATAGAAAGGATTTTACGTTTCGATTGGCGTTAAAAACTGGGGTGTTTGGGATTCCGACCGCCGTCGGAGGAAGTGTGGTGGTATGCACGGTGGCGCGTCGGATCAGAGTCCAAGCCAAAGGCCAATGGACCGAGAGGATTTTTAAAGGGCTTTGGAGTTTTTTTTTTTCCTTGAAACGGTTTAAAATGATTTTAAAAAACAAAATTTGGCTTTTTATAAAGCCACCATACGACGCCATTTTAAGAATGGCTATTAACTTAAAAAACGACGTCGTTTTAGGCCATGGGATCCGCGCGTTGACCCGACCCGGCCCTCAGGATCCGCGCATTTTCTTTAAATGGCCTAATTTCCATCTTAGTCCTTCCGCTTTTTTATATTTTTTAATTCGGTATTAATTTCATTTTTATTTATTTTTTAATTTGTCCCTAATGTTTGTTTCAGTTCCAATTTAGTCCCTCGGTTCGTTTTAAAGGTAAAATCGGAATAACGTCGTTTCGTAAAAAGTTTTAATTCCACATTAGTCCCTGGAATTTAATGCGCGTTTTAATTTAATATTCTTTTGATCTATTCTAATTATTATTTGACCCCTGATTTCTTTGTTTTATTTTATTTTTATCCTTTTATTTTATTTTTATATAGTGTATTAAACTATTTTATTATATTATATATTCCATATTATTTTCCTGTATTTATTTATATTATATATATTTTATATGTATTATTTTATTATATATTTAATTATTACTATATATATTATTTTATTTGTTTAATAATTTATATATATATATTATTTTTTTATATTTTTATATTATATTATGTATATTATATATTATTATGTTACATATATATATTATTTCTAAAACTTTATTTATTTATGTTATCTAACCCATTTTATTTATATAGTTTAAATTATGTATTATATATATTTTCATTATTTATTATTTTTATTTAGCTAAAAATTATTTTCATTACATATTTTTCATATACTATATTATATGTTTTTTAAATTTTTTATATTACATAGTATTATATTATATCATATATGTATGTAATATTTTATTTTATTTTATTTATTAATCTTGCATGAAATATGTTCATATTTGTTTTATTTATTGTATTTGTTTATACTTCGTCATGTATTTACGATTGCTTTAGTGTAGGAATTATTATTTGTCATATTTTGTATTATTTCTTTATTGCCTATCTTAAACATTAGTATATTATAATTGCTTTTAATATTTATGTGCGATAATTTATAAATGCAATATTGTCACATGAATTATTATGAAAATACATTTTTTGCAAAATTATTATATTTCACGAAAGGTTTTTAAAATAAGGCAATATTTTGGTATTTAGAAATTCGGGAAATAGTGCCCTAACGTATTGGGTTGCGATTTTCCGTTTGGCTAAATAACTAAATACCCTTTTCAAGTTTTGTAAATCATGAGATGATTTTGATTACAAAGGTTCTTAAATATCGTGTCCTAACGTACTAGATGTGATGTTTATATTCCCTCGGAACAAAAAAATCTCGAGTTTTAACTTAAATGGCTCAAAGTTTTTTTAAGAAATCATATTTTTGAATACTTTTAAACTTCAAACATTTGGACATGATTTTATCGATTAGGTACCAATTTTTGGGCGTTACGAGGGTGCTAACCCTTCCTCGTACGTAACCGACTCCCGAACCCGTTTTCTTGTTTTTCGTAGACCAAAATTAAATGTTTTAAAATAAAACGTTTTACAAGGTGATCCAATCACACCTAAGTAAAAAGGGATTGGTGGCGACTCCCATTTCGTCTTTAAAAGTCGATCCCCATTTTCAAAACCCGATTTTAAAAATGGTTTCGACAAATAGTGAAAAAAAAACGTATGATTATATTTTAAAAAATAAAATAGATTTCTTAAAATTAAAGTATTATTATATAGCAATAACTTCTTAAACATAAATAATGCACAATACGTTTGAGAAATCATATAGTAATTAGATTATTATAATTGTTTGCAATTAGGTGCATAATTACCCAATTCTCATTTTCCCTTTGTCTAACCCATTAATTATAATGGTTATCCATGTAACGCCCTAATAATTTAAGTTTGTTTTTGTGAAATTTGATATAAATGTGTATTTGCTTCAGTGGTTAAGTGTTTTAGGTTTGTGTATGAGGTCTTGGGTTCAAGTCTCTCTTTTCGCAAATTTTGTTAGTTTGAATTCAAGCCTTATCCTTGTTGGGTGGGCTTATATAAAATTGTTTGTTAATCTATATTAGAATGAGTCTGCTAGTTCGAGTGGTAAGGAGTTAGTATGTTAGAGATCTTGTGTCTGAATCCTTGCGTGAGCTAGGGTAATAATTTTTGCTTCGGGTGTCTGTTAGAGGTTTGGAGGAACCAAAATTCTGTAGGAGCTGAGAGTTAGTAGGTTAGTGGGATTTAGTGTTTAGGATAGATATTGTTCAAATTTGATTTTATTTATTTATTTGATTTGATTTTTATTATTTTCTCTCTCTCTTTTCAAAACTTTTTGACGTCAGTTTTCCGCCTTTCCTCTTTTCTCTGTATTTTTTTTTTGTTTCTTCCTTTCTCTCTATTTTTTATTAATATGTCCATTGTCCTTTTCGTTGGGGGATTCGTTAATCGTTTGTTTTCTGTTTGTGTGGGTTAGTGTAAGTGTATTTCTGGTTGAATTATCGTAACAGTGCAAAATGGAGAAGTTGATTTTCTATGTACGTATTGCGCAGGAGTAGACGGTGAACTTGTGGTTTTTGCTCCAACGGTTTAAATCGTGATAGTATCTGTTCTTATCAACGGCAAGTTGTGTTCAGTATTTCGGGTTATGTTGTTGATTCATAATTTGATTGCTAAAAAGGTGTAGGGTATTCTGTTTTTAGGTGCTGGTGGTCTTGGGAGTAGTTTCGCATCAAAACTGTACCAGGTGTGTACCCTAAACACGAAAAATTGAGGATCGACGAAAGCTGAAAAAGGGCACTGTCAACGCCACACGGGCGTGTGTCCAGCCGTGTGGTTGGCCGTGTACGAGACACGACCGTGTGACTAATGAAGGCATGGCCATGCGCAAGACACGGCCGTGTGACGGTGTGAGTGTTGCCGTGTGGGCCACACGGGCTAGGCCAAGTTGGGCGTGTGGGTTTTGGGCCAGGCCATGTGGGCCACACGGGCAAGGCCAATCTGGTCATGTGGACCCAAAATTCTAAAATTTTCCCTAGGGTCGCTCGGGTCGTTCCGATCAATTGTGGACCTACCGTAGGGTCGGTAAGGGCTAACCAAAACCTATTTCATGTGATCTGATATTCTGATAGTCTGATTTGAGTAGGATACTGATATGTGTGTATGACTGTTCTGTTGAGTATGTAAATATATTATCTGTATACGAGCATGTTAGGCATGTTAATTCTGTTAATTTTGTATTCTGTATCTGTATTTGGGATAGGATTTGTATATGTGGAGGAAGTGATCTGTATGGCGACCTTTCGCCTATATTCTGGCAGCTTGATTGCATATTATCTGTTATGTGTCACATCGACACTATATGGTGTGTAGGGATGTGTGGGTGTTTTTAACCCTACATGGTGTGATGGGATGGACGGAGATGGTGTGTAGAGGATGGGGGTAGGATTTTGTATATCCATTCTATTTATCTGATTCTGATATCTGTATCTGTTATGGACTTAGGTCTGAATCTGTATCTGACTGTGTATGAAATATTGTGTATGTTGCATGGCTATTTTTGTTGGGTTACACACTGAGTTTATGAAATATCACATTTGTTTATTTGTTCTGTTCAGGTAATCCACAGACTTAGGCGGGTCGGTGCGACGGAGGCTTAGCGATGACCACTTGACTGAGATTTGATTTTATTTGGTAGTAATGGTTTTATTTTAAAATCTGGTTTTCTTAAGAGTTTGTAATTTTTGGGACTCTCTAGATAGTATGGTTTTAACTTTTGGATTTGGGTTTCTTTTTGCTTTCTTTTCCGCAACGTTGACAAAAACATTACACAAACAAATGGTTTTAACAATTTTTTTTTAAACGAGCTTGGTTTTGTTTTAAACGATTTCCAAACTTCCGCTGCGAAATAAACGGTTAATCTAAAGAATAACTTAAAACGGTTTCAGTAATGTATAAATGAATATGTTTGGTAATACCTGGACGATTTATCAAATAACTAAACATGATTTTATCGACGTGTTGTCAGTTTCAAAACCCTTCATCATAACACTCCCGGATTCGGCCATAACGTCTAGGCCGGGTTTGGGGTGTTACAATCTAAATATATCACATATTATGGTAGTGTTTGGAAATTCACCTAATAAGTGGATTTGAGTGTAATTGCTTGTAATTTGTAACACCCCAAACTCGGCCCATAAGTTTCGACCAGATCTGGTATGCTACGGGTTGTACGTTGAAAACTTTTGCTAAGTTGGTTTTAGTAAATCATAAGTTATTAGGCAAAATTCGAATAAACAAGTGACTTTTGAAAAAAAAAACCTTGTATTATTATTATTATTTTTAATAATAAAACCTTTGACAAAGTTCCATAAGTTGCAAATATTAAAAACTAAGTAGTGAGTATAAACTATGGGGCCTTATTACATAAATGTTTCCAAAATTAAAAACTTAAGGAAAAACCGAAATAATCTATAGGAATAAAAACTTGATGGCCCCTCGAGTCCGCCTTTGCTCCCATGTCCACGATCTGCGCACATCCGCAGTTAGGGAAAAATAATAGGTGAGTCACCAAGACTCAAAGTGTAAATCCCAAAACACATCAAAGGCTTGGCCCATAAACACATTATGGCCTTGGCCGTATACAAGAGTAACTATATATGCATCATGGCCCATCCCACCTAGAAATCCATCCTCTACACACCAACCCGTACCAACCATCACACCTTGGGGATTTCTACAATCAACCCTCCAACCGCTACACACCATATCGACAGCTGTGCTGCCTGTCTTAAAGACCGATCACTATGTGACCTATGTGGCAAAGCCACCGATCGCCATGCGACCTTAATAATACATCGTAGTATTTCGACAGCTGAGCTGCTTGTCATAAAGACCGATCACTAAGTGACCTATGTGGCAAAGCCACCGATCGCTATGCGACCTTCTTCCCCTTCATCATATCAATCCCATCCCATGCATACATACATGCGAATCAAAACAATATACTACCTAAAAGTTCACGATCTATCACATACATCGATAAACATAGAGAAGTTTCTATGATTACGTGCATCTGCATCCCTTGCCTACCCTTTTTGGGTAATCCGATCATCAATACAAATTTTTTCCGGCTTTTAGCCCATAACATATATTTAGTACAGATTACTATACTGACCTTTTCCTAGCTTTTTAGCCCATAACATATATTTAGTACAGACACTAGTGTGTTAGAGATCTACACACACGATTCACAGATTAGAACGACACTCTCTATGTCGAAACTATCGAGTCGATACAACTGCTACTTGCCTAAGGTGTTGTTTAGAAGCCGGTCCACAACCTGGTGGCCAATCCCGTACTGCTGACATAGCTCGTTTCTTAAACTTAGGGATTCTCTCCTTTGCCTGATCCATATTTAATTCCATCACAAGTCCTTGTCAGAATTACTATCACAACATATGATCATTAATCCACATCATAAAGTTAAGATCTCGCATGCGATGAACGAATCTAGTGAAAATCTAGGGAAAATCACCTTACCTTAAAATCCCAAAATTGGAGACTAGCGATTTCTGGCTTTTAAATCTAGATGATCAGGTTTCCTTCAAATCCTAGAATGCCGCCCAAACGCAAAAGAGAGGAAATATTAGCTTCATTCGGTAGCCTTAACAACCAAGTGGCCATTCGGCCTTGTCTCTTAAAAATCGAAAGAGAGATTGAAGAGATAGGAAAATCGGCACTCACCTTAACGCAGAGAATTTGACTACCCCTTAGAGATTCTGGCTTTTTGAGAAGATCAGGAAGAGAAGACGATTCGAAGAAATCTATAGAGATTCAGCTTTTAGAAGAAAGAAGAGAAAAGAATAATGGAGTTTTTGGCTTTCGACTTTTTAGAAGAAAGAAGAGAAGAGAATAATGGAGTTTTCGGCTTTCGGCTTTTAGAAGAAAGAAGAGAAAGAAAAGGTGGAAACCCTAAATGCCGAAAAATAAAGAAGAGAACCCCCCCTATTTATAGAAATTTCGACACTTACCTATGAAAAACCGAAAGTTCCCTTCCTGATAACTAAAAATTAATCAAATAAAAAGGGAAAATTCGGCACCCTCTTTGCCAAAAAGAAACCAATTTCTTCACTTCTCTAGGTGATGGAATTTCGGCCAACTCCTAGCCTTGTAGATAGCTCCTATCTTTTCTCCTTTTTTTTTCTTCCATATTATCAACTATATTATCTACATTATCCCATTCACATAAATCCTCCTATTTTTTAGCCTTGTTGCGTCCCACTCTACCTAACCCTAATGTCGAAATTTAGCTAACTTAAATTAAAAGAGTTGGGCTCCATGTAACTTAAATTTGGGCCCCTTACTCCCTTGTGTGGCGTCACCTCCTTGCTCCCTAAGTGGCGCCACTGACCACTGGGCCACAAGCCCATTTTGATATTTTAAACTCAGATACCACCTTTTAAACCCTATAGTGCCCAAACAAAAAAATAACTAAGGCTTCAGCCCAATCCTGAGCCCAATTTGCACCTTTAATTCTCAAATTAACACATTAAACACATCCACACCCTAAACGCATAGGCCCAAAAATTCAGGATGTTACAGTTCTACCCCCTTAAAGAAATTTCGTCCTCGAAATTTCCAACTAACTATTAATCATACCATCCAAGTCTCACCACTATGCTTCCGCTGCGAACTCTAATTCTAAAGCCAAAAGAAACACTTAGGATAATATGATAAAGTACGCACCGGTACTCGTATCTGGAGCGTCCTCGTCCCCTTGTACTCATTCTACCGATTCGCATTTATCTGATTAGAAATTTTATGAATTATTAGTTTTCTTCCACTGATTACCCACGAACAGTCTTATGAATAGTAGTTTTAAGAGTAGTTCTTTCGAATTCGCAACTATAACTACTATTCAGTCTCAAGTTCACATCTCCTAGTTCTAGGAAACACATACATGCAATCATCAACATACAAATAGCATCCACGAACTTATATTCATCATGTAGGGGTGTCTTCATCGTTTCACTACCTAGGGGTATTTTCGTAATTTATCCTACAGGGGTATTTTCGTAATTTTCCAAAATAGGGTTCCTTTGTGAAATAAGGTAATTTTAAATTTCGGGGGTATTTTGGTAATTTGAAAATTCGGGGGTATTTCGGTAATTTTACAAATCAATGATATTTTGGTTATTTATAAATCAGGGGTAATTTAGTAGTTTTACAAAATAGAGTGGCTGGTCCCTTTCGGGTTTTAGTTATAAATTTTGGTCCGTCAACAAGTCCTCATAACTAAGGTGAGCAGTCACTCTACGCACTGTAGGGATTCCAAATAAGAGGAGGTGAGTCACTAGGATCGCTTAAATACCAAGCTCTCTCCTCGAATCCAATCCTAGACATGCGTATGCCTGTTGCCACACCCTATCTCGGCGACTTGTTCACAGGTTTGTTTGGTTGGATTAAATCTTATGAATTTAAAGAGTTGTTTAAACTAAGCCTAAAGTCCATCAATGTCTAATATACTAGCCTACGTCCATCAAGCCCATCAAGCCCATCATACATATCACATCAAGCCTGCATGGATCGGGTGTCGGTAGACTCGAAGGCCATTTCTCAACCCAAACTTTTCAAAATTCTTATCAACTTTAAAACAGTACTAGACCCATTTCACAGCCCGAGTTTTGAACTGGGCTTTGATACCAAAATGTAACACCCCAAACACGGCCCATAAGTTTTGACCAGATCTGGTATGCTACGGGTTGTACGTTGAAAACTTTTGCTAAGTTGGTTTTAGTAAATCATAAGTTATTAGGCAAAATTCGAATAAACAAGTGACTTTTGAAAAAAAACCTTGTATTATTTTTATTTTGAATAATAAAACCTTTGACAAAGTTCCATAAGTTGCAAATATTAAAAACTAAGTAGTGAGTATAAACTATGGGGCCTTATTACATAAATGTTTCCAAAATTAAAAACTTAAGGAAAAATCGAAATAATCTATAGGAATAAAAACTTGATGGCCTCTCGAGTCCGCCTTTGCTCCCATGTCCACGATCTGCGCTCATCCGCAAAGTTAGGGAAAAATAATAGGGTGAGTCACCAAGACTCAAAGTGTAAATCCCGAAAACACATCAAAGGCTTAGCCCACAAACACATTATGGCCTTGGCCCGTATACAAGGGTAACTATATATGCATCATGGCCCATCCCACCCTAGAAATCCATCCTCTACACACCAACCCGTACCAACCATCACACCTTGGGGATTTCTACAATCAACCCTCCAACAACTACACACCATATCGACAATTGTGGTCGCTGTCCTTAAAGACCGATCATCATGTGACCTATGTGGCAAAGCCACCGATCGCCATGCGACCTTAATAATACATCGTAGTATTTTGACAAATGAGCTACTTCATCATAAAGACCGATCACTATGTGACCTATGTGGCAAAGCCACCGATCGCTATGCGACCTTCTTCCCCTTCATCATATCAATCCCATCCCATGCATACATACATGCAGAATCAAAAAATATACTACCTAAAAGTTCACGATCTATCACATACATCGATACACATAGAGAATTTTCTATGATTACGTGCACTGCATCCCTTGCCTACCCTTTTGGGTAATCCGACTGTCTATCTGACCTTTTTCCTGCTTTTAGCCCATAACAAATATTTAGTACAGATTACTATACAACCTTTTTTCCGCTTTTAGCCCATAACATATATTTAGTACAGATTACTAGTGTGTTAGAGATTTACACACCTGATTCAAGTAGAACGACACTCTCTATGTTGACACTATCAGTCAATACAACCGCTACTTGCCTAAGGTGTTATTCGTGCCTTGGTCCACAACCCGGTGGCCAATCCCGCATCTGCCGACACACTGCTTCTTAAACTTAGGATTCTCTCCTTTGCCTAATCCATATTTAATTCCATCACAAGTCCTTGTCAGAACTACTATCAAAACATATGATCGTTAATCCACATCATAAAGTTAAGATCTCGCATGCGATGAACGAATCTAGTGAAAATCTAGGGAAAATCACCTTACCTTAAAATCCCAAAATTGGAGACTAGCGATTTCCGGCTTTTAAATCTAGATGATCAGGTTTCCTTCAAATCCCGAAATGCCGCCCAAACGTAAAAGAGAGGAAATATTAGCTTCATTCGGCAGCCTTACCAACCAAGTGGCCATTCGGCCTTGTCTCTTAAAAACCGAAAGAGAAATTGAAGAGATAGGAAAATCGGCACTCACCTTAACGCAGAGAATTCGACTACCCCTTAGAGATTCCGGCTTTTTGAGAAGATCAAGAAGAGAAGACGATTCGAAGAAATCTATAGAGATTCGACTTTTAGAAGAAAGAAGAGAAAAGAATAATGGAGTTTTTGGCTTTTGGCTTTTTAGAAGAAAGAAGAGAAGAGAATAATGGAGTTTTTGGCTTTTAAAAGAAAGAAGAGAATAATGGAGTTTTTCGGCTTTTAGAAGAAAGAAGAGAAAGGAATAATGGAGTTTTCGGCTTTCGAATTTTAGAAGAAAGAAGAGAAAGAAAAGGTGGAAACCCTAAATGCCGAAAAATAAAGAAGAGAACCCTCCCTATTTATAGAAATTTTGGAACTTACCTATGAAAAATCGAAAGTGCCCTTCCTGATAACTAAAAATTAATCAAATAAAAGGGAAAATTCGGCACCCCTTTGCCATAAAGAAACCGATTTCTTCACTTCTCTAGGTGATGGAATTTCTACCAACTCCTAGCCTTGTAGATAGCTCCTATCTTTTCTCCTTTTTTTCTTCCATATTATCAACTATATTATCTACATTATCCCATTCACATAAATCCTCCTATTTTTAGCCTTGTTGCCGTCCCACTCTACCTAACCCTAATGCCAAAATTTAGCTAACTTAAATTAAAAGAGTTGGGCTCCATGTAACTTAAATTTGGGCCCCTTACTCCCTTGTGTGGCGTCACCTCCTTGCTCCCTAAGTGGCACCATCGACCACCGGGCCACAAGCCCATTTTGATATTTTAAACTCGGATACCACCTTTTAAACCCTATAGTGCCCAAACAAAAATTTAACTAAGGCTTCACCCCAACTCGAGCCCAATTTGCACCTCTAATTCTCAAATTAACACATTAAACACATCCACACCCTAAACGCATAGGCCCAAAAATTCAGGATGTTACAGTTCTACACCCCTTAAAGAAATTTCGTCCTCGAAATTTCCAACTAACTATTAATCATACCACCCAAGTCTCACCACTATGCTTCTGCTGCGAACTCTAATTCTAAAGCCAAAAGAAACACTTAGGATAATATGATAGAGTACGCACTGGTACTCCCATCTGGAGCGTCCTCGTCCCCTTGTTCTCATTCTACCGATTCGCGTTTATCTGATTAGAAATTTTATGAATTATTAGTTTTCTTCCACTGATTACCCACGAACAGTCTTATGAATAGTAGTTTTAAGAGTAGTTCTTTCGAATTCGCAACTATAACTACTATTCAGTCTCAAGTTCACATCTCCTAGTTCTAGGAAACACATACATGTAATCATCAACATACAAATGGCATCCACGAACTTACATTCATCATGTAGGGGTGTCTTCATCGTTTCACTACCCAGGGGTATTTTCGTAATTTATCCTACAGGGGTATTTTTGTAATTTTCCAAAATAGGGTTCCTTTGTGAAATAAGGTAATTTTGCATTTCGGGGGTATTTTGGTAATTTGAAAATCTGGGGGTATTACGGTAATTTTACAAATCAAGGATATTTTGGTTATTTATAAATCAGGGGTAATTTAGTAGTTTTACAAAATAGAGTGGTCAGGTCCCTTTGGGTTTTAGTTATAAATTTTGGCCCAAATCAACAAGTCCTCATGACTAAGGTGAACAAATACTATGCACGGTAGGATTCCAAATGAAGAGGAGGTGAGTCACTAGGATCGCTTAAATACCAAGCTCTCCCTCGAATCCAATCCTAGACATGCGTATGCTGTGTTGCCACACCCTATCTCTGGCGACTTGTTCACGGTGTTTGTTTGGTCGGATTAAATCTTATGAATTTAGAGAGTTGTTTAAACTAAGCCTAAAGTCCATCAATGTCTAATATACTAGCCTACGCCCATCAAGCCCATCAAGCCCATCATACATATCATATCCAAAAGTTCGAATACTTACTGCGTGGATCGGTGCCTGGTGAGACTCGAAGGCCATTTCTCAACCCAAACTTTCCAAATTCTTATCAACTTTAAAACAAAGATTAGACCCATTTCACAAAATTTCCGAGTTTTGAACTGGGGCTTTGATACTAAAATGTAACACCCCAAACCCGGCCCATAAGTTTCACTTGGATCCGAATGCTACGGGTTGTACGTTGAAAACTTTTGCTAAGTTGGTTTTAGTAAATCATAAGTTATTGGGCAAAATTCGAATAAACAAGTGACTTTTGAAAAAAAAAACCTTGTATTATTATTATTTTGAATAAAAAAACCTTTGACAAAGTTCCATAAGTTGCAAATATTAAAAACTAAGTAGTGAGTATAAACTATGGGGCCTTATTACATAAATGTTTCCAAAATTAAAAACTTAAGGAAAAATCGAAATAATCTATAGGAATAAAAACTTGATGGCCCCTCGAGTCCGCCTTTGCTCCCATGTCCACGATCTGTTGCTCATCTGCAAAGTTAGGGAAAAATAATAGGGTGAGTCACCAAGACTCAGTGTGTAAATCTCGAAAACTCATTAAAGGCTTGGCCCACAAACACATTATGGCCTTGGCCCGTATACAAGGGTAACTATATATGCATCATGGCCCATCCCAGCCTAAAAATCCATCCTCTACACACCAACCCGTACCAACCATCACACATTGGGGATTTCTACAATCAACCCTCCAACCGCTACACACCATATCGACAAATTATGTCATCGTCTTAAAGACCGATCACCAGTGACCTATATGACAAAGCCACCGATCGCCATGCGACCTTAATAATACATCGTAGTATTTCGGCAACCGAGTACTTTGTCATAAAACCAATCACTATGTGACCTATGTGGCAAAGCCACCGATCGCTATGCGACCTTCTTCCCCTTCATCATATCAATCCCATCCCATGCATACATACATGCGTAATCAAAACAATATACTACCTAAAAGTTCACATTCTATCACATACATCGATACACATAGAGAAGTTTCTATGATTACGCACTGCATCCCTTGCCTACCCTTTTGGGTAATTCGACTGCCTATACACCTTTTTCTCGCTTTTTAGCTCATAACATATATTTAGTACAGATTACTATACACACCTTTCTCCAAATTTTTTAGCCCATAACATATATTCAAGATGCAGATTACTATACACTTTTTTCCCGCTTTTAGCCCATAACATATATTTAGTACAGATTACTAGTGTGTTAGAGATCTACACACTGACACCGTTAGAACGACACTCTCTATGTCGACACTATCGTCAGTCGATTCAATCGCTACTTGCCTAAGGTGTTGTTCGTGAAGCTGGCCGACAACCTAGTGGCCAATCCCGCATCACGACACACTGCTTCTTAAACTTAGGATTCTCTCCTTTGCTCCGATCCATATTTAATTCCATCACAAGTCCTTGTCGAACTACTATCACAACATATGATCGTTAATCCACATCATAAAGTTAAGATCTCGCATGCGATGAACGAATCTAGTGAAAATCTAGGGAAAATCACCTTACCTTAAAATCCCGAAATTGGAGACTAGCGATTTTCGAATTTTAAATCTAGATGATCAGGTTTCCTTCAAATCCCGGAATGTCACCCAAACGCAAAAGAGAGGAAATATTAGCTTCATTCGGCAGCCTTAACAACCAAGTGGCCATTCGGCCTTGTCTCTTAAAAACTGAAAGAGAGATTGAAGAGATAGGAAAATCGGCACTCACCTTAACGCAAAGAATTCGACTACCCCTTAGAGATTCCGGCTTTTTGAGAAGATCAGGAAGAGAAGACGATTCGAATAAATCTATAGAGATTCGGCTTTTAGAAGAAAGAAGAGAAAAGAATAATGGAGTTTTCGGCTTTCGGCTTTTTAGAAGAAAGAAGAGAAGAGAATAATGGAGTTTTCGGCTTTTAAAAGAAAGAAGAGAATAATGGAGTTTTCGACTTTTAGAAGAAAGAAGAGAAAGGAATAATGGAGTTTTCGGCTTTCGACTTTTAGAAGAAAGAAGAGAAAGAAAAGGTGGAAACCCTAAATGCCGAAAAATAAAGAAGAGAACCCTCCCTATTTATAGAAATTTTGGAACTTACCTATGAAAAACCGAAAGTGCCATTCCTGATAACTAAAAATTAATCAAATAAAAAGGGAAAATTCGGCACCCCCTTTGCCATAAAGAAACCGATTTCTTCACTTCTCTAGGTGATGGAATTTCGGCCAACTCCTAGCCTTGTAGATAGCTCCTATCTTTTCTCCTTTTTTTTCTTCCATATTATCAACTATATTATCTACATTATCCCATTCACATAAATCCTCCTATTTTTTATCCTTGTTTCCGTCCACTCTACCTAACCCTAATGTCGAAATTTAGCTAACTTAAATTAAAAGAGTTGGGCTCCATGTAACTTAAATTTGGGCCCCTTACTCCCTTGTGTGGCGTCACCTCCTTGCTCCCTAAGTGGCGCCACTGACCACTGGGCCACAAGCCCATTTTGATATTTTAAACTCAGATACCACCTTTTAAGCCCTATAGTGCCCAAACAAAAATTTAACTAAGGCTTCAGCCCAATCCTGAGCCCAATTTGCACCTCTAATTCTCAAATTAACACATTAAACACATCCACACCCTAAACGCATAGGCCCAAAAATTTAGGATGTTACATAATTACACAAGGGTAACATGTTTAGGTAACTATTATAATTAGTGCATCTCATTGAATTAGGTGTAATTGGAACACCCCAATCACACTTTCTAATTCTTAGAAGAGAGGGTGATAATTGAAGTAATTGCTCAAATAATTACACCTAAATTCAGTTTTAAAAAATTATTTTTATACAAATTATAAAAATTATATTATAAGCATAAACATGTATTAGTGTTTGGGATGGCTATGATAAAAAATTTCTTATATTCTAAATCCTAAAAAAATTTATATTATAAAAATAATTTGTGTATTTTATAAAGTTATAATAAAAAATTATATTATTTAAATTTTAAAAAATTTCCTAGTTGTCACCAAAAATTTTATTATAAAAAATAAATTACATGTTATTAAAGTGCTATAATATATTTATTTATAAAAAAAATATAGCCAAGAAGTATGAACATAACTTATTTATCAATATTGTACACTATAAAAATAATATACTTATTCATAGAAAAATGATGCGGTCGTTGAGAGCACCAAAAATATCCTATTCCCTATCAAATAATGAAAAAAATAGTAAAGGGAAAGTATGGTCGAATCCTCAGGGATCGGATTGCATAAATGCTTGTTTCTTGAAATCCTGGGCAGAATCGTGCCCAAGAAAACTTGCGTTCCTGAAAAAATAAAAAATAAAAGAAGAATTTAAATTTTAGATCTGGGAATAAAATAAAAACAAAATTAAAATTTGAATGGAAATTTCAGAAATTAAAAGTAAAAGTAAAGTTGAGAAAAAGATTTCTTATGGTGATTTTCCAGCCTCCTGTTGTCTCGATTCGCCTTGGGTTCAATCCTTGACTTTTAAATGATCCTTCTCAAGTAGAATAAGCCAGTTATAGTGGAAGAAGACGCCTACGACCACCAGCTCCAAGAATTTAGACTTAAGATTTGGCGGAACCTGACTCTAGCCAATAATCGCTTTTGTGGGACTATCTTCTGCTAGATCATCACTTCCCAACGGCAAATACCACGCCATTTTGTCTCTTGGACTCGCCAACCTCTGACGCAGAAAGTCAACGAACTGACTGTGCAACCTTCCCAAAACGTACAAAGCGGCCGTTTCTTGCACAAGTTGAAAAGATTACCTATTAAGGGACATAGACGGAAGCGTCAGCCCCGTAATGCGGAGAAGCGATGAAAACCCTGTTGAAAAGGCTAAGCGAAGATTCTAAGCCTCATGAACCTTTTTGGAGAATTTCGACAACCTTCGGCTAGATGGATTTAGTGGCTCATGATTTTTGGGAAAGAAACAAATATAATGGAAATAAAATTTTTATTGGAAAAAAATATGGAAAGAACAAAAGGCTAAACTTTATGAGGGAGAGAGTGTTACAGCCAAAGATCGATCCCATTTTGTGTCACTTCATCCCCTATTTATAGTACTAAGAAACATAACATATTCCTAATTAAATTCTAAAAGATAAATACAAATAAAGATAATTAAAGATAATTAAAGATAAATGAAAATAAATCCTAAAATTAAATCTAAATTATAATCCTTAATAATTATCCTAATATAATTAAACATTAAATAGAGTCTTGTGCTATAAAATCTCTTCTTTTGCATTTTTGTCCTTATGTCTTCCATACTTGCATTTTTGGCACCACCTTTTTTTCTATGTCGCATGTTGGCCCACTTTATCTCCAAATTCACGCTTTTCGTCCTTAAATTTACTTTTGCCGTCAATTTAGTCCCTAAAAAATAAAAGACCATAAATAGCCCAAATTAGTAGGATCATACTCAAAATAAACATATAATTAATATATAAAAATAAGTTGTTCTAGAATATTATCAAATTCCCCCTACTTAGCCCATGCTTTCCCTCAAGTATGGTTCTTATCCACTGTGAAAGTTAGAATCTGCTATAAAAGAAATACCACTCCAAAGTTTCATAAAAAATAGTCAAAAATGCGTATGAAAAATAAAGAGAACTTTAAGCTTGCTTTAAGTAAAACAGAAAAAGTTTTCCAATTAATACACACAAAAATTAGAATCGACTTGAATTATTTTATGAAAATTAGGTAAATTACCAAACCTACCAAGACACCTTATTTGTTTCCTCCTTTAGTCCCCAAATTTTATTTTATTTTATTTTATTTTTTTGCTTTTAAGAATATATCGAACCTTTTGACGCGAAGAGAGATGACAGCTAAGCACCCCACCCCGGTTACTCAGCCCAACATACTCCTAATTTATTATAATTTTTTTCTTAAGAACATATCGAACCTTTTGACGTGAAGAGAGATGATAGCCAAGCACCTCACCCCGGTTACCCAGCCCAACATGTTCTTAAAAATTAATTCCGGTTAGCGGAGTTTTACCTAACACGTCACACAACCTTTTGACGCGAAATAGGATGACAACCAAAGCACCCTACCTCGGTTACTCAGTCAGTCACATTTTTAAGCTGCACTCATAACCGCGGAAAAATTGTTAACATTAAATGAAATTTTAATTTTGGAGAATTTAGGAAAAACAATCAAGTGTCAAGAATAAGTTTCAATAATCACCTAATAGCCATGAACATAAATTTAGCATGCAATCATATTAAGTGTCCACTTTATATTAAACTTGATCAATTTTACAAAAAGCAAGATAGAGTTAACTCTATTAATCACAATTATTTTGAGCCTAATAAAAATAAAACAATGAAGATGGCATCAATTATGGAAAAATCGTAATTTTCTCAGAAGACAAGAATCATGCATGTAGGTCAAACAGTAGGCAAATCCTGGTAAAAATATTGGGCATGAAAAGAGGCAGAATATTCTAAAATAATAATAATAATAATTTGGGGCAAAATGGAGCATCAAGCAGCAACACCAAAAATACGGCAAAAAATGGCAGTAATAACGAAGAGTACATCCCCCCTACTTAAAACACATTGTCCTCGATGTGGAAGAAAATAAATAAATAGGTGGAAAAGTTTAGAAGAACTCCCCGTGTAGTTACTGTCGTTCGCGCATTATGGCAATGAGCTCGGTTAGTTGCTGGCCACAAGTGTCAAGTCGGTGAATTTTTTTTTTTAGGTTTTGGGGTTTTATTTGGCTGAAATGGAGTGTTTGACTGTAGGTTTTGGGGAATCTAGGGCAAGAATGCGCTATTCCAGGCTAGAATAGGGATGGACCAAGAGCTGTTTAGCTGCAGGTTTTGTCTTTTCTCCTTTTTTCTCTCTATTTTTGTTTCGGTCCACCTAGTTAGAAGAAGAGAATTTTTATTAATATCCAAAATAAAATAAGTAATAAATAATTAAGATAAAATAATAAATAATTAAAATAAAATAATAAATAGAATAAAAATAAAGAGAAATAAAAATTGGGTTGCCTCCCAACAAGCGCTTGTTTAACGTCGTTAGCTTGACGCCGTGAATGGGATTATGGTGGCTCTAACTAAACTTTTTCGACCGTGTGGGCCTGAAAATTCTCATAAAATGGCTTCAACCGTTGGCCATTGACTATGAACCGCTTTCCTGTCTCTTCACTCTCTATTTCAACTGCACCATGTGTGAACGCTTGGGTCACAATAAAAGGTCCTTGCCATCGAGATCGAAGCTTCCTTAGGAATAGCTTTAATACGGAGTTATAAAGCAAAACTTTTTGTCCTACCGAAAAATGCTTCGTAGCTATTCTCTTATCATGAAACAACTTCATCTTGTCTTTATAAATGCGAGCATTCTCGTAGGCATCGTTGCGAATTTCTTCTAACTCTTGGATGTCTAATTTCCTTGCCCTTCCTATAGGTTTTAACTCCATGTTACATTGTCGAACGACCCAATAAGCTTTATGTTCTAATTCTACCGGAAGATGGCAAGCTTTGCCAAAAACAAGTCGGTACGGGGTCATGCCAATTGGTCCCTTATACGCTGTCTGATAGGTCCAAAGTGCATCATTTAGCCGAAGACCCCAATCCTTCCGGTTGGGTCGAACTATTTTCTCCAAAATAGTCTTTATTTCCCTGTTCGAGACTTCGGCTTGACCGTTCGTTTGGGGATGGTAAGTTGTAGCTATACGGTGGTGAACTCCGTATTTTGTCAATAGTGCCTCCATGACTTTATTGCAAAAGTGGGTGCCACGATCACTGATTAGGGCTCGAGGTGTGCCAAACCTGAAAAAAATAGTTCGTTTTAGAAACTCCACAACAGTCTTGGCATTATCATTACGAGTAGGCTTTGCTTCTATCCACTTAGAAACATAGTCTACTGTAAGAATTATATATACATTGCTAAATGAAGAAATAAATGGGCCCATGAAATCGAAGCCCCATACATCAAAAATTTCACACACATGAATCGGGGATAGGGGCATTTGATTTCGTTTAGTGATGTTACATGTATGTTGACATTTATTGTAAGACTTACAGAAGTTATATGCGTCTCAAAAAATTGTGGGCCAATATAGCCCACATTCTAACACCTTGTGAGCAGTCCGCTTAGGGCTAAAGTGACCTCTGCAAGCTTCACCATGACAAAAATTAAGTATAAAAGTTACCTCAATTTCTGGAACACATCGTCGTATTATTTGATCTAAACAGTGTTCTACAAGTATGGGTCATCCCAAATGTAATATCGAGCTTCTCGTCTAAGCTTGTCCCTTACGGAACGTGCTAACTTAGTGGGTAACGAGCCTGTGGCTAGAAAGTTTACCATATCTGCATACCATGGGAGACGTGCCTCGGTCGAGAATAGGCTCTCATCAGGGAATTCTTCCTTAATAGGTATGTCGTCGAAAGGTACTTTTATTTTGCTTAAGTGGTCAGCCACTAAGTTCTCGCATCCCCTTTTGTCTCGAATCTCGATGTCAAATTCTTGGAGCAGCAAAATCCACCTGATGAGCCTCGGTTTTGCTTCTTTTTTTACAATCAAGTACCTGAGAGCTGCATGATCAGAAAAAATAATCACTTTAGATCCCAATAAATAAGGTCGAAATTTATCTAAAGCAAATATAACTGCTAAGAGTTCTTTTTCCGTAATGGTGTAGTTGCTCTGCGCAGCATCTAGGGTTTTTAAGGCGTAACAAATGACATAAGGTTCCTTGTCTATCCTTTGCCCTAAAACAGCCCCTACACTGCGTTCGCTAGCATCACACATAATCTCAAATGGGTATTTCCAATCTAGCGGTTGCACTATAGGAGCGGAGACCAACTTTTGCTTGAGCGTGTCAAAAGCCTCCCTACATTTTGGGCCAAACTCAAATTTCTTATCTTTCTGCAACAATTCACACAGTGGTTCAGCTACTTTCGAGAAGTTCTTTATAAAGCGCCTGTAGAACCCTGCATGGCCAAGGAAAGAACGAATTTCCCTTATAGTGGAGGGATAAGGCAAAGAATTTATAATGTCAATTTTGGCCTTATCGACCTCAATTCCCTTAGATGAAACTACATGACCCAGAATTAAACCCTTGTCTACCATAAAGTGACACTTTTCATAATTCAAGACAAGATTAAATTCAATGCACCTACTCAAAATTATCATTAGGTTTTTAAGGCATTCATCAAAACAATTTCCATATACAGTAAAATCGTCCATAAAAACTTCGATAATTTTTTCCACATATTCAGAAAATATACTCATCATGCATCTCTGGAAGGTGGTCGGCGCATTGCAAAGACCAAATGGCATTCTTCTATACGCAAATGTACCGAATGGGCACGTAAAAGTGGTTTTTTCCTAGTCCTCCGGCGCGACTGGGATTTGGAAGAAACCTAAGTATCCATCAAGACAATAAAAGTGAGTTTTTCCGGCTAACCTTTCAAGCATTTGATCTATAAAAGGAAGAGGGAAATGATCTTTTCTAGTGTAAGAGTTCAACTTCCTGTAATCAATGCAGAAACCCCACCCATTTTGCACTCGGGTAGGTACCAAGTCACCTTCAGCATTTTTCTTTACTATCACGCCCATTTTCTTGGGCACGACTTGCATCAGACTTACCCATCTACTGTCAGAAATGGGGTAGATTACGTCAACATCCAGCAGCTTGATTATTTCCTTTTTTACTACCTCCATCATATTCGGATTTAGCCGTCTTTGCGCCTCTCTTCTCGGTTTCGTGTTTTCCTCCAAGAAAATCCTGTGTGTGCATGTCAAAGGGCTTAGCCCTTTTAAGTCGGCAATGGTCCAACCAATCGCCTCCTTATGACTTTTTAGTACTTGGACCAAACTTTCCTCTTCGTGCGTAGAGAGTCTTTTGGAGACTATGACCGGTAGGGTATTATCCATCCCCAAAAATACATATTTCAGATGCTCAGGAAGCGGTTCCAGCTCAAATTCTAGTGCCTGTACAATAAAAGGTAAAAGTTTAGTATTTGGAGATAATAACTCATTAACAAATTCATATTCATCAAGTTCAGATTTATCTTCATAAATTGACTCAAAATTCTCTTCCACTAAAGAGTCAATTATGTCGACACGATTCACGCTCAAGATTTCACTTGGATGGCTAATGGCGTCGTAGACATTAAACTTCACGATTTCCCCATCAAACTCCATCG
Source organism: Gossypium sturtianum (assembly GCA_025698515.1). NCBI lineage: Eukaryota > Viridiplantae > Streptophyta > Magnoliopsida > Malvales > Malvaceae > Gossypium > Gossypium sturtianum. Next base: position 31,361,971 of record CM046949.1, read on the forward strand.
TGAGAGTTCCACTTCGAACGTCGGTTTTAGTACTAGCTGTACTAAGGAAAGGTCGACCCAACAAGAGGTCTGAAGATCCAGGAGTACTATCCTCCTTCATTTTAATCATATAAAAATCTACAGGGAAAATGTAACATCCTGGAAAGGGCCTATGCATTTTCGGTTTAATTGTACGAAATGACAAGTCTTAAGTAATATGAATAAATTTTTAATATTTTTGGAAATTCGGAAATGTATGAAAATGAAAATGGAAATGAACATTTTTGGAAACCTGGAAATGTAAGGAAATGATTCGAAAATGGAAAGTACACATTTCTGGAAACTTGGAAATGTAAGAAAATGGCAAGTTTACAGAGCCGATCGAAAATTTTAGGAAACTTAGAAATGACCCGAAATGTCAAGTTTTAAATTCTAAAATAGGAAATCAAGGCAAGGTGGCCTTAAAAGAAAAATTTTGTGAAATTTGACACACAAACAGAGCTTGGAAAAGTGGCTCAAGATGTCACTTAGGGCCTCTGAAAATGGCGCCACACCGCAAGGGGTTGGGCTGAGTTCGAGTCACTTGGGAAGCAAATAAAGGAGGTTTTATTTTTGCTTCCATAAGCCAAGGAGTGGATGGCAAGGCTTCTAGAAAAAGGAGGTTTATCCTCTTTAAAATTCGGCTATTAAGGATAAATAAAGGTTTTTTTAATTGGAGAGATAAATGATGATTTATCTTAAGTATTTTCAAAAGGAATTTATTTATCATAATTTCCATGAGATAAAGGCTGGATTAAACTCTTTTATTTTATGATAATTAAAGGATAAAGCTATCAAATTGAAGAGTGGTGGCCAAGTAAGGGACTCCTTAGTGATAATTTCGTCTATAAAAGGAAGGAAGGAGGGATACTCATCGGTTTTCTTTTTCTCTCCGCTCTCCGCCAAAATTCTTAGGGTTCTCTCCTCTTCTTTTCTCTTTTCCTTTGTCTAGCCGAATTCCCTAGCCTCCTCTCTCTTTTATTCAAAACCAAAACACAATCCAACCAAGCCGAAATTCACAAAGCCGAATCTTTGTTGTGACAGTATGGGGTGTTGCCGATTTCATTCAAAAAGGTAAGATCAGCTATTATTTGATTTTCAATATCTCTTTTAGCCTAAATATAGGAATCTAACTCCTTTAGAATTCCATGGCCGAAATTTGGAAGGTTTTCTTCGGGATCTAGTAGTTGTCGACTACAAGGAGAAGTACAACAAAGTTTCGGGATTTCTAAGACTCAAGGATTTTCGACGGACTTATAAGGCAAGGTTTTGGGATTTGGACAAAAGGAAATTGACACCAAGGTAAGTGTATAAATCCTACTAGGATTTGGATTGTGGTTGAAAAGGTTTATTAATATGTTTAAATGATTGACCGAATATAGGAGTTAAGGATCTAAATCGATGAGATCGGTTCTTCGGGATTTCAAGGACTTCATTAAGCGAATCAGTGTGTAATCCCCACTATCATTTAATATGATACATGGCAATATTTAATCTATGTATATATATATATTAATGTGAATATGGCTAAGTACCTAATGTGGTACAAAAGTACTCAGTAGTGCGTTTCCTACTCCCATTAGGATTATGAAATATGTTATTTTATAACATGTGAAAATATATATATGAATGTGAATTTAAGTATGAGATGCATGATATAAAAAATATGGGTCATTCGGGATTTATGAGAAAGGGGAAGTGAATGTGATGACTTGGTCTCACTATCTCGAATGTGGTGACTTGGTCACATTATCCGAATGTGGTAACCGGTTACATTATCTCGAATCTGGTGTCTTTTGACACAACTATATCTGGTGGCTATGCCACAAATTTTATATGGGCGATGAGCACGTCGATCGCCTTCAAGGTGTGTAGCGGATGGAGGGTCGACTTAGTAGTCCCCACGGTGTGCGAGTTGAGTGCGGGGATGTGTAGCGGATGGCATCTAGGTTTTGGGTTCGGTTGCATCATCATTGATATCTCATTGTATGAATAAGTGTTTGATATGAATATGTATGCGACCTATTGAATGTTAGTGTTGGTTACACATTGAGTCTGTTGACTCACCCCGTTGTGGGAATATTTTTCAAGTGATGAGCATTAATGGACCGGGTGGCGGGAGTCAAGGTGACCATGCATCGCAAGGAGAAATTTAAAGATTTGGAATTTTATTTTTACTAAGTACTTTAATTTTATTTTTGGGTTTTGATTGATGTAATAAGGCCATAAGGCCCAAGTTGGATTTCTTTACTTACATTTATTTTAATTTATTATGTTAAGAATTATTTTTGACTAAAGTTTAATTAAAATTATTTCTTTCAAAATAAACCCTAAAATTGTTTTGTCACCATAATAAAATGATTTCTAAGTAAACTAAATGGGTTTCCAACTTAAGCCAACCCAAAACGATAATTTTCTAAAATTACACAAATTTTCTCTAAGTAACAAAGAACATTGAAACCAGGTTTACTTAAGGAACATACCGAGATCCTGGTCTAGGCTCGTGGGCCGGGTGTGGGGTGTTTCAATTTGTATCGAGCCAGCTTTTAAAACTCTCGGCTTTGTGGGCTAAGGCCCAAAACGTTTTCAAATCGAGCCAAGTAAGTTTTTTTTTTGAAAGTATCTTAAGAAATAAGCGGTTTTTACGGCATGGCACCTAAGTCTCGGGACTGCAGTCCACTGTAAGTACCCCTAACCATCTGTATGATTATGTGATTTATGAGTTATGGAAGGGTAGAAAAGGCATGGAACGTAGAATAGTATGATAGGAACTTGAACCCTAGGACTAGTTTACTCAAACACAAACACATAAGACTTAATGCACTAAACAAACATATGGCTAAGTCACTGAGTTAGGGTGTGGTAACCCCTGTGCGCATGTCTAGGATTGGATCCGGAAGAGCCTGGTATTTAAGTAGTCCTAGTGACTCACCTCCTCTTCGTAGGAATCCTACATGGTGCGTAGCTTCGGTTCACCCTAACCCAATGGGCTCGATGGGGTGTGGCAACCTCTCATGCGCATGTCTAGGAATGGTTTCGGTGGGAGCTTGGTATTTAAGCAGTCCGCGTGACTCACCTCCTCTCCACTCAGAATCTGCACAGTGCGTAGCTTTAGTTCACTACGACCAAGAGGACTCGGTCATAGGCTAAACACGATAACTAAAACCCGAAAGGAACTAGCCATGTTTTCTATAAACACAACAAAACCCTAGTTTTTTTTTTAAAAATTTTAAAATTACTCTTTAAATTCATGAAAACTATCTTTACAAAATTTTTCAAAAAAAAAAAAATCTGATTTATGAAATTACAAAAATGCCCCTAGTGGTAAAATTACCAAAATACCCTTGGTTTATAAAATGACCAACTACTCAATGAGCTTTGCCAAAATTTCATTATTTTAGAAATTTTCAAAACCTTAATTTGAAAACTATCAAAAATACCTTGAATTTTGGAAAATTACAAAATTGCCCCTAACTTACAAAATTACCAAAATGACCTCGATTTCCAAAATTTTTGCAACATCACCATTTTGAAAAGTACAATTCTCAAAAGAACCCTCAAAGTTTTGCAACTTTTGAAACGACCACGATTTATTAGATTTTACAAATTTACCCCGATTTGTGAAAAATTACGAAAATACCCACTGTAGGACAAAATTACTTAAAATACCCTAGGTAGTGGAGAAACAACAACAATGAAAACTACAACGCTTCTCTGAATGAACGAAAGTTCATAATTAGTTGATGGATGTATGAATGAATGAAAAGATCGTAATGCGTGTATGAATACGAAAGAACCACTCTTAAAACTCTTTTCATAAAATTTCTTCGGGTAATCTAGTGAAATAAAAGTACTAATTCATAAAACTTCTTAATCAGATTTTGACGTTAGAAATGAGCTCTAGAGGACGTGGTCGTCGTGGACGAGGTAGAGGAAGGATGACTGTGTCAGAACCCGTTAGATCGGGTCAAGGGGTGACAATGAGATACCACACCACCACCACCCCCACCGTTGGTGTTGAGCAAAGAAACTCGAGACGGGGATGATCTTTGTGTCGCAGCCGTGTCTTTGCGAGTTTTGGAGTTGGTGGTCGGTGCGGGAGGAAATTCGGAAATCGAAAGTCCATGCTCGAACGGCTCGAGCTAATGGAGCGAAAATGTTTCGAGGAGTATTCGGAGTGGCACCAGATCTGGTGAGTCTTCGGTTGGAAGCAACGGAGCGCATCATGGATGAGATTGATTTGACCCCTAAGGAAAAGTTGAAAGGGATGGTGGCACTGTTACGCGATGAAGCATATCAGTGGTGGTTAACTGTTCGGGATGGTGCCACGGTTGAGGATCTGACCTGGGAATATGTTAAGGAAGCATTTCAGAAGAAATATGTGGGAACCAGGTATACAGATGAGCAAAGGAAGGCTTTTAAAGGGGTTGGTGCAAGGGAGCAAATCCATTGCGGAATCTGGCCGAATTCCTAAGGTTGAGTCGCTATGCTCGGGGAGTAGTGGCAACTGAGCATGAGCGCTGTGTCCGTTTTAAGGACGGACTGAGGGACAATCTGAGATTGTTGATAGCACCGCATCAGGAGCGGGAGTTCTCTGCTTTGGTAGAAAAGGCCAAGGTGGCCGAGGGAATTAAGGATTCTACCAAGCAGGCTGTGGATAGGAATAAGCCCAAAAGAGGTTTTGGACCATCTGGAAAGGTTCATAAGAGGCCTAGAGTTGATGGGCCGTGAAATCAGCAAGCTAGTACATGATGGCAGTATCGTCCTTGTGAGCATTGTGGAAAGAAGCACTTAGGGAGTCTCTGGAAAAAGACGGGAGGATGTTTTCGGTGTGGGTCCAAGGACCATATGCTCAAGGATTGTCCCAAGAAACCGGATGAGAGTCGGCCGCGGCTCGGTCGTTAGTCGGTGCTGGTAGAGCGGACAGCCAGCCTCAACGGGGTCGTGGTTCGAACAACGAGGTAATGGTGCTGGCAGAGGCCGTGGAACACGGGTAGAGGTGCTTTGCTATCTTTGAGGCAAGGCAACCGGGTTTGGTTTATGCGGTTCGCGGAGGGAGGATGGTGACGCTGCGGATGTTATAATCGATACGTTCTTTATTTTTGATGAGCCTTATTATGCCTTAATTGATGTGGGCTCGACCCATTCCTATGTTGCATGTAGTGTAGTGGAAACACTAGGCCTAGACTCTGAACCTTCGATAGGCGGATGAGCGTAGTAAGCCCATTAGGCCAAACCGTAGTGGTAGATAAGATCTTTCGGAATGTACCCCTAGAGATTCGGGGAGTGAACTTTCGGTGACTTAATGGAGTTACCCTTCTGGAGAGTTTGAACTTATACTCGGAATGGGTGGCTAGTAGAACACCGAAATGTGTTGGATTGTGTGGCTAAACGAATGGAACTAAGGACTCGGAGGATGAAGTAGTAGTAATGATCGGAGAAAGGAGAAATTACTTGTCTAATGTAGTTTCAAATTAAAGGCTGAGAAAATGGTTAAGAAAGGGTGCAAGCGTTCTTAGCCTTTGTAAGTGCGTTGGGTGGAAAGGAAGAAGGTGTTAGCGAAGTTAGAACGGTTAAGGACTTTGAAGATGTATTTCCGAGGAATTACAGAATACCCCGAGATAGGGAGGTGGAATTTGGAATAGATTTACTACAGGAACAGCTCCTGTGCCAATCGCTCCATACCGAATGGCGCCAAAGGAGTTAGTGGAGCTCAAGGCTCAAATCCAAGAGTTGTTGGATCGTGGATTCATTCGACCCGATGTGTCTCCATGGGAGCACCGGTCTGTTTGTAAAGAAGAAAGAGCGGAACTATGCGTATGTGCATAGACTATCGTCGATTGAATAAGTGACCATTAAGAACAAGTATCCATTGCCAAGGATCGATGACTTGTTCGATCACCAAGGGAGACGCGATGTTTTCAAAGATCGACTTAAGGTCGGGATATCATCGATTAAAAGGTGAAGGAGGTGATATCCATAAGACCGCTTTTAGGACAAGATCGGCCATTTTGAGTTTGCGGTGATGCCGTTTGGATTGACGAATGCTCCAATAGCGTTCATGGATATGATGAATCGGGTTTTCCAACCCTATTTGGATAGGTTCGTCGTTGTGTTCATCGACGATATTTTGGTGTATTCTAAGTCGGAAGAGGAGCATGATGAGCATCTCCAAGTTGTGTTACAAGTGTTAAGGAGAAGAAGCTTTATGCCAAATTCGAAGAAGTGTGAATTTTGGCTTAAGGAGGTGGCATTTTTAGGACATGTGGTATCCGCAGAGGGAATAAGAGTGGACCCTAGGAAGATTGAAGCGTTGTTGGATTGGAAACCACCTAGGTCCGTGGCTGAAATCCGAAGTTTCTTAGGTTTGGCAGGCTATTACAGAAGGTTCGTGGAAGGGTTCTCGTCAATAGCCGCGCCTTTGACAAAGTTGCTAAGGAAGGAAGTACCATTTGAATGGACAGATAAGCAACAAGAGAGCTTTGAAAAGCTTAAGAAGGTGTTAACGAAGCCCTAGTGCTAGTTCGACCAGAGGCGAGCAAGGATTTTGTGGTGTATTGTGACGCTTATGATACGGGATTAGGATGTGTGCTAATGCAAGATGGTAAAGTGGTCGCTTATGCGTCTCGGCGATTAAGGCCTCATGAGGTTAACTACCCAACTCATGACTTGGAACTAGCGGCGATGGTGGTCTTTGCCCTTAAGGTTTGGAGGCACTACCTTTATGGAGAAAGGTCGATTATCTACACAGACCACAAAAGTCTTAAGTACTTGTTGACTCGTAAGGAGTTAAACTTGAGGCAACGAAGGTGGGTGGAATTGTTAAAGGATTACGATCGTTCGATAGAATATCATCCGGGCAAGGTGAATGTGGTAGCCGATGCCCTAAGTAGGAAGGTTGTGTCGGATTTAAGGGCTTTGTTCGCTCACTTAAGTCTCGTATAATGATGGAAGCCTCTTGCGAGTTGCAAGTCAAGCCTACATGGTGAAAGAGGTGAAAGAGGGACAGTTGGGTGATAAGGACCTAAGTGCTAAGTTCTGACAAGTCCGAGCGGAGAATTAAAGGATTATGGCGTCAATGATGAAGGAGTATTGTGCTACAAAGGGAAGGTCTGTATGCCGAGGGGACAAGGAGTTGAGACAAAGGATTCTTCGAAGCGCATGGTAGCCACTTATGCTATGCATCCCGGAGGTATTAAGCTATATAGAGATCTAAGGGAACAATTTTGGTGGTCCGATCTTAAGCGAGAGGTGATCGAATCTGTGGGAAATGTTTGACGTGTCGACCAGTTAAAGTTGAACACCAAGTCCCATCAGGATTGCTTCAACCAATCAAGATTCCACAATGGAAGTGGGAGAGAATTACCATGGACTTCGTTAGTGGGCTTCCCCTTACGCCTACTAAGAAGGACTCGGTATGGGTGATAGTGGACCGTTTGACCAAGTCCGCGCATATTATTCCGATAAGAGTTGATTATTCTCTTCAAAAGTTAGCCAAGGTATATGTGGCGGAAATCGTGAGGTTACATGGAGTACCGGTATCAATCATCTCCGATAGAGACCCAAGGTTTACGTCTCGATTTTGGAAGGCACTTCATCAAGCTTTAGGCTCTAAGTTGGACTTCACTACGGCTTTTCATCCACAATCGACAGGCGATCCAACGCAGGAGTTATACAAGTGTTGGAGGATATCTTTGAGAGGTTGTGTGATGGATTTCAGAGGAAGTTGGGAAGATTATTTGCCTCTGGCTGAGTCGCCTACAACAACAGCTATCAGGCTAGCATTCGGATGGCACCATATGAAGCATTGTATGGTCGGAAGTGTAGAACTCCTACTTGTTGGACTGAGTTAGGAGAACGGCGAGTGTTAGGTCCGAGTTAGTGGCGGCGAGAGGAGAAGGTTGAGATAATTCGGGCAAGGTTGAAGGAAGCCTCTGATAGGTAGAAATCGTACGCGGACCTTAGGCGGAAGGAAATAGAGTTTGAAGTGGGAGACCAAGTGTTCCTGAAAGTCTCGCCTTGGAAGAAGGTAATGATGTTTGGGCGCAAAGGAAAGTTAAGCCCAAGGTTTATAGGGCCCTATCGAGTCTTGAAGCAAGTTGGGCGGTGGCATACCAATGCGATTGCCACGGAGTTGCAACAGAGATGCACGACGTATTCCATGTATCCATGTTGCGTCGCTACCGATCGGATCCGTCTCATGTGGTACCCGTTGAAGAGGTGGAACTAAGGCCGGACTTATCCTACGAGGAAGAGCCGATTCGGATCTTGGAACGTGATGTGAAAGCACTACGAAGGAAGTCGGTTCCTCTAGTCAAAGTGTTATGGCGCAATCATGGATCGGAAGAAGCTTCGTGGGAGTCGGAGAGGAGACAATGCGGCAAAGAATACCCTCGATTATTTTAGTTAGGAAATTTCGAGGACGAAATTATTTTAAGAGGGGTAGAAGCGTAACATCCTGGAAAGGGCCTATGCATTTTCGGTTTAATTATACGAAATGACAAGTCTTAAGTAATATGAATAAATTTTTAATATTTTTGGAAATTCGAAAATGTATGAAAATGAAAATGGAAATGAACATTTTGGAAACTGGAAATGTAAGGAAATGATTCGAAAATGGAAAGTACACATTTACGAAACTTGGAAATGTAAGAAAATGGCAAGTTTACTGAGCCGATCGAAAATTTTAGGAAACTTAGAAATGACCCAGAAATGTCAAGTTTTAAATTCTAAAATAGGAAATCAAGGCAAGGTGGCCTTAAAAGAAAAAGTTTGTGAAATTTGACACACAAACAGGCTTGGAAAAGTGGCCTGAATATGTCACTTAGGGCCTCTGAAAATGGCGCCACCTGCAAGGGGTTGGGCCTGAGTTCGAGTCACTTGGGAAGCAAATAAAGGAGGTTTTATTTTTGCTTCCATAAGCCAAGGAGTGGACGGCAAGGCTTCTAGAAAAAGGGAGGTTTATCCTCTTTAAAATTGGGCTATTAAGGATAAATAAAGGTTTTTTTTTTTAATTGGAGAGATAAATGATGATTTATCTTAAGTATTTTCAAAAAGGAATTTATTTATCATAATTTCCATGAGATAAAGGCTGGATTAAACTCTTTTATTTTATGATAATTAAAGGATAAAGCTATCAAATTGAAGAGTGGTGGCCAAGTAAGGGACTCCTTAGGCGATAATTTCGTCTATAAAAGGAAGGAAGGAGGGATACTCATCGCTTTTCTTTTTCTCTGCTCTGCCACAAATTCTTAGGGTTCTCTCCTCTTCTTTTCTCTTTTCCTTTGTCTAGCCGAATTCCCTAGCCTCCTCTCTCTTTTATTCAAAACCAAAAACACAATCCAACCAAGTCGAAATTCTGCCAAAGCCGAATCTTTGTTGTGACAGAAGGGTGTTGCCGATTTCATTCAAAAAGGTAAGATCAGCTATTATTTGATTTTCAATCTCTCTTTTTAGCCAAAATATAGGAATCTAACTCCTTTAGAATTCCATGGCTGAAATTTGGAAGGTTTTCTTCGGGATCTAGTAGTTGTCGACTACAAGGAGAAGTACAACGAAGTTTCGGATTTCTAAGACTCAAGGATTTTCGACGGACTTATAAGGCAAGGTTTCGGATTTGGACAAAAGGAAATTGACACCAAGGTAAGTGTATAAATCCTACTAGGATTTGGATTGTGGTTGAAAAGGTTTATTAATATGTTTAAATGATTGACCGAATATAGGAGTTAAGGATCTAAATCGTAGAGATCTTCTTGATTTCAAGGACTTCATTAAGCGAATCAGTGTGTAATCCCCACTATCATTTAATATGATACATGGCAATATTTAATCTATGTATATATATATATTAATGTGAATATGGCTAAGTACCTAATGTGGTACAAAAGTACTCGTGTGCGTTTCCTACTCCCATTAGGATTATGAAATATGTTATTTTATAACATGTGAAAATATATATATGAATGTGAATTTAAGTATGAGATGCATGATATAAAAAATATGGGTCATTCGGGATTTATGAGAAAGGGGAAGTGAATGTGATGACTTGGTCTCACTATCTCGAATGTGGTGACTTCGGTCACATTATCTGAATGTGGTAACTTCGGTTACATTATCTGAATCTGGTGTCTTTTGACACAACTATATCTGGTGGCTATGCCACAAATTTTATATGGGCGATGAGCACGTCGATTGCAATGATCGCCTTGAAGGTGTGTAGCGGATGGAGGAGGTCGACTTAGTAGTCCCACGGTGTGCGAGGTTGGTACGGGGATGTGTAGCGGATGGCATCTAGGTTTTGGGTTCGGGTTGCATCATCATTGATATCTGTTGTATGAATAAGTGTTTGATATGAATATGTATGCCTGACCTATTGAATGTTAGTGTTGGTTACACATTGAGTCTGTTGACTCACCTCGTTGTGGGAATATTTTTCAGGTGATGAGCATTAATGGACCGGGTCGGCAGGAGCTGAAGGTGACCATGCATCGCAAGGAGAAATTTAAAGATTTGGACTTTTATTTTTACTAAGTACTTTAATTTTATTTTTGGGTTTTGATTGATGTAATAAGGCCATAAGGCCCAAGTTGGATTTCTTTACTTCTGTTTATTTTAATTTATTATGTTAAGAATTATTTTTGACTAAAGTTTAATTAAAATTATTTCTTTCAAAATAAACCCTAAAATTGTTTTGTCACCATAATAAAATGATTTCTAAGTAAAATAAATGGGTTTCCAACTTAAGTCAACCCAAAACGATAATTTTCTAAAATTACACAAATTTTCTCTAAGTAACAAAGAACATTGAAACCGGTTTACTTAAGGAACATACCAGATCCGGTCTAGGCTCGTGGGCCGGGTGTGGGGTGTTTCAGAAAATGAGCTCGTTAACTTTTACCAAAACATCCTCAATGACTCCTTCTGGATGCACAATAGACTTGTCCGCCAACTGAATGATAACACTTGTTTTTGTCAAAAAACCCGCGTTAAGTGATTCATAAATAGAATATGGCATTACATTTATGGAGGCCCCTAGATCACATATAGCCTTCTTAATTCCCAAATGGCCTATTTTGCATGGTATCGCAAACATGCCCCTATCCTTGCATTTCGTCGGCATTTTCTGCTGTAACACTGCGGATACATTTTCACCAACATTTAACCTTTCATTACCTGTTAATTTCTGCTTGTTGGTGCAGAGCTCTTTAAGAAATTTAGCATACCGTGAAATTTGCTTGATGGTGTCCAGCAGTGGTATGTTGATCTCGACATTCCTAAATGTTTCAAGGATCTCCTTGTCCTCTTTACCTCTTCAACACTGGTTGAATCGTTCTGGAAATGGGGGTTGAAGTTTAGGCAATAGAGGTTTTGGTCGGACCTGTTCGTCTTTCTCATGTTTTTCCCGTGCGATTTTTTGGCGAAGATTCTTGTCAGGAATTGGTTCCAGTACCTTTCCGCTCCGTAACGTAGCTGAATTCGTATTTTGTCTCGGGTTTGGTTCTGTTTGTGACGGTAGCTTCCCTTGAGAGTTTAATTTTTCAAATGATGTGGTCAACTCTCTTATGGATGCCTCGGTTTTCTATTGAAAATAAAGAACATTGGCTGCTAATTTATTTACTAGAGCTTTTAGAGAATTACCTGAGCCTTGCGGCTGTTGCGGGAACCGATTTTGGTATGGCTGGATATTTCGTGGATTGGTCCCATAACTCAAGTTAGGATGGTCCCTCCACCCTGGGTTGTAAGTATTAGCATAGGGGTCGTATCTCCTTTGTGGTGGCCCAGGGAAATTTCCCATAGCATCCAGATGAGCCATGGTATCGTCATACAAACTGGGACATGCATCAGTTGTATGATCAAGTGTAGCACATATTCCGGACAACCAGGCTGTCTTTGCTTTTTCTACAATAAGAGAATTCATCATATCAGTAAGTCTATCAACTTTATCCTCTAAGGTTGAATTACTTAGCTGGTGAACCCTTCAGGGGGTTCAGTATTGGCTCGGAATTGCTGAGAATTTGCAGCCATTGTGGAGATTAAGTGCTTTTCTTGTTGGGGAGTCATGTTGACCAACGCTCCTCCACTAGCGGCGTCTACCATATTCATCTCCATGGGTTTCAAGCCTTCATAAAAGTATTGGAGGAGAGATTGCTCCGTTATACCATGTTGTGGGCAGCTTGCGCACAATTTCTTAAACCGCTCCCAATAGTCGTAAAGAGACTCTGCTTCTTTTTGCCTTATTCCAACGATCCCTCTTCTTAGCTCAATTTGCTCTGGATCTTTGGAAAAAACCTGTTGAGAAATAAACGAGATAAATCAGCCCAAGTTGTAATAGATCCAGGGGGTAAATAAAATAACCATTCCTTAGCAGAATCTGCTAAGGAAAAAGGGAAAGCACACAATTTGATTTGATCCTCAATTACCCCCTGAGGTTTCATGCTAAGACAAACCATATGAAACTCTTTCAAATGCTTGTGGGGATTTTCGTTTTGCAACCCACGAAAAGTTGGTAGTAGTTGGATTAAGCTTGACTTTAATTCAAAATCAGTATCCATAGTAGGATACGCGATGCATAGTGGCGGTTGTTCTGCCGGAGCTTCGGCCAGTTGCCGAATTGTTTGAGCCATAGGTTGATGTGCTAGATTCGATTTTTCGTTAACCCTGGTGTTAAGCACTTATTCTGGTGAATCGACTTCTACTTTTTTGTTTTCAAATGTTTGAGTAGGGTTTTCGTTAACCCTAGACTCTACTTCGTCATCGATTCCGATTTCTGGCGGTGGGTTAATTTGAGTCCCAACCACCGCTGACTGCTTTTTTCTTAGCTTTGTTTCCTTGCGATTAACTCTCGCAGTCTTCTCAATTTCTGAATCGAACGCAAGATTCCCAAAACGTACAAAGCGGTCGTTTCTTGCACAAGTTGAAAAGATTACCTATTAAAGGACATGGACGAAAGCGTCAGCCTCGTAATGCGGAGAAGTGATGAATACCCTGTTGAAAAGGCTAAGCGCCAATTTTAAGCCTCATGAACCTTTTTGGAGAATTTCGACAACCTTCGGCTAGATTGATTTAGTGGCTCATGATTTTTGGGAAAGAAACAAATATAATGGAAATAGAATTTTTATTGGAAAAAAATATGGAAAGAACAAAAGGCTAAACTTTATGAGGGAGAGAGTGTTACAGCCAAAGATCGATCCCATTTTGAAACACTTCATCCCCTATTTATAGTACTAAGAAACCTAACCTATTCCTAATTAAATTCTAAAAGATAAATACAAATAAAGATAATTAAAGGTAATTAAAGATAAATTAAATTAAATCCTAAAATTAAATCTAAATAATAATCCTTAATAATTATCCTAATATAATTAAACATTAAATAGAGTCTTGTGCTATAAAATCTCTTCTTTTGAATTTTTGTCCTTATGCCTTCCATACTTGCATTTTTGGCACCACTTTTTTTTCTATGTCGCATGTTGCCCACTTTATCTCCAATTTCAAGCTTTTCGTCCTTAAATTTACTTTTGCCGTCAATTTAGTCCCTAAAAGATAAAAGACCATAAATAGCCCAAATTAGTATGATCATACTCAAAATAAACATATAATTAATACATAAAAATATGTCGTTCTAGAGTATTATCAAAAAATATTATAGTTTCTTTTATCATAACTTATTTATAAAATATAACTTTCTAAAGTTATAGGAAATATATATTATTTATAAGAAGTGTTATGAAAGTTTTGGACAATTTATAAAAAAAATTTAATAAAGATTATATATTTTAAGTTTTATACTATTTTTTTTTTACTTATTTTGCGTATTATAAAAAGTGATATAATCTAACATAAATATTTCTCCAAATTAAGTTTATATTATTAATTGTATGGATTATTTGAACTGTGAATCCAAATATTATAATGTCGATGCTAATTATGCAAATAGAAAGGATTTTCTTGCACCGAATATGATACAATTGTCAGACACAAACACCATGAATAGCTCGCAAACTCTTTAATTTGAGAAATTTAAGGCTTCAAAATGTGGTTGAGAAGACATTTGTTGCTCTAAAAAACTATCTCATTTAGTATAACATAAAAACAAGGTTGGATCGTACTATCATATTACATATTTCATAACTTCAATCATAAGTGAAATTGAGATGATCCGTACTTCGAAGAGTACATAGAAGAAGGAGATCTTGATATTCTTAATGATGCATATTTAAATTCAGATGATGATGAATTCAATCAATGACAAGTAAATGGTGATAAGGAGCATATGTTAAATATTAAAGAATAAATAACTCAACAAATATGCACTAAAATAATTAGATAAAATTTCATATAATGTTTATTCTCTTGTTATTTTTATTAGTAATCATATTATCAATGATTTTTTTAGACTAACATAATACATATGATATTTTGATTTTGATTTTTGTTACTTGTTTAGAAATTATTTTTATCATACTAATATTTTTTTTAAATATAAATTATATAACTATGAAAGACAATTTGTACTATCAAATATGACATAGAAAATTGCAATATGATTACACTCTGTCAGTACAATTCTTTATAATTACAAGAGAGTGTAACTACTATATTAGTAATTACATTTTCATACAATTACCCTCTGTTGTCCAAGTGGATATTCAAATCCAATTACGAAGATATTGAAACACACCCTTAATTTTAAAAACAAAAAAGAATTATATATATTTATGGAAATTAAATATAATAATAATAACAATCATGATTCACCAAAAAAACAAGAAAACTTGCACGCACAAATCACAACTTTCATCTTCTATAGCCCATGGAGAGAAGAGACCATAGGCAATAAGTGGAGGTCCCCGAATTTTCCATCACGAAATCCTATCAAAACCCTTTTATTGTCACAAAGAAAGTGCAAAAGCTATAACACTAACTACAAACAAAGCTAAGTTTTGCATGGCAAGGCTCGAAGCTTTGGAGTTCCCATCAACGTCAGCAGCCTTCCTAGACATTCCCGGTGCCGGTGCCAGAGCTGAAGACCTAGCAGCGAAGACTTGCAAAGGTTGAAGCACCTGATCGACTCGATAAACAGCCAGCTGACCATCGGTATAAATGGTATCACTAACACTGGTTTTCGTCAGCCCCGTCTTTAAAACCACTGTGTTTCCCGAAGTGGTGACGTTGAGAGGAAACTCACCGTCGCCGCTATCTCCGGCTTGTGTTCTCATAGGGTTGCTAACTGTTTGGAATTGGGATAATGGGATATACTCTGGGACGACGTGATATAGAACCAGCTGAACCCTTTGTTCATCATTGAGTGAATTCAAGGCACCAGATTTGAGGGCGGAGAAAGCCTTATCAGTGGGGGCAAAAATGGTCTTCCCATCATCTGTATCTTTGAGCTCGCCAATGAGACGGTCGGAGACTTGGGTGGATTTGAGAAGACGAACGAAGACGGAGTATTGGCCGGCTTTTTGCAGGATTTTGGTGACGTCTGGTGGACCAGGTGGTGCGGGAGACTGAGCCGGAGCTTGGGCTGAAGTTGTTGAGCAATGGAGCTGGAAAAACAAGAGAAATGAGATAGCGAAAAGCGGGATCAAATGTTGCTTCGTAATCGCCATTGTTGAAGGGGTTTTGGTATGTGTGGGAAATTGTTGATTTGGCAATGGAAACAATGGAAAATGGAATGGAATATAAGGAGAAGAGGGAATGGATAAAACACTGTTAGAGCAAACCATTGATTGCTTGGAAAGAAAGTAAAAACAGAGGAGATTTGGAGTTTGATGTGTGAACAAATTAATATTAACAATGATGTAATGATTGTTTATGTTTTTGGTAACATTAAAATCCCAACGATCACAAATTTGTTAAAATGTAAATTTTTAAATAATTATATTGAATCTGTTAATAATAAAATAAAAAATAAAAAATATTAAAGGACTTAAAAATAATTATAATTAAATTTATTTAATATAATTAAATATTGATTATAATTACTTTTTGTCTTTTAGGTGTTGGGTGTTGTATTTGTTTATGTTTAATACATATTTTTAAAAATATTTTATTTTTATTTTTAAATTTTTCAATATTTTTTATGTTTTACACCAATGACGATGTGTTATCTCATTATTTATTGATGGTACATAAGATGTATACACCGACAGTGCATCAAATATTCTCTCTTATATTAAAACTAGTTTTCTATCCCGTGCCATGCACGGATTACTATTTTATTTTATTTAAATAATATCATATTAATTTTTTAAACTTAAGTTTAAATTATAAAATAATATTTTAAAAAATGTATGCAAATAATTTTAGTTGATAATTTCAATAAATATAATTAAGAATCATTGTTTCTTTTAGCTTCGTCAATGTGACAAATAAAATTTAAAATTTATTGTTACAATATTAATATAAAATAGCATTCTAAAATCAATTTATTTCTGAATGTTTTAACTCAAATCCGAATTTATATTGTAAGAGGTAAATATTTTTAAAAATAGTCATGAAAATATCACTATATATTACATAGATTTCTTATCCGTGAGATACATGAATTTACGTGTGTATAAATCGTCGTGCAACGTACAAATAGTTCATAGTTTTAAAATAGGCGAGTATTTTGTAGATATTAATATTTATTTTAAATTAATGTTTTTTGAAAAGAAATATAATTAATAGTTGTATTTAATTTGAAATATGATTACATGTTACCATGAGTTGTAACTAAAATTGAGTGAACATTACAAATAAAATGAGTAAAAAAGTATGTTAAAAAATGAAAGCTTAAATCTAGTAAAATTCTATTAAATTGGGTAGTCTATGTGGATTGAATAAAGAAATGGAACTCCTGATTCCTCCATATGTTCATATCAGTTGGGAGTTTAAAAGTTTGTAATATAATTTATGTATGATATAATATAAAACACCTTTATTTTAAAATTATAATTCATTAAACAAATTGATCGAATTGTGTAATTTAGACAGCATATATGTGTAAAAAGTTTAATTAGGTTTTTAAAAACCTTTATATATTGTAAATAAATTAAATATATATGGGTAATATGCTAACTTTTGTTTTAATGTTGAGTGTCGAATATATTAACATATATAAGTAACTATATTCATTTTTACTTGCAAATCAAAAAATGTGTTTATTTGATTTGTAATCTTGATAAATATGTTTTATGGTAAATATGTATATATGCATGTCTATATGTCATGGGGCGCAAATCAAAGCTCGTAAGTAATGCATGAGCATTCCATTGAGGCTAATTGATTCAATAGGGCTCATTCAACCTACTTGAAATGACTCGATTCGTGAAATATAGAGAAGTTCATTTACTTGAAGCCTTGATAGCCCAGTGAAGCACTTAAGCAAAATTAGGGCTACCTTGGTAATCTAGGGGATCATGTAAATCCCTTAAGAATCTCAAATTGTAGATTGGCTTAATCTCGATCGTCGATGTAAAGTAAACTTTATCATTAGATCTGGAGGAGCTCAACTATAAATAGAGGTCTTCCTCCTTATTTATAATCATCCCATAGAATCTCAATATATTTTATTCAAACTTCGTGAATATACTTTGAGATAAATGTGCTCATGGGCCGGGCCGGGTTTAACCAAAAAATTAGGCTCGAAAAATGGGCCTAAAATTTTGCACAAGCCCAGCTCGAATAAAAATACTAAAACTCGGGCTTGGCCCACCCGTATTAATTTTTTATATTATCTTTTATATAATTTTTAAATATATATAATATATAAAAAATACTAACAACCCGAGCGGCTAGCCCATGAGTAGGTCTACTTTGGGAGCATTTACTCAAACATCTTGTGGGTGTTGCTTTCTCTTTTGTCTTTGAGTTGTTTTTGCTTTATTTTCGGTGAATTAGAAAATTTCTATTGAGAATTTTCACTTTGGGAGAGTTAGGTTGATGTAGACAGATTTGAAACCAAGAAATCGCCGCACGAATTGTGAAACTAAAGTTCTAGTCCCGTGACATATAGTTATATTTATTAGCTCCTTAACCATTTTTTTAAAATCTTATACCATGGTTCATAATTTTGTGTTCAAACAATCCACACAGTGGCAGAGCCAAAAAATTATTTTTGAGGGCCGGATTAAATTCTATATTTTTAGATAGTAAAAATGCAATTTTACTATTTTAATAGTTTATATCTTTATAATTTTTAAAGAATTAAATCAAAATTTTATCACTTGAAGGCCAAAGTACAATTTTACCATTATTAATTTAAAATTTTATAAATTATAAATGGTCTAAATGAAAATTTTTCCATTCTAGGGGGCGAGGGTCTTGCCAACCTTGGCTCCGCCACTATCCATACATGTATTAATAAATATTAATTAAATTATTGTGCATTTTATTTAATTGTGTGTTTATTTTTCAATTGTGTTTAATAATTTAAATTTCTGCAAAGAAAATAATAGATTTTGAATATTTATTATACATTTAAATATAGTTAAAATTGGATCACACGTGTATGCACATGCAATGTGAAAATATTAGAAGATAAAATTATAATGAAAAGTGTATGGAAATAAAGATTACAATATACTGTTTTAAAATTGCATTAAGTAACATTTGTTGAATACGAATTACATGTTATGAGAATGAATATTTGAATATTTGTGTATGAAAAGACTACGTGCAGTGATGTCCATCAGTTTTTTTCTTTTTTTATTGGATCTCAAATGCATATATATATGTATATATAAATTGAGGTGACAGTGACCATGCACAAGGTGAAAATAATAAACAGCACATAAATAAAAAACAAAAATTAAATGTAAAAAATTGTGAGAACGTAAATTGGTGTAAAAATAGGGTATCGATGTTGTTATATTATATATATATATATATATATATAAATATCTAATATCAAAATATTAAAGTATTTTAATGAAATGAACTATTTTAATTTGAAATGATATTTTATATAAATTAAATAAAGGAGTTTAATAATATAAAAAGTCTAATCATTTAAATTTTTAATAGAAATAAGGTCCATGCAGGGATTGGATTGCTTGTAAATACTAAAAAATGCGAGACCTTATAAAATAAAAATATATTAAATTATAAGTAAATAAAATTATGTATTTGACCCGTAACTTCCAATTATACAGTTTTGAGAATGTGGTTACTATTAGTGACAACAAGTCTGGTGGTCTAAAAAATTCTTTAATAAGGAGGATTCAATAAATTCTAACCTTTGAAGAGAATTGGTCCTTAAATTATGTTCCCAGAGAGACCAATCGAGTAGCCGATGCTTTGGCAAAAATAACTTTATCGAGTGCTGAATCTTTAACCATATTCGAGGATTCCCCTCTGGAGATTAAACAGATCTTGACGAATAATAAATCTTTTGATAATTTGCTTATGATCGCCTCTAGGTAATTTTCTTTGTTTATTTTATCAAAAAAAAAAAATTATTGATCAACCAAACCCGTGCATAATTGCTGATCAAAATATATTTACTTTCATAAAATTGATAATGGGTAAGAACAATAGACATCAATTATTATAATATTTAGTTTTCAGAACGATAACGAGGAAATAATAATTAATACATAGTTATTTATTTTATAATATGATCATATTTAAGGTTAAAATTTATTAAATTATAAGTAAATAATAAGATATATTATTTACATAATTATATTAAAATTATGGTTATTATGTATTCAATGGAGGTATATAAAATGATGCACGGGTTAATATATGATCATTATAATAAAATTGTTATGATATCAATTTAAGTTATAATATATAAGTGAATTTACGTTTAATCTTTTTAATTTGTTAAATTATTAAATATTTTGAAGAGATAATTTGGTTAAAAAAAGATATAAAATAGAATTATAAAAATATAGAAAAAATGGAGATGCTCCACTTGTCACAATATAGGTTTGTGTATAAGTGTAATAGTTAGAAAATTATATTAAAATTGAATAAAAAAGTGTATTAAGATAAAGGGTATGGTTTTTTAATATAATTTTGAATTAAATATTAAATGAGAAAGAGTAATGAAGTTAAATCGGGAGTTGAGATAAAATATTATTGATCTGATTGCACGGCACACCATAAAGAAGCAAGTTGGTCCTATGGAAATGGGTAGTGGTTTGCAAGGTGACACCATTGCCATCAATGTTAGCCCTTAAAATTTTGCTGCCATTTCCCTTTCTTTGCGCTCTCTTTCCCTTTTCTTTTTATAAATACATACCTCATGATGGTTAGAGTTTGTTTGTTATGATTAATAATTATCATCTCTCAATAATACAAATATTTTTTTTTTTGAAAATTATTTTCCCACAAATGGAAAGTAAAAGAAATGTTGGTGTAAAATTAACCTTTTCTATTTGTGTTTAGGGTTTAATTTATTGGACGCAAAGGAAAACACACTCACCAGTTGTTCTCTTATTCTTTCATCATTATTGCTTTGTTCTAAATATACAAATACTACCTTCTTTTAACAAGTCATACATGTGTGCATTACTAGGTAAATATTATATTTTCTTTATTAAATATAATTTTTGTCAATATTAAGATAATTTTAAGTCATATATGCAATATAGGGATTTATACTTACAATATAATGTAGGAAAAAAAGAGAGTTAAGATTACACATCTTCACAATCTTAAGTTAATACGAGAAAATGGATTAATTCAAATATTTATTAATAATAAATATTATTAAAATACTTTAATATTATTTTTCATTTAATAATGATAGTTTCGTAAAATAGCATTACATTATATTACCATAAAAATGTTGAATGTACTAAATATATTAATATAATTTTTTGAAGATTTTAAGCAATGCATTCCAAATATAATAAAGTAATGTTGACATTTCAGTCATATTTCAAAGAATTATATCCCATTGAAATTACAGTTCGAAAAAACACAAAACACCTCCTTCTAGGACGTTGGAATATGTGAGTTAAAATTTAGAAATTAAGAGCAACGAACGACAAATAATTATCACACAAAATATAATAATTTTATTAATAATCAAATATAATTATTAATAATTATATATATTATTTTTTACATATAAAATAATTAAATATAAATATTAATAATTATATTATATATAATAGCAAATAAGCACACAAACCATAATAATTTTATTAATATAGAATAATAGAATAATAAACAAGCTTTTAATTGATTTATTAAACAAGCTTTAAACAAACATAAACAAATTTATTCACAAACATGAATGAACTGAACAAACTTTGTTTGTGTTCGGTTCGTTTGATAAATGAGCCTTAAAATTTTATTTATGTTCGTTTATTTAACTTAATAAATAGATATAAACGAACAAAAAATAATTTATTCATAAACTATTCACGAATGCTCTATTCATTTACATCTCTATACAAAAATACCCACCGTTTGCTATCTAAACCGAAAACCAACACATTCCCCAATATTCTATCTTACCATGGGTTCTTTTGAATCTAAGTGGAGTCTTAAGCATTTTCTTTTGTTCCCAATTGAAGTGAAGGTGAACCGAAATATGTTTTGCACCCATTTTCATTTTCATTAATTCCTAACCGAAGGAGAAGGATAATGAATTTTTGAAGGTATTATCTCTTCTTATTTTATCGTTATTTTTTTGGCTCGGCAATAAATTTATTTTATTAAACAAAAAGGCAAAAACTTTGTCATACGGGATTGAAACATCCAAAGAAGGAAACAAAACACCTTAAACAAGATGCAAGAGACGGACACCAAAACATATGACGACACCAGCTTCACCCCTCATCCTCCCGCACAAGAAAAGCATCATTAGGAACCTTTCATAATCAATACCTGCATCTTAAGCCCTTCCACCGTACTCAAAATTCATAGCCACATTTCCAGCAGGACACCAAAGAACACCTTGAAATAGAAGTTAGTGTTGTGAGATGACCATTCATGCATCATGCACATTTGGCGAACCTTCCAAGATTTGTGAACTCACAGTAAGTGGCGAACTACCTTGTAACACCCTCAAGCTGACCCGATTTATTGGATCCAGATTTTGAGTGTTACCATATAAAACTTAACCATTTAACAAAATCAGCTCACAATTTTTTACTTCTTTAAAACTTTTCATGTGGCATTCCAATTGAAATGCTTAATATATGATGGCAAAGAAAATGCCCTACAATAATTTATCATGTGAATCTAGATTCAAATCTTTTTGAAAAGAAGTTTAACAAAACAAACAAAAAGGGCTGTATTCCTAGACCACACCAAAATTTCCACTGTATGCATAATAGCCCACTTCGCCATCATCTTGGCAAACTCCTAGCGTTGTCCCTTCAGGCACAGGCTTTCCTCAAATACCTGAAATCGAATATAAAACCTTGTAAGTACAAGAGTACTTAGTGATCTCTATAACCATACCTGTGAATGATACTTTGCAAATCTTTTATGAATTTCTATGAGTCAACTATTACTCTACATCATTTACTTCAATTGATACCATTACAGCTTTATCGGTCTTATATATATGCCAGCCATCGAACCCTTGCTATGCTTAATCTTTCGTATTTAGTAAACTGAGGAAATCTCTTCCATTGTTTCATAAATCTTTTGTCCTATAATACTTTCTTAACAAAACATTCCCTTAGAAAACTCTTCCAACTATCTATGTCTTAACTCATATTCCTATTTCAAACAATTGTTCACTGGCATTTATCATGGGTGGATACTCATACATGTTGGTGAATACTTACGCGGAAATAATATCGTTAACAACTGATCAATTCATACATTGGTTCAATACCTCACAAACCTATACTGATATTTTGCTACATAGATCTTTCAGATAAATTTCACATTACTCTATTTCAAAACCCCAGATACTTAGGATAATCAAAACTCAAATTCCATATGAATTCAATAGAAATCATTATACAACCAAATATGGCATATTCCAGTTAAAACTGATTCAACCATTACATAACACATACGAACTTGCATTGACTACTTCTTAGGTCACACATAGCTACGAACAAGTTCATATTCAACACTAGCAGATCTCATGGCGGATGCCCTTATTAACATACAGATACATATTTCTTTTCAAGAAATCCCCTTTAAAGCTTATTCAATTACATCATAGATATTATTCAACCCCTAACCTTGGACATATCATAACCTTCTCTCATTAGTAATTATTACAAAACTATCAAAATTTATTCGGAGCTTACCATAAGGGCAGTTAAGCACATTTTACCAGAAATGTAACAGCCCAATTTTGGGACTAGACGGAATGGTGGTTTCGAAACCACTAATCTGAGGTTGGAGAAATTAGTTTTAATATTATTTTATGTATTATGGCATGATTATATGAGTGTATAAAAATTTTGGTGCATTAATTTTAGCGATTTCATGCTTAATTGCGAAAAAGAACTAAATTGCATAAAGTGCGAAAGTATTGTTCTGCAAGCTAAGGGTGTCAAATAGCTATAGAACATTAAATTGGACATCCTTAAAGTGCAATTAGACCCTTAAGATAGAGTGGCCGACCATAGGGACAAGAAAGGTCAAAATTGGTCTAAGTAGGTGAATTAGGTGACTAAATTGAAGGAAATAAATAAAATAAAGAGAAAGAAGATATCACCTTTTTCATTCATCTTCTTCCACCAAAAATATCAACCAGTGAGGGGTTTTGGAAGCCTAAAATTTTCAGCAACTTCTCATCCTTGAGAGTAAGTGATTTTGGTGGTCTTTCTTGATAATTTTTGTACTTTTGGGACCCTTGTAGCATGATCTAGCTAATGAGGGGACTATTTTTGTAACACCCCAAACCCGGTCTAGAAGTTAGGCCCGAATCCGGAATGTAACATTAAAGGCACAATTCAAAACGGTTTTGCTAATTTAAAAAAAAAATTTAAGGCCCAAAAGCCCAAAATCTTTTAGTCTTATTAATTAAAGATAAAAACCCATTTTATTAATTTAAGTATTTCAGAAACCAAGTTTGAACATAAGAGCTTACTTAAGTTTAATAACTAAATAAACAATTAGTCTCAAAACCCAAAATAAATCTAAAGTCAAAACAGAGTACAAGGCCTTATTACATCCACCGAAAATTAAGTAACTAAAAACATGTATTTTGAAACAAATGAATGAAAATTTAAGCCTCTTGTAGTGTGGCCACCTCCGAGTCCTCTCTCACGTCGAGTCGTCTATTCGGGATTACCTGAAACATTAAATTAAACGGGTGTGAGTTTCGAAACTCAGTGTGTACAACCCTTGGCAAACAAATCACTTACAAATATTCACATTGGGCCTAAGCCCTATCAAAATCGGTGGTCTTGGGCTTTAGCCCACAATGACCTCATATCATTGCATATCGTATCATTTATAAACAAATAATGCAAACCCACCCCAAAAATCCATCCGCTACACACACCATTTCCCTTCCAACCTTATGACTCCTGTGGGGAGTTCTAGCTCGACCCACCCCTCCGCTACACACCAAGGGTAGCCTGGTTGCGGTGCTTTTGAATGTTGCAGCAAAGCTGCTAAACACATGTTGGGCTTAAAGCCTTCTGTGGATCCATACCATACGGCCATGCGATCCTGGATCCATACCATACGGTCATGTGATCCTCAAATCTTCCTCCGTACCATAATTCCCACCCATATGCATCCTAAGCAGAATATCATATGAATGCATCAAACACACAAGTAACATTCATAAACTTATATTCGTCACATAGGAGTATTTTCGTCATTTCACTACCTAGGGGTATTTTCGTAATCCTATCCTACAAGGGTATTTTTGTAATTTTCCAACATAGGGGAATCTTGGTAATTTTACAAAATAGAGGTATTTTGGTACTTTCGCAAAATAGGGGTATTTTGGTACTTTACAAATCTAGGGGTATTTTAGTAAATTTTACAAATATAAGGGTATTTTAGGAATTTTGCAAATATAAGGGTATTTTGTCCTTTTCGGGTTTTAGCTATGAACTTTGGCCCATTAACAAGTCCTCGCGGCTAAAGTGAACAGACACTACGTACCGGGTAGGATTCTAGAAAAGAGGAGGTGGGCCACTAGGGCCGCTTAAGTACCAGGCTCTCCCTAGATCCACTCCTAGACATGCGTACGTCTGTTGCCACACTCCAACCCATCGACTTGTTCACAGACATGTTTAATTAGATTAAGTCTCATGGAATTTAAGAGTTGTTCAAACTAGGCCTAAGGTTCATAAACCCTAACATACATGTCTACGTCCCCATAAGCCCATCAAGCCCAAATCACACCTTTACGGCCCATTAGGCCCAAATCTTATCATATGGCCTTTTAGGCCCCAAAAAAATCCAAATCGTGTATCATGCGTGACTAACTCAATACGTTTAACAAACCAACCCATTTCATCAATTCTTAGCCTCAGGGCCCACCGGGCCCATTTAGCCACTTTCGACTTTTCGACATTGCTAATATCATGTGTGTAGTGTCTGTACACACCTGGTAACCTTGCGTGCTGTGAACCCCTTAGTCACAAACCTACAATTGACATCACCTAACGATTAATCATAACTTAAGATGCACTTTATCAGAAACCGAAACCTCACCGTAACCTTACCGTGTGCCTTACTTTCTAGTAGCCTTTCCTTTGCTACTATTGGCGATTATCCTCTAGATCTACGTCCAACACCTTTATCGTCAAAACCAAGTGATCCATATAGATCATAAATCACCCCTATGAGCCACAATAGATTCGGACACTTATTAAAACTCTAACTGAATTGAGAATACTTACTACCTTGATAACAATCCTTACCTACCGCGCTTGTGATTGCTGAGCCTCACCCTTGTTAATACATGGTAACAACAAAGAGGGGTTAGATAGCCCTTCGGCTTTTAATAAAACACACTAAAAATTCAACTAAGCTCTTACCAAAATCTTTCTTTGATCCTGTGACTTAAGTCTGGCTTTTGAAACTAGAAAGGTGAGAGAGGCAATTCGGCAACACTTGGGGAATAAGAAATAAAAGTGATTTGGCTAGAACCGAGTGGTAAACCAAAAGGGAATTTGAGAAGGGAGGATATGAAGGATTCGGCTTTGGCACATTTAAAAAAACGTCTGCCTCTCACAAGTGATGAAATTCGGCTAGCAGAGAAGTAAAAATTCAGCATTAACCTAGGAACTTAATTTGGCACTCCTATATATAGCCCCTAGCCGAACTTCCCTTCCCTCAGAGTCCAATTCGGCACCACTATATCCACCTCCCAATCCCTATATTTTCTCCCTTATCTGCACCTTAAATTTCTCTTCTGAACACTCCCTTTCAGAGTCCCTTCCAACGCCAACTCCTTCTGTCCAGGCACAAAAATAAAACTCATTAATTTTCCCTTCCTAGGCCTCGAACCTTGGACCACTTGACTGCCTAACATGCCACCTCATAGTCCCTATATGACGCCACTTTCCACTGGACTACAAGCCCATTTGTGTCCTCTCTCCTCTTAATCTGCTTATGAGGCCTCATGCTTGAGACTAGGGTCCACTAAGTGAGAAAAATAAATTTTTCCTGAAGGTCGCCCTTAACTCTAAGGCTTCAATTAATCCTGATACTATCTTAATAATATTCTAAGTGCTACTTATATCTCAAAAATTTTAAACGCTCCCATTCCCAAGGCCCATTGGGCCCAATTCTTCTAAGCCCAATTTCGGGGTGTTACAATTTTGCAAAATGATTAGGAGTCTACGGTCTTGCCATGTGAGCATTTACGTTGTTTGCTAAATTTTTATGGAATAAAATGAATCTTAGTTGTTAAATAAACAACTTTTGTGAAAAGGATTTTCATGAAAACCCCTAAAAGGACCTTTTTGTAAAGGTTGTAAATAGTTGGTAAATGTGTGAAATAATTGGTATTGTGAGTTGCTATAAGAGTAATAAATGTTTAGCTAGGCTTGTTAAAGGAGAAAATTTGATTAGAATCGATTTACGAGCCTAGGGGCAAAATCATAAATTTGTAAAAGATTAGGGGCAAAATCATAATTTTTGCAAAAGTATGATTCACG
Source organism: Gossypium sturtianum (assembly GCA_025698515.1). Taxonomy (NCBI): domain Eukaryota; kingdom Viridiplantae; phylum Streptophyta; class Magnoliopsida; order Malvales; family Malvaceae; genus Gossypium; species Gossypium sturtianum. Next base: position 31,389,036 of record CM046949.1, read on the forward strand.
AGTTATTTTAATCAATGTAATCATTAAATAAGTGAAATTTTCATTATAGATCAAGAAATACGAAGTCCGGACCAAAATCGAGGAAAGAACAAGGTGGTGGACTAAATCGAACAACTATACATATTTTTGTATCGAGGTAAGTTTGTATGAAATTAAAGCTACATAATGGTATTATGTTTTTAATTGCTCAATATCATGATAAATGTATATTATTTTTATGAAATTGATTAATGATGCCTCGATGAAAGTATAATGAAATTATGTAAAGTTGAGGTCCCGGTTGAACATTAGGAATAGCAAGGATACCATTGTCATAACATGAGATAAAGAAGGTCCCGTATAAGACCATGTCTGGGACATGGCATCGGCACTGAACGGAGATCTCGTGTAAGACCATATCTGGGATATGGCATCGACATTGATATGAGACCCCGTATAAGACCATATCTGAGATGTGGCATCTGCATCAAGATGTGATTCCATGTAAGACCATATCTGGGATATGGAATTGGCATCATGATTCATGTATGATGAGATTGAGTATCCTTCGATATTCCAAGTAGTTCAACGGGTAATGAACTAAGTTTATGTTAAAGATAGCAAAGAGCTAAGTCTATGTTCAAGAGAATAAAAGTGCTAAAGTTATGTGATGAAGTGATACAGGTACCCATGAGTAACTTACGAGTAATGAATGCAAAATGTGATATGTGATTCGGTAAGAGTAAGCATGAGTAAGTTATGTTGATGTGCTTGAGAACTTGTGTGTTATTTAGGGCGATGAATGGATGTTATCACGAACCTTTATGTTGCTATTTGTTTCATGCAAACTTACTAAGCTTTATGCTTCTCCTCTCTTTTCCCTATTCCTTGTAGTATCGCCAAGCTAGCTCGGGGATCGAAGGAAGTCGGAGTTTGATTCACACTATTAACTATTCTTTTGGTATAGTAAAGTTGATTAATTTTGGGTATGAAATGTATAAGAAGTTGGTTATTTTGTGATATGTCATATTTGTTAGCCAATGTGTTGGCTATTAATACTACTCATTCACATTGTAAATGGCCATTGGAATTGGCTAATACTTGTTAAGTTTTTATATAATCAATGATGATGAAATTCATGAAATACAAATTGTACAATTGAATGAGTTGTGAATGAAGTATGTGCATGATGAAGTAGGTTGATAATAAGGTGTGAGTGTTTTGTTTTTAGATACTAAAGGTGCTTTATTGTCACATTGTGTGTTGCATTGAAATGGTATAAGTGTGGTTTCTTTTAGGGTGGCAATTTGCTTGGTAGATAGCCTTATAGTGGTCTACACGAGTAGGCACACGGGCGTGTGTCTAGGCTGTGTGTGACACACGGTTAGCCCCATAGGCGTGTGCCTAAGCTGTGTGAAGTTTGCACCTAAATTTAGGAATTTAATTCACCACACGATGTAAGGACACGGGCGTGTGCCTTGGCTGTGTGACTTTAATAGGAATTTAGGAATTTAATAGGTGTGTGCCTAGGCCGTGTGAAGTCTGCACCTAAATTTAGGAATTTAATTCGCCACACAGTGTAAGGACACGGGTGTGTGCCTTGGCCGTGTGACTTTAATAGGTTGATGACGTCAAAAACAGAATGTCAAGGTTTTTGCACACGGGTTAAGACACGGGCGTGTCTAGGCCGTGTGAGGGACATGGGCCATGGACACGGGCCCCTGTAGGTTCGAAATGAAAAATAAAATGCACACAGACTAGGGACATGGGCGTGTGTGACCACACGGCTTGCCCACATGGGCGTGTCCCTCATCACACGGGCGTGTGGCCCTGTTTTAAGTAAAAAAAATTTGAGTGTTTAAAAGTTTCCGGTTTAGCCCCAAACTATTCTGTACGTATGTTTGGTGTCTCGTGGACCTATAATAGGGACGTTATGATCTCAAATGAGAAGTTTTAAGTCGAAATGAAATTGTGTGTCTTGATGTTGTATGTTTGAGCAAGTTAAGTAAGGTAATGCCTCATACCCGATTCTGGTGTTGGATACGGGTAATGGGTGTTACATTTAGTAGTATCAGAGCTACGGTTTAGTCAATTTTCAGAATAACGTAGCGTATTCACAAGTCTAGCTATACATGCCATACATATGAGTATTTATATAATGATGGTGTGACGACTCCTGACGATTTAAATTATGTTTTCATATAGTAAATAGATCCTGATAGGGTTGTGGCGGATGATGTAGAAAGTAACGTGCTGGCCCCCGCCTAAGGGACGATGCCAACTAAAAGTGAAAATGAAAATAGACTAACGACTGTAAGTCAGAAAGGAGGAGAAGAGGCTTGGGAAGCCTTTCTCCATATGATGAATGCTTGGTACACGAAGTTTGTTCGAACGAACCCGAACGCGCAACCCCCTCCACCCCCACCTAGTCCTCAGCCTACCCCTGTAGCTCCCCAAGTGGTAGAGGTAGTAAGAAGGGAAAAGCCCTCTGTTGATAGAATCCGGAAACAAGGAGCTAAGGAATTTTGAGCTAACAAAGATGATGATCCAGAAAGAGCAGAATTTTGGCTTGAAAATACAATCAGGGTATTTGATGCATTATTTTGTACGCCCGAGGAGTGTATGAAATGTGTGGTATCTCTCTTGAGAGATTCGACTTATCAGTGGTGGAACACCCTTGTGTCGGTCGTACCAAGGGAGAAGGTTAATTGGGAGTTTTTCCAAGAAGAGTTTCGGAAGAAGTACATTAACCAAAGATTTATTGATCAGAAGAGAAAAGAATTCCTCGAGTTAAAACAAGGTCGAATGACAGTAATCTAGTACGAACGTGAGTTCGTAAGACTCAGTAAATACACTCAAGTGTGTGTACCCCACTGAAGCCATTACGTGCAAAAGGTTTGAGGACGGGTTAAATGAGGATATTTGATTGTATGTTGGTGTCCAAGAATTAAAGGAATTTGTTGTGTTAGTAGATAGAGCTTATAAGGCCGAGGATTTGGCCAAAGAGAAAAGAAAAGCTGAAATTGAGTCCCGAGACTCGAGGAAGAGACAACTAAATAAGTCATTACAATCCTCATCCAAGAAGTCAAGAGATTTCACTACTCGATCAGGCACTTCGGCTAGGTTTTCAAATAGAAGTAAGGGTAAACAGTACTCAGGGTTTGAAGCTCAAACCACTTCAGTTGCTAGTGTTGGTAATGCTCGACCAAGTAGACAGGAATGTCCACAGTCTCGCAGGCGTCACCCTGGTGAGTACCGAGCAAATGAGAGAGCTTGTTTCAAGTGTGGATCCCCAGACCATTTTATTAGAGATTGCCCCGAGATGGTTGAAAAAGAGAAATCTCAGAGTGAAGATCTGGAAGTACTGCTAGAGGGAGGCCACAAGAAACCCGAGAAATGGAACGAGTAGTAAGAATACGTCTAGAGAGCAGGCTGCAAGATCTGAGGGTAGAGCACCTGCAAGGACTTATGCCATTCGCGCTTGCGAAGAGGCGTCATCCCCTGATGTAATTACGGGTACATTTTCTCTCTATGACACTTATGTTGTTTCTTTAATTGATCTGGGATCTACCACTCGTATATTTGCATGAAATTAGTCTCTAGCATGAACATGCCTGTAGAGTCTACAGAATTTGTAATAAAGGTGTCAAACCCCCTAGGCCAAAGTGTGTTAGTTGATAAAGTATGCAAAGGTTGCCCTTTAATGATTAAAGATCATTATTTTTCGGCAAAGACAAATCTCATGCTATTTCCATTTGATGAATTCGATGTAATTCTTGGTATAGATTGGTTAACTACTCAAGATGTGATAGTAAATTGTGGAAGGAAATTTATTGAGTTAAAAAGTAAAAATGGGGATATTCTTTGTGTTGCATCAGATGATCAAGACAGATTGCCTGTAGTGATTTCTCATATGTCTGCTAAAAATATGTAAGAAAAGGATATGAAGCTTATCTTGCCTTTGTGATGAATGCCAAAGAGACTGAGTTAAGGATTGAATCAGTGCCCATAGTATGCAAGTATCCAGATGTTTTCCCAGAAGAATTGCCAGGGTTGCCTCCAGTTAGAGAGATTGAATTTGGCATTGAGTTAGCCCCTGGTACTGCCCCTATATCGATTGCTCCATACAGAATGGCTCCAATCGAGTTAAAAGAACTGAAGAAACAGCTACAAGAGTTGACGGACAAAGGCTTTGCAAGACTGAGTTATTCTCTGTGGGGTGCTCCCGTATTATTTGTGAAAAAGAAAGATGGTTCCATAAGGTTATGTATAGATTATCGGTAGCTTAATAAGGTAACCGTGAAGAACAAATACCCGTTGCCAAGGATCAATGATTTGTTTGACCAATTGAAGGGAGCTACTGCGTTTTCCAAGATAAACTTGAGGTCTGGTTATTACCAGTTGAGGGTCAAAGACTCGGATGTGCCGAAAACAACATTTCGGACAAGGTATGGCCACTACGAATTTTTAGTCATGCCTTTTGGTTTAACAAATGCCCTTGCTGTGTTCATGAATTTGATGAACTGCATATTTGGATAAATTTGTTGTGGTTTTTGTTGATGATATACTGATTTACTCTCGCAATGAGAACGAGCACGTTAAGCACTTGAGGACAGTTTTGCAAATTTTACGAGAAAATCAGTTATATGCCAAGTTTAGTAAAAGTGAATTTTGGCTTAAAGAAGTCAGATTTTTAGGGCACATTGTCTCGGAGATGGAATTAGAGTTGACCTGAGTAAGAACTCAGCAATTGTTGATTGGAAACTGCCAAGGAACGTATCCGAGATTAGAAGTTTTCTGGGTTTGGTTGGTTATTACAGACGGTTTGTCAAGGGGTTTTCTATGATAGCTACTCCAATGACGAGGCTATTACAAAAGGATGTGAAGTTTGAATGGATAGAAAAGTGCCAATAGAGTTTTGAGAAATTGAAGGCATTGTTGACCGAGGCTCCAGTTCTAGTACAACCCGAACCAGGAAAAGAATTTGTGGTCTTTAGTGATGCATCCTTGAATGGATTGGGTTGTGTACTTATGCAAGAAGGCAAAGTGATAGCTTATGCCTCTAGACAGTTAAAGTCGTACGAAAAGAATTACCCGACCCACGATTTGGAGTTAGCCACTATTGTATTTGCACTAAAGATATGGAGACACCATATAAGGCAACGGAGATGGTTAGAGTTGATAAAGGATTACGAGTTAGTGATTGACTACCATCCTGGAAAGGCGAACGTGGTCGTCGATGCCTTGAGTAGGAAATCCTTGTTTGCATTGAGAGCCATGAATATACAGATGGCTTTGTCAGATGATGGTTCTATTCTAGCCGAGTTGAGGGCTAGACCGATGTTTTTCCAAGAGATTTGTGAGGCTCAGAAAGGTGACACCGATTTGAAAGCTAAAAGAGTTCAATGTGATTCGAATATTGAGTCATACTTTTGGATTAATTCTAAAGGATGTTTGATGTTCCGAGATAGAATCTGTGTACCGAGAAATGATGAACTTATTAGGAAAATTTTACATGAAGCACATAGTGGATGTTTATCTGTACATCTAGGCAGCACAAAAATGTATAATGGCTTGAAGAAACGGTATTGGTGGCCGAGTATGAAGAAAGATATTTCCGAGTTTGTATCGAGAGGCTTAATTTGCCAGCAAGTGAAGGCTGAACACCAAGTACCTTCAGGTTTACTTCATCCTATTATGGTTCCCGAGTGGAAATGGGACCGGGTTGCTATGGATTTTGTGATGGGTTTACCCTTGTCACTGAAAAAGAAGATGTTTGTATGGGTTGTGGTTGATAGACTCACAAAGTCGGCCCATTTTATACCGGTATGCATTGACTATCCGCTTGATAAGTTGGCGGATTTGTATGTGTCAGAAATTGTGAGATTACACGGAGTACCGTTGTCGATTATTTTGGATAGAGATCCGAGATTCACGTCACGATTTTGGAAAAAAAGTTGCAAGAAGCCTTGGGCACAAAGTTGAGTTTTAGTACAGCTTTCCATCCGTAAACTGATGGTCAGTCAGAAAGAGTAATCCAGATTCTTGAGGACATGCTCCGATGTTGTGTCTTGGAGTTTCTAGGTAGCTGGGAAAAGTACTTACCATTAGTAGAATTTGCCTACAATAACAGTTTTCAGCCAAGCTTGAAAATGGTGCCTTACGAGGCATTGTATTGGCGTAAGTGTCGAATGCCTTTATATTGGACTGAACTCAGAGAGAATCATATTCACGAGGTCGATCTGGTCAGAGAAATCGAAGAGAAAGTAAAAGTGATACGTGATTGTTTAAAAGCTACTTTAGGTAGACAAAAGTCCTATGCGGATTTGAAACGGAGAGTGATTGAGTTTCAAGTTGGTGATAAGGTATTTTTAAAAGTGTTACCATGGAAAAAAGTTCTCAGATTTGGTCAGAAAGGCAAATTAAGTCTGCGCTTTATCGGACCGTATGAGATTATCGAGAGGATAGGGCCGGTAGCTTATCATTTGGCTTTGCCATCTGAGTTGGAAAAGATTCATGATGTTTCCCACGTGTCTATGTTATGTCGCTACCGATCAGACCCTTTGCATGTGATTGTACCATCAGAGGTAGAAATTCAACCGGACATGACTTATGGCGAAGAGCCGGTTAAGATTTTGGCACGAGAAGTCAAACAGTTGAGAAACAAAAGTATAGCCCTTGTGGAAGTACTATGGCAAAGACATGGGGTAGAAGAGGCTACATGGGATCCTGAGGAGGCTATGAGTGATAAACCGGGAATATAACATATTTTAATCCCACATTTATTATGCTTTTTAGAGTTTTAAGCCTTGTTTTATATAAAAAGGTGCTTGTAATCCTTTCTTTTCATGTCTTATACCAGGAAAGCACCCGAGGACAAAAAGAACGCAAAATGGGCCTAAAACGAAGGAAAAAGGCCTTTCCACGAAATCGACACGGCCTGGACCAAGTACACACGGCCGTGCCTCGACGAACACCTGGAGCACGGCCTCACCACCACCACACACGGCCGTGCCATCAAAGAAATCCAAACACGGTTGGGCCACGAATTGCACGGGCGTGTGACATGGCCGTGCCTCTGACGCTGGAAAGGGTAATTTCTATCGGAAAAGGATACTTAGGGAGAAAGAATCTCATTCCAAGAGCCTATAAATACACCCCAAGTACCACTCTGAAAGGGGGGTCGAAAGCTAGGCCAAGGAGCCAAGCCGAGAGGGTCAGAGTTAGGGAATAACGCGAGGATAGCCAGTCGATTCATCATCAAGAAGCCGGAATTATACTCAAGACGGCGGAATTCTCCTTCAATCCCGACAGGGAGTTTTAAGATTTTTCTTATGTTTTGTTTTATCTTTTCTCTTGTGATGTTTTATTTTTCTTTCATGAACTAAATCCTTCAGATACCTGAAGGGGGACGAAACCTAGACAGATGTTTATTATTTGATTTTTAGATTATATGATAAATTACTTAGTTTGTTCTTAATTATGTTTCTTAATCAATATCGAATGTGCTTAGGTGGAGGAGGAATAGACCCTACATAAGAGTAGATCCACATAATTAAGCTGAGTTGATCGGGCGCCTAGAGATAGGGTTACTTGATTTTGCTGGATTAGAGTGAAACCTAATATGGGAATCCATTGATCGATTTACTGCTTTCCTAGGGGGTTATTATATGCAAACGAGAGTTCCATTAATTAACCTAGGATTAGACGTTATTCACCTTGAGAGAGGGTTTAGCATAGGTTAGGGAGTCTCACGGATCAAGCTAAGTAAAAGAAATCGTATAATTTAAGGTTAAGTAATAAAGTGAAGTTTAGGTGGATTCTTCCCGAGGGTATCATAAAAATCAACTGAGTCTTTTCGAAGTTATTCCCAATTTAGTCTTCTTGTCCTTGTTTCTTTAAGTCTAGTTATCGTGACTACCATCCACAACCAACCTTTATTTTATTTAGGCTAAGTAGTGAAAAGAAAATGAGTATTAGTCAATTTAGTTCCTTTGGGTTCGATATCCGGTCTTGCCTAAACTATACTACTGTCCGATAGGTACACTTGCCTTAACATCGTTGTCAGAGTTAATCTCCAGGTTTGATCGTTCTTTTATAAATATTTAAAACTCTGATTTCACAGCAATTAAGTTTTTGGCGCCGTTGCCGGGGAACTAAAATACTAAGAAAGCTTTATTTTTGTTATTTTAGCCATTATTTTACAATTTGTTTGTTTTTGTTTACTTAGGTTAGAATTTTAATTTTTGAATTTTTTATTATTTATTTTATTATTTTTATTTTATTTTATTTCTTTCTCTTTTCTAGGTACCTCTAGTTTATGACTAGAAGGTATCCGAGAGGACCTTTGGTATACAATAGTGATATCGAAGCAATCGCTCGTAGGAATCGTCGGGAAACCAAGCGAGCCCTAGATTACACAGAAAGAGTGGAAGAAAACAGATCCAATCCTACTGAAGGGATGGACGAACACCACCCACCACTACGCGATGTGGGAGATCAGAATGCTCCACGGACAATGTTTGATTATGCGAAACCGCATTTAACAGGGGAAGAATCTAGTATTGTTAGGCCTGCTATAACTGCTAATACTTTTGAGTTAAAACCTAACACAATACAAATGATTCAACAGTTTGTTCAATTTGATGGTTTGCAGGACGAAGATCCAAACATGCATATAGCTAACTTTTTGGAGTTCTGTGATACATTTAAAATAAATGGCGTTTCTGATGATGCCATTCGTCTTCGGTTATTCCCTTTTTCATTAAGGAATAAAGCAAAACAGTGGTTAAACTCATTACAACGAGGGTCGATCACTACATGGGATCAAATGACCGAAAAGTTTGTAATGAAATATTTCCCACCGGCCAAAATGGCCAAATTACGTAATGATATCTCTTCCTTTGTGCAGATGGATTTAGAAACGCTATACGACGCATGAGAGAGGTTCAAAGATCTCTTGAGAAGATGCCCACATCATGGTTTACCCCTGTGGCTACAAGTCCAAACCTTTTATAATGGAGTAAATCCCTCAACGAGACAACTAATAGATTCAGCCGCCGGTGGAACGTTAAACAACAAGACACCTGAAGCAGCCTACGAGTTCATTGAAGAGATGTCTTTAAACAACTATCAATGGCAAGCTTCGAGAACCAAGCCAACAAAATTGGCAGGAGTCTACAATGTTGACTCCATTACCATGCTATCAACGCAGCTAGAGATGATGAACAAGAAGCTTGATAGTTTGTGTTCTACACAGATACACCCAGTCATGCAGTGCGATGTAGGTGGAACTGTGGCGAATCCTGAGTACCCACCCTATCAACCAGGAGCAGAAGATGAACAGATGAACTATATAGGTAATAATTTTCGTTCTAATAATAATCCTTATAGTAATACTTACAATCCAGGTTGGAGCAACCACCCAAATTTTTTTGGGGAGGACAAGGCAATCAAGGGAATCAAAGACAACAACCCTCCCAAAACTTCCGAAATCAGCCCTATCCACAAGACAAAAAACCCACATTCGAGGAACTCATCCAGGAAGTCGATCAAATAGCTAGAAGAATGAAAGCCGAATGGAAGAAATTGCTAAGACACTCAATAAAGTAAACAAAGCCTTAGAACAACTTGCGAAGATAATGTCTGAACGGCAACAGGGACGGTTACCTAGTAATACCGAAATCAATCCTAAGGAGCAGATACAAGCTATCACACTTCAAGAAAGCAAAGAGTCACCCATTATAATTCCAGAAAGTAAGGTAGACAACGATATAAAAGAGGAAGCACACGAAAAGCCGAAACCTATAGTCAAGGAGTATAAACCTCGAATACCTTATCCCGCGGCATTAAAAACAGACGACTCAGAAGAACAGTTCGGTAAGTTCCTGAAACTTTTAAAGAAATTACATATTAACTTACCACTTCTTGAAGGTCTTTTTCAGATGCCGGATGCACGAAAATTTTTAAGACAGCTCTTGACCAACAAGCGCAAAATAGATGAAGAGCACCACGTGGAACTTAACGCAACATGCTCGGTAATGCTACAAAATAGACTACCACAGAAGCAAAAAGATCCAGGGAGTTTTACAATTCCATGTTTAATTGGTAGTTTAAAAATTGATAATGCGTTAGCTGATTTAGGGGCAAATATAAATGTTATGCCTTATACATTGTTTAAACGATTAGGTTTAGGGAAACCAAAACAAACCAAGGTGAGTATACAATTAGCGGATAAAACTGTTAGAATCCCTAGGGGTATTATAGAAGATGTGCTCGTCAAAATTGATAAATTCGTTTTCCCATTACACTTTGTCGTTTTAGACATGGATGAGGATAATTTAATCACCTTAATCTTAGGAAGACCTTTTCTAGCAACTGCCAGGACTAAAATTGATGTTGCCACAGGAGAACTTATACTTTGTGTAGGTGACGATTCAATTAGTCTTCAAGCCCTCGATTCAGCTAGGTCACCAAAGACTCGAGATAAGCAAGAAAATTCTTTGAATACCCATTTAAACTCACCTTGCTTTTAGGAATCTCCAAAAAAGGGGTCAGTTGAGCAAAATCCTCATTTCAGTGCTAAACAAGAATTAAACCACGAGGAACAAAGAACCCAAATTGATGACCTAGATGAAAGGAAAACACACTTCAAGGAGAAACTAGGGTTACACGTGGAAGACCAGGTAACACAAGCCAACACAGAGCCGGTTCCGCACGAAGCAAAATCAAAGGAACCACCCGAAGAGCTTGTAGGGACGTCAAATCACTATAAAATTAGAGACCAGTTCTTGTTAGAAAAAGACAAGTCCCACGTAACCACTACAAACCTGAAGGAAAAGAGAGAATTGTTTTTAGAGGTACACGATCTCTTCCCACAAGAGAAAGTCGTGGTAAGTACTCAGACATTTGACACTGTTACAATAAACACTCCTCGACTTCAATTTTGTCATAAAACTGAAAACACAGACATGAGGGAAGATATACAAACTTTCAAGCCTCCTTAATTTTCAAATATTATAGAAGTCTAGCTTAAGACTATAAATGAGCGCTTCTCGGGAGGCAACCCGAGTACTAACCTCATTTCTTTTTGCAGTTTTTTGTTATCACTTTTCTTTTTCATTCTTAACTAACCCAAAAGTGCAGAAATCCAGAACACACGGCCTTACACATGGCCGTGTCCATGGCCGTATGGACCACCAAAACTGCCACACTGACGGAACAGGGGCCGTGCAGTCAGCCCAACCACCACTTCGACGTCACAGATCCAACCACTTTTTGGCACGGGCAACGACAGACAAGGCACGGCCGTGGCACAACTCGTGTGAAGCTATTGACTTCCACAACACGGCCAGAACATGCCCATGCCCCAAATCGTGTGAAAACACTGAGGATACTGACTTATCGACCACGGTCAGCACACGCCCGTGTCAAAGAACCGTGCCCAAGCAAGCACGGACGTGGTGAGATCATGCACGGGCAAAGGGAGGCAACACTCCTTACAACACGGCCGTGCGAGGTGGCCGTGTGAGTTGACACGCCCAGGAGCCACGGCCGTGGAAGAGCAGAATTATTGAGCATCTATTTAAACCCTTCACCCCTTCTCTTTCTCATCCGATTTTCTCACTATTTCCTTGAAGTTTCAAACTCTTCCATCTCAAATTCTATCTTTACTAAACCTCTAGATCCTTGAGTAAGCCAAAACACAATGACAAAGAAGCGTAAAAGGCCACATTCCACAAGGAAGAACGATCACTATGAGTTCATGCCGGCAGCTTCGTTCCCACACCGAGCCAAGGATATTTAAGGATACTTAGTTTTGATATTTTCTTTCTTTTTTGCTTCAATTTGCTGCTCTTCTCCTTTATTTTCCTTTTCTAGATTTTTGCACTACTATTTTCGTTTAATTTCATTTTAGTTTTTTAGTTTTAGGTTCGAAAGGCTGCTAGGGAATCACGCCACTTCCGCCTCCTCCACCACATCCTTCTCCCTAGCATTGATTCCTACCTTGCGAACCATCCATCAATAAGGACTCTTCGGTCCATTTATCTTTAAGTTTTGTTTTGTTTATATTTTTGTTTCCTCTTTCTTTATTTTATTTTTACTTAATTATCTGTTTAGTTTCTTTTTCTTAGGTTTTAATAAGTCCTGGCTCTCACGCAACCCACTCCCATACCGACGCCTTCGCCGCAGCGGGAACCACCCACCGCAAGCACCATTCATATCCCAGGGAGTAATCTTTACCCTTCTCTTTTGATTTGTCCCGTAAAAATTCTTATCGAACTTTGTACATTGAGGGCAATGTACATCTTAAGTGTGGGGGGTAAATAGTTATACCCAACTTTTTTCATTATTCTCAAACCCCTGAGGTTAAAAACAGAAAACATAGTACTTAACTTTTATCATTATTCTCAAAACCCTAATTAAATCTTGTTCTTAAAGTAAAAATTGTCATATTACTAATTAGAATGAAATTTTAACCGATTTATGATTTTCATTGTTATGTGTTTGAATAAGTCATAGTTAATTGTACATTGATGATTAGTTTAAGGAATACTAGAGAATCAAGCATCATGAGTCTATTTTTCAAGACAATAAAATTGTTGCTAGGTTGCTGACCTGAAATTAAATTCTACCTTGAAATTTGAAATTTATAAGGATGATATCAAAACACCCGTAATTTTATGTGAGCATTTGAACTTATAGAGCATACATTCTTTTCCATGCTCATTCTTTGATTATGAGTGTGTCAACTATGAACTGTTATTCTAGAACTTGCTTCGTTTATACATGTCGAGACCACAGTTACGATTTGATATGAAGAGATGATAAAGGCACTAGGTTTTAACCCACTAACCCCACTAAATGGCTCACCCTAACAAATTAACCCCTAGTGAACCCCTTTGATCCTAACAACCCTTTTTGTTGACTTAACCGCTAAAATTAACACCTGACCCTTTGTATCTGTTTTCCTTTTTCTTTTGATTAACCCTTAATCAAGTTTTGATTTGATTAGCTACCGAAAATTGATTACTTAGTTTGTTCTTAAAAAAAAATTCAAAGGTTGTTAATTTCTTGCTTAAAAAGAGAGCTTACACAATCAAAAGTAAATCTCCAGAAAAAGCTCTTATTAGTAAAGTTTATTTGATGAAATTTTTAGGAAAATTTTTAGGATAGGTACTTATCAAGTCAATCTCGATTCTAACCCCCTAATTTCAGCCTGTGACCTCACCTTCCACCTTAGCCCCATTACAACACGATCAAAGACCTTTTGATCTAATTATCATCTCGTATTACAGTGGTGGAGATTTGATTTTCAAGCAAGCTTATGGGATTAACTTTTCAGGTTTGACGTATGAGCGATCTTTTCTAACCCTTAAACACTTCTGAGTGATTTAAGTGAACCTTAAGTGAGGATATCAATCCTTGTTGATTTTAGATTGAAAAGGTAGCTGTTTAAGGGAAGGAAAACACCTATATTTTCGAGATATAAAACTCATGACTTGTCTCGTTTGAACCTTTAGGACACTTTGAGTTAAATCCTCCATGTATGAATTATCTGTGAATTAGGATAAGACATTGTCAATAAGGATTATAAATTAAGGAAAAATTTCATTTTAATGGTAAGATGAAAATTTTGCTTGAGGACAAGCAAAAGCTTAAGTGTGGGGGTATTTGATAAACCGGGAATATAACATATTTTAATCCCACATTTATTATGCTTTTTAGATTTTTAAGCCTTGTTTTATATAAAAAGGTGCTTGTAATCCTTTCTTTTCATGTCTTATACCCAGGAAAGCACCCGAGGACAAAAAGAACGCAAAACGGGCCTAAAACGAAGGAAAATGGCCTTTCCACGAAATCGACACGGCCTGGACCAAGTACCACACGGCCGTGCCTCGACGAACACCTAGAGGACGGCCTCACCACCACCACACACGGCCGTGCCATCAAAGAAATCCGAACACAATTGGGCCACAAATTGCACGGGCGTGTGACATGGCCGTGCCTCTGACGCTGGAAAGGGTAATTTCAATCGAAAACGGATACTTAGGGAGAAAGAATCTCATTCCAAGAGCCTATAAATACACCCCAAGTACCACTCTGAAAGGGGGGTCAAAAGCTAGGCCAAGGAGACAAGATGAGAGGGTTAGAGTTAGGGAATAATGCGAGGATAGCCAATCGATTCATCATTAAGAAGCCGAAATTATACTCAAGACGGCGGAATTATCCTTCAATCCCGACAGGGAGTTTTAGGATTTTTCTTATGTTTTGTTTTATCTTTTCTCTTGTGATGTTTTATTTTTCTTTCATGAACTAAATCCTTCAGATACCTGAAGGGGGATGAAACCTAGATAGATGTTTATTATCTGATTTTTAGATTATATGATAAATTACTTAGTTTTTTCTTAATTATGTTTCTTAATCAATATCGAATGTGCTTAGGTGGAGGAGGAATAGACCTTACCTAAGAGTAGATCCACATAATTAAGCGGATTTGATCGGGCGCCTAGAGATAGGGTTACGAGATTTTGCCGGATTAGGGTGAAACCTAATATGGGAATCCATTGATCGATTTACTGCTTTCCTAGGGGGTTATTATAAGCGAACGAGAGTTCCACTAATTAACCTAGGATGAGACATTATTCACCTCGAGAGAGGGTTTAGCATAGGTTAGGGAGTCTCACGGATCAAGCTAAGTAAAAGAAATCGTATAATTTAAGGTTAAGTAATAAAGTGAAGTTTAGGTGGATTCTTCCCGAGGGTATCATAAAAATCAACTGAGTCTTTTCCAAGTTATTCCCAATTTAGTCTTCTTGTCCTTGTTTCTTTCAGTCTAGTTATCGTGACTACCATCCACAACCAACCTTTGTTTTATTTAGGCTAAGTAGTGAAAAGAAAGTGAGTATTAGTCAATTTAGTTCCTTTGGGTTCGATATCCGGTCTTGCCTAAACTATACTACTGTCCGATAGGTACACTTGCCTTAACATCGTTGTCAGAGTTAGTCTCCAGGTTTGATCGTTATTTTATAAATATTTAAAACTCTGATTTCATAGCGATCAATGAGAAAACAATATCCCAACCGTTTTACCTGTAAGATTTTCGGGGACGAAAATCCCTAAGGGGGAGAATTGTAACAGCCCGATTTTGGGGCTAGATGGAACAGTGGTTTTGGAACCACTAATCTGAGGTTGGAGAAATTAGTTTTAATATTATTTTATGTGTTATGACATGTGTCATAACCATTTTTTTAAAAACGGAGGTCGACTTTGGTTTTAAAAATGAAAATAAAATGGGAGTCACCACCAATCCTTTTTGATGAGGTGTGATCGGGTCACCTTATAAAACGCTTTATTTCAAAACATTAATTTTGGCCTGCGAAATCCAAGAAAATGGGTTCGGGAGTCGGTTATGTACGAGGAAGGATTAGCACCCTCGTAATGCCCAAAATTGGTACCTAATGGATAATTTCATGTCTTAATGTCGAAAATTTGAAAAGATTTGAAAGCATGATTTCTTTAAAAATATGAACAATTTGAGTTAAAATTTTGAGATTTCCTTGTTTCGAAAGGATACAAACATCACATCCAGCACGTTAGGACACGATATTTTAAACCCTCATAATTAAAATCATCTCATGATTTACGAAATTTATTAAAAGGATATTTAGTTATTCAGTCAAACGGAAAATCGAAACTCAGCACGTTAGGGCACTATTCCCCGAATTTCTAAATACAAAATATCGATTATTTTAAAACTTGATGTATCGAGGAAAGGTTAATGTGACAAGTAATAATGTGAAAATACGATGTTACATGCGTGAAAATAATGATGATAAAATAATGATATGAAATCCGAATAATATACTAATACGAGTGACACTAATAAATTAATGATAATGATTCCGGAAGAATACAAACATCACATCCAGTACATTAGGACATGATATTTTAAACCCTCGTAATCAAAATCATCTCATGATTTACGAATTTTATTAAAAAGATGTTTAGTTATTTAGTCAAACGGAAAATCGAAACCCAGCACGTTAGGGCACTATTCCCCGAATTTCTAAATGCAAAACATTGCCTTATTTTAAAAACCTTTCGATGAAATATAGTAATTTTACAAAATGTATTTTTATTTAATAATGTAGTATTAAATATAATACTAAATGTAACATCATAATAATTAATTTTCATAAATGAGTGAAGATAGAAGTATATATATGTGAAAACAATGTAAGTATAAATAGATAAATGAAAAATAAATAATAATAGTATTTAACTAAGAAAATGGATATAGATATGAATATGGTAATAATAATAATACTAATATCAATAATAATGGTAAAGAAATAATAGTGACAAAAATAATGTTGATTAATAATACTAATAATAAGTAGTAATAATAATAGATAATAGTAAAATAAATAAAAATAATAAGATAATAATGGTATTAATAATAAAATAATGATAATGGTAAATAATAATAATAATAATAATAATAAGAATAAGAATAAGAATAAAATAACAATAATAGTGATAATAATGGTAATTAATAATAGTCATAATGATAATAATGATAGTAGTTATAATAAAAATGAAAAAAAGAAACAATGGTAAAGTAATAATAATAAGTTTAAGAATAAATAATAATAATAATAATAATAATAATAATAAAATAACAAAAAATTACCAAAAAAGGACTAAATTGGACTTAAAACAAAATTTTGGGGCCAATCTAAAAATAAAAAAAAAAAAGAAAAGGACCCCATTGAGCACGCGAATAACAAGGAGGGACTAAAAGTGAAATTTTCCCTTCTCCTCCAAAACGCGCAGCATAGGGGGACCAAATTGAATACCAAAATAAACTATTGGGCAGAATTTAAAAATAATAAAAATTTGATTATAAAACACTGAAAAAGCGGAAGGGCTAAAAGTGCAATTAGCCTTTCCTTAAAAAAACGCGGATCCTAGGTTCTGGGTCGGGTCAAAATCGGGTCGGCTTAAAACGACGTCATTTTGGGTGTTTAAGGCCAACCCCAAAACGACATCGTTTTGGGAGGCTATCTAAAGCCCAAAATTCCTAAAAAAATTCATTTCATCACTTGTTTAAAATTTTTTTTCCCTAACCCTTTTTTTCCTCTGCAGGTCTGAAGGGCCGGTGAGATTCCGGTGAGTCGCCGCCGCCGGCCACCGTGCACGGTGGTCGGAAATCCAAAAAAATTACCAATTTTCAGCGATTGACAAGGGTAACTTTCTTTTCTCTCTTTTTTATATTATATGTATATATGAAAATAAAAAAAAATAAAAAAATAATATAATAAAATCACCTCTTCGATTTCTGATTTTGGTTATTCCTTTTAGTCTTATGTGTCTATTGCTTTTGATTTGGTATTCGAAGAATGACTCTCTATTTTTTTGGTTTCTATCTCTCGAATCTTTGCGTTAATCTCTATTATTTTGCATTCAAAATCTCTCTGTTTTATTTCCAAAAAAAGCCCCGTTTTTTACAATGAAATTAGATTGGCTTTTATAGCCATTGTTTACAACTTGACTAATATCCTGTCTTTTCTATTTATTGTTGCAGGCGACGGTGCAAGTGGAGGGGCGGTGGCAGCAGGCGATGGCTGGCAGAGGGTCTGACAGTGGAAGACCATAGGTGCGGCGCACCTGGGGTTTTGTTTCTTTTTGGCTTTTTCTGTTTCTGATTTGGGGTATTAGGCTAGGTCTTGTAATTGGGCTGTTGGGTAGGGTTAAATTTGGGTAGGCTATAATTGGGCTTTTGGTCTGTATTGGGCCCCAGACAAAATTTGGGCTCTACAGCATGATTATATGAGTGTATAAAAATTTTGGTGCATTAATTTTAACGATTTCATGCTTAATTGCGAAAAAGAACTAAATCGCATAAAGTATGAAAGTATTCTTCTGCAAGCTAAGGGTGTCAAATAGCCATAGAATATTAAATTGGAGGTCCTTAAAGTGCAATTAGACCCTTAAGATGGAGTGGCCGGCCATAAGGGACAAGAAATGTCAAAATTGGTCAAAGTATGTGAATTAGGTGACTAAATTGAAGGAAATAAATAAAATAAAGAGAAAGATAATATCACCTTTTTCATCAATCGTCTTCCACCGAAAATATCATGTAACACCCCAAACCCGGCCCATTCACTACGACCGAATTTGAAATGCCACTGCGGAAAACGTTCGAAAATATTCTTACTTAAGAGTAAAAATAGTTAAAAATTTGTTTCCTTTAATAAAACCTTTTCGTGACTTAAAATATTCCAGGTAAAAATTAAATTATTATGAAAACACCGGATTCAAAACTTTATTATACACACTTAAGAAAATGAAATCATTTGCAATCAATATTTAAATTGTCAATCCATAATAAATATAATAATTAAACTTAATGAAAAATACTTAAACAACCTTAAATACTTTAATGGGCCTTATTACAATAAAGACTTAATCAAAATACTGAAACTATAAATACTTAATTAATTAAATTATCTTCTGCATGGGCCACCTCGTATCCACTCCAACCCGGTCCGATCATCATATCACCTGTGATGTTTGATAAAATATTTGGGTGAGTCACACGGACTCAGTGTGTAATTAAACCACTGAATTCCACCCACATGTTAACCACATATTAACCCATATATCAGATATCAAGTATCATATTCACATACTACCACATTCTGGGCTTGGCCCATATTCATATCACATTCACATGCAAAGTTATGCAATTATGAAGCCCAACCCAGCCTAGGGTCCATCCTCTACACACCCCCGTATCCAGCCTACCACACACCAGGGGATTATTAAATCACCCTCTCCTTTTAACTCCACAAGGCATTCAGTGCCAACCACGTGCAATTAAGCACAAAATCCACAACGCGACCTCAGTCAGCGCCAATCCACGATGTAGCCGTAGCTAACACCAAAATCACGATGGGACACATAGTCACTCATCAATCCACGATATGGCACATAGCCGATATCAATCACGATGAAGCACAGAGCTACTCATCAAGCCACGCGAACTAAATCGCAATTAATCCACAACGTGACCTCAATCAACGTCAATCCACGATGTAGCTCAAGGCTAACATCAAACCACGTACTCGAAGTACACCCGTACCTTCTTTCATATCCCATCCCATGCATATGCACATGTAATAATGGCATAATAATAATAAATGCATGCACATGTAATTAAGGCAGACAATCATATTTCCATAGGCATGTTTACATTCACATCGGCACTGTCACATTCTTATCAACAGATAATACTAACCTGATAATCGATATACCCCTTTTTAGGGTAATCACCACATAACTGCCACTGCACTGGTTAGCACATAAATCACACATACAAATATAGCAAAACCCGGAAAACGGTGGGTTAATCACACACCTGACTTTCTAGCGAAATTCTGAACTACTCGAATCTAACACGATCTAGAATCCCGATACTCTGCTTACTTGTCGATTAGCCCCTAAAAATCATAATACATAATCGGTCATACCTAAACTTATAAAATGGCCTATGGCCGAATACCACATTAACTCACCTTGAGTAGTCGAATCCAAGAGGCTCTTCTAAGACTCCTTAACGCTGGCACTATTGTTGCTTGTGAAGACTAAATGAGAATAGGTCGGCTCTTTTATGGTGAAGAAGAAAACACAAAAGTAGAGGGAGTTTACTGCCTAGAGGATTCGGCTATGGTTCACCAAAGTATTCCGGCTTTTAAAAGAATTCTTAAAGAAAGGAAGAGAAGAAGGAGTTGAGCAATACGGCAACGGTGGCAAAGGGAAGATTCGGCTAACAAAAATAAAAGAAAGGAATTGGGAAAGGGATATAGATTCGGCCAGAACAAATAGAAAAGAGGAATGAAACATAAGCGGCTTTGCACAAGGGAAAAAGGGCACTAATGGGGAAAAGAAACTAAATTCGCACCCCTATTTATACTACTCAATTTCTGGCACTCCTACCTCCTCTCAAATTCCACTTCCTTCTCCTATAATAACTCTTGAACACATATTCAAAATATATAAAATAAATCTATACTAATCTTCTATTTATCAACTTAAAATAAATCCACCTTAATTAATAGAATAAAAATTATCCATCATTAATCCCTTATCAAACTCCTAAATCATCTCTTATCACCTCTTCAAAAACAAATAAGATAAAATAAAAGCTTTATCTCCTCTTTATCTCTTATCCACATTTAAACTAAATAAAATAACACCTCTATTATCTAAAATAAATAATACAACCATTATCTCTACCTATTCAAAATAAACAAATAAAATAAATCCAACACTTATCCTTACTCCAAATTAATTTCAAAAGGATAAAAGCTTAATCCACTTTCAATTAAAAGTCTAATTGTCGTCCAATGCTTCTCTCTCTCTTGACGCCAAAAGCCAAAATTAAAACACCCAACTGCTGCTCCCATGCCTTGAACCCGGGACCTGTTGGAACCCTCAACTACAGGTAATGTCCCTGCCACTTTGCCAAGGCGCTGACTGTGATATAGTTCACCCTGAACTCCTTTTAACACCTCTTTCCCTAGCTCCCCCTTTCCTAACGCCAAAGCAAAATGAAAACACGCCCATGCCGCCAACGGGATTCGAACCAAGGCCCTTGTTATCGCAAGCCGCATATAGTGCTCCAAGCCACTCTGCCGTGGCGTTTTTTATGACATAAACTCGCCACAACTAATTTTAAAGCCTCTTTATCTTGCTCCCCTCTTAACGCTAAAAGCAAAATTAAAACACCCATTTGCTTTCCACGCTACTCGAACTCCAGACCCTTGTTGGCGTCATTCCCAAGCCTTAAGTGGCGTCCTTAAGCCACTTTACCAAGCCCCCTTTCGTGACCCAAAACACCCACAAATTATTCTTAAGGCCTCCTCAGCCTAATTTCCTCTTTTTACACTTAAATCCAAATTTTTTCCAAAGCTTTCACCCTCATTCTAAAGTTCTAAAAACTCTTAAAACATCTCCAAATACCCTTAAAACCCACTAGCACTTGGGTTATGCTCCAAACGCATAACCCCTAATCTAGGATGTTACAGTTCTACCCTCCTTAAAAATAATTTCGTCCTCGAAATTACTTACTAACGAATAATCGTGACATCCTAACTCACCGCACTACGCTTATGTCAGTGTTTCTCTCGATCTTAACAAATCTAACACATCCCCTAGAACTCATTTCTAACGCTATGCGATTTAATCTGATTAAAAAGTTTTATGCATTAGTATTTGTTCCAATGCTTAACCGCGAACAATTTTATGAAAAGAATTTCTAGAAGTGGTTCTTTCGATCGAACAAAGTTTCAGTTCAAGTTCACTACTCTAATTCGAGAGTCACATTCATTCCTCAATAGAGGCACATTCATTCATCAACAAGAACACATTCATTCAGTGGTATCCACCACACACATTCATCGGACATTTCGCGCCATTTCTATCCTGTGGGTATTTCCGTCATTTGTCTTACGGGGTATTTTGGTAATAAATCGGGATCAATTCAAAATCTTTACAAATCAAAGGTTACTTTAAAATTTTCAAAACTTAAGGGTATTTTGAAAATTTCCAAATCAAAAGTATTATGAAATTTTCGAAATCATCGTTATTTTGGTAATTTTAAGTCGTGGGTATTTTAGTAAATTTCCAATCTGGGTATCTTTACATTTTGCAAAAATAAAATTTTCTGATATCTTTGTAAAGTAAGAAATATTTTAACAAACGTCGAGGGTATTTTTTGAAAATCTTAAAAACTAAGGGTATTTTAGTAATTTACAATACAGGGGCATTTTTGTAATTTTGTAAATCGGAGATATTTTAGAAAAATTTCACAATAATCTTTTACTACAATTAAAAGGGTAATTTAGGGATTTTAAAACTAGGGATTTTATAAAACTGCATGGCTAGTCCCTTTCGGGTTTTAATGATTGGTTTAACCCGTGAATAAGTCCTCTTGGTTAGGGTGAACCGTAGCTATGCACCAGGTAGGATTCCAGCGAAGAGGAGGTGAGTCACTAGGACTGCTTAAGTACCAGGCTCTTCCGGATCCAATCCTAGACATGCGTGCAAATGGTTGCCACACCCTAGCTCGGCGACTTAGTTCACGAGTTTGTTTAATGGTCCTTAAGTCTTATGCACTTGTGTTTGAGTAGCCTAGTCCTGGGGTTCAATAGCCCTAATCTGCTAATCTACGTTCCCATAAAAGCCCATACAGTTCACATGTTTATTTCACTTGTAAGTCGAGGTACTTACCGTGGATCATGGTCGAGATACAGTGCCATGCCGTAATAACTTGAAAAGTTTATGAAAGCCCATACTTTTGAAAAGCCCATCTTTGAAAAAATTATTTTTGGACCCAAAACCCTCAAAGCCGAGTTTTTGAACCAGGCTCGATACTAAATCAGAACACCCCAAACCCGCCCATTCACTACGAATCGAATTTGAAATGCCATCATGCGAACACGTTCAAAAATATTCTTACTTAAGAGTAAAAATAGTTAAAAATTTGTTTCCTTTAATAAAACCTTTTCGTGACTTAAAATATTCCGGTAAAAATTAAATTATTATGAAAACACCGGATTCAAAACTTTATTATACACATTTAAGAAAATGAAATCATTTGCAATCAATATTTAAATTGTCAATCCATAATAAATATAATAATTAAACTTAATGAAAAATACTTAAACAACCTTAAATACTTTAATGGGCCTTATTACAATAAAGACTTAATCAAAATATCAAACTATAAATACTTAATTAATTAAATTATCTTCTCGCATGGGCCACCTCGTATCCACTCCAACCCGGTCCGATCATCATATCACCGCGATGTTTGATAAAATATTTGGGTGAGTCACACGGACTCGAGTGTGTAATTAAACCACCGAATTCCACCCACATGTTAACCACATATTAACCCATATATCGGATATCAAGTATCATATTCACATACTACCACATTCGGGCTTGGCCCATATTCATATCACATTCACATGCAAAGTTATGCAATTATGAAACCCAACCCACCTAGGGTCCATCCTCTACACACCCCGTATCCAAATTTACCACACACCGGGGATTATTAAATCACCCTCTCCTTTTAACTCCACAAGGCATTCAGTGCCAACCACGTGCAATTAAGCACAAAATCCACAACGCGACCTCAGTCAGCGCCAATCCACGATGTAGCCGTAGCTAACACCAAAATCACGATGGGACACATAGTCACTCATCAATCCACGATATGGCACATAGCCGATATCAATCACGATGAAGCACAGAGCTACTCATCAAGCCACGCGAACTAAATCGCAATTAATCCACAACGTGACCTCGATCCAACGCCAATCCACGATGTAGCTCAAGGCTAACATCAAACCACGTACTCGAAGTACACCCGTACCTTCTTTCATATCCCATCCCATGCATATGCACATGTAATAATGGCATAATAATAATAAATGCATGCACATGTAATTAAGGCAGACAATCATATTTCCATAGGCATGTTTACATTCACATCGGCACTGTCACATTCTTATCAACAGATAATACTAACCTGATAATCGATATACCCCTTTTTAGGGTAATCACCACATAACTGCCACTGCACTGGTTAGCACATAAATCACACATACAAATATAGCAAAACCCGGAAAACGGTGGGTTAATCACACACCTAACTTTCTAGCAAAATTTCGAACTACTCGAATCTAACACGATCTAGAATCCCGATACTCTACTTACTTGTCGATTAGCCCCTAAAAATCATAATACACAATCGGTCATACCTAAACTTATAAAATGGCCTATGGCCGAATACCACATTAACTCACCTTGAGTAGTCGAATCCAAGAGGCTCTTCTAAGACTCCTTAACGCTGGCACTATTGTTGCTTGTGAAGACTAAATGAGAATAGGTCGGCTCTTTTATGGTGAAGAAGAAAACACAAAAGTAGAGGGAGTTTACTGCCCTGAGGATTCGGCTATGGTTCACCAAAGTATTTCGGCTTTTAAAAGAATTCTTAAAGAAAGGAAGAGAAGAAGGAGTTGAGCAATACGGCAAGAATCGTGGCAAAGGGAAGATTCGGCTAACAAAAATAAAAGAAAGGAATTGGGAAAGGGATATAGATTCGGCCAAGAACAAATAGAAAAGAGGAATGAAACATAGCGGCTTTGCACAAGGGAAAAGGGCACTAATGGGGAAAAGAAACTAAATTCGCACCCCTATTTATACTACTCAATTTCGACACTCCTACCTCCTCTCAAATTCCACTTCCTTCTCCTATAATAACTCTTGAACACATATTCAAAATATATAAAATAAATCTATACTAATCTTCTATTTATCAACTTAAAATAAATCCACCTTAATTAATAGAATAAAAATTATCCATCATTAATCCCTTATCAAACTCCTAAATCATCTCTTATCACCTCTTAAAAACAAATAAGATAAAATAAAAGCTTTATCTCCTCTTTATCTCTTATCCACATTTAAACTAAATAAAATAACACCTCTATTATCTAAAATAAATAATACAACCATTATCTCTACTGTTCAAAATAAACAAATAAAATAAATCCAACACTTATCCTTACTCCAAATAAATTTCAAAAGGATAAAAAGCTTAATCCACTTTCAATTAAAAGTCTAATTGCCGTCCAATGCTTCTCTCTCTCTTGGCCTTAAAAGCCAAAATTAAAACACCCAACCTTTGCTCCCATGCCTTGAACCCGGGACTGTTGGAACCTCAACTACTGTAACGTCCCCGCCACTTTGCCAAGGCGCCGATCGTGATATAGTTCACCCCGAACTCCTTTTAACACCTCTTTCCCTAGCTTCCCTTTCCTAACGCCAAAGCAAAATGAAAACACGCCCATGCCGCCAACGGATTCGAACCAAGGCCCTTGTTGCCGCAAGCCGCATATAGCGCTCCAAGCCACTCTGCTGTGGGCATTTTTATGACATAAACTCGCCACAACTAATTTTAAAGCCTCTTTATCTTGCTCCCCTCTTAACGCTAAAAGCAAAATTAAAACACCCATTTGCTTTCCACGCTACTCGAACTCTGCACCCTTGTTGGCGTCATTCCCGTGCCTTAAGTGGCGTCCTTAAGCCACTTTACCAAGCCCCTTTCGTGACCCAAAACGCCCACAAATTATTCTTAAGGCCTCCTCAGCCTAATTTCCTCTTTTTACACTTAAATCCAAAATTTTTCCAAAGCTTTCACCCTCATTCTAAAGTTCTAAAAACTCTTAAAACATCTCCAAATACCCTTAAAACCCACTAGCACTTAGGTTATGCTCCAAATGCATAACCCCTAATCTAGGATGTTACATATCAGCCAAGGAGGGGTTTTGGAAGCCTAAAATTTTCAGAAACTTCTCATCCTTGAGATTAAGTGATTTTGGTGGTCTTTCTTGATAATTTTTGTACTTTTGCATGATCTAGCTAATGAGGGGACTATTTTGCAAAATGGTTAAAAGTCTAGGGTCTTCCCATGTGAGCATTTATGTTATTTGCTGAATTTTTATGGAAGAAAATGAATCTTAGTTGTTAAATAAACAACTTTTGTGAAAGGGGTTTCCATGAAAACCCCTAAAAGGACCTTTTTGTAAAGGTTATAAATAGTTGGTAAATGTGTGAAATAATTGGTATTGTGAGTTGCTATAAGAGTAATAAATGTTCAGCTAGGCTTGTTAAAGGAGGAAATTTCATTAGAATCGATTTACGAGCCTAGGGGCAAAATCATAATTTTATAAAAGATTAGGGGCAAAATCGTAATTTTTGCCAAAGTATGATTCATGAGTTATTTTAATCAATGTGATCATTAAATAAGTGAAATTGTCATTATAGATCAAGAAACACGAAGTCCGGACCAAAACCGAGGAAAAAATAAAGTGGTGGACTAAATCGAACAACTATACATATTTTGGTATCGAGGTAAGTTTGTGTTAAATTAAAGCTACATAATGATATTATGTTTTTAATTGCTCGATATCATGAGAAATGTATATTATTTCTATGAAATTGATTAATGATGCCTCGATGAAAGTATAATGAAATTACGTAAAGTTGAAGTCCCGGTTGAACATTAGGAATAGCAAGGATACCATTGTCATAACATGAGATAAAGAAGGTCCCGTATAAGACCATGTCTGGGGCACGGCATCGGCACCAAAGGGAGATCTCGTGTAAGACCATATCTGGGATATGGCATCGACATCGATATGAGATCCCGTATAAGACCATATCTGGGATGTGGCATCGACATCAAGATGTGATTCCATGTAAGACCATATCTGGGATATGGCATTGGCATCGTGTTACATGTATGATGAGATTGAGTATCCTTCGATATTCCAAGTAATTCAATGAGTAAGGAACTAAGTTTATGTTAAAGGTAGCAAAGAGCTAAGTCTATGTTCAAGAGAATAAAAGTGCTAAAGTTATGTGATGAAGTGATACAGGTACCCATGAGTAACTTACGAGTAATGAATGCAAAATGTGATATGTGATTCGGTAAGAGTAAGCATGAGTAAGTTATGTTGATGTACTTGAGAACTTGTGTATTATTTAGGGCGATGAATGGATGTTATCATGAACCTTTATGTTGCTATTTATTTCATGCAAACTTACTAAGCTTTATGCTTCCCCTCTCTTTTCCCTATTCATTGTAGTATCGCCAAGCTAGCTCGGGGATCGAAGGAAGTCGAAGTTTGATTTACACTATCAACTATTCTTTTGGTATAGTAAAGTTGATTAATTTTGGTTATGGCATGTATAAGAAGTTGGTTTTTTTGTGATATGTCATATTTGTTAGCCAATGTGTTGGCTATTAATGCTACTCATTCATTTTGTAAATGGCCATTGGAATTGGCCAATACTTGTTAAGTTTTTATATAATCAATGATGATGAAATTCATGAAATACAAATTGTGAAATTGAATGAGTTATGAATGAAGTATGTGCATGATGAAGTAGGTTGATAATAAGATGTGGATGTTTTGTTTTTAGATACTAAATGTGCCTTATTGTCACGTTGTGTGTTGCATTGAAATGGTATAAGTGTGGTTGCTTTTAGGGTGGCAATTTGCTTGGTAGATAGCCTTATAGTGGTCCACACGGGTAGGCACACAGGCGTGTGTCTAGGCCGTATGTAACACACGGTCAGCCCCATGGGTGTGTGCCCGGGCCGTGTGAAGTCGTCACCTAAATTTAGGAATTTAATTCGCCACACGGTGTAAGGACACGGGCGTGTGCCTTGGCCATGTGAATTTAATAGGTTGATGACGTCAGAAACAGAATGTCAAGGTTTTTGCACACGGGCTATGACACGGGCGTGTCTAGGCCGTGTAAAGGACACGGGCCATGGACACGGGCGTGTGTCCATCCGTATGAAAACCTCTGTAGGTTCGAAATGAAAAATAAAATTCACACGGACTAGGGACATGGGCGTGTGTGACCACACAGCCTGCCTACACGGGCGTGTCCCTCATCACACGGGCGTGTGGCCCTGTTTTAAGCAAAAGGTTTTTTAGTGTTCAAAAGTTTCCGGTTTAGTCCCGAACCATTCCGTATATATGTTTAGGGTCTCGTGGACCTATAATAGGGATGTTATGATCTCGAATGAGAAGTTTTAAGTCGAAATGAAATTGTATGTCTCGATGTTGTATGTTTGAGCAAGTTAAGTAAAATAATGCCTCATACTCGGTTCTGATGTCGGATACGAGTAAGGGGTGTTACAAGAAAGTCTTGGTAGAACGCGCCACAAGGGTCACACAGAACTTGCCACACGGGACATTACATAGAGTACGCTGTCAATGCATTCCTTTTAGAGTCTGCCACGAAGGCATTGTTTTCGTAGCATGTTTACGATATGGATTTTCCTAGACTCACATTTCGTAAGGTTTGCCCATCATCGTCTTGGGGCACGAAGAGAACCTCTTCTGGTAATTGTCATTCATAATTCCTTTTTAGAGGGTACCATACATGTAAGGTTACCAGTCCAGGTTAAACCTTTAAAACAACAATAGATTACCGGTCTAGGCTAAATCTATGTCACATGTATCTTTGAGTCTTCAACAAATACTGGAGCTTAGTTTCTAACCAGAATCGCATCTGTAACACCCTTAACCCGTAATCGTCACCGAAATAGGGTTAAGAGGTATTACTAGACAAATAGAGACATTTACAGACATTTCATAATATTATTTAACGAATCCAATCAAAGTGTACCTTAAATAGGTCTACGAGACCTTAAACATGCTTTAGAAAAGGGTCGGGACTAAACCGAACATATATGGAGATTCTCAGAAATTTAAAAATTTTTCTAAGTTACAGAGGTCACACGCCCGTGTGGGCAGGCCGTGTGCCTCCCACGGCCTCAGACACGCCCGTGTGTCTAAGCCGTGTCAAAATAGGGCATACATGCTGACTTGTCCACACGGTCGTGGACTCGCCCGTGTGCCTCACCTGTGGTCTCTACTGACTTGCACCACACGGCCAGTCACACGCCCATGTGTCTAGCCCTGTGGTCGAGTCTGACTTGTTTTGAAATACAACCACGAGGGACATGGTCAAGCCACACACTGGTGTGCTCAACCATGTGGGCAATTATAGGCCATTTTCAAGGCCAAAATGCCACCCACGCTTTGGGCTATCCCTACAAGCATCATACCAATTCAATTCATGCCAAAATAACCAACTTTTCCAAGTATTCAAAAGCATTTCAAGCACACCATCTTATGCAACAATTAACTCAATATATTCACAATCATCTCCAAGTATAATTCTTCACAAACATACCATTTCATTATAACAATCATTCATCAAACATATGCTTACTTTGCATCAACAAGCTTACCATTATTATGACCAATTCACTAGCCATTAACCATACCAAACAAAGCATCATAAGAAATGACTATTCATTCATAACACAACCATTTATCTAGCCATATCACATGGCTATGTACATATCTCAAACATATTCCAAAATAACTAGTCTATACATGCCATATTTAACTATATACACTTTTAAAAGCACCAAAGTAGAGATTGATAGTGTGGTGATGATCCTCGATGATTCCCAAGCCTTTCATAGCTTCGACGGTCTATAAAAAAAAGCAAACTCACACAAAGTAAGCTTTTAAAAGCTTAGTAAGCCATATACAAATAAATCTAACATATAATGCACATAATCAATTTAATACAATATCATTTATGCTTCTCAATTGCAAATTCATAACATTTTCTTTGGCTAACTCATTTAGCCATTACTTATCAACCATCTTATCTCCAACTATCTCATTTGCTCATATCACATTCATACATATTTCATATTTTAGCTCATTAAATCTATGCACATAATTCTCTTTTACAAGTTCACATATATTTACCTTTCATGCTTAAACAAAGCATACACATCAAACGTACCTGAAATGCTTACACATTTCACATAGTTTTTTGTTTCTCAGATTTGCCTGTTGAACCATTCGGAATCAAATAGGATACTCAGAATACTCAGAATAATCATACAATGCCAACGTCCCAGACGTGGTCTTACATGTAACCAAATATCGATGCCACTGTCCCAGACAGGGTTTTACACGAATCAAATACGATGCCAATGTCCCAGACATGGTCTTACACGTAAATCTCAAATCGATGCCAACATTTCATACGTGGTCTTACACGATATCACATATCAAAAACCTATGTCATGACATATGTAATCCTATCTATTCCTAGGTTCGTACGGGACTTCTCGGACATTGATACATTGTCGATACTTCCTCAGATTCATATATTTATCAACTCGTACACATTCATCACAATGAAATTTCATATGAACATAAATAAATCAATACAAATACATTTATTTGTATATAGACTTACCTCGGACGTAACAGTCTGGTTTAGACCCTAGTCGGAAAAGTGGTTTCAGGACCACAAATTCGAGTTAGAAAATTATTTTAATATTATTTTTCGTGCCTATGATACGTGATTAAGCATGTGTGAAATTTCTATGAATTAATTCGTCTGTTTGTGTTCTTAATTAGGGGAAATGATTAAATTGCATTGAATGCAAAATTAGCATGCCACATATTAAAACACTTGTGTGTCATGTCTTTATAAATGTGAGGTCCTTATAAAGCAATTGAACCTTTTGAAAGATGGATGGACATTAATGCCTAAAGTTGGTGGAATTTATAATGTATTAATAAAGGCTAAAATTGTAAAATAGTAAATATGTTATATTAAATAAAACCATAGCATAAAATATGGTCACTTTTACTCATCTTCCACTGAATATTAGAGAAAGAAGAAAGGTTTAAGTTCTTTTGATTTTCGGCACACCTGTTGGCTTGATTAAGGTATGATTTTGACTCGATTTTTGATAATTTTTACGTTTTTGTAATCGTTGCTTTGTGTTCTTCAAAACCCATGTCTTAATTTTGTGAATTGATGAATATTTTGAAATGTGCCATTGATGAACACATGAGTTTTGTGATGTTTGATGGTGAATAATGAAAGATAGGTGATAGATTAACATAGTTTGTCTTTAAATTTTTGATGAAATTGAGTATTTTGGATTAAATTGAGAAAATAAATTTTTGAGGGACTAAAATGTGAAATAAATGAAATGTATGGACTTGTATGAACATAGGTAAAATTCGGCTAGGCATGGGTAATATGGAATTTGATGTATTTTGTGATTTTGTGAAATAGGGACTAAACTGTCAAAATGTGAAAATGTGAGGGCTAATTTGTAAATTGCTCTAAATATGTGTTTTTGGATTGAATTGAATGAGTTGTTGAATAAATGAATTAAATTTTAATATGTATAGATCAAGAACCCAAAAAAACGGATTTAGATTGCGGAAAGTTTAAAGTGATCGAGTAGTCGAAATCGCTCGTTCATTCCAAATCCGAGGTAAGTCGATATACAAATAAATGTATTTGATTTGAGCTATTTATGCATTTATGAAATTTAGATGGCTATGAAAAATACTCGAGATGGAATGTATGTGAAATCCAAGGATATATCGACAAGTTATAAATGTTCGAGAAGTCCCGTACGAACCTAGGAATAGACAGGATAACGTATGTCATGACTTAGGTGTTCGATATGTGATATCATGTAAGACCATGTCTGGGACGTTGGCGTTGATTTGAGATTTCGTGTAAGACCACGTCTGGGACATTGGCATCGATATAAGATTCACGTGTAAGACCATGTCTAGGACATTGGCATCGTATTTGATTCGTGTAAGACACTATCTGGGACAGTGGCATCGATATCTGAGTCAATGTAAGACCTTGTTTGGGACGTTGGCATTGTACGACTATTCCGAGCATTCTGAATATCCTATTAGATTCTGAATGATTCAACTGGCAAGTCTGATATGCGAATGACTACGAGAAATGTATAATGATTCAGGTATGTTCTAAAAGTACACAATGTATGTGTATAGAAGATAAGTATACTATGAACTTACCTAGATGGATTATGTGTATGGAATTGATGAAGTGAGACATGGTATATGAATGAATATGCTATGATCTATTGATTTATTTGGTGATATGCAAGCTAGTAAGTAAATGGCTAATTCAATGAGCCAAGAAGAATTATGAATGTGCAAATGAGCTATTAATAATTTTGTATTGATATGAATATGTGCATTTTTTATGCTAAGTTTATTTGTATATGGCTTACTAAGCTTTTGAAAGCTTACTTCGTGTGTGTTTATTCTATTGTATAGATCGTTAAAGCTACTAGAGGCTCGAGGACCGTCGAGGATCGTCATCATACTACCCAAACTCATTTTGGTACCTTTTGGAAATGTATATACTAATTATGGCATGTATAGGCTAGTCACTTTAGCTTATGCTTGAGATGTGTATATATAGCCATGTGATATGGCTAGGTATTTGATTAAGATGTGAAAGAGTAAACATGCTATATGATGCTTGATTTTGGTATGGATTCATGGTTTTGATATGGTCATATGAATAGTAAGTAAATTGATGCATAGTTAGCATACTATTGATGGTAAGTTGGGATGGATTATACTTTGTATATTCTTGTGAAATGGTGAACCAAATGGCTTGTAAGTTAACATGCTTAGAGATGAGATTGAATATGATGAAATGATGCACATTTGTGAAGTGTTTTGGTTGCCAATTATGTTTGGAATATGCTTGCATATGCTTGTAGGGATAGCCCAATGTGTGGGTGGCAATTTGGCCTTAAAAAATCCTATAATTGTTCACATGGTTGAGCACACGGGCGTGTGGCTCGACCGTGTCCCTCGTGGTTGAAATTCAAAACAAGTCAGGATCGACCACGGGCTGGATACACGGGCGTGTCCACAACCGTGTGGACAAGTCTGTATGTATGCCCTATTTTGACACGGCTTAGACACACGGCGTGTGTCCTCTATAACTTAGAAAAATTTTTAAATTTGAGATTTTCAGTATGTGTTCGGTTTAGTCCTGACCCTATTCTAAAGCATGTTTAAGGTCTCGTTGACCTATTAAAGGGACTCTTTGATTGCATTTGATGAATTATATCATGAAATGTCCGAAAAAGATTTCGTATGCCCGGTAATGCCTCTTAACCCTAATCTGAAGATGGATACGGGTTAGGGGTGTTACATTTGATTGGTATCAGAGCTACGGTTTAGTCGATTCTAGGACTAACGTAGCGCTTATGAGTCTAGCTATACATGCCATATATATGAACTGTGATAGTGTGATGAATCCTTACGCGAAAAATGTGTTTATCGTATAGTAATGGATACCGAAAGAGCCGTAGTTGACGATGTAGAAAGCAATGCGCCTGCTCCTGCTCAAGGGACAGCGCCATCTGATTCGAGACCGGCTATGAGTGGTCAAGAGGGAGAAACTAAACAAGCTTTCTTCAAAATGATGAATGAATGGTTCAGTGAATATGTTAGAAATAATCCGACTGTTTCACATCCTCCGCCCCTGACTAATCCCCCTTAGAATTTAGATGTGCCTCCGATTATGAATCTAAATCTATTGCATAAGCCTCCGGTTGACAAAACTCGTAAGTTTGGGGCTGAAGAGTTCAGGGCCACCAATGATGACGATGCTGAAAAAGCCGAGTTTTGGTTAGAAAGCACTATCCGAGTATTTGATGAAATGTCACTGAATCCCAAGGAATGCATAAAGTGTGTTGTTTCCTTGCTACGTGACGCAGCTTATCAGTGGTGGAAGACTTTGATTTCTGTGGTTCCAAAGGAATGGGTCAATTGGGATTTCTTTTAATCCGAGTTTCAAAAGAAATATATTAGTCAGAGATTTATTGATCAGAAACAGAATGAATTTCTAGAGTTGAAACAGGGTAAGAATACTGTGACCGAGTATGAAAGAGAGTTGTTCGTAGTACTTGTTGATCGAGCGTGCAAAGCTGAGGCACTCGGGAAAGATAAAAGAAAAGGTGAATCTAAAGTCAGAGATGTGAGAAAGAGATTTTCGAGTGAATCATTTCAGTCTACTTCAAAGAAATTCAGAGATGAGCATAGCCATTCCAGAACTTATTTGGGACTTTTGAATCCGAGAGATCAAGCTAGATCACAGTCGAATTCTAAAGCTCTAGTTACATCAATAGCTAGTGTGGGAAATGTATGATCCGAGCGACCTGAATGTAAGCATTATGGTAAACGACCTCCTGGTAGTTGGAGATTGAATGATCGAGCCTGTTTCAAATGTGGATCATTAGATCATTTCATCCGAGATTGCCCAGAGTCTATCAAGCAAAAGATTGTTCAGAATCTGAGATCTGATAATACTTCAGCGAGAGGTAGACCTTCCCAAAATACAAGGAATGTTAGTGATATTCAGAGAGCTACAAAAGACTCAGTTGTAAGATCTGAAGCCAGAGCACCTGCCAGAGCATATTCCATCCGAGCTCGTGAGAAAGCTTTATCTCTGGATGCTATAACGGGTACATTTACTCTTTATGATACTTCTGTGATTGCATTGATAGACCCAGGTTCCATTCATTCGTATATATGCATGAACTTAGTATCCAGTAAGACTTTGCCTGTAGAGTCTACAGAATTTGTTATTAGAGTATCGAACCCCTTAGGTAAAAGTGTTCTGGTTGAGAAAGTATGCAAGAATTGTTCGTTGATGTTTAGAGATGTTTGTTTTCCGGCTGATCTGATGCTATTACCATTTGATGAGTTTGATATAATTTTGGGTATGGACTGGTTAACAATGCATGATGCTGTGGTGAATTGCAAGGGAAAGACTATTGATTTGAGATGCCAGAACGATGAAATAGTTCGGATGGAGTCTAACGATTTGAATGGATTATCGGCTGTGATATTAGTGATGAAAGCTCAGAGTTATGTGAAAAAGGGTTATGAAGCTTATTTTGCTTATGTAATTGATCGCTGTAAATCAGAGCTTTAAAATTTATAATGAATATGATCGAACCTGGAAACTAACTTTGACAACGATTAAAGGCAAGTGTACCTATCGAACAGTAGTATAGCTTAAGCAAGACCGGATATCGAACCCAAAGGAACTAAGAGTACTAATACTAACTTTCTTTTTATTATTTAGCTTTAAAAATAGAGTGAAGTTGCTTTAAACTATATTGACGAAGACTAAACTAAGGACACAAAGACAAAAAGGACGAATAGGTAAATAGCTTTGAAGGAAAAACTCAGTTGATTACGATGATACCCTCAGGAAGAATCCACCTAGACTTCACTTATTATCTAACCCTAAATTGTATGATTTCTTTACTTAGCTTGATCCGTGAGACTCCCTAACCTATATTAAACCCTCTCTCGAGGCGAATAACGTCTAACCCTAGGTTAATTAGTGGAACTCTCGTTTGCTTATAATAACCCCCTAGGATAGCAGTAAATCGATCAATGGACTCCCATATTAGGTTTCACCCTAATCCGGAAAAATCTCGTAACCCTATCTCTAGGCGTTCGATCTACTCCACTTAATTATGTTAGATCTACTCTCAAGTAGGGTCTATTCCTCCTCCACCTAAGCACATTAGATTTGGATTAAGCAACATAATTAAGAACAAACTAAGGAATTATCATATAACTTAGAAATCAAATAACAAAATTCATCTAGGTTTCATCCCCTTCAGGTATCTGAAGGATTTAGTTCATAGAGTAAAAAGAAAACATCTCAAGAGAAAAGATAAAACAAAACATAAGAAATCCCTAAAACTCCCTGAAAGAATTGAAGGAGAATTCCACCGTCTTGAGTATAATTCCGGCTTCTTGGGATGGATCAACTGGCTATCCACGCGTTATTCCCTAACTCTGACCTTCTTGGCTTGGCTCCTTGGCCTAGCTTTGACATCAATTTCGGCTTTTGCCGAACTCCCTTTTCAAGTTGCCCCCTTGGATGTTTATATAGACTTTGAGATGCCTTACTTGGCCCCTAAGTATCCTAATTTAAGTAGAATTCCTAATAGGGTGTTTGAATAGGCTTTGGAATGTGTTTCTTTGCCTCCAAGCATCCTTTCTCGAATGAAATTGCTCTTTCCAGTAACAGGGACACGGCCATGGCACACGCTCGTGTGAATCGTGGCCAGGCCGTGTTCGAATTTCTAACTTGAGGCACGGCCATGTGAGGCGGGGTTGAGGCCATGCTCTAGGTGATTGGCGAGGCACGGCCGTGTGTGATTTGGGCCAGGCCGTGTCGATTTCTCTCTTGGCCCAATTTGGTCCGTTTTAAGTCTGTTTATTGTTCTTTTCATCCTTGGGTGCTTTCCTAGGTATAAGACATGAAAAGAAAAGATTAAAAGCACCTTTTTACATAAATCGAGGCTTAATTCATCCAAAAGCATACTAAATGTGGGCTTAAAATATGTTGCTTTTACGGTTTATCAGTAATTGACTCAAAAGTATCTGAAAAGAAAGTTGAATTTGTGCCAGTTGTTTGTGAGTTCCCTGATGTATTTCCTGAAGAATTACCGGGATTACCTCCGATACGTGAAGTTGAATTCGGTATTGATCTGTTGCCTGGTACGACTCCTATTTCGATAGCTCCGTATAGAATGGCACCAACAGAGCTGAAAGAGTTAAAATCACAATTACAAGAGTTGACTGACAAAGAATTTGCTAAACCGAGTTTCTTACCTTGGGGTGCTCCCGTTCTGTTTGTGAAAAAGAAAGATGGCATGATGAGAATGTGCATAGATTATCGTCAGTTGAACAAAGTGACTATAAAGAAAAAAATCCATTTCCCAAAATCGATGATTTGTTTGATCAACTAAAAGGAGCCACTGTGTTTTCAAAGATAGATTTGAGATCGGGATACTACCAGTTGCGAGTAAAAGATTCAGGTATTTTGAAAACTACTTTCAGAACGAGGTACGGGCATTATGAGTTTTTGGTTATGCCTTTCGGACTCACTAATGCACCTGCTATTTTCATGGATTTGATGAATCGAATTTTCAGACAGTATCTAGATCAGTTTGTGGTAGTATTAATGGATGATATTCTGATCTACTCCCGTGATGAAACCGAGCATACCGAACATCTGAGACTTGTGTTACAGACTTTGCGAGACAAACAGTTGTATCCAAAGTTCAGTAAATGTGAGTTCTGCTTACGTGAAGTCAGTTTTCTAGGCCATGTTGTATCAGCATCAGGTATTCGAGTTGATCTGAGTAAAATTTTAGATATACTTGATTGGAAACCTCCGAGAAATGTCTCTGAAGTTTAAAGCTTTCTGGGACTTGCTAGTTATTACAGACAGTTTGTGAAAGGTTTCTCTATGATCGCGACACCGATGACGAAGCTGTTACAGAAAGATGTTAAGTTTGAGTGGTCAGAAAAGTGTCAAAAGAGTTTCGATCAGTTGAAAGCTCTTTTAATCGAAGCTCTAGTGTTAGTTCAGCCAGAATCGGGTAAAGAATTTGTCCTTTACATTAATGCATGTTTGAGCGGTCTGGGTTGTGTTTTGATGCAGGAAGGCAAAGTCATAGCTTATGCCTCAAGACAGCTGAAGCCGCTTGGAACTATCCGGCACATGATTTGGAATTAGCAGCTATTGTCTTCGCATTGAAGATTTGGCGTCACTATCTGTTCGGTGGGAAATGTCATGTTTACTCTGATCATAAAAGTCTGAAGTATTTGATGATTCAGAAAGATCTGAATTTGAGACAACACCGATGGTTAGAGTTGTTAAAAGACTACGAGCTAGTGATTGACTATCATTTGGGAAAGGCTAATATTGTTGCTGATGCTTTAAGTCGAAAATCATTATTTTCTTTACGTGCAATGAATGCGCATATGGTTATATCTGATGATGGTTCGATAATAGCTGAATTAAAAGCAAGACCGTTATTTGTTCAACAAATTTGTGATGCTCAGAAAGTTGATAATGATCTGATAGCAAAGCGAGTTTAGTGTGAAACGAATGTTGAATCTGAATTCCAAGTTGATGAAAATGGTTGCTTGAGATTCAGAAACTGAATATGTGTACCGAGAAACTCAGAGTTAATTCAGATGATTTTGAACGAAGCTCACAGTAGTCGGTTATCTGTTCATCCGGGTTGCACAAAAATGTACAATGATCTGAAATAGTTCTATTGGTGGCCTGGTATGAAACGAGACATATCTGACTTTGTTTCGAAATTCTTAGTCTGTCAACAAGTAAAAGCTGAGCATCAGGTACCTTCTGGGTTACTTCAGCCGATTATGATACCCGAGTGGAAATGGAACAGAGTCACGATGGATTTTGTATCTGTTTTACCGTTGACACCGAGCAAGAAAGATGCAATCTAGGTTATTGTGGATAGATTGACTAAATCTGCTCATTTTGTTTCGATTCGCATAGATTATTCACTTGATAAATTGGCTGAATTATATGTTTCTCAGATTGTGAGATTACATGGTGTACCTATTTCTATTGTTTCAGATCGAGACCCGAGGTTCACATCGCGGTTTTGGAAGAAATTGCAAGATGCTTTAGGTACAAAACTACACTTTAGCATGGCTTTTCATCCGTAAACAGATGGTCAATCCAAACGAATCATTCAGGTACTTGAGGATATGTTGAGATGTTGCATTCTCGAGTTCGAAGGTACGTGAGAACGATACTTACCTTTGATTGAATTTTTTTTATAATAATAGCTTTCAATCTAGTATCAAAATGGCACCTTGCGAGGCTTTGTACGGTTGAAAATGTCGTACACCTTTGTATTGGACTGAGCTTAGTGAAAATAAGATATACGGGGTTGACTTGATCAAAGAGACTGAACAGAAGGTGATAGTAATTCAAGACAGTTTGAAAGCTGCATCAGATTGTCAAAAGTCATATACAGATTTAAAATGTAAGGATATTGAGTTTCAGATCAAAGATCAAGTGTTTTTGAAAGTCTCACCGTGGAAGAAAATACTTAGATTCGGTCGTAAAGGCAAGTTAAGTCCGAGATTTATTGGGCTGTATGAGATTATAGAGCGTATCGGGCCGGTTGCTTATAGATTGCAGTTGCCGCCTGAGCTAGAAAATATCCATAATGTATTCTATGTTTCGATGCTCCGTAGATACTGATCCAATCCTTCACATGTGATTAGTCCGACAGAGGTTGAGATTCAGTCTGAATGACATATGAAGAAGAACCGATTCAAATTCTGGCTCGTGAAATTAAAGAATTGAGAAATAAGAAAATTCTGTTAATTAAAGTATTGTGGCAAAAGCACGGTGTTGAGGAGGTAACTTGGGAGTCAGAGGATACAATGAAAGAGCGTTCTCCAAACCTATTCACCGGTAAGATTTTCGGGGACAAAAATACCTAAGGGGGGAGAATTGTAACAGTCCGGTTTAGACCCTAGTCAGAACAGTGGTTTCGAGACCACAAATTTGAGTTAGAAAAATATTTTAATATTATTTTCTGTGCCTATGATACGTGATTAAGCATGTGTGAAATTTCTGTGAATTAATTCGTCTGTTTGTGTGCTTAATTAGGGGAAATGATTAAATTGCATTGAATGCAAAATTAGCATGCCACATATTAAAGCACTTATGTGTCATGTCTTTATAAATATGAGGTCCTTAAAATGCAATTGAACCTTTTGAAAGATGGATGGACATTAATGCCTAAAGTTGGTGGAATTTACAATGTATTAATAAAGGCTAAAATTGTAAAATTGTAAATATGTTATATTAAATAAAACCATAGCATAAAATATGGTCACTTTTACTCATCTTCCATCGAATATTAGAGAAAGAAGAAAGGTTTAAGTTCTTTTGATTTTCGGCACACCTTTTGGCTTGATTAAGGTATGATATTGACTCAGTTTTTGATAATTTCTACGTTTCTGTAATCGTTGCTTTGTGTTATTCAAAACCCATGTCTTAATTTTGTGAATTGATGAATATTTTGAAATGTGCCATTGATGAACACATGAGTTTTGTGATGTTTGATGGTGAATAATGAAAGATATGTGATAGATTAACATAGTCTGTCTTTGAATTTTTGATGAAATTGAGTATTTTGGACTAAATTGAGAAAATAAATTTTTGAGGGACTAAAATGTGAAATAAATGAAATTTATGGACTTGTATGAACATAGGAAAAATTCAGCTAGGCATGGGTAATATGGAATTTGATGTATTTTGTGATTTTGTGAAATAGGGACTAAAATGTCAAATTGTGAAAATGTAAGGGCTAATTTGTAAATTACGCTAAATATGTGTTTTTGGATTGAATTGAATGAGTTGTTGAATAAATGAATTAAATTTGAATATGTATAGTTTAAGAACCGAAGAAAACGAATTTAGATCGCGAAAAGTCTAAAGTGATCGAGTAGTCGAAATCGCTTGTTCATTCCGAGTTTGAGGTAAGTCGATATACAAATAAATGTATTTGATTTGAGCTATTTATGCATTTATGAAATTTAGATGGCTATGAATAATGCTTGAGATGGAATGTATGTGAAATCTGAGGTTATATCGACAAGTTATAAATGTTCGAGAAGTCCCGTACGAACCTAGGAATAGACAGGATAACGTATGTCATGACTTAGTGTCCGATATGTGATATCATGTAAGACCACGTCTGGGACGTTGGCGTTGATTCGAGATTTCGTGTAAGACCACGTCTAGGACGTTGGCATCGATATGAGATTCACGTGTAAGACCATGTCTGGGACATTGGCATCGTATTTGATTAGTGTAAGACCCTGTCTGGGACAGTGGCATCGATATCTGAGTACATGTAAGACCTCGTCTGGGACGTTGGCATTGTATGACTATTCTGAGCATTCTAAATATCCTATTAGATTCTGAACGGTTCAACGGGCAAGTCTGATATGCGAATGACTACGAGAAATGTATAATGATTCAGGTATGTTCGAAAAGTACACCATGTATGTGTATGGAAGGTAAGTATACTATGAACTTACCTAGATGGATTATGTGTATGGAATTGATGAAGTGAGACATGGTATATGAATGAATATGCTATGCTCTATTGATGTATTTGGTGATATGCAAGCTAGTAAGTAAATGGCTAATTCAATAAGCCAAGAAGAATTATGAATGTGCAAATCAGTTATTAATAATTTTGTATTGATATGAATATGTGCATTTTTTATGCTAAGTTTATTTGTATATTGCTTACTAAGCTTTTGAAAGTTTACTTCGTGTGTGTTTATTCTGTTTTATAGATTGTTAAAGCTACGAGAGGCTCGGGGACCGTCGAGGATTGTCATCACACTACCCAAACTCATTTTGGTACCTTTTGGAAATGTATATACTAATTATGGCATGTGTATGCTAGTCACTTTAGCTTATGCTTGAGATGTGTATATATAGCCATGTGATATGGCTAGGTATTTGATTAAGATGTGAAAGAGTAAACATGCTATATGATGCTTGATTTTGGTATGGATTCATGGTTTTTATATGGTCATATGAATGGTAAGTAAATTGATGTATAGTTAGCATACTATTGATGGTAAGATGGGATGGATTATACTTTGTATATTCTTGTGAAATGGTGAACCAAATGGCTTGTAAGTTAGCATGCTTAGAGATGAGATTGAATATGATGAAATGATGCACATTTGTGAAGTGTTTTGGTTGCCAATTATGTTTGGAATATGCTTGTATATGCTTGTAGGGATAGCCCAATGTGTGGGTGGCAATTTGGCCTTGAAAATGACCTATAATTGTTGACACGGTTGAGCACAAGGGCGTGTGGCTTGACCGCGTCCCTTGTGGTTGAAATTCAGAACAAGTCAGGATCGACCATGGGCTGGACACACGGGCGTGTGACTGGCCGTGTGGTGCAAGTCAGGATCGACCACGGGCTAGACACACGAGCGTGTCTGCAGCTGTGTGGACAACTCAGTATGTATGCCCTGTTTTGACACGAATTAAACACACGGGCGTGTGATCTTTGTAACTTAGAAAAATTTTTAAATTTCTGAGAATTTCAGTATGTGTTCGGTTTAGTCCCGACCCTATTCTAAAGCATGTTTAAGTTCTCGTTGACCTATTAAAGGGACTCTTTGATTGCATTTGATGAATTATATCATGAAATGTCCGAAAAAGATTCTGTATGTTCGGTAATGCCTCTTAACCCTAATCCGACGACGGATACGGGTTAGGGGTGTTACATCGGATTTGAGTAAACGAACGGTTTTGACTATTCAATTACTTTCGACTTTCCTCGATCTAAATCTATTTTCTTCGGTTCTTGATCTAAACATATTCAAATTTAACCTATTTATTCACCAAATCATTCAATTCAATTCAAAACACATATTTAGGGTAATTTACAAATTACCCCCACATTTTTACAATTTAGTTCTTATTTCATAAAATCACAAAATACACATAATTTCATATCACCCATGCTTAGCCGAATGTTCACTATGATCATACCAATCCATATATTTTATTTATTTCACAATTTAGTCCTTCAAAATATTATTTTCTCAATTTAGTCCAAATTACTCAAATTCACTAAAAATCCAAAGATAAAACATGTTAATCTAACACTTATATTTCATATTTCATCATCAAACATTACAAAACTCATGAATTCATCAATGGCACATTTCAAAATCATCATCAATTCACAAAATTAAAGCATGGGTTTTGAAGAACACGGAGCAACGATTACAAAAACGTAGAAATTATCAAAAACCGAGTCAAAGCATACCTTGAATCAAGCTAGATTAGTGCCGAAATGTTCAAAGCTCTTAATCCCTAATTTCTTTTCTCAATTTTGGCAATGGATGATATCAATTATGGCCATTTTTTTTGTTTGTTTTATTATATCATTACTTATTTAACTAATTACCAATTTAGCCTTTATAAAATCATTTACATTCCACTAACATATGGCATTTTTGTCCATCCAAAATTCTTTTGGTTTAATAACCATATAAGGACTCCTTGTAATAAAGGCCACAAAAAATAGATACCTTTTCATATGACATGCTAATTTTGCATTTAATGCAATTTAATCCTTTTCTCTAATTAAGCACACAATCGGATAAATTAAATCATGAAACTTTCACACATGCTAATTCATATACTATAAGCACGGAAAAGAATATTTAAATATTTTTTTGAGTCAGATTTGTGGTCCCGAAACCACTATTCCGACTAGGGTCTAATCCGGACTGTTACAGCATCATTCTACTTTTTATTCATGTAATTGTGCAAATAATAACTTTACTTTGCACAATTCTCTTATGTTTTACTCGTTTACTCGATACTCAAGTTCTGTCATTATTTAATCATCTATGCCCACAATTTATATGTAAAAGTCTGAGTAAAGACTCACATTCAAGTTGACTAACTCAATTCTTAATCAGACCATATTTCAATGCATATTCCAACCATATCAACAAGATCACATTTCACAATATACATTCCAAACAAACACATATGTAGTCATGATTAAATATCATAACACTCATGCACAATTCATTACATACTTAGACTTCACAGATTATTATCAAATGCTCATGCTATCATCAACGATCATTCATGTACTTATTCATTTCTTATGGAACTTAGAATATAAAGGACTTATTTAAAAGATTTACAAGAGTCCCCATGAGAAGACTCATATTCAACCAGGCTACTTATTCTTTAACTTAATCTTAACTCAATCCCCATTCCTTCACAAATTTGAATTCACCAGAATTCATATCCCACGCGCATACCTTCATCCCATTATTCACATAAATGTGATTTCTATACTATCCATGATTTTAGATTCATAGTTTAATTAATTTCATATAGATATATTTCAGTACGAATAAAATATATATACAAGGGTCAGTGTAGAAGCTCACTTGATCCTCACCTATTGACATTCAAAACTCCAGATCCAACCATCTGACTAGAAATCACTACTCAAGGAACATAGAAACATCATCAAACCCCATTCACATTCCTTTAACCACTTCTCAAACATGGAAAACCCCGTACAAAGCCCCTTTTTCTTTTAGTCTTAATGTTCAACCAAAACTAACAACGTACTCTTCGAAATTCCACCTACATAAATAAAATACTCACCGGAATATGAAGTAATCTTCTACTTTAGTTCCAATCTTTAGTTTTAGCCCAAAGGTAGCAAACCCTAAATGACTTTTAAAGAAAGTCACAACATCATTTTCAAAGGAAAGAAGAAGATAAAATGT
This sequence comes from Gossypium sturtianum, assembly GCA_025698515.1. Lineage (NCBI taxonomy): Eukaryota > Viridiplantae > Streptophyta > Magnoliopsida > Malvales > Malvaceae > Gossypium > Gossypium sturtianum. Next base: position 31,432,757 of record CM046949.1, read on the forward strand.
CTCATTCTCTCTAACCCATTTAACTAATATTTATTTACAGATATGACCCATGTTCCCATAGAAACTTGACATATGTCACACCCTTAAAAAATATCTCCGGTAATGGTCTATAGCTATAAATGCAAATATAAATAAGAATCCAATATGGACAATACCTAGTTATCCTAACTAGAGGGGTCCTAATTACTATACTCATAATGCAACTAGCATTGTTACTCTAATGACATGGTGTACTATGCCTTTGGCGAGCACTCCTTTCGAAATCATCTCTCCACTAGGTTGTTATCTCATTAAATAGTAATTGGATACTAGGACTTCTCCGTGAAAGTTGTTACATACTCTTAACCACTTAACATAGACTTCTCCTTAATATATGATAGAAGATCAGGAAATTAAATCCTTACTTACTCTCATGGCAATTACTATATATCCACACGTATACACTAAATAACCATTTGGGCGAATCACATTATGCTAAACCAACTTTTTATTGCTATGCATCAAAACTTTAAACTCGCCAGAATTGGGGTGTGATCACTGTAAAATCAGAGTTTTAAATATTTATAAAAGAATGATCAAACCTGGAGACTAACTCTGACAATGATATTAAGGCAAGTGTACCTATCGAACAGTAGTATAGCTTAGGCAAGACCGGATATCGAACCCAAAGGAACTAAAAGTATTAATACTTACTTTCTTTTTATTATTTAGCCTAAATAAGATGAAGGTTGCTTTTAAACTAAATTGATGACAACTAGACTAAAGAAACAAAGACAAAAAGACGAAATTATGGATAACTTGGAAAAGATTCAGTTGATTTTGATGATACCCTCGGGAAGAATCCACCTAGACTTCCCTTTATTATCTAACCCTAAATTATATGATTTCTTTACTTAGCTTGATCCGTGAGACTTCCTAACCTATGCTAAACCCTCTCTCGAGGTGAATAACATCTAATCCTAGGTTAATTAGTGGAACTCTCGTTCGCTTATAATAACCCCCTAGGAAAGCAGTAAATCGATCAATGGATTCCCATATTAGGTTTCACCCTAATCCGGCAAAATCTTGTAACCCTATCTTTAGGCGCCCGATCAACTCCGCTTAATTATGTTAGATCTACTCTTAGATAGGGTCTATTCCTCCTCTACCTAAGAACATTAGATTTGGATTAAGAAACATAATTAAGAACAAACTAAGTAATTTATCATATAACTTAAAAATCAAATAATAAAATCTGTTTAGGTTTCATCCCCCTTCAGGTATCTGAGGGGTTTAGTTCATAATGGAAAAATAAAACATCACAAGAGAAAAGATAAAATAAAACATAAGAAAAATCCTAAAACTCCCTAACGGGATTAAAGAAGAATTCCGCCATCTTGAGTATAACTCCAGCTTCTTGGTGATGAATCAACTGGCTATCCTCGTGTTATTCCCTAACTCTGGCCTTCTCGGCTTGGCTCCTTGGCCTGGCTTTCGCTCCCCTTTCAAGGTGGTACTTGGGGTGTATTTATAGGCTCTTGGAATGCAATTATTTCTCCCTAAGTATTCTTTTCCGACTGAAATTGCTCTTTCCAGCGACAAAGGCACGGCCATGTCACACGCCCGTGCTAATCGAGAACTGACCGTGTTCAGATTTCTGCTTTGGCACGGCCGTGTACGGTGGTGATGAGGCCGTGCTCCAGGTGTTCGTCGAGACACGACCGTGTGGTCCTTGGCCCAGGCCGTGTCAATTTCATGGAAAGGCCTATTTACTTCGTTTTAGGCCCGTTTTGTGTTGTTTTCATCCTCGGGTGCTTTCCTGGGTATAAGACATGAAAAGAAAGGATTAAAAGCACCTTTTTATATAAAACAAGGCTTAAATCTTTAAAAAGCATAATAAATGTGGGATTAAAATATGTTACATTTACAGTTTATCAGGGTGTTAGATACCTCAAATGAACGGTAAGTGGCAAGCTCATTACTTTGGCAAACTAGAATGCGAACTGTGATCGCGGGAAAATGAGAATTGGAATCGTAGAAAATATGCGAGTTGTCTGAAGCTAAACCATGTCTATTTAAAGAACTTGCATGCAAGTTATGTTTCCAGATTATGTTTTCCAAATTTTTAAGAGATTTAGTATTTATTAACATAATATATTTGATGTTTATTAGCATAAAATCTTTGTTATTTCTTTCCATAATTAGGAGTTTTTTCTTGTTATTGACATCCTTCTTTCATTGTTCAAAAACTTAGTGTAATATATGAAACTTTAGCAAACAATTTTGTTGCTAAATTTCTTGTTTCTTCTCTGCAATTCTTCCTTTCTTAGTGTCAAAATTTCAACAATTGGTACCAAAGCTTATGTTCTTAAGGGTTGTTGTTTCTTTCTAGATTAAACATGGTTTCCGTAAGTTTTTGTCCACCTTCTTTGTTCATTTTCAATAGTGAAAACTATTATATATGTGTTGTTAAGATGAAGACCTACTTGCAAGCTTATGACTTGTGGAAGATTTTGAATACTGATATCATGCTCGCACCATTAAAGATAATGCTACAGTCGCACAAATCAAGCACTACAGTAATGAGCGAGCTAAATGATACAATGCAATATCCTGCATATAAAATGGCATCTCGGATGTAATATTCACACGTATTATTGCCTAAGGGACTCCAAAAAAAATCTTAGGATAAGATAAAGGAGAAGTTTCAAGGTTCAAACAAGACTAGACAGCAACAACTCATTAATCTCATGAGAGATTTCAAGAATTTGAATATGAAGGAGGCTGAAATAGTGAAGTAATACGCAAACACGATCATGGCGGTAGTTAATAGCATTAGGTTACTTAGGGAATAGTTCCCAGATAGTAGGGTCGTTGAAAATGTCATAACAACATTCCTAATAGGTATGAATCTAAAATTTCCTCACTTGAAGACTCAAGGGACCTATTAGCCATCTCTCTTCCAGCGTTGATAAATGACATGTATGCTCAATAGCAAAGGAGAGCATCAAGGCGAGAGGAGCACGCAAAAGAAGCTTTGCGAGCCCTAAGTATTAAAGGTGTGAACCCCTAAAAACATAAGGGTAAGAAAGGCTGGACAGAGAAGAAAGAGAAGTCAGTGCAAGATGGTGGAAAGAAGAAATATTCACCATGTTCACACTGCAAGAAAAACCCTCACCCTGAGAAATATTACTAGTTCAGGCCAGATATAAAATGCAAATCATGCAAGTATTGGGACAAATGTAGAAGGTATAGAATAACAAAGGGCGAACCCCCCAACAGAATGTGTAGGCTCAAGCATCTGAGAGAGATCATATTTAAGAGGAGCAGGTGTTCGCAACCACATGTTCTGCATCAAAAAACAAAGTCGCCAAAGGTTGGTTGATTAATAGTGGATGTACCAACCTTTTGACCTCAAACGAAAGCATCTTCAGGATGATTAACAGAAATTGCGATCTTAAGGTGGGAATTGGTAATGAAAAACTCCTAGAAGCTAAGGGCAAAGGCGAAGTGGTGATCAGCTCACCATCAGGTATTAAAGAAATTTTAGATGTTCTCTTAGTACCTGTGATAGATCAGAACCTTCTTAGCATTGGTCATCTACTTCAGAAAAATCAAAATATTGTTTTTAAGAATTATGGTTGCATTATATTTGATTCATTGGAACAGAAGTTGTAACAGTTTCGATTAAAATAAAAGTTTTATGTTAGATTGGAATTTGGCGAACCCAAAAGCCTATACCGGTTCTGTAAATGACGCGAAACTTTGGCACAAAAGACTGGGACATGTGAACTATAAGTCCCTTAGTTGAATGTGTGAGGTAGGTCTGGTTAAAGAAATATTCAGTATTGAGAAGCAAAGTGGCATCTGCGAAGTATGGTAAGTTAGGAAGCAGGCAAGGTTACCATTCCCAGGAAACAAAGCTTGGCGAGCTCATGAAAAGTTACAGTTGGTTCATTCTAATGTATGCGGACCTATGAAAACATCCTCATTAAGTGGGTGTAGATACTTTGTCTTGTTCATTGACGGCTGTACTAGGTATTGTTAGGTTTATTTTTTGAAACAAAAAACTAACATAGCTAAAGTATTTTGGAAATTTAAAGTATAGGTTGAAAACTAGACCGAAAGTAAGCTGAAGAAGGTCAGGTTTGATAATAGAACTGACTACACCTCAAAAAAATTTCGAAGCTACTGTGAAGAAGCTGGAATCCATCACCAGCTCACCAACATTTACACTCTGTAATAAAATAGAGTGTGCAAGAGGAAAAATAGGACAGTAATGGACATAGCAAGGTGTCTATTGTTTGAAAGCAAGTTGCCAAAGGAATTCTGGGCTGAGGCAGTGAGCACATTAGTTTATTTACTGAATAGGCTGCCAACCAAAGTTGCAAAAGAGAAGACTCCATTTAAAACATGGTTTGGGAATAAACCCTCTATTTATCATTTAAAAGTTTTTGGTTGCATTTGCTATGCTCATGTGCCACTGGTGAAAAGAAGCAAGTTAGAGAGGAGGTCGCAGACATGTATTTTCTTTGGGTATTGTAGCAATAAGAAAGGTTATAGGATTTATGATCCTTCATCCAAGAAAATTTTGGTGAGCAAGGACGTTTTGTTTGATGAAGGTAAAACATGGAATCGGGATGCTACTAAAACTAAAATACTTAAGCAATGGAGTGCGATCAGGGTTAACAAAATTATGGCGATGGAAGTGAGCTGGGGACGTAATCTAGTGATGATCTAATTAAAGCAAACTTTGATGACACTCCAGTAAAGGGCATACGATCGATTGATGAGATTTATCAATGAGATAATGTAGAACTACTTGAACTTGCGAGCTTTGAAGAAACGGAAACCATAGAATGCTAGAAAGAAGCCATGTAAGAGGAGTTGAATATGATTCACAAGAACTAGTCTTGGGAGCTTGTTGAAAAACTATTGCACAAAAAGGTTATTGGCATCAAGTGGGTGTTCAAAACCAAACTTAATGTTAATGGTTCGCTCAATAGGCTGAAGGCAAGTTGGTTGTGAAAGGTTTCTATCAACAATATGGCATTGATTACTGGGATACTTTTACATCAGTAGCAAGGTTAGACATGATTAGATTATTATTGGCTTTGGCAGAACAGATGGGTTGGAAAATTCATCAGCTGGATGTTAAACCAGCTTTTCTGAATGGTTACTTACAGGAAGAAATCTATGTAGATCAACCTCCTGGGTTCGTAGTTAGAGGAAAAAAAGAGAAGGTATAATAAGCTTAAGAAAACCTTATGCGAATTGAAACAGGCTCCGTGAGCTTGGTATGCTAAGATAGATGAGCACTTTGCAAGCTTGGGATTTGAAAAGAGCCCTAGCAAGCCTACCCTATATGTGAAGAAAACTGACGAAGTCACTTCATTGATTGTTTCATTATATGTTGATGATCTACTTGTGATTGAGAGAAATGATAAACCATAAAAGTAACATATTTTAATCCCACATTTATTATGCTTTCTGAAGATTTAAGCCTTGTTTTATATAAAAAGGTGCTTGTAATCCTTTCTTTTCATGTCTTATACCCAGGAAAGCACCCGAGGATGAAAAGAACACAAAACGGGCCTAAAATGAAGCAAATGGGCCTTTCCACGAAATCGACACGGCCTGGGCCAAGGTCCGCACGGTCGTGTCTCGACGAACACCTAGAGCACGACTTCATCACCACCACACACGGCCATGCCATAAGTAGAAATCCGAGCATGGTCAGGTCTCGATTTGCATGGGCGTGTGACATGGCCGTGCCTTTGTCGCTGGAAAGAGCAATTTCAGTCGAAAAAGGATACTTAGGGAGAAAGAATAGCATTCCAAGAGCCTATAAATATCCCCCAAGTACCACCTTGAAGGGGGAGCAAAAGCTAGGCCAAGGAGCCAAGCCGAGAAGGTCAGAGTTAGGGAATAACGCAAGGATAGCCAGTTGATTCATCTCAAGAAGCCGGAGTTATACTCAAGACGACTGAATTCTCCTTCAATTCCTTCAGGGGGTTTTAGGATTTTTCTTATGTTTTATTTTATCTTTTCTCTTGTGATGTTTTCTTTTTACATTATGAACTAAACCCTTCAGATACCTGAAGGGGGATGAAACCTAGACAGATTTTATTATTTGATTTTTAAGTTATATGATAAATTACTTAGTTTGTTCTTAATTATGTTGCTTAATTTAAATCTAATGTGCTTAGGTAGAGGAGGAATAGACCCTGCCTAAGAGAAGATCTAACATAATTAAGCGGAGTTGATCGGGCGCCTAGAGATAGTGTTACGAGATTTTGCCGGATTAGGGTGAAACCTAATATGGGAGTCCATTGATCGATTTACTGCTATCCTAGGGGGTTATTATAAGTGAACGAGAGTTCCACTAATTAACCTAGGGTTAGACGTTATTCGCCTCGAGAGAGGGTTTAATATAGGTTAGGGAGTCTCACGGATCAAGCTAAGTAAAGAAATCATATAATTTAGGATTGAATAATAAGTGAAGTCTTGGTGGATTCTTCCCGAGGGTATCATCGAAATCAACTGAGTCTTTTTCAAGTTATCCCCAAATTCGTCTTTTTGTCTTTGTTTCCTTAGTTTAGTTTTCGTCAATTTAGATTAAAAGCAACCTTCACCCTATTTAGGTTAAAAAATAAAAAGAAAGTGAGTATTAGTACTTTTAGTTCCTTTGGGTTCGATATCCGGTCTTGCCTAAGCTATACTACTGTGCATAGGTACACTTGCCTTAATATCGTTGTCAGAGTTAGTCTCTAGGTTTGATCATTCTTTTATAAATATTTAAAACTCTGATTTTACAGCGATCAAGTTTTTGGCGCCGTTGCCGGGGAACTAAAATATTAAGAAAGCTCTATTTTTATTACTTTAGCCATTATTTTATTCGCAATTTATTTCTTTTGTTTTCTTAGGTTAAATTTTAAATTTTTTTCTAATTTTTATTTCTTTCTCTTTTCTAGGTACATCTAGTTTATGACTAGAAGGAACCCGAGAGGACCTTTGGTATACGATAGTGATATCGAAGCAATCGCTCGTACGAATCGCAGGGAAACCAAGCGAGCCCTAGATTACACAGAAAGAGAGGAGGAAAACAAATCCAATCCTACTGAAGGGATGGACGAAAGCAACCCACCACTATGCGATGTGGGAGATCACAATGCTCCACGTACAATGTTTGATTATGCGAAACCGCATTTGACAGGAGCAGAATCTAGTATTGTTAGGCCTACTATATCTGCTAACAATTTTAAATTAAAGCCTAACACAATACAAATGATTCAACAGTTTGTTCAATTTGATGGTTTGCAGGACGAAGACCCAAACATGCATATAGCTAACTTTTTGGAGTTCTGTGACACCTTCAAAATAAATGGCGTTTCTGATGATGCCATTCGTCTTCGGTTATTCCCCTTTTCATTAAGAAATAAAGCCAAACAGTGGTTAAACTCGTTACAATGAGGGTCAATCACTACATGGGATCAAATAACTGAAAAGTTTCTGATGAAATATTTTCCACCAGCCAAAACGGCCAAATTACGTAACGATATCTCTTCCTTTGTGCAGATGGATTTAGAGACACTATACGATGCATGGGAGAGGTTCAAAGATCTCTTGAGGAGGTGCCCACACCATGGTTTACCCCTGTGGCTAGAAGTCCAAATCTTCTACAACGGAGTAAACCCCTCAATGAGGCAACTGATAGATTTAGCCGTCGGTGGAACGCTGAACAACAAAACTCCTGAAGCAGCCTACGAGTTCATTGAGGAGATGTCATTAAACAAATATCAATGGCAAGCTTCAAGGACCAAACCGACAAAATCGACAGGAGTTTTCAACATCGACGCCATGACCATGCTATCAACGCAGCTAGAGATGATGAATAAAAAGCTTGATAGTTTGTGTTCTTCACAGATACATCTAGTCATGCAGTGCGACGCTAGTGGTACTGTGGCGAATCCTAAGTACCCACCCTACCAACCAGGAGTAGAAGATGAATAGATGAACTATATAGGTAATAATTTCCGATCTAATAATAATCCTTATAGTATCACTTACAATCCAGGTTGGAGGAACCACCCAAATTTTTCATGGGGAGGACAAGGCAATCAAGGAAATCAAAGGCAACAACCCCCTAAAACTTTCGAAATCAGCCCTATCCATAAGACAAGAAGCTAACCATCAAGGAACGAATCCAAGAAGCTGATAGAAGAATCAAAAGCAACGAAAACCGAATTGATGAAATTGCTAAGTCAGTCAAGGAAGTGAGCAATGCTGTTGAACAACTTGCAAAGCTGATGTCTGAACGACCACAAGGACGCCTACCAAGTAACACCGAATTTAACCCTAAGGAACAAATTCAAGCCATCACAGTTCAGGATAGCAAGGAGTTAGATACACCCAACACAACTCCAGAAAGTAAGGTAGGCGAAGGTACAACAGAGGTAATACAAGAAAAGCCAAAACTAGTAGTCAAGGAGTACAAACCTCGCATACCTTATCCCGCAGCACTAAAAAGAGACGATTCATAGGAGCAGTTCAGTAAGTTTCTTAAACTTTTAAAGAAATTACATATTAACTTACCTCTTCTTGAAGCTCTTTTTCAGATGCCAGACTCGAGGAAATTTTTAAGACAGCTCTTAACCAACAAACGCAAAATAGATGAAGAGCACCACGTGCAATTAAACGCAACATGCTCAGCATAGTTACAAAATAGACTACCACAGAAGCAAAAAGATCCAGAGAGTTTTACAGTTCCATGTTTAATTGGTAGTTTAAATATTGATAATGCGATAGCTGATTTAGGGGCAAGCATAAATGTTATGCCTTATACATTGTTTAAGCGACTAGGTTTAGGGAAGCCAAAACAAACTAGGATGAGTATTCAACTAGCTGATAAAACTGTTAGAATTCCTAGGGGCATTATTGAAGATGTTCTCATAAAAATCGATAAATTTGTTTTCCTAGTAGACTTTGTTGTTTTAGACATGGATGAGGATAATACAATCCCCTTAATTTTAGGAAGACCTTTTCTAGCAACTGCCAAGAATAAAATTGATGTTGCCACAGGTGAGCTCATACTTTGTGTAGGTGACGACTCAATTAGTCTTCAAGCCCTCGACTCAGCTAGGTCATTAAAGAATCAAGGTGAGAAAGAAAATTCTTTTGATAATCATTCAATTACACCTTCCTTTCAAGAACCTTCAAAAAAGGGAACAATTGAACCGGATCCTCAGTTCAGTGCCAACAAAGAAATAACTCACGAGGAGCAAAGAATTCAACCCAATGACCTAGATGAGTGGAAAATACACTTCAAAGAGAAATTAGGGATACATGAGGCAGAGCCGGATCCACACAAAGTAAAACCAGAGGAACCACCAAAAGAGCTCGTGGGGACATCAAATCACTTTAAAATAGGAGACCAGGTTCTGATCGATAAAGCCAATCTCAGCATCATCACAGCAAACCTGAAGAAAAAAATCCCTCTTAGGGTACGCAATATCTCCCTACACGAAAGAGCCGAGGTAAGCAACCCCACATTCGGCACTCCTAAGGTAAACGTTTCTCGACTAAAACCTTGTCAAGAAAATAGGACTACAAACATAAGGGAGGATGTTCAAACTTTCAAACCTCCCTAAAATTTTCAAATATGAGGAAAGTCTAGCTTAAGACTATAAACGAGTGCTTCTTGGGAGGCAACCCGAGTATTAACTCTATTTCTTTTTGCACTATTTTACATTTTATTTTCTTTCTTTTTTTTCTTCTCCTTTTTAACTAACCAAAAGTACAGAATCCCAGGCCACACGGCCTTACACACGGCCGTGTTCGTGGCTGTGTGGACCATCAAAACTGCCACACTGACAGGGCAGAGGCCGTGTAGTTAGCCCAACCACCACCCCAACGTCACATATCCAACCACCCTAGACACGAGCACCGATAGATATGGTACGACCGTGCCCCAAAACATGTAAGGACACTGACTTCCATACCACGGACAGAACACACCCATGCCCTCAACCGTGTGAAGCTACTGACTTATCAAACACGGGTAAGACATGCTCGTGCACAAAGACTGTGCCAAAAGGAAAACTTCACAAGCACGGGCATGGAGGGATCAACCACGGGCATAGGGTGACAACATCCTCTATAAACACGGCCATGTGAGGAGGCCGTGTGAAGAGGCCGTGTAAGTCGACACACCCTGGGACCACAGCCGTGGGGGAGCACCAAATTTGAACATCTATTTAAACCCCTCACCTCTTCCCCTTTCCCCCATCTGATTTCATCCTTATTTTCTTTGTTTTTCATTCTCCTTCATCTCAGATTCTCCACTTACTAAGACTCTAGATCCTTGACCAAGCCAACACCATGCCAAAGAAGCGTAAAAAGGCCACATTCCGCAAAGGAGAACGATCAACATGAGTTCATGCCAGCAGCTTCGTTTCAACACTAAGCCAAGGGTTTTTGAGACCAATTAGTTTTTATATTTTCTTTCTCTTTTGATTCAATTTCCTGCTCTTCTCCTTTATTTTCCTTATTTAAGCTTCTCTACTACTATTTTTGTTTAATTTTATTTTAGTTTCTTAGTATCAGTGTAATATCTGGGATTTAGGGGTTATGCGTTTTAACTCATATTTATGTAGTAGTGTGCTTTGTGTGTTGTTTGCATATGTTTGGGGGCTTTGGGAACCTTGGGGTGTAGGTAGAAGCCTTAGAAAAATATTTGACTTTAAGCCTTTAAGGGAAAGCTAAGAGAGCTAGGCCTTAAGAAAATTTACGTGTGGGTTATGACACAAGAACTCAGTTGGTAAAGTGGCAAGGGAAGCACCACTTAGAGCACAGGAGAGTGACGCCTCAGGGAGTGAGAATGGACCTAGGTTCGAGCAGCAAGGGAAGCATTTTGGAGGTTCTTTTTGCGTCAAGGGGGTGAAGAGTTGGACGGCATAGGAACTCTGAATGGATGAGCATTGGACCTAGTCAAGGCACTTGAATTTTCGTCTAAGAAGGGAGATAAGAGTTTGACTCATTCAAACTCTTTTGAATGAGAGGAGAAGAGGAGAAATAGGAGAAAAAGAGGGGATTTGATAGAGAGGAAAAGAGTTGGCCGAATGGAGGAGTCTTGGTGTGGCATTTTTGGCCAAGAGGGAAGTGGCTAGGCTAGGGGCTTTAGGTGCCGAAATAAGGAGAATGTGTGGCTATTTTCCCTCTTTCGAAAGTTTTCTGTTCATCTCTGCTTCTTGTCGAAAACTTGCACTCTTTTATCTCTTGACCAAAAGCTGAAAGTGAAGAACCATTCGTGCACTTCTTCTCAACTTAGCAAGCTATCTCTTTTCTTCCTCATTCATCCTCTAAAAGCCGAAACATACCCTCCATTCTCACCATAGTCGAAACCACATAAACTCCAACCCTTTTTCTTCTTCTCTGCACCGAATCTTCTATCTTCAAAAGCCGAAGGAACCTTTTTCCATTTGCCAAGACCATAGCCGATTTGCTCATTTGGCATTAAAGCTGAATTCCATATCTTTTTGCCATTACTCTCTAAAGCCGAAAGTCCCATTTCATCTCTACCCCTTGAAACCGATTTGTTCTTTAGCACCAAAAAGCCGATAAGCCGATCATATTTCTCCTCTGAATCGTCTTCTCTACTTTGGCTTTCCTCTTGTCGATTTCTTAGAAGCCAGTTGACCATTTGCGTTTGGTCACTCTTTTTCGGTAAGGGATTCTGTCGTTTTTGATATTTCTTGTTTCTTCTTTTCTTCTTTTATTTTCGACTACTCTTTTCTTCCATTCTCCTCTATCGTGTCGATCTCCAAGGGCTGTTAGTAAGCCGAATCGGGTGAGTTTTGGGGTAAGAGATCTCTTTTGGTCTAAATCTCTCTTTATTATTTTAGCATGTTGAAATCAGAGGCCTAATCCTGTAATTATGTTATGGCCAAATCTATGCAAGGTTTTGGATTCGTAACTCTTCTTGGAAGCCAACGTTAGGGGATATCTCAACACTTCTGGGATTTGGATATTTGAGGTAAGCATGATATAACCTTAGGCCGAAGGCCACTTACTTTCGTCTAGTAATGTTAGAACCGAATCTAACATAAGTCATGTAGGGATTTCGACAACTTTTAGGGCCAGGTGATAATTTTCGGGATTTAATCAAGCAAGGTAAGGGGGTTGTAGTATTCGGCCAAAGGCCATACCCTTTAGTGCTAGTCGATTTCTCATATAGTGTTATGTAGGTGCACAGCCGACGTTTTAAACAAAAGTCGGAAACCTCAAGTATCCTGTTGTTCCTCATATTTTCAGGTGTGTAACCCCACACTAATTCCCGATAGATTAATAATATTAAATATATGTTAATAAGATTATGAATAATTGTGGCTAAGGGCACCATTCAATGGTACAGTTCATTCAGGTACGTTACATCTGAACACTTAGTTAATAATGGTTATAATCGTTGTATGAACGCATGTGTAATTTCGATATGGGCTCGGGAAAAACATATAGCATGACTTCTGTGATAGTATGTATGTTGCATGGGCATGAGGGTGATAATGATAAGGGGAAGTGTTCCGGTGGTTTTACCACGTTAATTCGGTGACTCATGTTACAAAATTTTGGTGACGTTGTCACATTATCCCGTGGCTATGCCACGTATTAAGGGTGATGAGCAGTTGACTGTAGCACTGCCTTTGAGGGTGTGTAGCGGATGGAGGGTCGATTTAGTAATCCCCATTGGTGTGACTGGCTGGTACGGGTGGTGTGTAGAGGTTGTATATCTAGGTGGGTTTGGGTTGCATTTTCATTTTTATATATATGTGATTTAATATGCTATGATATGGGCTGATGGCCGATTATGATGGGCTATGCCAAAATGTAAGAAGAAAAGGCTAAAATCTGTTGGGTGTTGGTGATGGTAGTTGCACATTGAGTCTGTTGACTCACCCTTCGTGGGCTAACATTTTGCAGGTGATACTTAGTGCGATGGACCGGGTCGGCAGGGACTATGGGGTGGCCATGCTCAGCAAATTTCAGGTTTTCTTATAAATGAACTCTTTTCATTTTCTTTAGTATGTTTTCGGGATTTATTTCGGGTTTTATTTTGCTCAGTTGTAATAAGGCCACTATTAAACTTTTTACATTCGCGTTTTAAACTTTATGTCCATACGTTAACCATCAATCGGGTAACTCAACACTTTCTCAGAACAACTTCAAATGTTTTATCACCTAATCAACTTACGATTTTTTTTCAACTTAATGAGCTTTCAAATTCGACAAAACTTTTAATTTATGAAACATAAGGGAAGCATTTTAAAGAAATTCAAACTTGAACGGCAACTTGGTTCTCAACTTGATAAAAATGCAAACCTGATTTTAAAATCATCATATTTCTTAAGAAGATGAAATGAGATTTAGCTAAGTTTTACTTAAGGAACATGTCAGATCCGGTCGGGGCTTGTGGGCTGGGTTTGGGGTGTTTCAATTTGGTATCAGAGCCCAGTTTTAAATACTCGGCCTTAGGTTTTGAAGCCCACAAGTTTTGAAGCATGGCACCCGAGTTCTCGGCTCAAGTCCGCCAGGTAAGTTCTTTAGATGGTAAATTGATTTGTATGTGCTAATGTATGATACTTTAGATGATAGGATTAGGAAGCCATACTATAGAGACCTGAACCCTAGGTATATATGTGCGTACTTCTGCAGAAAAACAACTGTTAAATCTCTCTCTGCATAAAACTTCCCTCTAAACAAGAAGTGAAAAGAAGCTAATGCATAAAACTTGTAAAAACAGATAAAACACGACAGTAGAAATGAGTACTAGGGGACGTGGTCGCAACACGCGCGGACGTGGCAGAGGCAGAATCACTGTGTCCGAACCAGCAGGGTCTGGACACAGGTCTGGGAATGAGGCACCGTTACCGCCTGTTGGAGAAGCAGATTTCCAGGACCAACCCAGAAGGGATGACGCAATATCCCAGGCGATGTTGCGAGTGTTGGAAAGAGTTGCTGGGGCAGGTCTAGGTGGAAGGGCTCGGAAGTCAGTGCCTGAGTGACTGGGAGCAAACGGAGCTGAGGTGTTCAGGGGGGTCTCTGAGGTGGCCCCAAACGTTGCTGAATATTGGTTAGAAGCAGTCGAAAGAATCATGGACGACCTGGACTGCACGGTTGAGGAAAAAATGAAGGGGGCGGTGTCACTACTTCAAGATGAGGCGTACCAGTGGTGGCTCACTGTTAGAGAGGGTACCCAGGTGGACCAGATTGATTGGGATTATTTCAAGGCTATGTTTCAAGGAAAGTACGTAGGAACAAGTTATGTTGATGCTCAGAGGAAGGCATTCTTGAACCTGGTACAAGGAGGCAAATCTGTCACCGAATACGAAGTAGAATTCCTTGTTTGAGTAGATATGCTCGGGGAATCGTGGCGACCGACTATGAGCATTGCGTACGGTTCAAGGATGGGCTTCGAGATGAGTTGAGGGTGTTAATAGCTCCACAGCGAGAGAGGGATTTCGCGGTATTAGTGGAGAAAGCGAAAATAGCCGAGGAGGTAAAGCGTACCGAGAGACAGAATCGGGACAGAGGTCAGAGTAAGAGCAAGAGGAGTTATAGGTCATCAGGGTCATCTGGGAATTTCCAGAAAAGACCTAGAGTCGATGGGCCGCGAGGTCAGCAGGTTGCTATGGGAAGTCAGTATTGTACCTGTGCTCATGTGGAAAGATGCACCGGGGGGAGTGTTGGAAAAAGACAGGGGGATGTTTTAAGTGTGGGTCCAAAGATCACATGATTAGGGGTACCGTCTGTGTGGAAGCAGATAGGAGCCAGACCAGTGGTCGTGGTTTTAATCAGATCGCGAGAGGTGGACAGCAGCCGCCGAGGGGTCATGGTCCGATTGGCAGAGGTAATGGTTCTGGTAGAGGTCGTGGAACATCGGGCAGAGGTAGTGGTAACACGGAGGCGAGACAGCTGGGTCTGGTGTATGCAGTTCGTCGGAGGGAGGATGGTGGCCCACCTGATGTCATAACGGGTACGTTCCTCATTTCTGGATTACCCTTTACTGCTCTAATAGATATTGGGTTGACTCATTCATACATCGCTAGGGAAGTGTCTGGAACTCTGAATGTGAACTTTGAGACTGTACCTAGGAAGATGACTGTACTTAGTCCTTTAGGGCAATCAGTAGTAGTAGACAAACTCCTTAGGGAAGTGCCTTTAGAAGTTCAAGGGGCGTAGTTTCTGGCTGACTTAATGGAGCTGCCATTCGGGGAATTTGACTTAATTTTAGGCATGAACTGGTTAGTAAAGTACCGTGCGAATGTGGACTGTGCTGCTAAGCACTTGTCGTTGAGAACTTCCAATGACAATGAGATTGTGGTGATGGGTGAGAGGAGGAATTACCTGTCGAATGTAGTGTCTACCCTTAAGGCAGAGAAGATGGTAAGGAAGGGATGTATGGCTTTTCTGATGCTTGTTAGTGCCTTGGAGGCTAAGGAAGTAGCTGTAGAAGGGGTCAGTACGGTAAAAAAATTTGTGGATGTCTTTCCGGAAGAACATCCAGGGTTGCCTCCGGATCGTGAGGTGGAATTTGGGATTGACTTGTTGCCAGGTACAGCGCCAGCATCTATCGCTCCGTACAGAATGGCACCAAAGGAGTTGGTTGAGCTCAAGGCCCAGATCCAAGAGTTACTCGATCGTAGGTTTATCCGACCCAGTGTGTCTCCATGGGGAGCACCAGTCCTATTCATGAAAAAGAAGGACGGGACTATGCGCATGTGCATAGATTACCGACAGTTGAATAAGCTGACGATCAAAAACAAGTATCCGTTGCCGAGGATAGACAACCTGTTTGATCAGCTTAAGGGGGTTACGGTATTTTCAGAGATAGATCTAAGGTCGGGATATCATCAGCTTACGGTGAAGGAAGTAGATATCCATAAGATAGCTTTCCAGACAAGATACGGGCATTATGAGTTCCTAGTAATACCGTTCAGATTGACGAACGCCCCAGCTGCGTTCATGGATATGATAAACCGGGTTTTCTAACCCTACTTGGATCAGTTCGTCGTTGTGTTCATAGACGACATCTTGGTGTATTCCAAGTCTGAGGAAGAGCATGATGAGCATCTCCGGGTAGTACTGCAGGTGTTAAGGGAAAAGAAGTTATATGCCAAGTTTAGCAAGTGCGAATTTTGGTTGAAGGAAGTTGCGTTTTTGGGTCATGTAGTGTCTGCGGAAGGGATAAGGGTGGATCCTCGGAAGATTGAGGCAGTGTTAGATTGGAAACCACCTAAGTCTGTGGCAGAGGTTCACAATTTCTTGGGGTTAGCAGGCTACTACAGGAGATTTGTCGAAGGGTTCTCGTCAATAGCAGCACCTTTGACGAAATTGTTGAGGAAGGAGGTACCCTTCGTGTGGGCAGTTAAGCAGCAGGAGAACTTCAAGAAGCTTAAGAAGGTTTTGACAGAGGCTCCGGTTTTGATTCAGCTTGAGGCAGGGAAAGGCTTTGTGGTGTATTGTGATGCTTCTCACACAGGATTGGGATGTGTTCTGATGCAAGATGGGAAGGTGGTCGCTTATGCGTCTCGACAATTAAGGCCACATGAGGTTAACTACCCGACGCATGACCTGGAGTTGGCTGCGGTAGTGTTCGCTCTAAAAGTGTGGAGGCACTATTTGTATAGAGAAAAGTCGATGATCTACACGGATCACAAGAGTATGAAATTTTTGCTGACTCAGAAGGAATTGAACTTGAGACAGCAAAGATGGGTGGAGTTGTTGAAAGACTACGATTATTCAATAGAGTATCACCCGGGTAAAGCGAATATGGTGGCAGATGCCCTAAGTCAGAAAGTAGTGTCGGATCTGAGGGCGATGTTTGCGCATCTTAGCCTTTATGACGATAGAAGTTTGCTAGCAGAGTTGCAGGTGAAGCCGACATGGTTTAGTCAGGTGAAAGAAAAACAGTTGGTAGATGGCGATCTGAGTGCTAAGCTACTGCAAGTGCAGAATGGGGAATTAGAAGACTATGGTGTAAACAGCGACGGAGTGCTGTGTTTTTGGGGCAAGGTCTGTATGCCAAAGGATAAGGAAGTAAGGCAGAGAATTCTTCAGGAATCACATAGTAGCCCTTATGATATGCATCCTGGAGGAAGTAAGTTGTACAGGGATTTACGGGATCAGTTTTGGTGGCCTGGTCTGAAACAGGAAGTTACAGAACTTATGGGGAAGTGCTTAACGTGTCAGCAGGTCAAAGCTGAACACCAAGTACCTTCGGGGTTGCTTCAGCCAATAAAGATTCCGCAGTGGAAGTGGGAGAGAATTACTAAGAAGGACTCGGTATGGGTGATAGTGGATCGGTTGACAAAGTCTGCACACTTCATACCAGTGCAGGTTGATTATTCTCTGCAGAGGTTGGCAAAGTTGTACGTGGCAGAAATTGTGAGGCTGCACGGGGTGCCAGTATCGATTATCTAGGATAGGGATCCGAGGTTTACATCTCGATTTTAGAGAGCACTGCATCAGGCATTGGGCACCAGGTTAGACTTCAGTACGGCATTTCATCCACAGACGGATGGCCAGTCTGAGCGGGTAATTCAAGTGTTAGAGGATATGTTGAGGGGTTACGTGATAGACTTCAGAAGAAGTTGGGAGGAGTTCTTGCCTTTAGTGGAGTTTGCGTACAACAATAGCTATCAACCAAGTATTCGGATGGCACCGTATGAAGCACTGTATGGACGGAAGTGCCACACTCCTACGTGTTAGACAGAATTGGGGGAACGTCATGTTTTGGGTCCGGAGATGGTGGCAGAATCGGAAGAAAAGGTTAGAGTGATTCGGGCACGGTTGAAGGAGGCATCCGACAGACAAAAGTCATATACAGATCTCAAGCGGAAAGAAATAGAGTTTGCAGTGGGAGATCAGGTGTTTCTAAAAGTCTCGCCGTGGAAGAAGGTGATGAGATTTGGACGTAAAGGTAAACTGAGTCCCAGGTTTATAGGACCTTATCGGGTTTTGAAGCGGGTGGGACCAGTGGCATATCAGTTGGAGTTGCCTTCGGAGTTGAAGCAGATGCATGATGTGTTTCACGTTTCGATGCTGCGTCGTTACCGATCGACTCCATCTCATGTGGTGCCAGTTAAAGAGGTGGAGTTGAGACCAGACTTGTCCTACGAGGAAGAACCGATTCAGATCTTGGAACGGGATGTGAAGGTGTTACAGAGGAAATCAGTTCCTCTAGTCAAAGTGTTATGGGGGAACCATGGATCGGAAGAAGCTTCGTGGGAGCCAGAGGAAGTAATGCGACAGCAATACCCTCACCTATTTTAGCTAGGTAATTTCGAGGCTAAAATTATTTTTAAGGGGGGTAGAACTGTAATATCCAGGATTTAGGGGTTATGCGTTTTAATTCATATTTATGTAGTAGTGTGCTTTGTGTGCTGTTTGCATATGTTTAGGGGCTTCAGGAACCTTGGAGTGTAGGTAGAAGCCTTAGAAAAATATTTGACTTTAAGCCTTTAAGGGAGAGCTAAGAGAGCTAGGCCTTAAGAAAATTTACGTGTGGGTTATGACACAAGAACTCAGTTGGTAAAGTGGCAAGGGAAGCGCCACTTAGAGCACAGGAGAGTGACACCTCAGGGAGTGAGAAGGGACCTAGGTTCGAGCAGCAAGGGAAGCATTTTAGAGGTTCTTTTTGCGTCAAGGGGGTGAAGAGTTGGACGGCATAGGGACTCTGAATGGATGAGCATTGGACCTGGTCAAGGCACTTGAATTTTCGGCTAAGAAGGGAGATAAGAGTTTGACTCATTCAAACTCTTTTGAATGAGAGGAGAAGAGGAGAAATAGGAGAAAAAGAGGGGATTTGATAGAGAGGAAAAGAGTTGGCCGAATGGAGGAATCTTGGTGTGGCATTTTCGGCCAAGAGGGAAGTGGCTAGGCTAGGGGCTTTATGTGCCGAAATAAGGAGAATGTGTGGCTATTTTCCTTCTTTCGAAAGTTTTCTGTTCATCTCTGCTTCTTGCCAAAAACTTGCACTCTTTTCTCTCTTGACCAAAAGCCGAAAGTGAAGAACCATTCGTGCACTTCTTCTCATCTTAGCAAGCTATCTCTTTTATTCCTCATTCATCCTCTAAAAGCCGAAACATACCCTCCATTCTCACCATAGTCGAAACCACATAAACTCCAACCCTTTTTCTTCTTCTCTGCACCAAATCTTCCATCTTCAAAAGCCGAAGGAACCTTTTTCCATTTGCTAAGACCATAGCAGATTTGCTCATTTGGCATTAAAACCGAATTCCATATCTTTTTGCCATTACTCTCTAAAGCCGAAAGTCCCATTTCATCTCTACCCCTTGAAACCGATTTGTTCTTTAGCACCAAAAAGCTGATAAGCCGATTATCTTTCTCCTCTGAATCGTCTTCTCTACTTTGGCTTTCCTCTTGTTGATTTCTTAGAAGCCAGTTGACCATTTGCGTTTGGTCACTCTTTTTCGGTAAGGGATTCTGTCGTTTTTGATATTTCTTGTTTCTTCTTCTCTTCTTTTATTTTCGACTACTCTCTTCTTCCATTCTCCTCTATCGCGTCGATCTCCAAAGGCTGTCAGTAAGCCGAATCGGGTGAGTTTTGGGGTAAGAGATCTCTTTCGGTCTAAATCTCTTTATTATTTTAGCCTGTCGAAATTAGAGGCCTAATCCTGTAATTATGTTATGGCCGAATCTATGCAAGGTTTTGGATTCGTAACTCTTCTTGGAAGCCAATGTTAGGGGATATCTTAACACTTTCGGGATTTGGATATTCGAGGTAAGCAAGATATAACCTTAGGCCGAAGGCCACTTACTTTTGTCTAGTAATGTTAGAACCGAATCTAACATAAGTCATGTAGGGATTTCGACAACTTTCAGGGGCAGGTGATAATTTTCGGGATTTAATCAAGCAAGGTAAGGGGGTTGTAGTATTCGGCCAAAGGCCATACCCTTTAGTGCTAGTCGATTTCTCATATAGTGTTATGTAGGTGCACAGCCGACGTTTTAAACAAAAGCCGGAAACCTCAAGTATCCTGTTGTTCCTCGTATTTTCAGGTGTGTAACCCCACACTAATTCCCGATAGATTAATAATATTAAATATATGTTAATAAGATTATGAATAATTGTGGCTAAGGGTACCATTCAATGGTACAGTTCATTCAGGTACGTTACATCTAAACACTTAGTTAATAATGGTTATAATCGTTGTATGAACGCATGTGTAATTTCGATATGGGCTCGGGAAAAACATATAGCATGACTTCTGTGATAGTATGTATGTTGCATGGGCACGAGGGTGATAATGATAAGGGGAAGTGTTCCGGTGGTTTTACCACGTTAATCCGGTGACTCATGTCACAAAATTATGTATCCGGTGACGTTGTCACATTATCCCATGGCTATGCCACGTATTAAGGGCGATGAGCAGTTGACTGCAGCGATTGCCTTCGAGGGTGTGTAGCGGATGAAGGGTCGATTTAGTAATCCCCATTGGTGTGACTGGCTGGTACGGGTGGTGTGTAGGAGTTGGATATCTAGGTGGGTTCGAGTTGCATTTTCATTTTTATATATATGTGATTTAATATGCTATGATATGGGCTGATGGCCGATTATGATGGGCTTTGCCAAAATGTAAGAAGAAAAGGCTAAAATCTGTTGGGTGTTGGTGATGGTAGTTGCACATTGAGTCTGTTGACTCACCCTTCGTGGGCTAACTTTTTGCAGGTGATACTTAGTGCGATGGACCGGGTCGGCAGGGACTATGGGGTGGCCATGCTCAGCAAATTTCGGGTTTTCTTATAAATGAACTCTTTTCGTTTTCTTTAGTATGTTTTCGGGATTTATTTCGGGTTTTATTTTGCTCAGTTGTAATAAGGCCACTATTAAACTTTTTACATTCGCATTTTAAACTTTATGTCCATACGTTAACCATCAATCGGGTAACTCAACACTTTCTTAGAACATCTTCAAATGTTTTATCACCTAATCAACTTACGGTTTTTTTTCAACTTAATGAGCTTTCAAATTCGGCAAAACTTTTAATTTATGAAACATAAGGGAAGCGTTTTAAAGAAATTCAAACTTGAACAGCAACTTGGTTCTCAACTTGATAAAAATGCAAACCTGATTTTAAAATCATCATATTTCTTAAGAAGATAAAATGAGATTTAGTTAAGTTTTACTTAAGGAACATGTCAGATTCGGTCGGGGCTTGTGGGCCGGGTTTGGGGTGTTTCAATCAGGTTCATTAGGCTGCTAGGGAATCACGCCACTTCCGCCACCGCCATCACTTCCCCAACCTTAGCGTTGACTCCCACCTTGCGAACCATCCTTCAATAAGGACTCTTTGGTCCATTTATCTTTAAATTTTGTTTTGTTTACATTTTTGTTTCCTCTTTCTTTATTTTTCTTATATTTAATTATATATTTAGTTTATTTTACTTAGGTCTTAATAAATCTTGGCTACTTCTCGACGCTCTACCTGATCTCTTCATTTAGCGCAAGTCCGTCATCTAGACCGACCATCACTACCACCATACCGACGCCTTTGCCGCATTGGCCACCATCCTCCGCGAGCAACATCCATCTCTTAGGGAGTAATCTTTACCCTTCTCTTTTGATTTGTCCCGTAAAGGTCGTTATTTATCTTTGTACATTGAGGGCAATGTACATCTTAAGTGAGGGGGGTAAATAGTTATACCCAATTTTTTTTCATTATTCTCAAATCCCTGAGGGTAAAAACAGAATATAAGTGCCTAACTTTCTTCATTATTCTCAAATCCCTGATTTAGTCTTGTTCTTAAAGCAAAGTTGTCATATTACTAATTAGGATGAAATTTTTAATGATTTATGATTTTCATTGACATGTTTTTGAATAAGTCATAGTTAATTGTACATTGATGTTTAATTTAAGGAATACTAGAGAATCAAGCATGATAAGTCTGTTTTTCAGGCATTAAAATTGTTGCTAAGTTGTTGACCTAAAATTGAATTCTACCTTGAAATTTGAAATTCATAAGGATGATGTCAAAACACCCATAATTTTTGTGAGTATTTGAACCTTATAGAGCATATATTCTTTTTCGTGCTCAGTCTTTGATTATGAGTGTGTCAACTATGAACTGTTATTCTAGAACTTGCCTCGTTTATACATGTCGAGACCACAGTTTTGATTTGATATACAGAGATGATAAAGGCGCCTAGGTCTTAACCCACTAATTCCATTAAATAGCCTATCCTTACAATTAACCCCTAGTGAACCCCTTTGATCCTAACAAACCCTTTTTATTGACTCACCCACTAATCTTAACCCACAGCCTTTGTATTTGTTATCACCCTTTCTTTTGACTACCCCTTAATCGAGTTTTGATTTGATTAGTTACCGAAGTTTATTATTCTTGATTTAGTTTGTTCTTAAAACAAAATTCAAGTTTTCAATATTAGTAGTATGACAAGTGAGCTTACACAATCAAAGACTATTTCCAAAAAGAAAAGCTCGTATTAGTAAATTTTATTACTTCTTCAATTGATGGAATTTCAGAAAATTTTTTAGGGTAGGTACTTGTCAAGTCAATCTCGATTCTAACCCTCTAATTTCAGCCTGTGACCACACCTTTTACCCTAGCCCCGTTACAACCCGAACAAAGACCTTTTGATCTATTTGTCATCTCATATTACAGTGGTGGAGATTTGATTTTCAAGCAAGCCTATGGGATTAACTTTTCAGGTTCGACTAACCTTAAACACTTTCGAGTGATTTGAGTGAATCCTAAGCGAGGATATCGATCCTTGTCAGTTTTGAATTGAAAAGGTAGTTATTCAAAAAGAGGGAAGGCACCTATGTTTTCAAGGTACAAAATTATGACTTATCTTGTTTGAATCTTTAGGACGCTTTGAATTAAATTATCCATGTATGAATTATCTGTGAATTAGGATAAGACATTGTCGATAAGAATTATAAATCGTGGAAAGATCGTTTTAATTGTAAGATGAGAATTTTGCTTGAGGACAAGCAAAAGCTTAAGTGTGGGGGTATTTGATAAACCGTAAAAGTAACATATTTTTAATCCCATATTTATTATGCTTTCTGAAGATTTAAGCCTTGTTTTATATAAAAAGGTGCTTATAATCCTTTCTTTTCATGTCTTATACCCAGGAAAGCACCCGAGGATGAAAAGAACACAAAACGGGCCTAAAACGAAGCAAATGGGCCTTTCCACGAAATCGACACGGCCTGGGCCAAGGTTCACATGGTCGTGTCTCGACAAACACCTAGAGCACGACTTCATCACCACCACACACGGTCGTGCCATAAGTAGAAATTCGAACACGGTCAGGTCTCGATTTGCACGGGCGTGTG
This sequence comes from Gossypium sturtianum, assembly GCA_025698515.1. NCBI lineage: Eukaryota > Viridiplantae > Streptophyta > Magnoliopsida > Malvales > Malvaceae > Gossypium > Gossypium sturtianum. Next base: position 31,456,117 of record CM046949.1, read on the forward strand.
ACATGGCCGTGCCTCTGTCGCTGGAAAGAGCAATTTCAGTCGGAAAAGGATACTTAGGGAGAAAGAATCGCATTCCAAGAGCCTATAAATATCCCCCAAGTACCATCTTGAAGGGGGAGCGAAAGCTAGGCCAAGGAGCCAAGCCGAGAAGGTCAGAGTTAGGGAATAACGCAAGGATAGCCAGTTGATTCATCCCAAGAAGCCGGAGTTATACTCAAGACGACAGAATTCTCCTTCAATTCCTTCAAGGGGTTTTAGGATTTTTCTTATGTTTTGTTTTATCTTTTCTCTTGTGATGTTTTCTTTTTACATTATGAACTAAACCCTTCAAATACCTGAAGGGGGATGAAACCTAGACAAATTTTATTATTTGATTTTTAAGTTATATGATAAATTACTTAGTTTGTTCTTAATTATGTTGCTTAATTTAAATCTAATATGCTTAGGTAGAGGAGGAATAGACCCTTCCTAAGAGAAGATCTAACATAATTAAGCGGAGTTGATCGGGCACCTAGAGATAGGGTTACGAGATTTTGCCAGATTAGGGTGAAACCTAATATGGGAGTCCATTGATCGATTTACTGCTATCCTAGGGGGTTATTATAAGCGAACGAGAGTTCCACTAATTAACCTAGGGTTAGACATTATTCACCTCGAGAGAGGGTTTAATATAGGTTAGGGAGTCTCACGGATCAAGCTAAGTAAAGAAATCATATAATTTAGGATTGAATAATAAGTGAAGTCTAGGTGGATTCTTCCCGAGGGTATCATCGAAATCAACTGAGTCTTTTTCAAGTTATCCCCAAATTCATCTTTTTGTCTTTGTTTCCTTAGTTTAGTTGCCGTCAATTTAGATTAAAAGCAACCTTCACCCTATTTTGGTTAAATAATAAAAAGAAAGTGAGTATTAGTACTTTTAGTTCCTTTGGGTTCGATATCCGGTCTTGCCTAAGCTATACTACTGTGCGATAGGTACACTTGCCTTAATATCATTGTCAGAGTTAGTCTCCAGGTTTGATCATTCTTTTATAAATATTTAAAACTCTGATTTTACAGCGATCAAGCAACAATGATTTAGTAAAAGAGTTTAAGTTGAAAATGGAAAATATGTTCGAAATGTTAGACCTTGGGGAAAAGATATATTTCCTTGGGATGGAAGTGCAACAAGTCCAAGGAATTTTCATAAGTCAATAGAGCTTCGCACTGAAGATTTTAAAAAGGTTCTGCATGGAGAAATGTAAACCAATCGACACACTCATTGCACTTGGAGAAAAACTCAACAGTAGTGAAGAATTTTAGAAGGTTGATGAGAACTATCGAAGTCTCGTGGGTTGGTTGTTGTACATAACATCGACATAACCTGATATTTTGTTCGCAATTGCCTTGTTGTCAAGATTTATGCACTATTGCGATACTTCTCATTCCAAAACTGTGAAGAGGGTCTGAGATACGTCAAAGGAACAACTGATTTTGGTGTTTGGTTTGCAAAAGCGAACATGTTGAAGCTTGTTAGGTACATTGATAATGATTAGGTTGGATCAATGGATGATATTCGCTTGGATCAGGGGTACTTTCTTGGAGTTCAAAGAAGCAATCGACAGTTGCTCAATCTACAGTTGAGGCAGAGTATGTAGCTACGGCAGTAGCAATCAACCAAGAAATTTGGTTGAGAAAAATTTTGTTTGACTTGAATCTTGTACAAGTTGAAGCAGTCCAAATTTTCTGCAACAACCAGTCCAGCATAGCAATTGCGAAGCACTCGGTCTTCCATGGAAAGACTAAACATTTCAAGATCAAGTACTATTTTGTGAGAGAAGTCGAACAGAGCAAAGAAGTGACTATGGTTCATTAAAGTACTCAAACTCAACTTTAAGATATTCTGACCAAACCATTTGGAAAGACAAGGTTTGAAAAGCTGAGAAATAAATTGGTGTTTGTAGCATGAAGGCTAATGAGGAGTGTTGTGAGCTGACCATTCATGCAGCATGCACATTTGGCGAACCCTCCAAGATTTGCGAACTCACAATAAGTGGTGAACTACCTCAAATGAAAAGTAAGTGGTGAACAAGTTACAAATGAACAGTAAGTGGTGAGCTCATTACTTTGGTGAACTAGAATGCGAATTGCGATCGCGAGAAAATACGAACTGGGATTGCGAAAAAGATGCAAGCTCTCTGAAGCTAAACCACGAAGTTGTGAAGCAACTGGATTTAAAGAACTTGTGTGCAAGTTAGTTTTCAGATTATGTTTTCCAGATTTTTAGGAGATTTAGTATTTATTAGCATAGTCTATTTGATGTTTATTAGCATAAAATCTTTGTTATTTCTTTCCATAATTAGGATTTTTTTGTTATAAATACTCATGTTTCATTATTCAAAAATTGAGTATAATGTATGAAATTTTAGTAGACAGTTTTGTTGCTAAATTTCTTGTTTTTTCTCTACAATCGTTTCTTTCTTAGTGTCGAAATTCCAATAGTTAGGGATGTCATGCCTTAACAACACTGAATAAAAACCCTTCAATTTAGGGAGTTATCAACAACCTTTCATTTCTTGATCCACCTGACCTCACATGATCTCTAACACTTCCTACAATATCTCTTGTATCAGCCTCCAAACCAAAGCACCATACCCAGAAGAATCTTTAAGCAGATAATGAAATTATAGCACCATGGAAACACAAAGATTTATATACTTTTTCATACCTAATTTTACTTAAAATCATGCATTTTTGATAGAATTTTTGTCATAAAATAATTAATTTTTATTAAATAATTAAATTTTATTAAAATTTTGAACATGTTAATTTTTATTCAATTTTACAATTATTTTTAGCGAATTTTGATTATTTTTGACATTAAATACAAAGGGCGAAAATTGACTGTGAGACAATCATTAGAAGAACAAAACCGAGAAGCAATTCGAAGTAACAAGGCAAAATAATTTCCAGCCTAAGACGGTCCAAATATAATTAATTTTAATTTATTCCCAATTTAATTTGGGCTAAATTAATTAATTTTAATTAATTATGGAAAAAGGGTCCAGTTGAACTGCACCAGTTGAACCAAATTGAGCGAACCGAACCAGCCACCAATTGGGCATCCCAGAACCGTTCAAATGCTGACCCAAATCAGCATTTTAGCTGATTAAATGAGCTTGCAAAAAGACCCTTGGAATACTTCCAAATTGCATTCAAACCCCACCTTAAATTAAGGCTTTACGGATTTGCCCTAGGCTAATTTTAGCAAAGTTGAAAGTCTCAACTTTGCCATGTAGGATGGCCGGCCATGAGGAGGCTCTTTGGCTGCTGAAATTTTCTATTTTTAGCAGCCATCCTCAGCTATATAAACCCCTTTTGCTGCTCATTCCAATCATCCCTCATTCGCATCCCTTCTCTCACAACTCTTCTCTCATCTCTCACGTTTTCTCTCATTTTCCAATTCAAAGTTCCTTGCTCTTATGCCGATTTCTCCTCTTGGGAAAGGGGTCTTCTTCAGAAATTTTGGAGCAACAATTGAGTGTTCATAGCAGCCTTGATCGGCAAGGACAACAAAGAAGGAGAAACGAAGCAACCTAGTCAAGCCACGGAAAACCACCGGATTTGATTCTTGTTCCCTATCTCTTTAATTTTTGTTGTTTTTATGATGAAAATATCTATGAATATTTATGTTGTTGGAATGGTTAATTTAATCAGCTTAGCTTGAATTTAATTCGTGTTGGGTTGATTGCATTTCGTCCTCTTGATTTGTTAAATTTATGTTTATGCTGTTATAGGCCTCGGTAAAATGTTTGATTAAGTAAAATCATGCCTAAGTTATTCTGGCATTATAGTTATTTAGATAACTAAAGAATTAATTATTTAAACGCATTGAAATTGTAATTAATGGACATAGTACTTAATCAGTGCATGTTTAATTCTTCTAAGGTAGCTGAAGATTAGATTAGCATTGTATTTGGGGATACATATGCCTTGCATAACTTGCAAGATTATTGTGATTAAACTGTTTCAAGGTAAGGATACTTTGTTACCTCACATAGTCTTTTATATGCTTATTAGGTTGAACTAATCGTTTGAATCGACATAGGAATATGCGAGAGATTGTTAATTTATTAAGTATGTATGTGCAATAACATGTTTACCTTTATAAATTTGTTTTATCGGTCGAATTAACTTAGGAATATGTACAAGAGATGAATGGATTTTTGATTTGTAAATATGTTCATAAGTTAGCAAATTACCGAGTTGCCGTGATTTATTCATAACAAGTATAAGCATAAGTTTAATAATTCTAAGGTAAGGAAATATAATTAATCCAACACAATTATATCATCCTGATTAAAATCAGCTTTGAAATCGTGCATTAGAACTTTATTTTATTTTATTTTATTTTACTTTGTTTTCTAGTTTTTAATCATTTCTCAAATCCAAATATTTTTCCTTCACTAGAGTGTTTAAAATTACTTTCATAAATAATTCTTTTACAGTCCCTGTAGGTATAATAACTCGACATTTACTTGTCACTTTATTACTTGTTGCGATTGTGTACACTTGCACATTTCCATCGTTCCACACCATAAACACAAAAAAATGTTTCAAAACGCACAATCTCCATAGTCAAAACTCAAACTTTTACAAAAAATAAAGTTCCCATCTAAAAGAATACAACAAGATATCAGTACTGTAATAGGAGATCATGCTTCCATCACAACCAGCAAGAAATTAAAAGAAAAACCACAGAACAACAATAATTGGCATTCTTCCTCAACATAGACCTCTAAAATCAAAAAGATAAAGCCAAGATAAATTCCAAATCATCCTGAACAATTCAATCCATTTACGGGTCTCTCCCTTCTTCGATTCGTATAATTTCTTATACAAACCTCGTCACTACAACTAGCCCTCAATCCGAGAAATTTTTCCATTTGCTTTTTTGGGAATATAACTTTTCTTCTGTTGATAAAGTTGGAGTCTATTAAAGACTCATTCACCACCTTTGAGGATTCTGGCATCGTATCCGTAATATTCTTCTTCGATGGCCTGCCTCTTTTCGCCTTTTTATTATTGTTCTTACCAAGGTTGCCATCAATATTTTTTAATAACTCGAAAATCGATCAAATTTTCTTTTGTTGGTTTTCTTTGCCTTGACAGTCTTCAGGCCATCCATAGCTTCAATAGGCTTTGGGTTCACGCCACCTAAGCAATATCACCGTCATTATAGTCTCACTGGAGGGCCTTCCAATGTGATTTGAATCTCCCCAATGACCCCATTAAAGTCGGTATTAATGTTCCTTGACCTATCTAAAGAGTCAACCTCCACCGTGTCGACCCAGTTGGTCCTATCAAGAGAATTGATGATCGAACACGAGTCTTCAACTTCTCGATCAACAGACGCTATACTTAACTCATCTTCTTGACCGGAGTTTGCCTAAAGCTTCTACTTATTTGTTAACACTGAATCATCAAAGATGTCTTCCAATTCAACCACTCTAATAGTAAACTTCTTCCTCATGTATAAAAGCTCAATCGTCTCATCAATTCTATCCAAACATTCAGTGACAATTACCAAAGATGCTTTACTGAGATCATCGGACAACCCCCCATAAAGATGCTATATTGTTTGTATGAATAATTGTGTGATTCACACGATTAAGTTGGTAATTGGAGTTTGTTATACGTCAATAAAATTAAGACCCGAACCCTACAAAACATCCAAGCCTCCGACCCATGACCTAGCTACTAGAAGACAACAAGGCGAACCAGATCGCAAGGCAAGGCTACAGACCCAGCTTGCAGGAACCTTACGCGAACTCATAGGGCAGGATTGCAGGTACAGCTTGCAAAGCCAGCTTACAAGATGAGGTTACATACCTAGCTCGTGGAGACCTAGGGACGGCCACAGTTTCACCTCGCATGTACTCAAGGAACTCACAGGAAGTGCCATGTGCTCCACAGGCCATCTAGACACACGTCCAGTAGGTACGAAGCTCGCCTTGAATGCCAGTCCCAAGAGTAGAAAGTACTGGGTGCTCTATAGACACATGCCCAACAAACTTGAAGCTCGTAGAGAATGTCAGTACTGGAGGCAGCAGAATCAAGACAAAATAGTGGGGCCCTATCATGAGCTATAATAGTACAAGTATTAACAAGTATAAATACTCGGATACTCATATAAATAAGACACAAGCAAAATATTACTCAACAATTGGTGCGGTTAGCGTGGATTTACTTCCAATCATTAGATTTGTTCTAGTTTGATTAAATTTTCTTCAAAACTCGAAGCAAATGACTCACCCTGTAACACCCCTAACCCGTAACCGTCGCCAGAATAGGGTTAAGAGATATTACTGAACATAACGGAACTTTTACGAACATATCACATCATAACTTAACATTTCATAATCAAAGTGTCCTTTAAATAGGTCTACGAGACCTTAAGCATGCTTTAGGAAGGGCCTGGGACTAAACTAAATACACACAGAAATTTTCAAAAATTTAAAAAATTTTCTAAACTGCAGAGGTCACACGCCCGTGTGGGCAGGCCGTGTGCCTCCCACGGCCTCAGACACACCCGTGTGTCTAAGCCATGTCAAAACAGGGCATACATATTGACTTGTCCACACGGCCTAAGACACGCCTGTGTGCCTCAGCAGTGGTCGTCACTGACTTGCACCACACGGCCAGTCACACGCCCACGTGTCCAGCCCGTGGTCGAATCTGACTTGTTTTAAAATGCATCCACGAAGGACATGGTCGAGCCACACGCCCGTGTGCTCAACCGTGTGGGCAATTATAGGCCATTTGCAAGGCCAAAATGCCACCCACACATTGGGTCATCCCTACAAGCACATACAAGCATCTTTCCATACATCAATGGCAGCCAAAACATATCAAATTGTGCATCATTTCTACCCATTTATAAATATCACAAACACTTCAACTTAGGAACCATTTAACTCAATATAACCACAAGCATTTCAAAGTATAATCCATCACAAACTTACCATCAATAATATGCTAACTATGCATCAATAAGCTTACCATTCATATGACCATTTCATTTGCCATCAAGCCATACCAAAACTAAACATCATAAGATATGACTAATCATTCATATAATGTCATTATTTAGCCATATCACAAGGCTAACTATACACCCTTTCAAACATAACCATATCAACTAGACTATACATGCCATACTTAATATATACATATTCATAAGGTACCCAAATATGATTTAAGTAGTGTGATGACAATCCTCAACTACCCCGAGCCCTCAATAGTTTTAACGATCTATAAAACAAAGCAAACACCCATAAATTAAGCTTTCAAGAGCTTAGTAAGCCATATACAAATAAACTTAACATATAAACATTTAATATCTTTTCAAACACAAGATCATTCATATATGACAATTGCAAATTCTTAATTCCATCTTGGATCATTTGTTTAGCCATATCTTACTAGCCAACTCATCTCCATATATAACATAGATCATAACTTTTTCTTACATATATCACATTTTTTATCCACAATCTATGCATATATCTCAATTAGGTAAGTCCACATTTATACTTACCTTCCATACACATATATTGTACTTTTCAAACGTACCTGATTTGTTTATACATTTCACATAGCCTTTCATTTTATTGGAATTGTCCGTTGAACCATTCGGAATCAAATAGGATATTCAGAATACTCAGAGTAGTCGTACAATGCCAACGTCCCAGACGTGGTCTTACATGCACTCAAATATCGATGTCACTGTCCCAGATAGGGTCTTACACGAAATCAAATACGATGCCAATGTCCCAGACATGGTCTTACACTTAAATCTCAAATCGATGCCAACGTCCCAGACGTGGTCTTACACGATATCACATATCAAAAACACAAGTCATGACATATACAAAATCCTATCTATTCCTAGGTTCGTACTGGACTTTTCAGACTTTGACACCTTGTCAATAATATCTCGAATCTCATAAGCTTATCATTCGTATTCATTCATTGTAACCCAATTTCATACAAATATACATAGTTGAATTTTAAATAAATTTATTTGTATATAAACTTACCTCAAACTCGGATAAGTAAACACATATTTAGGGCAATTTGAAAATTAGCCCTCACATTTTTACATTTTGACATTTTAGTCCTTATTTCATAAAATCACAAAATACACATGATTTCATAACACCCATGTTTAGCTGAATGTTCACTATGATCATACCAATCCATACATTCCATTTATTTCACAATTTAGTCATTCAAAATATTATTTTCTCAATTAAGTCCAATTTACTCAAATTCATCAAAAATCTAAAGACAAAACATGTTAATCTAACACATATATTTCATATTTCATCACCAAACTTCACAAAGCTCATGAATTCATCCATGGTACATTTCAAATTCATCATCAATTCACAAAATTTAAGCATGGGTTTTGTAGAGCAAGAAGCAACGATTACAAAAATGTAGAGATTATCAAAAATTGAGTTCAAAAGCGTACCTAATTGAATCCAACAGTGGCCGAGCCCTAAAACTCATCCATGGCTTCTCTTTTCTTTTTCGGCTAAAAGATGACAAGTATGGCTAGTTTCATGTTTTGTTTCATTAAATTAAACTTAATTATCAAATTCCAAATTTGGCCTTTTTATTATCATTCATTTTCCACTAACATATGGCATTTTTGTCCATCCATAATTCAAATGGTTCAATTACATTATAAGGACCTCACATTTATAAAGACATGACACATAAGTGCTTTTAGCAAATGACATGTTAATTTATCACCTTTCACAATTAGGTCCTTTTATCAAATTAAGCACACAAATGATCAAATTAAATCACGAAACTTTCACACATGCTAATTCATATACTATAAGCACAGAAAATAATATTTAAATATTTTTCTGATTCAAATTTGTGGTCCCGAAACCACTATTCCGACTAGGTTCTAAACCAGACTGTTACAATTCTCCCCCTTAAGGATTTTTGTCCCCGAAAATCTTACTGTTGAATAGGTCAGATATTGTTGTCTCACTACGTCTTCAGGCTCCCACGTAACCTCTTCCACTCCGTGTCGATTCCATAACACTTTTACTAATGAGATTTTCTTGTTTCTCAATTCTTTCTTCACGATCTAAGATACAGACCAGTTTTTCCTCATAATTAATATCAGATTGGATTTCATTGTCAGACAGAGAAATCACATGTGAGGGATCGGATCTATATCGTCTAAGCATTTATACGTTAAATACATTATGTATCTTTTCTAGTTCAGGTGGCAACATCAATCTGTACGCAACTGGCCTAATTCGTTCAATGATTTCATACGGTCTGATGAACCTCAAACTCAATTTGCCTTTCCTGCCAAAACAAAGTACTTTTTTCCACGGAGATACTTTCAAGAACACTTTGTCACCAATATCAAACTCAATATCTTTTCTTTTCAAATCTACATAAGATCTCTGACAATCAGACGCTAGTTTCAGACTATCACGGATCACTTTTACTTTCTATTCAGTGTCTTTTATCAAATCGACCCCGTGTATCTTACTTTCACTGAGCTCATTCCAATACAGAGGTGTCCAACATTTACGTCCGTACAAAGCTTTATAAGGTGCCATTTTCATACTCGACTGAAAACTATTATTATACGCAAATTCAATCAATGGCAAATATTGTTCCCACGTACCATTAAACTCAAGAATGCAACATCTCAACATATCCTCGAGAATTTGAAAGATCCGTTCGGATTGACCATCCGTCTGTGGGTGAAAAGCTGTACTGAAATGCAATTTTGTACCTAGAGCTTCTTGTAATTTCTTCTAGAATCGTGATGTAAATCTCGGATCTCTATCAGACATAATAAACAATGGCACTCCGCGCAATCTCACAATATCAGAAATGTAAAGCTTAGATAACTTATTGAGCGAGAAATCAGATCGTACCAGAATAAAATGGGCTGATTTTGTCAATCTGTCAACTACGACCCAAATTGCATCTTTCTTTCTCGGAGTCAAAGGCAAACCTGAAACAAAATCCATCGTCACTCTATCTCATTTCCACTCGGGAATCAGAATCGGTTGTAACAAACCAGATGGCAACTGATGTTCAGCTTTAACTTGCTGACAGACTTAACATTTCGACACAAAATCAGAGATATCTCTTTTCATACCAAACCACAAATAGTGTTGCTTTAAATCATGGTACATTTTGTACTTCCCAGATGAATAGATAGACGAATATTATGAGCTTCATTCAAAATTAACTGTAATAACTTTGGATTTCTCGGAACACAAATTCGATCTCGAAATCTCAAACAATCATCAACACCAACTTGAAATTCAGAGTCAGAGTTCGAATCATACTGAGCTCGTTTCGCTAGCATTTCATGTAAAAACAACGGTTTCATTTTTAATTCAGTTAAAACTGAACCGTCATCAGATAAATCTAAATGAGCATTTATTGTACGTAATGCAAACAGTGACTTCCAACTCAGTGCATCAGAAACAACATTTGCCTTACCCGGATGATAATTTATCACATGCTCGTAGTTTTTCAAAAGCTCTAACCATCTTCTCTCTCGCAGATTCAAATCTTTCTGGGTCATCAAATATTTCAGACTTTTATGATCCAAAAATACATGACATTTTTCACTGAAGAGATAGTGTCGCCAAATCTTTAAAGTAAATACAATCGCATCTAACTCAAGGGTGTGTGTCGGATAATTTTTTTCGTGCGACTTTAATTGGCTCGAGGCATAAGCTATAACTTTGCCTTCTTGCAACAAAACACATCCCTGACCATTCAATGAAGCATCACTATAAATCACGAATTCTTTACCCGATTCTGGTTGTACCAAAACTAGAGCTTCAGTCAGCAGAGTTTTCAACTGATCAAAGCTTTTCTGACATTTATCAGACCATTCAAACTTCACGTCTTTATGAAGAAATCTAATTAATGGAGTAGCTATCATCGAAAAACCTTTTACAAACTGTCGATAATAACCAGCAAGTCCTAGAAAACTATGGACTTCAGACACATTCTTCGGAGGTTTCCATTCTAGAATAGGATAAATATTGCTCGGATCAACTCATATTCCAGAGGTTGATACAATATGTCCCAGAAAACCAACTTCTCGCAACCAGAATTCACATTTACTGAACTTTGCATACAGTTGCTTTTCACGCAGAGTTTGCAACACAATTCTCAGATGTTCAACATGCTCAATTTCATCATGTGAATAAATCAATATGTCATCAATGAACACAACAACAAATTAATCTAAATACAGTCTGAAAATTCTGTTCATCAAATCCATAAAAACAGCAGGAGCATTCATTAGTCCGAAAGGCATAACTAAAAATTCATAATGCCCGTACCTCATTCTGAAAGCAGTTTTCAAAATATCTGAATCTTTTACTTGCAACTGGTAGTATCCCGATCTCATATCTATCTTTGAAAACACGATGGCTCCTTTAAGTTGATCAAACAAATCATCAATTTTGGGCAGAGGATATTTGTTCTTGATAGTCACTTTGTTCAACTGACGATAATCAATGCACATTCTCATCGTGCCATCTTTCTTTTTCACAAACAAAACAGGAGCACCCTAAGGTGCGAAACTCGATCTTACAAATCCTCTATCGATCAACTCTTATAACTGTGACTTCAACTCTTTCAATTCTGTCGATGCCATTTTATATGGAGCTATCGAAATAGGAGTCGTTCCCGATAACAAATCAATACCAAATTCAACTTCATGTATCGGAGGTAATCCCGACAATTCTTCAGGAAATACATCAGGGAATTCACAAACCACTAGCACTAATTTAACTTTCTTTTCAGTTACTTTCGAGTTAATCACATAAGCAAAATAAGTTTCATAACCCTTTTTCACATAATTTTGAGCTTTCATCACTGATATCACAGCAGGTAACCCATTCAAATCATTAGACTCAATCCGAACAATATCATCATTCTGGCATCTCAAATCAATAGTCTTTCTTTTGCAATTCACAGCAGCATCATGCAACGTCAACCAGTCCATACCCAAAATTATATCAAACTCATCAAATGGTAATAACATCATATCAGTTGGAAAACAAACATCTCGAAACATCAACGGATAGTTCTTACATACTTTATCAACTGAACACTTTTACCTAAGGGGTTCGATACTCTAAAAACAAATTCAGGAGACTCTACAGGCAAAGTCTTACTGGATACTAAGTTCATGCATATATACGAATGAGTAGAACCTAGGTCTATCAATGCAATCACAGAAGTATCATAAAGAGTAAATGTACCTGTTATAACATCTGGAGATGAAGCTTCCTCACGAGCTCGGATAGCATACGCTCTGGCAGGTGCTCTAGCTTCAGATCTCACAACAGTGTCTTCCGTAGCTCTCTGACTACCACTGACATTTCTTGTATTTCGAGAAGGTCTACCTCTAGCTGAAACATTATCAGGTGTCAGATTCTGTACAATCTCTTGTTCAACAGACTCTGGGCAGTCTCGGATGAAATGGTCTAACAATCCACATCTAAAACAGGCTCGATCATTCAACCTACAAGTTCCCGAATATCTTTTACCATAATGTTTACATTCAGGTCTTTCAGATTGAACATTTGAACACTAGCCATCGAAGTTGTTGGAGCTTTGGAATTCAACTAAGATCTAGCTCAATCTCTATTCGAATGTCCCATATTAACCTTTGAACGGATTTGTTCATCTCTGAATTTCTTTGAAGCAGACTGAAATGTTTTACTCAAAAATCTCTTTCTCATATCTCTAGATTCAGAATCAGCTTCCTTAGTGCTTTAGCTTTGCATGCTCGATCAGCAAGCACAACAAACTCTTTTATTTTTAGAATCCCAACAAGCAAATGGATATCTTCATTGAGTCCGTCTTCAAACTGTTTACACATTAGTGCTTCAGTTGAAACACATTCTCGAGCATGTTAACTTAGTCTCATGAACTCTCGTTCATACTCGGTGACAGACATGCAACCCTGTTTCAATTCCAGGAATTCTTTTCATTTCTGATCAATAAATCTTTGACTAATATATTTCTTTCGAAACTCAGACTGAAAGAAATCCCATGTAAACTGTTCTTTCGGAATAACAAAAATCAAGGTCTTCCACCATTGATAAGTTACGTCTCGTAGCAAAGAATTAACACATTTTATGCATTCTTCAGGAGTCCGTGACATTTCCTCAAATACTCGAATTGTATTCTCGAGCTAGAATTTAGCTTTCTCGGCATCATCATCACTAGTGGCCCTGAACTCTTCAACCCTATATTTACAGGTTTTATCAACCGGAGGTTTGTTCAACAAATTTAAATTCATAACCGGAGGCACAACTGAAGTCTGAGGGGGATTAGGCGGGGGCGGAGGTTGTGAAATAGTCGGATTTGTCCTTACGTACTAAGTGAACCACTCATTCATCATTTGGAAGAAGGCTTGTTTAGCTTTTCCCTCTTGACCGCTAATAAGAGGTGTCGAATTAGATGGCGATGTCCCTTGAGCGGGAGCAGACGCATTGCTTTCAACATCATCAGCTACGGCTCTTTCGAGATTCATTACTATACGAAGAACACATTTTACACGTCAGGATTCATCACACTATCACATTTCATATTTATGCCATGTATAGCTAGACTCTTTTACGTTACGTTAGTCCGAGAATCGACTAAATTGTAGCTCTTATACCAATCAAATGTAACACCCCTAACCCGTAACCGTCATCGAAATAGGGTTAAGAGACATTATCAGACATAATGGAACTTTTACGAACATATCACATCATAACTTAACATTTCATAATCAAAGTGTCCCTTAAATAGGTCTACGAGACCTTAAGCATGCTTTAGGAAGGGCCTGAGACTAAACCGAATACATACAGAAATTTTTAGAAATTTAAAAATATTTCTACACTACAGCGGTCACACGCCCACGTGTCTAAGCAAGGTCAAAATAGGGCATCCATACTGACTTGTCCACGTGGCCTGAGACAATTCTGTATGCCTCACCCGTGGACGTCACTGACTTGCAATATATAGCCAGTCACACGCCCGTGTGTCCAACCCGTGGTCGAATCTAACTTGTTTTGAAATGCATCCACGAAGGACACGGTCGAGCCTCTCGCCCGTGTGCTCAACCGTGTGGGCAATTATAGGCCATTTGGAAGGCCAAAATGCCACCCACACATTGGATCATCCCTACAAGTACATACAAGCATCTTTTCATACATCAATGGCAACCAAAACATATTAAATTGTGCATTATTTCGACCCATTTATAAATATCACAAACACTCCAACTTGGGAACCATTTAACTCAATATAACCACAAGCATTTCAAAGTATAATCCATCACAAACTTACCATCAATAATATGCTAACTATGCATCAATAAGCTTACCATTCATATGACCATTTCATTTGCCATCAAGCCATACCAAAACTAAACATCATAAGATATGACTAATCATTCATATAATGTCATTATCCGGCCATATGGTCGCTGTAAAATCAGAGTTTTAAATATTTATAAAAGAATGATCAAACCTGGAGACTAACTCTAACAACGATATTAAGGCAAGTGTACCTATCGAACCGTAGTATAGCTTAGGCAAGACCGAATATCGAACCCAAAGGAACTAAAAGTATTAATACTTACTTTTTTTTATTATTTAGCCTAAATAAGATGAAGGTTGCTTTTAAACTAAATTGACGACAACTAGACTAAAGAAACAAAGACAAAAAGAAGAAATTGGGGATAACTTAGAAAAGACTCAGTTGATTTTGATGATACCCTCGGGAAGAATCCACCTAGACTTCCCTTTATTATCTAACCCTAAATTACATGATTTTTTTACTTAGCTTGATCCGTGAGACTCCCTAACCTATGCTAAACCCTCTCTCGAGGTGAATAATGTCTAATCCTAGGTTAATTAGTGGAACTCTCGTTCACTTATAATAACCCCCTAGGAAAGCAGTAAATCGATCAATGGATTCCCATATTAGGTTTCACCATAATCCAGCAAAATCTCGTAACCCTATCTCTAGGCGCCCGATCAACTCCGCTCAATCATGTTAGATCTACTCTTAAGCAGGGTCTATTCCTCCTCTACCTAAGCACATTGGATTTGGATTAAGAAACATAATTAAGAACAAACCAAGTAATTTATCATATAACTTAAAAATCAAATAATAAAATCTGTCTAGGGTTCATCTCCCTTCATGTATCTGAAGGATTTAGTTGATAATGGAAAAATAAAACATCACAAGAGAAAAGATAAAACAAAACATAAGAAAAATCCTAAAACTCCCTGACGAGATTGAAGGAGAATTCCACCGTCTTGAGTATAACTCCGGCTTCTTAGTGATGAATCAACTGGCTATCCTCGCGTTATTCCCTAACTCTAGCCTTCTCGGCTTGGCTCCTTGGCCTAGCTTTCGGTCCCCTTCAAGGTGGTACTTGGGGTGTATTTATAGGCTCTTGGAATGCGATTCTTTCTCCCTAAGTATCCTTTTCAAATTGAAATTGCTCTTTCCAGCGACAGAGGCACGGCCATGTCACACGCCTGTGCAAATTGAGACCTGACCGTGTTTGGATTTCTGCTTTGGCATGACCGTGTGCGGTGGTGATGAGACCGTGCTCCAGGTGTTCGTCGAGACACGATCGTGTGGTCCTTGGCCCAGGCCGTGTCGATTTCGTGGAAAGGCTCATTTACTTTGTTTTAGGCCCGTTTTATGTTCTTTTCATCCTCGGGTGCTTTCCTGGATATAAGACATGAAAAGAAAGGATTAAAAGAACCTTTTTATATAAAACAAGGCTTAAATCTTTAAAAATCATAATAAATGTAGGATTAAAATATGTTACATTTACGGTTTATCAAATACCCCCACACTTAAGCTTTTGCTTGTCCTCAAGCAAAATTCTCAACTTACAATTAAAACGAACTTTGCACGATTTATAATTCTTATCGACAATGTCTTATCCTAATTCACAGATAATTCATGCATGGATAATTTAATTCAAAGTGTCTTAAAGATTCAAACAAGATAAGTCATGAGTTTGTACCTCGAAAACATAGGTGCCTTCCTTCCTTTAAATAACTACCTTTTCAATTTAAAACCGGCAAGGATTGATATCCTCTCTTAGGATTCACTCAAATCACTCGAAAGTGTTTAAGGTTTAGAAAAAGATCGCTCAGAAGTCGAACCTGAAAAGTTAATCCCATAGGCTTGCTTGAAAATAAAATCTCTACCACTGTAATATGAGATGATAAATAGATCAAAAAGTCTTTGTTTGGGTTGTAACGGGGCTAGGGTGAAAGGTGTGGTCACAGGCTGAAATTAGAGGGTTAGAATCGAGATTGACTTGACAAGTACCTATCCTAAAAATTCTTTCGAAATTTCATCAACTGAAAGAGTAATAAACTTACTAATACGAGCTTTTCTTTTGGAAAATAGACTTTGATTGCGTAAGCTCACTTTTCATACTACTGATATTGAAAAACTTGAAATTTTTCTTTTTTTTTCTTTTTTTTAAGAACAAACTAAATCACGAATAATAAACTTCGGTAACTGATCAAATCAAAATTCGATTAAGGGGTAGTCAAAAGAAAAGGGTAATAACAAATACAAAGGCTGAGGGTTAATATTAGTGGGTGAGTCAATAAAAAGGGTTTGTTAGGATCAAAAGGGGTTCACTAGGGGTTAATTGTTAGGGTAAGCTATTTAGTGGAATTAGTGGGTTAAGACCTAGGTGCCTTTATCATCTCTATATATCAAATCATAACTGTGGTCTCGACATGTATAAACGGAGCAAGTTCTAAAATAACAGTTCATAGTTGACACACTCATAATCAAAGGCTGAGCATGAAAAAGAATATATGCTCTATAAGGTTCAAATACTCACAAAAATTATGGGTGTTTTGACATCATCCTTATGAATTCCAAATTTCAAGTTAGAATTTAATTTCAGGTCAACAACCTAGCAACAATTTTAATGCCTGAAAAATAGACTTATCATGCTTGATTCTCTAGTATTCCTTAAATTAAACATCAATGTACAATTAACTATGACTTATTCAAAAACATATCAATGAAAATCATAAATCATTAAAAGTTTCATCCTAACTAGTAATATGACAACTTTACTTTAAGAACAAGACTAAATCAAGGATTTGAAAGTTAGGCACAATTTGAGAAACATGCAAAATTTAGACACTTTTACCCCCCACACTTAAGATGTGCATTGTCCTCAATGTACAAAGATAAATAATGATAATTAGTGATCAATTAAAAAGATAGGAGGGGAAAGTGTCACTTCCTGGTTTTACAGATGAGATCCTTGAGGATGTGGACAGTGTATGGCATCAGGTGACTTTTTGTATTTCGCCTAGTTATGCTTTTGTGTAGGTGGAATATATGATTTTTTTCTGCAAAGTCACTTGTTAATGATCTTATCGATGAAATAGATATGTTTGTTAGGGATGCTTGAATAATTGGATAGCCAATGAGAAAAATTTGCAATAATAGTAAGAGTTCAAATTAAACAACATAAAATAAAATTGTAAAAATGAAGAAAATAAAATTAAAGAAAACAAATTAAAAAAAAAACTCAGAGGTCCTCATCATGGGTTGGGTCAGGTGGTGGTGTCGATGATGAAATGTGTAGGTGCTGGCATATTTGTTGAAGCGTCGCCTCTATCCCGTCAAATCGTCGAGCGTTTTCAGCAAAATGAAGCTCGAACCGATCGGGTCGTGCTGAGATGTCTGCTAATGATGTCGTTGGTCGGTGTGGATGCTGGCTCGAATTCGGTGCCTCCTCTGATGGTTGTGGGACATCGTCAGGAATGTCCTCGTCCCCCCCTCGGTCGTGGGTGTCTTTAGTATGCACTGAGGTCGGTCGGTCCCTCGATGTTGTTTGATCATCCTCATGTGTAGCATTGTCTGGATGCCTTGAGGTACCATGTTGCCCATCAGGGTGAGGGAGGTGATCTGATTGTCGGTGTTGAGGAGGTTGAAGTGCCGAGCTAACCTCGTGATGTATGGCCCCATTGACAAAATCCCCTTCCTATGTTGCTCCGTCTGGTGTTGAATCGCGCATGCGATAAAATATGCCAAGTCGAAAACATGTCCTTCAGACATGCATGATAGGAAATAAACATCGTGCTTGTTTACGATGTCGGTGCTCTCTCGGCGACCTGTGATGGTGTGCGCAAGAATGGCATGCATATACCTTAGTGCTGGGGGAAGTGTCGTCGCCTTAGAGCGACTGGGGTCGTAGTTGTTTGTAGTTGGGCGTAGGCTTCGCCAGCATTTGATTGGAGTGCAATGGAGCTCACGGTTTAATTCGGCAAGCGGGTTTTCTTCTATGAATTTCGGTGTGTAAAGTCTAAGAGCGGTGCCGAATTAGGGTACACTTAATCGACGCACTGAGCCCCCTAGACGGAATTGGATGGCACCCGGGTCATCAAACTGCATTGTCACTGCTTGCAAAGTGAAGGTGGTGCAGAATTCTAACGTAAGCTCCAAATATGTGGGCTCGTTGATTTCGAAGAAGTTCTCCCATGGTTCAGTGGAGAGGAGTGCTTGAATATTAGTTTCGAGCCCAAGTTGTCGCACCGAGTTCCAGTCGATGCACCTACCAGTGCCTATGGGTCTACCCCGGATTGCTTTGTACCTTTCGTCCTGAGTTGCTTGAGGGAATCGAAGAAATGGGTGTCGAAGTTCAGTGGAGGCACTTGCGGATGATGATCCAGGTGGGCTTCTGCTGCACGAACATGGCAGTGGTGTGGGTGTGAGGCTTGGTAGCACGGCTGTGGTGCGGCCGTGTGGACGGTTTTGGTTGGCTTTTTGGAGAAAAATGGCGAGGGGAGGTAGTTTTAAGGGGAAGGGGTGTTTGTGCGACCGGATTTGGGGAGAAGGGAGTTTTAACACTATTTTTAGGGTTTTATTTTGGGGGAGATGACGGTTAGATTTTATATATAGGGGAGGGAGCACGATCCATCGCCACGCCCGTGTCTTTTTAAAATCGCCTGTACTTTTCGCGATTTTCAGGATTGGGCGCGTTCAGGGTTCTTGGCACGGCCGTGTGTCCATCTAGCACGCCCTTGCTCAATAAGTCAAAATGTTGGCACGGTGAGGTCACACGGGCGTGTTTTACCCGTGTTCGACAAGTCAGTAGCTTCGCACGGTTAGAGGGCACGGGCGTGGTATGCCCGTGGTGTGGAAGTTAGTAGCTGCACACAGTTAGGCGCCACGGGCGTGGTCTGGTATCGTAGCCCGTGTTGTCAAAAGGAGTTTTTCTCTGTTTGTGCACGGCTCTTGACACACCCGTGGTGTGTCCCCTGTCTTGTACATGGCCATTAACACGCCCGTGTTGAAGGCCGTGTTATAAGTCTTGCATTTCTGTTAGACTATTTTTAGTATGGAGTTAGAGAAAAATAAAAAATAAAAAAAAACAATGTTAGTGTGTTAGTGCTATGGTTGCCTCCCGAGTAGCACTCGTTTATAGTCTTAAGCTAGACTTTCCCTGTTTTCAGTTCTAAAAGAAGGCTCATGGAGCATAAGCTCCTCTTTCATATCTCCAAAATCTGCACCATTATAAATTTTAAGTCGGTGACCATTTACCTTGAATGTGCCTTTAGTTGGATGGGTTACCTCGATAGTGCCATATGGAAATATTATTTTGATCATGAACGGTCCTGACCATCTTGATTTCAGCTTTCCTGGGAATAGTTTAAGCCTTGAGTTGTATAGTAGGAATAAGTCCCCTACTTCGAATTGCCTTGACCTCTTGAGACGAGCATAATGGCGTCGCTTCGTTGCTTCCTTGTACAGTTTTGAGTTCTCATAGGCTTCCGTTCTCCATTCATCCAGCTCGTTCATCTGCATCATTCTTCTCTTTCCTGCAATTTTGAGATCAGTATTCAAAAATTTTATGGCACAAAAAGCTTTGTGTTCTAATTCAAACGGTAAGTGATAGCTTTTCCCATATATAAGCTTGTATGGGGATGTCCCTAAAGGTGTTTTAAAAGCTGTTCGATAAGTCCATAACGCGTCATCTAATTTTAATGCCCAGTCTTTTCTATTTGTTTCAATGGTTTTTTCTAGAATGCGCTTAAGTTCTCAGTTTGCCACCTCAACTTGACCACTGGTTTGAGGATGATATGGGGTTGCTGTCTTGTGATATACTCCATATTTTTTTAGAACTTTTTCAAACTGAGTATTGCAGAAGTGCGTACCCCTATCACTAATGATTGCTCTCAGTGTGCCAAATCGAGAAAAGAGTTTTTTGAGAAATTTGACTACTACCCTAGCATCATTTGTAGGTAAAGCTTCCGCTTCTACCCATTTTGACACGTAATCGACTGCTACGAGGATGTACTTGTTTCCGAATGAATTAGGGAACGGTCCCATGAAATTAATACCCCATAGATCAAATATTTCACATGATAGCATATATGTTCGGGGCATTTCGTCACGTTTAGAGATGTTACCTGTTCGTTGGCATCTATCACATGAGGTAACGTACCTATTGGCGTCTTTAAATAGAGTGGGCCAGAAGAAACCTGATTCGAGTATTTTGTGTGCCATCTTGATACCACTATAGTGTCCTCCTAATGGTCCCGAATGAAAATGTTCCAAGATTTTGTTTGCTTTTGTCTTTGTAACGTATCTTCGAATGACCTGATCTGCACAAATGCGGAAAAGAAAGGGATCTTCCCAAAAATAATTTTTCACATCAATAAAAAATCGCTTCTTTTGGTGATGTGTAAATTTTCTTAGTAAGATGTTAGCTGCTAAATAATTCGCAATATTTGCAAACCATGGTATTTCAGAGTGTGTTATAGAAAAGAGTTGTTCCTCGGGGAACGAGTAATTTATTTCACCTTCGTTGAGCTCTTTGGTGTGTGGATTTTCAAGTCTAGATAGGTGATCTGCTACAAGATTTTCGACTCCCTTCTTATCTTGTATTTCCAAGTCGAATTCCTGTAAGAGCAAAATCCATCTAATGAGCCTGGGTTTAGCATCAGGTTTGTTTAAAAGATAACGAAGAGCTGAGTGATTAGTGTAAATGACAACTTTGGACATTATTAGATACTGTCAAAATTTATCAAAAGTGAAAACTACAGCTAACAGTTCTTTTTCTGTGGTGGTGTAGTTTTCTTGTGCGGGTGTTAGTGTTCTGCTAGCATAGTAAATCGGCTGAAAGTGCTTGTCTCTTCGCTGTCCCAAAACTGCACCTACTGCAAAATCACTTGCATCACACATTAGTTCAAAGGGTAAGTTCCAATCAGGTGCAATAATAATTGGTGCATTTATTAGTTTATCTTTAAGGATATTAAATGCAACTAAACATTCATGATTGAAATCAAAAGGAACATCTTTTTCTAGTAATTTCGTCAAGGGCTTAGCTATTTTAGAAAAATCTTTAATAAATCTTCTATAGAACCCTGCATGTCCTAAAAAGCTTCTGATAGCCTTGACAGAACTAGAGGGTAGTCTTTCTATGGCTTCAACCTTTGCTTTATCTACCTCGATCCCTTTATTAGAAATTTTGTGTCCTAACACTATCCTTTGTCTTACCATAAAGTGACATTTTTCCCATTTTAAAACGAGGTTTGTTTCCTCACATCTCATTAACACTCATTTTAAATTTTTAAGGCAAAGATGGAAAGAATTACCGAATACCGAGAAGTCATCCATAAATACCTCTATGATGTCTTCCACGAGTTCATCAAAGATTGCTAACATGCAACGCTGAAAAGTAGCAGGAGCATTACATAATCCAAAAGGCATTCTATGATAAGCAAACGTACCGTATGGACATGTGAATGTTGTCTTTTCTTGATCTTCAGGCGCTATAGGGATTTGAAAGTAGCCGGAAAGTCCATCCAAAAAGCAGTAGTACATATGCCCGGATAATCTTTCCAACATTTGATCTATGAAAGGTAGAGGGAAGTGATCTTTTCTGGTGGCATCATTCAACTTTCTATAATCTATGCAAACTCTCCACTGTGGATCATCCTTTGTAGGAATCAACTCATTCTTTTCATTGGGCACTACCGTCATTCCCCCTTTCTTTGGAACTACCTGTACAGGACTTACCTAAGTGCTGTAAGAGATAGGATAAATTATTCCTGCATCTAAGAGTTTTATGACCTCATCTTTGACCACTTCCTTCATGTTGGGATTTAGTTGCCTCTGAGGTTGCACACAAGGCTTGTATTCTTCTTCCATTAACATTTTGTGGGTACAGAACGCGGGGCTTATTCCCTTGATGTCAGAAATTTTCCATGCTATGGCTTTTTTGTGCTCCTTTAGTACCTTTATCAGCTCCTCTTTTTCCTCAGGTTCTAGTTCTGTAGATATGATTACTGGTAATGTAAAATTGTCTCCGAGGAATGCGTATTCTAAATGTTTCGGTAACTGTTTCAATTCCAATTTGGGTGGCTCTTCGATGGAGGGGTTCTGTCTTGTTTCATCATCATTGTCAATGCTTTCTTCTTTCATTTGTTTGGATGACGAAGTTTTCCAATTCAGCTCATCGTCTTCATCTTCCTCCCCCTCTTCTTGAGTTAGACACAGGCCCATCGTGTCGTCATGTATGATTTCCTGTAATGAGTTTTGAATGATATGATTAGTAGTATCAACAAAATAACAGGAATCATCTTGCTCTTTAGAATATCGCATGGCATCATAAATTTGGAAAATAATTTCTTCATCTCCTATCCTTAATGCGAGTTTACCATCTCCTACATCAATAATGGCCCTAGCAGTGGCTAAAAAGGGACGCCCTAATATTAAGGGAACATTAATGTTTTCATCCATGTCTAACACAACGAAGTCAACAGGGAAAATAAATTTATCAATTTTGACAAAACATCTTCGATGACTCCTCTAGGATATTTAATGGATCTGTCTGCTAACTGAATACTCATCCTAGTGGGTGTTGGTTCCCCAAGATCTAGTTGTTTAAACATTTTATAAGGCATTAAATTTATACTGGCGCCTAGATCAGCTAATGCTTTCTTTAACATTTAAACTACCAATTAGACAAGGGATAGTAAAACTTCCTGGGTCTTTTAACTTGGTAGGTTGCTTGTTTTGGAGGATGGCTGAACATTCTTCATTAAGTTCCACTGTTGACACTTCTTCAAATTTTCGTTTATTCATCAGGAGTTCCTTTAAGAATTTTGTGTACTTCGGCATCTGTGAAATAGCTTCAACAAAAGGTAAGTTAATATGTATTTGCTTAAAAAGTTCAAGAAACTTACCGAATTGTGCATCTATTCGCTCTTTCTTTAACTTTTCCGGATATGGGAGTGATGGCTTGTTTTCATTGCATAATGGAGTTACATCCTCAATTCCCTTATCGCTTGCTTTGTTACTGTCTGTTGGGGAATGTTTCTTTAATTCGCTCAATTCTCTTCCACTTCTTAGTGTGACTGCTTTTACCTGTCCTGTCCCCTTAGGAAAATTTGTTGTACGTGGTTCACCAATTATTTTGGTAAGCATTCCAACCGTTTTAGTGATTTCCCAAGATGTCTCAGTGAATTTTTCAATTGATGCTTGTTGATCTTTAAGGATTCTCTCAATATCTTGCAGGTGTTTGTGTATGGCTACTGATTCCTTTCCGTGTATTGGTTCCTTTTCTTATGGATGAGGAGGTTGTTGCCTTTGATTTCCTTGATTGCCTTGTCCTCTCCACGAAAAATTTGGGTGGTTCCTCCAACCTGGATTGTAAGTGTTACTATAAGAATTATTATTAGATCGGAAATTATTACCTATATAGTTCATCTGTTCATCTTCTACTCCTGGTTGGTAGGGTGGGTACTCAGGATTCGCCACAGTTCCACTAGCGTTGTACTACATGACTGGATGTATCTGTGAAGAATACAAACTATCAAGCTTTTTATTCATCATCTCTAGCTGCGTTGATAGCATGGTCATGGTGTCGATGTTGAACACTCCTACCGATTTTGTCGGCTTGGTCCTTGAATCTTGCCATTGATAGTTTTTTAACGACATCTCCTCAATGAACTCGTAGGCTGCTTCAGGAGTTTTGTTGTTTAGCGTTCCATCGGCGGCTGAATCTACCAGTTGCCTCGTTGGGGGGTTTACTCCGTTGTAAAAGGTTTGGACTTGTAGCCACAGGGGTAAACCATGGTGTGGGCACCTCCTCAAGAGATCCTTGAACCTCTCCCATGTGTCGTATAGTGTCTCTAAATCCATCTGCACAAAGGAAGAGATATCATTACGTAATTTGGCCGTTTTGGCCGGTGGAAAATATTTCATCAGAAATTTTTCAGTCATCTGATCCCATGTAGTGATTGACCCTCGTTGTAACGAGTTTAACTACTGTTTGGCTTTATTCCTCAATGAAAAAGGGAATAACCGAAGACGAATGGCATCATCAGAAATGCCATTTATTTTGAAGGTATCACAGAACTCCAAAAAGTTAGCTATATGCATGTTTGGATCTTCGTCCTGCAAACCATCAAATTGAACAAATTGTTGAATCATTTGTATTGTGTTAGGCTTTAATTCAAAATTGTTAATAGTTATAGCAGGCCTAACAATACTAGATTATGCTCCTGTTAAATACGGTTTCGCATAATCAAACATTGTACGTGGAGCATTTTGATCTCCCACAACGCGTAGTGGTGGGTTGTTTTCGTCCATCCCTTCAGTAGGATTGGATCTTTTTTCCTCTTCTCTTTCTGTGTAATATAGGGCTCGTTTGGTTTTCCTGCGATTCCGATGAGCGGTTGCTTCGATAATCGTATACCAAAGATCCTCTCGGATTCCTTCTAGTCATAAATTAGAGGTACCTAGAAAAGAGAAAGAAATAAAAATTAAAATTAGAAAAATTAAAATTTAACCTAAGAAAACAAAAGAAATAAATTGTAAATAATGGCTAAAGTAATAAAAATAGAGCTTTCTTAATATTTTAGTTCCTCGGCAGCACGCCAAAAAACTTGATCATTTGTAAAATCAGAGTTTTAAATATTTATAAAAGAATGATCAAACCTGAAGACTAACTCTGACAACGATATTGAGGCAAGTGTACCTATCGAACAGTAGTATAGCTTAGGCAAGACCGGATATCGAACCCAAAGGAACTAAAAGTATTAATACTTACTTTCTTTTTATTACTTAGCCTAAATAAGATGAAGGTTGCTTTTAAACTAAATTGACGACAACTAGACTAAAGAAACAAAGACAAAAAGATGAAATTGGGGATAACTTGGAAAAGACTCACTTGATTTTGATAATACCCTCGGGAAGAATCCACCTAGACTTCCTTTTATTATCTAACCCTAAATTATATGATTTCTTTACTTAGCTTGATCCGTGAGACTCCCTAACCTATGCTAAACCCTCTCTCGAGGTGAATAACGTCTAATCCTAGGTTAATTAGTGGAACTTTCGTTCGCTTATAATAACCCCCTAGGAAAGCAGTAAATCGATTAATGGATTCCCATATTAGGTTTCACCCTAATCCGACAAAATCTCGTAACCCTATCTCTAGGCGCCCGATCTCCTCCGCTCAATTATGTTAGATCTACTCCTAGGCAGGGTCTATTCCTCCTCTATCTAAGCACATTGGATTTGGATTAAGAAACATAATTAAGAACAAACCAAGTAATTTATCATATAACTTAAAAATCAAATAATAAAATCTGTCTAGGGTTCATCTCCCTTCAGGTATTTGAAGGATTTAGTTCATAATGGAAAAATAAAACATCACAAGAGAAAAGATAAAACAAAACATAAGAAAAATCCTAAAACTCCCTGACGGGATTGAAGGAGAATTCCGCCGTCTTGAGTATAACTCCGGCTTCTTGGTGATGAATCAACTGGCTATCCTCGCGTTATTCCCTAACTCTGGCCTTCTCGCCTTGGCTCCTTGGCCTAGCTTTCGCTCCCCCTTCAAGGTGGTACTTGGGGTGTATTTATAGGCTCTTGGAATGCGATTCTTTCTCCCTAAGTATCCTTTTCCGATTGAAATTGCTATTTCCAGCGACAGAGACACGGCCATGTCACACGCCCGTGCAAAATGAGACCTAACCGTGTTCGGATTTCTACTTTGGCACGGCCGTGTGTAGTGGTGATGAGACCGTGCTCCAGGTGTTCGTCGAGACACAGCCGTATGGTCCTTGGCCCAGGCCGTGTCGATTTCGTGGAAAGGCCCATTTACTTCGTTTTAGGCCCGTTTCGTGTTCTTTTCATCCTCAGATGCTTTCCTAGGTATAAGACATGAAAAGAAAGGATTAAAAGCACCTTTTTATATAAAACAAGGCTTAAATCTTTAAAAAGCATAATAAATGTGGGATTAAAATATGTTACATTTACGGTTTATCACCATATCACATGGCTAACTATACACCCTTTCAAACATAACCATATCAACTAGACTATACATGCCATACTTAATATATACATATTCATAAGGTACCAAAATATGATTTGAGTAGTGTGATGACAATCCTCGACTATCCCCGAGCCCTCAGTAGTTTTGACGATCTATAAAACAAAGTAAACACACACAAAGTAAGCTTTCGAGAGCTTAGTAAGCCATATACAAATAAACTTAACATATAAACATTTAATATCATATCAAACACATGATCATTCATATATGAAAATTGCAAATTCTTAATTCCATCTTGGCTTATTTGTTTAGCCATATCTTACTAGCCAACTTATCTCCATATACAACATAGATCACAACTTTTTCATACATATATCACATTTTTTATCCACAATCTATGCACATATCTCAATTAGGTAAGTCCACATTTATACTTACCTTCCATACACAAACATATTATACTTTTCAAACATACCTGATTCGTTTATACATTTCACATAGCCTTTCGTTTTCTCGGAATTGTCTGTTGAACCATTAGAAATCAAATAGGATATTCGGAATACTCAGAGTAGTCGTACAATGCCAACGTCCCAGACGTGGTCTTACATGTACTCAAATATCGATGCCACTATCCCAGACAGGGTCTTACACGAAATCAAATAGGATGTTGATGTCCCAGACATGGTCTTACACGTAAATCTCAAATTGACACCAACGTCCCAGACGTGGTCTTACACGATATCACATATCAGAAACATATGTCATGACATATATAAAATCCTATCATTCCTAGGTTCGTACGGGACTTTTCGGACTTTGACACCTTGTCGATAATATCTCGGATCTCATAAGCGTATCATTCGTATTCATTCATTATAATCCAATTTCATACAAATATACATAATTCAATTTTAAATACATTTATTTGTATATAGACTTACCTCAAACTCGGATAAGCAAACGGACTCGGCTACTCATTTACTTTCGACTTTTCTCGATCTAAATTTGTTTTCTTTGGTTCTTAATCTAAATATATTCAAATTTAACCCATTTATTCACCAAATCATTCAATTCAATCCAAAAACACATATTTAGGGAAATTTACAAATTAGCCCCCCATATTCTCACATTTTAACATTTTAGCCCTTATTTCATAAAATCACAAAATACACATAATTTCATATCACCCATGCTTAGCCGATTGTTCACTATGATCATATCAATCCATACATTTCATTTATTTCACAATTTAGTCCTTCAAAATATTATTTTCTCAATTAAGTCCAATTTACTCAAATTCATCAAAAATCCAAAGACAAAACATGTTAATCTAACATATATATTTCATATTTCATCACCAAACTTCACAAAGCTCATGAATTCATCCATGGCACATTTCAAATTCATCATCAATTCAAAAAATTTAAGCATGGGTTTTGTAGAGCACGAAGCAACGATTACAAAAACGTAGAAATTATCAAAAACCGAGTTCAAAAGCTTACCTAATTGAATCCCACAATGGCCGAAACCTAAAACTCATCCATGGCTTCTCTTTTCTTTTTATTTTCGGCTAAAAGATGACAACTATGGCTAATTTCATGCTTTTGTTTCATTAAATTAAACTGAATTATCAAATTCCAAATTTAGCCTTTTTATTATCATTCATTTTCCACTAACATATGGCATTTTTGTCCATCCATAATTCAAATGGTTCAATTACATTATAAGGACCTCACATTTATAAAGAAATGACACATAAGTGCTTTTAACAAATGGCATGTTAATTTATCACCTTTCACAATTAGGTCCTTTTATCAAATTAAGCACACAAATGATCAAATTAAATCACGAAACTTTCACACATGCTAATTCATATACTGTAAGCACAAAAAATAATATTTAAATATTTTTTGACTCAAATTTGTGGTCCTGAAACCACTATTCCGACTAGGGTCTAAACCAGACTGTTACACACCCAAGCGAAACTTCCCCCTTCAACCCCTCATCAAGACAAATCGGAGCGTCGGGTTCTAGTGCCCAACACGACGAGACACACTTGTTTGCTGCATGGTTTGCCGACATGTTAGAAAACCATGAAAATGCATTTCATCAGGGATCTTTCCCTTCCTTGGACCTAAACCTCTCCACAGGTTAGGGACTGCTACTTCCTCTCAAGCAGGAGGCACCACCGTAGTAGTTCCTGGCCCTCTAAGAACAGATGAAGTTCATGAGAGAGCAAATGGCCGCTCATGAAGTGCAATTTCTAGAACAACATGCCTTCCAGCAAGAATTACTAAGACAGAATGAGAAGTTGCGGACAACTCTGGTTCTCAAGATAACGTGAATACACAAGATGAAGCCTCAAGCACACAAGTGAAGGAATGGCAAAATGAAATGGACGAGCTGCGCCGAGACGTACAAGCATTACATCCTAAGTCACTAGACATGGACTGGTTATTCTGCTCCAACAACTCGTTGGCCTTCAAAATCACAACACTTGGCTTACCGCACGATTTCAAAGTCCCAAAAGACATGTTCGAGGGAAAAAGGGACCCATGGGCTCACCTGATGCAATACAATGATTATATGAATGTACTGAGGGCATCAGATGTAACAAACTGTAAAGCCTTCTCGACGACGTTAAAAGGAAGTGCTAAAGATTGGTACCTATATCTCCCACAAAATTCGATCTGTAGCTTCTCACTGTTGGGCCAAACATTATTGGGCAAATTCAGAGCCCACCGAGTAATCATAAACGCACCCATGAGACTGATGTTAGTGAAACAATGGGAGGGTAAATCCCTTCAAGACTATGTGAAAAGATTCCTTGCAATGACCCTTAACACAAAGAACTTGGAGGACCATTCGGCAATAGACACCTTTATTATGGGAGTACAAAATGACCACATGCAGTTCTCAATTATAGATAACAGACCATAGAACCTGGCAGACCTATATGAGGGAGCCCATAAGTTTGCAGAGGTTGAGGAAATTAAAAGAGCGTCGCGAGCTACCTTTCAAAGAGAAGATAGGCAGCCCAAAACAAAGAGGGACCTCGTAACAGGCAAGGCCCCCCAACCAGTCCCTTAAAGTCAAAATCGATAAACCACAAAGAAACCAAACCTAGAGCGATACATTTAGGAACCCTTAAAGACCTCAGCAAGAAAAACTCATAAGATATGTGATAAACCGTAAAAGTAACATATTTTAATCCCACATTTAGTATGCTTTTGGATGATTTATCCCTTGATTCATGTAAAAAGGTGCTCTTAATCCTTTCTTTTCGTGTCTTATACTCAGGAAAGCACTCGAGGATAAAAAGAACATAAAACGGGCCCAAAACGGAGCAAATTGGGCCAAAGAGGAAATCGACACGGCCTGGACTTAAGCCCACACGGTCGTGCCTCATTGATCATCTAGAACACGGCCTTCTCCAGATTTACACGGTCGTGCCTTATTAAGAAATCTGAACACGGCTCAAAGACTAGTCACACGAGCGTGTGACATGGCCGTGTCCCTGTCGTGGCAAAGAACAATTTCACTCAAAAAAAGGATACTTAGGGAGAAAGAAACGTATTCCAAGAGCCTATATATACCCCTAAGTACCACCTTGAAAGGGGGCGGTGAGCTAGGCCAATGAGCCAAGCGAAAAAGGTCAGAGTTGTGGGAATTACTCGAAGAATAGTCAGTTGATCCATCTCAAGAAGCCGGAATTCTACTCAAGACGGCGGATCTGTCTTTCAATTCCTTCAGGGAGTTTTAGGGATTTCTTATGTTTTGTTTTATCTTTTCTCTTGAGATGTTTTCTTTATTTGTTATGAACTAAACCCTTCAGATACCTAAAGGGGATGAAACCTAGATGAATCTTGTTATTATTTTCTGAACTATAAGATAAATACTTGATTTGTTATTAATTATGTGTGCTTAATTCTTGTGTTAATATTTTCGGGATATTGATCCAAGTATGATGTGTTTAGGTGGTGGAGCAAAAGTCCCTGCCTATTCATAGATCTAGGATAATTAAAGCGAAGTCGTTCGCGCGCCTAGAGATAGGGTGACGAGAATTTACCGGATTAGGGTGAAACCTAATATGGGAATCCATAGATCAATTTACTGCTATTCTAGGGGGTTATTAATGCAGAAAGAGATTTCTGTTAATTAACCTAGGGTTAGACGTTATTCGCCTCGAGAGAGGGTTTAATATACGTTAGGGAGTCCTACGGATCAAGTCAAGTGAATAAATCGTATGGTTCAGGGTTAGATAACAAGTGAAATCTAGGTGGATTCTTCCTGAGGGTATCGTCTTAATCAACTGAGTTTTTCCTCAAGTTATCTCCCTAATTTAGTCTTTTTGTCTTTTCATCTTAGCTTAGTAGTTAGTTAATTTTAGATTAAAACAACAACTTCACTTTATTTTAGGTTAAATAATAGAAAGAAAGTTAGTATTAGTACTTTTAGTTCCTTTGGGTTCGATAATCCGGTCGTGCCTAAGCTATACTACTGTTCGATAGGTACACTTGCCTTTAATCGTTGTCAGAGTTAGTTTCCAGGTTCGATCATTCTCTTTATAAATTTTAAAACTCTATAGACACACGATCAAGTTTTTGGCGCCGTTGCCGGGGAACTAAAATATTAAGAAAGCTCTATTTTTATTACTTTAGCTATTATTTTATTATTTTCATTTTTCGCGAATTATTTTTTATTTTTAGTTTAAATTCTAATTTTGCTAAAATTTTCCTTCCTTCTTTTCTCAGCAGGTACCTCTAGTTTATGACTAGAAGGAACCCGAGAAGACCTTTAGTATACGACAGTGATATTGAAGCTACCGCTCGGAGGAATCGTCAAGAAATCATGCGAGCCCTAAATTATACAGAGGAAAATCGAGAAGGCAGATCCAATCTTACTGAAGGGATGGACGAGAATAATCCACCACCACATGATGTGGCGAAAAACAATGTTCCGCGTACTATGTTTGATTATGCTAAACCGCATTTAACAGGAGCAGAATCGAGTATTGTTAGGCCTGCTATAGCTGCTAATAATTTTGAATTAAAGCCTAACACAATACAAATGATTCAACAATTTGTTTAATTTGATGGTTTGCAGGACGAAGACCCAAATACTCATATAGCTAACTTTTTAGAGTTCTGTGATACCTTCAAAATAAATGGCATTTCTGATGATGCCATACGTCTTCGGTTATTTCCCTTTTCATTAAGGAATAAAGCCAAACAGTGGTTAAACTCATTACCACGAGGGTCAATCACTACATGGGAGCAAATGACCGAAAACATTTTATTGAAATATTTCCCACAGGCCAAAATGGCCAAATAACGGAATGATATCTCTTCTTTTGTTCGGATGGATTTAGAGACATTATACGACGCATGAGAGAGATACAAGGATCTCTTGAGAAGGTGTCCACACCATGGTTTACCCTTGTGGTTACAAGTCCAAACCTTCTATAACGGCGTAAACCCCTCAACAAGGCAATTAATTGATTCAGCCGCTGGTGGAACTCTGAATAATAAAACTCCTGAAGCAACCTACAAGTTTATTGAAGAGATGTCACTGAATAACTATCAGTGGCAGGTTACAAGGACAAAACCAACAAAAACAGCCAGAGTTTACAATCTCAATGCAGTAACAATGCTATCAAATCAGGTAGAATTGATGAATAAAAAGCTTGATAGTTTGTGTTCTTCGCAGGTACACCCAGTAATGCAGTGCGACACAAGTGGAACTGTGGCGAATCCTGAGTACACACCCTACCAACTGGGCGTAGAGAGCGAACAGATGAACTATATAGGTAATAATTTTAGATCTAATAATAACCCATATAGTAATAATTATAATCCAGTTTGGAGGAACCACCCAAACTTTTCGTGGGGAGGACAAGGAAATCAAAGACAACAACCTCCTCAAAATTTCCAAAATCATCTCTATCTGCAAGAGAAGAAGCCAAACCTCGAAGAGATGCTAAAAAAATTCATGGCAACCATAGAAAACTGTCTCCAAGATACGAAGAAAACACTTAAAGATCAACAAACATCAGTTGAAGAGATCAAGAATCAAGTCGGGGAAATTACCAAAGCAGTAGGGGAAGTCACTAAGTTAGTCGGACAACTTGCAAAATTAATGTCCGAACGATTGCAAGGACGTCTACCAAGTAATACTGAGATTAACCCAAGGGAGCAAATACAAGCCATCACAGCTCATGGTAGTAAAGGGTTAGACGAACCCAATATAATACAAGAAAACGAGGTAGATGAAGGTAAAGTTGAGGTAACACAAGAAAAGCCAACATCGGTAATAAAAGAGTACTAGCCTTGCATTCCTTATCCCGAAGCAATGAAGAGAGATGATACTGAAGAACAGTTCAGTAAGTTTCTTAAACTTTTAAAGAAATTACCTTACCTCTTCTTGAAGCTCTCTCACAGATGCCAGATTCGAGGAAATTTTTAAAGCAACTCTCGACGAACAAGTGTAGGATAGACGAGGATCCACATGTGGAATTAAACGCAGTATGCTCAGCAATGCTACAGAATAGACTGCCGCGAAAGTTAAAAGATCCAGGGAGTTTTATAATTCCATGCCTAATTGGTAGACTAACTGTTGATAATGTTTAGCGATTTAGGGGCTAGTATAAATGTCATGCCTTATAAAATGTTTAAACAACTACGTCTAGAGAAACCCAAACAAACTAGGATGAGTATTCAATTAGCTGATAAAACTGTTAGAATTCCTAGGGGTATTATCGAGGATGTTCTTGTCAAAATCAATAAATTCGTTTTCCCAGTAGATTTTGTTGTCTTAAACATGGATGAGGATAATTCAATCCCCCTAATTTTAGGAAGACCCTTTCTAGCAATTGCCAAGACTAAAATTGATGCTGCCACAGGAGAACTCATACTTTTTGTAGGTGATGAATCAATCAGTCTTCAAGCTCTTGACTCAGCCAGGACAATAATCGATGAAGGTAAGAAAGTCAATTCAGTTGATAATCAATTTGTGCAACCTTCATCGCAGGAAACACCACAACATAATCTCGATCCCATACCATGTACCAATAAAGAAATAACTTATGAGGAACAAGGGATTCAATTGAATGACCTAGATGAGTGGAAGACACACTTCAAGGAAAAGTTAGGGATACACGAAGCAGAACTAGAGCCACTCCACGAGGAAAACAAGTTCAAAATCAAAGATCAAGTATTCATAGATAAAGTAGACCCTCAAATATCTCCTCCAGACCCTAACACAAATAAGGAAATACATTTTAGGGTAACCAGTGTTTTCCCATGCGGAACAGTCGAGGTAAATAATCCCACTTTTGGTGCTTCCAATATTAACGCATCTCGACTTGAACTCTATCATGATAAAGAGACCAAAAGCATGAGGAAGGACTTTCAACTCCTCAAACCACCCTGACAATACAAACAAGAGGAGAGTCTAGCTTAAGACTATAAATGAGCGCTTCTCGGGAGGCAACCCGAGTACTAACCCCATTAACTCCTACATTTTTATTTTGTCTTATTTATTTATTTTATATTTATTTTATCCTTTCTGTATAATACCTAACCATAAACTAACCAAGAATGCAGATTTCCAGGCCACAAGGCCTTGCACACGGCCGTGGCCGAGGCCGTGTGTACCTCAAGAATCTTGGTACTAACATGGCAGGACGGTACAAGTCAAAGCAACTAATTTTTGAAACTCATGGACTCAACCACTCCCCCACGGGCACTGAAAAAGTGGCACGCCCGTGCTCCACAATCGTGTGAAGCTACTGACTTACCAACCACGGGCAGAACACGCCCGTGCCTCACAATCGTGCCAACATACTGACTTGTCATAAACGGGCGTGGCTGGCGGAAAAACGGGCATGGAGATTCACCACGCCTAGACACACGACCGTGTGAAGTGGTCGTGTGCATCAACATGCCCTCGGCCCACGGGTGTGGGAAAGCCCCAGAATTGAGCCTCTATTTAAACCCAACCTCCCTTCCCCATTCTTCCCCTCTACCCTCCACCCCTTCTCTACTTCCCTATTCTCAGATTTCTCTCTAACAAAGTCTCTATCACTCTTGAGCTACACTAAAACCATGACGAAGAAGCGTAAAAGGCCAAACTCCTCAAAGGAGAACGATTTTACATGAGTTCATGCCGGCAGCTTCATCCAAACAACAGGCCAAGGGTCTTTGAGACCAATTATTTTCTATTTTTCTTTTCTCTTTTGCTTCAATTTCCTTATCTTTACTTCTTTTATGCTTAATTTAGTTCATTTTATTTTAGTTTCGTAGTGTCAGGTTCTAAAGGCTATTTGGGAATCACGCCACTTCCGCCACTGCCAGCACCTCCCCAGCCTTAGAGGTTACACCCACCTTGCGAACCATCCAACAAGAAGGACTCTTCGGTCCATTCATCTTTAATTTTCATTTTGTTTACATTTTTGTTTCCTCTTTCTTTATCTTTCTCATCTTTAATTATATATTTAGTATATTTTAAATGTGTCTTAATAATTCCTGGCTAATTCTCCGTGAGCTACCCAATTCCTCCATCTAGCACAGGATCGTCATCCAGACTGACCCCTCCAACTCAAGGAATCCATCCAAAATTCAGGAAGTTTCACTTCCTCCCTTCTCTTTTGATTTATCTCTTAAATGTTATTATCTATCCTTGTACATTGAGGGCAATGTACATCTTAAGTATGGGAGGGTAAATAGCTATTATGCCTAACTTTCTGCATTATTCTCAATCCCTAAGGATAAAAGTGCCTAACTTTTTTTTTCATTATTCTCAAATCCCTAAATGATATCTTGTCTTGAAGTAATTTTCTCATATTACTAATTAGGATCAAATTTCTGATGATTTATGATTTTTTATTGATATGTTTTAGAGTAAGTCATTGATAATTGTGCATTGACGATAAAATTTGAAGAATACTAGAGAAAAAGGATAATAAGTCTAATTTTCAAAAATTAAAATTTTTAGGTTGTTAACCTGAATTTTAATAGTACATTGAAATTTGAAATTTACAAGGATTATGTCAAAAACACCCATAATTTTTGTGAGATTTTGAGCCTTGTAGAGCATATATTCTTTTTCTTGCTCACTTTATTGATTATGAGTGTGTCAACATTGAACTGTTATTCTAGAACTTGCCTTGATTATACATGTCAAGACCACAGTTATGATTTGATATACAAAGATGATAAACGCACTTAGGATTTAACCCACTTACTCCACTAAAAATCCTACCTTCATAATTAATCCCTAGTGAACCCTGTTGATCCTAACAACCCTTTTTATTGACTTACCTACTAATTTTAACCCAAAACCCTTTGTATTTGTTATCACCATTTCTTTTGATTACCCTTTTTGTCGAGATTTGATTTTAAGCAGTTGCCTAACTATGTTCTATATTTCAGTTGTTAAAGTTCTTTCTTATTATTGTAATGAGATTTGTTCTTAAAAAAAAGAAAAAAAAGAAATATATTCATTATTAGTTTGTGATCAGGTGAGCTTACACATTAAAATTCAAAATTCTTGAAGAAAAAGCTTGTATTATTAGTATTATTATTTTTCAATTGATGTAATTATTTAAGATTAGTCCATTTTTCTAGTTAGGAAATTTATCAAGTCAATCTCGATTCTAACCTTCTAATTCAGCCTTTATTCACACCTTTAACCTTAGCCCCGTTACAACCCTGTTAAAGACCTTTTGATTTGTGTATCAATTCATTTTATAGTGGTGGAGATTTTATTTTCAGGCAAGCCTATGGGATTAACTTTTCATGTTCGACTAATTGAGTGCTTAATTTTGAACCTTAAACACTTTGAGTGATTTGAGTGAATCTTTTGTGAGGATGTCAATCCTTGTCAGTTTTAAATTAAAGGTCATTATTCAGATAAGGGGGGACACCTATGTTTTCATGCTACAAATGTATGACTTTGATTGTTTGAATCTTTAGGACTCCTTAAGTTGAATTATCCATGTATAAATTATCTATGAATTATGATAAGACATTGTTGATAGGAATTATGAATTATGGAAAGTTTGTTTTAATTGTAAGTTGAGAATTTTGCTTGAGGACAAGCAAAAGCTTAAGTGTGGGGGTATTTGATAAATCGTAAAAGTAGCATATTTTAATCCCACATTTAGTATGCTTTTGGATGATTTATCCCTTGATTCATGTAAAAAGGTGCTTTTAATCCTTTCTTTTCGTGTCTTATACTCAGGAAAGCACCTGAGGATAAAAAGAACATGAAACGGGCCCAAAACGGAGCAAATTGGGCCAAAAAGGAAATTGACACGGCCTGGACTTAAGCCCACACAGCCGTGCCTCATTGATCATCTAGAACACGGCCTTCTCCAGATTTGCACAGTCGTGCCTCATTTAAGAAATTCGAACTCGACTCAAAGACTAGTCACACGGGCGTGTGACATGGCCGTGTCCCTATCGTGGCAAATAACAATTTCACTCGAAAAAGGATACTTAGGGAGAAAAAAACGCATTCCAAGAGCCCATATATACCCCCTAAGTACCACCTTGAAAGGGGGCGGTGAGCTAGGTCAAGGAGCCAAGCCGAAAAGGTCAGAGTTGTGGGAATTACTCGAAGAATAGCCAGTTGATCCATCTCAAGAAGCCGAAATTCTACTCAAGACGGCGGATCTCTCTTTCAAATCCTTCAGGGAGTTTTAAGGATTTCTTATGTTTTGTTTTATATTTTCTCTTGAGATGTTTTCTTTATTTGTTATGAACTAAACCCTTCAGATACCTTAAGGGGGTGAAACCTAGATGAATCTTGTTATTATTTTCAGAACTATAAGATAAATACTTGATTTGTTCTTAATTATGTGTGCTTAATTCTTGTGTTAATATTTCCGGGATATTGATTCAAGTATGATGTGTTTAGGTGGTGGAGCAAAAGTCCCTGCCTATTCATAGATCTAGCATAATTAAAGTGGAGTCATTCGCGCGCCTAGAGATAGGGTGACGAGATTTTGCCAGATTAGTGTGAAACCTAATATGGGAATCCATAGATCGATTTACTGCTATTCTAGGGGGTTATTAATGTAGAAAGAGATTTTCGTTAATTAACCTAGGGTTAGACATTATTCGCCTTGAGAGAGGGTTTAATATATGTTAAGGAGTCCTACGGATCAAGTCAAGTAAATAAATCGTATGGTTTAGGGTTAGATAACAAGTGAAATTTAGGTGGATTCTTCTTGAGGGTATCGTCTTAATCAACTGAGTTTTTCCTCAAGTTATCTCCCCAATTTAGTCTTTTTGTCTTTGCATCTTAGCTTAGTAGTTAGTTAATTTTAGATTAAAACAACAACTTCACTTTATTTTAGGTTAAATAATAGAAAGAAAGTTAGTATTAGTACTTTTATTTTCTTTAGGTTCGATAATCCGGTCTTGCCTAAGCTATACTATTGTTCGATAGGTACACTTGCCTTTAATCGTTGTCAGAGTTAGTTTTCAGGTTCTATCATTCTCTTTATAAATTTTAAAACTCGATAGACACACGATCAATATGCTCCTAAGGAAGGTTTAAGGCTTACACCCCTCTGAACGACACGCTTAATTACATCTTCAACCAAGTAAAGAGTCTTGGCATCTTGCCTAAACCGTCTCCGATAAGGAACATTAGTGGGAGAACGAACTCTAGGGGCGAATTGCTTTCCACGATGATATGGGGCACAAAATCGAAGATTGCTTCACACTAAAAGATGCAATAGAGGAAGCATCCTGAAATGGTGAACTTGTTGAATTTTTCAACCAGAGTGGTTCGCAGTAGAGCTAGAGCTCGAGAGGTGACCCTAAAGGTAAACAGAAGGCGTGAGGTACCATACATGTGATCGTATGTACCAACGATGACTGGGCAGGCTTGAACACAAAGAGACGGGTACAGATAAGAAGTGCGATGTCAGTTAGTGCTCCAAAAAGGTTGCGATGACAAGAAAAGTAGAATTTTAAATTTGCTAGCGATGATGAAGATTTAGTCCGCGATGAAAAGGGAAATGACCCGATGGTAGTCTCTGCTACGGTCACCGAATTTGAAGTCAAAAGAATACTAGTTGACAGCAGAAGCGCGGTGGAGGTCTTGTCCTAGAAAGCATACAGAAAGATGGGGCTAAAAGAGCAATTTTTATCTAAAGCCAGTCCGCTGTACGATTTTATGAACCATCCAGTCAAGGTGAATGACTCAATCACCTAGCCAGTCATCTTAAGGGATGGCGAGCATACGACCACAGAGTGTTGTCCAGTTTTATGTAGTGGACTACCCGATGGCAAACAACGCCATCTTTTGGGGACTAATAATGAGAATGGTGATGATGGTAGTGGCATCTTTTTACATGAAAATTAAGTTCCAAACAAAGCCTAGGGTTGGTTTCCTACGATCTGATCAGCATACAGCGAGACAATGCCATATGTTGACTATTAAGCAAACAAGGGAATCTATGACTGAGAGCAGAGTTCGCAAGAAGCTGAATTGGTAAGCCAAGTTCTTAACCTAGACAATTTAGATGTGAGAGACGAGCACAGGAGCAAAAAGCTTAAAGCTGCAGAGCACACTGAAACTCTACAGCTATTTTGCAACAACAAATAGAGAACAGTCAAAATCTCATCAGCATTAAAAGAGGATAAAAAACACGTTGATCAAGTGCCTGAGAAAAAACTCGGATGTCTTCACCTAGTTCGCGACAGACATGCCAAGTGTGGGACCGTAAATAATCGTGCACAAGTTGAATGTGCTCCCTGAAGCAAAGTCGGTAAATCAGAAAAGAAGGAAATTTGCACCGCAAGTGGTTGATGTAATAAGGCAAGAGGTCGTCATGTTATTGTTCACAGGTTTATCAAGAAGGTGGAATACCCAAACTAGGTCTCAAATGTGGTAATGGTAAAGAAGGCTAGTGGTAAGTGGAGGATGTCCATCAACTTCACAAACATCAACAAGGCGTGCCCCAAGGACAGTTTTCCCTTACCTTCGATCAATCGTCTAGTTAACGCCTTTGCAGGCCACCTATTCATAAGTTTCATGGACACATTTTTGGGCACAATCAGATCCTACTGGATCAGGATGACAAAGAAAAAATAACCTTTACCACTGAAGAGGGTCTTTTTTTCTATTGAGTCATGCCGTTTGGCCTCAAGAACGCAGGCGCAACCTACTAGAGGTTGGTAAACAGGATATTCAAAAATCATATAGCTCGTGGCTTAGAGGTTTATATGAATGACATGCTTGTGAAAAGTGAGTCCATAGGGAAGCACATGTAAAGTCTATCAGAGGCATTCAAAGTGCTAAGAAATCACGGCATAAAGCTAAATCTAGAGAAATACGCTTTCGGTGTGTGAGCCGGTAAGTTCCTGGGTTTTCTGATATCAGAAATGGGGATAGAGATGAACCCAGAAAAGATTCAGGCCATCATGGAAATGCCTCCCCTATGAACCATAAAAGAAATTCAACACCTCACAGACAGGGTTGTGGAACTTAACAAATCCATCTCTAGAATAGTGAACAAATGCCTCCCTTTTTTCAAGGCTCTAAGAACCTTCTTCTCATGGACTGAAGAATGCCAAACAGCCTTCGAGAAATTGAAATAGTATCTCACCTCCCCTCCATTATTGAAGTCACCTCAAGTAGGAGAGACATTCTACCTCTACTTGGCCACCTCGGAAGAGACGGTCGCAGCAGTACTGGTTAAATTAGAGAATATCTGTCAATTCCCCGTATACTATGTCAACAAGGTACTCCAAAATAGAGAGCTAAGGCACACAAAAATGGAAATTTTTATCTATACCTCGATTATTATAGCTCGCAAATTATGACCGAACTTTCAAGCCCATCCAATCGTCGAGTTACTAACCAGCCTATGAGAGAGGTGCTATCCAAAGCAGATACCACAGGAAGAGTAACAAAGTGGAGTGTCAAGCTCGCTAAATTTGGGGTAGACTTCACCCCACGAACAGCAATAAAAGGATAGGTACTAGCAGACTTTATAGTGGAGTGCTCGTTTGAGAAGGCCAATGACGTAAGAGGTAATACGGGTTATAACCTGATATATTGTGATGTATAAACATTGATGAAAGTTAGCATCTTAATCAAACAGATTTTATGATGAGGCATAACATGCTAGCAACTCTTGAATTTTATGGCAAAATATCATGTGTCCCATATTTTGTACTAAAAATTGTTTTTCATTTGTTGAAAACTGTTGATAGTAAATCAACCCTCAGAAAGTACACATACAATTCACAATCCAAAAAGTTTGCTAGTTTATGTTGACGGGTCCTCAGCCAAAATAGGATCAGGGGGTAGATGTACACGTAATTGACTCAGATGGCAACAAATGGCAATATGGATTATCATTTGGGTTTCGAACATCGAATAACACTGCTGAATATGAGGCATTGATCTTAGGATTGCAACTAGCACACCAATTAATACTAAGGGATCTGATCGTCCATACAGATTCCCAATTGGTGGCTAAACAAATAAATGGTGAATACAATGTAAAAGAAGTAGTACTAAAAACAATCATGCAATGGCAACCTAACTGCTTGCAGGATTCGACAAAATTGAGGTTAAACAGCTCCCAATAAATGACAACACACGCATCGATACCTTGTATAAATTAGCATCATCCATCACTATTGAACAAAGAGGAAATATCTTGCTCAAGCATAGGGAAAGCCTGAGTTATGATACACCTCAAATAATATGTATTGCCCAAAAGAAGACATGGATGACGCCAATAATCCACACACTGTAAGGTGAACAAGAAAGTCGGTGAATAAGAAAGTCAGGACAGGAAAGAGCTCGGAAAGCTATAACGCAAGGCTGTGAGGTATGTCATTATTTAGAACTATGAATATTTACTAAACTCCCAATATATGAATTGGATATCTGGATATTACAAACTGATTACACGCTAAATTAAAATGTGTTTTGTCCTACGTTTAATAGATACACCCTTTTTTAGGGTGTAGTATATAGAAAAGGGTTTTCATACCTACTGTTGGGGTGCCTATCGACATCTGAAGCTGAATACATTATGAGAGAGATCCACGAAGAAATTTTTGGCGACCACTTAGGAGGTAGGCTGCTCGTATAAAAAATCCTCAGACAAGGATACTACTGGCCTACCGTACAGGAGGATGCCCATCAGTCAGTTTGCAAATGTGATTCTTGCCAAAGGAACGCCAAAATCCAGTAGCAACCAGCAGAGCCCTTTCAGATAATGTCAGATCCTTGGCCTTTTGCAACTTAGAGGATTGATATCCTTGGTCCATTCCCTACAGCCACATCATAAAAAAAATTCATAGTAGTAGCTATGGACTACTTCACCAAATAGATCGAAGCCGAAGCTTTGGCAATCATAATAGAAAAATAGATGGAGTCTTTCCTTTGGAAGCCGATTGTCTGCAAATTTTGGATACCTCGCACAATTATTATAGATAATAAAACGCAGTTTCAGGAAAAATTCAAGTTCTTTTGAAATGACCTTTAAATAACTCTAGCTCAAAGTTTGATAAAAATGCCACAAACCAACGGACAGGTAGAAGCTATGAATAAAAAAATCTTGACAACCCTCAAGAAAAAAGTGGGTGAAGCTATGGGAGCTTCGCTGGAAAAATTACCAAGAATTTTATGGGCCTTGTGAACTACACCTTACGGCGACGGGAGAAACAACTTTTCTCTCGTCTACGGCGTAGAAGCTATAATCCCAGCAGAGATTGGTTTGAGGTCACACAAAACGCAACACTTCGAGGAGAAAGCTAATCAAGAAGCCCTCAAGCTCAACCTTGATCTAATCAATGAATTTTGAGAGGCAGCTAAAATTAAAAATGCAACACCCACCCAACAAGTAGCTCGCTACTATAACTCCAAGGTCAGGAACAAGCAGTTTCAAATAGGCGACCTCATTTTAGGAAACACCAAAGTCAGCATACCTGTCTCCCAACGATGAAAAATGGCTTCAAATTGGGAACTATATATGACTCCTTACCCTATGAATAAAAATCTTTTTTCCAATAGAATTTTCTGTCATATTAAGGCTCGCAAGCAAAGAGTCGCAGCATTCAACACAGTTAGCGAGAGTAAAACTCCCAACTGTCATATTAAGGCTCGTAGGCGAAAAGCTATAGCCTCCAACACAGTTAGTGGGAGCAAAACTCCTGGCTGTCATATTAAGGCTCACAGGCGAAGAGCCATAGCTCCAACACAGTTAGTGAGAGCAAAGCTTCCAGCGGTCATATAAAGGCTCATAGGCGAAGAGTCGTAGCCTCCAACATAGTTAGCAATGGCGAAGCTCCCAGCTGTCATATTAAGACTTGCAGGTGAAAAGTTGTAACCTCCAATACAATTAACGAGAGCAAAGCCTAACTACCATATTAAAGCTAGTAGGTGAAGAACCGCAGCCCTAAACATAGTCACCTATAGTTAAAATCCCATAGCTTTACAATCCTCTAAAATTTTCTCAGTATAAAAAAGTTTGCGGGTTCACATTCCCAGCTTATTATTTTAGAAAATTTTCTAAGTATAAAAAAGTTTACGGATTCACATTTCTAGCTTATTATTTTAGAAAATTTTCCAATGATAAAAAAGTTCGCAGATTCACATCCCTAGCTCATTATTTTAGAAAATTTTCCATGTACAAAATAGCTCGCAGATCCACATTCGCAGCTGATGATTTTTGAAGATTTTACTTAAAGCCCTTATAATTATATAATTATGCGACGAGTATAAGAAGCTCACAAAAGATAGATTTACTCAAATAATAAACCCTCATTTCATTAAGAAGACAAATTACAGCACGCACAATATACTTAAAATACATTGTCTTCATTTTCGCCATCAACACATTGGTTTGTGTTATCAGTAGGGGCAACATCATTGTTTGCAAAATTAATATCCTCATTCGCAGTGAAAGGGGCCATGCTCGCATTAGTTGGATCCTCCTCTAAGTAGAAATCTGGAGAACTCTTCCAAGTCAACACAAAGGAGTCCTGTGCAGCACCTGAGGGGCATAACACATCAAAACCCAGCTCACTTAATCCACCTCTGCGATAGCATTGAGATCCACTTTGCAAACATCAAAAAGACTAGTAGCGACCTGGGCAAGGAGCAGTGTATTCAATTGCAGCTTCGAAATAGAAATCACAACATTTTCAGTTGTCTTCTTCTTAAAATCCTCCAAGACCCGACATTGTTCCCTGATCATGCTATCCACTTGATCATGGCACTCCCAGATAATCCTATCTTTTCTGGCTGCGTGCTCTTCTGCAGCCCCGTCTAGCTCAGCCTACAGAGCTCTATTGCTTTCCCTTTCAATGATCAACTCATGTTTTAACCCCTCAGCTTTAACCTCCAAGATGGACAGACACACCATGATATCTTCGTTTTGTTTATTAATAATCTCATTCTCCTTCATGAACCCCCATCAACCTTGGTAGGTGCATCCTCAGTTACAAGTACAGAATGAGAGCTTTGAGAAACAATTGGAGGGGTATCTTCATCAACGGCGATCGGTGAACTCATAGAGGGAATAGATTACGAGCTCACCGGTGGAGAATTGCGATGACTCGGAGTCTCAACAACGGTGGCAATAACATCAAAAGGATCTTAACTTCTTTTACTCTGACGCTCTAACCATGCACTGCTCCTCTCCTCCTCACTCGCAGAGTTAATGCGCAAGCCCCTGCGGTGATCTTGCGCTTCTTACGTGCCCCAGTAACTAATAAATCGATGTCTATGGCCTCGTTGAGCTCACAAGAAATGCTATCAGTCCCACTTGAAGTATCCGTGAAGACCTGATCAATCCCTGCACCAGAA
Organism: Gossypium sturtianum; assembly: GCA_025698515.1. NCBI lineage: Eukaryota > Viridiplantae > Streptophyta > Magnoliopsida > Malvales > Malvaceae > Gossypium > Gossypium sturtianum. The sequence goes on from CM046949.1 coordinate 31,500,380, forward strand.
GTAACCCTGTGATCAATAGGAGTAGCTAACAAGTTAACCTGTTGACTACCACCCTCCCCACGCGAAGACTCCACAAGAGCAAACATGAGCAACTTCATTTCAAAAAAATGATACAAAAAATTTACTGGTTCCTCTCTACGACCCGTCAATATTAAGCCTAACTCATCACAGGAGTAATGAGGACATGTGCGCTACTCAGATAGTGCACCAACAGAAAGGGAAACCTCATCGCTATCACCAAGTCTCCACCCATTGGGGCTGTAACCCTCCAAACAGTACTGGAATACATTTTTCGCCGTGATCAGATCTTCCAAAACCAACAGACACCCAGCACAAAGTCTTTAGAACTGAGCCACGGCATCATCTAAGAGGAGATTCTGCTGGAACGAGCACATATCTTGACTTGGCGAAGACCACCTTATTGGGAACTCAAAGTCCTCGCTGAGTTTGTTGTGAACTCGAATATACTTCCCTCGATTTAGATGAAGGTTTGAGCTACGATTCACAATCATAGTCTTCACCTTCTTACAAAGAGAGAAGTCTCGATTATATTCTTTCAACTGATATAAATGCTGAAAACCACGAGCAGGAGAACCTCGCCACACCGAGAGCAATCAATAAAATATGTTGTGACTATCCACCAGTTGAAGCCTGAGAGCTGACCAAGGGCAACATTTTAGTCTTTGAGCAAACTACAAAAGAAGGGATGCAATGGTAGGTGGAACTTAGCCTCAAACTCATGGAGAGGGAGCAGAAAACTATTTTCAGTAGTCTCGAACAACCTATGTGACCCTTCTGGAATGGAGAACTCATACGCGAAGTTAGAAAGTTTTATTCCTTAGACGGCCAACACTCGTCATAATTCCTTCGACTTGGTAGTGCAGGAGTACAGTTTATCTGTCACCAGAACTGGAGACGACCGTTCTCGCGACGAATGGGGTATAACTATCTGATTTCCAACACCCCTCATCTTCACCATAACTCAAAAAATGCTAAAGATGAAGGATTTAGTGTTCAAAGAGACATCCTTTTAAAGAAGAAATTCTCTTCCCGCCTCTTAGACGATTCATGTGACCAAAGGAAATCAACTACCTAGATGCGAACAGATGAAAACGGTTCAATTTTCAATGACCAGATACGCACACGCGAGAATCACTAGCAAGCGTACCCAGCAAGCTACATCTAATGCTAATATGATGGACCTAATGAGCGCCACTTTATAAAACCCCTTAGGCCTATTTTAGGGGTGGAGTAGATTGTTATTCTTTAATAACCTGATACCTGAACCCAAGAAAAGATCCGAGCCTCTGACCCATGACCTGGCCATGGGAGGGCAACAAGGTGAACTAGATTGCAAGGCAAGGCTACAGGCCCCGCTCGTCAGAACCTTACACGAGTTCATAGGGCAAGATTGTAGGTACAGCTAGCAGAGCCAGCTCGCAAGATAAGGTTACGAACCTAGCTCGTGGGGACATAGGGAAGGCCGCAGTCTCACCTCACATGTACCCAAAGAACTCGTAGGAAGTGTCACGTGCTCCACAGGCCACCCACACACGCATCCAGCAGGTACGGAGCTTGCCCTGAACGCTAGTCCCAAGAGCATAAAAGACCACGTACTCCGTAGATACGTGCCCAACAAACCTAGAGCTCGCAGAGAATGTTAATACTGAGGACAGAGATGTCAATACTGGAGGCAGTAAAATCACGACAAAATAATGGGGCCCTATCATGAGTTGTAATAGTACCAATAATAACATGTATAAATACTCAGATACTCATATCAATAAGACACAAGCAAAATATTACTCAACAGCATTATTATTATATAAACACAAAAATAAAGGCCAATAAAGCCAATATCTATGCTTCATTACAATAGTTGGAATATACTTGATAATTGGAATATACTTGATAATTGGAATTATTATTATATAACTCAAAATGGACAAATGTCCTTACAAAGATCCAATTCTACCATTGTAGTTTGTTGTTATATAAACAACCTTAAAAGAGATGGACCTCAATTTGTGCGATTCACTTGATCAAGTTGGTAATGGGAGTTATTGTTATGTAAACACATACATTAGGATCAATGCCCTTGCCTTCAGTTCCATCATTATTGTAGTAGGCCCAATTTGCCCAGGCCCAAAACTAAATAAAAAATAAAACCAAAAGCAATATAAGCCCATTTACAGCCCAAATTTACAAGGCCCGGAATGGCCCAAAACTTAAAACAAAATAGAGACAAAAACCCTAGGGCTAGAGCTGCCGCCGCTCCTCCCATGCTAGCACTCTGCCACCAACATATGGCCTCCGTACTTGCAGACGAAACATCAACAAGCAAAAGCAGACAACCATAGAAACAAGCAAAACAAGAAACTAACAGTTGTATTTTTTCGACTATAAAAAGCCACTGAAACACATGTAATATTTTTTACAAAAAAGGCATTCGAAATACAAAAATAGATGCAATCCAAATATTAAGGTTGCTGTTCTTTTTTATTATTTTTGCTTTAGTATTTTTTTTTACTTTTAAAATAAAAAAACCATGAAATAAAAAAGGGAGGTGAGGCTTACCGGAGTCGTTCCGTCTTCTCCCCTTTCAGCATTTTTCAGCCACTTTCTAAAAAAAACTAACCCTAGATCCGGGTTCTAGGGGTCGAAAGGAAGAAAAGATGAATTTTTGGGCTTCTCCAGCCACCACGAACCGCGGCGCCGTCGCCGGCGACCAGCGGCCGTCATAGCGGTCCGGCGATCGAAAGTGACCGGCATTCAACCGAAAATCGGAGAGGCCAGAGAGAAAAAAGGGGCTCTCCAATTTTTTTTTTAAAAACTGAATGGGAATGTTTTTTTTTTCAAAAAAATTGGCTTATATAGCCACTTAAAACGGTGTCGTTTTGGCCGGCGTCCTAAAGCCCCAAAACGACGTCGTTTTGAGCCTCCGACCTCAGATCCGACCCGCTCTAGGACTAGGATCCGCGTGTTTTTAGTGGAAGGGCTAATTGCACTTTTAGCCCTTCTGCTTTTTTATGGTTTTGTAATTAAGTTTCTTTTATTTCTAATTTTGCCTTAGAATTTTGCTTTGATTTCATTTTAACCCCGTGTAAAGTGCTGCGTTTTGGAGGGCGGAGATATTTTCCCTTTTAGTCCCTCCTTGTTATTCGCGTACTCAATTTGGTCCTTTTCTTTTTTATTTATTTTCAGATTTGCCCCAAACTTTTGTTTTAAGTTCAATTTAGTCCTTTTTTTATTTCTTTTGTTACTTTTGCTATTTTATTATTAATTTAATATTATTATTACTTTTATTTTTATTTACTTATTTTTATTATCACATTATTAAATTAATTAATTTAACATTATTATTATTATTATTATTATTATTATTATTATTATTATTATTATTATTACTATTATTATTGTTATTATCAACATATTATTATTAATGTATTATTAATTAACTTGGTTATTATTACTATTATTTCCTTAATATTTATTTACCTAGTATTTATAAATGCATTTATTTTATTTTATCATATTATTATTTATTTTATTTATATCCTCTTGAATAATTTCAAACTTTAGATAATTTATTATTATTATTATTATTATTATTATTATTTTATTTTTATTTTTAAACTACCTAATATTTCTCTCTTTCTTTATTCATTAGTAATTACTATTAAATTTTTAATTTAAATTTTAGTTTTCATTTGTTCATTTACTTTTTATTTTATTTTATTTTATATACAATTGGTTTGTTTTATTATTTTATTATTATTTACCTTATTTTTTATTTTTGCTCTTATTATTGTTATTTATGTTATCGCATTCATTATTATTCTGTTATGCATGTTAGTATCATAATTTTTTATATTTTATTAAGCATATTACGTCATTATTATTAAAATTCGCGTCACATTAATCTTTACCCGATACATAATTTTTTTTTTAAATAAGCAATCTTTCATAATTCGAGATTCGAAAAGTCGTTCCCTAACTTATGGGGTTTCAATTTTCTCGATAAATCCGAGTAAACGAACGTTTTTTAAAACATTTTTAAATAATCTCGAGAATCAAGAAAAGCTCATGCTCTAACTTATAGAATATGATTTTTTTCTAAAACCGAATTAATCGAATATCCTTCAAAATAATTTTTTTGTGTTTTTTATCGTTTCGGGAATTTAAGACTTTGTGTCCTAACTTGCGAGACGTAATTTTTTTTTTCTCGTTTAACATGAAATATGCCATTTTCTGTATAAAAAAATTCAATTAAGCAATATTGTAACAAAGGATCGTGTTTTTAAAATCTCTTCAAAGTTTCGATTTTTGACACTAAGACACTAATTAATCAACTAGGTATCAATTTTGGGCATTACAAGGGTGCTAATTCTTCCTCGTGCGTAACCGACTCCCAAACCCATTTTTTAAAATTTCGTAGACCAAAATCGTTATTTTAATAAATCAAATCTATTATTAAAATAACCGAATTACAAGGTGACCCGATCACACCTCATCAAAAAAAGATTGGTGACAACTCTCATTTTTCGTTTTTATTTTTAAAACCAAAGTCAACCCTATTTTACAAAAAAAAAAAAAAATAGTTTCAATTCTCATAATATTTGTCATCATAGAGATCCATAAAATATACCCTCCCGTCTCATTCAATTGAACTTATTTTTATTTAAAAGTTATTATAAACAAAACTTTCGATGAAAGAATTTTAAATATTTTTTTTTTTTATAAAATCAAAATATTTAAATTTTCATTGAAAATTGCGACATTTTTATTGAAATAGAGGGAGTTTGTATTCGTGCCATATCATTGGGCTGGGCATTGGCAGAAGTATAAAAGCTTTACTACTTCCTATACGGTTCAAGCACCGATATAATTCATTAGAAATCAAATTATAAGAAACTAGACACTTTTTTCTTTGTTTTAGCACCAAGGGTTGGGGGTGGGGGGGCAAAAGACAATTTCTTTGTGATCAGATGTTTCATCACAATTTTATGATATAAAAGCAATCTATTACGTGCATCCCAAAACAATGCTAGAACCAGGCAAAAATTATCATTTATCACTAACCCATCATATCTTCATCATTTTCATTTCACCATCTCAAAAAATACGGACATGCAGTAATTCATGTTAGCGAAACATTGGAATGCAGGCGGGCACAGAGATCAAATCCCGTGTTACCGAAACAAGTTACAGTACAGCACCAATATCTTCTTCCAACTTACAACCATAAACAAGCTAATGATGTCCTAGTTTGCTTAAAAGCAGGCCAGTGCCTTGATCATCCAAGCTCCTATCCCTCCCCTGTCTCGGCTAAATTCATCACTTTTAATGCATTCTCAGCTTTTATTTTCTGAGGGACATAATCTGGAAACACCAAAAATGTTTCCAGCAATTGTAAATAATCATGGAAAAAGCAGGGAGAAAGCTAGCAATGCGGATCAGCATATGTAAAGGGAACAAACAGGAGGAGACTATAAACAAAAATAAATTAAAACTAGCAATACCTGATAGAAAGTCATATCTCTTCTGTTCATGGACAACTGTTGCTGCAAAATAAAGAGAGTAGCATCTTAACACAACCGCAGTTGAATACGTTTAAACCTTTTTGCAACAAGAATAATATTAATTTCTTTCAAATTTGTGCAATAAGAGCAGTATGGATTTGCCCAAGGTCCACTTTTCAAGAAATGAAGAGTATAATATCATTCAACTATATACTTCGTTTAAATTCTAGACGAAAAATGTATAACTGAAACGTCTTAATGAAACTTCAAGCACCCCATAACATGTACATTCAATCACAAGAAATGGAAGGAGATTATGTTGTGCAAGATATGTGTTATTCATACTGATGCAGAGAAATGAAACAATTCCATTTGAAAATAAATTGATTTCAACTTTCATTCGCCTACATGAACCATATTAAAATATCAGAAGAAAGAACCGAATCTAACCACCCATAATTTTCAATTCAAATGAGAGAAGAGCATAAGGTAGATTTTGATGCAGTACAGGAATCACCATAAAAGTATAACCCTAAGCCACATAAACCAATTTTAAACTAATGTTTCTATAAAATCATCTATAGAAGCTTTCATTCTGCTGACCAAACCATGAGAATCCATTGGCAGTATCACATTCCATAACAATCCGACTTTTTTAGCTCAGAAACATTATTATAACAATAGATATTAATCTTTATGAACATATAACATATCTAAGAAAACCACTCAAAACCCCTATCTTTACCGAAAATACATCTCAAGCTTCAATCCTGGCAATAGTTAGTGTTGTTTGAGCAAATATGTGTAAGGTCGAGTAAGTCAAGGCTCATGCTAATATTCTACAGTAATGTCAGATAGAACCGGCAAAGGAAACAACATATAACAGGAGGATTCAAAAAGGAACGTACATAGGTGCTTGTAACTAAGTGATTTCTTGCGATCTTTAATGGAGCATTTGTATCCATCTTCGCAGAACTTTTCAAGAAACAATTCCTGCAAAAACCAAACATACATTTAGACAATAAACAATATGAAACAGAGTGATAATTACCTTTGGATCAAACAATGCTCATACCATACCAATTCCACAGAGAAGAAGAAACAACATACAAAACACTATTTTTTTTTAAGTTAAAAAACACCAACAATTTTGAGCAGAATTAAAGAAAAATGATTTAAGACCAACAATTTGAAGATCCCAACTTTTCAAAATACATTTTAGGCATGCATTCAACCAAACATAGACCCCATAAATGACAGTGAAGGATTATCAAGCTTTAACCTTGGAGGATAAACACATTGGGAAAATAAAACCCCACTTTATGACTTTAAAGACTAAAAAAAGGAAGGAAAAGATTCAAAGGAAACCCTAAAGGCATTCCGGAAAATAACCCCAAAAAAGGGGGAAAGAAAAAGGAATTACCGCGGCTTTGTTAACAAGAAAAACAACATCTTGAGAAACAGCCATATGTGAATCTTCAGTCTTGATTATCCTCTTGATTCTGTTCATTGGAAATCTACACACCTTTGCTTCTTCTTCTTCCTCGTATACGTCTTCCTTTCGCTTCCTTTTGCTGTTGGGTTTAACATTCTTGTGAGAGTTGTTCCTGTTTTCTTGGGGTTCTGATTCAGAGCTTGAAGATGGATCGGCAATAACCTGGGACTTGACCGGGGGTCCATTGCTGCTCTTGTTTTTGCTTTTGTCTGGCTTTGACTCGGGCTTTGGCTTTGATTTGGTAGGTATTTTGGAGGCACTTGCTTTCTTCTCTGGTTTTTTAATGGATTTTTTTGTGTCTTTGTCAGCGGTTCTGTTGCTCTTCTCCTTATTCTTCTTCTTGTTCTTGTTCTCTTCTTTGGATTTCTTGGAAGAGGAGGCCATTGCGTTCTCTCTCTCTCTCTCACAGATTCCGGAAAATCTCAACTCCGAACTCCATGGATCTGATATCTAAGGCCATTATGTAGATTGGGTTCTCTCATGGGCTTAACTTTAAATGGGCTACGAAACCAATTGGTGAGTGACAAAAAGTTGGATTCCCTTTTAAAAGAAGCCTTAAAAATCCAATTAACTGCAACACAATTCAGATGGGGCCAGCTTCAATATATTGTACTCTGAGTTTTAGACAAAAATAAAATAAAAAAAAATTATAAATCGGTAATAGTTAAGTATCACCGAGAAAATACATGGACGTATCACTAAATCAAATGCTCAAAAATGATAGTTTTACAAGCATATGAGGCTAAGCAAAAGTAGCACCAACATGAAGATTATGAGTACATTCTTTTATTACTAACTCATCAAGTAGTTCAAAGACAGGCAGCAATTTCCTATCTTTGCAATTCATTTCAATCAGAAGCTCCCAACAATGTGGTTCTGGTTTAAACCCCGTTTCAGCCAATCCAAACAATGCTGTAACTGCATCATCTACCATTCCGGCTTTACAAAGCTGAATCAACACCTCATTCGATGTTGCATAATGTGGGAAAACCCCCCTATCCAACATCAGACCCAATAGCTTAGCTGCCTTTTCCATTTCATCTTTCTGGCATAATGCATTCAATACAATTCTGTAACTTGCTTTGTTCAAGTAAACACCTTCGTATGGCAGCTTCTCGAGCATCTGAAGCGCCTCATGGAACCTACTTTCTCGGCATAACCCACCAAGTAATACATTTAAAGTAACAACATCGGCTTCACATTTGTTTTCCTTCATTTCCTTAAGCAATGACATCGCCTCATCGATTCTACTAGCCCTACAAAGGCAATTCATCAATGTAGTATAAACAATTGTATCAGGTTTCAGACCTGTTCTCTTCATCTCAACAAAAAGTTGTTTGGCTTCTTCCCAACTTCCCTCCTTGCATAAGCCATTCATCAAAGCAGAGTAATTGAATAAATTAGGGCTGCATCCATTGTTTTTCATAAACTCTATTATCTTTCTCGCCCGATCGATTTTTCCTTCACGACAGAAGCCATTAATTAACAAATTATAGGTTAAAGCATCAGGCAATATCTGATCCTTACCAACCATTTCCTCAAACAATTCGATGGCTTCTTTAAGTCGTCTACTTTCACAGAGACCGCCTATCAAGGTTGAGTAAGTAATCAGACTGGGATAAGAAACCTTAGATTTTTTCATCTCCTTTACAACTTCAAACGCAGATTCAAGGTCTCCATTATTACAATGATGTTTAACCAAGATGTTAAAAATGCAGGTATTGGGTCTCAACCTGAGAGATTTCTTGGAGTTCAACAGAAAATCTCGAGCCAAATCAACCTGGTTCGATTCAATCAGGAGATTAAGACAAGTACTAATAGCTTTCAGTGAAGGTCTTTCACGAACAATGGGCTGAATTGTATTGAACATCTCAAGTACCTTATCATGTAAAGAAAACCTGGAAAAATGCTTCATGAGATTGAGGAATATACCTTCATGAAATCTACAAGTTTCATAGCTCATTTGACGAAGTAATGAGTCAACGGCCTGAAACTTCTTCGATTGAGCAAGCTTGTGAAGGATGGTTCCATAGGTGGCACTGTTATGAGTAAAGCCTTTATGCCCTGACACCTTGTTAAATATTTTTAAGGCCCGTTGTGGATCTTTCTCACGCTTGATCAAGTTGATGGCAGTGTCGTGAGAGATAAATTTGGGTTTCCTTTGAAACTCGGTAGAGGCAAGTGAGGGTTGTGGAGGGGGATCTGGTTTTTGGGAGTTGGGTTTTAGGAGTTGTAGGGGGGAGATCCATGGAAGTGGAGATGAAGAGGAAGAGAAGCAGCGCTGCTTACAGAATGAAACTCTAACCAAATTCATGACAAAATGCCTCCACCTTTACAAGTCTTCATCATCCGAGGAACACAACATTCGAAAAAAGATACACGGCGGTGACAGAACTCAGAAGAGAAGAAAAAACCAGAAGGAGGAAAGGAAAAAGAAAGAAGAAGGATAAACGGCGACGGCGGCAATCGTCGACGATTTCGTAGAAAGAAGTTACGGGTGGAGGAAAGGAAAGAGGGGAAAGCCGCAACTGCGTGAATGGAGAAGAAGAGCAAAGAGCATGGTGGAGTTGTGGGTTTCAATTCATTAGAAGAGATGCTTGGTCCAGTCCATGCTTGGTCCAGTCCATTACAAATTTACAAAGGGCCCAATAAAACCCAATCGAACCTTAAAATAAAGAGCAAATGCTGCTGCTTCCATGAAGTGGTTAATTTGTTTAGTCGGACCCACTAAATTACATCCCAACATATACGTAGTTATAAAGTAGTATCTTCCAATAAACTCGTATGTGGGCCTTACGATTAGAGTGTTTATCACTTTAGGCGTGACTTAAGTTTAAATCGTATTAATCGCATTAATGTTAGAACTTTACACTTTTCTTATAATTCACTAAAAAAATTAGTATCTTCCTATATCAATAATGAAAATTCTCAAACAAATTGCCATAATTTTATAATTTAGCAATTCAAAAAAAAAAAAAAATTAGATATACTATTTGATTCTTTTCCCAATACCCTTTTCAGTTTTCACTTGTATATAATATATTACAAAAAACAAATAATTTTAGGGTTTTTGTTACAAAATTTAAGAAAACACTTGAACGATTTGTATAATAGAGCTATTTGTAGCAATAAAATGAGTTTGATAATGATGTAAATAAAGAAAATAATTGGGGAAAGGTAAATATGAAAAATGAATGTCGATAATGGCAATATAGAAAGATCGTAAAGAAAAATAAAGAAAGAAAATAGAACACACAGATTTTACGTGGAAACCTTTTCGGGAAAAACTATGGGCAGAGGAGAATAAAATTCACTAATGTCGAATTCGAATGATACTAAAGGAGTTTCGACTACATCTATTATAGGTTGAAAAAGCCTAATTCTATTTAATGTAAAATATATTATGCTAATAAATGCTAAATATATTATACTACTAAATTTTCTAGAAAGAAAATATATTTTGTTTAACTTCACTTGCAAGCAATCTCTTAGGTTTTGTTAACTTGACTTTCAAGCAATGTCTTAGAATTTGGGTCACACAACTCTAACAATCTCCACCTTGATACGAATTCTCAACGAACAAGTTTTCCACCTTTTATATAAAACCTTTTAAGGGTTTATCTTCAACAATGAACACCAATCAAGTCTAAGCAATGCTCAAACTTGGTTATAGGAAGTGACTCAGTCATCATATTTGTAGGACTATCATGAGTACTAATTTTGCTCACAACAATATTACCACGAGCAATAATATCAAGAACAAAATTATACCAAACATCAATGTGTTTTGTTTTCTCATGAAACATTTGATCCTTCGTAAGAAAGATGACACTTTGATTGTCACAAAGTACTGTACTGATTTGAAGGTCTTCATTGAGTTCACTAAGTAGCCCCTTTAACCAAATAACTTCTTTACAAGCCTCAGTAATCGCCATATACTCAGCTTTAGTGGTGGACAAGGTGACAATAGTTTGCAAAGTGACTTTTCAACTGATTGCACAACCCAATTGTAAAGAAATAACCTGTGAGAGATATTCTTTTATCAAGGTCTCCTACAAAATCAGCATCAACAGGCCCAATGATTCCATCTCTATTTCTTCAAAACTGTAAGCAAACATTAATAGTACCTCGTAAGTATCTCAAAATCTATTGAACTGCTTTCCAGTGTTCTTTACTGGGATTTTTCATGTATCTACTAACTGCATTGACTGCATATGATAAATCTGGACGTAAACAAACCATAGCATACATAAGAGATCCCACTGCACTAGAATATGGAACATGTGACATATAGTCGATCTCATCATCTTATAGTGGAGACAAAGCCAATGAAAGTCTAAAATGGGCTACTAAAATAGTACTAACAGGCTTAGCACTCTGCATATTGAACCTGCAAAGAACTTTCTCAATGTGCCCTTTCTGACTTACGTACAATTTACTTGATTTTCTATCTTTGAGAATCTCCATACCAAGTATCTTATTTATTCCTCCCAAATCCTTCATCTCAAATTCTTCACTAAGCTGGATTTTGACATTTCTTATATCTCATTTATATTTCGTTGTTATCAACATGTCATCAACATAAAGGAGTAGATACAAAAAAGAATCATAATTATTTTTCTTAAAATAAACACAACTATCAAGGCCACTTCTTTTGAAATCATGAGTAGTCATAAAAGAATCAAACCTCTTGTATCACTGCCTTGGTGACTATTTCAAACAATAAAGGGACTTTTTCAACAACCAAACGTAGTCCTCTTTTTTTGATACTGAAAACCTTTCGGTTGTTACATGTAAATGTCCTCCTCAAGTTCTCTATGTAAGAATGTTGTTTTTACATCTAATTGTCCGAGCTCTAAATCATACATAGCCACAATACCAAGCAAGGCTCGAATCGAACTGTGCTTCACAACTGGAGAAAACATATTTGTGAAGTCCACACCTGGAATCTTACTGTAACCCTTTGCAAGAAGTCTTGCTTTATATTTGGGTTTTTCAACTCCTAAAGCCACTTCTTTCCTTTTGAACACCCATTTAAAACAAACAACCATCTCACTTTTAGGAAGCTTCACAAGATCCCATGTTCTGTTCTTGTGGAGTGATTCCATCTATTTTTGCATGACAAACATCCACTTTTCTAAGTCTTTACAACTAACTACCTCAGAATAAGTTGATGGCTCTTGATTTGCATCTATATCTTCAACCACATTTACAACATAAGTAACCATATCTCTTTGGAGGTTTAATTTCTTTTCTAGTTCTGTTTTTGGCAATAGAATATTATGGTGAACAAACAGCTCTGTTCTGAATTTCTGTACTAACTTAAGGAATCGATTCTGTTGTAGATACTAGATCAATCTGAAGCTCCACATGATTTTTTTTGTTCTTTATTTGAAGAACATACGCAGGACACCTAAAAATCTTTAAATCAAAATAATCAGCAAGATTACCAGACCATACCTTTTGTAGATCTTTTTCTCAATGGCAATAGATGGAGATCAGTTGATCAAAAAACATGCAATAGAGGTTGCTTTAGCCCAAAACGACTTTGGTAAATTATTATTTGACAACATACATCGAACCTTCTCCATGATCACTCTCTTCATTCATTCTGCAATGCCATTTTACTGTGGAGTATGATGAACTGTCAAGTGTCTCATGATCCCTTCTAACTTGCACAATTCGTAAAACTCATCATAACAAAACCCCCCAAGCAATTATCTGTGTGGAGGTGTTTTATTTATTTTCCTTTCTGTTTCTCAACCATAGTTTTCCAAGAGTTGAATGCTGAAAACACATCACTTTTCTACTTTAGGAAAAATGCTCAAACTTTTCTAGAAAAATCATAAATAAGTGTTAGCATATAATTAGCTCCACCTCTCGAAGGCACTCTGGATGGTTCAGAATGAATATAATCCAACGTTCCCTCTATGTTATGGATTCCTTTGGTGAATCAAACTCTCTTTTATTTCCCAAAAAATCAGTGTTCACAGAACTTTAGTTTGCAAATTCCTCACCCATAAAGAAGTCCTCTTTTTTTCAATTCTATCATGACATTCTCACTCATATGCCCTAGACACATATGTCAAATTCTAGTAACATTATCATCTGACAAGGAAGAGGAAGCGACGGATGCATCACCAGTAACATTAGAACCCTACAAAATATATAACTTGACAGTTTTTTCTCTACCCTTTCATCATAATGAGGGAACCCTTGCTAATCTTTAGAACCCCACTTTTAGCTGTGTATTTGTGTCCTTTTGAATCAAGATTACTCAACAAAATCAAATTTCTCTTCGATTTTGGTACATGTCCTATGCCATTAAGTGTTCTAACAAATCCATCGAACATCTTATTTTTGATTGTGGCAACACCTGCGATTTTAAATGAAGCATTATTTCCTATCAAAACAACACCTTCAGATGTTGTTTTATAAGTTGTAAACCAATCCCAATCAGAATTCATATAGAAGGTGCAGCCAGAATCAAGAATCCACTCCTCGCTTACTTTAGAATTGTTGGTAGAAGCAACTAGGAGTTAACCATCGCTATATTCTTTTACAACATCAGCTTCACCAGATTTTTCTGGTTGTTTTCCCTTTTGATACGTAGCCTCCCTTTTGATCTTGTTCTATAACTTATAGCACTCAAATTTAATATGGCATTTCTTCTTACAGAAGTTACAGGTTTTACATCTATTTGAAGATCTCGATCTACCTTTAGATTTACAACGAGGATTTCGATCCTTTATCCTCTAATGAACATCATCGGCATTTCGTTATTGTCTCCTATGAACAGTGAGACCCTCTCCCTTGGAGTCAGATCCAACCACAAGATGTTTCATCTTGTCATACGAGGTCAAAGAAACATATACGTCATCAAATGTAAGAGATTTACTGCTATGTCAAATTGTGTCTCTAAAGGTTGAATAAGACAGGGGCAACGAACAAAGTAGAATCAACCCTAGATTACCTTTATCATACTGAACCTCCATGGCCTCTAAGTCCGAGAGAATTTCCTTAAACATAGTTAAGTGTTCGTGTACAAACGCACCTTCCTCTAAACGATGAGCATAAAGATTTTGCTTCATATATAACTTATTAGTCAGGTTTTTCGACATGTATAGTTGCTGCAGTTTTGCCCATAATGCAACAACGGTCTTCTCCTTCATCACACTTTACAGAATTTTGTTCGACAAGTGCAGATGTAATTGCATCAAAGCTGTAACACCCCTAACCCGTATCTGTCGCCGGACTAGGGTTGAGAAGCATTACCGGACATATCGAAAATTTTACAAACATTTTTATCATTCATCATTCAGGCATCATCATTCCATAGCAATTCATACACATAGAGTCCCTTTAGAAGGTCTATGAGACCTTAATAGGGAGGGGTGGGGACTAAAGCGAGCACATACAAATTTTTTCGAAACTTAAACATTTTTCAAAGTTATAGAGCTTACACTCCCGTGTGGACAGGCCGTGGCAAAACAGGGCATACATACTGACTTGTCCGCACAGCCACAAGACACACCCTTGTACTAGGCCGTGTGAAAATTAGGGAGGCTACTGACTTGGTCACTCGACCAGTCACAGGCCCGTGTGTCTAGCTTGTATGGTCTGCCCAGGCTCACTTTGAAGTGGCCCTTGAGCAACACGGCAGAGACACACGCTCGTATCCCTGCCCGTGTGGGCACAAAATAGGCCATTTATAAGGCCAATATGCCACCCATTTTGGGTCCTCCCTACAAGCATCAAACAACCAACAAATGCATAGTCTTTTCAGCCAATTCACAACCAAAACATGTATAAATTATACCACATATTCCTCATCCAAATTCATACACCAATTCTATAGTAAATCATGCCAAATCATAAGCCAAATTCATACCAAAACATATGTATCATAACTTATTATAAACCAACTCATTTCATATCAAAACCATTCCAAAAACATACCAAATTGACCATATCATTAGGCCATTCAAGAACACATCAAGTTACCAAATATTGCATCGCATAGCATACACAAAAATTACACCATAATCATAACCATTACTAAGCCATATCACTTGGCTAAATTTACATCTTTCAAAACATATTCAAATACTTCTAGCCTTTAAATGCCATACTTCAATATTCACATTTTCAAAAGGTACCAAAATAAAGTTCGATAATGTGGTGATGATCCTTGACGATCCCCGAGCTCCCGGTAGCTTTGATATCTATAAAACAATTGAAAACACACACAAAGTAAGCTTTCTAAAGCTTAATAAGCCATATACAAATAAACTCATCTCATAACACAATTATAAACCATAACTTTCCCATGATTCATGGCATAACATACTCACAAGTTATATTTCTCATATAGCTCAATTCACTTACACATATGGCATATTTCACTTTCATATATATATATATATCATATCATCATTTGTCTACAAATGAATATACACTTACTTTTCAAACTCAAACTTGTATACCTTTCAAACGTACCTGAATTGGATACACATTTAACATAATTATTTATTTCTCGGAGTGCCCGTTGAATCATACAAAATCAAATAGGATACTCGGATAGCTCGGAAAGTTTGTACAATGCTAACGTCCCAGACGTGGTCTTACATGTAATAATATATCGATGCCACTGTCCTAGATAGGGTCTTACACGAAATCAAATATGATGCAGATGTCCCAGACATGGTCTTACATGTAAATCTCAAATCGATGCCAACGTCCCAGACGTGGTCTTACACGAAATCACAGATTGAAAATCCTGTCATGACATATGTATACTAACTATTCCTAGGGTTCGTATAGGGCTTCTCAGACGTCGTCACATTATCGGAATGTTCTCGGATTTCACATATATAGCTTAAATAGCCATTCATCACGTTTCATTAACACATAAGCAACAATAATTCAATTCAAATGCATTTATTTGTATATCAACTTACCTCGTACAGATTCGAATGGATGAAATCGGCTAATCAACGATTTTCGACTTTCCCCGATCTAATTTTGTTTTCTTTTATTCTTGATCTATATAAATCCAAATTTGACTTATTCAATTTCGCATTCATCCAAATCAATCCACAAACACATATTTAGGGAATTTTACAAATTAGCCCTCACATTTTCACATTTTGATATTTTAGTCCCTATTTCACAAAATCACAAAATATGCAAAAATCTCATTACATAATAGCTTGGTTGAATATTCAGTTAGCTCATATAAGCCCACATATTTCATTTATTTCACATTTTAGTCTTTCTAAATTTCATTTTCACAATTTAGCCTAATATACTCAAATTCATCAAAAATCCAAAGATAAAAACATATTTATCAAACACATATCTTTCATATTCATCAACTATCATCACACAGCTCACACTATCATCAATGGCACATTTCAAAATCTTCATCAATTTTAGAAATTATGACATGGGTTGGATAGTATACTAAGCAACGATCACAAAAACATAAAAATTATCAAAAATAGATCAAAAGCGAACCTTTAATCAAGCTAAATGTTGGCTAAATTCTTCAAAACTTATAAACCCTTGTTTTTTTTTATGTTTTTCGATGATGAACATAAAAGATGATGATATTTTTGGTTTTAGTTTTATTTAGTAAACATTAATACATACTTTAACATTTTTCCCTTGATTAATAAACCATTTATTCATCAAATATAAGACCATTAATGTCCATTAACGAGGACAATGATTTATTAACATAATAAGGACTCTCACATTAAAGAATCATAGCAATTAAGCATTTAAACAGAAAGCATGCCACTTTTCCATTTTCTGCAATTAAGCCATTTTTCACAAATCGGCACACGAATGCTAAAATTAAATCACAGAATTTTCACAGATATCAATTCACATATTATAAGCACGGAAAAAAATAAGGACTCAGATTGTGGTCTCAAAGCCTAATAAACCGTAAAAGTAACATATTTTAATCCCACATTTATTTTGCTTTTTGAAGATTTAAGCATTGTTTTATATAAAAAGGTGCTTGTAATCCTTTCTTTTCATGTCTTATACCCAAGAAAGCACCCGAGGATGAAAAGAACACAAAACGGGCCTAAAACGAAGCAAATGAGCCTTTCCACGAAATCGACACGGCCTGGACCAGGAACTACACGGCCGTGTCTCGACGAACACCTGGAGCACGGCCTCATCACCACCACACACGGCCGTGCCATAAAAGGAGTCCAAACACGGTCAGGTCTCGATTTGAACGGGCGTGTGACATGGCCGTGCCTCTGTCACTGGAAAGAGCAATTTCAGTCGGAAAAAGGATACTTAGGGAGAAAGAATCGCATTCCAAGAGCCTATAAATATACCCCAAGTACCACCTTGAAGGGGGAGCAAAAGCTAGGCCAAGGAGCCAAGCCGAGAAGGCCTGAGTTAGGGAATAACGCGAGGAATAGCCAGTTGATTCATCCCAAGAAGCCGGAGTTATACTCAAGGCGGCGGAATTCTCCTTCAATCCCTTCAGGGAGTTTTAGGATTTTTCTTATGTTTTGTTTTATCTTTTCTCTTGTGATGTTTTCTTTTTACATTATGAACTAAACTCTTCAGATACCTGAAGGGGGATGAAACCTAGACAAATTTTATTATTTGATTTTTAAGTTATATGATAAATTACTTAGTTTGTTCTTAATTATGTTGCTTAATCCAAATCTAATGTGCTTAGGTAGAGGAGGAATAGACCCTGCCTAAGAGAAGATCTAACATAATTAAGCGGGGTTGATCGGGCGCCTAGAGATAGGGTTACGAGATTTTGCCGGATTAGGGTGAAACCTAATATGGGAATCCATTGATCGATTTACTGCTTTCCAACGGGGTTATTATAAGCGAACGAGAGTTCCAGTAATTAACCTAGGATTAGAAGTTATTCACTTCGAGAGAGGGTTTAACATAGGTTAGGGAGTCTCATGGATCAAGCTAAGTAAAGAAATCATATAATTTAGGGTTAGATAATAAAGTGAAGTCTAGGTGGATTCTTCCCGAGGGTATCATCAAAATCAACTGAGTCTTTTTCCAGTTATCCCCAAATTCATCTTTTTGTCTTTGTTTCTTTAGTCTAGTTGTTGTCAATTTAGTCTAAAAGCAACCTTCATCTTATTTAGGTTAAATAATAAAAAGAAAGCAAGTATTAATACTTTTAGTTCCTTTGGGTTCGACATTCGGTCTTGCCTAAGCTATACTACTGTGCGATAGGTACACTTGCCTTAATATCATTGTCAGAGTTAGTCTCCAGGTTTGATCATTCTTTTATAAATATTTAAAACTCTGATTCTACAGCGATCAAGTTTTTGACGCCGCTGCCGGGGAACTAAAATATTAAGAAAGCTCTATTTTTATTACTTTAGCCATTATTTGCAATTTATTTCTTTTGTTTTCCTAGGTTAAATTTTAATTTTTCTAATTTTTAGTTTTATTTTTATTCCTTTCTCTTTTCTAGGTACCTCTAGTTTATGACTAGAAGGAACCCAAGAGGACCTTTGGTATACGATAGTGATATCGAAGCAACCGCTCGTAGGAATCGCAGGGAAACCAAGCGAGCCTTAGATTACACAGAAAGAGAGGAGGAAAACAGATCCAATCCTACTAAAGGGATGGACGAAAACAACCCACCACTACATGATGTGGGAGATAACAATGCTCCATGTACAATGTTTGATTATACGAAACCGCATTTAACAGGAGCAGAATCTAGTATTGTTAGGCCTGCTATAACTGCTAACAATTTTGAATTAAAGCCTAACACAATACAAATGATTCAACAGTTTGTTCAATTTGATGGTTTGCAAGACGAAGACCCAAACATGCATATAGCTAACTTTTTAGAGTTCTGTGATACCTTTAAAATAAATGTCGTTTCTGATGATGCCATTTGTAACATCCCGAAATTGGGCCTAGTAGGATTGGGCCGATTGGACCTTGAGCTTAGGAGTGTTTAAAATCTTTAAGAAAATGAGAATGGTGTTTTTTTGCAAATTGGATTTATTAGTTAAGTGGATTTGGAAGGTTACGAGGTTTCTATGAAATCTCGGGTTTAATTGGGTGTTAGGAAAAATTTGAGTGTCATCTTGTTACTTGTGTTAGCTCGGGTAGGATTGTTTGTGTGCTTAGCATAGTCTTGTGAAGGTTTGGATTTATTTACGAAGTTAGAATAATTTTTAGTATGGAAAATTTAGTGAAATGGATTAGATGAACTTGACACTTAAGTTAATTTAAGTGTTAAATTCTAGCACATGAGGAGTTAGTAGCATAGTGGATAAGGATTTAGATTACTTATCATTTGTATAGTTTTATGAATGTTAGTGTTCTAATCAAGAGTGATAAATATTTAGGTATCGACGAGCGGAAAGTATAGTTCTCACTATTATCAAAAGCGTGCGTAGTTATCGTGATCGTCTCTTGATTGTGTGTACCTTACACACTTTATAACTCGGTTATGTATATGTATATATAATTTCAATTTACTAATCATATTATCAAAGTGGAAAACGAAGAGATCTTGATATGATACCATGATGGTATGAATGAGGATTCGGGTAAGTCCGTTTCTATATGTTGTTAATACATGTGGATTGAAATCATGATCTACGATTTATGATATATTTGTTATGTGTTTCATATTAAAGTATATTGACATGATTTGTTTATCTATTGCATTGGTATGGGCAATATGAGAGGAGGGGAAGATTGATATTCGTGTCTTCTGGACACCGAGAGGTTTGGCACCTCCAGGTGATTTGGTATCACATTTGTGTCTTTGGGACACCGTGAGGTTTGGCACCTCATAGCGACTCGTCCTCGTGGATTAACACCACCGTGGGTTGGCCCCGCTTTTGAGATATGGGATTGTCGCCGGTGATTTGGTATCACACGTGGGTTGGCCCCACAACTTGATTATTCGTGACTTTGGTCACCAGTGATTTGGTATCACATTTGTGTCTTTGGGACACCAGAGGTTTGGCACCTCATAGCGACTCGTCCCTGTGGATTAACACCACCGTGGGTTGGCCCCACTTTTGAGATATGGGATTGTCGCCAGTGATTTGGTATCACACGTGGGTTGGCCCCACAACTTGATTATTCGTGACTTTGGTCACCAGTGATTTGGTATCACATTTGTGTCTTTGGGACACCAGTGGTTTGGCACCACCAGTGGTTTGGTACCACACGGGGTAGAAAAAGGAGTTACGGATGGCTAGGTTGGGTGCATCATATATATATACATTGCTTGGTTATAATTTGTGTAAGTATGTGGCATTTACCCGGGAGAGGGAATATGCACTGAGTCTTGGTGACTCACCTTCTCCTTATCTTTCGGTGATTCGTGAGATCGCGGATGTGGAGCGGATGAACTCGAGGAGGCCATGCAATAAAATTTGATTTTACAAGAACTTCCATTTGGGTACTTGATTTTAATTTGGTTTTCATTTTTATGGGTTTGTAATAAGGCCTCTTTAATTATGTTTTTTGGATTATTTACATGCTTTGGATTTGTTTTAAATATGGCTTATAAATTACATGATTGATTTAATGATATGTGAACAAAGTTTTCTAAAATACAAAGCGCGATGGTTTTAAAAACGTTACCATCGGGTAACCTAAATAAAATGATAATTTTAACAACTTAAGTATTTTCGATAACTCATACTATTTTCCAAAACTCCAGCCCAAATTTCTATTAGATACGGTTTTCAACCTAATCGCTTTAGTTTCTTTTCAATTTATAAAAGGTTTACAAATCTAAGTCTGCAACTAAGTTTTAAAGATTTATTTTCGGATTTCAAAGTAAATTATCGCTTTTTAATTTATTATACACCGATTTCTCACGAATTTAGAACAACAAAGAGTTTTTCCTAAAATTTAATCAGTAACTCGTTTTTCCTCAAAACGTTTTCCCCTGTGACATACCAAATTCGGTCGTGGCGTAATGACCGGGTTTGGGGTGTTACACCATTTGTCTTCGGTTATTCCCTTTTTCATTAAGGAATAAAGCCAAACAGTGGTTAAACTCGTTACAACGAGGGTTAATCACTACGTGGGATCAGATGACCGAAAATTTTTTGATGAAATATTTTCCACCTGCCAAAACGGCCAAATTACGTAACGATATCTCTTCCTTGGTGCAGATGGATTTAGAGACATTATACGACGCATGGGAGAGGTTCAAAGATCTCTTGAGGAGGTGCCCACACCATGGTTTACCCCTGTGGCTACAAGTCCAAACCTTTTACAACAGAGTAAACCCTTCAACGAGGCAACTGATAGATTCAGCCACTGATGGAACGCTGAACAACAAAACTCCTGAAGCAGCCTATGAGTTCATTGAGGAGATGTCATTAAACAACTATCAATGGCAAGCTTCGAGGACCAAGCCGACAAAATCGGCAGGAGTTTTCAATGTTGACACCATGGCCATGCTATCAACGCAGCTAGAGATGATGAATAAAAATCTTGATAGTTTGTGTTCTTCACAGATACATCCAGTCATACAGTGCGACGCTAGTGGAACTGTGGCAAATCCTGAGTACCCACCCTACCAACCAGGAGCAGAAGATGAACAGATGAACTATATAGGTAATAATTTCCGATCTAATAATAATCCTTATAGTAACACTTACAATCCAGGTTGGAGGAACCACCCAAATATTTCGTGGAGAGGACAAGGCAATCAAGGAAATCAAAGGCAACAACCTCCTCATCCACAAGAAAAGAAACCAATACATGAAAAGGAATCAACAACCACATACAAACACCTGCAAGATATTGAGAGAACCCTTAAAGATCAACAAGCATCAATTGAAAAATTCACCAAGACCTTTTGGGAATTTACTAAGACGGTTGGAATGCTTACCAAAATAATTGGTGAACCACGTACAGAAAATTTTCTTAAGGGGACAGAACATGTAAAAGCAGTCACACTAAGAAGTGGAAGAGAATTGAGCGAACTGAAGAAACACTCCCCAACAGACAGTAACAAAGCAAGCGATAAGGGAATTGAGGATGTGACTCCATTATGTAATGAAAACAAGCCATCACTCCCATACCCGGAAAAGTTAAAGAAAGAACAAATAGATGCACAGTTCGGCAAGTTTCTTGAACTTTTTAAGCAAATACATATTAACTTACTTTTTGTTGAAGCTATTTCACAGATGCCGAAGTATGCAAAATTCTTAAAGGAACTCCTGACGAATAAATGAAAGTTTGAAGAGTTGTCAACAGTTGAACTTAATGAAGAATGTTCAGCCATCCTCCAAAACAAGCTACCAACCAAGTTAAAAGACCCAGGAAGTTTTACTATCCCTTGTCTAATTGGTAGTTTAAATGTTAAGAAAGCATTAGCTGATCTAGGCGCCAGTATAAATTTAATGCCTTATAAAATGTTTAAACAACTAGATCTTGGGGAACCAACACCCACTAGGATGAGTATTTAGTTAGCAGACAGATCCATTAAATATCCTAGAAGAGTCATCGAAGATGTTTTGGTCAAAATTGATAAATTTATTTTCCCTGTTGACTTTGTTGTATTAGACATAGATGAAGACATTAATGTTCCCTTAATATTAGGGCGTCCCTTTTTAGCCACTGCTAGGGCTGTTATTGATGTAGGAGATGGTAAACTCGCATTAAGGATAGGAGATGAAGAAATTATTTTCCAAATTTATGATGCCATGCGATATTCTAAAGAGCAAGATGATTCCTGTTATTTTGTTGATACTACTGATCTTATCATTCAAAATTCATTATAGGAAATCATATATGACGACACGATGGGCCTGTGTCTAACTCAAGAAGAGGGGGAAGAAGATGAAGACGATGAGCTGAATTGGAAAACTTTGTCATCCAAACAAATGAAAGAAGAAAGCATTGACAATGATGACGAAACAAAACAGAAGCCCTCCATCGAAGAGCCACCCAAATTGGAATTGAAACAGTTACCAAAACATTTAGAATACGCATTACTCGGAGACAATTTTACATTACCAGTAATCATATCTGCAGAACTAGAACCTGAGGAAAAAGAGGAGCTGATAAAGGTACTAAAGGAGCACAAAAAAGCCATAGCATGGAAAATTTCTGACATCAAGGGAATAAGCCCGGTGTTCTACACCCACAAAATTTTAATGGAAGAAGAATACAAGCCTTATGTGCAACCTCAGAGGAGGCTAAATCCCAACATGAAGGAAGTGGTCAAAGTTGAGGTCATAAAAATCCTAGATGCAGGAATAATTTATCCTATCTCTGACAGCACTTGGGTAAGTTCTGTACAGGTAGTTCCAAAGAAAGGGGGAATGACGATAGTGCCCAATGAAAAGAATGAGTTGATTCCTACAAGGACAGTCACAGGCTGGAGAGTTTGCATAGATTATAGAAAGTTGAACGATGCTACCAGAAAAGATCACTTCCCTCTACCTTTCATAGATCAAATGTTGGAAAGATTATCCGGGCATATGTACTACTGCTTTTTGGACGGACTCTCCGGCTACTTTTAAATCCCCATAGCTCCTGAAGATCAAGAAAAGACAACTTTCACATGCCCATACAGTACGTTTGCTTATCGTAGAATGCCTTTTGGATTATGTAATGCTCCAGCTACTTTTCAGCGTTGCATATTAGCAATCTTTGATGAACTCGTGGAAGACATCATGGAGGTATTTATGGATGACTTCTCGGTATTTGGTAATTCTTTCCATCTTTTCCTTAAAAATTTAAAACGAGTGTTAATGAGATGTGAGGAAAGAAACCTCGTTTTAAACTGGGAAAAATGTCACTTTATAGTGAGAGAAGGGATTATGTTAGGACACAAAATTTCTAGTAAGGGGATCGAGGTAGATAAAGCAAAGGTAGAAGCTATAGAAAAACTACCCCCTAGTTCTGTCAAGGCTATCAGAAGCTTTTTAGGACATGCAGGGTTCTATAGAAGATTTATTAAAGATTTTTCTAAAATAGCTAAGCCTTTGACAAAATTACTAGAAAAAGATGTTCCTTTTGATTTCAATCATGAATGTTTAGTTGCATTTAATATCCTTAAAGATAAACTAATAAATGCGCCAATTATTATTGCATGATTGGAACTTACCCTGTAGCACCCCATACCCGGCCCAAACGCTATGACCAGATCTGGTATGCTACGGGGTTTAACGTTAAAAACTTCACTTGGATGATTTTTGGAAATTCAGTTTGTTTATTTAGGTATTCGCTAAAATAAGTGATATTTGAAGAAAACCTTTGCTTTTCTTTGAACGTGTTTGAAAATCCCATATTTTTACTTCTTATAGATAAGTCTTTGAACATAAAATTAAATTTTTTTTAAAAAATAGAATAAAGATATTAACAATTATAATTTAAACCTAAGCTATGGAGCCTTATTACATAAATAGTCCCCAAAATTGTAAACTTAAAGGAAAACTGAAAATAGTTTATGAAAATATAAGACTTGATGGCCCCTCGAGTCCGCCTCGGCTCCCATGTCCACAATCTACTGCTCATCTGAAAAGTCAGGGAAAATAAAGGGGTGAGTCACCAAGACTCAGTGTGCAAATCCCGAAAACACATAAAAGGCTTGAGGCCCACAAACACATTATGGGCCTTGGCCCATTCACAATGGCAACAAAATATTCACATGCTGCATGGCCTAACCCAACCTAAAAGTCCATCCTCTTCACACCAGCCTGTACCAGCCAACACACTCGGGGATTTCTACAATCAACCCGCCAACTGCTACACACCATATCGACAGTCATGCTGTCAGTTATAATGCCGATCACCATGTGACCTTATAATCCACTATGGCAGAGCCACCGATCACTGTGTGACCTCATTATCAAGTGTGGCATAGCCACCGATCACTATTGTGACCCAAATGTACATATCGTGGTTTAACCACCGACCACTAAGTGACCTTTTAACATGCTCTTCCCCTTTATCATATCAATCCCCTCCCATACATACATCCATGCAAAAGCAAAACAATATACTACCTAAAAGATCACAAACTATCACATACATCGATACACATAGAGAAGTTTCTATGGTTACGTACCTGGCATCCCTTGCTTACCCTTTCCGGGTAATACGACTGTCCATACAGCCTTTTTTCGGCTTTTAGCCCATAACATATATATAGTACAGATAAATTAGTGTGATAGAGATCTACACACCTGATTACAGATAAGACGAGACTTTCTATGTTGATGATCGGGCCGATACGATCGCTAATCGTCTAAGGTTTTGTTCTGAAGCCGGTCCACAACCTGGTGGCCAATCCCGAACTGCTGACACCGCTTGTTTCTTAAACTTAAGGATTGGTTTAACAGATCCAATCCCCTCCTTCGCCTTATCGATATTTGATTCCATCAAAAGACCTTATCAGTTGCTACCATAATAACATATGGTTAAGATCACAATTACGATAGCGAATCTAACGAGAATCTAAAGAGAACCCCTTACCTTGAAATCCCGAAAAGAGAGATATGAGGTTCAGAGACTAGCGATTTCGACTTTTAGATCTAAGCGAATCTACTTCAATTCCCGAATGTCGCCCAACACGTAAACACAAGAAACCATCAATCCATTAGCCTTTCGGCTTTGTCTTCTAAAAATCAAAAGAGAAAAAAGAATAGATCAGAATAAATCAGCACCTACCTTTACAGAGAATTCGGAAACTCTTAGAAGATTTCGGCTTTTTGCGAAAATCAAAAAGAGAAGATGATTCAAAGAAATCTATGGAGATTCGGCTTTTAATGAAGAAATCGGCAGGAAGAAAAAGAATGGACACTAGGACATTCGGCTATGGCAGAAGAGAGTAAAGAGAAGGAATACTTAAGGGTTTCGACTTATAGAAGAAATCGGGAAAAGGTGTAGAGAAAGGCTATGAGGTTTCGGCTTTAGCAGAGAGTGAAGAAGAAGATGAAACTTTAGGAGTTTTCGGCTTTTTGAGAAAGGAAACAACTAAGAGAAGAGAAAGAGAATAAATTCCGAAATTAAAAAGTACCCTATTTTCTAATCAAAATTTCGGCACACACACTAACCAAAAGCCGAAATTGCCCTCTTTTGAAAACTAAGACTAATTAATTAACAAGGGAAATTTCGGCACTCCCCTTAGCCTCATCAAAACCGATTTCCTCTTTCCCCCAGAGTTGGAAATTCGGCCACTGCTGTGATCAGTAGATAATTTCTAAACTTTCTCTCTTATCCTTACCTGATGTCCCATCCACAAGTGACCCAGATAACACCACCTCTTCTTCCTTTTATCTGCCACATTATCCACATTATCCAAACACATAGATCTCCTAATTCCAAGCATCCTAGTCGCCCCCAACTCTCCTCTTTTTTGACGCCAAAAACATTTAAAATAAGTGGGTAATGCGACTCGAACCTTGGACCTCCTTATTGCTTATCACGCCACCTCAAAGCCCCTAAGTAATGTCACTGACCACTGGGCCACAATCCCATTTGTGTGTCTTAATTTACAGATAATATCTTTTAAGCCCTATCCTAACTGGCTTTCCACCAGAGTGCCCAAGCAAAAATTTGACTGAGGCCTCGGCCCAATTCCTGAGGCCAGTCTGAACCCGTTAAACACCCTAATTAACACCTTAAGCATAACATCACATCACAACACATCAAACGCAAAGCCCCACAAATTCAGGATGTTACAGTTCTACCCCCTTAAAGGAATTTCGGCCTCGAAATTACCTGATCAGAATAAATGCGGGTACTGCTGCCGCATTGCTTCCTCTGGTTCCCAAGTAGCCTCCTCAGAACTATGATTCCGCCATAGAACCTTAACCAACGGAACCGTCTTCCTTCGTAATACTTTGACATCACGATCCATAATTTCCACTGATTCCTCTTCAAAGGATAAATCGGGTCTTACTTTGGTTTCTTCCACAGACACCACATGGGATGGATCCGAACAATAACGTTTTAGCATAGAGACGTGGAATACATTATGAATCTGGCTTAGCTCAGAAGGTAACTCTAGCTGATAAGCTACCGGTCCCACTCGTTTCAACACCCGATAAGGTCCGATAAATCTGGGACTTAATTTACCTTTCCGTCCGAACCTCAGTACCTTCTTCCATGGCGACACCTTCAAGAACACCTTGTCACCCACTGCAAATTTTATGTCCTTACGCTTTAGGTCAGCATAGGACTTCTGTCGGTCTGACGCTTCCTTTAACCGAGCCTGAATTAACTCTACCTTCTTCTCTGTCTCGGCAACCAATTTCGAACCCAAAATCTGACGTTACCCTAATTCCGCCCAACAGGTAGGTGTACGACACCTCCACCCGTACAATGCTTCATAGGGCGCCATCTGAATACTTGACTGGTAGCTATTGTTGTACGCAAACTCCGCCAACGGTAAGAACTCTTCCCAACTACCCCTGAAGTCAACGACACAACCTCTTAACATATCCTCTAAGATCCGGATTACCCGCCGGGTATCCATTGGTCTCGTGGATGAAACGCCAGTCTTGAAATCCAACTTCGTACCCAACGCTTGATGCAACGCCTTCCAAAATCGTGAGGTGAACCTAGGGTCCCTGTCCGATATGATTGATACTGGTACCCCATGCAACCTCACTACCTCCGCTATGTATAGCTTAGCCAATTTCTGCAGAGAGTAATCGACACGTATTGGTATGAAATGAGCGGAACCGTCAAGCGGTCAACAATCACCCAGACCAAATCTTTCTTAGTAGGCGTGAGGGGTAGCCCATTAACAAAGTCCATTGTGGAATCTTCACCGGCTGCAACAACCCTGATGGTAACTGATGTTCCGCCTTTACCTGCTGACAGGTCAAACATTTCCCCATAATTTCGGTCACCTCTCGTTTCAAACCCGCACACCAGAATTGATCTCGTAAATCTCGATACATCTTACTTCCTCCAGGGTGTATAGCGTATGGACTACCATGCGCTTCTTGCAAAATCTTATGCCTCAACTCAGGATCTTTCGGCATACACACTCTCCCTTGAAAACATAATAGCCCTTCCTCATTCACACTAAATTCTGTTGATCCTTCACTTGATCCTATCGGAAACTTCTCCTTTAGCAACTCGTCAGTCTGCCGTTTCTCCTTAACCTGACTGACCCAATAGGGTTTCACTTGAAGTTCAGCTAATAAACTCCCATCATCATATAGACTAAGGTGAGCAAACATTGCTCTTAAGTCAGAGATTACTTTACGACTTAGAGCATCCGCCACCACGTTGGCTTTACCCAGATGGTACTCGATCGAGCAGTCATAATCTTTTAACAACTTGATCCACCTCCTTTGCCTTAGATTCAACTCCTTCTGGGTCAACAGGTATTTTAAGTTCTTATGATCGGTATAAATGACAAATTTCTCCCCGTACAGATAATGTCTCAAAATCTTCAAAGCAAAAACCACCGCCGCCAATTCCAAATCATGGGTGGGATAACTTGCTTCGTGCGGTCTTAACTACCGAGATGCGTATGCAACAACCTTTGCACCTTGCATCAACACGTATCCTAGTCCCGTGTGTGAAGCATCACAGTAAATCACGAACTCCTTCCCGACCTCCTACATTGAATCAATACCGAGCCTCCGTTAAAATCCTTTTAACTTCTCAAAACTCTCTTCTTTGCTTATTAGACCAAACAAACGGAACCCTTTCCGTAACAACTTAGTCAACGGTGCTGCAATCAATGAAAATCCTTCAACAAACCTTCTGTAATACCCGGCCAAACCAAAGAAACTCCAAATTTCTGCTACCGACTTAGGCGGCTTTCAATCCAACACCGCTTCAATTTTCTGAGGGTCAACCCTAATCCCCTCTGCTGATACAATATGGCCTAGAAAAGTAACTTCACTTAGCCAAAATTTGCACATACTGAATTTCGCATATAACCGCTTCTCCCTCAGAATCTGTAGAACCACCCGAAGATGTGAGTCATGCTCCTCATCCGATCTTGAATAAACCAGGATATCATCTATAAATACCACGATAAACCGATCCAAGTAGGGTTGGAATACTCTGTTCATCATATCCATAAACGCCGCTGACGCATTGGTCAATCCAAATGGCATCACCATGAATTCGTAGTGACCATAGCGAGTCCTAAAAGCCATCTTATGAATATCTGCCTCCTTGACCTTAAGCTGATGGTACCCTGACCTCAGATCTATCTTCGAGAAGACTGAGTCCCCCTTCAACTGATCGAACAAGTCATCGATCCTCGGTAACGGGTATTTGTTCTTAATTGTTAACTTATTCAACTGACGATAGTCAATGCACATACGCATTGATCCATCCTTCTTCTTAACGAATAACACCAGCGCTCCCCAAGGTGACACACTTGGTCGAATAAACCCTTTATCCAGCAACTCTTGGATCTGTGCCTTTAACTCCACCAACTCCTTCGGTGCCATTCTGTACGGAGCGATAGATACCGGCGATGTTCCCAGAAGAAGATCGATACCGAACTCCACTTCACGATCCGGGGGTAATCCCGGAAGCTCTTTTGGGAAAACATCAGGAAATTCCTTCACCGTCCTAATGTCCCCAACAGTTAGTTCCTTGGCTTCCAGAGCCCGAACAAACATTAAAATTGCCTCGCACCTTTTTCTCACCATCCTTTTTGCTCTTAAGGCAGACACCACATTTGACAAACAGTTCCCCCTTTCACCTATCACCAACACTTCGTCACCCTCGGGGGTTTTTAACACCATACGCTTGGCTGCACAGTCTACATTAGCTTGATACTTCACCAGCCAGTCCATGCCTAAGATTAAATCGAACTTTCTGAATGGTAATTCCATTAGATCTGTCCGGAAAACTATCCCCTGAACTTCTAAAGGTATCTCCCGATAGAGTTTGTTACCACCACGGATTGTCCTAGCGGGGTAACTATAGTCATCTCCCTAGAGGAAATCTCAGAATCTACGCCTAAGGTTTCAGACACCCTACTAGCCACATATGAATGTGTCGACCCAATGCCAATCAATGCAGTGTACAGCAAGCCAAAAATTAAAAACATATCGATTATGACATCCGGTGCGTCAGCCTCCTCCCGACGTTTGACAGCATAGACCAACCCCGGCTGTCTCGACTCATTGTTTTCTTCCCCTTTGCCTAGTGCTCCACAGCCCCGACCGGAACTGTTACCACCTCTGGCTGAACCATGACCTCTCTGTGGCTGCTGACCACCTCTTCCTAGTTGTGCATTCCCTTGACCTGTGAGCCCTTCACTGCCCCGTTGCTGCGGACAGGTTCTAACATGGTGGTCTGTAGATCCACACCTAAAGCACTTCCCACTGCCCGCCCAACACTCACCTACATGGAATTTACCACATCGAACACACTTCTGTGTCTGACTAACAGCAGCAAGTCTCTCCTCCCGCCTCGGCCAGTCTGACCTAGGCCTTTTCTGAGTACGCCCAGCTGGACCTGATGATCCAAAATTTCTCTTACTTCCACCCCTATCTCTATCCCGATTCAATTTTTTCTCTCATCCGCTTAACCTCCTCACTATCTTAGCTTTTTCCACAAGCACAACAAATTCCCTCTCCCGCTGTGGTGCTATCAATACACGTAGATCATCCCTCAAACCATCTTCAAATCGAACACAACATTCATGGTCTGTGGCCACCATCCCTCGAGCATAACGGCTAAGGCATAAGAATTTTGCTTCATACGCAACCACCGACCTACTTCCCTGAACATGATTCAGAAACGCTCTACGCTGCGCATCCACATAACTCGACCCAATGTATTTACTCCGAAACGCAGTTTTGAAGAGATCCCAAGTGATACGGTCAGCCACCGTACCATCCTTAACCGTAAGCCACCATTGATAAGCTTCGTCCCGCAGGAGAGATACAACCCCTTTCAATTTTTCCTCTTCCATGAAATCAAGATCATCCATTATACGCTCAACCGCCTCCAACCAATACTCAGCTATACTCGGGGCTATACCGGAAATTCCCTTAAACATTTCTGCCCCATTGGCTCTAAGTCGCTCCGACACAAATTTCCAGGCTCCTGTGCCTATGCCTGCCCCAACAACCCTCTCTAAAACCCTTAACATTGCCTGAGATACAGCATCATCTCCGGCCGTCTGGTCCTGAAATTCTACCTCCGCAACTGGTGGTACCGACATCTCGTTTCCAGACCCATAGCAAGATCCTACTGGTTCAGCCATCCTACCTCTACCACGGCCACGCGCAGGACGTCCACGTCCCCTTGTACTCATTCTACCGATTCGCGTTTATCTGATTAGAAATTTTATGAATTATTAATTTCTTTCACTGATTAACCACGAACAATCTTATGGACGGTAGTTTCAAGAGTAGTTCTTTCGAATTTGAAATTATATCCACAAGTTTTAGTCTCAAGTCTGTATCTCCTAGTTCTAGGAACCACATACATTCAACCATCATACATCAACATACAAGTAGTATCCATGAACTCACATTCATCACACAAGGGTATTTTCGTCATTTTACTACCCAGGGGTGTTTCCGTAATTTTATCCTACAGGGGTATTTTCGTAATTTCCCAAAATAGGGTATCTTGGTAATTTTTTCGAAATAGAGATATTTTGGTATTTTTTTCGTAAAGCAGGGGTATTTTGAGAGATTTAATTTTGGCAAACCGGGTACCTTTTGTAGATCTATGGGTTTTCGGGTAAATTTACAAAACATGGGTATTTTTGGTATTTTTGCCAACCGGGTGTGTTTCGGTAATTTCACAAATTTTGGTAGTTTTACAAATCTAGGGTATTCTAGGAAATTTTCACAAACCTAGAGTATTTCGGAAATTTTACAAAACTAGGGGGTATTTTTAGTAATTTTGCGAAATTGGGTGGCTGGTCCCTTTCTGGTTTTAGTTATAAATTTTGGCCCGTCAACATGTCCTTGCGGCTAAGGTGAACAGTCACTACACACCAGGTAGGATTCCAGCGAAAAGGAGGTGGGTCACTAGGACCGCTTAAATACCAAGCTCTCCCTGAATCCAATCTTAGACATGCGCATGCCCGTTGCCACACCCTAACCCAGCGACTGGTTTACGGACATGTTTAGTTAGATTAAGTTTTATGAATCTAAAGAATTGTTTAAACTAGGCCTAAAGTCCATTAATTCCTATCATACTAGTCTACGTCCATGAGGCCCATCAAACCCAACATGCATATCAAATCAAGAGCTAGAATACTTACCTGCGTAGATCGGGTGCCGGTAGACTCGTAGGTCATATCTCAACCAGAGCATTTTTACCAATTTATAAACTACTACTGGACCCATTTCACAGCCCGAGTTTTGCAACTGGGCTCTAATACCAAAATGTAACACCCCAAACCCAGCCCAAACGCTATGACTAGATCTGGTATGCTACGGGGTTTAACGTTAAAAACTTCACTTGGATGATTTTTGGAAATTCAGTTTTTTTATTTAGATATTCACTAAAATAAGTGATATTTGAAGAAAACCTTTGCTTTTCTTTGAACGTGTTTGAAAATCCCATATTTTTACTTCTTATAGATAAGTCTTTGAACATAAAATTAAATTTAAAAAAAAATAGAATAAAGATATTAACAATTATAATTTAAACCTAAGCTATGGAGCTTTATTACATAAATAGTCCAATTGAAAACTTAAAGGAAAACTAAAAATAGTTTATGAAAATATAAGACTTGA
Source organism: Gossypium sturtianum (assembly GCA_025698515.1). Classification (NCBI taxonomy): domain Eukaryota; kingdom Viridiplantae; phylum Streptophyta; class Magnoliopsida; order Malvales; family Malvaceae; genus Gossypium; species Gossypium sturtianum. Next base: position 31,533,106 of record CM046949.1, read on the forward strand.
TGGCCCCTCGAGTCCGCATCGGCTCCCATGTCCACAATCTACTGCTCATCTGAAAAGTCAAGGAAAATAAAGGGGTGAGTCACCAAGACTCAGTGTGCAGATCCCGAAAACACATAAAAGGCTTGAGGCCCACAAACACATTATGGGCCTTGGCCCATACACAGTGGCAACAAAATATTCACATGCTGCATGGCCCAACCCAACCTAAAAGTCCATCCTCTTCACACCAGCCCGTACCAGTCAACACACCTCGGGGATTTTTACAATCAACCCGCCAACCGCTACACACCATATTGACAGTCATGCTGTCAGTTATAATACCGATCACCATGTGACCTTATAATCTACTATGGCAGAGCCACCGATCACTGTGTGACCTCATTATCAAGTGTGGCATAGCCACCGATCACTATTGTGACCCAAATGTACATATCGTGGTTTAACCACCGATCACTAAGTGACCTTTTAACATGCTCTTCCCCTTAAGCCGAAATTGCCCTCTTTTGAAAACTAAGACTAATTAATTAACAAGGGAAATTTCGGCACCCCCCTTAGCCTCATCAAAACCGATTTCCTCTTTCCCCCAGAGTTGGAAATTCAGCCATACTGTGATCAGTAGATAATTTCTAAACTTTCTCCTTTATCCTTACCTGATCTCCCATCCACAAGTGACCCAAATAACACCACCTCTTCTTCCTTTTATCTGCCATATTATCCACATTATCTAAACACATAAATCTCCTAATTCCAAGCATCCTAGCCGCCCCAACTCTCCTCTCTTTTGACGCCAAAAACATTTAAAATAAGTGGGTAATGCGACTCAAACCTTGGACCTCCTTATTGCTTATCACGCCACCTCAAAGCCCTTAAGTAATGCCACTGACCACTGGGCCACAAGCCCATTTGTGTGTCTTAATTTACAGATAATATCTTTTAAGCCCTATCCTAACTGGCTTTCCACCAGAGTGCCCAAGCAGAAAATTTGACTAAGGCCTCGGCCCAATTCCTGAGCCTAGTTGAACCCCTTAAACACCCCAATTAACACCTTAAGCATAACATCACATCACAACACATCAAACGCAAAGCCCCACAAATTCAGGATGTTACATACCCTTTGAACGAATGTGTGATGCAAGTGATTTTGCAGTAGGTGCAGTTTCGGGACAACGAAGAGACAAGCACTTTCAGCCAATTTACTATGCTAACAGAACACTGACACCCGCACAAGAAAACTACACCACCACAGAAAAAGAACTGTTAGCTATAGTTTTTGCTTTTGATAAATTTAGACAGTATCTAATAACGACCAAAGTGGTCATTTACACTGATCACTTAGCTCTTCGTTATCTTTTAAACAAACCTGATGTTAAACCCAGGCTCATACGATAGATTTTACTCTTACAGGAATTCGACTTGGAAATACAAGATAAGAAGGGAGTCGAAAATCTTGCAGCAGATCACCTTTCTGGACTCGAAAATCTACACACCAAAGAGCTCAACGAAGGTGAAATAAATGACTCGTTCCCCAAGGAACAACTCTTTTCTATAACACATTCTGAAATACCATGGTTTGCAAATATTGCGAATTATTTAGCAGCTAACATCTTGCCAAGAAAATTAACACATCACCAAAAGAAGCGATTCTTTGATGATGTGAAAAATTATTTTTGGGAAGATCCCTTTCTTTTTCGCATTTGTACAGATCAGGTCATTCGAAGATACGTTACAAAGACAGAAGCAAACAAGATATTGGAACATTGCCATTCGGGACCATCAGGAGGACACTATAGTGGTATCAAGACGGCACACAAAATACTCGAATCAGGTTTCTTCTGGCCCACTCTATTTAAAGATGCCAATAGGTACGTTACCTCATGTGATAGATGCCAACGAACAGATAATATATCTAAACGTGACGAAATACCCCAAACATATATGCTATCATGTGAAATATTTGATGTATGGGGTATTGATTTCATGAGACCATTCCCTAATTCATTCGAAAACAAGTACATCCTAGTAGCAGTCGATTACGTGTCAAAATGGGTAGAAGCGGAAGCTTTACCTACCAATGATGCTAGGGTAGTAGTCAAATTTCTCAAGAAACTCTTTTCTCGATTTGGCACACCGAGAGCAATCATTAGTGATAGGGGTACGCACTTCTGCAATACTCAGTTTGAAAAAGTTCTAAAAAAATATGGAGTATATCACAAGACAACAACCCCATATCATCCTCAAACCAGTGGGCAAGTTGAGGTGGCAAACCGAGAACTTAAGCGCATTCTAGAAAAAACCATTGAAACAAATAGAAAAGACTGGGCATTAAAATTAGATGACGCGTTATGGGCTTATAGAACAGCTTTTAAAACACCTTTAGGAACATCCCCATACAAGCTTGTATATGGGAAAAGCTGTCATTTATCGTTTGAATTAGAACACAAAGCTTTTTGGGTAATAAAATTTTTGAATACTGATCTCAAAATTTTAGGAAAGAGAAGAATGATGCAAATGAACGAGTTGGATGAATGGAGAACGGAAGCCTATGAGAACTCAAAACTGTACAAGGAAGCAATGAAGCGACGCCATGATGCTCGTCTCAAAAGGCAAGACAATTCAAAGTAGGAGATCTGGTTTTATTATACAATTCAATGCTTAAATTATTCCCGAGAAAACTAAAGTCAAGGTGGTCGGGCCCATTCATGATCAAAACAATTTTTCCATATGGCACTATCGAGGTAACCCATCCAACTAAAGGCACATTCAAGGTAAATGGTCACAGACTTAAACTTTATAATAGCACAGATGTCAGAGATAAAAGAGAGGAGCTTACGCTCCATGAGCCGACTTTTAGAACCAAAAACAGAGAGAGTCTAGCTTAAGACTATAAACAAGCGCTTCTCGGGAGGCAACCCATGCACTAACATACTAACATTGTTTTTTTCCCCTAACATCACATTAAAATGCAGGATTGTACACACGCCCTTGAACACGGCCGTGACACGGGCTGCGTAGAAAACAGGGGAAGGCACACGGGCGTGCTACGCATCGTGCCTAAACAGGGTAGAATTCTTCCCGATAACACGGGCTGCACCTCCTGAACACGGGCACCACACGGCCGTGCCACATAACCATGTAAAATTTCTGAGGTTACTGACTTGTTATACACGGGTTAAACACGGCCGTGGGACCTCACTATGCCTACAGTTTACCTTATCCCGCACGGGCGTGCCCAATATACACACGACCGTGCCACGAATCCTGAAGGCGCCTAATCCTGAAAAATGCGAAAAACACAAGCAAATTCAAAATGACACGGGCGTGTCGACAGACCGTGTCTCCCTCCCTATAAATAAAAATGAACCGTCATCTTTCCAAAACCAAACCCTAAAATCAAAATTTTCTCTCCCAAACCCCAAAATCCGGCCACTCAACCAATCTCCTCCATTCCCACCATCGTTTTCCCTAAAAAAACTCAGTCTAGCCACCCACACGGCCACAACACAATCGTGCACCCAAACCCCATGCCCTCAACAGCGCCGTGCCCACGCCACAAACCCAGCAACACCGCCGTGCGTGCCGCCCATGCCCTCATTCACCACCACCGCTGGTTCATTTTTTCTTAAAGTCTTTCTCCCATTCTTGCATATTTATCCTTTATTTTTAGAAAATTGATTAATATTGTTTAGTTTAGTCAAGTTCTTGTTTAGTTTATAGAAATTCTTTGTTTAGTTCACAGAAATTTGATTCATATTCTTTGTTTTCATTTTTCTTTGACTTTATGTTTACTTTATTATGCTTATGTAAATTGCAAGATTTTCAATGTCTGATCCATCTTTTTTATTAATAGTTGTTGCATGATTATTGAATTAATGCTTTGATATTGATAAAATGCAATTGGGAAATTTTGCAATATATTGGTTGAACTAGAAAACTTTGCATTTGATTTGCAGGAATATGTCGTCGTCACGAGTTAAGAGAGCCATCCCAAGCAAGAAACGTAAATGACCCAGATCCTCTTCGGTGAGCGCCGAAATTCGACACCCGTTTCTCCGTTTTCCACAAGACGCTTAGGAGGACCGATACAAAGCCATGAGGGATAGGCCAATAGGCACTGGTCATCGAATTGATTGGGAAGCCGTCAGACAAGTAGGGCTCGCTACCGATATTCAAGCACTACTGTCGACTGATCCATGGGAAACCTTCTTCGCAATTAACGAGCCTACATACCCCGAGCTTACACTCGAGTTCTGCTCCACATTCACGCTACAAACGGTGATGGCTTAATTTGACGATCCAGGCACCATACAATTCTGTCTCGAGGGCGAGGTACGTCGATTGAGTGTACCCCAATTCGGAGCAGCACTTGGCCTCTACACTGCGGAATTCATCACAGAAAACCCACTAGCAGGTCTAAACCGAGAACCTCACAGCCTTCCATACGACTGCTGGCTCAACCTCAGACCAACGACGGCCTTCTACAACCCCAGTAAATCTAAAGCGACAGCCCTTCCTCCAGCCTTACGGTACATTCATGCCATACTCGTGCATACCATCACAGGGCGAAAGGAGAGCACCAGCGTCATCAACAAACATGACGTTTACTTCCTGTCCTGCATGTCTGAAGGACATGTGTTCGACTTGGCATACTTCATTGCATGCATGATGCAGCATTAAACCGAAGCCCACAGGAAGGGAATTCTGTCAATGGGGCCATACATTACGAGGTTTGCTCGACACTTCAACCTCATCAACTCCGACGAGCAAATCTCCTCCCTCACACTGATGGGGAACATGGTTCCTCAAGGCTTCCAAACCATGCTACACATGAGGATGATAAAACAACGTCGAGGAACCAATCCTCCGCAGTACATACTAAAGTCACCATCCACTGAGGAAGAGGACGAGGACATTCCTGATGATGTCCCACCACCATCAGAGGAGGCAACAAATCCGAGCCAGTATCTACACCGAGCGGCCACATCATTAGTAGACATCTCTGCTCGACTTGATCAATTCGAGATACATTTTGCTGAAAATGCCCGGTGCTTTGACGGAATAGAGGCAACGCTCCAACAAATGTGTCAGCACCTCTACATTTCGTCATCAGCACCGCCACCGGATCCAACTAATGATGAGGGCATCTGAGTTTTTTTAATTTGTTTACTTTAATTTTATTTAGACTTCTTCATTTTTAAGATTTTATTTTATTTTATGCCGTTTAATTTGAACTTTCATTACAATTTTTCATCATTGGCTATTGAATTCTTCAAAATATCCCTAACAAACCTTTTTCATCGAAAAAGATCATTAACAAGTGACCTTGCAGAATAAAACATATATATTCCACCTACACAAAAGCACAAATAGGCGAGATGCAAAATGTCACCCGATGCCACACACTGTGCACATCCTCAAGGATCTCGTCCGAATATACAGGAAGTAAAACTTTTCCCTCCTATCTTTTTGATTATCACTAATTGTCATTATCTATCTTTGTACATTGAGGGCAATGTACATCTTAAGTGGGGGAGGGTAAATATAAGTGCCTAACTTTCTTCATTATTCTCAAATCCCTGATTTAGTCTTGTTCTTAAAGCAAAGTTGTCATATTACTAATTAGGATGAAATTTTTAATGATTTATGATTTTCATTAACATGTTTTTGAATAAGTCATAGTTAATTGTACATTGATGTTTAATTTAAGGAATACTAGAGAATCAAGCATGATAAGTCTATTTTTCAGGCATTAAAAATTGTAGCTAGGTTGTTGACCTAAAATTGAATTCTACCTTGAAATTTGAAATTCATAAGGATGATGTCAAAACACCCATAATTTTTGTGAGTATTTGAACCTTATAGAGCATATATTCTTGTCGTGCTCAGTCTTTGATTATGAGTGTGTCAACTATGATCTGTTATTCTAGAACTTGCTTCGTTTATACATGTCGAGACCACAATTATGATTTGATATATAAAAATGATAAAGGCACCTAGGTCTTAACCCACTAATTCCACTAAATAGCTTACCCTTACAATTAACCCCTAGTCAACCCCTTTGATCCTAACAAACCCTTTTTATTGACTCACCCACTAATATTAACCCACAGCCTTTCTATTTGTTATTACCCTTTTCTTTTGACTACCCCTTAATCGAGTTTTGATTTGATCAGTTACCGAAGTTTATTATTCGTGATTTAGCTTGTTCTAAAAAAATTTTCAAGTTTTCAATATTAGTAGTATGAAAAGTGAGGTTACGCAATCAAAGTCTATTTCCAAAGAGAAAAGCTTGTATTAGTAAGTTTATTACTTTTTCAGTTGATGAAATTTCAGAAAAGATTTTAGGATAGGTACTTGTCAAGTCAATCTCGATTCTAACCATCTAATTTCAGCCTGTAACCACACCTTTCACCCTAGCCCCGTTACAACCCGCACAAAGACCTTTTGATTTATTTATCATCTTATACTACAGTGGTGGAGATTTGATTTTCAAGCAAGCCTATGGGATTAACTTTTCAGGTTCGACTTTTGAGCAATTTTTTTCTGAACCTTAAACACTTTCGAGTGATTTGAGTGAATCCTAAGTGAGGATATCAATCCTTGTCAGTTTTGAATTGAAAAGGTAGTTATTTAAAAGAGGGGAGACACCTATATTTTCGAGGTACAAACTTATGACTTATCTCGTTTGAATCTTTAGGACACTTTGAATTAAATTATCCATGTATAGATTATCTGTGAATTAGGATAAGACATTGTCAATAAGAATTATAAATCGTGGAAAGTTCGTTTTAATTGTAAGTTGAGAATTTTGCTTGAGGACAAGCAAAAGCTTAAGTGTGGGGGTATTTGATAAACCGTAAAAGTAACATATTTTAATCCCACATTTACTATGCTTTTTAAAGATTTAAGCCTTGTTTTATATGAAAAGGTGCTTGTAATCCTTTCTTTTCATGTCTTATACCCAGGAAAGCACCCGAGGATGAAAAGAACACAAAATGGGCCTAAAACAAAGCAAATGGGCCTTTCCACGAAATCGACACAGCCTGGACCAGGAACTACACGACCGTGTCTCGACGAACACCTGGAGCACGGCCTCATCACCACCATACACGGTCGTGCCATAAAAGGAGTCCGAACACGGTCAGGTCTTGATTTGCACGGGCGTGTGACATGGCCGTGCCTCTATCGTTGGAAAGAGAAAATTCGGTCGGAAAAGGATACTTAGGGAGAAAGAATCGCATTCCAAGAGCCTATAAATATACCCCAAGTACCACCTTGAAGGGGAGCGAAAGCTAGGTCAAGGAGCCAAGCCGAGAAGGCCAGAGTTAGGGAATAACGCGAGGAATAGCCAGTTGATTCATCCTAAGAAGCCGGAGTTACACTCAAGACTGTGGAATTCTCCTTCAATCCCTTCAGGGAGTTTTAGGATTTTTCTTATGTTTTGTTTTATCTTTTCTCTTGTGATGTTTTCTTTTTACATTATGAACTAAACTCTTCAGATACCTGAAGGAGGATGAAACCTAGACAGATTTTATTATTTGATTTTTAAGTTATATGATAAATTACTTAGTTTGTTCTTAATTATGTTGCTTAATCCAAAACTAATGTGCTTAGGTAGAGGAGGAATAGACCCTGCCTAAGAGAAGATCTAGCATAATTAAGCGGAGTTGATCGGTTACCTAGAGATAGGGTTACGAGATTTTGCCAGATTAGGGTGAAACCTAATATGGGAATCCATTGATCGATTTACTGCTTTCCTAGGGGGTTATTATAAGCAAACGAGAGTTCCACTAATTAACCTAGGATTAGACGTTATTCGCTTCAAGAAAGGGTTTAACATAGGTTAGGGAGTCTCACGGATCAAGCTAAGTAAAGAAATCATATAATTTAGGGTTAGATAATAAAGTGATGTCTAGGTGGATTCTTCCCGAGGGTATCATCAAAATCAACTGAGTCTTTTTCAAGTTATCCCCAAATTCATCTTTTTGTTTTTGTTTCTTTAGTCTAGTTGTCGTCAATTTAGTCTAAAAGCAACCTTCATCTTATTTAGGTTAAATAATAAAAAGAAAGCAAGTATTAATACTTTTAGTTCCTTTGGGTTCGACATCCGGTCTTGCCTAAGCTATACTACTGTACGATAGGTACACTTGCCTTAATATCGTTGTCAGAGTTAGTCTCCAGGTTTGATCATTCTTTTATAAATATTTAAAACTCTAATTCTACAGCGATCAAAGCCACTATTCTGACTAGGGTCTAAATTGGGCTGTTATAACTCTCCCCCTTAGGGATTTTTGTCCCCAAAAATCTTACAGTTACAGATTCGGATATTGTTGTCTCATAGCATCTTCGGGCTCCCACGTAGCCTCTTCAACACCGTGTGGATGCCATAATACTTTTAATAATGGAATTATCTTATTTCGTAATTTTTTAATCTCACGAGCTAGAATACGGATCGGTTCTTCTTCATATGTCATATTAGACTGAATCTCTATCTCAGACGAAAGATTCACATGTGAAGGATCGGATCTGTATTGTTGGAGCATAGATACGTGAAATACATTGCGTATCTTTTCTAGCTCAGGTGATAGTAACAGTCTATACGCTATCGGCCCAATACGCTCAATAATCTCATACGGTCCGATGAACCTCGGACTCAATTTACCTTTTCTACCAAATCAGAATAGTTTCTTCCGCGGAGACACCTTTAAGAAGACTTTATCATAGATCTTGAATTCAATGTCTTTCCATTTCAAATCCGCGTAAGAATTCTGACGATCAGAAGCTATTTTTAGACTATCACGGATTACTTTAACTTTCTGTTCAGTTTCTTTTCTCAAATCAACCTCGTGTATCTTATTTTCACTGAGCTCTGACCAGTATAATGGTCTTCGACATTTTCTACCGTATAAGGCTTCGTACAGTGCCATTTTAATACTCGATTGAAAACTATTATTATAAGTGAATTCAATCAATGGCAAATACTGTTCCCACGTACCTTCAAACTCAAGAATGCAGCATCTCAACATACCCTTGAGTATCTGAATAATTCGCTCGGATTGACCATTCATTTGCGAGTGAAAAGAAATACTAAAATACAATTTCGTACCTAAAGCCTCTTGCAGTTTCTTCCAGAATCTCGATGTGAATCTCAGATCTCTATCAGACACAATAGACAATGGCACCCCGTGTAATCTCACAATATCATAAATGTATAGTTCAGCTAACTTATCAAGTGAATAGTATGATTGTACCGGAATAAAGTAAGCTGATTTCGTCAATCTATCAACTACAACCCAAATTGCATCTTTCTTTCTCTGAGATAAGGGCAAACGCGAAACAAAATCCATGGTCACTCGATCCCATTTCCACTCGGGAATCATAATCAGTTGTAACAAATAGGAGGACACCTGATGTTCAGCTTTAACCAGCTGACAGATCAAACATTTTGAAACAAAGTTGGAGATATCTCTTTTCATTCCAAGCCACCAGTAAAACTATTTCAAGTCATTATACATTTTTGTACTTCCCGGGTGAACAGATAGTTGACTGCTATGAGCTTTATTCAAAATCATCTAAATTAACTTTAGATTTCTCGAAACACAAATCCAGTCTCAGAATCTCAAACAACCATCAGCACTAACTCGAAATTCTGAATCAAAGTCCAATTCACACTGAGCTCGTTTCAATAACATCTCATTATCAGTTTTCTGAGCATCAATAATTTGTTGTAAAAACAAGGATCTCACTTTCAATTCAGCTAAAACTGAACCATAATCAAACAAAGCTAAATGAGCATTCATTGCACTTAATGCAATAATGATTTCTGACTCAAAGCATCAACGACAACATTTTCTTTTCCCGGATAATAATCAATAACAAGCTCGTAATCTTTTAGCAATTCTAGCCATCTTCTCTGTCGTAGATTCAAATCTTTCTGAGTCATCAGGTATTTCAAACTTTTGTGATCAGAAAACACGTGACATTTCTCACCGAACAGATAGTGGTGCCAGATCTTCAAAGTAAATACTATCACAGCTAACTCAAGGTCGTGCATCGGATAATTATTTTCATGTGGCTTTAATTGTCTCAAGGCATAGGCTATAACCTTGCCTTCCTGCATCAAAACACAACCTAGATCATTCAATGAAACATCACTATAAATGACAAATTCTTTACCCGATTCTGGCTATACAAGCACCGGAGCTTTAGTCAATAGGGCTTTCAACTGATCAAAGCTTTTCTGACATTTATTGGACCATTCAAATTTCACATCTTTCTATAGCAATCTTGTAACACCCCCAAACCCGGCCCAAACACTAAAACCGGATCTGGTATGCCACTAAGGAAATTTTACAAAACAATATGGCACTTTGAAAAGCAATTAGCAGGTTTAAGTATTTATACCGAAAACTTAATAATTGATCAATTCATATAAGATATAAAGTTATAAAATGCCTTGGTGAATTTTAAATAGAAACTGAAATTTCGTACATGTCTTAGCTTAGTTTAAACATAAAATTTAAATGCCCATAAATGAAAGCCCAACATAAAACCAAAACATAAATAATAGTCTAGTGGCCCAAGGCCTTATTACAACGAAATATAAAAACCCACTTAAAACAAATTTCTTAAAAATAGATAAATAAAGTAAAGTCTTTTGCTGAATCCTCAGTACTCTATCGCATGGCTACCTTGCTCTCCTCTCCAGCCCAGTCTGATGCACTAAGTGCTACCTGAAATTGTTAAAATAATAGGGTGAGTCGCGAAACTCAGTGTGCAACCCTCGTGCACCATCAGATTGGGCCTTAGCCCACAAATCAGAATGTAAAACATAATACAGTAGATAACGTACATAAAATCCAACCCAATCCTAGGTTTCCAACCGCTACACACCACTCTTACCTATCAATCACACCATTAGGGATTTCTACAATCAACCCACACCGCTACACACCATCGGTGGCACTCATGCTGCAGTTAGCTGCTCATCGTCTAAGTCGTGACAGAGTCACCAGGCTGAAATGGCATAAGCCACCAGAACAGATCACTTCCCCTTTTATCAATCACCCAACCCCAAGCATATATATAAAAATCGTCATATAAAACATATCATTTTTAACAGAAACATTCACTGATGAATGGCAGAAATCACTAACCTGATATTTAGCCTTTACCCTTCTCGTGTTTCCAAACGTTATGCCGGGATTTCGACATTTAACAGAGTATAGCTGATTTATTACACATATATATATATTAGCAATCAATCTAATGGTGTGAGAAGTTACACACCTGATATCGCGTAGTACTACACTCTTAGTCAATATACTTGTTATCCGAATCTACAACCCTTAGTCTAAAACCTTGCTCAAAAGCTAGAAGAATACGAAGATTTGGGCTCCCCTACATTAGGCGAAGGGTTAATAAATACCCAAATTTACACGTTGAAACTAACAGATCTTCTTACCTTGAAATCCCGAAAGTAGCACAATTCGAGTGTTACCGAACTATGACTTAGAGATCTATGCGATTGGCTCCACTTCAGATCCCGAAATGCCGAAAATAAGAGAAAAACAACAGATTAGTCACTAAATAGCCATTCGGCTAGAGACTTTGAAAAGCCAGAAAAGATTTGGATCCCACAAATCAATACTTACCTAAAATTCCCTTCAGATTTCGTCACAAGCAGACACTTCAGAGTGATTTCGGCAATCGCAGGAGACGAGATCTCACGCTTTCGGCTTTTATGAAAATCCCGAAAAAGATGAACTGATGTGGTTTCGATTAATAAGAAAAGTGAAAAGAAAGCAAAGAGAGGCTTGAAGATTCGGCTAAAGTGTCTGAAAGAGATGAGAAAGGAATCTATCAGAGGATTTGGCCAACTGAAGAAAATTAAAAGAGAGGGAGAATGGAGTAGGAATTTCGGCAGAGAAAAGAGAAAAATGATGAGAACTTTGACAGCAAATTTTGGCATATACTTAACCTATACTAAACCGATTTCCCCTCCTTCACAGAGTTTGATTTTCGGCCATCTCAAGCCTCCTGGATGAGCTCTCATCTTTTCCCTTATCTTGATCCATTATCTCCTCGAAAATAGCCCTAATTAGCACCAACTCCTCTCTTCATTATCTGCTTATTATCCACATAATTTAAACATAATAAAATTCCCTAAAAATTAGCCTTTTGTCGTCCCCTCCTAGTCCCTTTTAAGTGCCAAAATTTGGCCCTATAGCTTGGGCTTCAAGCAACCAAAATTTGGGCCCTCCTCATGCACTAGTGATGCCAACTCCCCTTCCTCCTAGTGGCACCATTTTCCTCTGGGCCACAAGCCCACTATGTCAAATAAGCTACCAAACTTTACTTTAAGCCCCTAGAGTGTCTAAACAAAATATTTAATCGAAGCCTCAGCCCAAACCTGAGCCCCATTTGCACCTCAAATCCTTAAATTAATATTTTTAACATACACTACACAAAATGCATAGGCCCATAAATTCAGGATGTTACAGTTCTACCCCCCCTTAAAATAAATTTCAGCCTCGAAATTTACCTGATCAAAAGAGGTGGGGATACTGCTGTCGTATAACATCCTCTGGCTCCCAAGTCGCTTCCTCCGCTCTGTGGTTTCGCCATAAGACCTTAACCAAAGGGACAGACTTCCTTCTCAACATTTTTATGTCTCGATCCAAGATTTGCACTGGTTCCTCTTCAAAGGATAAATCTGGCCTTACTTCAATCTCTTCCACCGGTACAATGTGCGATAGATCAGAATGATATCGTCTTAGCATCGAGACATGAAACACGTCATGTATCTGCTCCAACTCTGAAGGCAACTCCAAACAATAGGCCACTGGCCCCACTCGTTCCAGTACCCGATAAGGCCCAATAAACCGAGGACTTAGCTTACCCTTTCGTCCAAACATCATTACCTTCTTCCATGGAGACACCTTCAAAAAGACTTGGTCTCCTACTGCAAAATTCCATCTCCTTCCGCTTTAGATCAGCATAAGACTTCTGCCGATCAAACGCTTCCTTCAACCGAGCCCGTATTAACTTAACTTTCTCCTCCATTTCCGAGACTAGCTCTGGACCCAACACCTGACGTTCGCCCAACTCCGCCCAACAAGTAGGGGCACGACATCTCCTTCCATATAATGCTTCGTAAGGCACCATCTGAATACTAGCTTGATAACTATTATTTTATGCGAACTCTGCCAAAGGCAAATACTCCTCCCAGCTTCCCCTAAAATCAATGATGCAACCCCTTAACATATCCTCCAAAATCTAGATTACCCTCTCAGACTGACCATCAGTCTGCGGATGAAAAGTAGTAGTTCCCATTGCCTGATGCAGAGCCCTCCAGAACCGTGACGTGAACCTAGGGTTTCTATCTGATATGATCGACACAGGTACACCATGTATTCTCACTATTTCAGCCACGTACAGTTTAGCCAACCTTTGCAAAGAATAATCTACCCGGACCGATATAAAGTGAGTAGATTTCATCAGTCGATCCATAATCACCCAAATTGAATCCTTCTTAGTGGGCGTAAGGGGTAACCCACTAACAAAATCCATCGTGATTCTCTCCCATTTCCACTGCGGAATCTTCACCGGTTGCAACAACCCCGAAGGCAACTGGTGTTTCGCCTTCACCTGCTGACACGTCAAACATTTACCTACAAATTTTGTCACTTCTCGCTTCAGACCGGGCCACCAGAATTGCCCTCGCAAGTCCCGATACATCTTAACTCCTCTAGGATGCATAGCATAAGGGCTACTATGCGATTCTTGAAGAATCATCTGCCTTAACTCCATATCTTTTGGCATACAAATCTTCCCACGGAAACACAAAACTCCATCACCATTCAAACTATAGTCCTCTCCTTCACCATTCTGCACCTGTCGGATTTGAGTACTTAAAATATCATCCACAAATTACTTCTCCTTGATCTGTCTTGTCCACATAGGTCTTACTTGAAGTTCAGCTACCAAACCACCATCTTCATACAGGCTATGATGAGCGAACATTGCCCTCAAATCCGCTATTGCCTTCCTACTCAGTGCATCCGCCACCACGTTAGCCTTACCCGGATGATACTCGATCGAACAGTCGTAATCCTTTAACAGCTCGATCCACCTTCTCTGTCTTAGGTTCAACTCCTTCTGAGTGAGGAGATACTTCAAGCTCTCATGGTCAGTGTAAATAACTGACTTCTCCCCATACAAGTAGTGTCTCTAGATCTTCAAAGCAAACACTACTGCCGACAATTCTAAATCATTGTAGGGTAATTCAATTCGTGCGGTCTTAATTATCGAGACGCATACGCAACCACCTTTCCATCTTGCATCAACACACACCCTAAACCTGTGTGTGACGCATCACAGTAGACGATAAATTCTTTTCCCGCCTCTGGTTGAATTAACATCGGTGCTTCCGTCAAAATCTTCTTTAGCTCCTCAAAGCTCTTCTGTTGTTTGTCAGTCCAAACAAACGGTGCTCCCTTCCTCAACAACTTAGTTAAAGGTGCCGCAATTGAAGAGAACCCCTCAACAAACCTCCTGTAATACCCTGCCAATCCCAAGAAACTTCAAATTTCAGCCACAGACTTCGGCGGTCTCCAATCCAATACAACTTCTATCTTCCGAGGGTCTACCCTAATTCCCTCTACAGAAACTACATACCCTAAGAAAGTCACTTCCTTCAGCCAGAACTCACACTTACTGAACTTTGCGTACAGCTATTTATCCCTCAGTATTTGTAACACCACACGAAGATGTGCGTCATGCTCCTCCTCGAACTTGGAATAAACCAGAATATCATCGATGAACAGCACAACGAACCGATCTAGATATGGTTGGAGCACCCGGTTCATCATATCCATGAATGCTGCTGGCGTATTCGTTAACCCGAATGGCATTACCAAGAACTCATAATGACCGTACCGAGTTCAAAACGCTGTCTTATGAATGTCCCTTTCCTTCACCCTTAACTGATGATATCCCGACCTCAAGTCAATCTTAGAAAAGACCAAAGCTCCTTTGAGTTGATCGAACAGATCGTCGATTCTTGGCAGCGGGTACTTGTTCTTAATCGTTAACTTATTCAGCTGACGATAGTCCACGTACATATGCATGGATCTGTCCTTCTTCTTCACGAATAAGACCGGCGCTCCCCACGGAGACACACTTGGTCGAATGAAACCAGGATCCAGCAGTTCCTGGATCTAAGCTTTGAGCTCCACCTGCTCCTTCGGCGCCATTCGATAAGAAGCAATGGACACCGGAGCTGTACCCGGAAATAGCTCTATTCCAAACTCCACTTCGCGAACCGGGGGTAATCCTGGCAGCTCCTCTGGAAAAACATCTACGAAATCCTTTATTGTTCTTACCTCATCAACAGTCACCTCCTTAGTGTCCAAAGCACTAATAAAAGTTAGAAATGTATTGCATCCTTTCCGAATCATCTTAACAGCCTTCAATGCAGATACCACGTTGGACAAATAATTCCTTCCTTCTCCTAACACCACCACCTCCCCGCCTTCCGAGGTACTCAACATCATGAGCTTAGTCCCACAATCCAACTTAGCACGATGTTTAGTCAACCAATCCATTCCTAAAATAAGATCAAACTCTCTAAACGGTAATTCTATTAAGTCTGCCAGAAACACTACCCCCTGAGTCTCTAAAGGTACATCCTTAAATAGTTTGTCCACTACCCTAGATTGTCCTAGAGGACTAACCACAGTCATCTTCCTAGTGGTTGTTTCAGAGTCTATACTTAAGGTCTCAGATACCGAACATGCAACATAGGAGTGGGTTGGCCCAATATCAATCAGGGCAAGAACAGGGTTACCAGCAATAAGAAACGTACCGGTTATAACGTCCGGTGCATCACCCTCCTCCTGTCGACGAACTGCATAAACTAGGCCTAGCTGCCTCGCGTCTACATTACCTGCACCTCTACCAGGTGCCCCACGACCTCGACTAGCCCCATTTCCTTCTCTACCTGGGCCACGACCCCCTCAGTCTTGGTGACCACCTCTCCCACTGATCGAACCTCGTCCATTGGTCGCACTGATCCTTCAGTGGGCGATCCTTAATCATATGCTCCGTAGATCCACACCTGAAGCATCCACTGGTTCTTATTCTACACTCTCCGGAATGTGCTTTCCCGCACCAATTACATGATTGATTTTGACCCGTCGGAGCATGAGCTGGCCCATCAGTCCTAGGCCTTTTCTGAAAATTCCCAGATGCTCCTGACTGCCCAAAACTTCTCTTATTACTTCTCCGCTCCTTATCTCTTTCCTGTCTTTCAGTCCTTTTTACCTCCTCAGCTATCTTAACTTTCTCAACCAGGACAACAAAGTCCCTCTCTCACTGCGGAGCTATCAATACCCTTAACTCATTCCGCAGCCCATCCTCAAACCGCACACAACATTCATATTCAGTTGCTACCATTCCTCGAGCGTAGCAGCTCAAGCGCAGGAACTTCGCCTCATATTCAGCCACAGATTTACTTCCCTGCACCAAATTCAGAAATGCCTTCCTCTGGTCATCCACATAGCTAGCCCCAACATACTTCCCTTGAAACGATTCCTTAAAATAATCCCAGTCAATCCGATCTATGGCAGTACCCTCCTTCACCGTGAGCCACCACTGATAAGCCTCGTCTCGAAGAAGAAACACAACCCCTTTCAACTTTTCCTCCACCGTGAAATCCAGGTCATCCATTATGCACTCAGTCGCTTCTAACCAGTACTCAGCTGTGTTAGGGGCTACGCTAGAAACACTCCTAAACATCTCTGCTCCATTGGCTCGGAGTCTTTTGGACACAGATTTTCGGGCTCCTGAACCCGTGCCAGCCCCAACAACTCTCTCAAGGACCCGCAACATCGCCTGAGATACCACATCATCTCCGGTTGCCTGGTCCCAAAATCCTCCCTCCACAGTCGGCATATCCGGCATCTCGTTTCCTGACCCGTGGCCCGACCGTGCTGGCTCTGACACGGTCATCCTACCCCTACCGCGTCCACGCGGCGGACGTCCTCGACCCCTTGTACTCATTCTTCCGATTGGCGTTTATCTGATTAAGAATTTTATGAATCATTAATTCTTCCCACTGATTAATCACGAACAGTCTTATGAATAGAAATTTTAAAGGTAGTTCTTTCGAATTCAAACCTATCTACAGTTGTAGTCTCAAGTTTACTTCATAATTCTAGTAACCACATACATTCACACATCAACATACATGTTACATTCATCACATTCACCACTTAAGGGTATTTTTGTCATTTCACTACCCAGGGGGTCTTTCCGTAATTTTACCCTATAGGGGTATTTTTGTAATTTTCCAAAATAAAATTTCCTAGTGATTTTGCGAAATAAGGGTATTTTGGTAATTTCGTGAAGTAGGGGTATTTTGGTAATTTTTTTCAATACGAGGGTATTTCGGTAATTTTCCAATCTGAGGTATTTCTGTAATTTTGAAATCACGGGTACTTTGGTCATTTTACAAATTAGGGGTACTTTGGTCATCATTTTTTTCAAATCAGGGGTAATTTGGTAATTTTACAAATCAGGGATATTTTGGGAAATTTTACAAATCAAGGGTATTTTCAAAGGAAAATTTTACAAAACTAAGAAGTCTTTTTTTTTCAAAATAAGGGTTTTTAGCAATTTTGTAAAGATAAGGTAGTTGGTCCCTTTCGGGTTTTAATTATAGATTTTGGCCCGTCAACAAGTCCTCGTGGCTAGGGTGAACAGTCACTACGCACCAGGTAGGATTCCTGCGAAGAGGAGGTGAGTCACTAGGACTGCTTAAATACCAAGCTCTTCCGAATCCAATCCTAGACATGCGCATGCCTGTTGCCACACCCTAATCTTGCGACTCGTTCACGGGTTTGTTTAGTGAGATTAAGTCTTATGAGATTTAAGGAGTTATTTCAACTAAGCCTAAAGTCCATCAAGTTCTAATCTAAATAGTCTACGTCCCATAAAGCCCATTAAGCCCACATACATATATAACACACAGGGAGTTCAGAGTACTTACCTGGCGGACTTGGGCCGGAGGCGTAGGTGCCATGCTGAGAAAACCATCCTGTGTTATTTATAAACATGCATGTTTTCAAAAACCCATCCTTAGAAAATGTTTTGAGCCCAAAACCCCAAAGCCAAGTTTTGAACTAGGCTCTGATACCAATTTGTAACACCCCCAAACCCTGCCCAAACACTACAACCGGATCTGGTATGCCGCTAAGGAAATTTTATAAAAAAATATGGCACTTTGAAAAGCAATTAGCAGGTTTAAGTATTTATACCGAAAACTTAATAATTGATCAATTCATATAAGATATAAAGTTATAAAATGCCTTGGTAAATTTTAAATAGAAACCGAAATTTCGTACATGTCTTAGCTTAGTTTAAACATAAAATTTAAATGCCCATAAATGAAAGCCCAACATAAAACCAAAACATAAATAATAGTCTAGTGGCCCAAGGCCTTATTACAACGAAATATAAAACCCACTTAAAACAAATTTCTTAAAAATAGATAAATAAAGTAAAGTCTTTTGCTGAATCCTCAGTACTCTATCGCATGGCCACCTTGCTCTCCTCTCTAGCCCGGTCCGATGCACTAAGTGCTACCTGAAATTGTTAAAATAATAGGGTGAGTCGCGAAACTCAGTGTGCAACCCTCGTGCACCATCAGATTGGGCCTTAGCCTACAAATCAGAATGTAGAACATAATACAGTAGATAACGTACATGAAACCCAACCCAATCCTAGGTTTCCAACCGCTACACACCACTCTTACCTGTCAATCACACCATTGGGGATTTCTACAATCAACCCACACCGCTACACACCATCGATGGCACTCATGTTGCAGTTAGCTGCTCATCGTCTAAGTCGTGACAGAGTCACTAGGCTGAAATGGCAAAAGCCACCAGAAACAGAGTTGTGATAGAGTCACCAGGCTGAAATGGCATAAGCCACCAGAACAGATCACTTCCCCTTTCATCAATCACCCAACCCAAGCATATATATAAAAATCGTCATATAAAACATATCGTTTTTAACAGAAACATTCACTGATGAATGGCAGAAATCACTAACCTGCTATTTAGCCTTTACCCTTCTCGGGTTTCCAAACGTTATGTCGGGATTTCGGCATTTAACAGAGTATAGCAGATTTATTACATATATATATATATATATATATTAGCAATCAATCTAATGGTGTGAGAAGTTACACACCTGATATCGCGTAGTATTACACTCTTAGTCAATATCCTTGCTATCCGGATCTACAACCCTTAGTCTAAAACCTTGCGCAAAATCCAGAAGAATACGAAGATTTGGGCTCTCCTACATTCGGCGAAGGGTTAATAAATACCCGAATTTACACGTCGAAACTAATAGATCTTCTTACCTTGAAATTTCGAAAGTAGCACAATTCGAGTGTTACCGAACTATGACTTAGAGATCTATGCGATTGGCTCCACTTCAGATCCTGGAATGCCGAAAATAAGAGAAAAACAATAGATTAGTCACTAAATAGCCATTCGGCTAGAGACTTTGAAAAGCCGAAAAAGATTTGGATCCCACAAATCAATACTTACCTAAAATTCCCTTCAGATTTCGTCACAAGCAGACACTTCAGAGTGATTTCGGCAATCGCAGGAGACGAGATCTCACGCTTTCGGCTTTTATGAAAATCTCGGAAAAGATGAACTGATGTGGTTTCGATTAAAAAGAAAAGTGAAAAGAAAGTAAAGAGAGGCTTGAAGATTCAGCTAAAGTGTCTGAAAGAGATGAGAAAGGAATCTATCAGAGGATTTGGCCAACTGAAGAAAAAGAAAAGAAAGGAGAATGGAGTAGGAATTTCGGTAGAGAAAAGAGAAAAATGATGAGAACTTTGACAGCAAATTTAGGCATATACTTAGCCTATACTAAACCGATTTCCCCTCCTTCACAGAGTTTGATTTTCAGCCATCTCAAGCCTCCTGGATGAGCTCTCATCTTTTCCCTTATCTTGATCCATTATCTCCTCAAAAATAGCCCTAATTAACACCAACTCCTCTCTTCATTATCTTCTTATTATCCATATAATTTAAACATAATAAAATTCACTAAAACTTAGCCTTGTGTCGTCCCCTCCTAGTCCTCTTTTAAGTGCCAAAATTTGGCCCTATAGCTTGGGCTTCAAGCAACCAAAATTTGGGCCCTCCTCATGCACTAGTGACGCCAACTCCCCTTCCTCCTAGTGGCACCATTTTCCTCTGGGCCACAAGCCCACTATGTCAAATAAGCTACCAAACTTTACTTTAAGCCCCTAGAGTGTCTAAACAAAATATTTAATCGAAGCCTCAGCCCAAACCTGAGCCCCATTTGCACCTCAAATCCTTAAATTAATATTTTTAACATACATTACACAAAATGCACAGGCCCATAAATTCAGGATATTACAAATCTCGTCAGTGGAGTTGCAGTCATCGCAAAGCCTTTCATGAATCGTCGGTAATAACCAATAAGTCCCAAAAAACTGCGGACTTCAAAAACATTTCTCGGAGGCTTCTAATCCAAAATAGCTAAAATTTTATTTAAATCAACTCGAATACCAGATGCTGACACAATGTGGCCCAGAAAACCAACTTCTCGTAACCAAAACTCACATTTACTAAACTTTGCAAATAGTTTCTTATCACGCAGAGTCTGTAGCACAACTCTCAAATGCTCGGCATGTTCAGTTTCATCATGCGAATAAATCAAAATGTCATCAATGAATAAGGCAACAAATCGATCTAAAAATGATCTAAAAATTCTGTTAATCAATCCATAAAAATAGCAGGTGCATTCGTTAATCCGAAAGGCATAACTAAGAACTCATAATGCTCATACCTCATTCTAAAAGCAGTTTTCAGAATGTCTGAATGTTTTACTCTCAACTGATAATAGCCCGATCTCAGATCTATATTTGAAAACACAGTAGCACCTTTCAACTGATCGAACAAATCGTCAATTCTGGGCAGAGGATATTTGTTCTTTATAGTCACTTTGTTCAACTGACGGTAATCAATGCACATTCTCTTCGTGCCATCTTTCTTTTTCGTAAATAAAACAGGAGCACCTCAAGGTGAGAAACTAGGTCTTGCGAACCCTCTATTTGTCAACTCTTGCAACTGAGACTTTAATTCTTTCAACTCGGTCAGAGCCATTCTATACGAAGCTATCAAAATCTAAGTTGTTTCCAGCACTAACTCAATGCCAAATTCAACTTCTCGAATCGGAGGTAATCCCAGAAGTTCTTCAGGAAATACATCAGGAAATTCACAGACAACAGGCATTGATTCAACTTTCTTTTCAGTCACTTTTGAATCTATCACATAGGCAAAGTAGGCTTCACAACCCTTTTTCGTATATTTCAGAGCTTCTATTGCAAATATCACATCTGGCAACCCGTTTAATTCACTAGCTTCAATTCGGACTATTTCATCATTCTTGCATCTCAAGTCAATAACTTTTCATTTGCAATTCACAATAGCATCATGTAGAGTTAGCCAATTGGAAACACAAAAAAATTATATACTTTTTCATAGCTGTATTTACTTAAAATCATGTAGTTTCGGTAAGATTCTTGTCGAAAAATAATTAATTTTATTAAAATAATTAAATTGTATTAAAAATATGAACATATTAAATTTTAGTCAATTTTATAATTATTTTTGGTGAATTTTGATTATTTTCGACAGATTCGCACAAAGGGCAAAAATTGGCTCGGCAGACCCCGCTAGAAGCACAAAACCAAAAAGCAATTTGGAGAATCAAGGCGAATTAATTTTCAGCCTAAGATGGTCCAAAAATATGTGTATTAAATCATAAAATAATTAATTTTAATTTATACTCAATCTAATTTGGGTTAATAAATTATTATTAATTAAATTATGAAAGAAAGGGGTCCAATTGAACCGAACCGACCACAAATTGGACAGCCCAAAACCGTCCAAGTGCTGACCCAATTCAGCTCTTTAGCTGAAAAATTAAGCTACAAAGAAGCCCTTGAAGACTTGTCAAAGTTGCATCCAAGCCCCTCCACTAATTGTGGCTTTATGGATTTGCCCCAAGCCTAAAATAGCAAAGTTGAAACTCTCAACTTTGCCATGTGTGTGGCCGACCAAGGGAAGCTTCTTTGGCTGATTATTTTTACTATTTTTAGCTGCCACATTCAGCTATAAAAGGCCCCTTGGCTGATCATTCAAAGCATCCCTCATCACTCAATCCCTCATTCTCTCATTCATTCACATTTCCTCTCTTTTCTCTATTCTCTCTTTTCTCCAAAAAGCCAAGCTTCTTGTGCCGATTTCTTCTCTTGGAAAAGAGGTTTCTCTTCATCCATTTTGGAGCAGCAATTGAGTGTTTGTAGAAGCCTTCACTGACGGGGACAACAAAGGAAGAAGAACGGAGTAACCTAGTCGAGCCACGGAAAAACACCGGATTTGCTTCTTGTTCCCTATCTCTTTAATTTTTTTTGTTTTTATGATGAACATATCTATGAATATTTATGTTGTTGGAATGGTTAATTTAATCAACTTAGCTTGAATTTAATTCGTGTTGGGTTGATTGCATTTCGTCCTCTTAAATTATTAAAATTGTGTTTATGCTATTATAGACCTCGGTAAAATGCTTAATTAAGTAAAATCATGCCCAAGTTATTCTTGCATTATAAATGTGAGATAGATAATGAATTAATTATTTAAACGGATTGAAATTATAATTAATTGAA
Source organism: Gossypium sturtianum (assembly GCA_025698515.1). NCBI lineage: Eukaryota > Viridiplantae > Streptophyta > Magnoliopsida > Malvales > Malvaceae > Gossypium > Gossypium sturtianum. The sequence goes on from CM046949.1 coordinate 31,555,889, forward strand.
TCAATACTTAATCAGTGCATGTTTATTCTTCTAAGGTAGCTGAAGGTTAAATTAGCATTGAATTAGGCGATACATATGCCTTGCATAACTTACAAGATTATTGTGATTAAATTGTTTCAAGGTAAGGGAATCTTGTCACCTCACATAGTCTTTTACATGCTTATGAAGATAAATTAATCGTCTGAATTGACATTGAAAAATGTTCAAGAGATTAGTTAATTTAATAAGTATGTATGTGCAATAACATGTTTGCTTATGGAAATCTGTTTAATCGATTGAATTGGCATAGGGATATGTCAAGAGATGAATGGATTTTTGGTAGGTAAATATGTTCATAAGTTAGCAAATTACTGAGTTACCGTGAATTTATTCATAACAATATACACATGAGTTTAATAATTCTAAGTTAAAGAAATGTAATTAATCCAACACAATTATATCATCTTGATTAAATCTTATTTGAAATCGTGCATTAGAACTCTTTGTTTTATTTTAATTATTTTACTTAGTTTTTAACCCTTAGTTTTTTTATCATCTTTTTAAAACCAAAATATTTTTCATCACCAAAGTGTTTTACAATTAATTTCATAAATAATTCTTTTTACAGTCCCTGTAGGTACGATAGCTCGACATTTACTTGTCACTTTATTACTTGTTGTGATTGTGTACACTTGCACATTTCTGTCGTTCCAAGTTTTTGGCGCCGTTGTCGGGGACTGTTTTAAAAAGTCATTATTTCTGAATTTTTTAGTTTTACATTTTTGTTTATTTTTCTATTTAATTTTTAACTTAATTAATTTTTTTGTGGTTATTTTAGGTGTTTATGAGTATTGACCGAATTATTGACTTACTCCTTGTAGACCCTGAGATAGAACGAACCTTTAGATAGAGAAGAAGACAAGTGAATCAGAGAAGGATTGAAGAGATGGATTTTAGGAATATGAATCAAGGAAATGGAGCAAACCTTGCTCAAAATCCTATCTTTATTGCTAATGATAGGGATAGAGCCTTAAGACAATATCACGTGCCAATATTTAATGATCTTAATCCGGGTATTAGGAGACTCAAAATTGAGGCACAACAATTCGAGCTGAAGCCGATTATGTTCCAGATGCTTCAGACCATGGGCCAATTCAGTGGAATGCCTGCCAAAGATCCTCATCTTCATTTAAGGCTATTTATAGAGGTGAGCGACTCTTTCAAGCTAGCTGGAGTACCCGAAGATGCATTACGATTGAAGCTATTCCTATATTCGCTAAGGGACAGAGCTCGAGCTTGGCTATATTCATTGCGACTGAACTCAAACTCCACATGGCAAGAGTTAGCAGAAAGATTTCTCATGACATACTTCCCGCCTAGCAAGAGTGCTAAGCTGAGGAATGAGATCACTGCCTTCCAACAAATGGATGATAAGTCCTTGTATGAGGCATGGGAAAGATACAAAGAGTTATTATGAAAGTGCCCTCATCATGGAATCCCGCATTGCATCCAACTTGAGACATTTTATAATGGTCTCAATGCTCACACAAGGATGGTAGTGGACACTTCTGCTAATGGTGCTCTCCTTTCTAAGTCTTACAATGAGGCTTATAAAATCATTGAGAGATTGCCAGCAACAATTATCAATGGCCAACCAATCGAGCAGCGTCAGAAAGACGAGTTGCTAGAATACATGAAGTAGATGCTCTTAATTCACTCGTATTTCAAGTGTCATCACTATCCTTAATGCTTAAGAATCTTACCACTAATGGGTCTAACAATTTTGTAGCATAGCCACCTACCCAATTTGAGAATATAGCCTATGTTAATTATGGGGAAGGACATTTGTTTGAAGAATGTCTATCGAACCCAGAATCCGTATATTACGTGGGTAACCAGAACCAAAATCAAGGAAGGCAAGGGCTACAATCCAATTTCTATAACCCATCGTAGTGAAATCACCCAAATTTTTCCTGGAGTAACCAAGGGGCTGGAACTAGTAGCACTTACGGCCAACCTAGACCGACCCAACCACCTAGTTTTGCCCAACAAGTTTAGAAACTAGCTCAAGTTGAGCCATTCAATAGCTTAGAGAATCTACTGAAGGCATACATGGTGAAGAATGATGCTTTAATTCAAAGCCAAGTGATAAACCGTAAAAGTAACATATTTTAATCCCACATTTATTATGCTTTTTGAAGATTTATGCCTTGTTTTGTATAAAAAGGTGCTTGTAATCCTTTCTTTTCATGTCTTATACCCAGGAAAGCACCCGAGGATAAAAAGAACACAAAACGGGCCTAAAACGAAACAAATGGGCCTTTTCACGAAATCGACACGGCCTGGGCCAAGGTCCACACGGCCGTGTCTCGACGAACACCTAGAGCACAGCTTCATCACCACCATATACGGCCATGCCATAAGTAGAAATCCGAACACGGTCAGGTCTCGATTTGCATGGGCGTGTGACATGGCCGTGCCTCTGTCGCTGGAAAGAGCAATTTCAGCCGGAAAAGGATACTTAGGGAGAAAGAATCGCATTCCAAGAGCCTATAAATATCCCCCAAGTACCACTTTGAAAGGAGAGCGAAAGCGAGGCCAAGGAGCCAAGCTGAGAAGGTCAGAGTTAGGGAATAACGCGAGGATAGCCAGTTGATTCATCCCAAGAAGCCGGAGTTATACTCAAGACGGCGGAATTCTCCTTCAATTCCTTCAGGTGGTTTTAGGATTTTTCTTATGTTTTGTTTTATCTTTTCTCTTGTGATGTTTTCCTTTTACATTATGAACTAAACCCTTCAGATACCTGAAGGGGGACGAAACCTAGATAGATTTTATTATTTGATTTTTAAGTTATATGATAAATTACTTAGTTTGTTCTTAATTATGTTGCTTAATCCAAATCTAATGTGCTTAGGTGGAGGAGGAATAGACCCTGCCTAAGAGAAGATCTAACATAATTAAGCGGAGTTGATCGGGCGCCTAGAGATAGGGTTACGAGATTTTGTCGGATTAGGGTGAAACCTAATATGGGAGTCCATTGATCGATTTACTGCTATCCTAGGGGGTTATTATAAGCGAACGAGAGTTCCATTAATTAACCTAGGGTTATACGTTATTCGCCACGAGAGAGGGTTTAATATAGATTAGGGAGTCTCACAGATCAAGCTACATAAAGAAATCATATAATTTAGGATTGGATAATAAGTGAACTCTAGGTGGATTCTTCCCGAGGGTATCATCGAAATCAACTGAGTCTTTTTCAAGTTATCCCCAAATTCGTCTTTTTGTCTTTGTTTCCTTAGTTTAGTCGTCGTCAATTTAGTTTAAAAACAACCTTCATTCTATTCTTAGGTTAAATAATAAAAAGAAAGTGAGTATTAATACTTTTAGTTCCTTTGGGTTTGATATCCGGTCTTGCCTAAGCTATACTACTGTGCGATAGGTACACTTGCCTTAATATCGTTGTCAGAGTTAGTCTCCAGGTTTGATCATTCTTTTATAAATATTTAAAGCTCTATTTTTATTACTTTAGCCATTATTTTATTCGCAATTTATTTCTTTTGTTTTCTTAGGTTAAATTTTAAATTTTTCTAATTTTTATTTCTTTCTCTTTTCTAGGTACCTCTAGTTTATGACTAGAAGGAACCCGAGAGGACCTTTGGTATACGATAGTGATATCGAAGCAACTGCTCAAAGGAATCGCAGGGAAACCAAGCGAGCCCTAGATTACACAGAAAGAGAGGAGGAAAACTGATCCAATCCTACTGAAGGGATGGATGAAAACGACCCACCACTACGCGATGTGGGAGATCACAATGCTCCACGTACAATGTTTGATTATGCGAAACCGCATTTGATAGGAGCAGAATCTAGTATTGTTAGGCCTGCTATATCTGCTAACAATTTTGAATTAAAGCCTAACACAATACAAATGATTCAACAGTTTGTTCAATTTGATGGTTTGCAGGACGAAGACCCAAACATGCATATAGCTAACTTTTTAGAGTTCTGTGATACCTTCAAAATAAATGGCGTTTCTGATGATGCCATTCGTCTTCGGTTATTCCCTTTTTCATTAAGGAATAAAGCCAAACAGTGGTTAAACTCGTTACAACGAGGGTCAATCACTACATGGGATCAAATGACCGAAAAGTTTCTGATGAAATATTTTCCACCAGCCAAAACGGCCAAATTACGTAACAATATCTCTTCCTTTGTGCAGATGGATTTAGAGACACTATACGACGCATGGGAGAGGTTCAAAGATCTCTTGAGGAGGTGCCCACACCATGGTTTACCCCTGTTGCTACAATTCCAAACCTTCTATAACGGAGTAAACCCCTCAACGAGGCAACTGATAGATTCAGCCGCCGGTGGAACACTGAACAACAAAACTCCTGAAGCAGCCTATGAGTTCATTGAGGAGATGTCATTAAACAATTATCAATGGCAAGCTCCGAAGACCAAGCCGACAAAATTGGCAGGAGTTTTCAACGTCGACGCCATGACCATGCTATCAACGCAGCTAGAGTTGATGAATAAAAAGCTTGATAGTTTGTGTTCTTCACAGATACATCTAGTCATGCAGTGCGACGCTAGTGGAATTGTGGTGAATCCTGAGTACCCACCCTACCAACCAGGAGCAGAAGATGAATAGATGAGCTATATTGGTAATAATTTTCGATCTAATAATAATCCTTATAGTAACACTTACAATCCAGGTTGGAGGAACCACCCAAATATTTCATGGGGAGGACAAGGCAATCAAGGAAATCAAAGGCAACAACCCCCCAAAAACTTCCGAAATCAGTCCTATCCACAAGACAAGAAGCCAACCATCGAGGAACGCATCCAAGAAGCTGATAAAACAATCAAAAGCAACGAAAGCCGAATTGATGAAATTGCTAAGTCAGTCAAGGAAGTGAGCAATGCTGTTGAACAACTTGCAAAGCTGATGTCCGAACGACCACAAGGATGCCTACCAAGTAACACCGAAATTAACCCTAAGGAACAAATTCAAGCCATCACAGTTCAGGATAGCAAGGAGTTAGATACACCCAACCCAACTCCAGAAAGTAAGGCAGGCGAAGGTACAACAGATGTAGTACAAGAAAAGACAAAATCGGTAGTCAATGAGTACAAACCTCACATACCTTATCCCGCAGCATTAAAAAGAGACGATTTAGAGGAGCAGTTCGGTAAGTTTCTTAAACTTTTAAAGAAATTACATATTAACTTACCTCTTCTTGAAGCTCTTTTTCAGATGCCAGACTCGAGGAAATTTTTAAGATAGCTCTTAACCAACAAATGCAAAATAGATGAAGAGCACCACATGGAATTAAACGCAACATGCTCAGCAATGTTACAAAATAGACTACCACAGAAGAAAAAAGATCCAGGGAGTTTTACAATTCCATGTTTAATTGGTAGTTTAAATATTGATAATGCGTTAGCTGATTTAGGGGCAAGCATAAATGTTATGCCTTATACATTGTTTAAGCGACTAGGTTTAGGAAAGCCAAAACAAACTAGGATGAGTATTCAACTAGCTGATAAAACTATTAGAATTCCTAGGGGCATTATTGAAGATGTTCTCGTAAAAATCTATAAATTTTTTTTCCCAGTAGACTTTGTAGTTTTAGACATGGATGAGGATAATTCAATTCCTTTAATTTTAGGAAGACCTTTTCTAGCAACTGCCAAGACTAAAATTGATGTTGCCACAGGTGAGCTCATACTTTGTGTAGGTGACGACTCAATTAGCCTTCAATCTCTCGACTCGGCTAGGTCATCAAAGAATCAAGGTGAGAAAGGAAATTCTTTTGATAATCATTCAATTACACCCCTTTTTTAGGAACCACCAAAAAAGGAAACGATTGAGTGGGATCCTCAGTTCAGTGCCAACAATGAAATTACCCATGAAGAACAAATGACCCAAATCGATGACCTAGATGAGTGGAAAACACACTTCAAGGAGAAATTAGGGATACACGAGGAAGAGCCAGAGCCACACACTGTAAAACCAGAGGAACCACTAGAAGAGCTTGTAGGAACATCAAATCACATCAAAAAAAGAGACCAGGTACTGATCGATAAAGCCAATCTCTGCATCATCACAGCAAACCTGAAGAAAGAAATCCCTCTTGAGGTACGCAATATCTCCCTACACGAAAGAGCCGGGGTGAGAAACCCAACATTCGGCACTCCTAAGTTAAACGCTTCTCGACTAAACCCTTGTCAAGAAAATAGGACTACAAACATGAGGGAGGATGTTCAAACTTTCAAACCTCCCTAAAATTTTCAAATATGAGGAAAGTCTAGCTTAAAACTATAAACGAGCGCTTCTCGGGAGGCAACCCGAGTACTAACCGCATTTTTTTTGCATTATTTTATATTTTATTTTCTTTATTCCTTTTCCTTCTCTTTTTAACTAGCCAAAAGTTCAGAATCCCAGGCCACACGGCCTTACACACGGTTGTGTCCGTGGCCGTGTGGACCACCAAAACCACCACACTGACAGGGCAGAGGCCGTGCAGTCAGCCCAACCACCACCCAAATGTCATAGATCCAACCACCCTAGACACGGGCACCGATAGATATGGCACGACCGTGCCCCAAATCGTGTGAGGACACTGACTTCCATACCATGGACAGAACACGCCCATGCCAATAACTGTGCAAAGCTACTGACTTATCAAACACGGGGGAGACACGCCCGTGCCAGATGACCGTGCCAACAGAAAAAACATCATGAGCACGTGCGTAGAAGGATCAAGCACGGGCATAGGGGAACACACCCTCTGTAACACGGCCGTGGGAGAAGGCTGTGCAAGTCGACACACCCTAGTGCCACGGCTGTGGGGACATGCCAGCATTCAAATCCTATTTAAACCCCACAGCCCTTTCCCCCGCATCTGATCACATCTTTCTTTTCCTTTCTTTTCTCTTCTGTCTCTTTTAGATTTTTCACTTTGTAAGTGTCCAGACTCTTGAGCAAAATAAAAAAAAAATGTCGAAGAAGCGGAAAAAGCCAAGCAAAGGATCCTCAACAAAGAACGATCAATATAAGTTCATGTCGACAGCTTCGTTTGAACACTAAGCCAAGGGTTTTTGAGACCAATCAGTTTTTATGTTTTCTTTCTCTTTTGCTTCAATTTCCTGCTCTTCTCCTTTATTTTCCTTATTTAAGCTTCTCTACTGCTATTTTTGTTTAATTTTATTTTAGTTTCTTAGTATCAGGTTCGTCAGGCTGCTAGGGAATCACGCCACTTCCGCCACCACCATCACATCCCCAACCTTAGCGTTGATTCCCACCTTGCGAACCATCCCTCAATAAGGACTCTTTGGTCCATTTATCTTTAAATTTTGTTTTGTTTACATTTTTGTTTCCTCTTTCTTTATTGTTCTTATATTTAATTATATATTTAGTTTATTTTACTTAGGTCTTAATAAATCCTGGCTACTTCTCAACGCGCTACCTAATCTCTTCATTTAGCGTAGGTCCGTCATCCAGACCGACCATCACCACCACCATACCGATGCCTTCTTCGCATTGGCCACCATCCTCCGCGAGCAACATCCATCCCTCAAGGAGTAATCTTTACCCTTCTCTTTTGATGTGTCCTGTAAAGGTCGTTATTTATCTTTGTACATTGAGGGCAATGTACATCTTAAGTGAAGGGGGTAAACAGTTATACCCAACTTTTTTCATTATTCTCAAATCCCTGAGGGTAAAAACGAAATATAAGTGCCTAACTTTCTTCAGTATTCTCAAATCCCTGATTTAGTCTTGTTCTTAAAGCAAAGTTGTCATATTACTAATTAGGATGAAATTTTTAATGATTTATGATTTTCATTGACATGTTTTTGAATAAGTCATAGTTAATTGTACATTGATGTTTAATTTAAGGAATACTAGAGAATCAAGCATGATAAGTCTATTTTTCAGGCATTAAAATTGTTGCTAGGTTGTTGACCTAAAATTGAATTCTACCTTGAAATTTGAAATTCATAAGGATGATGTCAAAACACCCATATTTTTTGTAAGTATTTGAACCTTTTAGAGCATATATTCTTTTTCATGCCCAGTCTTTGATTATGAGTGTGTCAACTATGAACTGTTATTCTAGAACTTGCCTCGTTTATACATGTCGAGACCACAGTATGATTTGATATATAGAGATGATAAAAGCACCTAGGTCTTAACCTACTAATTCCATTAAATAGCCTACCCTTACAATTAACCCCTAGTGAACCCCTTTTATCCTAACAAACCCTTTTTATTGACTCACCCACTAATATTAACCCACAGCCTTTGTATTTGTTATCACCCTTTCTTTTGACTACCCCTTAATCGAGTCTTGATTGGATCAGTTACCGAAGTTTATTATTCTTTATTTAGTTTGTTCTTAAAAAAAAATTCAAGTTTTCAATATTAGTAGTATGAAAAGTGAGCTTACACAATCAAAGACTATTTCCTAAAAGAAAAGCTCGTATTAGTAAGTTTATTACTTCTTCAGTTGATGGAATTTCGGAAAAGTTTTAAAGGCAGGTACTTGTCAAGTCAATCTCGATTCTAACCCTTTAATTTTAGCCTGTGACCACACCTTTTACCCTAGCCCCGTTACAACCCGAACAAAGACCTTTTGATCTATTTGTCATCTCATATTACAGTGGTGGAGATTTGATTTTCAAGCAAGCCTATGGGATTAACTTTTCAGTTTCGACTTCTGAGCGATCTTTTTCTGAACCTTAAAACACTTTCGAGTGATTTAAGTGAATCCTAAGTGAGGACATCGATCCTTGTCGATTTTGAATTGAAAAGGTAGTTATTTTAAAAAAGGGAAGACACCTATGTTTTCGAGGTACAAAATTATGACTTATCTCGTTTGAATCTTTAGGACGCTTTGAATCAAATTATCCATGTATGAATTATCTGTGAATTAGGATAAGACATTGTCGATAAGAATTACAAATCATGGAAAGTTCGTTTTAATTGTAAGTTGAGAATTTTGCTTGAGGACAAGCAAAAGCTTAAGTGTGGGGGGTATTTGATAAACCGTAAAAGTAACATATTTTAATCCTACATTTATTATGCTTTTTGAAGATTTATGCCTTGTTTTGTATAAAAAGGTGCTTGCAATCATTTCTTTTCATGTCTTATACCCAGGAAAGCACCCGAGGATGAAAAGAACACAAAACGGGCCTAAAACGAAGCAAATAGGCCTTTTCACGAATCGACACGGCCTGGCCCAAGGTCCATACGGCCGTGTCTCGACGAACACCTAGAGCACGGATTCATCACCACCATACATGGCCGTGCCATAAGTAGAAATTCGAACACGGTCAGGTCTCGATTTGCAAGGGCGTGTGACATGGCCATGCCTCTGTCGCTGGAAAGAGCAATTTCAGCCGGAAAAGGATACTTAGGGAGAAAGAATCGCATTCCAAGAGCCTATAAATATCCCCCAAGTACCACTTTGAAAGGAGAGCGAAAGCGAGGCCAAGGAGCTAAGCCGAGAAGGTCAGAGTTAGGGAATAATGCGAGGATAGCCAGTTGATTCATCCCAAGAAGCCGGAGTTATACTCAAGACGGCGGAATTCTCCTTCAATTCTTTCAGGGGGTTTTAGGATTTTTCTTATGTTTTGTTTTATCTTTTCTCTTGTGATGTTTTCCTCTTACATTATGAACTAAACCCTTTAGATACCTGAAGGGGGATGAAACCTAGACATATTTTATTATTTGATTTTTAAGTTATATGATAAATTACTTAGTTTGTTCTTAATTATGTTGCTTAATCCAAATCTAATGTGCTTAGGTGGATGAGGAATAGACCCTGCCTAAGAGAAGATCTAACATAATTAAGCGGAGTTGATCGGGCGCCTAGAGATAGGGTTACGAGATTTTGCCAAATTAGGGTGAAACCTAATATGGGAGTCCATTGACCGATTTACTACTATCCTAGGGGATTATTATAAGCGAACGAGAGTTCCACTAATTAACCTAGGGTTAGACGTTATTCGCCTCGAGAGAGGGTTTAATATAGGTTAGGGAGTTTCACAGATCAAGCTAAGTACAGAAATTATATAATTTAGGATTGGATAATAAGTGAAGTCTAGGTGGATTCTTCCCGAGGGTATTATCAAAATCAACTGAGTCTTTTTCAAGTTATCCCCAAATTCGTCTTTTTGTCTTTGTTTCCTTAGTTTAGTTGTCGTCAATTTAGTTTAAAAACAACCTTCATTCTATTCTTAGGTTAAATAATAAAAAAAAGTGAGTATTAACACTTTTAGTTCCTTTGGGTTCGATATCCGGTCTTGCCTAAGCTATTCTACTGTGCGATAGGTACACTTGCCTTAATATCATTGTCAGAGTTAGTCTCCAGGTTTGATCATTCTTTTATAAATATTTAAAACTCTGATTTTACAGCGATCACCAAGCAGCTACATTGAATAATCTGGAAAACCAAATGGGCCAGCTTGCAATTGAACTTAGGAACTGACCAGAAGGTGCTTTACCTAGTGATATAGAGAATCCGAGAAATTCAGGGAAGGAGCATTGTAAAGCATTGACATTGAGCAGAGGAAAGACAGTGGAACCCAATACCATCGAAGTTGAAAAGGAGCAAGCTGATGCTCAAGACTCAGAGGAAGTTCAACTGAGTGTTGAAATTCCAGTTTCACCAGAACCAAAATATGCAAAACCTGACAAGGTAACTTCAGGACCAACTAATTTTGATCAATTAACAACTCTGTTAGAGACAGAATTACCACAGAAGACGAATCAACCAGCACCAGTCCCAGTAAAGAACCAGTAAAGAAACCAGCACTATCCTACCCTTAAAGACTTTAGAAGCAAAAGCAGGAAATTCAATTCAAGAAGTTCTTAGACGTATTTAAGCAACTTCATATCAACATTTTATTGGTTTAAGCATTTGAGCAAATGCCGAATTACATAAAATTCATGAAGGATATCCTATCCAAAAAATGAAGACTTGGAGAATTTGAGACGGTAGCTCTGACGAAGGAATGCAGTGCATATCTTCAAGACAAACTACCCCCAAAATTAAAGGATCCTAGATGTTTTACCATACCCTGCAATTTTGGAGCAACATATTATGGTAAGGCATTATGTGACTTAGGTGCAAGTATCAAGTTGATACCTATGTCAATATTTAGGAAGTTAGGGATAGGTGAAGTTAGATCTACTAAGGTTACACTTCAACTAGCAGATCAATCCTTAGCACATCCAGAAGGAAAAATTGAGGATGTATTGGTACGTGTAGATAAATTTATCTTTCCTGCTAACTTTGTGATTCTAGACTTTGAAGTACACAAAGAAGTGCCAATTATCCTAGGAAGACCGTTTTTAGCAACTGGAAGAACCCTTATTGATGTGCAGAAGGGCGAGCTTACTATGCGTGTTCAGGATGATCAGGTAACATTCAACGTTTTTAAGTCAATGCGATTTCCTGACACAAATGACAATTGTTTTGCAGTATCCAATTTAGAAGAGTTAATAGTGGAGAAGGAACTCAACTATGTTGAGGATCCGTTGGAACGAATTTTGACATCAAACCCTCCAAATGATGAAGAGGAGGATGAATACTTAGCTTTGCTAGAAGCTAATCAAAAGGGATTTAATCCAAAATCCCATTTTAAATATTTGGAATTAGAGAATAGGGATTATTCCCAGACGAAAGTGTCAATCGAGGAGCCACCTAAGTTAGAACTCAATGTACTTCCTTCACATTTAAAATATGTTTTTTTAGGTAACGCTTCTACTCTGCCTGTGATTATTTCAGCGAAATTAACTACTGAGCAAGAAGAAAGACAATTCAAGAAGGCTATCGGATAGACCACAGTCAAAATTCGTGGTATTTGTCCATCTGTATGCATGCACAAGATCATACTAGAAGATGGCAAGAAAGGAACGATTGATGGAAAACAAAGATTAAACCCCATTATGAATGACATAGAAATCATCAAGTGGTTAGATACGGGTATAATTTACCCCATCTCAGACAGTTCATGGGTAAGTCTGGTCCAGTGCGTTCTAAAGAAAGGAGGTATCATAATCATTGAAAACGAGAATAACAAGTTGATACCAACTATAACGGTTACGGGATGGAGAATTTGCATCGATTATCGGAAGCTGAACAAGGCGACTAGGAAGGATCACTTTCCTTTGTTGTTCTTGGACCAGATGCTGGATAGACTCGCGAGGTGAGACTATTACTATTTTCTCGATGGATACTCGGGGTATAATCAGATTATAGTAGCACTGAAAGATCAACACAAAATGACATTTACCTGCCCATACGGTACGTTTGCATTTAGACGCATGCCATTTGGTTTATGTAATGCACCCGGTACATTTCAAAGATGTATGATCTCTATTTTTACTAATGATTTTTCAGTATTTGGAGACACTTATGATGATTTCTTAGCCAATCTAGCCAAGGTACTAAGGCGATGCAAAGAAACAAACCTAGTACTCAACTGGGAAAAGTACCATTTCATGGTACGAGAAAGGATTGTTCTAGGGAATCTGTAATATCCTGATTCTGTAGGTCTGTGCATTTGGTATGTTGCATGGATAAGTTAGTAGGATAAGGCCTTGAGGTGTGCATTGGGATCGGGTTTGGGCTTAAAACCTGGGTTAAATTGCTTATAAATAGTGTTAGTTTATAATTTAAGTAAGTACCTATGTTTGGTAGTAAGTTGGGCTTGAGGCCCAAAATTTAGTGATGCTACAAGGGGCATGTAGGTGACGTCAAAAGGGGGTAGGCATTTGGGCCAAGTATTGCCGTTTGGGCCCAAGTGTTTTGGGGCAAAATTCGGCACTTAGGAGGGAAGGGGGAGGACGACACACTTGCTAAAATTTGGGGGTTTTAATTCTTTTATTTTAAGTGATAAAAAGATGATAAAAGGAAGGGGATAAGGGATGTGATAATAGATCGATGAGATAAGGGATAAAGGCTATCAGGTGATAGCAGAGTTGGCCGAAACTCCAACTGTGTGTGTGTGGGTGTATAGCCAAAATTTGGGAGGCTAGTTATCATCTTTTCCATTTGTTCTTTCTCACATCTTTTCTCTCAAGCCAAAAATTCTTTTCTCTCTTTTCTCTCTTCTAGCCGAAATTCCCTAGCCTTTTTCTCTTCTCCAACATCTTCCTGAAAGCCGAATTCTTCTTTCTCATATTCCTTCCTCCATAGCCGAATCTACAAGGGTGGTTTCTGTTTCCCGAAGGTGCACCATAAGCCGAATACTCCTCAGCGATCTGGTGAGTTTCGGGATTTTTCCTTCTTTGCGATTTCTCAATTTTTATTAAGTTCTAATCCGAATTGTTTGCTCAAAGGCCCTTTCGATTTCACTTTGTACCCCTAGAAGCCGAATCCTGTCTTGCTATAGCCAGAAGTGCTGATTTTGGAAAGCCAAAGGTGGGTGGTAGATGGTAGGTTTGGCCGAATGGCCTTTCTTGTTTATTTGTGGTTGGCCGGATGTGTTATGGTACTCATCTGATTGCGTTTAAGGGATTAATTTAATAAATGGATGTTGGCCGAATGTAGGTTGGAAGGTGACGAGTCCGTAAGGACTTTTCGGGATTCGATAGTTAGGTAAGGGTTTCTTTTAAACGTTATTATTATCTATTAGATCTTATCGATCTGATTGGTTTAGTGACCAAAGGGTTATTGTGGACGCTAATAATAGTCAAGCAGTAGGAGGGGTTGGATTTGTAAACCCAACGCCAAAGTAGCGTAGAAACGGGGAAAGCGTTAGTACGAAAACCAAGTGTGTAACTCTTACACACTTTCTTACTTAATATGTAAATGTTGTGTGTTGTTAAAAGCCGGAATGACGGCAAGGGTTACTAAAATACCCTTGTGGGTAAAATGATGCCGGGTAAGTTGTTATTATTACTTGCGATGAATGTGATCTATGAAAGCATGTTATTCTGTATACATAATTTGGTATGTTATGCATGATCATACTGATGTCGTTACCATAAATACGTGTTATGGGTGATGAGAGGAGGGGGAAGTATGATCTATCAGACTGTCACCAGTGATTTGGTATCACATAGTGGGTTGGCCCCACATATTATAAAATTGTGACTAAGTCTCAGTGGTTTGGCACCACCAGTGGTTTGGTACCACATATGTATATTTGTAACTTCGGTTACCAGTGGTTTGGCACCACCAGTGGTTTGGTACCACAAGAGGTAGATTTAGGAGACCGTGATGGATACTTAGGTTGGATGGGTTGCATGACTTGCATATTATTGTATGAATTTGTGTAAGAGCATAATTTCTCTTGGGATGGGGATTTATACACTGAGTCTAGGTGACTCACCCCTTCCTTTACATTTTGCAGATCAGACTTAGATCGTGGATATGGAGCCGCAGTGGACTCGAGGTGGCCATGCTCAGCATTTGTTTTATAACAAAGTTTTCTGTTTGGACTTAGCTGTTTTATTTTAATTTTGTGTTTACATCGTTGTAATAAGGCCGCCTAACTTTTATTTTGGGATGTTTTATTTTGTTGTTTCTATAACTTTTGATAAGCATACCTGATAGATATGAATTGGTTGTTTTTTCAAAACCTCGATAAGTACTTGTTTTCTGAAATGCTCACTGATTAAGTAAATGATATGGAATAACAATAAGGCAAATAAGTTTTCTAAAACAAGTTTTAACACGTTTTAAACTTCACCAGATTCAAATACGTTTTCTCTAAAAATTATCCAAAAGTTTTCTCCACCAACAAAATTGACAAAACGATTTTCAAAGCATTTTCTTCCCCGTAGCACGCCAGACTCGGTTGTAAAGTTTAGACCAGGTTTGGAGTGTTACATTTTTGGTATCAGAGCAAGGTTCAAAAGCTCAGTTGTGGGTTTAAGGCCCAAAATATGTTTTAAGGGTTTGTGAAATGATTATTTTTTCAGAAAGCAGGACACCTGAGTCTCCGGCGCCGATCCACCCAGGTAAGTACCCTAACTTTTGCTGTGATATATTTGTTGGGTTTTGTGGGCTTTAGACGTAGTTAAGCATGATAGTACTAATGGACTCTAGGCTTAGACAAACAACTTTTCAAATCCATAAGACTTAACTTTATTAAACAAAACCTGTAAACGAGTCACAAGACTAAAGTGTGGCAACAAGCATATGCATGTCTAGGAGTAGATCCGGAAGAGCTTGGTATTTTAGCAGTCCGAGTGACTCACCTCCTCTTCGCTGGAATTTTACCTGGTGCATAGTGACTGTTCATTTTAGCTATGACAGGGTGTGGCAATAGGCATATGCATGTCTAGGAACGGATTCAGGGAAAGCTTGGTATTTAAGCAGTCCTAGTGACTCACCTCCTTTTCACTAGAATCCCACAAGGTGCATAGTGACTATTCACCTTAGTTACAAGGACGTGTTGACAGGCCAAAACTTACAACTAAAACCCGAAAGGGACCAGCCACACTGTTTTGTAAAAACCCTAGTTTTGAAATTACCAAATTACCTATGGCGTTGTGAAAACTACCCTAGATTTGAAAAATGACCAAAATACACCTGGTTTGTGAAATTACCAAATTACCCCTGACTTGTAAAATTACCAAAATACCCCCAATTTACAAAATTACCTAAATACCCCCCAAAAAAGTAATTACCAAAATACCCTTCTTTTGTAAAATCACCCGAGACCATATTTTGAAATTTACAAAAATACCCCTGTAGGTTAAAATTACGAAAATACCCCCGGATAGTGAAATGATGAAAATACCCCTACACATTGAATATGGTCTGTGGATGTTGTTTGTGTGATGAATGTACTTAGAACTAGGAGATAATCCTGGAACTGAAACTTTGAGATAGATTCGTATGCGAAAGAATCACTTTCAAAACTATTTCTCATAAAATTATCCGTGGATAAATAGTGAACAGAATTAATAATACATAAAATTCTTAACCAGATAAACGCGAACGGGAAGAATGAGTACATGGGGTCGTGGACGTCCGCCGCATGGCCATGGTAGGGGTAGGATGACCTTGTCAGAGCCAGCAGGGTCTGGCCATGGGTCTGGAAATGTGATACCGGATCTGCCGACAGCGAAAGCTGAGTTTCAGGATCAGACTGGTGATAATGATGTAATATCCCAGGCAGTACTGCGAGTTTTGGAGAGAGTTGCTGGGGCAGGCGCAGGTACAGGAGCCCGAAAATCGGTGGCTGAGCGACTCCGAGCTAACGGAGCGGAGGTGTTTAGGGGGTGTCCGGTGTAGCACCCAATACTGCTGAGTACTGGTTAGAGGCAACAGAGCGTATAATGGATGATTTAGACTTCTTGGCTGAGGATAAGTTGAAGGGGATAGTGTCTCTTCTCCGGGATGAGTTGTACCAGTGGTGGCTCACGGTCCGAGATGGTGCAGCGACCAGTGATATCACCTGGGATTACTTCAGGGTAGCCTATCAGAGAAAGTATGTGGGGGCTGGTTATACTGATGGGCAGCGTAGGGCGTTCTTGAATTTGGTGCAAGGGAATAGGTCAGTACCCGAGTACGAGGCTAAATTTTTGAGTTAAGTAGGTATGCTCGGGGTATGGTGGCTACAGAACATGAGTGCTGTGTTAGGTTCGAGGACGGGCTAAGGGATGAGCTGCGGGTGTTAATTGCACCTCAGTGTGAAAGGGAATTTACCGTTCTCGTGGAAAAGGCTAAGGTAGCTGAGGAGGTGAAGCGAACCGAGAGGCAGAATCAGGATAGAAGTAGGGATAAAAGAAGTTTTGGGCCATCAGGGTCTGCTGGAAGTTCACAGAAGAGGGCTAGATTTGGTGGACCAGATAGAGCCGCAAAGCCTGCTGCTGCTCAGTGGCCACCCCAGTGTGCTCGATGTGGGAAGTCTCATTCGGGAGAGTGTTGGGCTGGTAATAGAGGGTACTTTGAGTGTGGGTCAACGAAGCACCGGGTAAGGGATTGTCCGCGGAAGTTAGCTAGGACTCAAGCTGAGGGTCAAGGACGTGGTCAATTCAGGAGAGATGGCCAGCAACCACAGAGGGGTCGAGGTACAGTTAGGGGTGGTAATGGTAATGGTAATGGTCGAGGCCGTGGAGCACCTGGCCGAGGTGCTGGTGGTACTGATGTTAGACAGCCTGGGTTGGTCTATGCAGCCAAACATCGAGAGGAGGGCGACGCACCGGATGTCATAACCGGTACGTTTTTAATTTCTGGGTCGCCTTATACTGCATTAATTGATGTGGGATCAACACACTCATATGTTGCTAGTAGTATAGTGGAAACTTTGAACTTAGCCCATGAGATTTCTGCGAAAAAGATGACGGTAGTTAGCCCTCTAGGACACTCTGTGGTAGTAGACAAACTGTATAAGGATGTACCCCTAAAACTTCAAAGGGTCGTGTTTCAAGCGGATTTGATGGAACTACCCTTCGCGGAGTTCGATTTAATCTTAGGAATGGATTGGTTGGTAAAGTACCAGGCAGAGCTGGACTGTGCAGCTAAGCGCATGGTGCTAAAATCAGTTGAGGGTGAAGAGGTGGTGATGATAGGAGAGAGAAGGAATTACCTATCTAATTTGGTGTCTGCACTAAAGGCAGAGAAGATGGTAAGGAAAGGATGTGAGGCGT
This sequence comes from Gossypium sturtianum, assembly GCA_025698515.1. Classification (NCBI taxonomy): domain Eukaryota; kingdom Viridiplantae; phylum Streptophyta; class Magnoliopsida; order Malvales; family Malvaceae; genus Gossypium; species Gossypium sturtianum. The sequence continues at coordinate 31,573,494 of CM046949.1, forward strand.
TCGTGGTCTACGTTTGTGCCTTGGAAGTTAAAGAATCAGGAATGGAGAATGTGCGAACGGTGAAAGACTTTGTCGATGTCTTTCCGGAAGAGCTTCCGGGTTTGCCCCCGGATCGTGAAATGGAGTTCGGTATAGATCTTCTACCGGGAACAGCGCCAATGTCTGTTGCTCCGTATAGGATGGCGCCAAAGGAATTGGTAGAGTTGAAAGCGCAGATCTAGGAGTTTCTGGATCAGGGTTTCATCCGGCCAAGTGTGTCTCCGTGGGGAGCACCGGTACTCTTTGTTAAGAAGAAGGACGGGTCGATGCGAATGTGCATAGACTATCGTCAGTTGAATAAATTGACGACTAAGAACAAATACCCTTTGCCTAGGATAGATGACTTGTTCGACCAGCTTAAGGGAGCATCGGTCTTTTCCAAGATAGATTTGAGGTCAGGGTATCACCAACTTAAGGTAAAGGAGGCGGATATCCATAAGACGGTGTTTCGTACTCGATACGGGCATTATGAATTCCTGGTAATGCCGTTCGGGTTGACGAACGCACCGGCAACATTTATGGATATGATGAACCGGGTGTTTCAGCCGTTTTTGGATTGGTTCGTCGTAGTATTTATTGATGATATTCTGGTGTACTCGAAGTCAGAGGAGGAGCATGATGCGCATTTGCGGGTAGTGTTGCAAATTCTTAGGGAGAAGCAGTTATACGCAAAGTTTAGTAAGTGCGAGTTTTAGTTGAAGGAAGTTACCTTTTTGGGTCATGTGGTGTTAGCCGAGGGGATTAGGGTGGACCCTCGGAAGATTAAGGTTGTTTTGGATTGGAAGCCACCGAAGTCTGTGGCGGAGATTTGGAGTTTCCTAGGTTTAGTAGGATATTACCGAAGGTTTGTAGAAGGGTTTTCTCTGATTGCAGAGCCGTTAACCAAGTTGCTAAGAAAAAGGGTTCCGTTTGTGTGGTCAGACAAGCAACAGGAAAGTTTTGAGAAGTTAAAAAGGATTTTCACGGAGGCCCCGGTGTTGATTCAACCGGAAGCCGGAAAAGAATTTACAGTTTATTGTGATGCATCCCACACAGGATTGGGTTGTGTGCTGATGCAAGAAGGGAAAGTAGTGGCGTACGCTTCTCGACAGTTGAGACCCCACGAAGGGAACTACCCGACGCATGATCTGGAATTGGCTGCAGTAGTTTTCGCGCTGAAAATTTGGAGACACTATTTGTATGGAGAGAAGTCAGTAGTGTATACAAATCACAAGAGTTTGAAGTACCTTCTCATGCAGAAGGAGTTGAATTTGAGGCAGAGAAAGTGGATTGAGCTGTTAAAGGATTACGACTGCTCGATTGAGTATCACCCGGGAAAGGCTAATATGGTAGCGGATGCCTTGAGTCGTAAGGTGGTGGCAGATTTAAGAGCCATGTTTGCCCACCTTAGTCTGTATGAAGATGGGAGCCTGTTAGCGAAATTGCAAGTGAAGCCAACATGGATTGACGAGGTTAAGGAAAAATAGCTGGTAGATGAAGTTTTAAGTGCTCGATGTTTGCAAGTACAGAATGGTGGATTGGAGGGGTATAGCTTGAGCAGCAATGGAGTGTTGTGTTTTCAAGGAAAGGTGTGTATGCCTAAGGATGTGGAGTTAAGGAAGAAAATTTTGCAGGAGGCACATAGCAATCCCTATGCTATGCATCCGGGAGGTAGTAATATGTACCGGGATTTGCGGGAGCAGTTTTGGTGGCTGGGCCTTAAGCGTGAGGTAACGGAGTTTGTAGGTAAGTGTCTGACGTGTCAGCAAGTCAAGGCCGAACATCAGTTACCCTCAGAATTGTTGCAACTGATTAAGATTCCACAATGGAAGTGGGAAAGGATTACAATGGATTTTGTGAGTGGGCTACCTCTTACGCCGACCAAGAAGGATTCAGTTTGGGTAATTGTGGACCGTTTGACGAATTCGGCTCATTTCATACCTATGCGTATGGATTATTCTCTTCAGAAGTTAGCAAAATTATATATAGCGGAGATTGTGAGGTTGCATGGGGTGCCAGTGTCGATTATTTCGGATAGAGACCCTAGATTTACGTCAAGGTTCTGGAAGGCTTTGCACCAGGCATTGGGTACAAGATTGGATTTCAGTACGGCATTCCATGCCCAGTCAGATGGACAGTCGGAGAGGGTGATTCAAGTTTTGGAGGATATGCTAAGGGGATATGTCTTGGACTTCAAGGGTAGTTGGGAAGAATTCTTACCATTGGCGGAATTCGCGTATAACAATAGTTATCAGGCGAGTATTAAGATGGCTCCATATGAAGCTTTATATGGTCGGAAGTGTCGTACCACTACGTGTTGGACGGAGTTGGGAGAGCGGTAGTTGTTGGGTCCGGAGCTGGTTACTGAGACAGAGGATAAGGTGAAGGTGATTAGAGCTCGTTTGAAAGAAGCCTCAGACAGGCAGAAGTCTTATGCCGATCTTAAACGGAAGGATATAGAGTTTGATGAAGGTGACAAGGTTTTCTTGAAGGTGTCGCCGTGGAAAAAGGTTCTGAGATTTGGTAGGAAAGGCAAGTTAAGCCCTAGATTTATTGGGCCCTATCTGGTGTTGAAGCGAGTGGGACCAGTGGCGTACCAGCTTGAGTTGCCACCAGAGTTGAGTCAAATCCACGATGTGTTTCATGTTTCCATGCTTAGACGCTATCGCTCGGATCCATCACATGTTGTGCCAGTGGAGGAGATAGAGGTGAATCCAGACTTATCTTTTGATGAGGAACTAGTGCAGATCTTATATCGGGATGTTAAGGTTTTGCGTAGGAAATCTGTTCCTTTGGTAAAGGTATTATGGCGGAACCATGGATCGGAGGAAGCGACATGGGAGCCGGAGGATATTATGCGGCAGCAATACCCTCAACTTTTCTGACCAGGTAAATTTCGAGGTCAAAATTTATTTTAAGGGGGTAGAACTGTAATATCCTGATTCTGTGGGTCTGTGCATTTGGTATGTTGCATGGCTAAGTTAGTAGGATAAGGCCTTGAGGTGTGCATTGGGCTCGGGTTTGGGCTTAAAACCTGGATTAAATTGCTTATAAATAGTGTTAGTTTATAATTTAAGTAAGTACCTGTGTTTGGTAGTAAGTTGGGCTTGAGGCCCAAAATTTAGTGATGCTGCAAGGGGCATGTAGGTGACATCGAAAGGGGGAGGCATTCGGGCCAAGTATTGCCGTTTGGGCCCAAGTGTTTTGGGGCAAAATTTGGCACTTAGGAGGGAAGGGGGAGGACGGTACACTTGCTAAAATTTAAAGGTTTTAATTCTTTTATTTTAAGTGATAAAAAGATGATAAAAGGAAGGGGATAAGGGATGTGATAATAGATGGATGAGATAAGAGATAAAGGCTATCAGGTGATAGTAGAGTTGGCCGAAACTCCAACTGTGTGTGTGTGGGTGTGTAGCCGAAATTTGGGAGGCTAGTTGTCATCTTTTCCATTTGTTCTTTCTTACTTCTTCATCTTTTCTCTCAAGCCAAAAATTATTTTCTCTCTTTTCTCTCTTCTAGCCGAAATTCCCTAGCCTTCTTCTCTTCTCCAACATCTTCCTGAAAGCCAAATTCTTCTTGCTCATATTCCTTCCTCCATAGCCGAATCTACAAGGGTGGTTTATGTTTCCTGAAGGTGCACCATAAGCCAAATACTCCTCAGCGATCTGGTGAGTTTCGGGATTTTTCCTTCTTTGCGATTTCTCAAATTTTATTAAGTACTAATCTGAATTGTTTGCTCAAAGGCCCTGTCGATTTCACTTTGTACCCCTAGAAGCCGAATCCTGTCTTGCTATAGCCAGAAGTGCCGATTTTGTAAAGCCGAAGGTGGGTGGTTGATGGTAGGTTTGGCCGAATGGCCTTTCTTGTTTATTTGTGGTTGGCCGAATGTGTTATGGTACTCATCTGATTGCGTTTAAGGGATTAATTTAATAAATGGATGTTGGCCGAATGTAGGTTGGAAGGTGACGAGTTCGTAAGGACTTTTCGGGATTCGATAGTTAGGTAAGGGTTTCTTTTAAACGCTATTATTATCTATTAGATATTATCGATCTGATTGGTTTAGTGACCAAAGGGTTATTATGGACGCTAATAACAGTCAAGCAGTAGGAGGGGTTGGATCTGTAAACCCAACGCCAAAGTAGCATAAAAAAGGGGAAAGCGTTAGTATGAAAACCAGGTGTGTAACTCTTACACACTTTCTTACTAATATGTAAATGTTGTGTGTTGTTAAATGCTGGAATGACGGCAAGGGTTACTAAAATACCCTTGTGGGTAAAAGCGTGGATGCCGGGTAAGTTGTTATTATTACTTGCGATGAATGTGATCTATGAAAGCATGTTATTCTGTATACATAATTTGGTATGTTAAGCATGATCATACTGATGTCGTTACCATAAATACGTGTTATGGGTGATGAGAGGAGGGGGAAGTATGATCTATCAGACTGTCACCAGTGATTTGGTATCACACAGTGGGTTGGCCCCACATATTATAAAATTGTGACTAAGTCTCAGTGGTTTGGCACCACCAGTGGTTTGGTACCACATATGTATATTTGTAACTTCGGTTACCAGTGGTTTGGCACCACTAGTGGTTTGGTACCACAAGGGGTAGATTTGGGAGACCCGGATGGATACTTAGGTTGGATGGGTTGCATGACTTGCATATTATTTTATGAATTTGTGTAAGAGCATAATTTCTCTTGGGATGGGGATTTATACACTGAGTCTTGGTGACTCACCCCTTCCTTTACATTTTGCAGATCAGACTTAGATCGTGGATATGGAGCCGGAGTGGACTCGAGGTGGCCATGCTTAGCATTTGTTTTATAACAAAGTTTTCTGTTTGGACTTAGCTATTTTATTTTAATTTTGGGTTTACATCGTTGTAATAAGGCCGCCTAACTTTTATTTTGGGATGTTTTATTTGGTTGTTTCTATAACTTCTGATAAGCATACCTGATAGATATGAATTGGTTGTTTTTTCAAAACCTCGATAAGTACGTGTTTTCTGAAATGCTCACTGATTAAGTAAATGATATAGAATAACAATAAGGCAAATAAGTTTTCTAAAACAAGTTTTAACACGTTTTAAACTTCACCAGATTCAAATACGTTTTCTCTAAAAATTATCCAAAAGTTTTCTCCACCAACAAAATTGACAAAACGATTTTCAAAGCATTTTCTTCCCCATAGCATGCCAGACTCGGTTGTAGTGTTTAGACCGGGTTTGGGGTGTTACAGAATCAGATAACAAGACATGGGATAGAGGTAGACAAAGTGAAGGTAGATGTTATTGAGAAACTCCCACCTCCAACATCTGTAAAGGGTGTTAGGAGCTTTTTGGGCCTCGCCGGCTTTTATAGAAGATTTATCAAAGACTTCTCCAAAATTTCCAAACCTTTGTGAAAATTATTGAAGAAGGATACGACGTTCAAGTTTGATGAGGAATGCTTAAGAGCTTTCAAAGATTTGAAGAGTCGATTAGTTACGACAACCATAATCGTCACACAAGACTGGGATTTGCCATTTGAATTGATGTGTAACGCAAGTGGCTTCGCAATTGGAGCTGTCATGGGCCAGCGAAGGGACAAATTTTTTCATCCCATCTACTACGCAAGTTAGACTCTAACAGGAGCTCAACTGAATTATACAATAACAGAAAAAGAGTTACTTGCTATTGTATTTGCTTTCGACAAGTTTTGATGTTATCTTGTAGGTACCAAAGTGACTGTCTATACAGACCACTGGCAATTAAATATTTACTTACCAAGAAAGATGCTAAGCTGAGACTGATCCGGTGGGTACTTCTATGTCAAGAGTTTGATCTAGAAATTCAAGATTGAAAGGGGGTAGAAAACCAAGTAGCAGATCACTTGTCCAGATTGGAGCCGCAGGAGGGAAATTCTCCACTTGTACCAATTCAGGAGACATTTCCAGATGAACACATATTGGAGGTAAATCATGTCCATAGCACCCCTTGGTTTGCTGATATTGCTAACTATTTAGCTTGTGGTTTAATGCCGATTGATAAGACGTATCAACAAAGGAAAAAGTTTCTTCACGATGTGAAGTAATATTAATGGGAAGATCTATATGCGTTTAAAAAGTGTGCAGATTAGATGATCAGGAGATGCATGGCAGAAGATGAAATACTGAAGATTTTATACCGTTTTCATTCAGCTCCGAGTGGGGGACACTTCGGAGGTACACGTACTGCGGCCAAAGTATTGCAAGTTAGATTCTTTTGGCCAACATTATTCAAATACGCATATGCTTACGTAAAGAGTTGTGATCGATGTCAAAGGGTCGAAAATATCACCAATAGAAATGAGATGCCTCGAACAAATATCATTGAGGTAGAATTGTTCGATGTATGGGGTATTGACTTTCTTGGTTGTTTCCCTCCGTCTTTTGGTCACAAGTACATACTAGTAGCACTAGACTATGTGCCTAAGTGGGTCGAGGCTGAAGCTTATCTGACAAACGATGCTAGGGTTGTAATGAAGTCCTTCCAGAAATATGTGTTCACAAGTTTTGGAACCCCAAAAGCTATTATCAGTGATGAAGGGTCCCATTTTGTGAACAAGTGGTTGAAATGGTTATTAGATAAACATGGAGTAAAACATAGGGTTGCTACAGCTTACCATCCACAGACGAATGGGCAAGCTGAACTGGCAAGTAAGGAGATTAAAGGCATACTTGAGAAGGTAGTATGCCCGAACCAACGAGATTGGTCCAAAAGACTAGATGATGCTGTATGGGCTTACAGAACAGCATACAAGACACCTTTAAGAATGTCACCCTATAGGTTGGTCTTCGAAAAAGCTTGCCATCTACCCTTAGAGTTAGAGCACAAAGCTTACTGGGCTCTTCGACGACTCAACTTGGACCTTAAGCTTGCTAAAGAGAAACAGATGCTCCAATGCAATGAGCTAGAGGAATTTCGAATGTTCTCTTACGAAAATTCCAGAGTACTTAAAGAAAGACTCAAGAAATGGCATGACAAGCACATCCGAATTAGAGAATTTGAAGCAGGTTAGCAAGTCTTGTTATTTAATTCCAGATTGAAGTTCTTCCCAGGTAAGTTAAAATCACGTTGGTCCGGTCCATTTACGATTCATCGTGTCTATCCATACGAAGTTGTCGAATTCCAAGGTAAATGAGGTATTTTCAAGTTAACGCTCAACGTTTGAAACATTACTAGGGAAATAAAATTGAACGTGATACAATCTCGTTCATTTTATCATATAGTTAATTATTATTGCTTTTCTTTTAAATAAATGATTTACGGTATATTTTTGGGTTTAGTATGTTTAAATAAATTCTGTCTAGGAGATTGGAACTTAAGCGAGACCGCTTGTGACCCCTCCAATCTTTCCTGGGATTTTATTTTAACATAATTTTCTGAGAAATTATTCCCTAAATAACAAAATAAATTTTTGGAAATAAAAGTGTCAATTTTGATCCAAGTTTTAATTTGCAACTCAATTTTTAATTTTCATTAAGTCTAGGGACTTAATTGAATTATTTTTAAAATTTGATTGCTCTTTTTGTAAATAATAAAAACTAGGTGCCTCTCTTTGTAAATATTTTCAAAAGGCATCTAGAATAAATATTTATTATATTTAATATATATCAATAATATGATAAACTTTAATATATATAATTATATCTATTATAATTTCTATATTAATTTTTATCAACTTAGCATAAAATTAGGATTAGTTTTATTATATTTCATTTTTATCTTAATAAATTGATAGCAATTGATAATTCAATATGAATTTTATTAATTATGAATTGTTGTTTTTAAGTAGAGTTAGAATTAGAATTCTATTTTAATTGCTAAAAATTTTCTAAGACTTCTTCTCTAAGTCCTATTACTCGCACTATAAATTCCACCCACACTTCTTCCTATTCACTCATCACCCGAAACCTCAAGCACAAAATTCCCTAAGTGCCGCACCCTCCTAGCCAGCTATTCGGCCAGCATGCCCGAGCGCCCAGCAGCCATTGTTGCTCCAGGCCACAATACGCACACCTGCACCAGCGCCCAAAATCCACGCGTACTCCCTAGGCCTGCTCGATGAGGCTCCGCACATTGCCCGCACATCCGGACCAGCCCTTATGCGCGTTACCTGCTTCAGCCCCATGTGTGCTGCTGCTTGCCGCTTTGTACACCCGAGCGGCACACCACCTTTGCACACCAAGCCTTTTAGCCAAGCCCTCCAACTTCTTTTAATTTCTATCTTTTCCTTCAAAATTATTTTTCTTTAGGGTTCTTACATTTTTACAAAAACAAAGGTGGTAAGACCTAATTTTCTTTTAAAATTTTAATTTTATTTCATTATTTAATTTTTTAATTTATTGAATTATTAATAATTGTTATTAATTAAGATTTTTGAGAAAATAGATTTTTCCATCTTATGTTCAGGTCAATTATGCCTCACAAGAGAACTCGTGCCTCTGCCCAAATTGACGAAACGCAGAACAAGTTCCACCGTGAAGAAGCCAAAGTGAGATATGAAAGTATCTTGAAAAATCAACAGATGCATGATCGCTGTAAATCAGAGTTTTAAATTTATAAATGAGATGATCAAACCTGGAAACTAACTCTGACAACGATTAAAGGCAAGTGCACCTATCGAACAATAGTATAGCTTAGGCAAGACCGGATTGTCGAACCCAAAGGAACTAAAAGTACTAATACTAACTTTCTTTTTATTATTTAGCCTAAATATTAAGTGAGTGGTTGTCTAATCTAAATTTAACTAACTACCAAGCTAAGATGCAAAGACAAAAAGACTAAATTGGGGAGATAACTTTTAGAAAAACTCAGTTGATTTAGACGATACCCTTAGGAAGAATCCACCTAGACTTCACTTGTTATCTAACACTGAACTAGACGATTTATTTACTTAGTTTGATCCGTAAGACTCCCTAACGTATATTAAACCCTCTCTCAAGGCGATTAACGTCTAACCCTAGGTTAATTAATGGAAATCTCTTTCTCTGTTAATAACCCCCTAGAATAGCAGTCAATCGATCTGTGGACTCCCATATTAGGTTTCGCCCTAATCCGGCAAAATCTCATCACCCTAGGCGTGCGATCAACTCCGCTTAATTATGCTAGATCTACTCTTAAGTAGGGACTTTTGCTCCTCCACCTAAGCACATCAAATTTGGATAAAGCTCACATAATTAAGAACAAACTAAGTTTCTATCATATAATTCAGTAATTAATAACAAGATTCATCATAGGTTTCATCCCCTTCGGGTATCTAAAGGGATTAGTTCATAACTATGAAAGAAAACATCTCAGAAGAAAAGATAAAACAAAACATAAGAAATCCCTAAAACTCCTTGAAGGAATTGAAGGAGAGATTCGCCGTCTTGAGTAGAATTCCGGCTTCTTAAGATGTATCAATTGGCTATCTTCAAGTGATTCCCCACAAGTCTGGCCTTTTCGGCTTGGCTCCTTGGCCTAGCTAACCGCCCCCTTTCTGGTAGCACTCAGGGGGTTTATATAGGCTCTCGAAACAAGTTTCTTCGCCCCTAAGTATCCAAATCTGAATGAAATTGCTCTTTGCCATGACAGGGACATGGCCATGTCACACGCCCATGTGGACGGTCTTCAAGCTGTGTTCGAATTTCTTTAATGAGACACGGTCGTGTGAATCAGGATTAGGCCGTGTTCTAGTAGATTGGCATGGCACGGCCGTGTGGGCTTAAGTCCAGGCCGTGACAATTTCCTCTTTGGCCCAAATTACTTCGCTTTAGGCCCGTTTTATGTTCTTTTCATCCTCGGGTGCTTTCCTAAGTATAAGACATGAAAAGAAAGGATTAAGAGCACTTTTTACATAAATTAAGGAATAAATCATCCAAAAGCATACTAAATGTGGGATTAAAATATGTTACTTTTACAGTTTATCAAATACCCCCACACTTAAGCTTTTGCTTGTCCTCAAGCAAAATTCTCAACTTACAATTAAAACGAACTTTCCATAATTCATAATTCTTATCAACAATGTCTCATCATAATTCAAAGATAATTTATACATGTATAATTTAAACTCAAAGAGTCTTAAAGATTCAAACAAGATAAGTCATACATTTGTAGCATGAAAACATTGGTGTTTCCCTTAATAATTTCCTTTTGAATTAAAATCGACAAGGATTCATATCCTCACTAAAGATTCACTCAAATCACTCAAAGTGTTTAAGGGTCAAAATTAAGCACTCATTAAGTCGAACATGAAAAGTTAATCCCATAGGCTTGCCTGAAAATCAAATCTCCACCACTGTAAAATGAGATGACAAACAGATCAAAAGGTCTTTAACATGGTTGTAACAGGGTTAAGGTTAAAGTTGTGGATTAAAGGCTGAATTAGAAGGTTAGAATCGAGATTGACCTGACAAGTACCTGTCTAGAAAAATAAAATGATCTAAGATAATTACATCAATTGAAAATTAATAATACTAATAAAACGAGCTTTTTCTTTTGATAACTTTAAACTTTAACTGTATAAGCTCTCTTTTCATAAACTAATAATAAATATACTTCATTTTTTTAAGAACAAACTAACAAATACATAATAAATGAGGAATTTACTATCAAAATAAATAGGCAATTTATCAAATCAAATCTCGATTTGGGTTAAAATTAGTGGGTGAGTCAATAAAAAGGGTTGTTAGGATCAAAGGGGTTCACTAGGGGTTAATTTATGGAGGTAGGCTTTTTAATGGTGCACGTGGGTTAAATCCTAGGTGCCTTTATCATTTCGGTATATCAAATCATAACTGTGGTCTTGACATGTATAATCAAGGCAAGCTCTAGAATAACAGTTCAATGTTGACACACTCATAATCAATAAAGTGAGCATGAAAAAGAATATATGCTCTAATAGGCTCAAAATCTCACAAAAATTATGGGTATTTTGATGTCAACCTCGTAAATTTCAAATTTCAAAGTAATATTCAAATTCAGGTTAACGGCCTAAAAAAATTTAATTTTGAAAAAAATAAACTTATCATGCTTGATTCTCTAGTATCTTAAAATTTCAATCATCAATGCACAATTATCAATGACTTACTCTAAAACATGTCAATAAAAATCATAAACCACCAGAACTTTCATCCTAATTAGTAATATGAGAAAATTTCTTAAAAACAAGACTAAATTCAGGGATTTGAGAATAATAAAAAAAATTAGGCACTTTTATTCTCAGGGATTGAGAATAATACAGAAAGTTAGGCATTTTCTCAAAATAACTATTCACCCCCCACACTTAAGATGTACATTGTCCTCAATGTACAAAGATAGAGAATATCAATTAATTTAAAATCAAAAGAGAAGGGAGATAGTGACACTTCCTGAATTATGGATGAATCCCGGAGTTTGGAGGGGTCGGTCTGGATGACGATCCTATGCTCGATGAAGAAATTGGGTAGTGATAAACCGTAAAAGTAACATATTTTAATCCCACATTTAGCTTACTTTTTGATGATTTATTCTTTGATTTATATAAAAAGGTGCTTGCAATCCTTTCTTTTCATGTCTTATACCCAAGAAGGCACCCGGGGATAAAAAGAATGCAAAACGGGCCCAAAACAGAGTAAATAGGCCTTAGCCTGAAATTGACACGGCCTGGCCCAAAGTCCACACGGCCGTGCCTCGACGAACACCTAGAGCACGACCTTAACTGTAACATCCTTAAATAGGGGCTTTTGCGTTTTAATTATTTGCATGTGAATGGCTTGAATATGATACTAATTAAGGTGTCTTAGGGTCTGGGTATGAGCCAAGGGTAGGCCTGAACTATAGCAAAATTTTTGTTTTTGGGCACTAGATAAGGGGAGCTGAGGGAGCTAGGTGTTAAGAGTATTGTGTAGCAAGATTTGGCACAAGAAGTACCTTGGTAGAGTGGCAAGAAGGCGCCACTTAGAGCTCAGGGAAGTGACGCCACAAGCAGGGGGAAGGAGCTTAGGTTCGAGTTGCAGGAATCCATCCTTGGGTATTTCTTTTTGACGCCAGAGCTGTGAGGAGTTGTGTTCAGGTGGAACTCTGGTGGATAGCTGTTGAACAAGTCAACAGATTCAAAACGTGTGGAGAAGAGAAAATTGTGGATGTTGACTCATTCAAATCAGTTTGAATGAGTGGTCAGGAGGGAATTGAGAAGTTGGCCGAAATTTGAACACTAGAGAGGAAGGGAGAATCGGTTTGGGTGCTTTAGAGTGGTGGCCGAATGTGCCTTGTAAGGGATGCAAATTCGGCTAGTTGGAAGAACCCTGTAAGCTTTCTCGATTTTCTTTTTGTGCCATAAGCAAAGTCTTTTTCATTTGGGTGTTTCGTTTCTTTCTTCTCTCTAATTCGGCTATACCCGAATGTGCTCCTAAAGCCTTACCTCTTTTCTTTCTCTTCTCATTCTCTATTTTGCTTTTTCCCGAAACCTCTATTGGCCGAATCCCCTTAAAGCCGAATCTCTTCTGTTTCTTTCTCTTCTCTTCCTCACATTTGCTTCAAAACCGAATCAACACCCTTTCCCCATTGATTGACTATTTTTCTTCTTTCAATCATCCTCTTATGCCGAAAGTTCATAAGCCTTTCTTGATTATTTGTTAAAGCCGAATCACCCTCTCATATCTTGTGGTTTCTCAATCGTTCTTCTCTTTCGGATCTGTAGCCGAATCTTCACTCTGGGTAAGTTCTCGATTCTTCTTCTCTTTTTCCCTTCTACTTCTTTTGTCATAAGGCCGAATCTTTTTTCTATCATTGCTCTCTTCTTTTGTCATTTCTTAAGGGAAGTAAAGGTCAAAATTTCACAATTGGATGGGTGGTGATTTAGTCGACTACTCTTAGTCTTATAATCATTCTTCGGGTTTTGTAACAGTGGATCGTGGTCATCTACTCCTTTCCAATCAATTGCGTTAAGAACTGTGGTAAGGATATCTGTCGATTCAACCTTTCTATTATTCATTTGAAAGGCCGAAGGTTCTTTGTTTGTGTTGCTTAAGTTCTTGACCGATTTTAGGGAAGGCTTATCATCTCGTGCTTCGGGTTTTGCTTAGTGCTCGAAGGGTGTTAAGGTAAGGATGGTTATCTTGTGCGTTAACTCCTTCAGGATTTCTTGATCAAATTCGAATGGCTATTTGTATAGTAATGCTGTGTTGGCCGATTATAGGAAGGGAGTGGTCAAGCATTCGAATACCCCGGAGTTGTGTGGTTCGCGGTCTAGTTCTCAAACTATTCGGGATCTGACTATCTAGGTAAAGATCTACTCTTTCGGGTTACCTTTATTTTAAGTTAGTTGCCGTGTTAATCTAATTTAGTGACAAGGGTATTATGGATTCGAAGGCTAATCCAGCAGTAAGTGGAGTTAAATTTGAGACCCCAGCCCCTAAGTTCAAGAAGAGGGTCATCTCAATGATTCGTGGATCGCCACCGGGGTGTGGGCCGGCATCCGAGCAGGAGAGTAGACAAATCGCGGTAGTGTCGATTAACGACAGTACCAACGTGGAGAGTGTAGTTTTGCGCGTAATCAGGTGTGTATCTCTTACACACTTCATATTCGATGTATAATATGTTAATAACTTAAACATTGTTAAAAGCCGAAATAAGTGTGGATTTCGATATGTTACCCCTATGGGTATGAGCGAGGACTCCGGGTAAGTCCGTTCGGATAGTTAATGATATTTGATTCCTGATGAATATGTATATGTTATGTTGCGATATATTGCAATCCGATAAAAACATGCTAGTATTGTATGTATAAGCATGTGCATTGAAATGGGTATTATGAGAGGAGGGGGAAGATATGATATCTGTGACTTTGGGTCACCAGTGGTTTGGCACCACCAGTGGTTTGGTACCATATTTGATATTCGTGACTTTGGGTCACCAGTGGTTTGGCACCACATTGGATTTTAGCGACTCGTCCCAGTGGCTTAGTACCACAGTGGGTTGGCCCTACATCTTATACTGAAAAGGGATTGTCGCCAGTGGTTTGGTACCACAAAGTGGGTTGGCCCCACATATGGATTATTTGTGACTTTGGGTCACCAGCGGTTTGGCACCACCAGTGGTTTGGTATTGTACAAAGATGTTAGAAAATGAATGGGAGTTTGGATGTAACCCTATACGTCCTAAAACTTATAAAAAACATAAAAAATATAAATTAGCTAGATGGAAACCGGGTAATAAAAATTATACTCGTAGTAATAATAATAATAATAATAAGAAAAAATTTGTTAGGAGAAAGACTTCTAAAAACACTAAAAAACAAATATGTAAATCTTTTATTTGTGATGAAGAAGGTCATATAGCAACAAATTGTCCTAACAAAGGAAAAAATGCTAGGAAAATGATTAAAAATCTTGAAGAACAAGATTTAGAAATATGTTTTAGTGAGGAAATAAATCCTTCTGAAATATTATATGAATTAATATCTGAAAAAAATTATATCCTATTGATTAATTTCAATAGTTTAATAGATATAACATCTATATATTTTAATAAATTATATACTAAAGTCAGTAAAATAGAAGAAAAAGTAGATAATATGGGAGAAGTAACAGATTTAGATTTGAATAACAAATCTAAAGTGTAACATCCTTAAATAGGGGCTATTATGTTTGAACTGTTTGCATGTGTATGGCTTGGTTATGATATTAATTGAGGTGTTTTAGGGTCTAGGGATAAGCCAAGGGTAGGCCCAAACTATAGGAAAATTTTTATTTTTAAGCTTTGGTTAAGGGGAGCTGAAGGAGCTAGGGGTTAAGAATATTCTGTGGTAAACTTTAGCACAAGAGAAGCCTTGGTAAAGTGGCAAAGAGGTGCCACTTAGGGCCTTAGCGATGGCGCCACAAGCGAGAGAAGGAGCTTGGGTTCGAGCTGTAGAAATCCCTTGCTGCTAATTCTTTTTGACGCCAGAAAGGGGAAGAGTTGTGCTCAGCTCAAACTCTGATGGATAACTGTTGAACAAGTCAACAGATTTAAACGGGTGGAGAAGAGAGAATTTAGGAGTTTGAACAATTCAAACTCATTTGAATGGTTGGCCAGGAGAAGCTTGAAGACTTTTTCGAAATTTGAATTGTGTAAGGAGGTGTACTCGGCTGGAAGACTTAGGAGGAGTGCCGAAATTCCTTAGTGACATTTTCGGCTAGTCAAGCTTTGGTACATTCGGTTGAGAAGCAAAACTGAAACCCCTTTTGGCACTTGTCGAATTCCCTTTGAAGCACCTAGCCGAATTCCAAAAAGAACCATTTGAGTTTTCTTTCTTTTTCTCCTTTGAAACCGAAAGCCAAAAGCACTTTAGGCTCTTGCCGATTTCTTTCTTTGGCATTGAGCCGAATCTCCATTTGAATTCCTCTCTTATTTCTTTGAAGCCGAAACACTATTCTCCCTAAATCTCATCTCTTTTTGCTCTCCATTCTTATTGGTTGGCCGAACCTTCTTCTTTCTCAAGCCACTCTCTTTTCCATTGATTCTTTCATCTTCTTCTCACCATCATTCAACCGAATACTTCCCTTCCATTCCCTTATTTCATTTTAGCCAAATCTCCCTTGATTATTCCACCACAATTGCCGAAATCTCTCTACTTTCCTCTTCTTATTCTCACACTTTTGCCGAATATCAACCATTGAAGATCTCTATCTCTTCTTTCCTCTCGTCGCGTTGTAGATCTCCCTTGATTTCTTCTCTAATCGGTTTGGAGTAGGTAAGTCTATCGTGACCGAATCTCTTCTATTTTCTTCTTCTTTTCTCTATCGACTTACATAGAACAAAAGCCGAATTTCGGCATTTGTCATGATTCTCATTCATCTGTGCAATCGGTTTCTCCTAGGTTCTTCGAGATTCTGAAGCAGTGGATCGTGGTCATCTACTCCCTTTGTCAATCGGTTTTGATAAGTTTGTGGTAAGGTTATGTACCGATTCAATCTTTCTCTTAGTTATTTGAAAAGCCGAAGGCTATTAAGATTAAGTGTTTAGTGTTGGCCGATTGTAGGAAGGAAGTAGATCTCCGGGATTTTTTGGCGTGCGACTCAAGCCTAAGGGCTCGGGCGTAATCGATCTTGGTAAGGGCTTTATTGTGCGTTATCTCATCCTTCGGGATTTATAAGGTTAGCCGAATGGCTTTTGCTAATGATCTTAGTGTTGGCCGAATGTAGGAAAGGGAGGATCTAGTGCGTTAGATCGTGATCTACGGGATTCAGTAATCGCGTTAGTAACCAGGTGTGTAACTTACACACTTCATAATCTAGGTAAACTTGTTAATAACCTGAACATGTTAAAAGCCGAAAACTGTGTAGATTTCGATATGATACCTTTATGGGTATGAGCAAGGATTTCGGGTAAGTCCGTTTTGTTGAGATTATGGCACATGATTTCTGATGACATTATCTATGTTATGTACGATATATGTTTAATGATTAAGCATGATAGCATGATTTGTATATGCATGTGCATTATTGCGGGTGATATGAGAGGAGGGGGAAGATTGATATCTGTGACTTTGGGTCACCAGTGGTTTGGCACTTCATAGCGACTCGTCCCAGTGGCTTAGCACCACAGTGGGTTGGCCCCACATTTGATAAAACGGGATTATCGCCAGTGATTTGGTATCACAACATGGGTTGGCCCCACATATGGATTATTCGTGACTTTGGGTCACCAGTGGTTTGGCACCACATTATTATTGATATCAGTGACTTTGGGTCACCAGTGGTTTGGCACCACCAGTGGTTTGGTACCACACGGGGTAGAAAACGGAGTTGTGGATGGCTAGGTTTGGGTGCATGATATGTTTGCTTGATTATGGTTTGTGTAAGCATGTTGCTATAATCGGGAGGGGGATTATGCACTGAGTCTTGGTGACTCACCTTCTCCCTTATCTTTTAGGTGATTCGTAGATCGCAGATGAGGAGCCGGGTGGACTCGAGGTGGCCATGCGATACTTGTTTTCGGTTTTACATGGATTTTCATTTTGGGTACTTTCATTTTAAATTTTGGTTTTATTTGGGTTTGTAATAAGGCCATTAGTATTTTTATTTTTGGGTTTTTTTATATATCTGCTTTAAATTTTCAGATGTTGCAAAGTAAATTGCGTAACATGTTTTAAACAACCTGATAATCAAAGTTTTCTAAACTAAGCTACGCAATGAGTTTTCTAAACTTTACCATCGGGTAATAACAGTACACATAAGATGATAATTAAGCTAGCTGAAATGATTTTCCAATCTAAGTTTTCCAAAGCTCAAATACAAACGGTTTAAAAATTAACTAAGTTAAGTACATTCGGGTTTTAATAGACATAAACGTTTTCTTAAGTAGTGAATCACGAACGAGTTTTACAAAGATTTTCAGGATTTCAAAGACAACTTAATGTTTTCAGCTTTACATGCACAAGATTTCTCCAATCACAAAGCAATCAAAGAGCTTTCACCGAAAATAAACCGGTAACCTATTTTCTTCGAAACGTTTTCACTCTGTGATATGCCAGATTCGGTCGTGGTGTGTTGACCGGGTTTGGGGTGTTACAATTTTTGGTATCAGAGCTAAGTTCAAAAGCTCGACTGTGGGCTCGAGGCCCAAAATGTTTTAAAGTGGGGTTTTAAAAGGTTTTGTTGGAAAATACATGGTCTGAAAAGCATGGCACCGAGTCTCCGGCACCAATCCGCCCAGGTAAGTACCCCTAACTGGTGTTTGCATATGATTATGATTATGATGATATATGCTTTGAACGACTAGTGATAGTGGACTACCCTAGAGACTGAAACCTATAGGACTCTGTGAACTCGCGAAAACAGAACTCTGTAATAGGAACTATTCATAAGATTGTGCTTTAATAACAGTGGAATAAAGATTGACGCATAAAACTTTTAAATCAGATAAGTCGAGATATTAGACATGAGCACTCGAGGTCGTGGTCGTGTACGCGTGGGCCTTGCTCGGGTAGGATGATCGTGTATGAACCGGTGGGAGTCCAGTCGGGGATCGGAGAATGAGATGCCACCACCACCACCGTGCTTTGGTGTTGAGTATCGAGATCGGATGCGAGGATGATGCGATGCTCGCAGCGATGCTGCGCGAGTTCTTGAGAGGGTGGCTGGAGCAGGTGGAGGCACGGGAGCTTGTAAGTCTGTATCTGAGCGACTCCGAGCCAATAGAGCCGAGGTATTCCGAGATGTTTCTGGTGTGGCGCCCAATACGGCTGAGTATTAGTTGGAGGCGACGGAGCGAATCATGGACGACTTAGATCTGACTGCTGAAGAGAAACTGAAAGGGGTAGTGTCGCTTCTCCGGGATCAGTCATACCAGTGTTGGCTCACGGTTCGGGATAGTGCTGCAGCGGGTGATCTCACGTGGGACTACTTTAAGGCAGTTTATCAAAAGAAATATATTGGATCTAGCTACATTGATACGCAGCGGAAGGCATTTCTGAGACTGGTTTAGAGAAGTAAGTCCCTAGCGGAGTACGAGGCAGAATTCTTAAGGTTGAGCCGGTATGCTCGGGGTATCGTGGCTACAGAACATGAGCGATGTGTCAGGTTCGAGGACGGACTGAGGGATGAGCTAAGATTGCTGATTGCTCCACAGCAGGAGCAAGAGCTTGTCGTGTTAGTAGAAAAGGCTAAGATAGCTGAAGGGGTAAAGGAATCTGTGACGCAGAATCAGGACAGAAATAGACATAAGAGAGGTTTTGGATCATCTGGGTCGGCCGAAAATTCTCAGAAAAGGGCTAGGCATGGTGGCCCGAATCAATCTAGGAGGCCAGTTGCTGCTAATCAGGGACCAGCGCAGTGTAATCGATGTGGAAAATCTCATTGGGGAGAATGTTGGACCGGTGGCAAAGGATGCTTTGAGTGTGGCTCGTTGGATCATCGTGTGAGGGATCGTCCACGTAAGCTAGCCAGGATTCAGTCTGAGGGTCAGGGCCGTACTCAGTTCAGAAATGAGGGACCGCAACCGCAGAGGGGTCGTGGTTCTGGTAGAAGAGGTAATGGTTCTGGTCGGGGCCGTGGAACACCGGGCAGAGGTGTAAGCAATACTAAGGCCAGACAGCCTGGATTGGTATATTCAGCGAGGCATCGAGAGGAGGGCGAAGCACCGGACGTCATAACCGGTACGTTCTTAATCTTTGGATTACCATATAATGCCTTAATAGATGTGGGTTCGACGCACTCGTATGTTGCCAGTAGCATAGTAGAGACCATGAACCTAGACTTTGAGATTACTTCTAAGAAGATGACAGTAATTAGCCCTCTAGGTCACTCTATAGAAGTAAATAAGCTGTATAGGGATGTACCCCTAGAACTCCAAGGGGTAGTATTTGTGGCTGATCTGATGGAACTGCCGTTTGGGGAGTTCGATTTGTTTCTTGGGATGGACTGGCTGGTGAAGTACCAAGTGAGTTTCGACTGCGCGGCTAAGCACATGAGTTTGAAAACGGCTGAGGGTGAAGAAGTGGTGATGATAGGTAACAAAAGAGATTATCTATCGAACGTGGTATCTGCTTTGAAAGCTGAGAAGATGGTCAGGAGGGGCTGTGAGGCATTTATGGTTCATGTGTGTGCCTTGGAGGCCGAGGAGTCGGCTGTAGGGAATGTTTGGATAGTGAAGGAATTTGCCGATGTATTTCCAGAAGAACTTCCGGGTCTGCCTCCGGATCGTGAAGTTAAATTTGGTATAGATCTGTTACCCGGAACTGCGCCAGTATCCATTGCCCCGTATAGGATGGTGCTAAAGGAATTGGTGGAGCTAAAGGCTCAGATTCAGGAGTTGTTGGACCGGGGTTTTATCCGGCCAAGTGTTTCGCCTTGGGGAGCGCCAGTGCTTTTTGTTAAGAAGAAGGATGGTACAATGCGGATGTGTATAGACTACCGCCAATTGAATAAGCTGACGATCAAGAACAAGTATCCGTTGCCAAGGATAGACGACTTGTTTGATCAGCTTAAGGGGGCATCGATTTTCTCGAAGATCGACTTAAGGTCGGGGTATCATTAGCTAAAGGTGAAAGAGGCTGATATCCACAAGACTGCGTTTCGCACTCGGTATGGGCACTACGAGTTTTTGGTAATGCCGTTTGGGTTGAGTAACGCGCCGACAGCATTCATGGACATGATGAACCGGGTGTTCCAGCAGTATTTGGACCAGTTTTTCGTGGTGTTTATAGACGACATTTTGGTGTACTCTAGGTCGGAGGAGGATCATGATGCGCATTTGCGGGTAGTTTTGCAGATTCTGAGGGAGAAACAGTTATTTGCCAAGTTCAGTAAGTGCGAGTTCTGGCTTAAGGAGGTGACTTTCTTGGGTCACATGGTGTCAGCTGAAGGAATTAGAGTGGACCCTCGCAAAATTGAGGCAGTGTTGGACTGGAAGCCGCCTAAGTCAGTGGCAGAAGTTCGGAGTTTTCTAGGTCTGGCAGGGTATTATCAAAGATTTGTAGAAGGACTTTCTTTGATCACAGCGCCGTTGACCAAGTTACTGAGGAAAGGAGTTCCATTTGTCTGGTCTGTGAAGCAACAGGGAAGTTTTGACAAGTTGAAAAAGATTCTAACTGAAGCTCCGGTTTTGATTCAGCCTGAGGCAGGAAAGGAATTCGCAGTCTACTGTGATGCATCACATACTGGCTTGGGATGTGTGCTGATGCAGGAGGGGAAGGTAGTGGCATATGCGTCTCGACAGTTGAGACCTCATGAGGGTAACTATCCGACGCATGACTTGGAATTAGCTACAGTGGTTTTCGCCCTGAAAATATGGAGACACTATTTGTACGGAGAGAAGTCGATAGTCTACACGGATCACAAGAGTCTGATGTATCTTTTGACTCAAAAAGATTTGAACTTGAGACAGCGGAGATGGATCGAGCTGTTGAAGGACTACGACTGTTCAATTGAGTATCATCCGGGCAAGGCTAACGTGGTGGCAGACGTATTGAGCCGTAAGGTTGTGTAGGACCTGAGAGCGATGTTTGCCCATCTTAGCTTGTATGACGATGAGAGTCTATTGGCAGAATTGCAGGTTAAGCTAACTTGGGTAGAGCAGATTAAAGAGAAACAGTTAGTGGATGAGGGTTTGAATGCTCGGAGGTTACAAGTTCAGAATGGTGGTTTGGAAGGTTATAGCTTGACCAGTGATGGAGTATTATGTTTTCAAGGGAGAGCTTGTATGCCAAAGGACATTGAGTTGAGACAGCGGATTCTTCAGGACGCACATAGCAGCCCATATGCTATGCATCCTGGAGGTAGTAAGATGTACCGGGATTTACGGGAGCGATTCACGGTGGCCAAGTCCAAACGAGGTAATGGCGAGTTTGTGGGTAAGTGTCCGACGTGTCGCGCTGTCAAGGTCGAACATCGCTTGCCGTCGGGTTTACTTCACCGGCGAAGATTCCACAGTGGAAGTGGGAAAGGATTACCATGGACTTTGTCAGTGGGCTACCCCTTACGCCTAGTAAGAAGGATTCAGTCTGGGTGATTATGGACCGTTTGATGAAATCACCTCATTTCATACCGGTAAGGGTTGATTACTCGCTTCAAAAGTTAGCTAAGCTGTATGTGGCAGAGATAGTGAGGTTGCACGGTGTGCCAGTGTCGATTATCTCGGATAGGGATCCCAGATTTACGTCGAGGTTCTGGAAAGAATTGCATCAGGCGTTGGGTACGCGGTTGGATTTTAGTACGGCATTTCATCCGCAGACAGACGGACAGTCAGAAAGAGTTATACAGATCTTGGAAGATATGCTGAGGGGCTGTGTTTTGGACTTCAGAGGCAGCTGGGAACAATTTCTACCGTTAGCTAAATTCGCATACAACAATAGTTATCAGGCAAGCATTAAGATGGCACCATATGAGGCGTTGTATGGTAGGAAGTGTCGTACACCTACATGTTGGACAGAGTTAGGTGAGCGTCAGGTGTTGGGTCCGGAGTTGGTTACGGAAACTGAGGATAAGGTCAAGTTGATTCAGGCTCGTCTAAAGGAAGCTTCGGACAGGCAGAAGTCATATGCCGATCTTAAGCGGAGAGATATTGAGTTTGCAGTGGGTGACAGGGTTTTCGTGAAGGTCTCGCCATGGAAGAAAGTGCTGATCATGAACCATTTGATATAGGAGAACAATCTCCTATATCAATTATGGGATATTCATACTATGTTTTGGGGAAAAGCCCTCTCAGCAGTAGATGAAGATCAACAAGAATTATCAAAAGCCATTGACAAATGTTATAAAAAAATTTTCTCATTATTAAATCCAAGCCGGAATTGATTTAATGGCCAAGGCCCAGTTTTTAATTAAAGCAAATACTTATAAACTCTGGATCGACGGAAGAAGAATTTTGGCTTACGACACTGGAAAAACCCAGGAAGAAAGAAACGAAGAAGCATTTCAGTTATTACAAAAAATAGCTGATATGGAGATTGATGATTATTCGATAGCAGCGGAGATCAAAGACACGTAGGAAAGCTGGAATACACCAGTTCCTTCACCAGAATCATTACACCTTGATGAAATTGAGGAGATGAATCTGAGAAATATCCAAGAAGGATAAAGACAAATCCAAAAAAGGAGATATTTAATTATTGGATGTGACAATCCATCACCATCCATATCCATAATTAGAAGATGATGCAAGCAATGATGTTAAAAGTCACCAATGATGCAAGCAACAATTATTGCAAGAAGAATGTAGACACAACTACATCAATTTTGTCAGATTCAGAAGGCTACGTGGAAGTAACTATCGAGCCGATAATAAAGTCATCCTTATCAGGATACTGTGCGGACTTCAATTGTAAATAAATTAGATTTTAGAATTTACACTATAAATAGGAGTTGTTGTAGCCTAAACAAGGCATCTTGCTTGGGTTAGAAAAATCACTTTCCATAGAAATTGGCAATATACAAACTCTCTTGTATACTTGCTTTCTTTAGAAAACCCTTGTAAACGATCTATTGTAAATTATCTACTATCTTCTCTTGTTAAATAAAATCTACGATATTAATATATATCATTAATAAAACAAATATATCCATATTTAATATATATCATTAATAAAAATAATACGATATTAATAGAAGGATATAATAATCTTTTATCTAATAATACTGCTATAATAGGAACATCATGACCTCTTCTGAATAAAGCTCTAATTGTTATCATAATGACTCCTAAATGTATATATCTAACTTGAGGATATTTTTTTCTAATACGTTTTATCTTTTCTTTGGTAAATAATGGGATTTCTGTTAATCCTCCTTTAGTATCTTTAGCGATTGTGTTACCGCTAATTGTTTCTATGTGTCTTTGTGACCATATTTTAAAATTAGATATTTTATAAATTTCTTCTTTAGAAATATGATTTTTATTAATCTTTTCTATTATATCATCAGAAAAGTCTGTTTCTTCTCCGATTAAATTTCCTAATTTAATATCATGTTGTTCAGATTTAGGAATTTTTTCTAATTTATTATTAGAACTACTTCCTAACATAAAAATATATTCTTCAGAATCTGAATCAGAATCTGTTTCAGATATTAATTCATATAATATTTCAGAAGGATTTATTTCCTCACTAAAACATATTTCTAAATCTTGTTCTTCAAGATTTTTAATCATTTTCCTAGCATTTTTTCCTTTGTTAGGACAATTTGTTGCTATATGACCTTCTTCATCACAAATAAAACATTTACATATTTGTTTTTTAGTGTTTTTAGAAGTCTTTCTCCTAACAATTTTTTTCTTTTTATTATTATTATTATTACTACTACGAGTATAATTTTTATTACCCGGTTTCCATCTAGCTAATTTATATTTTTTTATGTTTTTTATAGGTTTTAGGGCGTATAGGGTTACATCCAAACTCCCATTCATTTTCTGACATCTTTGTACAATATTTATGACTTAATTTATTTTTGACTTAATTCTATTGCCTATAGAATCTATATTTGCTAAATCTATTCCAGAGTCCTTACTATGTTTTAATATATAAGAAGCATATTTATTAATGCAAATTTCATCCCATGGTGGTGGTAATTTATGAAAATATTGGTTTTTCCAAAATTCTATACTATCATTTTTTAACTTCTGATATTCATGAAGAAATTTTTTAGAAAATTCTTCTAAATATCTTATATCGCATAGTTTTAATTTTGACAAGATATAGCTGGATTGGCTATCCTGAGCTTTTTATTAGTATAACCACAAAATTCTATTTTTAGAATTGAAGTTAATCCTTTTAGTAAATCTTTAGGGGAACTTATTTGATTAATAAGTTGACCTTTTTGTTCTTTTCCTTTCTCAGATTCTTCCCATCTTCTGAGAAATTGTAGAACATCTCCTTGAAATGTTCCTACAAAATAATTTAAAAACTTTTCTTTTGACCATACTGTACTGTTGTTGTTTACAACAATAGTCATAGATTGTGCCCAATCATCTATGGTTTTTTCATAGTCTGATAAAGGAATATTAGTTAAGTCTAAATATATTCCTCCTTGAGCAACGCTTCTTTTATTTAAGTCATCTATCCTATATGGTATAGGTATAGGTTGACTAATTGGTATAGATTGACTAGTTTTGTAACATCCCAAAATTGGGCCTAGCAGAATTGAGCCCGATGGGCCTTAGGCGTAATAGTGTAAAAAAAATTTTAGAGAACGACTTTAGTGCATGTTGGACCTATTGGATAAGTGATTTTGGAAGGTTAAAGGGCTTCTATGAAGTCCCGGGATCAAATATTGGCTTTGGGGAAATTTTGGTTTTAGGTGAAAAAAACCCTGGAAGTTGGCAGGTAGGCCTTAAGAATAAAATAGGGAGGAAAAGGACACAAAAGGAGTGTGTGGTGTAGTGGCAAAGTGACGCCACATAAGAGACAAGGGGGTGACACCACAAGGAATGAAGGAGGTCCAAGGTTCAAGTATTGGCTTTTGCATTTTAGTTTTCTTTTTAAATAGACTTTAGTATTTGGCTATAGATTCAATTTTAGTTGCGCATGGTTTAAGACACAAGAGGAGCTTGTGGCCAAGTGGTTAGCGGCGTGGATTATGTTGCAAGGGAGCCTGGGTTCGAATCTCACGAGAAGCAAGGAGTATTTATTTTGTGGATTGGATGGTAATAGTTTCAGTTGAATTTAAACTCTACTGACGAAGGGATCCCACATCGTAAAGACACAAAGAATGAAGGTGAAGAGCTAGCTATATAAAGAGCATGCCAGGAGGAGAGTTAACATACCTTAAATCGGGGTCTCTGCATCTTGCATGTGTTTGCAGGTGATGACATGTTTGCTATGTTCGTTTAGCATGTTTTGGGGTCTAGGCATGACCTCGGGTTAGGCCTGAGTTAGGGCCAAAAAATTTTGTTTTTGTGCCTAGGAAGAGGGAGCTAAGAGAGTTAGGGGTTAAAAGAAATTATTGGAGGGTTGTGACACAAACAACCTAGTGGCAAAGTGGCAAGGGAGGCGCCACATGCAGGGAAGGGAGTGCTTGGGTTTGAGCTGCAAAAATCCCTTTCTACTTATTCTTTTTCACGCCAGAAGCAGGGAAGAGGTGTGCTCAAGTGGGACTCTCTTGAATGGATGAGGATTGAGTCAACAAGTTTGAAATGGATGGAGAGGAGAAAATTGTGGAGTTTGACTCATTCAAACCGATTTGAATGAGTGGAAGGGAGAGTCTTGAGGTGTTGGCCGAATTATGGACTATGGGAGAGGAGGTGTGATCGGTTTGGGAATTAGAGGTAGACCGAATCTCCATAGCCAAGGGAGAGTGCATTTTCGGCTAGCTTAGGGGCTTTCTTCTCTTTTCGTGTAGTGTCGAAACCGAAACACCAAAGTGCATTTTCTCTTCTTTCTCTTTCGGTAACTTGGGTGCTTGGCCGAACCAAATCTTGTTCCTTTTGAAAGGCCGAAACGCAATAGCCATTCTCTCCCTTTTCATTTTCGGCTCATCCATTGTTAGCCGAAACTTTCTCTTGGCCGAATTCATCTTTACTTCACTTCTCTTCTCCCTATTTTGCTCAAGCCAAAACTTGACCCTCACATCTTTTTCTCCATCTTTCTCTTCTCTCAAATCCATTGTCGAATCTATCCTTTCTTACTTCACTTCTCTTCTCCATCTTTTCCCGAAATCAATCCATCACATAAGCCGAAACTTTGTTGAGTTCTCTTCTTCTTCTCTTCTTTAAAGTGGGTGGCTGAATATCCTTGGCCTTATTTTCTTCTTTTCTCACGTGATCTAGTCTCCATTGAAGTGCCAAATCTAGTTCTTTCTTTTCGGGTTGTAGCCGAACCATCTGGTAAGTGTAGACTCTTTTTTTTCTCCTTCGACTGATTGGTTAATGCCGAATCTCTTTTGCCTTTCTTTTGTTACTTCATCAATCGTTATTAGTCGGGATTTTAAACTTCATTCTTGTTCTATGTTGGTAGCCGAAATCCCTAACATCACCTAGGGGTGCCGAACTTTGGTGATTAGAGGCCGAACCTGTCAGTAAGGTAAGGTGGTGACAAACTCTTTTGGTTTCGGGATTCATGTTATGGCCGAATGGCCTTTAGATTTCTAATGATGTGTTAAAGCCGATTGTAGGAAGGAGTATAGCTGAATACAGTGGATCTTTGGGGTTTGGTGGCCGATCTAGGTAAGGGTTCTATCGTTTCAAGATCTGTTTCTTTTTCGTTCAAAAGCCGAAGGCTAATCGTTTGTTTGTATTAGTGTTTGGCCGATTGCAAAGGAGATTCATCACGTAGTTTTGGGATTTGGTTGGAAACCAAATCGGCATTAAGGTAAAGTACTACCTTTGTTCGACATATCCTTCGGGATTTTTAGTTGAGCCGAATGGGCTTTTGGTCACTAACAAGGTGTTGGCCGATTGTAGGAAAGGGGAGGCAAACGTTTTGGGATCTCACTAGTTTCGCGTAGTTTTGGGATTTCGCTTAGATCTACGAATAGTCAGGTGTGTAACGCTTACACACTTCGTTAGTAGTATATGTATATTGTGTTACTGTTATAGCCATTGAAACCGGTAGCTATGCCTTGTGGACATGAGTGTGGACTCCGGGTAAGTCCCCTGATTATGGATCTCGATATATGCTATCATGTCACTGTTAAATATTATGCCATATGTTATTTTGCATCATCATATGTTATTATGCCACGAATGTTATGGACATGATAGTGGGATCGTTGAGAGGAGGGGGAAGAATTATTTTGGATTGTCACCAGTGGTTTTGACCACACGACGGGTTGGCCCCGTCTTTGATATTATTATTTGTGACTAAGTCCCAGTGGTTTTGACCACCAGTGGTTTTGACCACATTGATGATATTTGTGACTACGGTCACCAGTGGTTTTGACCATATATGGATATTTTGACTCGTCCCAGTGCTTTTGGTACCACAGTGGGTTGGCCCCACATGATTGATACGGGATTGTCATCAGTGGTTTTGACCACACGATGGGTTGGCCCCATCACTTGATTTGTGACTACGGTCACCAGTGGTTTTGACCACACCGATATATTTGTGACTTCGGTTACCAGTGGTTTTGACCACCAGTGGTTTTGACCACACGGGGTAGATAAAGGAGATCGGATGGTTAGGTTAAGGGGTTGCATGATTTGCATGTTCTACTGATGATTTGCGTAAGTGTATGCACTATCGGGTTGGGGATTTATACACTGAGTCTCGGTGACTCACCCCTTCCATTATGTTTTGCAGATGATGCGTAGATCGCGGATATGGAGTCGGGGAGGACTTGAGGTGGCCATGCATCTTATTTTCGGGTTTTGACCTTAAATTACTATTTCGGTTTTAATTATTTACTTAAAATTTGGTTTTGGTTTTGTAATAAGGCCGCTAGTTATTATTTTAGGTTTTTAATTACTTGATTTTATGTTAATTATATTATGCATGTGACTAATAATTTGATATTACTAAGTAACCGGGATTAAATCAATGTTTTCAAAATTATACTTAATGTCGGGTTTTCAATCATTACCATCGGGTAACATCATTCACAACACGATTTCAAGGATAACTCAGACGATTTTCAAATGAATCTTTAATCAACTTCAAATGCAAATGGTTTTAAACTTGATTATGCCCAACTCACTTGGTTTTGATAAGTATCGCATGATTTTCTAATAACTAGTAACAGCAAACGGTTTCAAGCATGGGTTTCCGGGTTTTTAAAACAACAATTAAACGATTTCAACGTCACTTCATACGGGGTTTTCTAAACCTTAAAGTATCTAAAGAGTTTTCCTTAGAAATTATTCGACAAACTTGTTCCTTCAAAACGTTTTCACTCCGTAACATGCCAGATTGGGTCGTGGTGTGTTGACCAGGTTTGGGGTGTTACAATTTTGGTATCAGAGCCAGGTTCAACAGCTCGGCTATGGGCCCTAGGCCCAAAAATGTTTTCAAATAGGTTATGAAAGGTTTTATGGAAAAGTATGGTTGGAAAAGCATGGCACCGAGTCTCCGGCACCGATCCGTCCAGGTAAGTACCCCAACCTGTTGCTTTTGATGATATGATTATGATGATGTTGGCATGACCCAATAGTAGTAGGAACTACTTTAGAGACTTAAACTATAGGATGGACGTACTCGCGAAACAATCCCTTATTAAACTTCTCATAAAACTGACCCTTAATAGACAGTGGAATAGAAGTCTAACGCATAAAATTTTTAATCAGCTCGAACATATCGATAGTCATGAGTACACGTGGACGTGGGCGTAACACTCGTGGATGAAGTAGGGGTAGGAGGACAGTTTCGAAACCGGTAGGGTCCAGACATGGGTCAGAAAATAAGGTACCACCGCCGCCAGCTGTGGGGGCGGAAGATCAGGACTAGACAGGTGATGACGCAGTATCACAGGCGATGTTGCGGGTGTTAGAGAGGGTTGCTAGTGCAGGCGTCGGAGCAGGGGTTTGAAAATCTGTGTCCGAATGACTCTGGGCTAATGGTGCGGAGGTGTTCAGAGGTGTATCCGGTGTGGCTCCTAGTACGGCGGAATATTGGTTAGAAGCGACAGAATGTATTATGGAAGATCTAGACTTCTCGGCTGAGGAGAAGCTTAAGGGGGTAGTATCTTTGCTGCGAGATGAGTCATATCAGTGGTGGCTCACAGTTAGGGACGGAGCAATGGTGGATGACCTTACTTGGGAATTCTTCAGAGCAGCTTATCAGAGAAAATACATAGGGGCTAGCTATATTGATGCGCAGCGTAAGGCGTTCCTGAACTTGGTCCAGGGTAATAAGACTGTATCAGAATATGAGGCGGAATTCCTCCGACTGAGTCGGTATGCACATGGTATTGTGGGCACTGAGCATGAGCGCTGTGTCACATTTGAGGATGGGCTGAGAGACAAGCTGCGGATGTTAATTGCCCCACAGCAGGAAAGAGAGTTTGCAGTCTTAGTGGAAAAGGCCAAAGTTGCTGAGGAGGTGAAACAGTCAGTGAGACAGAATCAGGACAAGGGTTGGAATAAAAGGAATTCTGGATCATCTGGGTCTGCCGAAAATTAGCAAAAACGGGGTAGGTATAGTGGGCCGAATCAAGCTGCTAGGCCTGCTGCTGCTGCTAATACTCAGTGGCCGCCACGATGTGCTCGGTGTGGGAAGTCTCACACGGGGGAATGTTGGACTGGAAATAGGGGATGCTTTGAGTGTGGATCGATGGGGCATCGAGTGAGGGACTATCCACAGAGATCAGCTAGGCTGCAGTCTTGGGATCAGAATCGTACACAGATCAGGAGGGATGTCCAGCAGCCATAGAGGGGCCGTGGTGCCGCCAGGGGAGGTAATGGCTCTGGTAGAGGCCGTGGAGCACCAGGCAGAGGTGCAGGTGGTACAGAGGCGAGATAGCCTGGATTGGTCTACGCAGCGAGGCGTCGAGAGGAGGGTGATGCACCGGACGTCATAACCGGTACGTTCTTAATCTTTGGACTACCTTATACTGCTTTGATAGATGTGGGTTCGACGCACTCGTACGTAGCCAGTAGCATAGTGGAAACTATGAATTTAGACTCTGAGATTACTTCTAGGAAGATGACAGCGTTAAGCCCTCTAGGTCACTCTGTAGAAGTAAGTAAACTATATAGGGATGTATCACTAGAACTTCAAGGGGTCGCGTTTTTGGCTGACTTGATGGAACTGCCGTTTGGGGAGTTCGATCTGATTCTCGGGATGGATTGGTTAGTAAAGTATCAAGCCAGTTTAGATTGCGCAGCTAAGTGCATGGTGTTGAAGACAGTGGAAGGCGAAGAGGTGGTGATGATAGGTAATAGGAGAGATTACCTATCCAATGTGGTCTCTGCACTGAAGGCGGAGAAGATGGTGAGAAAAGGGTGTGAGGCATTTATGGTGCATGTCTGTGCTGTGGAAGCCAAGTATGCAGTGGTAGAGAGTGTCCGAACTGTAGGGGAATTTGCTGATGTATTCCTAGAGGAACTTCCAGGTTTGCCTCCTGATCGCGAGGTTGAGTTCGGTATAGATTTGTTACCCAGAACCGCACCAGTGTCTATTGCCCAGTATAGGATGGCACCGAAAGAATTAGTGGAGTTAAAGGCTCTGATTCAGGAGTTGCTGGATAGAGGTTTCATCTGACCGAGTGTATCACCTTGGGGAGCACCCGTGCTTTTTGTTAAAAAGAAAGACGGTACAATGCGGATGTGTATAGACTACTGCCATCTGAACAAGTTGACGATCAAAAAAAAGTATCCGTTGCCCAGGATAGACGACTTGTTTGATCAACTTAAGGGTGCATCGATTTTCTCTAAGATAGATCTCAAGTTAGGGTATCATCAACTCAAGGTGAAGGAGGCTGATATTCATAAGACAGCATTTCATACTCGTTATGGACACTATGAGTTTTTGGTAATGCCGTTCGGGTTGACTAATACACCGGCAGCATTTATGAAAATGATGAATCGGGTGTTTCAGCCGTATTTGGACCGATTTGTCATGGTGTTTATAGATGACATTTTGGTGTACTCAAGGTCTGAGGAGGAGCATGACGTGCATCTTCGGGTGGTTCTACAGGTTTTGAGGGAGAAGTAGTTATTCGCCAAGTTTAGTAAGTGCGAGTTCTGGCTTAAGGAGGTAACTTTCTTGGGTCATGTAGTATCAGCTGAGGGGATTAGGGTGGATCCTCGTAAGATCGAGGCAGTGTTGGATTGGAAACCACCTAAGTCAGTAGCAGAGATTCGAAGTTTTCTGGGTTTGGCAGGATACTACAGGCGGTTCGTGGAAGGTTTCTCTTTGATTGCAGCACCGCTGACTAAGTTGTTGAGAAAAGGGGTTCCGTTTGTGTGGTCTGAGAAACAGCAAGAAAGTTTTGACAAGTTGAAGAAGATTCTGACTGAAGCTCCGATTTTGATTCAACCTGAGGCAGGAAAGGAATTCACGGTCTATTGTGATGCATCACATACTGGCTTAGGGTGTGTGCTGATGCAAGACGGAAAAGTGGTAGCGTACGCATCTCGATAGCTGAGGCCTCACGAGGGTAATTATCCGACACATGACTTGGAATTGGCTGCAGTGGTTTTCACCTTGAAGATTTGGAGGCATTACTTGTATGGGGAGAAGTCGATCGTCTACACGGATCACAAGAGCCTAAAGTACCACTTGACTCAGAAAGATCTAAATCTGAGGCAGCGGAGGTGGATCGAGTTGTTAAAGGACTACGACTGCTCGATTGAGTACCATCCGGGTAAGGCTAACGTAGTGGCTGATGCGTTGAGCTATAAGGTGGTAGCAGACTTGAGAGCGATGTTTGCTCACCTTAGTCTATATGACGACGGGAGTCTCTTGGCAGAATTGCAAGTAAAGCCGAATTGGATTGATCAGGTTAAGGAGAAACAGCTGATAGACGAGGTCTTGAGTGCTCGGAGGTTGCAAGTGCAAGATGGTGAATCCGAGGGTTACAGCTTGGGTAGTGATGGAGTACTATATTTTCAGGGGAAAGTGTGTATGCCTAAGGATGTTGAGTTGAGACAGCGGATTCTTAAGGAAACTCATAGCAGCCCTTACGCTAGGCATCCTGGAGGTAGTAAAATGTATCGTGATTTGAGGGAACAGTTCTGGTGGCCAGGTCTTAAGCGGGAAGTAACTGAGTTTGTGGGCAAGTGTCTGACATGCCAGTAGGTCAAAGCGGAGCATCAGTTACCATCAGGACTGTTGCAGCCGGTAAAGATCCCGCAGTGGAAGTGGGAAAGGATTACGATGGATTTCGTCAGTGGGCTTCCCCTTACGCCCAGTAAGAATGACTCAGTCTGGGTGATTGTGGACCGTTTGACTAAGTCAATTCATTTTATACCGGTAAGGGTTGATTATTCGCTCCAGAGGTTAGCCAAGTTGTATGTGGCAGAGATAGTGAGGTTGCATGGAGTGCCAGTGTCAATTATCTCGGATAGGGATCCCAGGTTCACGTCGAGGTTCTGGAAAGCTTTACATCAGGCATTGGGTACGAGGTTGGATTTCAGCATGGCTTTTCATCCGCAGTCTGATGGACAGTCTGAGAGGGTAATCCAGATTCTAGAGGACATGTTAAGGGGTTGTGTTCTAGATTTCAGCGGTAGTTGGGAGGAGTATCTACCGTTGGCAGAGTTCACTTATAACAACAGTTATCAAGCGAGTATTCAGATGGCACCATATGAGGCACTGTATGGACGGAAATGTCATACTCCGACGTGTTGGACAGAATTGGGGGAACGGCAGATGTTGGGTCCAGAGTTGGTGGCAGAAACAGAGGATAAGGTTAAGGTGATTCGGGCTCGTCTTAAGGAAGCATCGGACAGGCAGAAGTCTTATGCTGATCTTAAGCGCAGGGATATAGAGTATGCAGTGGGTGATAAGGTCTTTCTGAAGGTATCGCCATGGAAGAAAGTGTTGAGATTTGGTCGGAAGGGCAAGTTAAGCCCTAGGTTCATCGGGCCGTATACGGTACTGAAGCGAGTGGGACCGGTAGCTTACCATCTCAAGTTGCCAGTAGAGTTGAGCCAGATTCATGACGTCTTTCATGTTTCAATGCTTAGGCATTATCGATCAGATTCGTCACATGTTGTACCAGTTGAGGAGATAGAGGTGAGCCCTGACTTGTCTTTCGAGAAGGAACCGATACGGATTTTGGATCGGGATGTCAAGGTCTTGCGTAGGAAGTCAGTACCCTTGGTGAAAGTATTATGACGAAACCATGGTACGAAGGAGGCCACGTGGGAGCCAGAGGATGTGATGCGGCAGCAATACCCTCAACTCTTCTGACCAGGTAATTTCGAGGCCGAAAATATTTTTAAGGGGGGTAGAACTGTAATATCCTTAAATTGAGGTCTCTGCATCTTACATGTGTTTGCAGGTGATGACATGTCTGCAATGTTCGTTTAGCATGTTTTGGGGTCTAGGCATGACCTCGGGTTAGGCCTGAGTTAGGGCCAAAAATTTTTGTTTTAGTGCCTAGGAAGAGGGAGCTAAGAGAGTTAGGGGTTAAAAGAAATTATTGGAGGGTTGTGACACAAACAACCTAGTGGCAAAGTGGCAAGGGAGGCGCCACTAAGATGCCAGGAGGGTGACGCCACATGCAGGGAAGGGAGTGCTTAGGTTCGAGCTGCAAAAATCCCTTTCTGCTTATTCTTTTTCACGCCAGAAGCAGGGAAGAGGTGTGCTCAGGTGGGACTCTCTTGAATGGATGAGGATTGAGTCAACAGGTTTGAAATGGATGGAGAAGAGAAAATTGTGGAGTTTGTCTCATTCAAACCGATTTGAATGAGTGGATGGGAGAGTCTTGAGGTGTTGGCCGAATTATGGACTGTGGGAGAGGAGGTGTGATCGGTTTAGGAACTAGGGGTAGACTGAATCTCCATAGCCAAGGGAGAGTGCATTTTTGGCTAGTTTAGGGGCTTTCTTCTCTTTTCGTGTAGTGTCGAAACTGAAACACCAAAGTGCATTTTCTCTTCTTTCTCTTTCGGCAACTTGGGTGCTTGGCTGAACCAAATCTTGTTCCTTTTGAAAGGCCGAAACGCAATAGCCATTCTCTCCCTTTTCATTTTCGGCTCATCCATTGTTAGCCGAAACTTCCTCTTGGCCGAATTCATCTTTACTTCACTTCTCTTCTCCCTATTTTGCTCAAACCGAAACTTAACCCTCACATCTTTTTCTCCATCTTTCTCTTCTCTCAAATCCATTGTTGAATCTATCCCTTCTTACTTCACTTCTCTTCTCTATCTTTTCCCGAAATCAATCCATCACATAAGCCGAAACTTTGTTGAGTTCTCTTCTTCTTCTCTTCTTTCAAGTGGGTGGCCGAATATCCTTGGCCTTATTTTCTTCTTTTCTCACGTGATCTAGTCTCCATTGAAGTGCCAAATCTAGTTCTTTCTTTTGGGGTTGTAGCCGAATCATCTGGTAAGTGTAGACTCCTTTTTTTCTTCTTCGACTTATTGGTTAATGCCGAATCTCTTTTGCCTTTCTTTTGTTACTTCATCAATCGTTATTAGTCGGGATTTTAAACTTCATTCTTGTTCTATGTTGGTAGCCGAAATCCCTAACATCACCTACTTTGGTGATTGGAGGCCGAACCTGTCAGTAAGGTAAGGTGGTGACAAACTCTTTTGGTTTCGAGATTCATGTTATTGCCGAATGGCCTTTAGATTTCTAATGATGTGTTAAAGCCGATTGTAGGAAGGAGTATAGCCGAATACAGTGGATCTTCGGGGATTGGTGGCCGATCTAGGTAAGGGTTCTAACGTTTCAAGATCTGTTTCTTTTTCGTTCAAAAGCCGAAGGCTAATCGTTTGTGTGTATTAGTGTTTGGCCGATTGCAAAG
This sequence comes from Gossypium sturtianum, assembly GCA_025698515.1. Classification (NCBI taxonomy): domain Eukaryota; kingdom Viridiplantae; phylum Streptophyta; class Magnoliopsida; order Malvales; family Malvaceae; genus Gossypium; species Gossypium sturtianum. Next base: position 31,608,320 of record CM046949.1, read on the forward strand.
GAGATTCATCATGTAGTTTCGGGATTTGGTTGGAAACCAAATCGGCATTAAGGTAAAGTACTACCTTTGTGCGACATATCCTTCAGGATTTCTAGTTGAGCCGAATGGGCTTTTGGTCACTAACAAGGTGTTGGCCGATTGTAGGAAAGGGGAGGCAAAAGTTTCGGGATCTCGCTAGTTTCGCGTAGTTTCGGGATTTCGCTTAGATCTACGAATAGTCAGGTGTGTAACGCTTACACACTTCGTTAGTAGTATATGTATATTGTGTTACTGTTATAGCCATTGAAACCGGTAGCTATGCCTTGTGGACATGAGTGTGGACTCCGGGTAAGTCCCCTAATTATGGATCTCGATATATGCTATCATGTCACTGTTAAATATTATGCCATATGTTATTTTGCATCATCATATGTTATTATGCCACGAATGACATGGACATGATGGTGGGATCGTTGAGAGGAGGGGGAAGAATTATTTTGGACTGTCACCAGTGGTTTTGACCACACGACGGGTTGGCCCCGTCTTCGATATTATTATTTGTGACTAAGTCCCAGTGGTTTTGACCACCAGTGGTTTTGACCACATTGATGATATTTGTGACTACGGTCACCAGTGGTTTTGACCGCATATGGATATTGTGACTCGTCCCAGTGGTTTGGTACCACAGTGGGTTGGCCCCACATGATTGATACGGGATTGTCATCAGTGGTTTTGACCACATGATGGGTTGGCCCCATCACTTGATTTGTGACTACGGTCACCAGTGGTTTTGACCATACCGATATATTTGTGACTTCGGTCACCAGTGGTTTTGACCACCAGTGGTTTTGACCACACGGGGTAGATAAAGGAGATCGGATGGTTAGGTTAAGGGGTTGCATGATTTGCATGTTCTACTGATGATTTGCGTAAGTGTATGCACTATCGGGTTGGGGATTTATACACTGAGTCTCGATGACTCACCCCTTCCCCTATGTTTTGCAGATGAGGCGTAGATCGCGGATATGGAGCCAGGGAGGACTCGAGGTGGCCATGCATATTATTTTTGGGTTTTGACCTTAAATTACTATTTCGGTTTTAATTATTTACTTAAAATTTGGTTTTGGTTTTGTAATAAGGCCGTTAGTTATTATTTTGGGTTTTTAATTACTTGATTTTATGTTAATTATATTATGCATGTGACCAATAATTTGATATTACTAAGTAATCGGGATTAAATCAATGTTTTCAAAATTATACTTAATGTCGGGTTTTCAATCGTTACCATCGGGTAACATCATTCACAACACGATTTCAAGGATAACTCAGACGATTTTCAAATGAATCTTTAATCAACTTCAAATGCAAATGGTTTTAAACTTGATTATGCCCAACTCACTCGGTTTTGATAAGTATCGCATGATTTTCTAATAACTAGTAACAGCAAACGGTTTCAAGCATGGGTTTCCGGGTTTTTAAAACAACAATTAAACGATTTCAACGTCACTTCATACGGGGTTTTCTAAACCTTAAAGTATCTAAAGAGTTTTCCATAGAAATTATTCGACAAACTTGTTCCTTCAAAACGTTTTCACTCCGTAACATGCCAGATTGGGTCGTGGTGTGTTGACCGGGTTTGGGGTGTTACAAGCGGCAAGTGTCGAAATGCCGGTCACATGGCAATAGTAGCCACACGAGCGTGCGAGCGCAGGTGTGGGGCTTCGATGCGATAGTTGAGGCCACCATTAGTAATCTTGTGGGTTGAGGCTGCTTGGACCACGATGGGCCGAAGTGGGCCCAATGAGCCCGTGGGCCCATATGAGTAAATTGTATGATTGCTTAGTATATATTGAACTAGACTAGGTGAATCTCATATACATGGCTAGATTAAGTGCTAGATGGGCCACACGAGCGTGTGGGCCCGAATGGGCCAAAATCGGGTTTTAGGCCCAATAGTTCGGTACGACCGGAAATGGTAGTTGAGTCGCTCGGGGCGACATTAGGCCTTCGGAAAGGCCATTGTAGGTGCGAAATTACTGAAATACCCTTAATAGGGTAAATTACCAAAGTACCCCTGAAAGGTAAATTACGAAAATACCCTTGGTAGGAAAAATTACGGTTATACCCTTAGAGGTTGATTAGCTGGTTATGTTGCAACTTGTTATTTGATTATGATGGTAATTCATTTAATATGTTATATTTGATATATGTTTTGCATACATAACATACTGCATACACGAATTATTATGTCATGTTGCATGGGCTTTGGGATATGATAATGATAAAAGGGGCAGTGTTTCCAGTGGCTTTGCCACATACTCCGGTGACTACGTCACATTATTATTTTGGTGGCTATGCCACATATTAAGGGTGATGAGCAGTTGACTGCAGCGATTGCCTTCGAAGGTGTGTAGCGGATGGAGGGTTGATTGTAGAAATCCCCACTGGTGTGATTGGCAGGAACGGGTGGTGTGTAAAGGATGGAAAACTAGGTTGGGCTGGGCTGCATTGCATACATGTTTAAATATGCTGCATTTTGTGGGCTTAAGGCCCAGATTGCGTTTATGGGGATTTGCACATTGAGTCTCGATGACTCACCCCCTTTGCTTAATTTTACAGGTAATCGTTAGATTGCGGATTTGGGAGCTGAGGCGGACTTGAGGTGGCCATGCGTTACTATTTCTTCTGTAAACTACATTGCCTTATTTTGAACTTATTATATCAGGATTCTGTTATGTAATAAGGCCTATGGTATTTTATTTGATTTTAGCTTTAATTTGGTTCCTACTTATTATTGATGAAATTTTAATTCTGGATTTTCCTAAAATGTTAATAAATCGTTTCTTATTCAAAATTACTTAAACTCGATTTTTTCACAATAAATATAAAGAATACGAACTTTTTAACGAACGCACAGTTTTTAGACATTCCTTTCATGTGACATGCCAGATTCGGTCGTAACGTCTAGGCCAGGTTTGGGGTGTTACAAGTTTCACCTGTGTTTTCAGATTTTATTTCATTCGTAGCTATATTTTCTATATTATTATCAAATATTCTTGTTGTGTTTTCAACATTTTCATAGTTTTTATTAATAGATCTCAGATAATCATCTGTTTGAAGATCTGAATCTATTTTTCTTTTACCATAGGGATCTTTTTTATCAATTTCCCTAGGTTTCGGTATTTCATAATCATACGGATCTGTTTGTTCAGTTTCCATAGGTTCAAGAATTTCTATATTTTCATCCTCTTCTGTTGAAGTGTTTTCTTCCTCAGAATTATGACTAGTAACATTAATATCTACATCAGAATTATTAGAACTACTACTACTATCGGTAGTCTCATAATTTAACATATAGTGATAATTATACTTAGTAAATAAGTCTTTATGTTTTTCATAAAGTTCCTCTATTAATTTTAAATATTCTACTTGCTCATATTTATCATTTGTTTTAGAAAATTGGTTTTTCCAATGTTCTATTAAAGTCTTATAAGATTCAAAATAATATTTTTCTTGTTTTTTAACTTTTTCTCTTTTTTGTTTTGTTTTTTCTTTTTTATTATAGGTTGAAGATTCATCCGAAGACTCATCTTCATCTGATAAAGCTAAAATAACCTTACTATTACCATAATATAAAAGTCCTAAATCTAAGTCTGATTCTATATTATTATTATTAATAACTTGATCTAATTTTTTATTAACATCAGATAGTAATTCTTTAGACTTGTTATTCAAATCTAAATCTGTTACTTCTCCCATATTTTCTACTTTTTCTTCTATTTTACTGACTTTAGTATATAATTTATTAAAATATATAGATGTCATATCTATTAAACTATTGATACCTTTACTGTAATATCCGGGATTTGGGGGTCATGCATTTTAATTTGTATCTGTGTGTTGGTGTGCTCTGTTTGCTGTTTGGATGTGTTTGGGGGCTTCAGGAAACCTTGGGCTTGGGTAGAAGCCATGGTAGAATTTTTGGTTTAAGCTAGTGAGGGAGGAGCTAGGGGAGCTAGGCCTTAAGGGAATTTATGTGTGGGTTATGACACAAGAACTCAGTTGGTAAAGTGGCAAGGAGGCGCCACTTAGAGTGCTTGTGGATGACGCCTCAGGGGGGAGAAGGGCCTTGGTTCGAGCAGCACTGGCAGCATTTTGGCATTTATTTTGCGTCAAGGGGAGTGAAGAGTTGGACGACAATCGGACTCTGAAGGGATGAGGGTGGACTTGGTCAAGATATTCGGATAAAAGGTGGACTCATTCAAATGAGTTTGAATGAGAGCAGGGGAGGAAAAGGTGGAGAAGAATAAGGGATTTGAGAGGAGGAAGAGAGTTGGCCAGCAGAGGGGCTCTTATGATGGCATTTTCAGTCATGTTAGGTGGAGAAAGAAGCCGAATATGCTTAGCTTGGTATTAGGCACTCTTTGTTGCGATTTCACTTCCCAAAAGCCATTTGTGTTTTTTTTTTCTTTCATTTGTGACCGAAAACCAAAAGAGAAGACCATTCGTGCACCTTTCTCCTTTGGCTACCTTGTCCTCTCTTTTCCATTTACCTACTAAAAGCCGAATGCACCTAGCACTATAGCCGAAATCCCTTAAGTTTTCATCTTTTCATTATTAGTCTCGTTTCATCACCTCTCCACATCTCTTTAATCGAGTTTTTTCTCCATACTTCCTTATAGCCGAATCTCTATTTGAGCCTCACCATCATTCTTTTCTCCTTTTGCGATTCTTCAAAACCGAATAGTGCCTTGGCCGAACCTTTTGCCTACCTTTCTCTTCCTACCTCTCTTCTATTTCCTTGGTAGTCTTAAAACCGACACCTATTCTTTCGAAAAGCCGAACTTTCTATCTCTTGGGATCCATAGCTGAAAGTGGTATCTATTTAGTTTTCTTCTTCTTCTTTCTTCGATAGGTAGTATTATCACTTCGTCTCGAATCTTTGTAACACCCTAAACCCGGTCAACACACCACGACCGAATCTGGCATGTCCCAGAGTGAAAACGTTTCGAAGAAAACAGGTACCGGTTTATTTCCACTGAAAACCCTTTTATTGCTTTGTGTTTGGAGAAATCTTGTGCATGAAAAGTTGAAAACGTTCAGTTGTCTTGAAATCCCAAAAATCTTTTTAAAACTCATTTGTCATTCATTACTTAAGAAAATGTTTTAGTCTATTGAAACCCGAATGAATTTAACTTAGCTACTTGTAAAACCGTTTTGTATTTGAGCTTTGGAAATCTTAGGTTTGAAAATAATTTTAAATTAACTTTGTATCATCTTGTGAATTATACCCGATGGTAATGTTTAGCAAAACTCGTTGCGTAGCTTAGTTTAGGAACCTCGATTTTCAGGTTATTAACATGTCAAGTAGTCTACTTAGCCATATTTGAAAACTTAAAGCAAATAAAATAAAAATAAAAACAAGTAATGGCCTTATTACAAACCCAAATAGAACCAAAATTTAGAATAAAGAGTACCCAAGTCGATAGTCCATGTAAGACTGAAAGCAAATATCGCATGGCCACCTCGAGTCCACCTAGCTCCTTATCCGCGATCAACGAATCACCTGTAAAGATAAGGGAGAAGGTGAGTCACCAAGACTCAGTGCATAATCCCCCTCCCGATTATAGCAACATACTTACACAGATTCATAACCAAGTAAATATATCATGCACCCAAACCTAGCCATCCACAACTCCTTTTTCTACCCCGTGTGGTACCAAACCACTGGTGGTGCCAAACCATTGGTGACCCAAAGTCACTGATATCAATAATAATGTGGTGCCACACCACTCGTGACCTAAAGTCACGAATAATCCATATGTGGGGCCAACCCACGTTGTGATACCAAATCACTGGCGACAATCCCGTTTTATCAAATGTGGGGCCAACCCACTGTGGTGCTAAGCCACTGGGACGAGTCGCTATGAGGTGCCAAACCTCTGGTGACCCAAAGTCACGAAATCAACTGTGGTACCAAACCGCTGGTGGTGCCAAACCACTGGTGACCCAAAGTCACAGATATCAATCTTCCCCCTCCTCTCATATCGCCCCCAATAATGCAATGCATATACATATCATGCCATCATGCTCAATCATTAAACATATAGTGAAACATAGCATATGCGATTTCATCAGAATCAGATATCTTAAACTCAACAAATGGACTTACCCGAAATCCTTGCTCATACCCATAAAGGTATCATATTGAAATCTACACAGTTCTCGGCTTTTAACATGTTCAGGTTATTAACAAGTTTACATAGATTATGAAGTGTGTAAGTTACACATCTGGTTACTAACGCGATTACTGAATCCCGAAGATCACGATCTAACGCACTAGATCCTCCCTTTCCTACATTTGGCCAACACTAAGATCATTAGCAAAAGCCATTCGGCTAACCCTATAAATCCCGAAGGATGAGATAACGCACAATAAGGCCCTTACCAGGATCGATTACCCCCGAGCCCTTAGGCTTAAGTCGCACGCCCACAAATCCCAGAGATCTACTTTCTTCTTACAATCGGCCAAGATCTTAAACACATGATGTAATAGCCTTCGACTTTTCAAATGGATAACAAAAGACTAAGTCGACAGATGCCCTTACCACAATCTTCAACAAAACCGATACGTAGAGTAGATGGCCACGATCCACTTACTTCAAAATCCCAAAGAACCTAGGAGAAATCGATTTCCATAGATGATTAGGAATCATGTCTACAAATGCCAAAATTTGGCTTTTTCCCCATGTGAGTCGACAGAGAGAAGAGAGAAGAAGCAATAGAGATTCAGCCATGATAACTTACCTACTTCAAACTGATTAGAGAAGGAAACAAGAGAGATCTCTGCTTGATTGATATTCGGCCAATAGTTAGAACGAGAAGGGGAGAGTTGAGAGATTTCGGCAATGGTGATGGATCTCAAGGTAATTCGGCTATGGCTTGAGAAAAGAAATCAAAAGATTCGGCCAAGGTACTTTGATGCAAACGAAAGAACAACAAGGCTTTCAGCTTTTCAACATAATGGAAAAATGGAAGAGATTGAAGAAGAAAAAGGGAATGGGAATGAATGGATTCGGCAAAGGGAGGAAGAAAAGGTTTCAGCACAAGGTGATTGAGAGAAAGAAAAAGATGAAGGGGAGAGAGTGTTGCTTTCGGCTTTGAGTACAATGGAGAGGAAGAAGTGAAACCAAGTTTCGACTCACCAAAGAAGTAACCAACAAGATTCGGCCAAGCCCCTTATTGCCGAAAAGAGAAGAGCAAGAAGGTGCCAATGGGGTTTCGGTTTCAAAGGAGAAAAAGAGAGAAAACTCAAATGGTTCTTTTTGGGATTCGGCTAGGTGCTTCAAAGGGAATTCGACAAGTGCAAAAGGGATTTCGGCTTTTGTTTCAAATGGTGCATTAAGGAAGAAATCGACAAGGTGCTAAGGGGGGGTTTCGGCTTTTGGTTCCCAACCAATTGCACTAATGCTAGACTTAGCTGAAAATGTCACCTAGCCTGACTATGGAGAAACGACACCCCTTACTCAGCTTCCCAACCGAATACTCCTCCTCAACAAGTTCAAATTTCGGCAAAACTCTCAAATCTCTCCTGGCCACTCGTTCAAACGAGTTTGAATTATTCAAACTCCTAAATTCTCTCTTCTCCACCCGTTCAAATCAATTTGACTTGTTCAATAGTTATCCGACAGAGTTTGAGCTGAGCACAACTCTTCCCTCTCTGGCGTCAAAAAGAATTAACAGCAAGGGATCTCTGCAGCTCAAACCCAAGCTCTCCTTCCCCTGCTTGTGGCGTCACTGCTTAAGGCCCTAAGTGGCGCCTCCTTGCCACTTTACCAAGGCAATTATTGTGCTAAAGTTCACCACAAAATATTCTTGACCCCTAGCTCCTTCAGCTCCCCTTAACCAAAGCTTAAAAATAAAAATTTTCCTATAATTTGGGCCTACCCTTGGCTTATCCCTAGATCCTAAAACACCTCAATTAATATCACCACCCAACCATACACATGCAAACAGTTCAAACATAATAGCCCCTATTTAAGGATATTACAGTTCTACCCCCCTTAAAAATAATTTCGGCCTCGAAATTACCTGGTCAAAAGAGTTGAGGGTATTGCTGCCTCATCACATCCTCTGGTTCCTACGTAGCTTCTTCCACACCATGGTTTCGCCATAGCACCTTTACTAGTGGAACTGACTTCCTGCGCAAAACCTTCACATCCCGGTCTAGAATCTGCACAGGTTCTTCTTCCATGGTCAAATCTGGGCTCACCTCAATTTCCTCCACCGATACAACATGCGATGGATCTGAACGGTAGTGCCTAAGCATGGAGACGTGGAACACATCATGTATCTGACTCAGCTCTGCTGGCAACTCGAGCTGATAAGCTACCGGTCCCACCCGTCTCAACACCTAATATGGGCCAATAAACCTTGGGCTTAGCTTGCCTTTCCTTCCAAATCTCAACACTTTCTTCCATGGCGAAACCTTCAAGAAAACCCTGTCACCCACTGCAAACTTAATATCTCTTCGCTTAAGATCAGTATATGACTTCTGTCTGTCCGAAGCTTCCTCCAGACGAGCCTGAATCAATTTGACCTTATCCTCAGTTTTGGTAACCAACTCTGGACCCAACATCTGACGCTCACCCAACTCTGTCCACCATGTAGGTGTACGACACTTCCTACCATACAATGCCTCATATGGTGCCATCTTAATGCTCGCCTGGTAACTATTGTTGTATGCGAATTCAGCTAACAGTAGAAATTCTTCCCAGCTGCCTCTGAAGTCCAGAACACAACCCCTCAACATATCTTCCAAGATCTGTATAACCCTTTCCGACTGTCCGTTTGTCTGTGGATGGAATGCTGTACTAAAATCCAACCGCGTACCCAACGCCTGATGCAACGCTTTCCAGAACCTCGACGTGAACCTGGGATCCCTGTTCGAGATAATCGACACTGGCACACCATGCAACCTTACTATCTCTGCCACATACAGCTTAGCTAATTTCTGAAGCGAGTAATCAACCCTTACCGGTATGAAATGAGCTGACTTAGTCAAACGATCCACAATCACCCAGACTGAGTCCTTCTTACTAGGCGTAAGGGGTAGCCCACTGACAAAGTCCATGGTAATCCTTTCCCACTTCCACTGTGGAATCTTCACCGGCTGAAGTAAACCCGACGGCAACTGATGTTCAACCTTGACCTGCTGACACGTCAGACACTTACCCACAAACTCAGTTACCTCTCGTTTCAGACCTGGCCACTAAAACTACTCTCGCAAATCCCGGTACATCTTGCTACCTCCAGGATGCATAGCATATGGGCTGCTATGTGCGTCCTGAAGAATCCTCTGCCTTAACTCGACATCCTTCGGCATACAAGCTCTCCCTTGAAAACACAGTACTCCGTCACTGGACAAACTGTAACCTTCCAACCCACCATTCTGAACCTGCAACCTCCGAGCATTCAAACCCTCATCCACTAATTGTTTCTCCTTAATCTGCTCTACCCAAGTCGGCTTTACCTGCAATTCTGCCAATAAACTCCCGTCGTCATACAAGCTAAGATGGGTAAACATCGCTCTCAGGTCTGACACTACCTTACGGCTCAACGCGTCTGCCACCACGTTAGCCTTGCCCGGATGATACTCAATTGAACAGTCGTAGTCCTTCAACAGCTCGATCCATCTCCGCTGTCTCAAGTTCAAATCCTTCTGAGTCAAAAGATACTTCAGACTCTTGTGATCCGTGTAGGCTATCGACTTCTCTCCGTACAAATAGTGCCTCCATATCTTCAGGGCGAAAACCACTGCAGCCAACTCCAGATCATGTGTCGGGTAGTTACCCTCATGAGGTCTCAACTGTCGAGATGCATATGCCACTACCTTCCCCTCCTGTATCAACACACATCCCAAGCCAGTATGTGATGCATCACAGTAGACCGTGAATTCCTTTCCTGCCTCAGGCTGAATCAAAATCGGAGCTTCAGTCAGAATCTTTTTCAACTTGTCAAAAATTTCTTGCTGTTTTTCCGACCATACAAACGAAACTCCTTTCCTCAGTAACTTGGTCAACGGCGCTGCCATCAAAGAAAAACCTTCAACAAATCTTCGGTAATACCCTGGCAGACCTAGAAAACTCCGAATCTCTTCAACCGACTTAGGTGGTTTCCAGTCCAACACTGCCTCAATCTTGCGAGGATCCACTCTAATCCCTTCTGCTGACACCACGTGACCCAAGAAAGTCACCTCCTTAAGCCATAACTCTCACTTACTGAACTTGGAAAATAACTGCTTCTCCCTCAGAATCTGCAAAACTACCCGCAAATGCGCATCATGATCCTCCTCAGACCTTGAATACACCAATATGTCGTCTATAAACACCACGACAAACTGGTCCAAATACTGCTGGAACACCCGATTCATCATGTCCATGAATGCTGCCGGTGCGTTAGTCAACCCGAATGGCATCACCAGAAACTCGTAGTGCCCATACCGAGTGCGAAACGTTGTCTTGTGGATATCAGCCTCTTTCACCTTTAGCTGATGATACCCCAACCTTAGATCAATCTTTGAGAAAACCGATGCACCCTTAAGCTGATCAAACAAGTCGTCTATCCTTGGCAACGGATACTTGTTCTTGATCGTCAGCTTATTCAATTGGCGGTAGTCTATACACATCCGCATTGTACCATCTTTCTTCTTAACAAAGAGTACTGGAGCTCCCCAAGGCCAAACATTTGGCCGGATAAAACCCCGATCCAACAACTCCTGAATCTGAGCCTTCAGTGCCACTAATTCCTTTGGCGCCATCCTATACGGAGCGATAGATACTGGCGCAGTTCCAGGTAACAGATCTATACCGAACTCGACCTCGCGATCAGGAGGAAAACTCGGAAGTTCCTCTAGAAATACGTCAGTAAATTCCTTCACAGTTCAGACATTCTCTACAGCTGACTCCTTCGCCTCCAGAGCACACACATGTAGCATGAACGCCTCACAACCCTTCCTCACCACTTTCTCCGCCTTCAGCGTAGAGACCACATTGGATAGGTAATCTCTCCTATTACCTATCATCACCACTTCTTCACCCTCAGCCGTTTTCAAAACCATGCGCTTAGCCACGCAATCCAAACTCACTTGGTACTTCACCAGCCAGTCCATCCCGAGAATCAGATCGAACTCCCCAAACGGCAGTTCCATCAGATCAGCCACAAATACTACCCCTTGGAGTTCTAGGGGTATATCCCTATATAGCTTACTTACTTCTATAGAGTGACTTAGAGGGCTTATTACTGTCATCTTCCTAGAAGTAATCTCAGAGCCTAAGTCCATGGTTTCCATTATGCTACTAGCAACATACGAATGCGTCGATCTAATATCTATCAAAGCAGTATATGGAAATCCAAAGATTAAGAACGTACCAGTTATGACGTTCGGTGCGTCGCCCTCCTCTCGACGCCTCGCTGCATATACCAATCCAGGCTGTCTTGCCTCAGTGTTACCTGCACCTCTGTCCGGTGCTCCGTGGCCCCGACCAGAACCATTACCTCCTTTACCAGAACCACGACCCCTCTGCGGTTGCGATCCCTCATTTCTGAACTGAGCACGGCCCTGACCCTCAGACTGAATCTTGGCTAGCTTACGTGGACAATCCCTCACACGATGATCCAACGAGCCACACTCAAAGCATCCTTTGCCACCGGTCTAACATTCTCCCCAATGAGATTTTCCACATCGATTACACTGTGCTGGTCCCTGATTAGCAGTAACAGGCCTCCCAGATTGATTCGGCCCACCATGCCTAGCCCTTTTCTGAGAATTTCCGGTCGACCCTGATGATCCAAAACCTTGGTTATGTCTGTTCCTATCCGAATTCTGTCGCAACAGATTCCTTTACTCCCTCGGCTATCTTAGCCTTTTCTACCAACACAGCAAACTCCCACTCCTGCTGTGGAGCAATTAGCAGCCTCAGCTCATCCCTTAATCCGTCCTCGAACCTGACACATCGCTCGTGCTCCGTAGCCACGATACCTCGAGCATACCGGCTCAACCTTAAGAATTCCGCCTCGTACTCCGATACGGACTTACTCCCCTGAACCAGTCTCAGAAATGCCTTCTGCTGCGCATCAATATAACTGGACCCAATATACTTCTTCTGATATGCTACCTTAAAATAGTCCCAAGTGAGATCATCCGCTGCAGCACTATCCCGAACCGTGAGCCACCACTGGTATGACTCAACCCAGAAAAGCGACACTATCCCTTTCAGTTTCTCCTCATCGGTCAGATCAAAGTCGTCCATGATTCGCTCCGTCGCCTCTAACCAATACTCAGCCGTATTGGGTGCCACACCAGAAACACCCCGGAATACCTCGGCTCCATTGGCTCGGAGTCACTCAGATACAGACTTACGAGCTTTCGAGCCTCCACCTGCTCCAGCCACTCTCTTAAGAACTCGAAGCATCGCCTGTGATACTGCATCATCCCCCGTCTGATCCTGATACTCAACACCAGCAGCTGGTGGTGGTGGCATCTCATTCTCCGATCCCTGTCCAGACCCCACTGGTTCAGACACAGTCATCCTACCCCGATCGCATCCACGTGTATTACGACCACGACCTTGAGTGCTCATGTCTAATGTCTCGACTTATCTGATTTAAGAGTTTTATGCATTAGTCTTTATTCCACTGTTATTAAAGCACAGTCTTATGGATAGTTCATGTTAAAGAGTTTTGTTTCCCGCGAGTTCACAGAGTCCTATAGGTTTCAGTCTCTAAGGTAGTCCACTATCACTAGTCGTCCATAGCATATATCATCATAATCATATGCAAACAATAGTTAGGGGTACTTACCTAGGCGGATTGGTGCCGGAGACTCGGTGCCATGCTTTTCAGACCATGTATTTTCCAACAAAACTTTTTAAAACCCCACTTTAAAACATTTTGGGCCTCGGGCCCACAGCCGAGCTTTTGAACTTGGCTCTAATACCAAAAATTGTAACACCCCAAACCCGGTCAACACACCACGACCGAATCTGGCATGTCACAGAGTGAAAATGTTTCGAAGAAAATAGGTTACCGGTTTATTTCCAGTGAAAACCCTTTTATTGCTTTGTGTTTGGAGAAATCTTGTGCATGAAAAGTTGAAAACGTTCAGTCGTCTTGAAATCCCAAAAATCTTTTTAAAACTTGTTTGTCATTCATTACTTAAGAAAATGTTTAAGTCTATTGAAACCCGAATGAATTTAACTTAGCTACTTGTAAAACCGTTTTGTATTTGAGCTTTGGAAATCTTAGGTTTGAAAATCATTTTAAATTAACTTTGTATCATCTTGTGAATTATACCCGATGGTAATGTTTAGCAAAACTTGTTGCGTAGCTTAGTTTAGAAACCTCGATTTTCAAGTTATTAACATGTCAAGTAGTCTACTTCGCCATATTTGAAAACTTAAAGCAAATAAAATAAAAACCCAAAATAAAAACAAGTAATGGCCTTGTTACAAACCCAAATAGAACCGAAATTTAGAATAAAGAGTACCCAAGTCAATAGTCCATGTAAGACCGAAAGTAAATATCGCATGGCCACCTCGAGTCCACCCGGCTCCTCATCCGCGATCTACGAATCACCTGTAAAGATAAGGGAGAAGGTGAGTCACCAAGACTCAGTGCATAATCCCCCTTCCGATTATAGCAACATACTTACACAGATTCATAACCAAGTAAATATATCATGCACCCAAACCTAACCATCCACAACTCCTTTTTCTACCCCGTGTGGTACCAAACCACTGGTGACCCAAAGTCACTAATATCAAAAATAATATGGTGCCAAACCACTGGTGACCCAAAGTCACGAATAATCTATATGTGGGGCCAACCCACGTTGTGATACCAAATCACTAGCAACAATCTCGTTTTATCAAATGTGGGGCCAACCCACTGTGGTGCTAAGCCACTGGGACGAGTCGCTATGAGGTGCCAAACCTCTGGTGACCCAAAGTCACGAAATCAACTGTGGTACCAAACCACTGGTGGTGCCAAACCACTGGTGACCCAAAGTCACAGATATCAATCTTCCCCCTCCTCTCATATCGCCCATAATAATGCAATGCATATACATATCATGCCATCATGCTCAATCATTAAACATATAGTGAAACATAGCATATGCGATTTCATCAGAATCAGATATCTTAAACTCAACAAACGGACTTACCCGAAATCCTTGCTCATACCCATAAAGGTATCATATCGAAATTTACACAGTTCTCGGATTTTAACATGTTCAGGTTATTAACAAGTTTACATAGATTATGAAGTGTGTAAGTTACACACCTGGTTACTAACGTGATTACTGAATCTCGAAGATCACGATCTAACGCACTACATCCTCCCTTTCCTACATTCGGCCAACACTAAGATCATTAGCAAAAGCCATTCGGCTAACCCTATAAATCCCGAAGGATGAGATAACGCACAATAAGGCCCTTACCAGGATCGATTACCCCCGAGCCCTTAGGATTAAGTCGCACGCTTACAAATCCCGGAGATCTACTTCCTTCCTACGATCGGCCAAGATCTTAAACACATGATGTAATAGCCTTCGACTTTTCAAATGGATAACAAAAGACTAAGTCGACAGATGCCCTTACCACAATCTACAACAAAACCGATAGGTAGAGTAGATGGCCACGATCCACTTGCTTCAAAATCCCGAAGAACCTAGGAGAAATCAATTTCCATAGATGATTAGGAATCATGTCTACAAATGCCGAAATTCAGCTTTTTCCTCATGTGAGTCAACAGAGAAAAGAGAGAAGAAGCAATAGAGATTCAGCCATGATAACTTACCTACTTCAAACCGATTAGAGAAGGAAACAAGAGAGATCTTTGCTTGATTGATATTCGGCCAATAGTTAGAACGAGAAGGGGAGAGTTGAGAGATTTCGGCAATGGTGATGGATCTCAAGGTAATTCGGCTATGGCTTGAGAAAAGAAATCAAAAGATTCGGCCAAGGTACTTTGATGCAAACAAAAGAACAACAAGGCTTTCAGCTTTTCAACATAATGGAAAAATGGAAGAGATTGAAGAAGAAAAAGGGAATGGGAATGAATGGATTCGGCAAAGGGAGGAAGAAAAGGTTTCAAAGACAAGGTGATTGAGAGAAAGAAAAAGATGAAGGGAGAGAGTGTTGCTTTCGGCTTTGAGTACAATGGAGAGGAAGAAGTGAAACCAAGTTTCGACTCACCAAAGAAGTAACCAACAAGATTCGGCCAAGCCCCTTATTGCCGAAAAGGGAAGAGCAAGAAGGTGCCAATGGGGTTTCGGTTTTAAAGGAAAAAAAGAGAGAAAACTCAAATGGTTCTTTTTGGGATTCGGCTAGGTGCTTCAAAGGGAATTCGACAAGTGCAAAAGGGATTTTGGCTTTTGTTTCAAATGGTGCATTAAGGAAGAAATCGACAAGGTGCTAAGGGGGGTTTCGGCTTTTGGTTCCTAACCGATTGCACTAATGCTAGACTTAGCCGAAAATGTCACCTAGCCTGACTATGGAGAAACGGCACCCCTTACTCAGCTTCCCAACCGAATACTCCTCCTCAACAAGTTCAAATTTTGGAAAAAGTCTCAAATCTCTCCTGGCCACTCGTTCAAACGAGTTTGAATTATTCAAACTCCTAAATTCTCTCTTCTCCACCCGTTCAAATCAATTTGACTTGTTCAACACTTATCCGATAGAGTTTGAGCTGAGCACAACTCTTCCCTCTCTGGCATCAAAAAGAATTAACAGCAAGGGATCTCTGTAGCTCGAACCCAAGCTCTCCTTCCCCTGCTTGTGGCGTCACTACTTAAGGCCCTAAGTGGCGCCTCCTTGCCACTTTACCAAGGCAATTCTTGTGCTAAAGTTCACCACGAAATATTTTTAACCCCTAGCTCCTTCAGCTCCCCTTAACCAAAGCTTAAAAATAAAAATTTTCCTATAATTCGGGCCTACCCTTGGCTTATCCCTAGATCCTAAAACACCTCAATTAATATCACCACCCAGCCATACACATGCAAACAGTTCAAACATAATAGCCCCTATTTAAGGATATTATAATCTTTTTCCCTTTGCTATTTATTCTTCAAAGCCGAATAACCTTTCTTCTGTGGCCGAATCTTTCAGTGTTTCAAAGGGGGTGTTGTCGATCACACTGTGCAATCTATTCAATCAATTTCGATATTGGGGTAAGGGTTTTGTCATTCAATCTTTCTTTCTTTTATCCTTGGTTAGCCAAAACCAAGAAACTAATCCTATCTATTCCTTTGACCGAAACCATGGAAAGTGTTTGGGATTTCTTGTAGTCGACTTTAAGAGGAGAGCTTTCGGGATTTGATCGAGTAGGGTAAGTGGATAGTGTTATTCAGTCAAAGGCCATACCCTTTAGTACTAGTCGATTTCTCATAGGGTGTTGTGTAGGTACACAATCGACTTCATAAACAAAAGCCGGAGACTTCAGTACTCTGTCGATTTAGGTAAGCATCTTTTCATTTAGATGAATATTTTTAGATCCATTCACTCAATCAGGTTTTTCTGATTAAGTTAATCTCATGGATTCGAGTCCTAGCCAATCAAAGGAGGGGGTTGGAAACGCAGTTCCTACCCCTAGATTCAAGAAATGGGCAGTGTCGGTCGTACGTGACTGGCTACCGGGTTGTGGGCCAGCGTCGAAAAGGGGTAAGCAGATCGTGGTGATCCCTGTAAGTGAGGGTGTCGGTGAGATCGAGAGTGTCGTTCTTCGTGTTTTCAGGTGTGTAACTCCACACTTTTTCCCGATAAACTAATATGGCTAAGTATGTGTTAATAAGATTATGAATAACTATGGTTAAAGGTACCATTCAAGGGTACAGTTCATTCAGGTACGTTACACTAATACCTTGTTAATAGTGGTTACATTCATTTGTATGAAAGCATGTATATTTTCGATATGGCTTGGGATAAGCATATAGCATGATACCTGTATAACTATGTACGTTGCATGGGCACGAGGGTTATAATGAAAAGGGGAAGTGTTTCGGTGGTTTTACCACATTATTCGGTGACTCATGTCACAATATTATGTTTCGGTGACGTTGTTACATTATTCGGTGGCTATGCCACGTATTAAGGGCGATGAGCAGTTGACTGCAGTGACTGCCTTTGAGGGTGTGTAGCGGATGGAGGGTCGATTTAGTAATCCCCATTGGTGTGACTGGCTGGTACGGGTGGTGTGTAGAGGTTGGAAATCTAGGTGGGTTCGGGTTGCATCATTTTTATATATATGTGTGATCTGTTATGCTATGATATGGGCCAATGGCCAGATTATAATTTCGGATGGGCTTTGCCCAAAATGTTCGTAATAAAGGCTATAATCGGTTGGGTATCTGTGTTGGTAGTTGCACATTGAGTCTGTTGACTCACCCTTCGTGGGCTAACATTTTGCAGGTGATGCATAGTGTAGTGGACCGGGTCGGCAGGGACTATGTGGTGGCCATGCTCAGCAAATTTTGGGTTTTCGTATGGTTGAACTCTGCGTTTTTCTTTAGTATGCTTTCTTTTGGGATATATTTCGGGTTTTTAATATGTAATAATGCCACTACTTAACTGTTCTAACTTTTGCGTTTTAAGTTTATTTTCATGGGATAACAATCAAATGGGTAAATAAATATTTTTCTTAAAAGCATCACCAACATTTTAACACCTAAGCAAAACTAATGGTTTTCAACTTGATGAGCTCTATAATTTGACGGATCTTTCAACCATATCGAAACACTAACATTGAATGGCAACTTGGTTTCAACCTTGATAAAACCACAAATTTGTTTTGAACTTGATTTATTTTACAAAATAATGAAACGAAATTCGAGTTAAACTTTTCATAAGAAACATGTCAGACCCGGTCGGGCTTGTGGGCCGGACATGGGATGTTTCAATTTGGTATCAGAGCATGGTTTAAACATTTGTGACTACGGTCACTAGTGGTTTTGACCACACATGGATATTGTGACTCGTCCCAGTGGTTTGGTACCACAGTGGGTTGGCCTCACATGATTGATTACGGGATTGTCATCAGTGGTTTTGACCACACGATGAGTTGGCCCCATCACTTGATTTGTGACTACGGTCACCAGTGGTTTTGACCACACTTATATATATTTGTGACTTCGGTCACCAGTGGTTTTGACCACCAGTGGTTTTGACCACACGGGGTAGATAAAGGAGATCGGATGGTTAGGTAGGTTGCATGATTTGCATGTTTTATTGATGACTTGTGTAAGTGCTATACTATCAGGTTGGGGATTTATACACACAGTCTCGGTGACTCACCCCGTCCCTTATATTTTGCAGATGAGGCATAGATCGCGAATATGGACCCGGGGAGGACTCGAGGTGGCCATGCATCTTAGTTTCGGGTTTTGACTTTAAATCACTATTTTAGTTTTATTTATTTTTTTTAGATTTGGTTTTTAACTTGTAATAAGGCCGCTAAGTATTATCTTGGGTTTTATTTCTTGATTTTATTTTAATTATCTTATGCATGTGATTAATAACTTGATTTGCTTCAGTAACCGGGATTAAATCAAAGTTTTCAAAACTATACCCTCTATCGAGATTTTCAAACGTTACCATCGGGTAACATCATTCACAAAAGATTACAAGGGTAACTTAGATGATTTTCAAATTTAATTTTTCAAACAACTTCAAAAGTAAATGGTTTTAACTTGACTACGCTCAACTTATTTGGGATTTAAAAGAATCGTATGATTTCTAAAAACTAGTAACAACAAATGGATTTTCAAGCATGAATTTTTTGGGTTTTAAAGCAACACTAAAACGATTCCAACATCACTTTATACGGGGTCTTCTAAATCTTAAAACGATAAAAGAGTTTTTCATTAGAAATTAATCGGCAAACTTGTTTCTACAAAATGTTTTCACTCCGTAACATGCCAGATTCGGTCTTGGTGTGTTGACCGGGTTTGGGGTGTTACAATTTTGGTATCAGAGCCAAGTTCAACAGCTCGGTTGTGGGCCCGAGGCCCAAAAACGTTTTAAAAAGGGATTATGAAAGGTTTTATGGAAAAAGTATGGTTGGGAAAGCATGGCACCGAGTCTCCGGCACCAATCCGCCCAAGTAAGTACCCCAAACTGCTGCTTATTGATGATATGACTGTGTTAATGATGGCATGACTAGATAGTAGTAATACTTTAAAGACTTGAACTATAGGAGGATGTGAACTTGCGAAACAATCCCTTATTAAACTTCTCATAAGACTGTGCTTTAATAAACAGTGGAATAAAGGTCTAACGCATAAAACTCTTAATTAGCTCGAATCTTATCGGTAGTCATGAGTGCACGTGGACGTGGGCGTAACACTCGTGGATGAGGTAGGGGTAGGATGACGGTCTCGGAACCGGTAGGGTCTAGTCATGGGTCGAAAAATGAGGTACCACCGCCGCCAGCTGTGGGCACGGAATATCAGGACCAGACAGGTGATGACACAGTATCACAGGCGATGCTGCGGGTGTTAGAGAGGGTTGCTAGTGCAGGCGTGGGAGCAGGGTTCGAAAATCGGTATCCGAACGACTCGGGCTAACGGTGCAGAGGTGTTCAGAGGTGTATCCGGCATGGCTCCCAGTACGGCGAAATATTGGTTGGAGGCGACAGAACGTATTATGGATGACCTGGACTTCTCGGCTGAGGAGAAGCTGAAGGGAATTGTATCTCTGCTCCGAGATGAGTCATATCAGTGGTGGCTCACGATTAGGGACAGAGCGATAGCGAACAACATTACTTGGGAATTCTTTAGAGCAGCTTATCAGAGGAAATACATTGGGGCTAGCTATATTGACGCGCAGCGTAAGGCGTTCCTGAACCTGGTCCAGGGAAATAAGACTGTATCAAAATATGAGGCAGAATTCCTTCGGCTGAGTCGGTATGCACTTGGTATTGTGGGCACGGAGCATGAGCACTGTGTCAGATTTGAGGATGGGTTGAAAGATGAGCTGAGGATGTTAATTGCCCCACAGTAGGAAAGAGAGTTTGCGGTCTTAGTGGAAAAGGCCAAAGTTACTGAGGAGGTGAAACAGTCTGTAAGGCGGAATCAGGATAGGGGTTGGAATAAAAGGAATTTTGGGTCATCTGGGTCTACCGGGAATCAGCAAAAGAGGGTTAGGTATGGTGGGTCGAATCAAGCTGCGAGGCCTGCTGCTGCTAATACTCAATGGCCACCACGGTGTGCTCGGTGTGGGAAGTCTCACACGGGAGAATGTTGGACTGGAAACAGGGGATGCTTTGAGTGTGGGTCGATGGGGCATCGAGTCAGAGATTGTCCATAAAGATCAGTTAGGCTGCAGTTTGAGGATCAAAATCATGCACAGATCAGGAGGGATGGTCAGCAGCCACAGAGGGGCCGTGGTTCAGCCAGGGGAGGTAATGGCTCTGGTAGAGGCTGTGGAGCACCGGGCAGAGGTGCAGCTGGTACAGAGGCGAGACAGCCTGGTTTGGTCTATGCAGTGAGACGTCGAGAGGAGGGCGACGCACCAGACGTCATAACCGATACGTTCTTAATCTTTGGACTACCTTATAATGCTTTGATAGATGTGGGTTTGACGCACTTGTATGTTGCCAGTAGCATAGGGGAAACTATGAACCTAGACTCTGAGATTACTTCTAGGAAGATGACAGTGATAAGCCTTCTAGGTCACTCTGTAGAAGTAAATAAACTATTTAGGGATGTACCCCTAGAACTTCAAGGGGTCGTGTTTTTGGCTGACTTGATGGAACTGCCGTTTGGGGAGTTCGATCTGATTCTCAGGATGGATTGGCTAGTGAAAACAATGGAAGGCGAAGAGGTGGTGATGAAAGGTAATAGGAGAGATTACATATCCAATGTAGTCTCTGCGCTGAAGGCGAAGAAAATGGTTAGGAAAGGTTGTGAGGCATTTATGGTGCATGTCTGTGCTTTGGAAGCCAATGATGCAGCTATGGAGAATGTCCGAACCGTGGGGGAATTTGCTGATGTATTTTCAGAGGAACTTCTGGGTTTGCCTCCTGACCGCGAGGTTGAGTTCGGTATAAACTTGTTACCCGAAACTGCGCTAGTGTCTATCGCCTTGTACAGGATGACGCCGAAAGAATTAGTGGAGTTAAAGGCTCAGATTCAGGAATTGTTGGACAGAGGTTTCATTCGGCCGAGTGTATCACCTTGGGGAGCGCCTGTGCTCTTTGTTAAGAAGAAGGACAGGACAATGCGGATGTGTATAAACTACCTCCAGCTGAATAAGTTGATGATGAAGAACAAGTATCCGTTGCCCAGGATTGACGACTTGTTTGATCAACTTAAGGCTGCATCGGTTTTCTCTAACATCGATCTCAGGTCGGGGTATCATCAACTCAAGGTGAAGGGGGCTGATATTCATAAGACGGCGTTTCATACTCGGTATAGGCATTACGAGTTTCTGGTGATGCCGTTCGGGTTGACTAATGCACCGGCAACATTCGTGGACATGATGAATCGAGTGTTTCAGCCGTACTTGGATCGATTTGTCGTGGTGTTTATAGATGACATTTTGGTGTACTCGAAAACTGAGGAGGAGCATGACGTGCATCTTCGGGTGGTTCTACAAGTTCTGAGGGAGAAGCAGCTGTTCGCCAAGTTTAGTAAGTGCGAATTTTGGCTTAAGGAGGTAACTTTCTTGGGACATGTAGTATCAGCTGAGGGGATTAGGGTGGATCCTCGAAAGATCGAGGCAGTGTTGGATTGGAAACCACCTAAGTCGGTTGCTGAGATTTGAAGTTTTCTGGGTTTGGCAGGATACTATAGGAGGTTCGTGGAAGGATTCTCTTTGATCGCAGCGCCGCTGGCTAAGCTGTTGAGAAAAGGGGTTCCGTTTGTGTGGTTTGAGAAACAGCAAGAAAGTTTCGACAGGTTGAAGAAGATTCTGACTGAAGCTTCGATTTTGATTCAGCCTGAGGCAGGGAAGGAATTCACGGTATATTGTGATGCATCATATACTGGCTTAGGGTGTGTACTGATGCAAGAAGGGAAAGTGGTAGCGTATGCATCGCGACAGTTGAGGCCTCATGAAGGTAACTATCCGACACATGACTTGGAGTTGGCTGCAGTGGTTTTTGCCTTGAAGATTTGGAGGCATTACTTGTATGGGGAAACGTCGATAGTCTACACGGATCACAAGAGTCTGAAATACCTCTTGACTCAGAAAGATTTAAATTTGAGGTAGCGGAGGTGGATCGAGTTGTTGAAGGACTACGACTGCTCGATTGAGTACCATCCGGGTAAGGCTAACGTGGTAGCTGATGCGTTGAGCCGTAAGGTCGTAGCAGACTTGAGAGCGATGTTTGCTCACCTTAGTCTACATGACGACGGGAGTCTTTTGGCAGAATTGCAAGTAAAGCTGACGTGGATTTATCAAGTTAAGGAGAAACAGCTGATAGATGAGGTTTTGAGTGCTCGGAGGTTGCAAGTGCAGAATGGTGAATCCGAAGGTTACAGTGTGGGCAGTAATGGAGTACTATGTTTTTAGGGGAAAGTATGTATGCCAAGGGACGTTGAGTTAAGACATCGAATTCTTCAGGAAGCTCATAGCAGCCCATACGCTATGCATCCTGGAGGCAGTAAGATGTATCGCGATTTGAGGGAACAGTTCTGGTGGCCAGGTCTTAAGCGGGAAGTAACTGAGTTTGTGGGCAAGTGTTTCATATACCAGCAAGTTAAAGCTAAGCATCAGTTACCGTCAGGACTGTTGCAGTCGGTAAAGATCCCGCAGTGGAAGTGGGAAAGGATTACGATGGATTTCGTCAGTGGGCTCCCCCTTACGCCTAGCAAGAAAGAC
Source organism: Gossypium sturtianum (assembly GCA_025698515.1). Classification (NCBI taxonomy): domain Eukaryota; kingdom Viridiplantae; phylum Streptophyta; class Magnoliopsida; order Malvales; family Malvaceae; genus Gossypium; species Gossypium sturtianum. The sequence continues at coordinate 31,631,179 of CM046949.1, forward strand.
TCAGTTTGGGTAATTGTGGATCATCTGACTAAATCGGCTCATTTCATACCAGTCCAGGTTGATTATTCACTCTAGAAGTTAGCCAAGTTGTATGTGGCAGAGATAGTAAGGTTGCATAGAGTGCCAGTGTCAATTATCTCGGATAGGGATCCCAGGTTCACGTCGAGGTTCGGGAAAGCTTTGCATCAGGCATTGGGTACAAGGTTGGATTTCAGCACGGCTTTTCATCTGCAGAGTTCACTTATAACAATAGTTATCAAGCGAGTATTCAGATGGCACCATATGAGGCACTATATGGACGGAAATGTCGTACTCCTACGTGTTGGACAGAACTGGATGAACGGCAGTTGTTGGGTCCAGAGTTGGTGGCAGAAACTGAGGATAAGGTTAAGGTGATTCGGGCTCGTCTGAAGGAAGCGTCGGACAGGTAGAAGTCTTACGCCGATCTTAAGCGCAGGGATATAGAGTATGCAGTGGGTGACAAAGTCTTTCTGAAGGTATCGCCGTGGAAGAAAGTGCTGAGATTTGGGCGAAAAGGGAAGCTAAGCCCTAGGTTTATCGGGCCGTATACGGTGTTGAAGCGAGTGGGACCGGTAGCTTATCAGATCGAGTTGCCGGCAGAGTTAAGTCAGATTCACGACGTCTTTCATGTTTCAATGCTTAGGTGTTATCGATCAGATCCGTCCATGTTGTGCCAGTTACGGAGATAGAGGTGAGCTCGGACTTGTGTTTCGAGGAGGAACCGGTACGGATTCTGGACTGGGATGTCAAAGTTCTGCGTAAGAAGTTAGTTCCCTTGGTGAAAGTATTATGGCGGAACCATGGAACGGAGGAGGCCATATGGGAACCAGAGGATGTGATGCGGTAGCAATACCCTCAACTCTTCTGACCAGGTAATTTCGAGGCCGAAATTATTTTTAACGGGGGTAGAACTGTAACATCCTTAAATCGGGGTCTCTGCATTTTGTATATGTTTGCATGTGATGATATGCCTACTGTGCTAGTTTAGCATGTTTTGGGGTCTAGGCATGAACTCGGGTTAGGCCTGAGTCATGGCTAAAATTTTTGTTTTAGTGCTTAGGAAGAGGGAGCTAAGAGAGTTAGGGGTTAAAAGATATTCTTGGAGTGTTGTGACACAAAGAACCTAGTGGTAAAGTGGAGAAGGGGACGCCGCTTAGGTGCCAGGATAGTGACGCCACATGCAGGGAGGGAGAGCTCAGGTTCGAGCAGCAAAAATCCCTTTCTGCTTATTCTTTTTCACGCCAGAAGCAAGGAAGATGTGTGCTCAGGATTGACTCTGGGAGATAAGGATGGAAGGGGTCAAACGGATTTGAACAGATGAATGAGAGGGAATTTAGGAGTTTGAATCTTTTCAAACTCATTTGAAGGTGTGGCTAGGAGGAGTTTGAGGAATCGGCTAAGGAAGCTTAGAGTTGGCCGAATGCCAAACTCTAAGGGGGGAGAGAGTATTCGGTTGAGCCGAATTTCATTAGGAGCCTTGGGGGATGCATTTTCGGCTAGTGTAGGAAGCCTTCTTCATTTTCGATTAGTGTCAGAAACCGAAACCTTGTTGCTTTTTCTTTCTTTTCTCTTGCGGCAATTTTGGTAATTGGCTGAACCATTTGTGCCATTTCTTTTGAAAACCGAAACCTCCTACCTTGCCGAACCCATCCTTGTTCACTTCCCTTCTCCCTATTTTGCTCAAAGCCAAAACTTGACCATCACATCTTCTTCTTCATTTCTTTCTACTTCATCTTTCTCTTCTCTCAAACCCATTACCGAATCTATCCCTTCCTATTTCACTTCTCTTCTCCATCTTTTCCCGAAATCAATCCATCACTTAAGCCGAATCTTGGTTCCATTTTCATCTGCATCTCTACCACCTTCAAAAGCCGAAACCTTGTTGAGTCCTCTTCTCTTCTTTCAAGTGTTTGGCCGAATATCCTTGGTCTTATTTCTTTCCCTTCTCACGTGTTCTAAATCCCATTGAAGGGCCGAAATCAAGTTCTTTCTTTTGGGGTTATAGCCGAATCTCCTGGTAAGTACAACTTCTCATCCTTTTTCTCTCAATCGGTTTGGGTAAATGCCGAAACCCCACTTCTCTTCTATTTGTTATAGATCCAAATCTTAAACGTTATTCTTGTTCTATATTGGTAGCCGAAATCCCTAACATCACTAGGGGGAGTGTCGAACTTTGGTGGTTGGTGGCCGAACCTGTCAGTAAGTCGATTGTAGGGAGGAGTGCAACCTAATCTAGTGGATCGTTGGGATTTGATTGCCGATCTAGGTAAGGGTTCTAGCGTTTGGATCTATTTTTTATTCATTCAAAAGCCGAAGGCTAATCATTTTTGTGTGCTAGTGCTTGGCCGATTGCAAGGGAGGTGCATCACATAGCTTCGAGATTTGGTTGGAAACCAAATCGGCATTAAGGTAAGGTGCTACCTTCATGCGACATATCCTTCGGGATTTTGTGATTAAGCCGAATGGCTTGAGTCCTAAAAGTGTAGTGTTAACCGATTGTAGGAAAGGTGAAGGCAGACATTTCGGGATCTCGCTAGTTCGCGCAGTTTCGGGATTTCGCTTAGATCTACAAGTAGCCAGGTGTGTAATGCTTACACACTTCATTAGTATTATATGTTTATTGTGTTTACTGTAAAAGCCGAATAACCATTGAAACCGGTAGTTTTGCCTTATGGGCATGAGCGTGGACTCCGGGTAAGTCCCCTGTTATATGGATCTCGATATATGCTATCATGTCACTGTTTATGTAATATCCGGGATTTAGGGGTTATGCATTTTAACTTAAATGAATGTGGTAGCATGCCTATGTGTGGTTTGAATGTGTTTTGGGGATTTCGGGAACTTTAGAATGTAGGAGAATGCCTTAGAAAAATATTGGGTTTTAAGTCTTAAAGGGGAGCTAGGCAAATTAGGCCTTAAGAAATATTGTATGGGGTTTTAGACACAAGTAACCAGCTGGCAAAGTGGCAAGGGAGGCACCACTTAGGGCCTTGGAAAGTGACGCCACAAGCAGAGGAAGGGGGCTTAGGTTAGAGCAGCACAAGCAGCATTTTGGGCTTGCATTTTGTGGCAAAGAGGAGTAGTGATGGACGGCACAAGGACTTCAAGTGGATGAGGATGAGACTTGGTCATATTCTTTTAAAAATTCAGCTAAAGGGAGGAGATAAGTGTTGACTCATTCAAATTTTTGTGAATGAGTAAAGAAGAGGAAAAATAGGAGAAAATCAAGGGGAAGCTAGAGTTTGAGTGATAGCCAAATTCAGGAGAGGGGAGTGAGATGAGGCACATTCGGTCATGCAAGGGGGACTAGGTGCCGAAATGCTTAAGGTCATCAAGTTCCATTTTGGTCACTTTCTAGCGCCGATTTCCAACTTCATTCCCTCCTAAACTTTCACCTTTTTCTTTCATAAGCAAACCGCACCAAAATTCACCCTTTTTCTTTTCTTGTTAGACTTTGGTCGAATCCTTCATAGACCATTAAGGTCACTCATCACTCATCTTCCATCTCTCTTCTCTTCTCTTTTATGTTGGCCGAACCTCCTTCTTGACATCTAAACTAAATCGCATCAATTCTCAACCTTCTCTCTTCTCTTCTTTTCTTTTTATTCTGCTTAGGCTGAATCTCTCTCTCCCAAAGTTCACCATTGCCGCAACCTCTTCAACCCAAATACCACCATTGCCGAATCTCTCTAAACTTCATCCCTTTTCTTCCTCTTTTCACAATCCATCAAAAGCCGAAAGCACAAGTAAGCCTTAGCTGATTGTTCATTAAACCCCAAAGCCGAAACATATCAATCACCATCTAGCCGATTTCTTCATCTCTTTCTTCTTCAAAGTCAATCACTCTCCTATATAGCCGAATCTCTCTGTGGTTTCAAGCAAGGGTGCAATCGATCCCAGCGTTAGGGGTAAGGATCAACTATCATTCGTTGTTCATTCTTTCTTTTTTTGGACTAGCCGAAAATTAGGAATCTAATCCCTATTACTCTCTTTGGCCGAAACCGTGAAGGAGGATTTCGGGATTTATTTGTAGTCGACTACAAGGGGAGATCTTTCGGGATTTCGAGATCTAAGGTAAGCAAGTGTAACCTTAGGCCGAAGGCCATTTATGTTGGTTCATTAAATGTTAGAATCGAATCTAACATAGACCATGTAGGGATTTCGACATCTCCAAGGACAAGTGACATTTTCGGGATCTAGACAATCAAGGTAAGGGGGTCTTAATATTTGGCCAAAGGCCATATTGTCTATTAAGGTTGGCCGAATCTAACTATGGTCTTTTAGGGGCAGATTGACAGTGGTATAAAAGGAGTCTCGAGATTCTGATCCATTCCGGTAAGAGTATTTAAGTTGTAGTTATTATTTAATTAAGATCTCGTATGTTAGTTAACCGGGTTTTCTGATTAAGTGTGTAACATCCTGAACTAGGGCCTAAACGGAACCGTGGTTGCGAAACCATGAATCCGAGATAGAAAAGGTTATTTCAAGTAATTATTATGATTTATTGAGTGATTAGATGCATGTGTTAGAGTATTGATAAGAAATTTTATTGATTTCATGTCTAATTTGCCTATTAGGACTTAATTGCAAAAGTTGATAAATATGAGTTTTAGATGGTAATGGATTTAATTGAAGAGAATAATTGAAGTAGAGGTACTTAAATGGTAATTATACCATTAGGCTTTCAAGGACAAAAATAGACATATATAGGTAGAAAGAACCAAAGTTTTTAATGAAGGGTAATTTAGTCATTTGGTAATAAAAAGAAATTAAAAGGGAAAAATATGGCAAAATATGCTCATCTTCTTCATTAGGACGAAATTTCAAGGGTTCTCCATAGCTAGGGTCTGTTTCAAGCTTTCAAGCTCCATAGTAAGTGATTCCAAGCCCCGTTTTTAATGTTCTTTACGTTTTGAAGCCCCGGTAGCTCAGTTTAGCTTATTCTATCAATAATTCATGCTAGGGTTCATATTTGGAAAAATACCCATAGTTTAAATGTGTTTATTTTGATGTTTTATGATAGAATATGAAGTCTAAAATTATGTTAAACAACTTTTGCTAAGTGATTTTAAGTGAAAACGAGTAAAACGGCTTAATCGGTAAAAATACCTAATGTTCATAAGTAAAAGTTAGAGTGAGAATTTGATGTTGCCATAGAAGGGAAAAATGATCAGCATGCCATAAAACATAAGAATAAGGGATAAAGTTTAATTTCCAAGCTTTGGGGCAAATGTGTAAATATATAAAAGTTTAGGGGTAAAATTGTAATTTTTCCAAAGTTAAGAGTTAAAGACTGTTTTGATGAATGTGAGTATTAAATAAACTAAATTTGCTATTATAGATGAAGAACGAAATCCAGAGTTAGATCGGGGAAAGAAAAAGATAGAGGACTAAATCGATATAGTTGATCGTATTTTGTTTCGAGGTAAGTTTGCAGTAAATAGATGCAATATTCTATTACTTTACATTTAATACTGTTAAATTCCAGCATTTATATATTTATTCTGTAAATTTATCATTTAAAGACTCAAGTATGAATTGACGGAAAAGCTATCTCAGAAAGTTCCGGTTGAACCTTAGGAATGTATAGGATACAAATGTCATGACATTAGGGTTTAAGGAAATCATGTAAGACCATGTCAAGACATGGCATTGATATGTTACTATAAGGCAAAGGTCCCATGTAAGACCATGCCAAGGCATGGCATTGGTGATTTCATAAGGCAAGGATACCACGTAAGACCATGTCAAGACATGGCAATGGTTAAGTTTCATAAGGAAAGGTACCCGCGTATCCTTAGTATTCCAAGTGGTTCAACAGGAAAATTCAAGAGTACACCAAAGTAAAGGTAAGACAAGTTCAAGCTAAAAAGGTAAGGTAAGACAAATTCATGTTAAAAGGTACAGGTAAGAATACAAGTTTTATATTGAGTTAAAAGCTTAAGTGATCTTGATAAGAAAAGAATAAAATAATTCATTAAGAATGTTGTTATCTATTTACTTGTAAACTTACTAAGCTTTATGCTTACGCCCGTTCTTTATTTTTTTATAGTATTACAAGCCAATTCGGGGATCGAAAGGACGTCGGAGATCGTTACACACTATCAAAGGATTATATTGGTATTTTGTGACTCGACGTTTTAAGTTATGGCATGTATAGGGACTTAGCTATCTTGTGTGTATAACCTTATTATATGGCTTAAGATTGGCTTGTAAATGTTTGGTAATGATTAGCTATTAAAATGGCTAATTAAGAGCATGTTTTGGATATCATGTAATGCCTAGTTGGTAGTTATTAGAAAGAAATTATGTAAGTATATGCAGGGGAACAGTTTGGACAGTTTTAATTTTTATGCCCCGAACTAGTAAGTTAAGTCTAGTAATGCCTCGTGCGCGACTCCGACAACGGCCTCGGGTAAGGGGTGTTACATTTATTGGTATCAGAGCGAGAGTTTAGTCGATTCTCGGAATATTTAGTATGAGAAAGAGTCTAACTATACATGCCATACTTATATTTTGATAGTGTGACGACTCCTGACGATTTAAAAATGTTTTCTTTTATAGTTATGGATCCCGAACGAGCTGGTGCAGATGATGTAGAGAGTAATGCGCCTACTCCCGCTGAAGGGATGGTGCCACCAGATAGTAGTGAAAGGCCCGTTACAGTTAGTCAAGGAGGAGGGGCTCGAGAAGCCTTCTTCCAAGCTATGAATGAATGGTTTGCTGAGTTCGTTCGTATGAACCTGGCTGTTAGACCTCCACCCCCTCATGATCCTCAGACTACCCATGTAGCTTCTCCAGTCACAGATACAGTCAGAAGAGAGAAGCCACCCGTTGACAAGATTAGAAAATAAGGGGCCGAGGAGTTTTGGGCTACCAAAGATGATGATGCAGAGAAAGCTGAATTTTGGCTCGAGAACACTATCAGAGTTTTTGATGAGTTATCCTGCACACCAGAAGAGTGTATTAAATGTGTAGTGTCACTTCTTAGAGATTCGGCTTGTCAGTGGTGGAAGACACTTGGGTCAATAGTACCGAAAGAAAGAGTTACTTGGGATTTCTTTCAGGAGGAGTTCCGTAAGAAGTACATCAGTCAGAGGTTTATTGACCAGAAAAGAAAAGAGTTCCTTGAATTAAAACAGGGTAAGATGACAGTGACCGATTATGAACGTGAATTTGTTCGACTCAGTAATTATGCTCGAGAGTGTGTGTCTACAGAGGCTATCATGTGTAAAAGATTTGAGGATGGGCTCAATGATGATATCCGACTGTCAGTTGGTATATTAGAGATAAAAGAGTTTGTTGTTTTAGTTGAACGAGCCTGTAAGGTAGAAGAGTTATTAAAAAGAAAAGGTAAAGCTGAAATTGAGATGCAAGACACAAAGAAAAGAAAGATGAGCAAGTCATTTCAGTCTACATTCAAGAGGCCTAGGGAGTTTTCTACGAGATCTAATTTTTCAGCTGGGTATTCTAGCCGAAACAGAGGTAGAAGATTTATGGATCCGAAAGCTCAAACTACTTAGATTGTGAGTGTTGGCAGTATTCAGCCTGATAGACCCGAGTGTCCTCAATGTGGTCGACGTCATCCAGGTCAATGTCGAGCAACTGAGATTGGCTATTTCTGATGTGGTGTACCGGATCATTTCATTCGGGAGTGTCCCGAAATGGTTAAAAGAGAAGTAATATCGAGTGCAAGATCAGGCAATGCCCCCGTTAGAGGCAGATCTCAGAGAAATCCCAGAGTAGGGGCAGGTAGAGGTACATTTAGAGATACAGCAATGAGATCAGATGTTAGAGCACCCGCAAGGACTTATGCTATCCGTGCTCGTGAAGAGGCATCCTCCCCCGACGTAATTACGGGTACATTTTCTCTTCATGATGTTAATGTTATTGCTTTGATTGATCCGGGTTCAACCCATTCCTATGTTTGCATGAAATTAATGCCTAGTATGAACATGCCCATAGAGTTTACTGAAATTGTGATTAAAGTATCGAATCCATTAGGTCAGCATGTGTTAGTAAACAAAGTATGTAGAAATTGCCCTTTGATGATTAGAGGTTACTGTTTTTCGGCCGATCTCATGCTATTGCCGTTTGATGAGTTTGATGTGATTCTTGGTATGGATTGGTTAACTATACATGATGTGATAGTGAATTGTGGAAAGAAATTTATTGAGTTGAAACGTGAAAATGGTGAGATCCTTCGAGTTAATTCAGATGAGTCAGGTAGTTCAATTTCCATGATTTACATTATATCCGCTCGTAAATGTTTGAGGAAAGGATGTGAAGCTTATCTTGCTTTTGTGTTGAATACTAAAGATCCAGAGTTGAAAATTGAATCAGTGCCTGTGGTAAATGAGTTTCTTGATGTGTTCCCGGAAGAACTACCAGGTTTGCCTCCTATCAGAGAAGTTGAGTTTGGTATTGAATTGATTCCAGGTACCACACCTATTTCTATTGCTCCTTATAGAATGGCTTCAATAGAATTAAAAGAATTGAAAGCTCAGCTACAGGAATTAACTGATAAAGGCTTTGTAAGACCTAGTTATTCACCATGGGGTGCACCAGTGTTATTTGTGAAAAAGAAGGACGGTTCCATGAGATTGTGCATAGACTATCGACAGCTTAACAAGGTTACCATAAAGAACAAATATCCATTGCCTAGAATAGATGACTTGTTTGATCAATTGAAAGGAGCCACTGTGTTTTCTAAGATAGATTTGAGATCCGGATACTATCAATTGCGAGTTAAAGAGTCAGATGTTTCGAAAACTGCTTTTCGAACTAGGTACGGTCACTATGAGTTTCTTGTGATGCCATTTGGCTTAACCAATGCTCCTGCCATCTTCATGGATTTAATGAACCGAATTTTCAGACCTTACTTGGACAAGTTTGTAGTTGTGTTTATTGATGACATCTTGATTTATTCTCATGATGAGACTGAGCATGCAGAGCATTTGAGAACAGTTTTGCAAATTTTGAGAGATAATCAGCTTTATGCCAAGTTTAGCAAAAGTGAGTTCTGGTTACGAGAAGTTTGTTTTCTTGGACACATTGTCTCAGGTGAAGGTATTAAAGTTGATCTGAGTAAGATTTCAGCCATTGTTGGTTGGAAGACTCCCAGGAATGTATCAGAGGTCAGAAGTTTTCTTGGTCTTGCAGGTTATTATAGACGATTTGTAGAGGGATTTTCCATGATAGCTACTCCATTGACAAGATTGCTACAGAAAGATGTCAAGTTTGAATGGACTGAGAAGTGCCAGCAGAGTTTTGACAAGTTAAAGGCATTGTTGACTGAAGCTCCTATTTTAGTACAACCAGAATCGGGTAAAGAGTTTGTGATTTACAGTGATGCATCCTTAAATGGACTAGGCTGTGTACTTATGCAGGAAGGAAGGGTAATTGCTTATGCCTCTAGACAGTTAAAACCACATGAGAAAAATTATCCGACACATGATTTACAGCTAGCTGCTATTGTATTTGCATTAAAAATTTGGAGACATCACTTGTATGGTGAGAAATGCCGAATACTCACTGATCATAAAAGTTTGAAATACTTGATGACTCAGAAAGATCTAAACTTGAGGCAAAGAAGATGGCTAGAGTTGATTAAAGATTATGAGCTAGTGATCGATTATCACCCGGGTAAGGCAAACGTTGTTGCTGATGCTTTGAGTAGAAAATCATTATTTGCATTGAGAGCTTTGCACACTAGTTCGGCATTATCAGATGATGGTTCTATTTTAGCTGAGTTGAGAGCTAAACCGACATTTCTTGAAGAAATTTGTGAAGCTCAGAAGAATGACAGTGAGTTGCAAGCCAAAAGAGTTCAGTGCGAGTCAGGTGTAGAGTCTGATTTTCAGATTGGTTCTGATGGTTGTTTGATGTTCAGAGACAGGGTATTCGTACCCAAGAATGATGAGCTTATTCAAAAAGTTTTACAGGAAGCACATAGCAGTTCTTTGTCTATTCACCCAGGTAGTACAAAGATGTATAATGATTTGAAGAAAATGTATTGGTGGACAGGAATGAAAAGAGATATATCAGAATTTATTTCTAGATGTTTGATTTGTCAGCAGGTAAAGGCCGAACATCAGGTACCTTCAGGTTTATTGCAGCCTGTATTAGTTCCCGAGTGGAAATGGGACCGAGTTACTATGGATTTTGTGACAGGATTACCTTCGACACCGAGAAAGAAAGATGCAGTATGGGTTGTGATTGATAAGTTAACGAATTCGGCTCATTTTATCCCAGTTCGTATGGATTATTCACTTGACAAGTTGGCCGAGTTGTATATTTCAGAGATTGTGAGACTACACTGAGTACCGTTATCGATCATCTCAGATAGAGATCCGAGATTTACTTCACGGTTTTGGAAGAAATTGCAGGAAGCTTTAGGTACAAAGTTGAGTTTTAGTACAGCTTTCCATCCTCAGACTGATGGTCAGTCAGAAAGAGTTATTCAGGTACTTGAAGATATGCTTAGATGTTGTGTATTGGAATTTCAAGGTTGTTGGGAGAAATATTTGCCGTTAATAGAGTTTGCCTATAATAATAGTTATCAATCGAGTCTGAAGATGGCACCTTATGAAGCTTTGTATGGACGTAAATGTCGCACACCTTTGTATTGGACAGAGCTTAAGGAAAATCAAATTTACGGGGTTGATCTAGTCAAAGAAACAGAAGAGAAAGTAAAGGTCATCAGAGATTGCTTGAAAGCAGCTTCAGATAGACAGAAATCCTATTTAGATTTGAAAAGAAAAGAAATTGAATTTCAAGTTGGTGATAGGGTATTCTTAAAAGTATCCCCTTGGAAGAAAGTTCTTAGATTTGGCAGGAAAGGCAAATTAAGTCCCCGTTTTATTGGACCGTTTGAGGTGATCGAGAGAGTTGGGCCATTGGCAAATCGGTTAGCTTTGCCGACTAAATTAGAGAAGATTCATAATGTGTTTCATGTGTCTATGCTACGTCGTTATCGTTCAGATCCATCGCATGTAATTTCGCAGACAGAGGTTGAGATTCAGCTAAATATGACTTACGGTGAGGAACTAATAAAAATTCTAGCTCGGGAGGTTAAGCAATTAAGGAACAAAAGTATTGCACTTGTGAAAGTATTATGGAATAGGAATGGGATAGAAGAAGCTACATGGGAGCCCGAAGAGGCTATGCGAAAACAGTATCCAAATCTCTTCACAGGTAAGATTTTCGGGGACGAAAATCCCTAAAGGGGGGAGAAATGTAACATCCTAAAATAGGGCCTAAACGGAACCATGGTTGGAAAACCATGAATCCTAGATAGAAAAGGTTATTTCAAGTAATTATTATGATTTATTGAGTGATTAGATGCATGTGTTAGAGTATTGATAAGAAATTTTATTGATTTCATGTCTAATTTGCCTATTAGGACTTAATTGCAAAAGTTGATAAATATGAGTTTTAGATGGTAAAGGATTTAATTGAAGAGAATAATTGAAGTAGAGGTACTTAAATGGTAATTATACCATTAGGCTTTCAAGGACAAAAATAGACATATATAGGTAGAAAGAACCAAAGTTTTTAATGAAGGGTAATTTAGTCATTTGGTAATAAAAAGAAATTAAAAGGGAAAAAGATGGCAAAATATGCTCATCTTCTTCATTAGGACGAAATTTCAAGGGTTCTCCATAGCTAGGGTCTGTTTCAAGCTTCCAAGCTCCATAGTAAGTGATTCCAAGCCCCGTTTTTAATGTTCTTTACGTTTTTGAAGCCCCGATAGCTCGGTTTAGCTTATTCTATCAATAATTCATGCTAGGGTTCATATTTGGAAAAATACCCATAGGTGAAATGTGTTTATTTTGATGTTTTATGATAGAATATGAAGTCTGAAATTATGTTAAACAACTTTTGCTAAGTGATTTTACGTGAAAACGAGTAAAATGGCTTAATCGGTAAAAATACCTAATGTTCATAAGTACAAGTTAGAGTGAGAATTTGATGTTGCCATAGAAGGCAAAAATGATCAGCATGCCATAAAACATAAGAATAAGGGATAAAGTTTAATTTCCAAGCTTTGGGGCAAATGTGTAAATATATAAAAGTTTAGGGGCAAAATTGTAATTTTTCCAAAGTTAAGAGTTAAAGACTGTTTTGATGAATGTGATTATTAAATAAACTAAATTTGCTATTATAGATCAAGAAGAACGAAATCCAGAGTTAGATCGGGGAAAGAAAAAGATAGAGGACTAAATCGATATAGTTGATCGTATTTTGTTTCGAGGTAAGTTTGCAGTAAATAGATGCAATATTCTATTACTTTACATTTAATACTGTTAAATTCTAGCATTTATATATTTATTCTGTAAATTTATCATTTAAAGACTCAAGTATGAATTGACGGAAAAGCTATCTCAGAAAGTTCCGGTTGAACCTTAGGAATGTATAGGATACAAATGTCATGACATTAGGGTTTAAGGAAATCATGTAAGACCATGTCAAGACATGGCATTGATATGTTACTATAAGGCAAAGGTCCCATGTAAGACCATGCCAAGGCATGGCATTGGTGATTTCATAAGGCAAGGATACCACGTAAGACCAAGTCAAGACATGGCAATGGTTAAGTTTCATAAGGAAAGGTACCCGCGTATCCTTAGTATTCCAAGTGGTTCAACAGGAAAATTCAAGAGTACACCAAAGTAAAGGTAAGACAAGTTCAAGCTAAAAAGGTAAGGTAAGACAAATTCATGTTAAAAGGTACATGTAAGAATACAAGTTTTATATTGAGTTAAAAGCTTAAGTGATCTTGATAAGAAAAGAATAAAATAATTCATTAAGAATGTTGTCATCTATTTACTTGTAAACTTACTAAGCTTTATGCTTACGCCCGTTCTTTATTTTTTTTATAGTATTACAAGCCAATTCGAGGATCAAAAGGACGTCGGAGATCGTTACACACTATCAAAGGATTATATTGGTATTTTGTGACTCGACGTTTTAAGTTATGGCATGTATAGGGACTTAGCTATCTTGTGTGTATAACCTTATTATATGGCTTAAGATTGGCTTGTAAATGTTTGGTAATGATTAGCTATTAAAATTGCTAATTAAGAGCATGTTTTGGATATCATGTAATGCCTAGTTGGTAGTTATTAGAAAGAAATTATGTAAGTATATGCAGGGGAACAGTTTGGACAGTTTTAATTTTTATGCCCCGAACTAGTAAGTTAAGTCTAGTAATGCCTCGTGCTCGACTCCGACAACAGTCTCGGGTAAGGGGTGTTACAAAGTGTGCCTCAATGGATGCGAATATCAGTGGAGAAGTGAAAGGGGTAGTTCCTACCCCTAAGTTCAAGAAACATTCGGTTTCTGCTGTTCGTGATTGGCCACCGGGGTGTGGGCCAGTGTCGGAAAGGGATAAGCAATTCATTGTTATCCCTGCTAGCGAGAGTGTCGATATCGATAGTATTGTACTCACAGTTATCAGGTGTGTAGCCCTACACTAAATTTCTGATAGATTGTTAGTATTAATGTTAGCATATGTTAATAAAAATATGTATGATAATGGTTGCGGGTACCATTCGGTGGTACATGGTATTCACGTACGTTAACCCCCTAATACTTCGTTAATAATGCTATGAGCATGGATATGAAATGTGTATGATTCCGTTATGATCTTGGGGTACATGGCATGATATCTGAATAATATGTTTATTGCATGGGTATATGGGTAATATTGATAAAAGGGAAGTGTTCCGGTGGTTTTTACCACATTATCCGGTGACTTAGGTCACATATTCTGTATCCGGTGACTTTTGGTCACATATTATGAATCCGGTGACTCTGTCACAATTATCTGGTGGCCATGCCACAATTTATAAGGGCGATGTGCAGTTGACTGCAGCGACTGCCTTTGATGGTGTGTAGCGGATGGAGGGTCGATTTAGTAATCCCCACGGTGTGATTGGTAGGTACGGGTGGTGTGTGACGGATGGATATCTAGGTGGGCTCGGGATGCATTTCATTCTATATGTACATGTGATTTAATCTGTCGTTAATTGATTTGCTATGTTATGGGCTTATGGCTAAATGTGATTAAAATGGGCTTTGCCAAAATGTTATCGTTAAGGCTATGATCAGTTGGGTTTTTAGTGTACTGTTACACATTGAGTCTGTTGACTCACCCTTCGTGGGATATCTTTTTCAGGTGATACTCAGTAATTTGGACCGGGTCAGGGAGGACTAGGTGGTGGCCATGCTCAACTCAGTATTTTGGTTTTCTTTTATTTAAATTTATTACGTTTTCTTTTAATTATTTCGGGTTTATTTTGGGTTATGTTTTATTGTAATAAGGCCGCCATTAGTTATGTTACTTATACGTTTTAAATTTTTATTCTGCTACGATAGATTCCAACTAAATGATTAAAAGTAATCGATAAACAACTTAAACAGTTTTGACACTTAAACACCCATGGTTTTCAACTTAATAATACATTCTAAATTCGGTTTTTCTTTTAACTATAAATTTTTCTAAAAAAACATATAGATAACGTTTTAATGGGATACAAACTTAAAACAAACACGGTTTTCAACAAGATCATACCTCAAACTTATTTTTCCGCAAAAATCAACCTGTTTTTCCATGATGACAAAACGAGTTTTACTCAAGGAGCATGCCAGATCCGGTCAGGGCTTGTGGGCCGGGTTTGGGGTGTTTCAGTTTAATGCTATGCCATGAGTTATTTGCATCATCATATGTTATTATGCCACGATTGATATGGACATGATGGTGGGACTGTTGAGAGGAGGGGGAAGAATGATTTGGACTGTCACCAGTGGTTTTGACCACACGACGGGTTGGCCCCGTCTTTGATACTATTATTTGTGATTAAGTCCCAGTGGTTTTGACCACCAGTGGTTTTGACCACATTTATGATATTTGTGACTACGGTCACCAGTGGTTTTGACCACACATGGATATTGTAACTCATTCCAGTGGTTTGGTACCACAGTGGGTTGGCCCCACATGATTGATTACGGGATTATCATCAGTGGTTTTGACCACACGATGGGTTGGCCCCATCACTTGATTTGTGACTACGGTCACCAGTGGTTTTGACCACACTTATATATATTTGTGACTTCGGTCACCAGTGGTTTTGACCACCAGTGGTTTTGACCACACGGGGTAGATAAAGGAGATCGGATGGTTAGGTGGGTTGCATGATTTGCATGTTTTATTGATGACTTGTGTAAGTGCTATACTATCGGGTTGGGGATTTATACACTGAGTCTCGGTGACTCACCCCGTCCCTTATATTTTGCAGATGAGGCATAGATCGCGGATATGGAGCCGGGGAGGACTCGAGGTTGCCATGCATCTTAGTTTTGGGTTTTGACTTTAAATCACTATTTCGGTTTTATTTATTTTCTTTAGATTTGGTTTTTAACTTGTAATAAGGCCGCTAAGTATTAGCTTGGGTTTTATTTCTTGATTTTATTTTAATTATCTTATGCATGTGATTAATAACTTGATTTGCTTAAGTAACCGGGATTAAATCGAAGTTTTCAAAACTATACCCTCTATCGAGATTTTCAAACGTTACCATCGGGTAACATCATTCACAAAATGATTACAAGGGTAACTTAGATGATTTTCAAATTTAATTTTTCAAACAACTTCAAAAGTAAATGGTTTTAACTTGACTACGCTCAACTTATTTGGGATTTAAAAGAATCGTATGATTTCTAAAAACTAGTAACAACAAATGGATTTTCAAGCATGAGTTTTTCGGGTTTTAAAGCAACACTAAAACGATTCCAACATCACTTTATACGGGGTCTTCTAAACCTTAAAACGATAAAAGAGTTTTTCATTAGAAATTAATCGGCAAACTTGTTTCTGCAAAACGTTTTCACTCCGTAACATGCCAGATTCGGTCGTGGTGTGTTGACCGGGTTTGGGGTGTTACAGAAATGCTTCTTCGTTTCTTTCTTCCTGGGTTTTTTCCAGTGTCGTAAGCCAAAATTCTTCTTCCGTCGGTCCAGAGTTTATAATATCTTGCTTCAAGTAAAAACTGGGCCTTGGCCATTAAATTAATTCCGGCTTGGATTTGATAATGAGAAAAATTTTTATAACAATTGTCAATGGCTTTTGAAACACCCCCAAACCCGGCCCACGAGCCTTGACCGGATCTGGTATGTTCCTCGAGAAAACATTTGAAAATCCGTTTGTTACTTAGGAAAAATTCGTGTGGTTTTGAAGAAGGATTTGCTTGTGTTGGGTTCAATTGAAAACCTTGTATATATTTTTTTAACTTTAAATTAGAAATTTATTTGTGATTAGGTGGTCAAAAACACTTAATATTTATTATTATTTTTTGTAAACCATTTAACCTTGATTTAAACTTAATCGTATAGTAATAAAATCCAATAAAAAGCATGCATAAAACAGTTCATATTAACGGCCTTATTACATCAAAAATTAAACCCAAATTAAACCCAAAATACTTATAATGAAACAAGTCCAAAATAAAGTCCCGAACTGAGCATGGCCACCACTAAGCTCCTGCCGACCCGGTCCATCACCGAAAGTCCACCAAAATATTCCCACAACGGGTGAGTCAAACAGACTCAGTGTATAGCAACCACACTAAGCCCTAATGATTTTTGGCATATCAAATCATACATATACATATTACAATTTACAAATAATGATGCATTCCCGAACCCAAACCTAGATGCCATCCGCTACACATCACCCCGCCAAACGTCACAACCGTGGGGACTACTAAGTCAACCCTCCATCCGCTACACATCATCGAAGGCGATCATTGCAATCGACGTGCTCATCGCCTCTTATAAATTCGTGGCGAGCCACCACATAATATATTTTGTGACATAAGTCACCACATGCAAATTATGTGACCGAAGTCACCACATTCATATATTGGGGTATAAAACCACCAATCACTTCCCCTTTCAATATCACCCTTATGCCCATGCACATTACAACACATACAAAATCATCCCTTGTAGCTTATTTCACATTCTTATCAATAGTCACATATGTGCCATATTCCAAATTGCATATATTTTATTAACATAGAGTTAAAGTTACGTACCTGAGTACTTTGTACCATAACATGGTACCTTTCGGCCACATTCATACTATTATAACACATACATTAACTTAAAGCCGTAATCTACTAAGATTTAGTGTGGAGTACACACCTGATATTAACGCTTTATTGAAATCCCGAAAACCCGATCCAATCCTTTAAATCTCAAGTTCCTACATTTGGTCAATCGCTTAATATTTAAAAAAAAAAGCCTATTCGGCTATACGATCAAATCCCGAAGGATTATTGCACCCAAAACTCTTACCTTGTGCCGATTTGATTACTAATCAAATCCCAAAACGTTGTAGTCCTTCCTCCTTGTAATCGGGTAACACTAGATCAATTGACTAGGTTAGTTTCCGGCTTTTGAATAGGTAAGAAATAGATCTAGTTGCTAAATAGGGCCTTGGCCGAATGTACATGTACACTTACCTTGCGTTTTTAAATCCCGAAAGTGGTCTCTGGCTTATGAAGTTGCCGAAATACCTTAGATCTGAAATCCCGGATGATCTCCCTAGAAGTCGGCTACAATGGAAATCCCGAAATTCACCTTCCATGTTTCGGCCAACAAGATTAGGAGGGATTAGATTAAACTTTCGGCTTAAAAGAGAGATTGACAAATAAAGAACAATCGGTCTTACCCTTAATATCAGAGTTGATTGCACACTTGCTTGACACCACTTGGGAATTTGGCTATAGACTCGAGTGTTGATCACAAGTTTCGCTTTTGATGATCACTTCGAAAGATTTGGTTTTAGCAAAGAAAGAAAAGAAAGGTATAGGACTTAGGGAAATTCGGCAAGACTAGGGGAATCCTATTTTCGGCTTTTGGAGAATTGAAAAGAAAAGAGAATAGTTGTAGAGAGAATTCGGCAGAGGCTTCAAAGAGAAAAAGAATAATGGCCTTGTTTTCCCTTTTCTGTAAAATTAGTCTACCTAGAGACCCTTATTCGGCCAACTCTCCCTATTCTCGATAGCTTTATCTCTCAATTATCACCTTATTCAAATTAATAAAATTAATCCAACATTTATCCCCTTATCTAGCCGAATTTTAAAAGGATTAGACCTCATCCACTGCTTATCCTTGCAGCAAAATAAAACTTTTATTTCGCTTCCCTTGTAGCTCGAACCTTGGCCCTGCACACATGCTGGTGGCATCATTTCCAGAGGCCTTAAGTGGCGCCTCCAAGCCACTTTTCCAAGCCCGTTCTTGTGTCAAATTTCCTCTATTAATTTTCTTAAGGCCACCTTGCCTTAGTTTCCTCTTTTAAACTTTAAAACTTAACATTTTCTAAGACATTTCCTTACATTTCCAAGTTCCCAAAAATGTTCACTTTCCTCTTTTAAACTTAACATTTCCAAAGCATTTCCTTACATTTCCAAGTTTCCAAAAATGTTCACTATACATTCATAACACATAAGACATGCCATTTCGTATAATTAAATTAAAAATGCATAAGCCCAATTTCCAGGAAATTACAGTTCTACCCCCTTAAAATAATTTCGTCCTCGAAATTGCACAGCTAAAATAAATGAGGGTATTCTTTGTCGCATTGCCTCTTCTGGCTCCCACGAAGCTTCCTCCGATCCGTGGTTGCGCCATAACACTTTGACTAGAGGAACTAACTTCCTCCGTAACACTTTCACGTCTCGTTCCAAGATCTGAATCGGCTCTTCCTCGTAGGACAAATCTGGCCTCAGCTCCACCTCTTCAATCGGAACTACATGAGATGGATCTGATCGATAACGATGTAGCATAGAAACATGGAATACGTCGTGCATTTGCTTCAATTCCGAAGGCAACTCTAACTGGTATGCCACTGGTCCAACTCGCTTCAATACCTGATATGGTCCTATAAACCTTGGACTTAGCTTCCCTTTGTGACCAAATCTCATCACCTTCTTCCAAGGCGATACCTTCAGAAACACTTGATCCCCCACATCAAATTCTATCTCCTTCCGTTTAAGATCTGCATACGACTTCTGCCTATCATATGCTTCCTTCAACCGTGCCCGAATTACCTCAACCTTCTCCTCGGATTCTGCCACAATCTCTGGTCCCAAAACTCGACATTCCCCTAATTCCGTCCAACACGTAGGTGTGCGACACTTCCGTCCATACAATGCTTCATACGGTGCCATTCGAATACTAGCTTGATAGCTGTTGTTGTATGCAAATTCCGCTAACGGCAAATATTCTTCCCAACTTCCTCTGAAGTCTATCACACAGCCTCTCAGCATATCTTCCAACACTTGGATTACTTGTTCAGACTGGCCGTCCGACTGTGGATGAAAAGCCGTAGTGAAATCCAATTTACTGCCTAAAGTTTGATGAAGTGCCCTCCAAAATCGAGACGTAAATCTTGGGTCTCTATCCGAAATAATTGACACTGACACTCCATGCAACCTTACAATTTCTGCCACGTATAATCTTGCCAACTTCTGAAGAGAATAGTCGACTCTCACCGGAATGAAGTGCGCGGACTTGGTCAAACGGTCCACTATTACCCATACCGAGTCCTTCTTAGTAGGCGTAAGGGGAAGCCCACTAACGAAGTCCATGGTGATTCTCTCCCACTTCCACTGCGGAATCTTTATCGGCTGAAGCAATCCTGACGGAACTTGGTGTTCAGCCTTAACTTGCTGACACGTTAAGCACTTGCCGACAAATTCTCAGAACTTCCTTCTTCGCACTGTGCCACCAAAACTGTTCCCTTAGATCCCTGTACAATTTAGTACCTCCAGGATGCATAGCATAGGGGCTACCATGCGATTCCTGAAGAATCCTCTGCCTTAACTCCTTGTTCTTCGGCATACAGACCTTACCCTTGAAACACAATACTCCCTCGTCATTAATACCATAATCTTCCAACTCTCCATTCTGCACTTGCCGTAGCTTAGCACTTAGATCATCATCCATTAACTGACTTTCCTTCACCTCATTCAACCATGTCGGTTTAACTTGCAACTCTGCCAATAAACTTCCATCATCATACAAGCTAAGATGTGCAAATAATGCCCTCAGATCCGATACTACTTTCTGACTTAGGGCATCTCCCACTACATTTGCCTTGCCCGGATGATACTCTATGGAACAATCATAATCCTTCAGTAACTCCACCCACCTTCGCTGTCTCAAGTTCAACTCCTTCTGAGTCAGCAGATACTTAAGACTCTTGTGGTCCGTGTAGATCACTGACTTTTCTCCATAAAGGTAGTGCCTCCACACCTTAAGAGCAAAAACCACTGCCGCCAGTTCCAAGTCATGCGTCGGGTAGTTAACCTCGTGAGGCCTTAGTTGTCGAGACGCATAAGCTACAACCTTCCCATCTTGCATCAGTACGCAACCCAAGCCTGTATGGGAGGCGTCGCAATACACCACGAAATCCCTTCCTGCCTCAGGCTGAATCAACACTGGAGCTTCCGTCAACACCCTCTTAAGCTTCTCAAAGCTCTCCTGTTTCTTATCCGTCCAAACGAAAGGTACCTCCTTTCTCAACAGCTTTGTCAAAGGTGCGGCTATTGAAGAAAATCCTTCCATAAACCTTCTGTAGTAGCCTGCCAATCCCAAGAAACTGCGAACCTCAACCACAGACTTAGGTGGTTTCCAATCTAGCACTGCTTCGATCTTCCTAGGATCCACCCTTATCCCTTCTACAGACACTACATGCCCTAAGAATGCAACCTCCTTAAGCCAAAACTCGCACTTGCTGAATTTGGCATATAGCTTCTTCTCCCTTAACACTTGCAACACTTTCCGGAGATTCTCGTCATGTTCTTCCTCAGACTTGCAGTATACTAGGATATCGTCGATGAACACAACGACGAATCGATCTAAGTAGGGTTGAAAAACCCGGTTCATCATATCCATGAACGCGGCTGGGGCATTCGTCAACCCAAACGGCATCACTACGAACTCATAATGCCCGTATCTTGTCCGAAAAGCCGTCTTATGGATATCCGCTTCCTTCACCTTAAGCTGATGATATCCAGACCTTAGGTCTATCTTTGAGAATACCGCTGCCCCTTTAAGCTGATCGAACAAGTCGTCTATTCTTGGCAAAGGGTACTTGTTCTTGATGGTCAGCTTATTCAGCTGACGATAATCTATGCACATACGCATAGTCCCATCTTTCTTCTTCACAAACAAGACCGGTGCTCCCCATAGAGACACACTGGGTCGAATGAACCCACGATCAAGCAACTCTTGGATTTGAGCCTTGAGCTCAACCAACTCCTTCGGTGCCATTCTATACGGAGCGATAGATACCGCGCGCTGTTCCAGCAAAGAAATCAATTCCAAACTCCACCTCCTGTCCGGGGTATTCGGGTAACTCCTCCGGAAAGACATCCACAAACTCCCTTACTGCTCTAACTCCACTAACACCCTCTTCATTTGCATCCAACGCACTGATGAAAGTCAAAAATGCCTTGCACCCTTTTCGAACCATCTTATCAGCTTTCAGTGCTGAAACTACGTTAGACAAGTAGTTTTTTCTTTCTCCTATCATAATTATCGCCTCATCCTCCGGCATCTTTAACTCCATTCATTTAGCTGCACAATCCAATATAGCTCGGTGTTCTACAAGCCAGTCCATGCCAAGTATGAGGTCAAATTCTCCGAAGGGTAGTTCCATTAAGTCGGCAGGGAAAATCACTCCTTGAATCTCTAGAGGTACACTCCGAAAGATCTTATTCACCACTATAGTTTGACCTAGTGGGCTCACTACAGTCATCTCCTTACTAGAAAGTTCAGAGTCTATGCCTAGTGTTTCAACTACACTACTAGCAACATAAGAATGGGTCGAGCCCACATCAATCAAAGCAAAATAAGGCTTGTCAGATATAAGGAACGTACCGGTTATGACGTCCGGTGCGTCTCCGTCCTCCCTTCGACAAACCGCATACACTAGACCCGGCTGTCTTGCCTCTGCATTACCAACACCTCTGCCAGGTGCTCCACGTCCTCTTCCAACACCTAATAATTTTATTAGGATTTTCTAATTTAATGGTACAATATCTAGGACTATTTTTCCATAATTTTAATGGTTCTTCACTAAAATTATTTTCTAATATTTTAAACAACCAATGATTTGTTTCAAGTTGTTTAATCTGTTCTTTCCTAGGTGGTGTAAAGTCTTGATCACAAATAAATTTGTGATTTTCAACTAAAGGTATTTCTACTGAAGTTTTTTCAATAGTTAATATAACAAAAATTTTATCAATAGAAAATGGTAAATGCTGATATATAAAGTTATTACCTAATAATATATCTCCATGCATTTCATGGAAACATAATATTTTAGGAATCACAAATCTTACATTGTTAATGTAGATCGGTATATTTTTTGCTTTAAAAAGAATTAAAGTCTCATTACCATCTACTCCAACAGCTCTTATTGGATTTCTCATAAGTTCCCATTTTTCTGATGGAATAGCATTTTCTCTACAGCTACTAGTTGTAGCTCCTGTATCTAGTAAAGCATTTAAAGAATATTGATTATATTCTCTAAACTGAAATGTAATTTCAATGTAAGTATAATATTTCCTGGGTTGGAAATGTGAGAATGTAATAATATCATTTTTTCCAAGTTTCATTTGTTGAATTATTGGTTTTTCTTTGACTTTTGTATCTTTAGATATTTTATCCAATTTGTTAGTATAATGTACCGGTTTTAATTCTATAGGTAAATATTGGTTTTTCCAATATTCCATATTTTTGCCATAAGGATCTTGTTTATCAATTTCCTTAGGTTTCGGTGTTTCATAATCATATGGATCTGTTTGTTCAGTATCCATGGGTTCAGGAATTTCTATATTTTCATCCTCTTCTGTTGAAGTGTTTTCTTCATCAGAATTATGACTAGTAACATTAATATCTACATTAGAATTATTAGAACTACTACTACTATCTGTAGTCTCATAATTTAACATATAGTGATAATTATACTTAGTAAATAAGTCTTTATGTTTTTCATAAAGTTCCTCTATTAATTTTAAATATTCTACTTGCTCATATTTATCATTTGTTTTAGAAAATTGGTTTTTCCAATGTTCTATTAGAGTCTTATAAGATTCAAAATCATATTTTTCTTGTTTTTTAATTTTTTCTCTTTTTTGTTTTGTTTTTTCTTTTTTATTATAGGTTGAAGATTTGTAACATCCTTAAATAGGGGCTGTTATGTTTGAATTATTTGCATGTGAATGGTGTGATTGTGATGATAATTAAGGTGTCTTAGGGCCTGGGTATGAGCCAAGGGTAGGCCCGAACTATAGGAAATTTTTTATTTTTGAGTAGTGGATAAGGGGAGCTGTAGGGGCTAGGTGTTAAAGAGTATTATGTGGTAAGTTTTAGCACAAGAAGTGCCTTGGTGAAGTGGCAGAAGGCGCCACTTAGAGCCTTGAGAAGTGACGCCACAAGCAAGGGAAGGGAGCTGAGGTTCAAGCTGCAGAAATCCCTCTTTGGGAATTTCTTTTTGACGCCAGAAAGGGGAAGAGTTGTGCTCAGTTGGAACTCTGGTGGATAACTGTTGAACAAGTCAGCATATTCAAACGGGTGGAGAAGAGGAATTTGTGGAGTTTGAAGAATTCAAACTAGTCTGAATGGTTGGTGAGGAGAAAAACGAGGAGAGAAAAGAGGGATTGAGGTGGGGGAAGGCTTAGCCGAATTGTGGGAGTGGCTAGGGGAGCTTGAAGCATTCGGTTTTGGTGTGGTTGGTGTGCCAAAATTGGGTTGCTTTGGGGCATTACTTTTCGGCATTTGGGATTGGTGGTTCACTTTTGAACTTCGGTTTTCCTTTCATTCTAGTGGTGCCGAAATCACCTTCTCACATTTGTTCACTACTGCGTTTTGGGTTCTTTTTCTCTTCTCTCAAATACCCTTAGCCGAATGTCCATCTAAACTTCCCTTAGTGCCTTTTTATTTTTCTTCTCAAGTGCTTAGCCGAATTTATCTTGATCACCACACCACCATTGCCGAAACCTTAAGAACCGAAAACCTCATCTATCATTCATCTCTTTGCTTTCTATTTACATCTTGTTGATTAGCCGAACCCCTTGGTAGTTTATTTTCTTGCCGAAACTTCTCTCTACTCTTCTCTTCTTGTTCCAACACTTTGGCCGAATATCAACCATTGTAGATCTCTCTCTTTTCTTTTTCTCTCGTTGCTTGGTGGATCGACTTTGGTATTTGGAGGGGGTAAGTTTGTTCTTGGCCGAATCTCTCCTGTTTTCTCTTTTCTTTCTCTATCGACTCATATGGAACAAAAGTTGGATTTTGGCATTTGCTTGGCATGATTCTTATTCATCTATGAAACCAAATTCTCTTGGTACCCATAAATGTTCTTTCGGGTTTGTGACAGCAGATTCATCGTGGATTTTTCACCATCGCTCCTAGCCAGTTCCGTTGGTGTAGAGGGGTGAGTGTTTCAATCGTTCGACATCTCTTTTTATGGTTAATGTCAAAGGCAGATATTCCACATATCTTTGGTGCTTGGCCGAATGCAGGAGGGGGTGAGTGACGCTATTTCGTGTGGAGTTTTCGGGATTTGTTAGCGGTGAGTCAAGCCTAGAACCTTCGGGATCTATCGACTTAGGTAAGGGATCTAACTCCGGGATTCTAGTTCTTTATATTTTAGTTCGCTTCTTTAACCTGATTTAGTGACAATGAAACACCCCAAACCCAGCCCACAAGCCTCGACCGGATCTGGCATGTTTCTTCGGAAAACTTAACTCAATCTCGTTTCACGTTTTGATAAAATAAGTCGACTTATTGAAACAAGTTTGAAAATGTAGCGAGTTGGAAACTGAGTTGTAGTTCAAGTTTGTATTTCTTTGAAAACGGTTCCTTCATATTTAATAAGTTAAAAGAGATGCCAAGTTTTAGAGCTTATCAAGTTGAAAACCCTAGTTGATTAGGTAATAAAATATTTGAAGTTGTTTAAGAAAAATGTTTAGTGGTTCATTTGCCGATTATCGTATGGAGATAAAACTCAAAACATGAAATTTAAACGTTTAAGTAGTGGCCTTATTAAAAATTTAAAATACCAAATAAATCCCAAAAGAAAAGTAAAAGAAAACGCAAGTTCAACCATTTGAAATCCCGAAAATGATGAGCATGGCCACCACATAGTCCTCGCTAACCCGGTCCATATCGCTAAGTATCACCTGCAAAAAGTTATCCCACGAAGGGTGAGTCAACAGACTCAATGTGTAACAGCTACACCAAGAACCCAACCGATTAAAGCCTTAATCTTAAACATTTCGGCAAAGCCCACTCTTTAGTCATATTTGGCCATAAGCCCATAATATAGCATATCGAATCATAACATGTTCAATCACATTTATACGAAAAATGAAATGCAATCCCGAGCCCACCTAGATATCCATCCTCTATACACCACCCGTACCTGCCAATCACACCATGGGGATTACTAAATCGACCCTCCATCCGCTACACACCCTCGAAGGCAGTCGCTGCAGTCAACTGCACATCGCCCTTATAATGTGGCATAGCCACCAGATAATGTGACAGAGTCACCGGATTCATAATATGTGACATAAGTCACCGGATAATGTGGTAAAACCACCGGAACACTTCCCCTTTATCATTATCACCCATATGCCCATGCAACATACATATTATTCAGATATCATGCAATATACCTTACCCCAAAGTCATAACGAAATCACACATATTTCATATCAATGTTTATAAACATTATTAACAGAGTATTAAGGGGTAACGTACCTGAATGCACTGTACCATAGAATGGTACCCTTAGCCATGTTACTCGTACTTTCATTAACACATATTTAATATTATTACTATTAATCTATCGGGAATTAGTGTAGGGTTACACACTTGATAACACTGAGAATGACACTCTCGATCTGACACTCGCTAGCGGATATAACGATCCGCTTATCCCTTTCCGATCTTGCCGCCCACAACCCGTGGCCAATCACGTCACGCGAAAACCGAGCGTTTCTTGAATCTAGGGGTAGGGACTACCCCTTTCTCTCCTCCACTGGTACTCGCATCCATTGAGGAACACTTAATCAAAACCTGGTTAATCAATATACAAGATCTAAACGAACATAATCTATAACTTAAACACCCTTACCGAAATAGATCTGAATCCCGAGACTTTTCCTTATCTCTGTCGAACTCCCTCTAAAATATCATAGTTAGAATCGGCCATCCCTTAAAGTATCATGGCCTTTGGCCGAATACTGCAACTCTCCTTACCTTCCTCGCTTTAATCCCGAAAATCGTCACTTGCCTTTGGAAGTTGTCGAATCCCTACATAACTTATGTCAGATTTGGCTTATTGCATAAGATCTATAAGAATGGCCCTTGGCCGAATGTTACCCTTACTTACCCTGAATATCAGAATCCCGAAAGATCCCCTTCTAATCGTCGGCTGCAGAGATCCCGAAATCCACCTTTATGGTTTCGGCCAAATGAGATATAAGGATTAGTTTCTTAGATTTCGGATAACCAAAGGAAAAAGAAAGAAGATCAATTGACAAGGATCCCTTACCCCACTATTAGATTCGGTTGAATAACTGGTACCAAATGGTCGATAACACCTTTGCTTGATCACTGAGAGATTCGGCCATAGGAGAAAGGGTATTCGACTTTTAGAGATAAATGGAAAAGAAATCGATGAGAATGATTCAGCTTTTGATCTAGTGGATAAATTGGTTCCAAAGGTTAAAGATGCAATCGGCTATGGTCAAATGTGCTTTCGGCTTTTGATGACAGAAGAAATCATGCAAAGAAGAAGAAAAGAGATTAAAAGTTGGTGTGGTTCGGCTGAAGGGGTTTCGGCTACTAGGTGTATTCGGCTTTTAACAAAAGAATGGAGGAGAAAAGTGTGAGGCTTAAGGAGTTGCGGAAATGGTGAGATTGAGAAGGATGTTTTGGCTTTTAGAGGGTGAATGAAGAAAGAATAAGATGAGGAGAAAATGCACAATTGATTTCAGCTTTTGGTTAAGAGAGAAAAAGGGTGCAAATTTTGGCAAGAGCAAAGATGAGAAGAAAGCTTTCAAAAGGGAGAAAAATGGCCACACACTTACCATATTTCGGCACCTAAAGTCCCTAGCATAGTCACTCCTCCCATTGGCCGAATATGCCACACCAAGACCTCTCCATTCGGCCAACTCTTCTTCTCTCTATCAGATTCCTTCTTTTCCTCCTATTTCTTCTCTTCTCCACTCATTCAAAGAGTTTGAATGAGTCCACCTCTCATCCACTCTCTTAGCCGCCCATTCAAATGAATTTGACCAAGTCTTTCACTCATCCATTCAGAGTCCTTGTGCCGTCCAACTCCCCTCTTGCCTGACGCAAAAAGCAACCCCAAAATGCTTCCCTTGCTGCTCGAACCTAGGCCCTTTCTCACTCCTTCAGGCGTCACTCTCATGTGCTCTAAGTGGCGCCTCCCTTGCCACTTTACCAGCTCAGTACTTGTGTCATAACCCACACAGTAAACTCCTTAAGGCCTAGCACTCCTTAGCTTTCCTTTAAGGCTTAAAAATCAAACATTTTCCTAAGGCATCTACCTACATCCCAAGGTTCCCGAAACCCCCAAAACACATTCAAACAGCACAAAAGCACACTACCACTTACATTCAAGTTCAAACGCATAACCCCTAAATCCCGGATATTACAGTTCTACCCCCTTAAAATAATTTCGACCTCGAAATTACCTGGCTAAAATAGGTGAGGGTATTGCTATCGCATTGCTTCCTCCGGCTCCCACGAAGCTTCTTTCGATCCATGGTTACGCCATAACACTTTGACCAGAGGAACTAATTTCCTCCGCAACACCTTCACATCTCGTTCCAGAATCTGAATCGGCTCTTCCTCGTAGGACAAGTCTGGTCTCAGCTCCACCTCTTCAACTGGTACTACATGAGATGGATCCGATCGGTAATGACGTAGCATCGATACGTAGAACACATCGTGCATCTGCTTCAATTCCGAAGGCAACTCTAACTGATATGCCACTGGTCTAACCCGCTTCAAAACCCGATAAGGTCCTATAAACCTGGGACTTAACTTTCCTTTGCGACCAAATCTCATCACCTTCTTCCACGGCGAAACTTTCAGAAACACCTGATCTCCCACAGCAAACTCTATCTCCTTCCGCTTAAGATCTGCATATGACTTTTGTCTGTCAGATGCCTCCTTCAACCGTGCCCGAATTACCTTAACCTTTTCTTCAGATTCCGCCACAATCTCCGGACCCAAAACATGACGTTCCCCCAATTCTGTCCAACACGTAGGAGTGCGACACTTCCATCCATACAGTGCTTCGTACGGTGCCATCCGAATACTTGCTCGATAGCTGTTGTTGTATGCAAACTCTACTAAAGGCAAGAATTCCTCCCAGCTTCCTCTGAAGTCTATTACGCAACCCCTCAACATATCCTCTAACACTTGAATTACCCGCTCAGATTGGCCGTCCGACTGCGGATGAAATGCCGTGCTGAAATCTAATCTGGTGCCCAATACTTGATGCAATGCTTTCCAAAACCGAGAAGTAAACCTCGGATCCCTATCCGAGATAATCGATACCGGCACTCCGTGCAGCCTCACAATCTCTTCCACATACAAATTCGCCAACCTCTGCAGAGAATAGTCAACCTGCACTGGGATGAAATGTGCAGACTTTGTCAACTGATCCACTATCACCCATACTGAGTCCTTCTTAGTAGGCGTAAGGGGAAGCCCACTAACGAAGTCCATGGTAATTCTCTCCCACTTCCACTGCGGAATCTTTATTGGCTGAAGCAACCCTGAAGGTACTTGGTGTTCAGCTTTGACTTGCTAACACGTTAAGCACTTCCCTACAAATTCTGTAACTTCCCGCTTAAGACCAGGCCACCAAAACTGATCCCGTAAATCTCTGTATAACTTACTTCCTCCAGGATGCATAGCATAAGGGCTACTATGCGATTCCTGAAGAATTCTCTGCCTGAGTTCCTCATCCTTCGGCATGCAGACCTTGCCTCGAAATCACAGCACTCCATCGCTGTTCACACCATAATCTTCCAATTCCCCATTCTGCACTTGCCGTAGCTTAGCACTCAGATCATCGTCTACCAGCTGTCTTTCTTTCACCTGACTTAGCTATGTCGGCTTCACTTGCAACTCTGCTAGCAAACTTCCGTCGTCATAAAGGCTAAGATGTGCAAACATCGCCTTCAAATCCGACACTACTTTCCGACTTAGGGCATCTGCCACTACATTTGCCTTGCCCGGGTGATACTCTATAGAACAATCGTAATCTTTCAACAATTCCACCCACCTTCGCTGTCTCAAATTCAGCTGCTTCTGAGTCAGCAGATACTTTAGAATCTTGTGGTCCGTGTAGATCACTGACTTTTCTCCATATAAATAATGCCTCCATACTTTTAGAGTAAAGACCACCGCAGCCAACTCCAAGTCATGCGTCGGATAGTTAACCTCATGTGGCCTTAATTACCGAGACGCATATGCGACCACCTTCCCGTCTTGCATCAGAACACATCCCAATCCTGTGTGAGAAGCATCACAATACACCACGAAATCCTCCCCTACCTCAGGCTGAATCAAAAATGGAGCTTCTGTCAAAACCTTCTTAAGCTTTTCAAAACTCTCTTGTTGCTTATCTGCCCACACGAAAGGTACCTCCTTCCTTAACAATTTCGTCAGAGGTGCCGCTATTGACGAGAACCCTTCGACGAATCTTCTGTAGTAGCCTGCTAACCCCAAGAAACTGCGAACCTCAGCCACAGACCTAGGTGGTTTCCAATCCAACACTGCCTCAATCTTCCGAGGATCCACCCTTATTCCTTCCTCAGACACGACATGACCTAAGAACGCAACTTCCTTCAGCCAAAATTCACACTTGCTGAACTTGGCATACAACTTCTTTTCCCTTAACACTTGCAATACTACCCGGAGATGTACATCATGCTCTTCCTCCGACTTAGAATACACCAGAATGTCGTCTATGAACACAACTACGAACTGATCCAGGTACGGTTGGAAAACCTGGTTCATCATATCCATGAATGCAGCTGGGGCGTTTGTCAATCCGAACAGCATCACTAAGAACTCATAATACCCGTATCTTGTCCGGAAAGTTGTCTTATGGATATCTACTTCCTTCACCTTAAGCTGATGATACCCTGACCTTAGATCTATCTTTGAAAATACTGCGGCCCCCTTAAGCTGATCAAACAAGTCGTCTATTCTCGGCAAAGGGTACTTGTTCTTGATGGTCAGCTTATTCAACTGCCGGTAATCTATGCACATGCGCATAGTCCCGTCCTTCTTCTTCACGAATAAGACCGGTGCTCCCCATGGAGACACACTGGGTCGGATAAACCCACGGTTGAGTAACTCTTAGATCTGGGCCTTAAGCTCAACTAACTCCTTTGGTGCCATTCTGTACGGAGCGATAGATACTGGCGCTGTACCAGGCAACAAATCAATCCCGAATTCCACCTCACAATCCGGAGGTAACCCTGGAAGTTCTTCCGGAAAGACATCCGCAAATTCCCTTATCGTCCTGACCCCTTCCACAGTTGCTCCCTTAGCCTCCAAGGCACTGACCAACATCAGAAAAGCCAGACATCCCTTCCTTACCATCTTCTCTACCTTAAGGGCAGACACTATGTTCGACAAGTAATTCCGTCTCTCGCTCATCACCACAACCTCATTGTCGTCAGAAGTTCTCAATGACATGCGCTTAACAGCACAGTCCACATTCGCACGGTACTTCACCAGCCAGTCCATGCCTAATATTAGGTCAAACTCCCCGAGTGGCAGTTCCATTAAATCTGCCGGAAACTGCACCCCCTGAACTTCTAAAGGCACTTCCCTAAAGAGTTTGTCTACTACCACTGATTGCCCTAAAGGACTAAGTACAGTCATCTTCCTAAGTACAGTCTCAGAGTTCACATGCAGAGTTCCAGATACTTCACTAGCGATATATGAATGAGTTGACCCTATATCTATCAGAGCAATAAAGGGTAATCCAGAAATAAGGAACGTACCCGTTATGACGTCAGGTGCGTCACCATCTTCCCTCCGACGAACCGCATATACCAGACCCGGCTGTCTTGCCCCCGTGTTACCATTACCTCTGCCTGGTGTTCCGCGACCTCTACCAGAACCATTACCTCTGCCATTCAGACCACGACCCCTCGGCGGCTGCTGTCCACCTCTGCCAGCCTGATTAAAACCCTGACCTGCTGGTCGGTTCCTATCTGTATCCACCGGACAGTCCCTAATCATGTGATGCTTAGACCCACACTTAAAACATCCCCCGGTCTTTTTCCAACATTCTCCTAGGTGCATCTTTCCATCGAAAGCACAAGTGCGGTCATCGTCCTCCCACAAGAACTCACGACCTCGCGGCCCATCAACTCTAGGTCTCTTTTGAAAATTCCTGGATGATCCTAAAGACCCATAGCTCCTCTTATTCTTACCCTGTCCTCTGTCCCGGTTCTGTCTCTCGGTCCGCTTAACTTCTTCAGTTATCCGAGCTTTATCCACCAAAATGGCAAAGTCTCTTTCCCGCTGCGGGGCAATCAACACCCTCAGCTCATCTCGCAGTCCATACTCGAATCTGACACACCGCTCATAATCAGTAGCTACAATCCCTCTGGCATACCGGCTTAGCCGCAAGAACTCCGCTTCATATTCCGCTACTGACTTGCTTCCTTGCACTAGATTTAGAAACGCCTTCCTCTGCGAGTCTATGTAGCTAGCTCCTACGTATTTCCCCTCAAACTTAATCTTAAAATACCCCCAATCCACTCGATCCGTAGGGGTACCCTCTCTGACGGTGAGCCACCACTGGTAGGCCTCATCCCAAAGCAGCGAAACAACACCTTTCAGCTTTTCCTTAGCAGTGCAGTCCAAATCATCCATGATCCTCTCAACTGCCTCTAACCAGTACTCCGCTACATTCGGAGCTACCCTAGATACTCCTCTAAAAACCTCGGCTCCATTTGCTCTAAGTCTCTCGGATACTGACTTTCGAGCCCCATTTCCCATATTGGCTCCTGCTACTAGCTCTAACACCCGCAGCATAGCCTGCGATACTGCGTCGTCTCCTCCCGTCTGCTCCTAAAAATCTGGCCCTCCAGCCGGTGGCGACGCCTCATTTTCGGAATCCTAACCAGACCCAACTGGTTCCGACACAGTCATTCTGCCTCTGCTGCGTCCACGGGTATTGCGACCACGTCCCCTAGAACTCATGTCTACTGTCGCAGTTTATCTATTTTTACGAAATTTTATGCATTAGAGTCTTTTCACTTCTTATTTAAGGAGAAGTTTTATGCAGAGAGATTTAATCAGTGGTTTTTCCGTAGAAGTACACATATACCTAAGGTCCATGTCTCTATAGTACAGTTTCCTAAGCCTATCATCTATAGTATCATACATTAG
This sequence comes from Gossypium sturtianum, assembly GCA_025698515.1. Taxonomy (NCBI): domain Eukaryota; kingdom Viridiplantae; phylum Streptophyta; class Magnoliopsida; order Malvales; family Malvaceae; genus Gossypium; species Gossypium sturtianum. Next base: position 31,663,747 of record CM046949.1, read on the forward strand.
CATGTTAAAATAAATTTACTGACTAAAGTACTTACCTGGCAGACCTGGGCCGAGAACTTGGGTGCCATGCTTTCGTAGGACCATTTTAACAAAAATTTTCAAAAACCTCTTTTGGTTCAAATTTTGAAAACGTTGTGGGCTTCAAAACCCAAGGCCGAGTGTTTAGAACTGGGCTCTGATACCAAGTTGAAACACCCCAAACCCGGCCCACAAGCCTCGACCAGATCTGGCATGTTCCTTTAGAAAACTTAACTCAATCTCATTTCACGTTTTGATAAAATAAGTCGACTTATTAAAACAAGTTTGAAAATGTAGCTAGTTGGAAACTGAGTTGTAGTTCAAGTTTGTATTTCTTTGAAAACGGTTCCTTCATATTTAATAAGTTAAAAGAGATGCCGAGTTTTAGAGCTTATCAAGTTGAAAACCCTAGTTGATTAGGTAATAAAATATTTGAAGTTGTTTAAGAAAAATGTTTAGTGGTTCATTTGCCGATTGTCGTATGGAGATAAAACTTAAAACATGAAATTTAAACGTTTAAGTAGTGGCCTTATTACAAATTTAAAATACCAAATAAATCCCGAAAGAAAAGTAAAAGAAAATGCAAGTTCAACCGTTTGAAATCCTGAAAACAACGAGCATGGCCACCACATAGTCCTCGCTGACCTGGTCCATATCGCTAAGTATCACCTACAAAAAGTTATCCCACGAAGGGTGAGTCAACAGACTCAATGTGTAACAGCTACACCAAGAACCCAACCGATTAAAGCCTTAATCTTAAACATTTCGGCAAAGCCCACTCTTTAGTCATATTTGGTCATAAGCCCATAATATAGCATATCGAATCATAACATGTTCAATCAAATTTATACGGAAAATGAAATGCAATCCCGAGCCCACCTAGATATCCATCCTCTACACACCACCTGTACCTGCCAATCACACCGTAGGGATTACTAAATCGACCCTCCATCCGCTACACACTTCCTCGAAGCGATCATTGCCAATCAGCGCACATCGACCTTATAACGTGGCATAGCCACCAGATAATGTGACAGAGTCACCGGATTCATAATATGTGACATAAGTCACCAGATTCATAATATGTGACATAAGTCACCGGATAATGTGGTAAAACCACCGGAACACTTCCCCTTTATCATTATCACCCATATGCCCATGCAACATACATATTATTCAGATATCATGCAATATACCTTACCCCAAAGTCATAACGAAATCACACATATTTCATATCAATGTTTATAAACATTATTAACATAGTATTAAGGGGCAACGTACTTGAATGCACTGTACCATAGAATGGTACCCTTAGCCAAGTTACTCGTACTTTCATTAACACATATTTAATATTATTACTATTAATCTATCGGGAATTAGTGTAGGGTTACACACCTGATAACACTGAGAACGACACTCTCGATACTGACACTCTCGCTAGCAGGGATAACAGCAATCTGCTTATCCCTTTCCGATGCTGGCCCACAACCCGGTGGCCAATCACGTACGGCAGAAACTGAGCGTTTCTTGAATCTAGGGGTAGGGACTACCCCTTTCTCTCCTCCTCTGGTACTCGCATCCATTAGGGAACACTTAATCAAAACCTGGTTAATCAATATACAAGATCTAAACAAACATAATCTATAACTTAAACACCCTTACCGAAATAGATCTGAATCCCGAGACTTCTCCTTATCTCTGTCAAACTCCCCCTAAAATATCATAGTTAGAATCGACCATCCCTTAAAGTATCATGGCCTTTTGCCGAATGCTACAACTCTCCTTACCTTCCTCACTTTAATCCCGAAAATCGTCACTTGCCTTTGGAAGTTGTCGAATCCCTACATAACTTATGTCAGATTCGGCTTATTGCATAAGATCTATAAGAATGGCCCTTGGCCGAATGTTACCCTTACTTACCCTGAATATCAAAATCCTGAAAGAACCCCTTCTAATCGTCGGCTACAGAGATCCCGAAATCCACCTTCATGGTTTCGGCCAAATGAGATATAAAGATTAGTTTCTTAGATTTCGGCTAACCAAAGGAAAAAGAAAGAAGATCAATTGACAAGGATCCCTTACCCCACTATTAGATTCGGTTGAATAACTGGTACCAAATGGTCGACAACACCTTTGCTTGATCACTGAGAGATTCGGCCATAGGAGAAAGGGTATTCGACTTTTAGAGATAAATGGAAAAGAAATCGATGAGAATGATTCGGCTTTTGATCTAGTGGATAAATCGGTTCCAAAGGTTAAAGATGCAATCGACTATGGTCAAATGTGCTTTTGGCTTTTGATGACAGAAGAAATCGTGCAAAGAAGAAGAAAAGAGATTGAAAGTTTGTGTGGTTTGGCTTAAGGGGTTTCGGCTACTAGGTGTATTCGGCTTTTAACAAAAGAATTGAGGAGAAAAGTGTGAGGCTTTAGGAGTTGTGGTAATGGTGAGATTGAGAAGGATGTTTTAGCTTTTAGAGGGTGAATGAAGAAAGAATAAGATGAGGAGAAAATGCACAATTAATTTCGGCTTTTGGTCAATAGAGAAAAAGGGTGCAAATTTCGACAAGAGCAAAGATGAGAAGAAAACTTTCAAAAGGGAGAAAAATGGCCACACACTTACCTTATTTCGGCACCTAAAGTCCCCAGCATAGTCACTCCTCCCCTTGGCCGAATATGCCACACCAAGACCCCTCCATTCGGCCAACTCTTCTTCTCTCTATCAGATTCCTTCTTTTCCTCCTATTTCTTCTCTTCTCCACTCATTCAAAGAGTTTGAATGATTCCACCTCTCATCCACTCTCTTAGCCGCCCATTCAAATGAATTTGACCAAGTCTTTCACTCATCCATTCAGAGTCCTTGTGCTGTCCAACTCCCCTCTTGCCTGACGCAAAAAGTAACCCCAAAATGCTTCCCTTGCTGCTCGAACCTAGGCCCCTTCTCACTCTTGAGGCGTCACTCTCCTGTGCTCTAAGTGGCGCCTCCCTTGCCACTTTACCAGCTCAGTACGTGTGTCATAACCCACACAGTAAACTCCTTAAGGCCTAGCGCTCCTTAGCTTTCCTTTAAGGCTTGAAAATCAAACATTTTCCTAAGGTATCTACCAACATCCCAAGGTTCCCGAAACCCCCAAAACACATTCAAACAGCACAAAAGCACACTACCAGTTACATTCAAGTTAAAACGCATAACCCCTAAATCTCGGATATTATAGACAAGGTATTATGGATTCGAAGGCTAATCCAGCAGTGAGTGGAGCTAGATCTGAGACCCCAGCCCCTAGGTTCAAGAAGAGGGCTGTCTCAGCAGTTCGTGACTGGCCACCGAGGTGTGGGCCGGTATCCGAGTAGGAGAGTAGACAAATCGTGGTAGTGTTAATTAACGATAGTATCGACGTGGAGAGTGTAGTTTTGCGCGTGATCAGGTGTGTATCTCTTACACACTTCATAATTGTTGTAAAATATGTTAATAACCTAAACCATGTTAAAAGTCAGAAATTGTGTGGATTTCGTTATGGTACCCTTAAGGGTATGAGCAAGGACTCCGGGTAAGTCAGTTTTGATGAGCTAATGATACTTGTTTTCTGATGAAATTGGATATGTTATGTTTCGATATATGATAAATGATTAAGCATGTTGGCATGGTATGTATATGCATGTGCATTATTGTGGGTGTTATGAGAGGAGGGGAAAGATATGATATCTGTGACTTTGGGTCACCAATGGTTCGGCACCATATTGGATTTAGCGACTCGTCCCAGTGGCTTAGCACCACAGTGGGTTGGCCCCTACATTTTATAACAAGGGATTGTCGCCAGTGATTTGGTATCACAAAGTGGGTTGGCCCCACATATGAATTATTCGTGACTTTGGGTCACCAGTGGTTTGGCACCACCAGTGGTTTGGTACCACACGGGGTAGAGAAAGGAGTTATGGATGGCTAGGTTTGGGTTGCATAATATATCTGCTTGATTAGGACTTGTGTAAGAGCGTTGCTATAATCGGGAGGGGGATTATGCACTGAGTCTTGGTGACTCACCTCTTCCCTTACCTTTTTCAGGTGACTCGTAGATCGCGGATGAGGAGCCGGGTAGACTCGAGGTGGCCATGCGAAATTTTACTTTCAGTTTAAATTTGATTCACTGTTTTGGGTATTTTACTTAATTTGGTTTTATTTGGGTTTGTAATAAGGCCACTTACTTATTATTTTTGGGAATATTTTATCTGCTCTAAGTTTTATCAAATGTCGCTTAAGCAAACCACATAACACATTTTCGATAACCTGTAAACTAATGTTTTCTATAATATACAACTAAACGGGTTTTCTAAACCTTACCATCGAGTAGGAATAAATAAATAGCAACAACAATCAGCCCAAACTTCTTCTTAAATTAAGTTCCTCAAAGTCAAAATGTTTAGAAAGGGTTTTCAGCTGTACATCTAAATAAAATCGGGTTTTCCTAAAAACAAATGGTTTTTATAGTAAACCATGGCACAATGTTTCGTCCTTCATCTAGAGATTTTCAAACACCCAATTTAGTTTTAAATAATATTTCTTTCAATCGAATCCATAACTTGATCTGGTTAAATTGTTTTATCCTGTGACACACCGTATTCGGTCGTCATGTTTTGACCGGGTTAGGGTGTTACAATTTTTGGTATCAGAGCCAGGTTCAAAAGCTTGGCTGTGGGCCCGAGGCCCAAAATGTTTTAAAGTGGGATTTCAAAAGGTTTTGTTTGAAAATACATGGTTTGGGAAGCATGGCACCGAGTCTCCGGCACAAATCCGCCCAGGTAAGTACCCCTAACTGCTGTTTACATATGATTGTGATGATATGTGATATGATGGATAGTATTAGTGGACTACCCTAGAGATTAAAACTCATAGGACTCTGTGAACTTGCGAAAACAAAACCCTGTAATAAAACTGTTCATAAGATTGTGCTTTAAACACAATGGAATAAAGACTAATGCATAAAACTTTTAAATCATATAAGTCAGGAACGTTAGTCATGAGCACTCGAGGACGTGGTTGTAACACACGGGGATGCGGTTGGGGTAGGATGACCGTGTCTGAACCAGTGGGGTCTGGTCATGGGTCAAAAAATGATATACCACTACCACCAGCTGTGGGTGTTGAGTTTCAGGATCAGACGGGTGATGATACAGTGTCGCAGGCGATGCTGCGAGTTCTTGAGAGAGTAGCTAGAGCAGGTGGAGGTACGGGAGCTCGAAAATCTGTATCTGAGCGACTCCGAGCCAATGGAGCGTAGGTATTCCGAGGTGTTTCGGGTGTGGCTCCCAATACGACTAAGTATTGGCTGGAGGCGACAGAGCGTATCATGGATGATTTGGACCTTACTGCTGAGGAGAATTTGAAGGGGATAGTGTCGTTTCTCCGGGATGAGTCATACCAGTGGTGGCTCACGGTTCGGGATGGTGCTGCAGCAGATGATCTCACTTGGGACTACTTCAAGGCAGCTTATCAGAAGAAATATATTGCGTCTAGCTATATTGATGCGCAGCGGAAGGCGTTTCTGTGACTGGTTCAGGGAAGTAAGTCCGTATCGGAGTACGAGGTGGAATTTTTAAGGTAGAGTCGGTACACTCGAGGTATCGTGGCTACAGAGCATGAACATTGTGTCAGGTTTGAGGACGGACTGAGGGATGAGCTGAGATTACTGATTGCTCCATAGCATGAGAAGGAGTTTGCTGTGTTGGTAGAAAAGGCCAAGATAGCCGAAGGGGTGAAGGAGTCTGTGAAACAGAATCTGGATAGGAATAGGCATAAGAGGGGTTTTGGATCATCTGGGTCGGCTGGAAACTCTCAGAAAAGGACTAGATATGGTGGGCCAAATCAGGCTGGAAGGCCTGCTGCTACTACTCAAGGACCAACACAGTGTACTCGGTGTGGAAAATCCCATTGGGGAGAATGTTGGACCGGTGGCAAAGGATGCTTTGTGTGTGGGTCGCTGGATCATCGTGTGAGGGAGTGTCCATGTAAGCTAGCCAGGATACAGTCTGAGGGTCAGGGCCGTGCTCAGTTCAGGAATGGTGGACAGCAACCGCAGAGGGGTCGTGGTCCTGGTAGAGGAGGTAATGGTTTTGGTCGGGCCCGCGGAGCACCGGGCAGAGGTGCAGGCAATACTGAAGCAAGACATCCTGGGTTGGTATATGCAGCGAGGCGTCGAGAGGAGGGCGACGCACCTGACGTCATAACCGGTACATTCTTAATCTTTGGACTACCATATACTGCTTTGATAGATGTTGGTTTGACGCATTCGTATGTTGCTAGTAGCATAGTGGAAACCATGAATCTAGACTTTGAGATTACTTCTATGGAGATGACGGTAATTAGCCCTCTAGGTCACTCTGTAGAAGTAAATAAACTGTATAGGGATGTACCCCTAGAACTTCAAGGGGTAGTGTTTGTGGCTGGTCTGATGGAACTGCCATTTGGGGAGTTCGATTTGATTCTGGGGATGGACTGGCTAGTGAAGTACCAAGCGAGTTTGGACTGCGTGGCTAAGCGTATGGTTTTGAAAACGGTTGAAGGTGAAGAAGTGGCAATGATAGGTAATAGAAGGGATTATCTATCTAACGTTGTGTCTGCTTTGAAAGCTGAGAAGATGGTCAGGAAGGGTTGTGAGGCATTCATGGTTCATGTGTGTGCTTTGGAGGCCAAGGAGTCAGCTGTAGGGAATGTTTGAACGGTGAAGGAATTTACCGACGTATTTCCAGAAGAACTTCCGGGTCTGCCTCCGGATCGTGAAGTTGAATTTGGCATAGATCTGTTACCCGAAATGGAGCCAGTGTCTATTGCCCCGTATAGGATGTCGCCAAAGGAATTGGTGGAACTGAAGGCACAGATTCAGGAATTGTTGGACCAGGGTTTTATCCGGCCAAGTGTTTCGCCTTAGGGTGCGCCTGTGCTCTTTGTTAAGAAGAAGGATGGTACTATGCGGATGTGTATAGACTACTGCCGGTTGAATAAGTTGACGATCAAGAACAAGTATCCGTTGCCGAGGATAGACGACTTGTTTGATCAGCTTAAGGGGGCATCAGTTTTCTCGAAGATCGATTTAAGGTCGGGGTATCACCAGCTTAAGGTGAAAGAGGCTGACATCCAGAAGACGGCGTTTCGCACTCGGTATGGGCACTACGAGTTTTTGGTAATGCCGTTTGGGTTGACCAATGCACCGGTAGCGTTCATGGATATGATGAACCGGGTGTTCCAGTCGTACTTGGACCAGTTTGTCGTGGTATTTATAGACGACATGAAACACCCCAAACCCAGCCCACGAGCCTCGACCGGATCTGGCATGCTCCTTGAGTAAAACATTTCAAAAGCTTGTTTGTCAATTCGGAAAATTTGGTCATTTTGAAGAGAAATCAATTTGTGTTGTGATTAAATTGAAAACAGTGTCATTTTTGAAGTCTATATTTCATTAAAACGTTATTTTCGTACTTGAAAACTATTAGTTAAAAGAAACTGCCGAATTTTAGAGCTTAACATTAAGTTGAAAATCGTTGGTGTATAGGTGTCTACACATTTGAAATTATTTATTAAAGAAAAGTTGTTTAACCTTTGGTTTAAAATTATTCGTATCATAATGAAAATTAAAACGTAGGCATAAAACAGTTTAATAGTAATGGCCTTATTACAACAAAGCAAAACCCGAAATAAATCCAAAACTTATTATGAAAATCCAAAATAAAAGTAAATACTGAGCTGAGCATGGCCACCACTAAGTCCCTGCCGACCCGGTCCGATTACTGAGTGTCACCTGCAAAATGTTAGCCCACGAAGGGTGAGTCAACAGATTCAGTGTGTAACAACCAACACAAACTCCTAAACGATTTAGGCACATCAAATCACATATTATGAATATAGGCAATGATGCAATCCCAAACCCACCTAAATAACCATCCTCTACACATCACCCGTACCATCCAATCACACCGTAGGGATTACTAAATCGACCCTCCATCCGCTACACACCATCGAAGGTAGTCGCTGCAGTCAACTGCACATCGCCCTTATAATCGTGGCATAGCCACCAGATAATGTGACAAAGTCACCAGATAACATTATGTGACATTAGTCACCAGATTCAGATTATGTGACATGAGTCACCAGATAATGTGGTAAAAACCACCAGATCACTTCCCCTTTTCATTATCACCCATATGCCCATGCGTCATACAGAACATGCAAAAATCATGCAATATACCTTATCTTGTATTCATAACGAATTTCACATGTGGGTCATGTCAAATGTTTATCATTAACGTAGTATTAAAGGTTAACGTACCTGAATACTCTGTACCATTGAATGGTACCTTTAGCCCCATCTTTCATATTTTCATTAACACATGTATTAAATCGATACCATAAATCTATTAGGAATCAATGAAGGGCTACACACCTGATAATCGTAAGTACGATACTATCGATTCTGACACTCTCACTAGCAGGGATAACAGTGAATTGTTTATCCCTTTCCGACACTGGCCCACACCCCGGTGGCCAATCACGAACAGCAGAAACTGGGCGTTTCTTGAACTTAGGGGTAGGCAGTACCCCTTTCACTTCTCCACTGATATTCGCATCCATTAAGGCACACTTAATCAGAAAACCCGGTTAACTAACATATGAAATCTTAATCGAATGAAAACTACAACTCAAATATCCTTACCGAAATGGATCAGAATCTCGAGACTCCTTTTATAGCACTATCGATCTGCCCCTAAAAGGTAATAGTTAGAATCGGCCTTCCTTAAAACAATATGGCCTTGACCGAATATTAATGCCCTCTTACCTTGCGGATCTAAATACCGAAAATACCACTTGACTTATGGAGATGTCGAAATCCCTACAAACTTTATGTTAGAATCAATTCTAACCTTTAATGAACCAAAGCAGATGGCCTTCGGCCTAAATCAGACTTCACTTACCTAGGAGATTCAAATCCTGAATGATCTCTTCCTCGCACCTACACAACCAAATCCCGAAACTCACCTTCAAAGTTTCGGCCAAAGAGGATAGGAGGATTAGAGTCTTGATTTTTGACAGACAGAGAAAGAAAAGAACAACAGATCAATCAAGAGAGATCCTTACCGAATGGAGTGATCAAAACGCAATTCTTCAACAAATTAAAATGTTGACAAGAAGAAGAAAGTGTTGGGTTTCCGGCTTTTTGTGCTATGATCAAATCTGCTCCAAAAGGTGATAATAAAGTGAAACTTTCGGCTTAAGAGATTAATGGTAAAAGATTCGGATTCGGTTTAGTGCCTATGAACAATCGGCTATGGAGAGTACTAGCTAAAGAGTATGGAATTCGGCTTTTGATGGATTGTGAAAAGAAGAAGAGAATGAAGTTTGATAAGATCCGGCTTATGAAAATGAATAGCAAAAAGGAAGAAAAGAAAAAGAACACAAGTTGAATTCTTTGCGATTTTCGGCACAAATGAGAGAAGTGAAAAGAGAACCAATTTTCGGCACACCTATCCTACTAACACCAAAAACGAAATTGCCATCAAGGAAGTCCCTAGGCCGGCCAACTCTTCATCTCTCTACTCAATCCCCTGTTATTCTCCTATTTTATCTCTTCTTCACCCATTCAAAATAATTGGAATGGGCCAACCATTATCTCCTCCCTTTAGCCGAATTTTTAAAAGAAAAGACCAAGTCTCATCCTCATCCACTTTAAAGTCCCTGTGCCGTCCACTACTACTCCTTTTTGCCGAAAAATAAAAACCCCAAAATGTTGCTTGTGCTGTTCGAACCTAAGCCCTTCTTGCACTGCCTGTGGCGTCACTTCCTAAGGCTTTAAGTGACGCCTCTTTACCACTTTACTAGGCCAATCCTTGTGTCCAAATTCCCCTACAAATTTTCTTAAGGCCTACCATGCTTAGCCCCACTTCAAGACTTAAAATACCATATTTTCTAAGGCATTCTCCTACACTCTAAAGTTCTCAAAATCTATAAAACACATTCAAAACACACATAGGCATATTACTTCATACAATTAAGCAAAAATGCACAAGCCCTAAATCCCGGATATTACATTTCTACCCCCTTAAAATAATTTCGTCCTCGAAATTACCTGGCTAAAATAAGTGAGGGTATTGCTGTCGCATTGCTTCTTCCGGCTCCCATGAAGCTTCTTCCGATCCATGGTTACACCACAACACTTTGACTAGAGGAACTGATTTCCTTCGTAATACCTTCACATCCCGCTCCAAGATCTGAATCGGCTCTTCCTCGTAGGACAAATCTGGTCTTAGCTCCACCTCCTTAACTGGCACTACATGAGACGGATCCGATCGATAATGACGTAGCATAGAAACATGGAATACATCGTGCATCTGCTTCAATTCCGGAGGCAACTCTAACTGGTATCCCACTGGTCCAACTCGCTTAATACCCGATAAGGTCCTATAAACCTGGGACTTAACTTCCTTTTGCGACCAAATCTCATCACCTTCTTCCATAGCGAAACTTTAAGAAACACCTGATCTCCCACAGCAAACTCTATTTCCTTCCGCTTGAGATCCGTATACGACTTCTGCCTGTCAGATGCCTCTTTCAACCGTGCCCGAATTACCTTAACCTTCTCTTCGGATTCTGCCACAATCTCTAGACCCAAAACTCGACGTTCCCCTAATTCTGTCCAACACGTAGGAGTGCGACACTTCCGTCCATACAGTGCTTCATACGGTGCCATCCGAATACTGGCTTGATAGCTATTATTATATGCAAATTCCGCTAAAGGCAAATATTCTTCCCAACTCCCTCTAAAATCTATCACACAGCCCCTCAACATATCCTCTAACACTTGGATCACTCGCCGCAACAGCCGTCCGATCATGGATGAAATGCCGTCATCGAAATCTAGTCCGTGCCCAAAGCCTGATGTAGTGCTTTCCAAAACTGGGACGTAAACCTCGGATCCCTATCCGAAATAATCGACACCGGTACTCCATGCAACCTCACAATTTCAGCCACATACAACTTCGCTAACCTCTGCAGAGAATAGTCAACCCGCACTGGTATGAAATGTGCAGACTTCGTCAACCGATCCACTATCACCCATACCGAGTCCTTCTTAGTAGGCGTGAGGGGAAGCCCACTAACGAAGTCCATGGTGATTCTCTCCCACTTCCACTGCCGAACCTCTATCGGCTGAAGCAATCCTGATGGAACTTGGTGTTCAGCCTTGACTTGCTGACACGTTAAGCACTTCCCTACAAATTCTCAGAATCTCTCGCTAAGACCAGCCACCAAAACTGCTCCCGTAGATCTCTGTACAACTTCCTCCAGGATGCATAGCATAAGGGCTACTATGCGATTCTCGAAGAATTCTCTGCCTTAATTCCTTATCCTTCGACATACAGACCTTGCCCTGAAAACACAATACCCCGTCACTATTAATACCATAACCTTCCAACTCCCCATTCTGCACTTGTCGTAGCTTTGTACTCAAATCATCATCCACCAACTGTCTTTCTTTCACCTCATTCAACCATGTCGGCTTGACCTGCAACTCCGCTAGCAAACTTTCATCGTCATACAAGCTAAGATTGGCAAACATCGCCCTCAGATCTGACACTACTTTCCGACTTAAGGCATCTGCCACTACATTCGCCTTGTCCGGGTGATACTGTATAAAATAATCGTAGTCTTTTAACAACTCCACCCACCTTCGCTGTCTCAGGTTCAGCTCCTTCTGAGTCAACAGATACTTAAGGCTCTTGTGGTCTGTGTAGATCACTGACTTTTCTCCATATAGATAGTGCCTCCACACCTTAAGAGCAAAGACCACCGCCGCCAATTCCAAGTCATGCGTTGGATAATTAACTTCTTGTGGCCTTAATTGTCGAGATGCATAAGCGACTCCCTTCCCGTCTTGCATCAGAACACATCCTAATCCTGTGTGAGAAGCATCACAGTACACTACAAAATCCTTCCCTGCCTCAGGCTGAATCAAGACCGGAGCTTCAGTCAAAACCCTCTTAAGCTTCTCAAAGCTCTCCTGTTGCTTATCTGCCCATACGAAAGGTACCTCCTTCCTTAGCAACTTCGTCAGAGGTGCAGCAATTGATGAAAACCCTTCTACAAACCTTCTGTAATAGCCTGCTAACCCCAAGAAACTGCGAACCTCAGCCACAGACTTAGGTGGTTTCCAATCTAATACTGCCTTAATCTTCCGAGGATCCACCCTTATCCCTTCTGCAGACACCACATGCCCTAAGAATGCGACCTCCTTCAGCCAAAATTCACACTTGCTGAATTTGGCATATAGCTTCTTTTCCCTTAACACTTGCAATACTACCCGGAGATGCTCATCATGTTCTTCCTCCGACTTGGAATACACTGGGATTTCGTCTATGAACACAACGACGAACCGATCCAAGTAGGGTTGGAAAACCCGGTTCATCATATCCATGAACGCAGCTGAGGCGTTCGTCAATTCGAACGGTATTACTAAGAATTCATAATGCCCGTATCTTGTCCGGAAAGCTGTCTTATGGATATCTGCTTCCTTCACCTTAAGCTGGTGATATCCAGACCGTAAATCTATCTTTGAAAATACCGCGGCCCCCTTAAGCTGATCGAACAAGTCGTTTATCCTTGGCAAGGGGTACTTGTTCTTGATGGTCAGCTTATTCAACTGACGATAATCTATGCACATACGCATAGTCCCGTCCTTCTTCTTCACAAACAAGACCGGTGCTCCCGATGGAGACACACTGGGTCGGATAAACCCACGATCAAGCAACTCTTGGATCTGAGCCTTGAGCTTAACCAACTCCTTTTGTGCCATTCTATACGGAGCAATTAACACAGGAGCTGTACCCGGCAATAAGTCAATTCCAAACTCCACCTCCTTATCCGGGGGTATTCCAGGTAACTCATCCGGGAAAACATCCACAAATTCCCTTACTGTTCTAACTCCACTAACTCCCTCTTCTTTTGCATCCAATGCACTAACGAAGGTCAAAAATGCCTTGCACCCTTTTCGAACCATCTTATCAGCCTTTAATGCAGAAACTACGTTAGTCAAATAGTTTCTTCTTTCTCCTATCATAATTATCTCCTCATCTTCCGGGGTCCTTAACTCCATTCGCTTAGCTGCGCAATCCAATTTAGCCCGATGCTCCACTAGCCAATCCATGCCAAGAATGAGATCAAATTCTCCGAAAGGTAGTTCCATCAAATCAGTAGGGAATACCACTCCCTGAATCTCTAGAGGTACACTCTGAAATATCCTATTCACCACTACAGTTTGACCTAACGGGCTTACTACAGTCATCTCCTTACTAGACAGTTCAGATGCTATACCTAGCGTTTCAACTACTCTACATGCAACATACGAGTGGGTCGAGCCAACATCAATTAAAGTAAAGTAAGGCTTATCAGCTATAAGGAACATACCGATTCTGATGTCCGATGCGTCTCCATCCTCCCTCCGGCGAATCGTGATACACCGCACCCGATCGTCTTGCCTCTCAGATACCAACACCTCTCCTGGTGTTCCTCGTCCTCTTCCAGAACCATTACCTCGCCAATCGGACCACGACCTCGCGCGGTGGTCGCTGGCCACCTCTTCCACTGTTGAAACAACGACTGTTGGTGGCTCCGTCTGCTTTCATAGGATGAGCCCCTAATCATGTGATCCTGGACCCACACTTAAAACATCCCCCTGTCTTCTTCCAACATTCTCCTAGGTGCATCTTTCCACACTGAGCACAAGTACGGTACTGTCCTCCTATAGCAACCTGCTGACCTCACGGCCCATCCACTCTATGTCTCTTTTGAACACTCCCGGACGACCCTGCTGATCCAAAACCTCTCTTTTGCCTATTCCGATCCGTATTCTGTCTCACCGATTCCTTAATCCCTTCGGCTACCTTAGCCTTCTCTATCAACACGGCAAACTCCCTCTCCTGCTATGGAGCTATCAATAATCTCAGGTCATCACTCAGTCCGTCCTCAAACCGGACACATCGCTCATGCTCCGTAGCCACGATACCTCAAGCATACCGGCTCAACCTTAAAAATTCTGCCTCGTACTCCACTACGGACTTATTCCTCTGAACCAACCTCAGAAATGCCTTCCTCCGTGCATCAATATAGCTAGTCCCAACATACTTCTTCTGATACGCCGCCTTAAAATACTCCCAAGTGAGATCCTCAGCTGTAGCACCATCCCGAACTGTGAGCCACCATTGGTATGACTCATCACGAAGTAGCGACACCACTCCTTTCAGTTTCTCCTCAGCAGTCAGGTCCAACTCGTTCATAATTCGCTCCATCGCCTCCAACCAATACTCAGCCGTATTGGGCGGCACACCGGATACACCACGGAATACCTCAGCTCTATTGGCTCGAAGTCGCTCGGGTACAGATTTTCGAGCTTCCACACCTCCACCTGCTCCAGCCACCATCTCAAGAACCCGCAAAGATCGCTCGCGATCGCATCATCCCCGTCGATCCTCGATGTTCAACACCAAAGAAACCGGTGGTGGTGGTGGTACCTCATTCTCGGACCATTGACCAGACCTAACGGGTTCCGATACGGTCATTCTGCCTCTACCACGCCCTCGCACATTACGACCACGTCCCCTAGAACTCATATCTACGATCGCGATCTAATCTGGTTTAAAAATTTTTATGCATTAGTCTTTGTTCCACTGATTACCCATGAAGAAGTTTTATGTAAAGAAGTTTAGTGGTAGTTCTTTCGATCATTACAGGGTTTTCATTTCAAGTCTTCTACCCTAATTCAGAGAAGCACATTTATTCAATAGTATCTACTACACACATTCACCACTCGAACATTTTCGTCCTGTAGGGGTATTTTGGTAATTTTTTCAAATCAGGGTATCTTGATATTTTGCAAAATAGGGGTTTTTGGTATTTTTGGTAAAGTAAGAATATCTTAGTAAAGGTATGGTAATTTTATAAACCAAGGGTATTTGGGTAATTTTGTAAACTGGGAATATTTCGGAAAATTTTCGTTTTAAAAATCTAAAATAGTTTTTACAAATCAAAAGGGGTAATTTGGTGATTTTAAAACTAAGGTTTTTATAAAATAGTGTAGCTGGTACCTTTCGGGTTTTAGTTATTGAATTTAGCCTGTGAATAAGTCCTCTTGGTTAGGGTGAACCGTTACTACGCACCAGGTAGGATTCGAGCGAAGAGGAGGTGAGTCACTGGGACTGCTTAAATACCAAGCTCTCCCTGAATCCAATCCTAGACATGCGCATAATGGTTGCCACACCCTTAACTCGGCGACTCACTCACAGGTTTGTTTGATTAGGCCTTAATTTTTATGTAATTCTGTGTTGGAGTAAGCTAATCCTAGGGTTCATTAACTCCTAATGTACTAATCTATGATCCCATAGCACCCACATACAAATCATACAATAATACAAATCATACAACAGTTAGGGGTACTTACCTGGTGGATTTTGGGTCGGAGACTTAGGTGCCATGCCAGAAAACCTGCTCAATTTCAAAAAAAATTCACAAAAACTTATTTGGGCTCAATTTTGAAAACGTTGTGAGCTTTAAACCCAAGGCCGAGAGTTTAAAATTGGGCTCTGATACCAAATTGAAACACCCTAAACCCGGCCCACGAGCCTCGACCGGATCTGGCATGCTCCTTGAGTAAAACATTTCAAAAGCTTGTTTGTCAATTCGGAAAATTTTTTCATTTTGAAGAGAAATCGATTTGTGTTGTGATTAAATTGAAAACGGTGTCATTCTTGAAGTCTATATTTCATTAAAACGTTATTTTCGTACTTGAAAACTATAAGTTAAAAGAAGCTGCCGAACTTTAGAGGTTAACATTAAGTTGAAAATCGTTGGTGTATAGGTGTCTACACATTTGAAATTATTTATTAAAGAAAAGTTGTTTAACCTTTGGTTTAAAATTATTCGTATCATAATGAAAATTAAAACGCAGGCATAAAACAATTTAATAGTAATGGCCTTATTACAACAAAGCAAAACCCGAAATAAATCAAAAACTTAATACGAAAATCCAAAATAAAAGTAAATACTGAGCTGAGCATGGCCACCACTAAGTCCCTGCCGACCCGGTCCGATTACTGAGTGTCACCTGCAAAATGTTAGCCCACGAAGGGTGAGTCAACAGACTCAGTGTGTAACAACCAACACAAACTCCCAAACGATTTAGGCATATCAAATCACATATTACGAATATAAGCAATGATGCAATCCCAAACCCACCTAAATAACCATCCTCTACACATCACCCGTACCTACCAATCACACCGTGGGGATTACTAAATCGACCCTCAATCCGCTACACACCATCGAAGGCAGTCGCTGCAGTCAACTGCACATCGCCCTTATAATCGTGGCATAGCCACCAGATAATGTGACAAAGTCACCAGATAACATTATGTGACATTAGTCACCAGATTCAGATTATGTGACATGAGGCACCAGATAATGTGGTAAAAACCACCAGATCACTTCCCCTTTTCATTATCACCCATATGCCCATGCGTCATACAGAACATACAGAAATCATGCAATATACCTTATCTCGTATTCATAACGAATTTCACATGTGGGTCATGTCAAATGTTTATCATTAACGTAGTATTAAAGGTTAACGTACCTGAATACTCTATACCATTGAATGGTACCTTTAGCCCCATCTTTCATATTTTCATTAACACATGTATTAAATCAATACCATAAATCTATTAGGAATCAATGAAGGGCTACACACCTGATAACTGTAAGTATGATACTATCGATTCCGACACTCTCACTAGCAGGGATAACAGTGAATTGTTTATCCCTTTCTGACGCTGGCCCACACCCTAGTGGCCAATTACGAACAGCAGAAACTGGGCGTTTCTTGAACTTAGGGGTAGGCAGTACCCCTTTCACTTCTCCACTGATATTCGCATCCATTGAGGCACACTTAATAAGAAAACCCGGTTAACTAACATATGAAATCTTAATCGAATGAAAACTACAACTCAAATATCCTTACCGAAATGGATCAGAATCCCGAGACTCCTTTTATACCACTGTCGATCTGCCCCTAAAAGGTAATAGTTAGAATCGGCCTTCCTTAAAACAATATAGCCTTGACCAAATATTAATGCCCTCTTACCTTGCGGATCTAAATCCCGAAAATACCACTTGGCTTATGGAGATGTCGAAATCCCTACAAACTTTATGTTAGAATCAATTCTAACATTTAATGAACCAAAGCAGATGGCCTTCAGCCTAAATCACACTTCACTTACCTAGGAGATTCAAATCCCGAATGATCTCTTCCTCGCAATCGGCTACAACCAAATCCCGAAACTCACCTTCAAAGTTTCAGCCAAAGAGGATAGGAGGATTAGAGTCTTGATTTTTGACAGACAGAGAAAGAAAAGAACAACAGATCAATCAAGAGAGATCCTTACCAAATGGAGTGATCAAAACGCAATTCTTCACCAACTTAAAATGTCAACAAGAAGAAGAAAGTTTTGGGTTTCCGGCTTTTTGTGCTATGATCAAATCGGCTCCAAAAGGTGACAATAAAGTGAAACTTTCGTCTTAAGAGATTAATGGTAAAAGATTCAGATTCGGTTTAGTGCGTATGAACAATCGGCTATGGAGAGTACTAGCTAAAGAG
Source organism: Gossypium sturtianum (assembly GCA_025698515.1). Classification (NCBI taxonomy): domain Eukaryota; kingdom Viridiplantae; phylum Streptophyta; class Magnoliopsida; order Malvales; family Malvaceae; genus Gossypium; species Gossypium sturtianum. The sequence goes on from CM046949.1 coordinate 31,681,443, forward strand.
TATGGAATTCGACTTTTGATGGACTGTGAAAAGAAGAAGAGAATGAAGTTTGATAAGATTCGGCTTATGAAAATGAATAGCAAAAAGAAAAGAAAAAGAACACAAGTTGAATTCTTTGGGATTTTCGGCACAAATGAGAGAAGTGAAAAGAGAACCAATTTTCGGCACACCTATCCTACTAACACCAAAAATGAAAATGCCATCAAGGAAGTCCTTAGGCCGGCCAACTCTTTATCTCTCTACTCAATCCCCTGTTATTCTCCTATTTTATCTCTTCTTCACCCATTCAAAATAATTAGAATGAGCCAACCATTATCTCCTCCCTTTAGCCGAATTTTTAAAAGAAAAGACCAAGTCTCATCCTCATCCACTTTAAAGTCCCTGTGCCGTCCACTACTACTCCTTTTTGCCGAAAAATAAAAACCCCAAAATGTTGCTTGTGCTGTTCGAACCTAAGCCCTTCTTGCACTGCCTGTGGCGTCACTTCCTAAGGCTTTAAGTGGCACCTCTTTGCCACTTTACTAGGCCAATCCTTGTGTCCAAATTCCCCTACAAATTTTCTTAAGGCCTACCATGCTTAGCCTCACTTCAAGACTTAAAATACCATATTTTCTAAGGCATTCTCCTACACTCTAAAGTTCTCAAAATCTATAAAACACATTCAAAACACACATAGGCATACTACTTCATACAATTAAGCAAAAATGCACAAGCCCTAAATCCCGGATATTACACGACATATTGGTGTACTCAAGGTCTGAGGAGGATCATGATGCGCATTTGCGGGTAGTTTTACAAATTTTGAGGGAGAAGCAGCTTTTTGCCAAGTTTAGTAAGTGCGAATTCTGGCTTAAGGAGGTGACTTTCTTGGGACACGTGGTGTCAGTTGAAGGGATTAGAGTGGACCCTCGAAAGATTGAGGCAGTGTTGGACTGGAAACCGCCTAAGTCGGTAGCAGAAGTTTAAAGTTTTCTGGGTTTGGCAGGGTATTACCGAAGATTTATGGAAGGGTTTTCTCTGATCGCAGTGCCGTTGACCAAATTAATGAGGAAAGGGGTTCCATTTGTGTGGTCCGATAAGCAACAGGAAAGTTTTGACAAGCTAAAAAAGATTCTGACGGAAGCTCCAATTTTGATTCAGGCTGAAGCAGGGAAGGAGTTTACAGTGTATTGTGATGCATCGCATACCGGCGTGGGATGTGTGCTGATGCAGGAAGGGAAAGTTGTGGCTTATGTGTCTCGACAGCTGAGACCGTATGAAGTTAACTACCCGTCTCATGATCTAGAATTAGCTGCAGTGGTTTTCGCCTTGAAGATATGGAGACATTATTTGTACGGGGAGAAGTCAATAGTCTACACGGATCACAAGAGTCTGAAGTACCTTTTGACTCAGAAGGATTTGAATTTGAGGCAGCGAAGATGGATCAAACTGTTGAAGGACTACAACTGTTCAATTGAGTATTATCCGGGCAAGGCCAATGTGGTGGCAGACGCATTGAGCCGTAAGGTAGTATCGGACCTGAGAGCGATGTTTGCTCATATCAGCTTGTATGACGACGGGAGTTTATTAGCGGAATTGCAGGTAAAACTAACTTGGGTAGATCAGGTTAAAGAGAAATAGCTAGTAGATGAGAGTTTGAATGCTCGAAGGTTGCAAGTGCAGGGTGGTGGATTGGAAGGGTACAGCTTGACCAATGATGGAGTGTTGCGTTTCCAAGGGAGAGCTTACATGCCGAAGGACGTCGAGTTAAGACAGAGGATTCTTCGGGACGCACATAGCAGCCCATACGCTATGCATCCTGGAGGTAGCAAGATGTACCGGGATTTGCGAGAGCAGTTTTGGTGGCAGTCCAAGCGGAAGTAAATCGAGTTTGTGGGTAAATGTCTGACGTGTCAGCAGGTCAAAGCTGAACATCAGTTGCCATCGGGTTTGTTGTAGCCGATAAAGATTCCGCAATGGAAGTGGGAAAGGATTACAATGGATTTCGTCAGTGGGCTACCCCTTACGTCTAGTAAGAAGGACTCAGTCTGGGTGATTGTAGACCGTTTGACTAAATCAGCTTATTTTATATCGGTACGGGTTGACTACTCGCTTCAGAAGTTAGCTAAGTTATATGTGGCAGAGATAGTGAGGTTGCACGGTGTGCCAGTATCGATTATCCCAGATAGGGATCCCAGATTCACGTCGAGGTTCTGGAAAGCGTTGCATCAGGCTTTGGGTACGAGATTGGATTTCAGTACGACATTTCATCCGCAGTCAGATGGGCAGTCAGAAAGGGTAATACAAATTCTAGAGGATATGCTGAGGGGTTGTGTCTTGGATTTCAGAGGTAGCTGGGAAAAATTTCTACCGTTAGCAGAATTCGCGTACAACAATAGTTACCAGGCAAGCATTAAGATGGCACCATATGAGGCATTGTATGGGAGAAAGTGTCGTACACCTACATGCTGGACAGAGTTAGGTGAGCGTCAAATGTTGGGTCCAGAGTTGGTTGCTGAGACTGAGGATAAGGTCAAGTTGATCCGAGCTCGTCTGAAGGAAGCTGCAGACAGGCAGAAGTCCTATGCCGATCTTAAGCGAAGAGATATAGAGTTTGCAGTGGGTGACAAGGTTTTCTTGAAGGTCTCGCCGTAGAAGAAAGTGCTAAGATTTGGACGGAAAGGCAAGCTGAGCCCTAGGTTTATCGGGCCGTATAAGGTGTTGAAACGAGTGGGACTGGTAGCTTATCAGCTCGAGTTGCCAGCAGAACTGAGTCAGATTCATGATGTGTTCCACGTCTCCATGCTTAGGCGCTACCATTCAGATCCATCGCATGTGGTGTCAGTGGAGGTGAAACACCCCAAACCCGGCCCACAAGCCCAGACCGGATCTGGTATGTTACTTGAGTAAAACGTTTCAAAATCATGTTTATTACTTTGGAAAATTTGGGTGGTTTTAGAGAAATGCCGAGTTGTTTTAGAGTTAACCTTTAATTCGAAAATCGTATGTGTTTAGGTGTCAAAACATTTAAAATTTATTTTTCAGAAAAGTTGTTTAATCTTGATTTGATAATAATCGCATATTAAACCAAATAAAATGCATGCTTAAAATAGTTAATAGTAATGGCCTTATTACATCAAAACAAAACCCGAAATAAACCCGAAATACTTAAATATAAAAAAAATAAATGCTGAGCTGCGCATGGCCACCACTAAGCTCCTGCCGACCCGATCCATTTACTGAGTGTCACCTGAAAAGATATCCCACATCGGGGTGAGTCAACGGACTCAATGTGTAACCACCAACACAAACTCCCAATGATTTAGGCATACAAATCATATATAAAACATATATAACAATGATGCAATCCCGAACCCAAACCTAATTAACCATCCTCTACACATCACCCGTACCTGCCATCACACCGTGGGGATTACTAAATCGACCCTCCATCCGCTACATCATCGCCGAAGCGTCACAGCATTTACTTGCTCATCGCCCTTATAAATTGTGGCATAGCCACCAGATAATGTGACAGAGTCACCAGATAATAATTTGTGACATAAGTCACCACATTCAGATTATGTGACATAAGTCACCAGATATTGTGGTAAAAACCACAAGATCACTTCCCCTTTTCATATTCACCCATATGCCCCATGCGTCATACAAACATGCATAAATCATGCCATATTCCTTATTCATATTCGTTACAGATTCACATATGTGTCATAATAGATATTCATAACATTATTAACATAGTAGTAGTAGGTTAACGTACCTGAATACTCTGTACCATTGAATGGTACCTTTTAGCCATATTTTCCATATTTCCCTTAACACGTATATTAAACTAATACCATAAATCAATTAAGAATCAGTGTGGGGCTACACACCTGGTACTAACGCTTTCACTGAATCCCAAAATCTATCGAAACCGATTGTATTCCTGCTCGATTATCTAGCTCCCGAAATCGCTATCTGTTAATGGAGATGTCAAAATGCCTACATGATCTATGTTAGACCCGAATCTAACACTTAATGAACATCATAAATGGCCTTTGGCCTAATATTACACTTTACTTACCTTAGATATCTAAATCCCGAAACTTTTGCTTGTTCCTGAAGTTGTCAAAATCCCTACTAATCAACTGTTAGGATCGGTTATAAGCAATAATCTATGAAAATGGCCCTTGGCCGAATCATACATTGGCTTACCTTGATCACTTCAAATCCCGAAAGACCGCCTTCACGGTGGCTACACAAAACACGAGAGTATGGCTTAATGAACATTCGGCCATCCTTAGAAATCAAGGCCAACCCTTGATTTCGGTACACTAAAAGAAAAGAACCCAAACCGATTGTTTAAGGAAGAGAATACTTACCACCTACGTTGCTTGTGAAGACTAAAGGAAAAAAAAGTTTCGGCTAACTGTTCCGGCTTTTAAGACTTGCGACAAAGAAGAGAGAATGTGGGGCTAAAAAATTCGGCTAGGCTCCCAAATGATGATGAGGATATTCGGCTATCACCAAAAATAGATATAGACTTGAGTTTGAGTGGAAGAAAAGAAGTATGGAAGTAAGCTAGGAGAATTCGGCAATGGTGTACTTTGAGAGAGAGAGAGGTTTCGGCTATGGTGTTTCTTTAAGGTGTCAAGCAAAGAAAAGAGAAAAAAGAAGCTACCAAATTCGGCTATGACTCTAGGTGCAAATAGGGTATTCGGCCAGAAGAAAAATAAGTATGGATTTGGAGTTTGAAAGAACGAAAAGAAGAATAGGAGAAGAGTGGAAGAATTTCGGCAACACCTTAATGCACTAAATGACCGAAACTTGGAGAATATGAGCATCCTACCAACTAAATTTCGGCACCCCCTAGAGTCCTACATTCGGCCACTAGCCTTCCTTCTCTCCTATCCCTTATTTTGCTCCTAATTTTCCTCTCTGCCAAGAATTTGAATGAGTCCAACCTTCATCCACCCTCCTTAGCCGAAATTTGAATGCATTTGACTTGATCAAATGTTCATCCACCTAGAGTCCCATTGCTGTCCACCTCCGCCCCTCCTTGCTGCAAAAATAAAAGCTCCCCTTGTTTCCCACGCTGCTCGAACCTGAGTCCCTGCCTGCACTGCCTGTGGCGTCACTTAATAAGGCTTTAAGTGGCGCCTCCTTGCCACTTTTCCAAGCCCATTTTTGTGTCTAAATTCTCCTACAAATTCTCTTAAGGCCTATCAAGCTTGGCTCCACTTCAAGACTTAAAATCTGATATTTTCTAAGGCATTCTCCTACCTTCTAAAGTTCTCAAAATTCATAAAACACATTCAAAATACACGCAGGCATGCTTCCACATATATTTAAGCAAAATGCACAACCCCTAAACCCCGAATATATCCATGAACGCGGCTGGGGCGTTCGTCAACCCAAACGGCATTACTACGAACTCATAATGCCCGTACCTTGTCCGAAAAGATGTCTTGCCTCCGTATTACCAACACCTCTGCCAGGTGTTCCACGTCCTCTTCCAGAACCATTACCTCTGTTATTCGGACCACGACCTCGCTGAGGCTGCTGTCCACCTCTACCAGCCTGATTAACACTCTGCCCTGTTGGTCGGCCCCCGTCTATCATTATAGGACAGTCTTTGATCACGTGTTCCTTAGACCCACACTTAAAGCATCCTCCCGTCTTCTTCCAACATTCTCCTAGGTGCCTCTTCCCACACTCAGCACAAGTACAGTACTGCCCTCATGTACCAAGTTGCTGACCTCGCGGCCCATCAACTCTAGGCCTCTTTTGAACATTTCCCGATGATCCTGACGATCCAAAACCTCTCTTCTGTCTATTCCGATCAGAGTTCTGCCTTACAGAGTCCTTAACCCCCTCAGCAACCTTAGCCTTCTCTACCAACATGGCAAACTCTCGCTCCTGCTGCGGAGCTATCAGCAACCTTAGATCATCCCTAAGTCTGTCCTCAAACCAGACACATCGCTCATGCTCCGTAGCCACAACTCCTCGAGCATACCGGCTTAACCTTAAGAATTCAGCCTCATATTCCGCTACGGACTTATTTCCTTGAACCAGCCCCAGAAATGCCTTCCTCTGTGCATCAGTATAACTAGTACCCACGTACTTTTTCTGATACGCGGCCTTAATATACTCCCAAGTGAGATCCTCAGCTGTGGCACCATCCCGAACTGTGAGCCACCATTGATATGCTTCATCACGAAGAAGCGACACCATTCCTTTCAGCTTCTCCTCAGCAGTTAAATCGAGCTCATCCATGATTCGCTCTGTCGCCTCTAACCAATACTCAGCCGTACTGGGTGCCACACCAGATACACCACGAAACACCTCAGCCCCATTGGCTCGGAGTCGCTCGGGTACAGATTTCTGAGCTCCCATATTTCCTCCTGCTCCAGCCACCATTTCAAGAACTCGCAAAGACTGCGCGACATCGCATCATCCCCTCGCTCGATCTTGCTTTGCCACCACCAATAGCTGGTGGTGAGGGTGGTGGTACCTCATTCTCAGATCCTTGACCCGATCTAACGGGTTCCGATACGGCCATTCTGCCTCTACCACGCCCTCGCGTATTACGACCGCATCCCCTAGAACTCATTTCTACGATCGCGCTTTAATCTGATTAAGAAATTTTATGCATTAGTCTTTGTTCCACTAATTATCCGCAAATAAATTTTTATGAAAGGGAGTTTAATAGCAGTTCTTTCGATCATTTCAAAGTTTTCGTTCCAAGTTTTCTATCCTAATTCAGAGAAACGCAATCATTCAGTAATACCTACTACACACATTCCACTATTCAAACATTTTCGTTCGCTCCTATCCTAGGGGTATTTTTGTCATTTCTCCTACAGGGGTATTTTGGTAATAAATCGGGGTCAATTTAAAAATCTTAATAAATCAGGGCACTTTGAAATTTTCAAAACTCAAGGGTACTTTTGAAAATTTTCTCAAATCAGAGGTATGGCAGAAATTTTGAAAGTCGGGGTCATTTTGGTAATTTTGTAAATCAGGGGTAATTTAGTAAATTTCCAAATCAGGGTATTTTAATATTTTGCAAAATAGGGGTTTCTGGTATTTTGAAAAATATCTTACTAAAAGTCGAGGGTAGTGTGGTAATTTAAAATTTTTCAAACCAAGGGCATTTTAGTAATTTTACAACCAGGGGTACTTAGGTAATTTTTGTTGTAATATCCTAAAATAGGGGTTAATTGTAATTGAATTATTTTGCATGAGTATGGACTGTGGCGTTGTTATTTGAGGTGTTCTAAGGGCTAGTTATAAGCCTAGTGTAGGCCCGAGCTGTAGGGAAAATTTTTGTTTTTGAGCTTTAAGTAAAGGGAGCTGAGGGAGCTAAGGGTTAAGTGAAATTCATGGGGGATTTTAGCACAAGAATTAGCTAGGCAAAGTGGCAAGGAGGCGCCACTTAGAGCCTTGTGATTGACGCCATCAGCAGGAGAAGGGGGATCTCAGGTTCGAGCAGCAGAAATCCCACTAATTGCTTTTTATTTTTGACGCCAAAGGGGGAGAGGAGTTGTGTTCAGCACAGACTCTGGCAGATAAAGCTTGGACTCAGTCAAATTAATTCAAATGGGTGGCAAGGAGAAAATTTAGGAGTTTGATGAGTTCAAACTCATTTGAATTGTTGGCCATGAGAGAATTTAGGTAGTGGCCGAATTTTGAACTCCTACTTGGGGGAGAGTGTTCGGTTTTGGGGAAGCTGAGTGAAGGGAGGGTGCCGAATGTCCTTAGGTACCTTGTTGTGTATTTTCGGCTAGCCTAGGTTCTTTAATGCTTAGTGTATCAAAAGCCGAAAACCATTCTTGAGCATTGCCGATTTCCCCTAATGCACCATAGTGAACAAAAAGCCGAAACCCCATAAGTATTTGCCGATTTCTCCTTAGGCTTTTGGCCGAATCTCTTGGGAGCCTCCCTTTCATCTTTTATTTTTCTTTTTCCCTTCTTTTTCTTTCCATTCTCAAGTGTTGGCCGAACCTCTCTTTCTCCCATCTCTCTTTCCCTTTCTTTTCATATTTGATCAAAAGCCACATCTTTTCTTTCACTTTCTTGTTGCCAAACCTCTTAATTCCTTTTCTTTCAAATTTAAGCCGAATACCCATAGTCTCTTCTCCCTTTCTTTTCTTTTTGTCTTAGCCGGATACTAACTGTTTCTTTTCTATCAACCATAGCCGAATCTCCCTTCATCACTCACCTTTATCGAAATCCTCTCTCTTTCTCCTAGTGATACTTTGGTCGAATATCAGCAAGGGTAGATCTCTTTTGGGTTTCTCTAATCGGTTTTGAAGGGTAAGTGTTCATGGTTCTTATTCTCTCTTTTCTCTGTCGACTTTCATAAGAGCAAAAGCTGAAATTTGGCATTTGGTGGTAGATCTCTAATCATCTTATAGGAAACAATTTTTTTTAGGATCCCCGGGATCTTGAAGCGGTCAATCGAAGCCCTTTCATTCCCTGTCAATCGGATTTGGTAAGTCGAGTGGTAAGGATCTAGATTTGGTTCAGCATTCTCTAAGTTGTGAAAAGCCGAAGGCTATTGAGGCTAAGTTTGGTGTTGGCCGATTGTAGGGGGAAGATCTGTCTCGTATCTCTTGTGTTGTGGTGAGCATTCGTAAGGCAGAAGGTAAGGGTTGGAGTTCCATGCGTTATCTCATCCTCCGGGATTTAATGGTGTGGCCGAATGGCCTTATTAATGATCTTGTGGTTTGGCCGAATGTATGGCAAGGAGATCTAGAGTAAAAGATCGGGTTTCGGGATTTGGTGGTAGCGTTAGTAATAGTTGTGTAACTTACACACTTTATAACTAAGTAGTATTTTAATAACCTGAATGTGTGAAAAGCCGAAATTGTGTAGATCTTGATATGATACCGTAAGGGTATGAGCAAGGATTCGGGTAAGTCTGTTTCGATAGGATTTGCTATATGATGCATGAAAGTATGATCTATGATATATTTACTATATGTTCATATTGAAGCATGTTGGCATGTTTTGCATGAGTATTTCATCAGTATGGGTGATACGAGTGGAGGGGGAAGATGATATCCGTGACTTTGGGTCACCAGAGGTTTGGCACCTCCAGTGGTTTGGTACCATAGATTATTTCGTGACTTTGGGTCACCAGAGGTTTGGCACCTCATAGCGTCTCGTCCCAGTGGCTTAGCACCACAGTGGGTTGGCCCCACAGTTGATATATCGGGATTGACGCCAGTGATTTAGTATCACACGTGGGTTGGCCCCACACTTGGATTATTAATATTTCGTGACTTTGGGTCACCAGAGGTTTGGCACCTCATAGCGTCTCGTCCTAGTGGCTTAGCACCACAGTGGGTTGGCCCCACACTTGATATAACGGGATTGACACCAGTGATTTGGTATAACACGTGGGTTGGCCCCACAGATGGATTATTCGTGACTTTGGGTCACCAGTGGTTTGGCACCACACTATTATTGGATATCGTGACTTTGGGTCACCAGTGGTTTGGCACCACCAGTGGTTTGGTACCACACGGGGTAGAAAAGGAGTTATGGATGGCTAGGTTTGGGTGCATTATATATATTGCTTGGTTATGATTTGTGTAAGTATGTTGCATTAATCGGGAGGCAGAATTATGCACTGAGTCTTGGTGACTCACCTTCTCCCTTATCTTTTCAGGTGATTCATAGATAGCGGATGAGGAGCCGGGCAGACTCGAGGTGGCCATGCATTAAACATTTGGTATTACTCGAATTTTGAGTTGTATATTTATTCTCATTTCAGTTTTTATGTTGGGTTTGTAATAAGGCTTTTTAAAATTATGTTTTTGGTTTTATTTATATGCTTTGAATTTGTTTTAAACATGGCTTAATAAATTACATGGTTAACTTAATAATTTGAGCCCAAGGTTTTCTAAACTAAAGAACGCAATGGTTTTCAATTCTTTACCATCGGGTAAAACAAATCAATTGATAATGACAACAACTTAAATGGATTTTAAATTTAAGTTTCCACACTCAACTCAATTGATTTCTAAAGAACTAAGAAAGAATCATTCGGTTTTTTTTAATGTCAGAAACGTTTTCTATACTTGTGGATCGACAACTAAGTTTTAAAGATTTATTTTCGGGATTTCAAAGTATCGGTTTTTAGCTAACCAAGCACCTGATTTCTATAAACATAAAACAACAAAGAGTTTTTTCACTAAAATTTAACCGGTAACCTGTTTTCTTCAAAATGATTTCCTCTGTGACATGCCAGATTCGGTCGTGATGTGTTGACCGGGTTTGGGGTGTTACATTTTTGGTATCAGAGCTAAGTTCAAAAGCTCGGTTGTGGGCCCGAGGCCCAAAATATTTTAAAGTAAGGTTTTAAAAAGTATTGTTGGAAAATACATGGGTTGAAACATATGGCACCGAGTCTCCGGCACCAATCCGCCCAAGTAAGTACCCCTAACTGATGTTTGCATATGATTATGATTATGATGATATATGCTATGAATGAATAGTGATAGTGGACTACCCTAGAGACTGAGACTTATAGGACTCTGTGAACTCGCGAAAACAAAACTCTTTAATAAGAACTGTTCATAAGACTATGCTTTAATAATAGTGGAATAAAGACTGACGCATAAAACTTTTAAGTCAGATAAATCGAGATATTAGACATGAGCACTCGAGGTCGTGGTCGTAATACGGCGTGGACCTTGATCGGGGTAGGATGATCGTATGCAACCCGATGAGGATCTCGGTTAAGGGTCAGAGAATGAGATGCCACCACCACCAGCTGCTGGTGCTGAGTACCAGGATCAGACGGGGGATGATGCTGTATCGCAAGCGATGCTGCGAGTTCTTGAGAGGGTGGCTGGAGCAGGTGGTAGTGTGGGAGCTCGTAAGTCTGTATCTGAGCGGCTCCGAGCCAATGAAGCTGAGGTTTTTTGAGGTGTTTTTGGTGTGGCGCCCAATACGGCTGAGTATTGGTTAGAGGCGACGGAGCGAATCATGGACGACTTGGATTTGACTGCTGAGGAGAAACTGAAGGGGATAGTGTCGCTTCTCCGGGATGAGTCATACCAGTGGTGGCTCACGGTTCGGGATAGTGCTGCAGCAGATGATCTCACTTGGGATTATTTTAAGGCAGCTTATCAGAAAAAGTATATTGGGTCTAGCTACGTTGATGCGCAGCGAAAGGCGCTTCTGAGGTTGGTTTAGGGAAGTAAGTCCGTATCGGAGTACGAGGCGGAATTTTTAAGGTTGAGCCGGTATGCCAGGGGTATTATGGCTACAAAATATGAGCGATGTGTCCGATTTGAGGATGGACTGAGAGATGAGCTGAGACTGCTGATTGCTCCCCAACAGGAGCGGGAGTTTGCGGTATTGGTAGAAAAGGCTAAGATAGTCGAGGGAGTTAAGGAAACTGTAAGGCAGAATTCGGATAGGAACAGACAAAAGAGAGGCTTTGGATCATCTGGGTCAGCCGAAAATTCTCAGAATAGGGCTAGACATGGTGGGCCGAATCAATCTGGGAGGCCTGTTGCTGCTAATTAGAGACTAGTGCAGTGTAACCGGTGTGGGAAATCTCATTGGGGTGAATGTTGGACTGGAGGAAAAGGATGCTTTGAGTGTGGCTTGTTGGAGCACCGTGTGAGGGACTGCCCACGTAAGCAAGCCAGGATTCAGTCTGAGGGTCAGGGCCGTGCTCAGTATAGAAATGAGGGACCGCCGCCGCAGAGGGGTCGTGGTAATGGTAGAGGAGGTAATGGTTTTGGTCGGGGCCGCGGAGCATCGGGCAGAGGTGCAGGCAACACTGAGGCAAGATAGCCTGGATTGGTATATGCAGCGAGGCGTCGAGAGGAGGGCGACGCACCGGACGTCATAACCGGTACGTTCTTAATCTTTGGATTACCATATACTTCTTTGATTGATGTGGGTTCGATGCATTCGTATGTTGCTAGTAGCATAGTAGAGACCATGAACCTAGACTTTGAGACTACTTCTAGGGAGATGACAGTAATTAGCCCTCTAGGTCACTCTGTAGAAGTAAATAGGCTGTATAGGGATGTACCCCTAGAACTCCAAGGGGTAGTGTTTGTAGCTGATCTGATGGAACTGCCGTTTGGGGAGTTCGATCTAATTCTTGGGATGGACTGGTTGGTGAAGTACCAAGCAAGTTTGGATTGCGCGGCTAAGCGCATGGTTTTGAAGACGGCTAAGGGTGAAGAGGTGGTTATGATAGGTAATAGAAGAGATTATCTATCCAACGTGGTATCTGCTTTGAAAGCTGAGAAAATGGTCAGGAAGGGCTGTGAAGCATTTATGGTTCATATGTGTGCCTTGGAGGCTAAGGAGGCTGCTGTGGAGAATGTCCGAACAGTACAGGAATTTACTGACGTATTTCCAGAGGAACTTCCGGGACTGCCTCCAGATCGTGAGGTTGAGTTTGGCATAGACTTGCTACCCGGAACCGCGCCAGTGTCTATTGCTCCGTATAGGATGGCGCCGAAGGAATTGGTGGAACTAAAGGCTCAGATTCAGGAGTTGTTGGACCGGGGTTTTATCCGGCCAAGTGTTTCGCCTTGGGGAGCACCGGTACTCTTTGTCAAGAAAAAGGACGGTACGATACGGATGTTTATAGGCTACCGCCAATTGAATAAGCTGACGATCAAAAATAGGTATCCGTTGCCCAGGATAGATGACCTATTTGATCAGCTCAAGGGTGCATCGGTTTTCTCAAAGATCGACTTAAGGTCAGGATATCATCAGCTAAGGGTGAAAGAAGCTGATATCCACAAGACGGCGTTTCGCACTCGGTATGGGCACTACGAGTTTCTGGTGATGCCGTTTGGGTTGACTAACGCGCCGGAAGCATTCATGGACATGATGAATCGGGTATTTCAGCAGTATTTGGATCAGTTTGTCGTGGTATTTATAGACGACATTTTGGTATACTCAAGGTCAGAGGAAGATCATGATGCGCATTTGCGAATAGTGTTGCAGATTCTGAGGGAAAAGCAGTTATTTGCCAAATTTAGTAAGTGCGAGTTCTGGCTTAGGGAGGTGACTTTCTTGGGTCACGTAGTATCAGCTGAGGGGATTAGAGTGCATCCTCGGAAGATTGAGGCGGTTTTAGATTGGAAGCTGCCAAAGTCTGTTGCAGAGATTCGGAGTTTTCTAGGTTTGGCAGGGTACTATCGGAGATTTGTAGAGGGATTTTCGTTGATCGCAGCACCGATGACCAAGTTGTTGAGGAAATGAGTTCCATTTGTGTGGACTGAGAAACAGCAGGACAGTTTTGACAAGTTGAAGAAGATTTTGACGGAAGCTCCGGTTTTGATTCAGCCTGAGGCAGGAAAGGAATTCACGGTATATTGCGATGCGTCACATACTGGCTTGGGTTGTGTGCTGATGCAGGACGGGAAGGTAGTGGCTTATGCATCTCGACAACTAAGATCGCATGAGGTTAATTACCCGACGCACGACCTGGAACTAGCAGCAGTGGTTTTTGCCTTGAAGATTTGGAGGCATTACTTATATGGAGAAAGGTCGATAGTCTACACAGATCACAAGAGTCTGAAGTATCTTTTGACTCAGAAAGATTTGAACTTGAGACAGCGCAGATGGATTGAGCTGTTGAAGGATTACGACTGTTCAATCGAGTATCATCCAGGCAAGGCTAACGTGGTGGCAGACGCGCTGAGTCGGAAGGTTGTATCAGACTTAAGAGCGATGTTTGCCCATCTTAGCTTGTATGACGATGGGAGTCTTTTGGCGGAATTGCAAGTTAAGCTGACATGGGTAGAGCAGATCAAGGAGAAACAGTTAGTGGATGAAAGTTTGAATGCTCGGAGGTTGCAAGTTCAGAATGGTGGTTTGGAAGGTTATAGCTTGTCCAGTGATGGAGTACTGTGTTTTCAAGGGAGAGCTTGTATGCCGAAAGATGTTGAGTTAAGGCAAAGGATTCTTCAGGACGCACATAGCAGCCCATACACTATGCATCCTAGAGGTAGCAAGATGTATCGGAATTTAAGGGAGCAGTTTTGGTGGCCAGGTCTGAAGCGGGAAGTAACTGAGTTTGTGGGTAAATGTCTGACGTGTCAGCAGGTCAAGGCTGAACATCAGTTGCCGTCAGGTTTACTTCAGTCGGTGAAGATTCCACAGTGGAAGTGGGAGAGGATCACTATGGATTTTGTCAGTGGATTACCCCTTACGCCTAGTTAGAAGGACTCAGTCTGGGTAATTGTGGATCGTCTGACTAAGTCTGCTCACTTCGTACCAGTAAGGGTCAATTACTCACTTCAGAAGTTAGCTAAGCTGTATGTGGCTGAGATAGTGAGGTTGCACGGTGTACCAGTGTCGATCATCTCGGATAGGGATCCCAGATTCACGTCGAGATTTTGGAGAGCGTTGCATCAGGCGTTGGGTACGCGGTTGGATTTCAGTACGGCTTTTCATCCACAATCTGACAGAGAATTGGAAAGGGTTATACAGATTTTGGAGGATATGCTGAGAGGTTGTGTTTTGGACTTCCGAGGCAGCTGGGAAAAGTTTCTACCATTAGCTGAGTTCGCATACAACAATAGTTATCAGGCAAGCATTAAGATGGCACCATATGAGGCGTTGTATGGTAGGAAATGTCGCACACCTACATGCTGGACGGAGTTGGGTGAGCGTCAGATATTGGGACCAGAGTTGGTTGCAGAGACTGAGGACAAAGTTAAGTTGATTCAGGCTCGATTGAAGGAAGCTTTGGACAGGCAGAAGTCATATGCCGATCTCAAGCGGAGGGATATAGAGTTTGCCGTGGGTGACAAGGTCTTTTTGAAAGTCTCGCCATGGAAGAAGGTATTGAGGTTCGGAAGGAAGGGCAAGCTAAGTCCAAGGTTTATTGGGCCGTATAAAGTACTGAGACGAGTGGGACCAGTAGCCTATCAGCTAGACTTGCCAGCAGAGCTGAGTCAGATTCACGATGTGTTCCGTGTCTCCATGCTTAGGCGATATCGTTCAGACCCATCGCATGTGGTAGCAGTAGAAGAAATTGAGGTGAGTCCAGATTTGACCATGGAAGAGGAACCTGTGCAGATTCTAGATCGAGGTGTAAAAGTCTTGCGTAAGAAATCAGTTCCACTGGTGAAGGTATTATGGCGAAATCATGGCGTGGAAGAAGCTACGTGGGAACCAGAGGATGTGATGAGACAGCAATACCCTCAACTCTTTTTACCAGGTAATTTCGAGGCCGAAATTATTTTTAAGGGGGTAGAACTGTAATATCCTAAAATAGGGGTTAATTGTAATTGAATTATTTTGCATGAGTATGGACTGTGGCATTGTTATTTGAGGTGTTCTAAGGGCTAGTTATAAGCCTAGTGTAGGCGCGAGCTGTAGGGAAAATTTTTGTTTTTGAGCTTTAAGTAAAGGGAGCTGAGGGAGCTAAGGGTTAAGTGAAATTCGTGGGGGATTTTAGCACAAGAATTGGCTTGGCAAAGTGGCAAGAAGGCGCCACTTAGAGCCTTGTGATTGACGCCATCAGCAGGAGAAGGGGGATCTCAGGTTCGAGCAGCAGAAATCCCACTAATTGCTTTTTATTTTTGACGCCAAGGGGGGAGAGGAGTTGTGTTCAGCACAGACTCTGGCAGATAAACCTTGGACTCAGTCAAATCAATTCAAATGGGTGGCAAGGAGAAAATTTAGGAGTTTGATGAGTTCAAACTCATTTGAATTGTTGGCCATGAGAGAATTTAGGTAGTGGCCAAATTTTGAACTCCTACTTGGGGGAGAGTGTTCGGTTTTGTGGAAGCTGAGTGAAGGGAGGGTGCCGAATGTCCTTAGGTACCTTGTTGTGTATTTTCGGCTAGCCTAGGTTCTTTAATGCTTAGTGTATCAAAAGCCGAAAACCATTCTTGAGCATTGCCGATTTCCCCTAATGCACCATAGTGAACAAAAAGCCGAAACCCCATAGGTATTTGCCGATTTCTCCATAGTCTTTTGGCCGAATCTCTTGGGAGCCTCCCTTTCATCTTTTATTTTTCTTTTTCCCTTCTTTTTCTTTCCATTCTCAAGTGTTGGACGAACCTCTCTTTCTCCCATCTCTCTTTCCCTTTCTTTTCATATTTGATCAAAAGCCACATCTTTTCTTTCACTTTCTTGTTGCCGAAACCTCTTAATTCCTTTTTCTTTAAGCCTAACCCGAATACCCATAGTCTCTTCTCCCTTTCTTTTCTTTTTGTCTTAGCCGGATACTAACTGTTTCTTTTCTATCAACCATAGCCGAATCTCCCTTCATCACTCACCTTTGTCGAAATCCTCTCTCTTTCTCCTAGTGATACTTTGGCCGAATATCAGCAAGGGTAGATCTCTTTTGGGTTTTTCTAATCGGTTTTGAAGGGTAAGTGTTCTTGGTTCTTATTCTCTCTTTTCTCTGTCGACTTTCATAAGAGCAAAAGCTGAAATTCGGCATTTGGTGGTAGATCTCTAATCATCTTATAGGAAACAATTTCTTTTAGGATCCCCGGGATCTTGAAGCGGTCAATCGAAGCCCTTTCATTCCCTGTCAATCGGATTTGGTAAGTCGAGTGGTAAGGATCTAGATTTGGTTCATCATTCTCTAAGTTGTGAAAAGCCGAAGGCTATTGAGGCTAAGTTTGGTGTTGGCCGATTGTAGGGGGAAGATCTGTCTCGTATCTCTTGTGTTGTGGTGAGCATTCGTAAGGCAGAAGGTAAGGGTTGGAGTTCCATGCGTTATCTCATCCTCCGGGATTTAATGGTGTGGTCGAATGGCCTTATTAATGATCTTGTGGTTTGGCCGAATGTTGGGCAAGGAGATCTAGAGTAGAAGATCGGGTTTCGGGATTTGGTGGTAGCGTTAGTAACAGGTGTGTAACTTACACACTTTATAACTAAGTAGTATATTAATAACCTGAATGTGTGAAAAGCCGAAATTGTGTAGATCTTGATATGATACCGTAAGGGTATGAGCAAGGATTCGGGTAAGTCCGTTTCGATAGGATTTGCTATATGATGCATGAAAGTAGGATCTATGATATATTTACTATATGTTCATATTGAAGCATGTTGGCATGTTTTGCATGAGTATTTCATTGGTATGGGTGATACGAGTGGAGGGGGAAGATGATATCCGTGACTTTGGGTCACCAGAGGTTTGGCACCTCCAGTGGTTTGGTACCACAGATTATTTCGTGACTTTGGGTCACCAGAGGTTTGGCACCTCATAGCGCCTCGTCCCCAGGCTTAGCACCACAGTGGGTTGGCCCCACAGTTGATATATCGGGATTGACGCCAGTGATTTGGTATCACACGTGGGTTGGCCCCACACTTGGATTATTAATATTTCGTGACTTTGGGTCACCAGAGGTTTGGCACCTCATAGCGTCTCGTCCTAGTGGCTTAGCACCACAGTGGGTTGGCCCCACACTTGATATAACGGGATTGACGCCAGTGATTTGGTATCACACGTGGGTTGGCCCCACAGATGGATTATTCGTGACTTTGGGTCACCAGTGGTTTGGCACCACACTATTATTGGATATCGTGACTTTGGGTCACCAGTGGTTTGGCACCACCAGTGGTTTGGTACCACACGGGGTAGAAAAGGAGTTATGGATGGCTAGGTTTGGGTGCATTATATATATTGCTTGGTTATGATTTTTGTAAGTATGTTGCATTAACCGGGAGGGGGAATTATGCACTGAGTCTTGGTGACTCACCTTCTCCCTTATCTTTTCAGGTGATTCATAGATAGCGGATGAGGAGCCGGGCGGACTCGAGGTGGCCATGCATTAAACATTTGGTATTACTCGGATTTTGAGTTGGATATTTATTCCCATTTCAGTTTTTATGTTGGGTTTGTAATAAGGCCTTTTAAAATTATGTTTTTGGTTTTATTTATATGCTTTGAATTTGTTTTAAACATGGCTTAATAAATTACATGGTTAACTTAATAATTTGAGCCCAAGGTTTTCTAAACTAAAGAATGCAATGGTTTTCAATTCTTTACCATGGGGTAAAACAAATCAATTGATAATGACAACAACTTAAATGGATTTTAAATTTAAGTTTCCACACTCAACTCAATTGATTTCTAAATAACTAAGAAAGAATCATTCGGTTTTTTTTAATGTCAGAAACATTTTCTAAACCTGTGGATCGAAAACTAAGTTTTAAAGATTTATTTCCGGGATTTCAAAGTATCGGTTTTTAGCTAACCAAGCACCTGATTTCTACAAACATAAAACAACAAAGAGTTTTTTCACTAAAATTTAACCGGTAACCTGTTTTCTTAAAAATGATTTCCTCTGTGACATGCCAGATTCGGTCGTGATGTGTTGACCGGGTTTGGGGTGTTACATTTGTAAATCAGGACTCTCTTGGAAAAATTTTCAATATAATGTTGCTACAAATCAAAGGGGTGATTTGGTGATTTTTAAACTAGGGTTTTCATAAAAATACGGCTAGTCCCTTTCGGGTTTTAGTTACTGAGTTTAGCCCGTGAGTAAGTCCTCTTGGTTAGGGTGAACCGTTACTACGCACCAGGTAGGATTCGAGCGAAGAGAAGGTGAGTCATGAGGACTGCTTAAGTACCAGGATCTTCCTGAATCCAATCCTAGACATGCGCACAAAGGTTGCCACACCCTAACTCAGCGACTTAGCCACAGGTTTGTTTAGTTAGGCACTTAAGTTTTATGTAATTCTTGTGTTGGGGTAAACTAATCCTAGGGTTCAAATACTTAATATACTAATTTACGTTCCCGATATACCCTTATACAATTCATACTATAATTCACACAATGGTTAGAAGTACTTACCTGGTGGACTTCGGGTCGGAGACTTAGGTGCCATGCCAGAAAACCTGCTCATTTCATAAAAATTTTCACAAAATTCTTTTGGGCTCAATTTTAGAAAAAATTATGGGCATTAAACCCAAGGCCGGGAGTTTAAAACTGGGCTCTGATACCAAGCTGAAACACCCCAAACCCGGCCCATAAGCCTCGACCGGATCTGGTATGTTCCTCGAGTAAAACAGTTCAGAATTCGATTGTCTACTTTGGAAAATTCGAGTGATTCTAAAAGAAAACTTGTTTTGTGTTGGGTTCAGGTGAAAATCTTGTTCTTTTTGAAATAAGGGATTTATTAAAATCTTGCTTTTAAATCAAAAGACATGCCGAATTTGTTAAAGATTCATCTTTAAATTGGAAATCATTTGTATTCAGATGTCAAAATATTTGAAGGTTTATTTTAAGAAAGATTACTTTAGTGTTAATTTAATAAAATATGTATCGTACCAAAATAATTAAAATGCTAGCGTAAACAGTTCATACTATAGCCTTATTACATCAAAAACAAAACCCGAATAAATTCAAAATACTTAAAAGTAAATAGAAAGTCCAAATTAAAAATAAACTCTGTGCTGAGCATGGCCACCACTATGCTTCTGCCGACCCGGTCCATCACTGAGCGTCACCTGAAAAACATCCCACAACGGGGTGAGTCAAACAGACTCAATGTGTACAGCCAACACTAAATCCCAACGATTTAGGCATAACAATTCATACATATACAAATAGCAATTAAATATGATGATGCAATCCCGAACCCAAACCTAGATGCCATCCGCTACACATCACCCGTACCAACCATCACACCGTGGGGACTACTAAGTCGACCCTCCATCCGCTACACATCATCGAAGGCAGTCGCTGCAGTCGACGTGCTCATTGCCCTTATAAATTTGTGGCATAGCCACCAGATAATATATTTTGTGACCGAAGTCACCACATTCAGATTATGTGACCGAAGTCACCACATTCAGATATTGTGGTATAAACCACCAAATCACTTCCCCTTTCATAGTCACCCATATGCCCCATGTCATACAAATATGCATAAACCATGTCATATTCCTTATTCACATTCTTATAGTTTCACATATGTGCCATAACAGATCATATTATACTCATAGTAGGAGTAGGTTTACGTACCTGAGCACTTTGTACCATTGCATGGTACCTTTGGCCACATTTCACATTATTATAAACACATATATGATAACATTACCATAAATCTATTAAGATCTAGTGTGGGGTACACACACGTACACTAGCGAGAGTTTATTGAAATCCCAAACAACCCGATCTAGCGCTTTAGATCTTTAATTCCTATATTCGGCCAACCCTAAACATGTTAGTAAAAAGCCATTCGGCTATAAAACCAAATCCCGAAGGATTAACGTAACCAACTTCTTACCTTGCTGCCGATTGGTTACTAACCAAATCCCAAAATTTTGTAGTGTTTTCTCCCTTGCAATTGGCTAACACTCAATCACTACATAAGTTAGTTTCGGCTTTTAAACATTTAAGAAACAGATCGGAATCTCTAAGTATGGCTTTGGCCGAATGCACATATGTACTTACCTTTCGATTTCAAATCCCGAAAAGTGCTATTTGGTTGGGTATCTGTCGAAATCACTATGGCATGTGTTAGATCCAACTCTAACATTTAATCTTAATAAAAGGCCCTTGGTCGAATACATGACTTACCTTAGATCTGAAATCCCAAATGATCTCCCTAGAAGTCGGCTACTCAAAAATCCTGAGAGAATCCTTCATTGTTTCGGCCAAAGACATTAAGGGGATTAGTTTCCAATTTTCAGCTTAAAGAGAGGTTGAAAATTAAAATCAATTTGCCTTACCCTTACTACAGAAGTCGACTGTATCTTCACTTGAACCTTCAGAGAAATTCAGCTACAGCCTAGGTGGTGATTACTGAGTTTTCAGCTTTTGGAAATTTGTGGAAGAAGAAGAGAATGGAGTGCAAGGGATTCGTCTTCAACAAAGAAAGAAAGGAAAGGTGTAGGACTTGGGGAAGAATCGGCAGGACTAGGGGATCCTATTTTCGGCTTTTGGAAGTGAGTAACAAAAACAAAAGAAGAAGAAACAAAGAGCAAAAGTTGGTTTCTTTGGAATTTCGGCACAAATGAGAGAAGTGAGAAGAGAATTAAAATTTTCGGCACACCTACACTATGATTAGCCGAAAATACCATCCAAAACATTCCCTTGGCCGGCCAACTCTTACTTCTTATCAGCTTCCTCCTTTTTCTCCTCTTTTCCTCTCATTTACCCATTCAAAATAATTTAAAATAATTCATCATTTATCCTCCACCTTAGCCGAAATTTAAAAAGGATAAATCAAGCCTTTATCCTCACCTTTTCAAAGCCCCATTGCCGTCCATCACTTCCCCTTGTTGCCGCAAAAATAAAAGCTTTTATTTGGCTTCCCATGCGACTCGAACCTTGGCCCATTTGCACCTGTTTGTGGCGTCATTTACAGAGGCCTTAAGTGGCGCCTCCAAGCCACTTTACCATGCCCAATCTTGTGTCATAAATCCCCCACAATTTCTCTTAAGGCCACTCTGCCTAGCTTCCTCTTTTGAACTTATAATCGAATATTTTCTAAAGCATTTTCCTACATTCTAAGGTTCTAAAAATTCACATAACACATTCATAACACACAAGACATTCTTTTTCACACAATTTAAGCACAAATGCATAAACCATAAATCCCGGATGTTACATCTATATAACAAATGTAGACAAATTCTACCACCAGATATATTTTCAAAAATAAATAGAGCTATTTGCAACCAGTAAGCTCAATTTACAGAAACGTTTTCAAAATATTTTTTTACAAGCTTATGTTTTTACTAATGATATAGGAGAACAATTTCCTACTATCAAATTTAGGCTTGATCATGAAAATACGGCTAGTCCCTTTCGGGGTTTAGTTACTGAGTTTAGCCCGTGAGTAAGTCCTCTTGGTTAGGGTGAACCGTTACTACGCACCGGGTAGGATTCGAGCGAAGAGAAGGTGAGTCACGAGGACTGCTTAAGTACCAGGCTCTTCCTGAATCCAATCCTAGACATGCGCACAAAGGTTGCCACACCCTAACTCAGTGACTTAGCCACAGGTTTGTTTAGTTAGGCACTTAAGTTTTATGTAATTCTTGTGTTGGGGTAAACTAATCCTAGGGTTCAAATACTTAATACACTAATTTACGTTCCCGATATACCCTTATACAATTCATACTATAATTCACACAATGGTTAGAAGTACTTACCTGGTGGACTTCGGGTCGGAGACTTAGGTGCCATGCCAGAAAACCTGCTCATTTCATAAAAATTTTCACATAATTCTTTTGGGCTCAATTTTAGAAAAAATTATGGGCCTTAAACCCAAGGCCGGGATTTAAAACTGGGCTCTGATACCAAGCTGAAACACCCCAAACCCGGCCCATAAGCCTCGACCGGATCTGGTATGTTCCTCGAGTAAAACAGTTCAGAATTCGATTGTCTACTTTGGAAAATTCGAGTGATTCTAAAAGAAAACTTGCTTTGTGTTGGGTTCAGTTGAAAATCTTGTTCTTTTTGAAATCAGGGATTTATTAAAATCTTGCTTTTAAATCAAAAGACATGCCGAATTTGTTAAAGATTCATCTTTAAATTGGAAATCATTTGTATTCAGATGTCAAAATATTTGAAGGTTTATTTTAAGAAAGATTACTTTAGCGTTAATTTAATAAAATATGTATCGTACCAAAATAATTAAAATGCTAGCGTAAACAGTTCATACTATAGCCTTATTACATCAAAAACAAAACCCGAATAAATTCAAAATACTTAAAAGTAAATAGAATGTCCAAATTAAAAATAAACTCTGTGCTGAGCATGGCCACCACTATGCTTCTGCCGACCCGGTCCATCACTGAGCGTCACCTGAAAAACATCCCACAACGGGGTGAGTCAAACAGACTCAATGTGTACAGCCAACACTAAATCCCAACGATTTAGGCATAACAATTCATACATATACAAATAGCAATTAAATATGATGATGCAATCCCGAACCCAAACCTAGATTGTAACATCCTAAATTTGGGGTTATGCGTTTGGAGCATAACTCGAGTGATTAGTAGGCTTTAAGTGTGGTTGGATATATTTTAGGAGTTTTTGAGAACTTTAGGTGAAGGGGAAAAACTTTGGAAAATATTAGAATTTTAAGTGAAAAGGGGAAACTAGGCAAGAAGGCCTTAAAAGAATTCTGTGGAGTTTAGGACACAAGAAATTAATTGGCAAAGTGGCTTGAGGCGCTAAGGTGCAAGGGAGTGTAGGAGGGAAGAGGTTCGAGTAACGCGGGGTGCATCAGAGACCTTTTATTTTTGCGTCAAAAAGGGAGCTGGGCTAAAAAGGCCTTAAGGGAAAAATCTTAGGCTTGTTGGCATAAAAACCGACCTTGGTAAAGTGGCTTCCATGCGCCACTTAAGGGCCCAGAATGACGCCTGGTCAAGGGCCTTGGTTCGAATCCCGTTGGCGGCATAGGCGTGTTTTTATTTTGCTTTGGCGTTAGGAAAGGGGGAGCTAGGGAAAGAGGTGTTAAAACGAGTTCGGGGTGAACTATATCACAATCGAGTGCCTTGGCAAAGTGGCGGGGGACGTTACTGCAGCTGAGGGTTCCAACAGTCCCGGTTCAAGGCACGGAGCAAAGCGGTTAAGTGTTTTAATTTTGGCTTTTAAGGCGTCAAGAGAGAAAGCATTGACGGCAATTAGACTTTTAATTGAAAGTGGATTAAGCTTTTTATCCTTTTGAAATTAAATGGAGTAAGGATAAGTGTTGGATTTATTTTATTTGTTTATTTTGAATAGGTAGAGATAATGGTTGTATTATTTATTTTAGATAATAGAGGTGTTATTTTATTTAGTTTAAATGTGGATAAGAGATAAAGAGGAGATAAAGCTTTAATTTTATCTTATTTGTTTTTGAAGAGGTGATAAGAGATGATTTAGGAGTTTGATAAGGGATTAATGATGGATAATTTTTATTCTATTAATTAAGGTGGATTTATTTTAAGTTGATAAATAGAAGATTAGTATAGATTTATTTTATATATTTTGAATATGTGTTCAAGAGTTATTATAGGAGAAGGAAGTGGAATTTGAGAGGAGGTAGGAGTGCCAAATTGAGTAGTATAAATAGGGGTGCCGAATTTAGTTTCTTTTCCCCATTAGTGCCCTTTTTCCTTGTGCAAAGCCGCTTATGTTTCATTCCTCTTTTCTATTTGTTCTTGGCCGAATCTATATCCCTTTCCCAATTCCTTTCTTTTATTTTTGTTAGCCGAATCTTCCCTTTGCCACAGCTTCTTAGTATTGCTCAACTCCTTCTTCTCTTCCTTTCTTTAAGAATTCTTTTAAAAGCCGAAATACTTTGGTGAACCATAGCCAATCCTCTAGGCAAAGAAACTCCTCTACTTTTGTGTTTTCTTCTTCACCATAAAAGAGCCGACCTATTCTCATTTAGTCTTCACAAGCAACAATAGTGCCAAATAAGTTAAGAGTCTTAGAAGAGCCTCTTGGATTCGACTACTCAAGGTGAGTTAATGTGGTATTCGGCCATAGGCCATTTTATAAGTTTAGGTATGACCGATTGTGTATTATGATTTTTAGGGGCTAATCGACAAGTAAGCGAGTATCGGGATTCTAGATCGTGTTAGATTCGAGTAGTTCAAATTTCGCTAGAAAGTCGGTGTGTGATTAACCCACCGCTTTCCGGTTTTTGTGTTATATCTGTATGTGTTAAAATTGTGCTAACTAGTGCAAAGGGAAATTGTGATATGGATACCCTCAAGGGGTATGTCGATAATACGGTAAGTACCAAACCTGATGATATGTGATTATTGGTATGAATATGTGTTATGACTATGCTTGATGAACATGCTCATGCATCATTATATTATATCATTATTTATGTTTCATGTGCATGGGTGGGATATGATATGAAAGAAGGACAGGGTGTACTTCGAGTACGTGGTTTGATGTTAGCCTTGAGCTACATCGTGGATTGACGTTGACTGAGGTCACGTTGTGGATTAATTGCGATTTGGTTCGCGTGGTTTGATGAGTAGCTATGTGCCTCATCGTGGTTGATATCGGCTATGTGCCATATCGTGGTTGATGAGTGACTATGTGTCCCATCGTGGTTTTGGTGTTAGCTACGGCTACATCGTGGATTGGCGCTGACTGAGGTCGCGTTGTGGATTATTGTGCTTAATTGCATGTGGACGGCAGTGATTGCCTTTGGAGTAAAAAGGAGAGGGTGATTTGATCATCCCCTGGTGTGTGGTAGGCTGGATAAGGGGGTGTGTAGCGGATGGACCCTAGGTTTGGGTTGGGCTTCATAATTGCATGATTTCGTGTGTGAACATATGTGGAAATGGGCCAAGCCCAATATGATATGTGGATTAATGTAAAAATGGGCAAAGCCCAGTATATGAATGTGGATCAGTGTGGAAATGGGCTAAGCCCAGTATGTGGAAATTATGTGGTTAACTACCCTATTAGATGAATGTGATATGAATATGGGCCAAGCCCAGAATGTGTTAACATGTGAATATGATATTTGTTATCTGATATATGGGTTAATATGTGGTTAACATGTGGGTGGAATTCAGTGGATTAATTACACACTGAGTCCGTGTGACTCACCCAAATATTTTATCAAACATCGCAGGTGATATGATGATCGGACCGGGTTGGAGTGGATACGAGATGGCCCATGCAAAAGATAATTTAATTAATTAAGTATTTATAGTTTCAGTATTTTGATTAAGTCTTTATTGTAATAAGGCCCATTAAAGTATTTAAGGTTGTTTAAGTATTTTTCATTAAGTTTAATTATTATATTTATTATGGATTGACAATTTAAATATTGATTGCAAATGATTTTATTTTCTTAAGTGTGTATAATAAAGTTTTGAATCCAGTGTTTTCATAATAATTTAATTTTTACCTAGAATATTTTAAGTCACGAAAAGGTTTTATTAAAGGAAACAAATTTTTAACGATTTTTACTCTTAAGTAAGAATATTTTCGAACGTGTTCCGCAGTGGCATTTCAAATTCGGTCGTAGTGAATGGGCCGGGTTTGGGGTGTTACATAGATGCCATCCGCTACACATCACCCGTACCAACCATCACACCGTGGGGACTACTAAGTCGACCCTCCATCCGCTACACATCATCGAAGCGATCATTGCGACGGCGTGCTCATCGCCCTTATAAATTTGTGGCATAGCCACCAGATAATATATTTTGTGACCGAAGTCACCACATTCAGATTATGTGACCGAAGTCACCACATTCAGATATTGTGGTATAAACCACCAAATCACTTCCCCTTTCATAGTCACCCATATGCCCCATGTCATACAAATATGCATAAACCATGTCATATTCCTTATTCACATTCTTATAGTTTCACATATGTGCCATAACAGATCATATTATACTCATAGTAGGAGTAGGTTTACGTACCTGAGCACTTTGTACCATTGCATGGTACCTTTGGCCACATTTCACATTATTATAAACACATATATGATAACATTACCATAAATCTATTAATATCTAGTGTGGGGTACACACCTGGTACACTTAGCGAGTTTATTGAAATCCCGAACAACCCGATCTAGCGCTTTAGATCTTTAATTCCTATATTCGGCCAACCTTAAACATGTTAGTAAAAAGCCATTCGGCTATAAAACCAAATCCCGAAGGATTAACGTAACCAACTTCTTACCTTGCTGCCGATTGGTTACTAACCAAATCCCAAAATTTTGTAGTGTTTTCTCCCTTGCAATTGGCTAACACTCAATCACTACATAAGTTAGTTTCGGCTTTTAAACATTTAAGAAACAGATCGAAATCTCTAAGTATGGCTTTGGCCGAATGCACATATGTACTTACCTTGCGATTTCAAATCCCGAAAAGTGCTATTTGGTTGGGTATCTGTCGAAATCACTATGGCATGTGTTAGATCCAACTCTAACATTTAATCTTAATAAATGGCCCTTGGTCGAATACATGACTTACCTTAGATCTGAAATCCCAAATGATCTCCCTAGAAGTCGGCTACTCAAAAATCCTGAGAGAATCCTTCATTTTTTCGGCCAAAGACATTAAGGGGATTAGTTTCCAATTTTCGGCTTAAAGAGAGGTTGAAAATTAAAATCAATTTGCCTTACCCTTACTACAGAAGTCGACTGTATCTTCACTTGAACCTTCAGAGAAATTCAGCTACAGCCTAGGTGGTGATTACTGAGTTTTCGGCTTTTGGAAATTTTTGGAAGAAGAAGAGAATGGAGTGCAAGGGATTCGTCTTCAACAAAGAAAGAAAGGAAAGGTGTAGGACTTGGGGAAGAATCGGCAGGACTAGGGGATCCTATTTTCGGCTTTTGGAAGTGAGTAACAAAAACAAAAGAAGAAGAAACAAAGAGCACAAGTTGGTTTCTTTGGAATTTCGCACAAAATGAGAGAAGTGAGAAGAGAATTAAAATTTTCTAAGACACCTACACTATGATTAGCCGAAAATACCATCCAAAACATTCCCTTGGCCGGCCAACTCTTACTTCTTATCGCCTTCCTCCTTTTTCTCCTCTTTTCCTCTCATTTACCCATTCAAAATAATTTAAAATAATTCATCATTTATCCTTTACCTTAGCCGAAATTTAAAAAGGATAAATCAAGCCTTTATCCTCACCTTTTCAAAGCCCCATTGCCGTCCATCACTTCCCTTGTTGCCGCAAAAATAAAAGCTTTTATTTGGCTTCCCATGCGACTTCGAACCTTGGCCCATTTGCACTGTTTGTGGCGTCATTTACAGAGGCCTTAAGTGGCGCCTCCAAGCCACTTTACCATGCCCAATCTTGTGTCATAAATCCCCCACAATTTCTCTTAAGGCCACTCTGCCTAGCTTCCTCTTTTGAACTTATAATCGAATATTTTCTAAAGCATTTTCCTACATTCTAAGGTTCTAAAAATTCACATAACACATTCATAACACACAAGACATTCTTTTTCACACAATTTAAGCACAAATGCATAAGCCATAAATCCCGGATGTTACATCTATATAACAAATGTAGACAAATTCTACCACCAGATATATTTTCAAAAATAAATAGAGCTATTTGCAACCAGCAAGCTCAATTTACAGAAACGTTTTCAAAATATTTTTTTACAAGCTTATGTTTTTACTAATGATATAGGAGAACAATTTCCTACTATCAAATTTAGGCTTGATCATGAACCATTTGATATAACCAGTATTGAATGGGGATTTGTTAAAGAAATAACAGTCCAAAACCTTTCTTTTCATTTATTAAAAGATTTTCCTGCTATAGTAAAATCTATTTTAATAAATTTTACAAATATAGACGATTTTGTCTATTATTTTCATATAGAAATAAATAATCTTATTGGTATTGCTGAAAAAGAAAAATTTTATCAGCCATATCAAATATGGACCATCCATAATGTGCTTGGAGGAAGATCCCTCTCAGCAGTAGATGAAGATAAACAAAAATTGTCAAAAGCCATTGACAATTGTTATAAAAAAATTTCTCATTATCAAATCCAAGCCGGAATTGATTTAATGGCCAAGGCCCAGTTTTTACTTGAAGCAAGATATTATAAACTCTGGACCGACGGAAGAAGAATTTTGGCTTATGACACTGGAAAAACCCAGGAAAAAAGAAACGAAGAAGCTTTTCAGTTATTACAAAAAATAGCTGATATGGAGATCGATGATTATCCGATAGCAGCGGAGATCAAAGACACGTGGGAAAGCTGGAATACACCAGTTCCTTCACCAGAATCATTACACCTTGATGAAATCGAGGAGATGAATCTGAGAAATATCCAAGAAAGATAAAGACAAATCAAAAAAAGGAGATATTTAATTATTGGATGTGACAATCCATCACCATCCATATCCATAATTACAAGATGATGCAAGCAATGATGTAAGAAGTCATCAATGATGCAAGCAATGATGCAAGCAGCAATTATTGCAAGAAGAATGTAGACACAACTACATCAATTTTGTCAGATTTAGAAGGCTACGTGGAAGCAACTATCGAAGCCGATAATAAAGTCATCCTTATCAGGATACTGTGCGGACTTCAATTGTAAATAAATTAGAGTTTAGAATTTACACTATAAATAGGAGTTGTTATAGCCTAAACAAGGCATCTTGCTTGGGTTAGAAAAACCACTTTCTATAGAAATTGGCAATATACAAACTCTCTTGTATACTTGCTTTCTTTAGAAAACCCTTGTAAACGATCTATCGTAAATTATCTACTATCTTCTCTTGTTAAATAAAATCTACGATATTAATATATATCCTTCCGCTTGTGCATATACCCCTCCCTCCCCCCGTAATCTAATTTCCATAGTGGAGAAAATGCTATTCCATCAGAAAAATGGGAACTTATGAGAAATCCAATAAGAGCTGTTGGAGTAGATGGTAATGAGACTTTAATTCTTTTTAAAGCAAAAAATATACCGATCTACATAAACAATGTAAGATTTGTGATTCCTAACATATTATGTTTCCATGAAATGGATGGAGATATATTATTAGGTAATAACTTTATATATCAGCATTTACCATTTTCTATTGATAAAAATTTTGTTATATTAACTATTGAAAAAGCTTCAGTAGAAATACCTTTAGTTGAAAATCACAAATTTATTTGTGATCAAGACTTTACACCACCTAAGAAAGAACAGATTAAACAACTTGAAACAAATCATTGGTTGTTTAAAATATTAGAAAATAATTTTAGTGAAGAACCATTAAAATTATGGGAAAATAGTCCTAGATATTGTACCATTAAATTAGAAAATCCTAATAAAATTATTAGAGTAAAACCTATGATCTATACTAAACAAGATATAGATGAATTTGAAATACAAATAAAAGAATTATTAGAAAAAGGATTAATAGAAGAAACTACTAGTCCACATTCTAGTCCTGCTTTTATGGTAAGAAACCATGCAAAAATAAAAAGGGAAAAAGCTAGGATGGTTATTAACTATAAAAGATTAAATCAGAATACTATTTTTTATTGTTATTTTATTCCAAGAAAGGAAGTGTTAATTAATCAAGCTAAACAAGCAAAATATTTTAGTAAGTTTGATTGTAAATCTGGCTTCTGGCAAATCATGTTAACAGAAGAATCCAGACCATTAACAGCTTTGAGTGCACCTAATGGTCATTACCAATGGAGAGTAATGCCATTTGGACTTTGTAATGCACCACAAGTCTTCCAAAGATGGATGGACTCTATATTTAAAAAATATAAAAAATTCTGTGTTGTTTATATAGATGATATTTTAATATTCTCAGATACATTAGAAAACCATAGAAAACATTTAAATATTATATCTAAAGAATTTATAAAACATGGAATTATTTTGAGTCCTAAGAAAATTGAATTAGAAAAAACTGAAATAGAATTCTTAGGATTAATATTATCAGCAGATGGTCTTAAACTCCAAGATCATATTATAGTAAAAATAAAAGAATTTCCTGAAAATATTGTTGATAAGAAACAACTTCAACAATTTCTAGGAATTGTTAATTATGGTAGAAATTTCTTTCCTAACTTATCTAAAAAATTAGATGAATTATATGAAAAACTAAAAAAGGACAAACCCTTTGAATGGTCTAAAAAGGATTCAGATATTATAAAACATATAAAATCTGAAATAAATTATATTCCTAAGGTTTATTTACCTAAACAATGAGATAAATTAATTCTAGAAACAGATGCCTCAGAAAAAAATTGGGGATGTGTATTAAAAGCTAAAACAATAGCTAATGAAGAACAAGATTTAGAAATATATTTTAGTGAGGAAATAAATCCTTCTGAAATATTATATGAATTAATATCTGAAACAGATTCAGATTCAGATTCTGAAGAATATATTTTTATGTTAGGAAGTAGTTCTAATAATAAATTAGAAAAATTCCTAAATCTGAACAACAGGATATTAAATTAGGAAATTTTATCGGAGAAGAAATAGACTTTTCTGATGATATAATAGAAAAGATTAATAAAAATCATATTTCTAAAGAAGAAATTTATAAAATATCTTAGTTTAAAACATGGTCACAAAGACATATAGAAAAAAATTAGCGGTAACACAGTCGCTAAAGATACTAAAGGAGGATTAACAAAAATCCCATTATTTACCAAAGAAAAGATAAAACATATTAGGAAAAAATATCCTCAAGTTAGATATATACATTTAGGAGTCATTATGATAACAATTAGAGCTTTATTCAGAAGAGGTCATGATGTTCCTATTATAGCAGTATTATTAGATAAAAGATTTGAAAATCCAATAAAAGCACTTATTGGAGGAATTCAATCTAATTTGCATACAGGAGTTGTAACATCCCAAAAATGGGGTTATTTGGAATTTAATTATTTTTCTTATTATGAACTGCTGTGATATTATTTATGGAATAATAGAGCTTAATTAAGGCTTTGAGTTGGCACGGTTTGGTGGAAAATTTCAGTTTTTAACTTTAAAGGCAGGGAGCCTTAGCAGGAGGGTGTTATAAGAATAAATGGGTGTAATCTGACACTAATAAGGCCTTGGCAAAGTGGCAAAAGTGAGGCCACTTAAGAGCTAGTATGACGCCACCAAGGAGCAAGGGAGAACCTTGGTTCGAGTCACGTAAATCCTCCCTTTGCTCTTTATTTGATTTGCACAAGGGGAGAGAAATTCTCTCCTTAAATTCTTTTTATTAATTATCATTTAGATAGTAGGATAATATGAGAGTTTTATTGGATTTTCTTTATTTATTTAATTATAGTGATAATAAGAAGATAATCAAGGATAATGGGAGATAAATGAGGTTATTATATGGATTATTAGGAGATTATTATTTATTAATAGGATTAATTCAAATTGTTTGAATTAAATTAAATGAATGGTCGGGAGCAATTGGGGTAGATGGATGAAATTTGAACTCCCGGTGGAGTAGTGTGGACGGCAAGCTAAGGGGGAGAGTGCCAATGCTTATAAATACCACCATCCACCACCTTATTTTTCTTTTCCATCTCTCGCTTAGCCAAAAAACCTAACCCTATTTCCTTCTAATTTTTCTTTATTTTCTTAAACCCTTAGCCGAAATTCTGATTACCTCTTCCATTATTTTTCTTTCACATTAGCCGAATTTCATTCCTTCCTCTTCTCAAGACTCCTAGCCGAAACTTCTGCTCTTTCCAGTAAACTCACCATTGGCCGAATACACCATTTGAAGTGCCGAAATTTCATCCTTCCTAATCCGTGAAGTCTTGGCCGAATATCAGAGTGAGGGGTAAGCATGCCGAAACTCTCCCACACTATTATTTTCCTATGTCGACTTGGTTATAAGAGAAAAGCCGAAATTTGTTTGGTGGCTAAGAAATGTTGGAACGATTTTGTTTAGGTGTCGGGATTCTAAGGTGTTCGATCTAAGCCGTCATTCTCTATCAACCGAAATTGGTAAGTGTGGGTAAGGCTTATGTTGTATTCAAAAGCCGAAAGCTTTGGTTATGAGTATTAGTACTAACCAATGGTAGTTGACACAACGGATTCGGGAATTGAGTGCCGTGGTTAGTAGCAAAAGCAAAGGTGAGATTTCGGGATCATAAGGAACCCCTTCTAATATTTTGGTTTGGTCGAATAGGCCATAGTGCTAATTCTAAGGTTGGCCGAATATAGGTGCAGAGAGATCTAAGGAGGCCGACTCCTCTTTTTGGGATTTAGGACTATCATCGATATCAGGTGTGTACATACACACGTATAATCATTTAAATGTGCTGAGTTCTTTGTATGCTAACTCTGATTTGTGTAGCATCGGATTAATACCATAACGGTATGAGTGGTGATTCAGGTAAGTACCTGTTAATATGAATGTGTTATTGATGCTTTTGGGAAGCATGGTTCATATGTTACATGTGATAAATGTATGAGATCTATTCATGATTATTTGACTATTGTGGGTTAAATGAGTGGAGGGGGCAGTGATATTTTGTGCTGACGAGCACCAGTGTTTTGGTAACACACTGTGACTATGGTCACCAGAGGTTTGGTACCTCCAGAGGTTTGGTACCTCATAGCGACTCGTCCCTGTGGTTAACACCACCGTGGGTTGGCCCCACTTGAGATATGGGATCGTCGCGGTGATTTGGTATCACACGATGGGTTGGCCCCATCAAACGATTGTGTCTACGGACACTAGAGGTTTGGCACCTCCAGTGATTTGGCATCACATCTGTGACTATATGTCACCAGTGGTTTGGCACCACCAGTGTTTTGGTAACACATTGTGACTACGGTCACCAGTGGTTTGGTACCACATGGGGTAGACAAAGGCGTTTGGTTGGCTAGGTCGGGTGCATGACTTAGTACATGATGATTGATTATATGTCAGGTATGAAATTGTTTAAATACGGGGAAGGGTTACATATCGAGTCTTGGTGACTCACCTTCTCCTTTAACATTTTTCAGGTGACTCGTAGATGGCGGTTGAGGAGCCGGTTGGACTCGAGGTGGCCATGCAGTGGACTTGAATTAAATTGAACTTTAAACTTAGCTAATTTATTTTATTATTGGTTTATTCCTATTTTGGATGTAATAAGGCCTCCATATACTTTACTTTTGTTATTTCTTATATGTTGGATACTTTGTTTTAAACTATATTATTAAAATTAAATTAAAATCACACGTTTTTCCTTAAGTTAACACGAAAATGTTTTATCGTGCCATCGGGCTCATTTGAAATTTGTATAATAAGCTGACTCAATTAAATTTCCAAATTAAATCTAAGTATGGTTTCGGCAAGATAACCAAAAACGAGAAGCTTTCAACAAAACTTAAATTGGTTTTAAAATGGTTTTCAAAAGTTTTCTCCAGTAACAAACCAAATTCGGTCATAATGTTTGGGCCGGTTCGGTTGTTACAAAATTGGTATCGAGCCCAGTTCAAAGCTTGGCTGTGGGGGCCCAAGGCCCAAAAAGGTTTGGTTTTACGGTTAGTGGGCCTTATTAAGGGATTGGAAATGTTTTGGGTTTTTAAGCAGCATGGCCCGAGTCTCCGGCACCAATCCGCCCAGGTAAGTACATCTAAACCTCTTGGTGAATTATATTCTGTAGAAGGGTAGGAAGCATGGAACGTAGATAGACTTGTAGGAACTTGAACCCTAGGTTTAGACTACTCAAACACACAAACA
Source organism: Gossypium sturtianum (assembly GCA_025698515.1). Lineage (NCBI taxonomy): Eukaryota > Viridiplantae > Streptophyta > Magnoliopsida > Malvales > Malvaceae > Gossypium > Gossypium sturtianum. The sequence continues at coordinate 31,715,558 of CM046949.1, forward strand.
GGACATAAGACTTAATGAACTAAACCAACCTATGACTTAGTCAATGAGCTAGGGTGTGGTAACCCCTGTACGCATGTCTAGGATTGGATCCTAAGAGCCCAGGTATTTAAGTAGTCCTCGTGACTCACCTCCTCTTCGCAGTATCCTACCAGGTGCGTAGCTTCCTGTTCACCCTAACTCAGAGGGCTCAGTGGTGTGGCAACCTCTGTGCGCATGTCTAGAAAGGTTCAGTGGGAGCTTGGTATTTAAGCGGTCCGCGTGACCCATTTCCTCTTCACTCGAATCCTGCCTGGTGCGTAGCTTTGGTTCACCCTGACTAGGAGGGCTCGGTCATAGGCTAAACACAATGATTAAAACCCGAAAAGGGAATTAGCCATGTTTTCGAAAAAGAATGAAACAACAAACCCTAATGTTTTCAAAACTTGTGCAATAACTTTTTTTTTTCAAATTCAAGAACATTATTTTTACAACATTTTTCGAAAAACTTGATGGTGGAAAATTACAGAAATACCCTTAAGGGGTAAAATTACTAAAATGCCCTCGGTTCATAAAATATCAGTTCAATGGTTTTGCTCAGAAATTTCAACTATTTTACAAATATTCAACAACTTAGCTTTGGAAATCATCAAAGAAAATATTTTGGTTCTAGAAAATTTCAAAATACCCCCAGTAGGAAAAAGACGAAAATACCCTGGGATAGAAATGGGCGAAATGTCCGATGAGCGAATAGGTATGGAAAGTATTAAGGAATGGATGCATGAACTTCTTTGTGTGAACTAGGATAGGAAATCAAAACCTTGTTTGCTCGAAAGAATCTCTGATTAAAACTCTATCCATAAAATTTCTTCGTGAATAAGAAAGTGGAACAAATGCTAACGCATAAAATTTTTCTTAATCGATTAAAAGCGCGGTAGATAAGAATGAGTTCTAGAGGACGTGGACGCCGTGGACGCGGTAGGGGTAGGATGATTTGTCCGAACCCGCCAGTCGGGACAAGGTTCTCAAAATGAGGTACCATCGCCACCACCACCTCCTACTTTTAGAGCCGAGGAGCCGGATCGACCGGCAGAGGCTGAGGCGTGTATCGCAAGTCGCTTTTCATAGTCTTGGAGATGGTGGTCGGGCCTGGTGGAAATGTGGGAGCTCGTAAATCGTCCCCGAGCGACTCCGATCTAACGGAGCGGAGGTGTTCCGAGGTGTGTCGAGTGGCACCCGGTCGCAAAGAGAATCATCGGCTAGAGTCAACCGAAAGAATCATGGATGATCTTGACTGACCGAGGAAGAAAAGTCGAAGGGGGCGTGTCGCTTCTAAAGGATGAAGCGTGACGTTGGTGGCTTACGGTTCGAGATGGGGCTACAGAGATGATTTGACTTGGGAGTATTTCGTAACCACCTATCGGAAGAAGTATGTGGGCACTAGCTACACCGACGCCAGCAGAAAGGCTTTTCCGGGATTAGTGCAAGGAACTAAGTCCGTGTCGGAATATGAGGCGGAATTTTTAAGGCCGAGTAGGTATGCGAGAGGCATCGTGTCCACTTGAACATAAGCGCCGTGTCCGCTTTGAGGACGGACTCGAGATGATTTGAGGTTACTTGATTGCCCCACAAAGCAGTTCGTGAGTTCTCATCTCTAGTGGAAAAGGCTAAGGTAGCCAAAGGGATCAAGGAGGCCGTGAGGCAAAGCTATAGTAGGAATAATCGTAAGAGGGATTTGGGTCACCGGATCAAGCGGTAGTGTTCGAGAAAAGGCTAGGCCAAGTGGGCCAAATCAAAGCGGCAAGGCCCACGACTACTAATCGAGGCCGACTCGGCAAAACCACTGTGGAAAGACCCATTGGGGAGGTTGTTGGACCGGTGATAAAGGATGTTTTGAGTGTGGGTCTTTGGAGCATCGTGTCGAGATTGTCCCCGAAACTAGCTAAGAATCACCGAGGCGTAATCGCACTCGAGAATAGAGGTGTGGGACCACGAGGGGTCGTGGTAATGGCAGAGGAAACAACGGTCCTAACCGAGGTCGTGGAACTCAAGGCGCAGGTTCAGTAACACAGAGGCTAGGCACCGGGCTTAGTTTACGCAATGAGGTGTCGCGAGGAAGGTGACGCACCGGATGTCATAACCGCACGCTTTCTAATTTTTGGTTTTCCTTATGTTGCATTGATTGATGTGGGCTCGACGCACTCGTACATTGCTAGTAGTGTGGTAGGAACTATGGACCTAAACTCAAACCGCTTCTAGGAGATGACCGTAGTTAGCCCTTTAGGTCACTCTGTAGTGGTAGACAAACTTTATAGAGGCGCACTTCTAGAACTCCAAGGGGTAGTATTTGTGGTCGATCTAATGGAACTACCGCTTTGGGAGTTCGATTTGATCCTTGGAATGGACCGGCCGGTTAAGTATCAAGCGAATTTGGATTGCGCGCTAAGCGCATGGTTCTTAAGACTACCAAGGTGATGAAGTGGTTATGATAGGGGATAGAAGGAATTACCTATCCAATGTAGTGTCCGCTTGAAGGCTCAAAAGATGGTCAAGAAGGGTTGTGAGGCGATTTGGTTCAAATCGTGCTTTGGAAGATAAGGGTTAGTAGTTGGAAAGGTCCGAACGGTTGGGGATTTTGCTGATGTGTTCCCGTAAGAGCTTCCGGTCCGCCTCCAGATCGGAAGTCGAATTCGGTATAGACTTGCTACCGGGACGGCACTGTGTCTATAGCACCATACCGAATGGCACCAAAGGAATTGGTGGAGCTAAAGGCTCAAATTCGTGAGCTCTTGGATAGAAGGTTTATTCGACCAAGTATATCTCCGTGGGGAGCACTGTGTTGTTTGTCAAGAAGAAGGACGGTTCTATGCGGATGTGCATCGACTTCCGCGCTTAAACAAGTTAACGATCAAAAACAAATACTCGCTGTCTCTGATCGATAATTTGTTTGACCAACCGAAAGGTGCGCCGGTATTCTCAAAGATTGACCTTAGGTCGTTATCATCAATTAAGGGTGAAGGAGGCCGATGTTCACAAGACGGCATTCCGAACTCGGTATGGGCATTACGAGTTCTTAGTGATGCCATTCGGGTTGACCAATGCACCGCGCATTTATGGACTTAATGAATAGGGTATTTCAACGATTTCTTGGACCAATTCGTCGTGGTGTTCATAGACGATATATTGGTTTATTCAAAGACGTAAGAGGAGCATGACAAGCATTTACGGATAGTTCTGCGGTATTGAGGAGAAGCGCTTATATGCCAAATTCAATGAAGTGCGAATTTTGGCCGAGGAAGTGGCTTTCTTAGGGCACGTGGTGTCGGCGGAAGGAATTAGAGTAGACCCTCGCAAGATTGAAGCAAGATTGGATTGGAAACCACCTAGGTCGGTGGTCTGAAATACGAAGTTTTCGGTTTAGCAGGTACTATCTGAGATTCGTGGAAGGATTCTCTCTAATAGCAAATACCAAGTAACCAAGTTACTAAGGAAAGGTGTTCCATTTGTATGGACGGAGAAGCGACAAGGAAGCTTTGATAAGCTAAGGAAAATTTTGACTAAGTCTCGGTTTTGGTACACCAAGCGGGAAAGTTATTCACGTCTATTGTGATGCATCTCACACCGGTTTGGGATGTGTGTTGATGCAGGATGGGAAGGTAGTAGCCTATGCATCCGTCGCCGCTAAGACCACATGAGGCTAACTACCCAACGCATGACTTGGAGTTAGCGGCGATCGCCTTTGCCCAAGATATGGAGACATTATTTGTATGGGGAGAAATCGATAGTCTACACGGATCACGTAAGCTTGAGGTATCTTCCGACTCGTAAGGATCCGCGAATCGAGACAGCGTCGGTGGATTGAACTACTAAAGGACTACGATTGTTCAATCGAGTACCATCCGGTAAGGCTAATGTAGCCGACGCGTTGAGCCTAAGGTTGTAACGGACTTAAGAGCAACGTTCGCTTCTGGTTGAGTCTATATGATGATGGGAGTCTTTTGGCGGAACTCCAAGTAAAGCCAACATGGATTGAGGAGATTAAGGAAAATCGCTTAGTGGATGAAGGCTTGAGCGCTAAGAGGGTACAAGTTCGTGATGGTGGTTTGGAAGGGTACGGCCTGCCTAGGGATGGAGTGCTATGTTTTCAAGGGCGAGCATGCATGCCGAAAGGACGAAGAGTTGAGGCGGAAAATTCTCCACGGCACACATAGCACCCATATGCCATGCACCGGGAGGAAGCAAGATGTATGGAGATTTGCGAAACAGCTTCCGTGGCCGGGCCGAGGCGTGAGATAACGAGTTCAGAGGGAAATCGCCCGACATGTCGCAGTTAAGGCTGAACATCGCTTACCATCGGGACTACTTCAACCGATAAAGATCCTCAATGGAAATGGGAAAGGATCACCATGGATTTCGTTAGTGGGCTACCCCTTACGCCCAACAAGAAGGATGCGCTTTGGGTAATTGTGGATCGCTCGACTAAATCACTCACTTCATGCCGGTGAGAATGGATTACTCACCCGTGTAAGCTAGCGGTTGTATGTGGGAGAAATAGTGAGGTTGCATGGTGTGCCAAAGATCGATTATCTCGTATAGGGATCCCGATTCACGCCAAGGTTTTGGAAAGCGTTGCATCAAGCTTTGGGTACACGGTTAGATTTCAGTACGGCTTTCCATCCACAGTCTGACGGACAGTCGGAAAGGGTGATACAGATCTTAGAAGACATGTTAAGAAGTTGTGTCTTGGATTTTAGTGGTAGTTGGGAAGAGTACCTAGCATTAGCGGAATTTGCTTATAACAATAGTTATCAAGCGAGTATTCAGATGGCTCCATATGAAGCCCTATATGGACGAAAATGCCGTACTCCTACATGTTGGACGGAGTTGGGGGAACGACAAGTTCTGGGTCCAGAATTGGTAACAGAGACTGAAGACAAAGTCAAGGTGATTAGGTCTCGTCTCAAGGAAGCATCAGATAGGCAGAAGTCTTATGCCGATCTCAAACGCAAGGAAATGGAGTATGTTGTGGGAGACAAGGTCTTTCTGAAAGTGTCGCCTTGGAAAAATGTGTTGAGATTTGGACGAAAAGGGAAGCTAAGCCCAAGGTTCATCGGGCCATATACAGTGGTAAAGCGAGTAGGACCGTAGCTTTATCGCCTAGAGTTGCTTGGCAGAATCGAATCGATCCATGATGTCTTTCATGTATCGATGTTGAGACAAGATTGGTCGATCCTTCGCACGCTGTGCCAAAGAGCGCAGATTGAGGTGAATTCGGATTTATCATTTGAAGAGGAACCGGTTCGATTGTAGACCGAGATGTGAAGGTTCTACGTAGGAAGGCGCGGCCTTTAGTGAAAGTGCTATGGCGGAACCACGGAGTGGAAGAAGCTACGTGGGAGCCCGAGGAGGTGATGCGCAAAGAATACCCCCATCTCTTTTGATTAAGGAATTTCGAGGACGAAATTTATTTTAAGGGGGGTAGAACTGTAACATCCCAAAAATGGGGTTATTTGGAATTTAATTATTTTTCTTATTATGAACTGCTGTGATATTATTTATGGAATAATAGAGCTTAATTAAGGCTTTGAGTTGGCACGGTTTGGTGGAAAATTTCAGTTTTTAACTTTAAAGGCAGGGAGCCTTAGCAGGAGGGTGTTATAAGAATAAATGGGTGTAATCTGACACTAATAAGGCCTTGGCAAAGTGGCAAAAGTGAGGCCACTTAAGAGCTAGTATGACGCCACCAAGGAGCAAGGGAGAACCTTGGTTCGAGTCACAGAAATCCTCCCTTTTGCTCTTTATTTGGTCGGCACAAGGGGAGAGAAATTCTCTCCTTAAATTCTTTTTATTAATTATCATTTAGATAGTAGGATAATATGAGAGTTTTATTGGATTTTCTTTATTTGTTTAATTATAGTGATAATAAGAAGATAATCAAGGATAATGGGAGATAAATGAGGTTATTATATGGATTATTAGGAGATTATTATTTATTAATAGGGATTAATTCAAATTGTTTGAATTAAATTAAATGAATGGTCAGGAGCAATTGGGGTAGATGGATGAAATTTGAACTCCCGGTGGAGTAGTGTGGACGGCAAGCTAAGGGGGAGAGTCCAATGCTTATAAATACCACCATCCACCACCTTATTTTTCTTTTCCATCTCTCGCTTAATAAAAACCTAACCCTATTTCCTTCTAATTTTTCTTTATTTTCTTAAACCCTTAGCCAAATTCGATTACCTCTTCCATTATTTTTCTTTCACATTAGCCGAATTTCATTCCTTCCTCTTCTCAAGACTCCTAGCCGAAACTTCTGCTTCTTTCCAAAGAAACTCACCATTGGCCGAATACACCATTTGAAGTGCCAAATTTCATCCTTCCTAATCCGTGAAGTCTTGGCCGAATATCGAGTGAGGGGTAAGTATGCCAAACTCTCCCACACTATTATTTTCCTATGTCGACTTGGTTATAAGAGAAAAGCCAAATTTGTTTGGTGGCTAAGAAATGTTGGAACGATTTTGTTTAGGTGTCGGGATTCTAAGGTGTTCGATCTAAGCCGCCATTCTCTCACAACCGAAATTGGTAAGTGTGGGTAAGGCTTATGTTGTATTCAAAAGTCGAAAGCTTTGGTTATGAGTATTAGTACTAACCAATGGTAGTTGACACAACGGATTCGGGAATTGAGTGCCGTGGTTAGTAGCAAAAGCAAAGGTGAGATTTCGGGATCATAAGGAACCCCTTCTAATATTTTGGTTTGGTCGAATAGGCCATAGTGCTAATTCTAAGGTTGGCCGAATATAGGTGCAGAGAGATCTAGGGAGGCCGACTCTCTTTTCGGATTTAGGACTATCATCGATATCGTGTGTGTACATACACACGTATAATCATTTAAATGTGCCGAGTGCTTTGTATGCTAACTCTGATTTGTGTAGCATCGGATTAATACCATAACGGTATGAGTGGTGATTCAGGTAAGTACCTGTTAATATGAATGTGTTATTGATGCTTTTGGGAAGCATGGTTCATATGTTACATGTGATAAATGTATGAGATCTATTCATGATTATTTGACTATTGTGGGTTAAATGAGTGGAGGGGGCGTGATATTTTGTGCCGACGAGCACCAATGTTTTAGTAACACACTCGTGACTACGGTCACCGAGAGGTTTGGTACCTCCGCAGGTTTGGTACCTCATAGCGACTCGTCCCTGTGGTTAACACCACCGTGGGTTGGCCCCACTTGAGATATGGGATCGTCTGCCAGTGATTTGGTATCACACGATGGGTTGGCCCCATCAAACGATTGTGTCTACGGACACCAGAGGTTTGGCACCTCCAAAGGATTTGGCATCACATCTCGTGACTATATGTCACCAAAGTGGTTTGGCACCACCAGTGTTTTGGTAACACATTGTGACTACGGTCACCAAAGTGGTTTGGTACCACATGGGGTAGACAAAGGCGTTTGGTTGGCTAGGTCGGGTGCATGACTTAGTACATGATGATTGATTATATGTCGTGTATGAAATTGTTTAAATACGGGGAAGGGTTACATATCGAGTCTTGGTGACTCACCTTCTCCTTTAACATTTTTCAGTGACTCGTAGATGGCGGTTGAGGAGCCATTGGACTCGAGGTGGCCATGCAATGGACTTGAATTAAATTGAACTTTAAACTTAGCTAATTTATTTTATTATTGGTTTATTCCTATTTTGGATGTAATAAGGCCTCCATATACTTTACTTTTGTTATTTCTTATATGTTGGATACTTTGTTTTAAACTATATTATTAAAATTAAATTAAAATCACACGTTTTTCCTTAAGTTAACACGAAAATGTTTTATCGTGCCATCGGGCTCATTTGAAATTTGTATAATAAGCTGACTCAATTAAATTTCCAAATTAAATCTAAGTATGGTTTCGGCAAGATAACCAAAAACGAGAAGCTTTCAACAAAACTTAAATTGGTTTTAAAATGGTTTTCAAAAAGTTTTCTCCGTAACAAACCAAATTCGGTCATAATGTTTGGGCCGGGTTCGGGTTGTTACAGGAGTAATAGGATTTAAAGTTAAACCAAATTACTTTGTATCCATAACAGATCCTCTAATCGAAGAGTGTCTATGTCTTAGAATTCGCACAAAAATTACGATATTAGTGATTTAGCGAAGATTTGGCAATAAGTCGGACTTCTATTAATGAATATACTAATACTGGTAAGTAGAAATAAAAGAAATAAATAATAAAATAATTGAGGTTTTTGAGCCCAATAATTTTACTACAGAAATTCAACCAAAATTATTACATTTAAAAGATTTATCAATTCCAAAAGACTGGATGATAGAAAATACTAATAATGCAAGTACTTCTAAACCAGTAAGTACTATTGAATATATGTCATCTGGCGATAAGTTATACTTTAAAAATAATTTGATTACTAATACATATGATAATTTAGTATTACCTTCTAGTTCTCAACCAGAGAAAGAAGAAGATAATATAAGTACTTCTACACCAATAGGTATGAAAACAGTTCATATTCCTATCTTTCCTACTACACCTAGTAGAAATTCTAGAAACACTAGAATGGAAGATATACAATCTTCAATAGAAAATATTATTAATTTTAAAACAAAAATTAATAATACATATATTGAAATTATATTACATGATAAAGATTATAAAACATATTCTTTACAAGCTTTATTAGATACAGGAGCTACAACCAATAGTTGTAAAAAGAATGCCATTCCTGCAGAATATTGGAAACCTGTAAAAAGGATAATAAATATTAATGGAATAAATGGTAGAAAAACTACGGTTTATTATAAAGCAAAAAATATACCAATCTATATTAATAATGTTAGATTTATAATTTGAAAGTTATTATGTTTACCTGATATGGACGGAGATATTTTATTAGGAAATAATTTTATAAATCAATATTTACCATTTACTATTAATAAAAAACCAGTTAAGTTATCTATAGAAAACACTTCTATAGAAATACCATTAGTAGAAAATTCTAAATTTATTTTTACTAATGACTGCTGATTTTCTTAGCAGGCCTTATGGATAGAGGTAAAAAACCTCTAGAAATAGTTGGAGAATGGACAACTGTCCATAAAAAACCCAACAAGGGAAAAACAATAAGTCCTAAACAAGGATTTATTCCTGCACAAGTCCCATTTTATCCTTATCAAGGATATTATGTACCAAATCCAATGGTAAGACAACCATTTGGAACATAATCACCAACCCAGGTGAGTTATTATGAATGGTCTCAAGATCCATATTCAGTATATCAAAAAAGTTATGCCGAAATTATAAAGAAACCGAGAATTTGTTGAAAAAACAACAAAATTCTGAATTTTCTGAAATAAAGGATTTTTATAATCCAGGTTTATCTTTAGAATATTATAATTTTATAAACAAATATGGAAAACCCATATTACTGATCAAAGAGCAAACTTTAGAAGAGCTCTTACACAATTTTCAAATTTCTTGGTTGAAAAAACAACTAAAGAAAATAAATCTGATGATTTATTACTAAAATCTGTTTTATACAGAGATTGGGACGAGATCCTAGTCGAATATATGGACATTAAGGAGATAAACAATCTTCCTGATATATTCCAATATTTTATTAATAAAGGAACAAACAGTCCTATTATTAATAAAATATTTAGAATATGTCTATATAACAAATGTAGACAAATTCTACCACCAGATATATTTTCAAAAATAAATAGAGCTATTTGCAACCAGCAAGCTCAATTTACAGAAACGTTTTCAAAATATTTTTTACAAGCTTATGTTTTTACTAATGATATAGGAGAACAATTTCCTACTATCAAATTTAGGCTTGATCATGAACCATTTGATATAACCAGTATTGAATGGGGATTTGTTAAAGAAATAACAGTCCAAAATTTTTCTTTTCATTTATTAAAAGATTTTCCTGCTATAGTAAAATCTATTTTAATAAATTTTACAAATATAGACGATTTTGTCTATTATTTTCATATAGAAATATATAGTCTTATTGGTATTGCTGAAAAAGAAAAATTTTATCAGCCATATCAAATATGGGATATTCATACTATGTTTTGGGGAAAAGCCCTCTCAGTAGTAGATGAAGATCAACAAGAATTGTCAAAAGCCATTGACAATTGTTATAAAAAATTTTCTCATTATCAAATCCAAGCCAGAATTGATTTAATGGCCAAGGCCCAGTTTTTAATTAAAGCAAATACTTATAAACTCTGGACCGACGGAAGAAGAATTTTGGCTAACGACACTGGAAAAACCCAGGAAGAAAGAAACGAAGAAGCATTTCAGTTATTACAAAAAATAGCTGATATGGAGATCGATGATTATCCGATAGCAGCGGAGATCAAAGACACGTGGGAAAGTTGGAATACACCAGTTCCTTCACCAGAATCATTACACCTTGATGAAATCGAGGAGATGAATCTGAGAAATATCCAAGAAAGATAAAGACAAATCTAAAAAAGGAGATATTTAATTATTGGATGTGACAATCCATCACAATCCATATCCATAATTACAAGATGATGCAAGCAATGATGTAAGAAGTCATCAATGATGCAAGCAATGATGCAAGCAGTAATTATTGCAAGAAGAATGTAGACACAACTACATCAATTTTGTCAGATTTAAAAGGCTACGTGGAAGCAACTATCGAAGCCGATAATAAAGTCATCCTTATCAGGATACTGTGCGGACTTCAATTGTAAATAAATTAGAGTTTAGAATTTACACTATAAATAGGAGTTGTTGTAGCCTAAACAAGGCATCTTGCTTGGGTTAGAAAAATCACTTTCCATAGAAATTGGCAATATACAAACTCTCTTGTATACTTGCTTTCTTTAGAAAACCCTTGTAAACGATCTATTGTAAATTATCTACTATCTTCTCTTGTTAAATAAAATCTACGATATTAATATATATCCTTCCGCTTGTGCATATACCCCTCCCTCCCCCCGTAATTGGTATCAGAGGAGCCCCGGAGTAAAGATTTCTGGAGTTCTAATATCGTAGTTAGCATTGTAAGTTTCTATCTTATAAGAAAAAACAAAACAAAAAAGAGAAAAAATTAAAAAAACAAGAAAAATATGATTTTGAATCTTATAAGACTTTAATTGAACATTGGAAAAACCAATTTTCTAAAACAAATGATAAATATGAGCAAGTAGAATATTTAAAATTAATAGAGGAACTTTATTAATTTTATTACCGGGGGAGGGAGGGGTATATGCACAAGCGGAAGGATATATATTAATATCGTAGATTTTATTTAACAAGAGAAGATAGTAGATAATTTACAATAGATCGTTTACAAGGGTTTTCTAAAGAAAGCAAGTATACAAGAGAGTTTGTATATTGCCAATTTCTATGGAAAGTGATTTTTCTAACCCAAGCAAGATGCCTTGTTTAGGTTACAACAACTCCTATTTATAGTGTAAATTCTAAACTCTAATTTATTTACAATTGAAGTCCGCTGCACAATATCCTGATAAGGATGACTTTATTATCGGCTTCGATAGTTGCTTCCACGTAGCCTTCCAAATCTGACAAAATTGATGTAGTTGTGTCTACATTCTTCTTGCAATAATTGCTGCTTGCATTATTGCTTGCATCATCTTCTAATTATGGATATGGATGGTGATGGATTGTCACATCCAATAATTAAATATCTCCTTTTTTGGATTTGTCTTTATCCTTCTTGGATATTTCTCAGATTCATCTCCTCGATTTCATCAAGGTGTAATGATTCTCGTGAAGGAACCGTGTATTCCAAATTTTCCCACGTGTCTTTGATCTCTCACTTTGCTATCGGATAATCATCGATCTCCATATCAGCTATTTTTTATAATAACTAAAATGCTTCTTCGTTTCTTTCTATCTGGGTTTTTCCAGTGTCGTAAGCCAAAATTCTTCTTCCGTCGGTCCAGAGTTTATAAGTATTTGCTTTAATTAAATACTGGGCCTTGGCCATTAAATCAATTCCGGCTTGGATTTGATAATGAGAAAAATTTTTATTACAATTGTCAATGGCTTTTGACAATTCTTGTTGATCTTCATCTACTGCTGAGAGGGCTTTTCCCCAAAACATAGTATGAATATCCCATATTTGATATGGCTGATAAAATTTTTCTTTTTCAGCAATACCAATAAGACTATATATTTCTATATGAAAATAATAGACAAAATCGTCTATATTTGTAAAATTTATTAAAACAGATTTTACTATAGCAGGAAAATCTTTTAATAAATGAAAAGAAAGATTTTGGACTGTTATTTCTTTAACAAATCCCCATTCAATACTCGTTATATCAAATGGTTTGTAACACCCCAAACCCGGTCAACACACCACGACCGAATCTGGCATGCTACAGAGTGAAAACGCTTTGAAGAAATACATTTGTTGAATAATTTCTAAGGAAAATTCTTTGTCGTTTTTAAGGGTTAGAAAACCTCGTATAAGTTGTTGAAATCGGTTTATTATTAATCTAAAAGCCCGAAAACTTATGCTTAAGAATCCGTTTGTTGTTACTAGTTATTAGAAAATCATGCGATATTTAATAGAAACCATGCGAGTTAATGTTACCTTTGAAATCGTCTAAGTTATTAAAAGTTCATTTCAAAATCGTTTAAGTCACCTTTTAAAACATGTTGGGATGATGTTACCCGATGGTAATGTTTGAAAACCCGGTATTAAGTATGATTTCGAAAACTTGATTAAAACTCGATTATTTGACTATATCAATTTATTAATCACATGTGTAATATAATAACCGTAAACCAAATAATTAAAACCAAAATAAAATCGGCGGCCTTATTACAAAACAAACCCAAATTTAAAGTAAGAAAATAGTATCGTAAAGTCAAAACCCGAAATAAGTTGCATGGCCACCTCGAGTCCTCCCCGGCTCCATATCTGCGAATCATGCCTCATCTGCAAAATATAAGGGAAGGGGTGAGTCACCGAGACTCAGTGTATAAATCCCCAACCCGGAAGAACAACACTTACACAAGTCATTAATAAAACATGCAAATCATGCAAACCCCATAACCTAACCATCCATACTTGTAATATCCAGGATTTAGGGCTTATGCATTTTTGCTTAAATATATGTGGAAGCATGCCTGTGTGTGGTTTGAATGTGTTTTATGAATTTTGAGAACTTTAGAGTGTAGGTGAATGCCTTAGAAATTATTTGATTTTAAGGTTTAAAGGGGAGCTAAGCCTGAGAGGCCTTAAGAGAAATTATAGGGGAAATTGGACATAAGAATCAGCTTGTTAAAGTGGCAAGGAGGTGCCACTTAAGGCATTGGTAAGTGACGCCTCAAGCAGTGGAGAAGGGCTTGAGTTCGAGCCACAAGGGAAGCAAAAAGGGAGTTTTTATTTTGCGGCAATGGGGAGCAATAGTGGACGGCTTAGGGACTTTATTTAGATGAGGATTAGACTTGGTCAATCCTTTTTAAAATTCGGCTAAGATAGAGGATAAATGTTGAATTATTTTTAATTATTTTGAATAGATGAAGAAGAGATAAAATAGGATAAAAGCAAGGAGGAGCTAGAGTTTGTGTGTTGGCCGAATGTATGAGAGGAGTAAGGAGTTAGGAAACATTCGGTTGGAGGAAGGCTTGGTGTCGAAATCTTAAAGCTATCAAAGTGTCTCTTTGGCCATTTTCTTTAGCCGAAATTTAGCTTTGTTCTCCTCTGAATTCTCACCTTTTCTTTTCCATATACGAATCACACCAAAAACGCCTCTCTTTTCCATTTGATAGCCATTGCCGAATTCTCCTAAGCCTCTTCCATTCTCCTTTTCTTTCTTATAACTTCAACTCCATACCTGTTCTTTTGATAGCCGAATATTGCATCACCATTTGAAGCCATAGCCGAATCTCAAAGGGGCCTTACTCTCTTTTCTTTGTCGCAAGTCCCAAAAACTGAAATCAATTGATCAACATCTAGGCCATAGCCGAATATCTCTGTGGGTTCAAGCAAGGGTGCAGTCGAATTCATCATTAGGGGTAAGGATCAACTGATGTTATATTTTAGATTAATCGAAACTAGGAATCTAACCCCATTAATGTTCTTGGCCAAAACTTTGAAGGAGGCTTCGGGAGTTGGTTGTTGTCGACTACAAAGAGGAAATCATTCGGGATTTCAGGATCTAAGGTGAGCAAGTGGGATTTTGGGCCGAAGGCCATATACTGTGTTTAAACGTTAGAATTGGATCTAACATAGTGCTTGTAGGGATTTCGACAGATACCAAGGACAAGTAATATTTTCGGGATTTAGATCCACAAGGTAGGGGAGTATGAACATTCGGCCAAGGCCATATTAAGCGTTAGTATTGACCGATTTTTTAACTATGATCTATAGGAAGGAATACAATCTGTTTCGGTAGATTTTCGGGAATTCAGTGGAAGCGTTAGTACCAGGTCTGTAGCCCTACACCAATTCTTAATAGATTTATGGTTTTAATTTAAAACATGTGTTAATAAGAATGTGAAAGATATGGCTTAAGGTACCATTCAATGGTACGGCATATTCAGGTACGTTATTCTCTAAAGCTCTGTTAATAGTATAATGAACACTGAATATGACATATATGAGAATTGGTTACGAATACAAATAAGGCCTATGGCATGATATTTGCATAATTTGTATGACACATGGGGCATATGGGTGATATTGAAAAGGGGAAGTGATCTGGTGGTTTTTACCACAATATCTGGTGACTTATGTCACATTATCTGAATATGGTGACTTATGTCACAAATTATTATCTGGTGACTCTGTCACATTATCTGGTAGCTATGCCACAATTTATAAGGGCGATGAGCAAGTCGTCTGCAGCAACTGCCTTCGATGATGTGTAGCGAATGGAGGGTCGATTTAGTAATCCCCTCGGTGTGAAGGCAGGTACGGGTGATGTGTAGAGGATGGTTATTAGGTTTGGGTTCGGGATTGCATCATTATTTTTATATGTTTTGTATATGATTTGTATGCCTAAATCGTTGGCAGTTTGTGTTGGTGGTTACACATTGAGTCCGTTGACTCACCCCGTTGTGGGATATCTTTTCAGGTGACACTCAGTAAATGGACCGGGTCGACAGGAACTTAGTGGTGGCCATGCTCAACTCAGCATTTATTTTATTTTGAATTTTATATTTAAGTATTCTGGATTTATTTCGGGTTTTGCTTGATGTAATAAGGCCGTTACTATTAACTGTTTTAAGCATGCATTTTATTCGGTTTATTATGATACGATTATTAATAAATCAAGATTAAATAACTTTTCTTAAAACTAAATTTTAAATGTTTTGACACCTAAACACAAACGATTTTCAATTTAATGTTACACTCTAAAAACTCGGCAATACTTTTAACTCATTGATTTCAAGTACAAATAGAAATATTGTTTTGATAAAACCTAGTCTTCAAGAACAACACCGTTTCCAAACCGACACAACAAAATTTTCCAAAATAACAAACAAGTTTTGAACTATTTTACTCAAGAAACATACCAGATCCGGTCAAGGCTCGTGGGCCGGGTTTGGGGTGTTTCAATACTCCTTTCTCTACCTTGTGTGGTCAAAACCACTGGTTGTCAAAACCACTGGTGACCGTAGTCACAAATTAAGTGATGGGGCCAACCCATCGTGTGGTCAAAACCACTGATGACAATCCCTTATTAAGCATGTAGGGCCAACCCACTGTGGTACCAAACCACTGGGACGAGTCACAAAATCCATATGTGGTCAAAACCACTGGTGACCGTAGTCACAATATCATCAATATGGTCAAAACTACTGGTGGTACCAAACCACTGGGACTTAGTCACAATTAATAATAATTTCAAAGACGGGGCCAACCCGTCATGTGGTCAAAACCACTGATGACAGTCCAAATATCCTTCCCCCTCTTCTCATTAATCCCATCATCGTGACATAATCATACGTGGCATAATATCATGTAATCATGCAATAAACCCATGGCATAACATTTAACAGCGACATGATGATGTATATCAAAAATCGCATATCAGGGGACTTACCCGGCATCCACGTTCGTGCCCATAAGACACAATCACTAATTCCAATAGTTACTAACAGTTAACATATTAACATGTAATACTAATGAAGTGTGTAAGGATATACACCTGTCTATTCGTAAATCTAAGCGAATCCCGAAACTACGCAAACTAACGAGATCCCGGACGTTGCTCCCTTCTTAAGTCGATTTGGTTTCCAACCAAATCCCGAAACCACGTGATGATCTCCCTTGTAATCGGCTAAACCTTAATACACACAAATGGTTAGCCTTCGACTTTTGAACGATTAAGAAACGGGTATTGAGATGTTAAACCCCTTACCTAAATCGACCACCAAATCCCGAAGGCTCCCTGTATTCGGCTATAGCCCTGCCTACAATCGGTTTCATCATTCCATTTAGAGTCCAAAGGCCATTCGGCCATAATCATAAATCCAAAAGAGTCTGTCACCACCTTACCTTAATGACGGATTTGGCTTCTAAACACCAAGGATCGGCACCCCCTATGGGTGTTAGGAGTTTTGGCTATCAACATGAAACGAAACGACGTTTAGAATGTAGATCTATGCTAGAGGGACCATAGAAGAGAAATCACTTACCCAAAAGATTCGGTTATGACTAAAAAGATGAGAACTTGATTTTAGCACTTCAACGAAGGCTAGGTCACGTGAGAAGAGAAAGGGAAATCACTAGGAGCATTCGGCCAAGAAGAGAACAACCAGGTTTCAGCTTTTTGAACCAAATACTAATGATAGAAGAAGAAGAATAATGCAGTGAAGAAGAAGGGTTCGGCAAAGGAGAAAACGCAAGGAGAGAGGGGTTTAAGAGCCAAGCATTCGGCCAAAGCACTTGATGGAAACAAAAGAGAACAAATGAGGCTTTCGGCTTCCAAGATAGAAGAGATGGAGAAGATGAATGAAATAGAGAAGAAGGGTTTCGGCAATATAGGATAACCAAAGAGAATCGAAAAGAAAAGAGGAAGGTTGGCTATTTGAGTTTCGGCTTTGAGCAAAAAGAAGAAGAGAAGATGCAAGCAAGTTTCGGCTCTTTCAAGAAATAACAACAATGATTCGGTCAAGCACTTCCCCCCCAATTGCCAAATGTAGAGAAGAAAATAGTGTAAAAGAAACTTCGGTTTGACCCTAAACAAGAATAAGAAGACTCACCCGAGAAGCAACCGAACCCACACCAAAATGCCGAAATTCACCCCCAAGCCACTCAAATTCGGCACACCCCCAAACTTTACTCCAAAACCGATTGCACACTATCCCCAAATCACCTTACCAAATTCGGCTGAACACCCCCCTTCCCCAGAGTTCAAATTCGGCCAACTCCCTTCCAATGAGTTTGAAAATATTCAAACTCCTAAATTTCCTCCCCTCCATCAATTCAAATCTGTTTGACCCCTTCCATCCTTATCTTCCAGAGTCCATCCTGAGCACTCCACTCCTTGCTTGTGGCATCAAAAATAAAGACACAAAGGGGGATTTCTGCAGCTCGAACCAAGGTCCTCCTTGCTCCCTATGGCGTCACCTCCTCCAAGCCTTAAGTGGCTCCTTCTTGCCACTTTACCAAGGCATCTCTTGTGTCTAAAACCTCACATAAATTCTTTTAACCCCTTATTCTCCTAGCTCCTTCCTCTTAAATACCCAAAACAAAATTTTAAGCCCTAACCCAGGCCTAACCCAGGGTCATGCCTAGACCCTAAAACATATCAAACAAACACAGCAGACGTACCTTCACATGCACACATGCAAAATGCAGAGACCCCAATTTAAGGATGAAACACCCCAAACCCGGCCCACGAGCCTTGACCGGATCTGGTATGTTCCTCAAGTAAAACGGTTCAAAACTTTTTGAGCACTTTAGAAAAATTCGGTTGGTTTTGAAAGAAAATTTTTAATTTGTGTTAGGCTCGAGTTGAAATCAAGTTTATCTATTTGAAATCTAGGTTTTGTAAAACTATATTACTCCATTTCAAAATTTGTCCTAAATAAAAAAAATTTTCATTTGAGTTCAATTAAATAAAATCGTATCAAAATAAAATAACTTAAAAGACATGCATCAACAGTTTAATATCAGTGACCTTATTACAAACGAAAACAATACCCAAAATAACTCCAAATATATAAAATATAAAAGTACCAAAATTAAATAAAACTTCAAGCTGAGCATGGCCACCACTAAACTCCCGCCGACCCGGTCCATCACTGATCGTCACCTGAAAGAAAATGTTCTCCAACGGGGTGAGTCAAACAGACTCAATGTGTAACCAACACTAGACCTCAATAATTCAGGCATACCATATTAATTCATAAATATATATAACAGATAAAATTAGTGATGCAAACCCGAACCCAATCCTAGATACCATCCGCTACACATCACCTGTACCAACCTACACACCGTGGGGACTACTAAGTCAACCATCCATCCGCTACACATCATCGGCGGCGCCGCTGCAGTGACATGCTCATCGCCTCTTATAAATTCGTGGCATAGCCACCAGATAATTATTATGTGACCGAAGTCACCACATTCAGATAATGTGACCGAGGTCACCACATTCACTTCCCCTTTCATAATCACCCATATGCCCATGTCATACATATCATGCCTTATTTCACATTCTTATCATGTTCACATATGCCATATCAGTTCATTTCATACTCATAGTAGGAGTAGGAAAACGTACCTGGGTACTTTGTACCATTGCATGGTACTTTAACCACATTCACATTATTATAAGCATACATATTAATTTAAGCCGTAATCTAATAGAGTTTAGTGTGGGGTACACACCTGATATACTTAACAAATTCGCTGCAAGCCCCAAAAATCCCGAAAAATCCCGATCTACTACTTTATATCCTTGATTCCTATATTCGGCCAACACTTAGATCAATATCATAGGCCATTCGGCCAACAACAAACCTTAGTCTCAAAAGCCTTCGGCTTTTCAACCACTAAAAGAATAATGAACTAACATAGATCCTTACCACTTGATTTACCAAAATTGATTGTCAAAGAAAAGAGGCTTAGATTGACTGCTTCCAAAGTCTTGAAGAACCTAGGAGAAATTGATTCCTATGAATGGTTAGAATCTTGCTAACAATTGCCCAAAAATCGGTTTTTGCTCACATGAAAATCGATAGAGAGAAGAATAAAGGAACAAAGAAATTTTGCCAACACTACTTACCCTTCTCAAAACCGATTGAAGAAGAACCCAAAAGAGATTAACCCTTGTTGATATTCGGCCAAGACAAATCAAAAGGAAAATGGGAAATTTCGGCAAAGTGGTTGAGTGATGAAGGGAGTTTCAAGCTATGGTTGATTAAAGATAACAAATAGAATTCGGCTAGAGTGAAAAGAGAAAGAAAAATAAAATGGAAGAGAGAGATGGGAGGTTTAAGGTGTTGCGGCAATGGTTGGATTGGGAGAGAAAAGTTTCGGCCTTAGCAAGGTAAAAGAGAAGAAGATGCACAAATGGTTTCTGGCTTTAGGTCAAGAAAGAAAATAGTGCACAAGTGATCTCCTATTTCGGTTTCCAAAGAAAAACACACAAGCTTTCTAGACAACTAAATTGCACAAAAAGAATGCCCAAACTCACTATGCATATTCGGCCAAGAGGAAAAGATGAGAGAAACACTATTGCTTTTGGGAGAGCAAAAAGGCCAAAATGAAATTTCTCCCAAGCTACTAACTTTTCCCAAAACTTACCACAAAAATCGGCTCCTCCCTTAGTCCACAAAACCATCCATGTTCATGGACAAAATGCCATTAAAAAGTTTCCAAACCTCATCCCTTAATCCATGCCTTATGTCCCCTTATCATTCCAAAAGCTTAGGATTTCATTCCTTAAGTTAATCACTTGCTTTTTTCCCTTAGTCTACTATCCATAAAAGAAAATAGTCCAACCTTACCTTTATTAGAGTTGACCGATACATGCCATACACATGCAAAAATAAAAGTCACCTTATTACCATCCATGGGATTCGAACCTCTTCCCTCATGCAATTACTCATGCGCCAACACCACTTTACTACTAGCTCATTTATGCTAACATTAGACACTTAAATTTACTTAAGTGTCAAGATCACTTAATCCACTTCACTAAATTTTCAATACTAAAAAAAAAAATATTCTAGCTTCATTAATAATTCCAAGCCTTCACTAGACTATATTAAACACACAATAAAATCATACCCGCTAACACAAGTAACAAGATGATACTCAAATTTTTAGGATATTACAATTCTACCCCCTTAAGAAAATTTCGTCCTCGAAATTACCTAATCAAAAGAGTTGAGGAAACTGCTGTCTCATCACATCCTCCGGTTCCCACGTAGCTTCTTCTGCGCCATGGTTCCGCCATAATACCTTCACTAATGGAACTGACTTCCTGCGCAACACTTTCACATCTCTCGATCTAGAATCAAGACTGGTTCATCTTCCACCGCCGATCCGGGCTCACCTCTATTTCCTCTATCGCTACGACATGCGATGGATCAGAACGATAGCGTCTAAGCATGGAGACATATGCAACTGCTTCAACTCCAAAGGCAACTCTAACTGATATGCCACTGGTCCAACCCGCTTCAAAACTCGATAAGGTCCTATAAACCTGGGACTTAACTTTCCCTTGCGACCAAATCTCATCACCTTCTTCCAAGGTGAAACCTTTAGGAACACTTGATCCCCACAAGAAATTCTATATCCTTCCGCTTTAAGGTTTGCATTTACTTTTTGCCCGTCGATGCCTCCCTTTAACCGAGCCCGAATTACCTTAACCTTTTCTTCTGATTCACCACCATCTCGGGACCCAAAACTTGACGTTCCCCAATTTTTTCCAACACGTAGGAGTGCGACACTTCCGTCCATATAGTGCTTCGTGATGCGGTGCCATCCGAATACTCGCTTAGTAATCGTTGTTGTAAGCAAATTCCGCTAAAGGCAAAAATTCTTCCCACTTCCTCTCAAGTCTATCACACAGCCCTCAACATATCCTCTAACACTTGGATTACTCGCCAGATCGCCGTCCGATCGTGGATGAAATGCCGAGTGAAATCCAATTTAGTGCCTAACGCCCGATGTAGCGCTTTCCAAAACCGAGAAGTAAACCTTGGGTCCCTATCCAAAAATGATAGATACCGACACTCCATGCAACCTTACAATTTCCTCCACATATAATTTTGCCAACTTCGCAAGGAATAGTCGACTCTTACCGGAATAAAATGTGCGGACTTGGTCAAACGGTCCACTATTACCCATACCGAGTCCTTCTTGGTAGGCGTAAGGGGAAGCCCACTAACGAAAGTCCATGGTAATTCTCTCCCACTTCCATTGTGGAATCTTGATTGGTCAAGAAGTAACCTGACGGAACTCGATGTTCAATTTAACTTGCGACATGTCAAACACTTGCCAACAAATTCTCAGAATCTCCCGCTTTAGACCAGCCACCAAAACTGCTCCCTTAGGTCTCTGTACAACTTAGTCCTCCGGGATGCATAGCATAAGGGCTACTATGCGACTCCCGAAGAATCTTCTCGCCTAAGCTCCTCACTCTTCTAAGATACGCACCTTTTTCCTTGAAACACAATATTCCATCACCTGACATACAGTAATTCTCTAGACCACCATTATGCACTTGCCGATCTTAGCACTTAAATCCTCATCCGCCAATCGACCTCTTTTACCTCATTTAACCATGTCGGGCTGACTTGCAACTCGCTAGCAGCGACTTCCATCGTCATACAAACTCGGATGTGCAAACATCGCCTTTAGATCTCGACACCACTTTTCGACTTAGGGCATCCGCCACTACATTCGCCTTGCGGGTGATACTCTATGGAACAATCATAGTCCTTCAAGAACTCCACCCACCTTCGTTGTCTCAAGTTCAACTCTTCTCGAGTCAACAGTACTTAAGGCTCTTATGGTCAGTGTAGATCACTAACTTTTCTCCATAGAGATAGTGCCTCCATACGTTAAGAGCAAAGACCACTGCCGCCAATTCCAAGTCATGTGTCGGATAGTTAACCTCATGAGGCCTCAATTGCCGAGACACATAAGCAACTACCTTTCTATCTTGCATTAACACGCATCCCAATCTCGTATGAGAAGCGTCACAATACACCATAAAATCCTTCCCCGCCTCAGTCAATCAAAATCAAAACCGAGCTTGATCAACACTTCCTTAAGCTTCTCAAAGCTCTTTTGTTGCTTATCCGTCTATACGAAAGGTACTTCCTTCCTTAGCAACTTTGTCAAAGGTGCGGCGATCGATGAGAACCCTTCTACAAACCTTCTGTAGTAGCTTGCCAATCCCAAGAAGCTACGAATCTCAGCCACAGACTTAGGAGGTTTCCAATCTAGCACTGCTTCAATCTTCCTATGATCCACCCTTATTCCTTCAGCAGACACCACATGTCCTAAGAATGCAACTTCCTTAAGCCAAAATTCACACTTGCTGAATTTGGCATAGAGCTGTTTCTCCCTCAACACTTGCAACACAACTCGGAGATGCTCATCATGTTCCTCCTCCGTCTTAGAATACACTAGGATGTCATCGATGAACACAACGACGAACCGATCCAAGTAGGACTGAAAAACCCAGTTCATCATATCCATGAACGTGGCTGGGGCGTTCGTCAACCCAAACGGTATTACTAAGAACTCGTAGTGCCCATATCTTGTTCGGAAAGCCGTCTGGATATCTGCCTCCTTCACCTTAAGTCGATGATATCCCGACCGTAGATCTATCTTCAAAAATACCGCTACCCCTTCACCGATCGAACAAGTCATCTATCCTTGGCAAAGGATACTTGTTCTTAATGGTCACTTATTCAATCGACGATAATCTATGCACATACGCATAGTTCCATCCTTCTTCTTCACAACAGACCGAATGCTGCTCCCCACGGAGACACACTGGGTCGAATAAATCCACGATTAAACAACTCCTGAATCTGAGCCTTGAGCTCAACCAACTCCTTTGGTGCCATTCGGTAAGGGGCAATTGACACAGGAGCTGTTCCTGGTAGCAAGTCAATTTCGAATTCCACTTCCCTATCCGGGGTATTCTGCAAATTCCTCCTAAACACATCTTCAAAATCTCTTATAGTTCTAACTCCACTAACACCTTCTTCCTTTGCATCCAACGCACTAATGAAAGTCAAGAAAGCCTTGCACCCTTTCTGAACCATCTTCACAGCCTTAAGTGCTGAAACTACGTTAGACAAGTAGTTTCTCCTTTCTCCTATCATGACTATCACTTCGTCCTCTAGGGTCCTTAACTCCATTCGCTTAGCTGCACAGTCCAACACAGCCCGATGTTCCACTAGCCAATCCATACCAAGTATAAGATCGAATTCCCCAAAGGGTATTTCCATTAAGTCAGTAGGAAAGTTCACTCCCTGAATCTCGAGAGGTACACTCCGAAAGATTTTATTCACCACTACAGTTTGGCCTAGAGGGCTTACTACAGTCATCTCCCTATCAGAAAGTTCAGAGGCTATGTCTAGAGTTTCAACTAATCTACATGCAACATAAGAATGGGTCGAGCCCACATCAATCAGAGCAACATAAGGTTTACCAAAAATAAAGAACGTACCAGTTATAACGTCCGATGCGTTTCCATCCTCCCTTCGATGAACCGCGTACACTAGACCCGGCTGTCTTGCCTCAGTATTACTCGCACCTCGGCCCAGTGTTCCTCGTCCTCTGCCAGCACCGTTACCTCTACCATTCGGACCACGACCTCGCTGAGGCTGCTGTCCACCTCTACCGGCTTGATTAATATTCTGGCCCGTTGGGCGGCTCCCGTCTATCTTAATGGGACAGTCCTTAATCATATGGTCCTTAGACCCGTACTTAAAGCATCCGCCCGTCTTCTTCCAACACTCTCCTAAATGCATCTTCCCACACTGATAACATGTACGATACTGCCCTCCTATACCAGCTTGCTGACCACGCGGGCCCTCAGCTCTAGGCCTCTTTTGAACATTTCCTGACGATGCTGACGATCCAAAACCTCTTTTCTGCTTACTTCGATCTGAGTTCTGCCTTACAGTGTTCTTGATTCCTTCGGCCACCTTAGCCTTCTCTACCAATGTGGCAAACTCATGTTCTTAATGTGGGGCTATCAGTAACCTCAGATCATCCCTTAGTCCATCTTCAAACTGGACACACCGTTCATGCTCTGTAGCCACCACTCCTCGAGCATACCGGCTCAACCTCAAGAATTCAGCTTCGTACTCCACCACGGACTTGTTCCCTTGAACCAGCCCTAGAAAAGCCTTTCTCTGTTCATCAGTATAACGCGTGCCGACATACTTTTTTTGATACGCCGCCTTCACGTACTCCCAGGTTAGATCCTCAGCTATGGCGCCATCCCGAACTGTTAACCACCATTGATACGCCTCATCGCGTAATAGCACCACCATTCCTTTCAACTTCTCTTCAGGGGTCAAGTCGAGCTCATCCATAATTCGCTCTGTGGCCTCCAACCAATACTCAACTGTACTGGGTGCCACACCAGATACGCCACGGAATACCTCAGCTCTGTTGGCTCGGAGTCGCTCGGGTACAGACTTTCGAGTTCCCATATTTCCACCTGCTCCAGCCACCATTTCCAGAACTCGCAGCACAGCCTGCGATACAGCATCATCCTCCGTCTGATCTTGCTGTTCCGCACCAACAACAGGCGGTGGTGGTGGCGGTGGTACCTCATTTTCAAAACCTTGACCCGACCTAACGGGTTCCGACACGGTCATTCGGCCTCGACCGCGTCCTCGTACGTTACGACCACGTCCCCTAAAGCTCATTTCTACTATCGTGCTTTAATCTGATTAAGAAATTTTATGAATTTAGTCCTTGTTTCATTGATTATTCGCGAAGAATTTTTTTTTTTGAATAGAAGTTCAATAGTGGTTCTTTCAATCAATCAAAGTTTCAAGTCTTCTATCCTAATTCAGAGAAACACATTCATTCAATATTCCTACCACACACATTCATTATTCAAACCTTTTCAGTCTATTCCTATCCCAGGGGTATTTTCGTCATTTGTCCTATAGGATATTTTGGTAATAAACCGAGGTCAAATTGAAAATCTTAATAAATCAAGGGTATTTTCTAAAATTTGCAAAACTTGGAGTTCTTTTTGAGAATTTATTTTCCAAATCGGTGTTGTTGCGTGAATTTTGAAAATCGGGGTCATTTTGGTAATTTTGTAAAACAAGGGTAATTTCAGTAAAATTTCCAAATTGAAGTATTTTAATATTTTGCAAAAATAGAGTTTTTGAACATTTTATAAAGTAAGGAAATTTTAATGAAACTGTGAGTAGTATGGACATTTTATAAACTAAGGGCATTTTTGTAATTTTACACCAAAGGTATTTTAGTAATTTATAAATCGAAAATATTTTGGAAAATTTTTCAAGCTAAATTCTGCTACCATTTAAAAGGGTAATTTGGTGATTTAAAACTGAAGTTTTTATGAAAATACAAACTAATCCCTTTTCCGGTTTTAGTTATTGAGTTTAGCCTATGACCGAGTCCTCTTGGTTAGGGTGAACCGAAACTACGCACTGTAGGATTCCAGCGAAGAGGAGGTGAGTCACGAGGACTCGCTTAAGTACCAAGCTCTTCCGGATCCAATCCTGAACATGCGCACAAAGGTTGCCACACCCTAACTCTAGCGACTTAGTTCACGGTTTTGTTTAATTAGGCACTTAAGTCTTATGTGATTGTTGGGGTAAACTAGCCCTAGGTTTAAGTACCTATCATGCTATTCTACGCCCATTTCTACCCTTCTACAGTTCATGCTATAAATCACCCAAATGAAATAGAGGTACTTACCTGTGGACTTCTGCCTGAGACTTGGGTGCCATGCCCGAAAACTCCGCTCTTTTGTAAAAGTTTTTCTCAAGACTTGTTTGGGCCTTATTTTAAAAACATTGTGAGATTTATACCAAAGGCCGAGAGTTTAAACCTTGCTCTGATACCAAACTGAAACACCCCAAACCCGGCCCACGAGCCTTGACCGGATCTGGTATGTTCCTCGTAAAACGGTTCAAAAGTTTTTGAGCACTTTAGAAAAATTCGGTTGGTTTTGAAAGAAAATTTTTAATTTGTGTTAGGCTCGAGTTGAAATCATGTTTATCTATTTGAAAAATAGGTTTTGTAAAACTATATTACTCCATTTCAAAATTTGTCCTAAATAAAAAAAAAATCATTTGAGTTCAATTAAATAAAATCGTATCAAAATAAAATAACTTAAAAGACATGCATCAACAGTTTAATATCAGTGGCCCTATTACAAACGAAAACAATACCCAAAATAACTCCAAAAATATAAAATATAAAAGTCCCAAAATTAAATAAAACTTCAAGTCGAGCATGGCCACCACTAAACTCCCGCCGACCCGGTCCATCACCGATCGTCACCGAAAGAAAATGTTCCCAACAGGGTGAGTCAAACAGACTCAATGTGTAACCAACACTAGACCTCAATAATTCAGGCATATCATATTAATTCATAAATATATATAACAGATAAAAGTACTGATGCAAACCCGAACCCAATCCTAGATACCATCTGCTACACATCACCCGTACTAACCTCGCACACCGTGGGGACTACTAAGTCAACCCTCCATCCGCTACACATCATCGGCGGCGATCATTTGCAGCGACATGCTCATCGCCCTTATAAATTGCGTGGCATAGCCACCGATAATTATTATGTGATCGAAGTCACCACATTCGAGATAATGTGACCGAGGTCACCACATTCACTTCCCCTTTCATAATCACCCATATGCCCATGTCATACATATCATGCCTTATTTCACATTCTTATCATGTTCACATATGCCATATCAGTTCATTTCATACTCATAGTAGGAGTAGGAAAACGCACTGGGTACTTTGTACCATTGCAGTACTTTAACCACATTCACATTATTATAAGCATACATATTAATTTAAGCCGTAATCTAATAGAGTTTAGTGTGGGGTACACACCTGATATACTTAACAAATTCGCTGAAAGCCCCAAAAATCCCGATCTACTACTTTAGATCCTTGATTCCTATATTCGGCCAACACTTAGATCAATATCATAGGCCATTCGGCCAACAACAAACCATAGTCTCAAAAGCCTTCGGCTTTTCAACCACTAAAAGAATAATGAACTAACATAGATCCTTACCACTTGATTTACCAAAATTGATTGTCAAAGAAAATAGGCTTAGATTGACTGCTTCCAAAGTCTTGAAGAACCTAGGAGAAATTGATTCCTATGAATGGTTAGAATCTTGCTAACAATTGCCCAAAAATCGGCTTTTGCTCACATGAAAATCGACAGAGAGAAGAATAAAGGAACAAAGAAATTCGGCCAACACTACTTACCCTTCTCAAAACCGATTGAAGAAGAACCAAAAGAGATTAACCCTTCTTGATATTCTACCAAGACAAATCAAAAGGAAAATGGGAAATTTCAGCAAAGTGGTTGAGTGATGAAGGGAGTTTCGGCTATGGTTGATTAAAGATAACAAATAGAATTCGGCTAGAGTGAAAAAGAGAAAGAAGAAATAAAATGGAAGAGAGAGATGGGAGGTTTAAGGTGTTGCGGCAATGGTTGGATTGGGAGAGAAAAGTTTCGGCCTTAGCAAGGTAAAAGAGAAGAAGATGCACAAATGGTTTCGCTTTAGGTCAAGAAAGAAAATAGTGCACAAGTGATCTCCTATTTCGGTTTCCAAAAGAAAACACACAAGCTTTCTAGACAACTAAATTGCACAAAAAGAATGCCCAAACCTCACTATGCATATTCGGCCAAGAGGAAAAGATGAGAGAAACACTATTGCTTTTGGGAGAGCAAAAGGCCAAAATGAAATTTCTCCCAAGCTACCAACTTTTCCCAAAACTTACCACAAAAATCGGCTCCTCCTTAGTCCACAAAACCATCCATGTTCATGGACAAAATGCCATTAAAAAGTTTCCAAACCTCATCCCTTAATCAATGCCTTATGTCCCCTTATCATTCCAAAAGCTTAGGATTTCATTCCTTAAGTTAATCACTTGCCTTTTTCCCTTAGTCTACTATCCATAAAAGAAAATAGTCCAACCTTACCTTTATTAGAGTTGACCGACACATGCCATACACATGCAAAAATAAAAGTCACCTTATTACCATCCATGGGATTCGAACCTCTTCCCTCATGCAATTACTCATGCGCCAACACCACTTTACTACTAGCTCATTTATGCTAACATTAGACACTTAAATTTACTTAAGTGTCAAGATCACTTAATCCACTTCACTAAATTTTCAATACTAAAAAAAAAATTATTCTAGCTTCATTAATAATTTCAAGCCTTCACTAGACTATATTAAACACACAATAAAATCATACCCGGCTAACACAAGTAACAAGATGATACTCAAATTTTTAGGATATTACAAAGGATGTTACATGGTTCATGGTCAAGCCTAAATTTGATAGTAGGAAATTGTTCTCCTATATCATTAGTAAAAACATAAGCTTGTAAAAAATATTTTGAAAACGTTTCTGTAAATTGACCTTGCTGGTTGCAAATAGCTCTATTTATTTTTGAAAATATATCTGGTGGTAGAATTTGTCTACATTTGTTATATAGACATATTCTAAACATTTTATTAATAATAGGACTGTTTGTTCCTTTATTAATAAAATATTGGAATATATTAAGAAGATTGTTTATCTCCTTAATATCCATATATTCGACTAGGATCTCGTCCCAATCTCTGTATAAAACAGATTTTAATAATAAATCATCAGATTTATTTTCTTTAGTTGTTTTTTCAACTAAGAAATTTGAAAATTGTGTAAGAGCTCTTCTAAAGTTTGCTCTTTGATCAGTAATATGGGTTTTCCATATTTTGTTTATAAAATTATAATATTCTAAAGGTAAACCTGGATTATAAAAATCTTTTATTTCAGAAAATTCAGAATTTTGTTGTTTTTTCAACAAATTCTCGATTTCCTTTATAATTTCAGCATAACTTTTTTGATATACTGAATATGGATCTTGAGACCATTCATAATAACTCACCTGGGTTGGTGATTGTGTTCCAAATGGTTGTCTTACCATTGGATTTGGTACATAATATCCTTGATTAGGATAAAATGGTACTTGTGCAGGAATAAATCCTTGTTTAGGACTCATTGTTTTTCCCTTGTTGGGTTTTTTATGGACAGTTGTCCATTCTCCAACTATTTCTAGAGGTTTTTTACCTCTATCCATAAGGCCTGCTAAGAAAATCAACAGTCATTAGTAAAAATAAATTTAGGATTTTCTACTAATGGTATTTCTATAGAAGTGTTTTCTATAGATAACTTAACTGATTTTTTACTAATAGTAAATGGTAAATATTGATTTATAAAATATTTCCTAATAAAATATCTCCGTCCATATCAGGTAAACATAATAACTTTCAAATTATAAATCTAACATTATTAATATAGATTGGTATATTTTTTGCTTTATAATAAACAGTAGTTTTGCTACCATTTATTCCATTAATATTTATTATCCTTTTTACAGGTTTCCAATATTCTGCAGGAATGGCATTCTTTTTACAACTACTGGTTGTAGCTCCTGTATCTAATAAAGCATGTAAAGAATATGTTTTATAATCTTTATCATGTAATATAATTTCAATATATGTATTATTAATTTTTGTTTTAAAATTAATAATATTTTCTATTGAAGATTGTATATCTTCCATTCTAGTGTTTCTAGAATTTCTACTAGGTGTAGTAGGAAAGATGGGAATATGAACTGTTTTCATACCTATTGGTGTAGAAGTACTTATATTATCTTCTTCTTCCTCTGGTTGAGAACTAGAAGGTAATACTAAATTATCATCTGTATTAGTAATCAAATTATTTTTAAAGTATAACTTATCGCCAGATGACATATATTCAATAGTACTTACTGGTTTAGAAGTACTTGCATTATTAGTCTTTTTTATCATCCAGTCTTTTGGAATTGATAAATCTTTTAAATGTAATAATTTTGGTTGAATTTCTATAGTAAACTTATTGGGCTCAAAAAGCTCAATTATTTTATTTTTTATTTCTTTTATTTCTACTTCTGTCGTATTAGTATATTCATTAATAGAAGTCCAGCTTATTGCCAAATCTTCTGCTAAATCACTAATATCAGAATTTTTTGTCTGAATTCTAAGACATAGACACTCTTCGATTAGAGGATCTGTTATGGATATAAAGTAATTTGGTTTAACTTTAAATCCTATTACTCCTGTATGTAAATTAGATTGAATTCCTCTAATAAGTGCTTTTATTGGATTTTGAAATCTTTTATCTAATAATACTGCTATAATAGGAACATCATGACCTCTTCTGAATAAAGCACTAATTGTTATCATAATGACTCCTAAATGTATATATCTAACTTGAGGATATTTTTTCCTAATACGTTTTATCTTTTCTTTGGTAAATAATGGGATTTCTGTTAATCCTCATTTAGTATCTTTAGCGACTGTGTTACCGCTAATTTTTTCTATGTGTCTTTGTGACTGTAATATCCTTAAATCGGGGTCTCTGCATTTTGTGTGTTTGCATGTGTATTGTATGGTGGGTGTTAGTTTGGACTACTTTAGGGTCTATGTAACATCCTAAAATTGGGCCTAGTAGGATTGGGCCCAATGGGCCTTGAGCGTAGTAGCGTTTAATTTTTTGGAGAACAAGAGATTGGCTTAAATGCAAGTTAGACTTATTAGATAAGTGATTTTTGAAAGTTAGAGGGCTTCTATGAAGTTCCGGGATCAAATATTGGATTTGGGGAAATTTTGGTTTTAGGTGAGAAAAACCCTTGAAGTTGGCAGGTAGGCCTTAAGAATAAAATAGGGAGGAAAATGACACAAGTGGAGTGTATGGTGTAGTGGCAAAGTGACGCCACATAAGAGGCAAGGGGGTGACGCCACAAGGAAAGAAGGAGGTCCAAGGTTCAAGTCTTGGCTTTTGCATTTTGGTTTCTTTTTACTTGGATCTTAGAATTTGGGCCATAGTTTATATTTAGTTGCGCATTGTAACACCCCAAACCCGGCCTAAACGTTACGACCGAATCTGGCATGTCACATGAAAGGAATGTTTAAAAACTGTGCATTCGTTAAAAAGCTCATATTCTTTATAGTTGTGGTGAGAAATCGAGTTTAAGAAATTTTGAATAAGAAATGGTTTATTATCATTTTAAGAAAATCCCATATTGATCATTTAATAATAAGCAATAAACAAATTGAAAGTCAAAAACCAAATAAAATACCCAAGGCCTTATTACATAACAAAAACTCAAATAAAAATTAAGTCCAAATAAAAGAAACGAATTTACGAGTGAACATATGTATAGCCTC
The DNA here is from genome assembly GCA_025698515.1 of Gossypium sturtianum. Lineage (NCBI taxonomy): Eukaryota > Viridiplantae > Streptophyta > Magnoliopsida > Malvales > Malvaceae > Gossypium > Gossypium sturtianum. Next base: position 31,747,046 of record CM046949.1, read on the forward strand.
CACGAGTCCACCTCAGCTCCCAAATCCGCGATCTAATGATTACCTGCAAAATTTAACTAAGGGGTGAGTCATCGAGACTCAGTGTGTAAATCCCCATCCAACAGGCCCTTACACAATTTCATATGAAAATATGCATATCATGCACCCAAACCTAGCCATCCAATGCTCCTTTCTCTACCCCGTGTGGTACCAAACCACTGGTGGTGCCAAACCACTGGTGACTTAAAGTCACAATATCCGTCAATACATGTGGTGCCAAACCACTGGTGGTGCCAAACCACCGGTGACTTAAAGTCACAATATCCGTCAATACATGTGGTGCCAAACCACTGGTGGTGCTAAACCACTGTGACCCAAGTCACAAAGCAAATGATGGGGCCAACCCATCGTGTGATACCAAATCACCGGGCGTCAATCCCGTATTATCATCACATGGGGCCAACCCACTCGTGGTACGGCCACAGACGAGATGCTATGAGGTGCCAAACCTCCGGTGTCCCAAAGACACGAATGTGATACCAAATCACCGGTGACCAGAAGTCACGATTCCAATGATGGGGCCAACCCATCGTGTGATACCAAATCACCGGCGTCAATCCCATAATGTAAATCAGGGCCAACCCACTTTGTGGTGCTAAGCCACCGGGACGAGGCGCTATGAGGTGCCAAACCTCCGAGGTGCCAAACCTCCGTGACCGTAGTCACAATGTGGTACCAAACCACCGGTGCCCGCGACACGAATATCACCGCCCCTCTCCATATATAACCCATGCAATATGACATAATAATTCGTGTATGCAATATGTCATGTATGCTAGACATATATCAAATATAAGTATAACATGAATTACCATCATAATCAGATAGACATAAAACAACATAATCACCCTAATCAACCTCTAAGGGTATAACCGTAATTTTACCTACCAAGGGCATTTTCGTAATTTACCCACCAAGGGTATATCGGTAATTTACCCACCAAGGGCATTTTCATAATTTTGCACCTACAATGGCCTTTCCCAAATGCCCAAATGTCACCCCGAGCGATTCAGCTACCATTTTCGGTCGTACCAGACGATTGGGCCTAAAACTCGATTCCGGCCCATTCGAGCCCACACACTCGTGTGGCCCACCTAGCACAAATCTAGCCATGTATATAAGTTCCACCTAGTCTAGTTCACTATATACTACACAATCGCACAATTTACTCATAAGGGCCCACGAGCCCATTGGGCCCACTTCGGCCCATCGCGCCCAAGCGAATTTCCAACCCACAAGAATACTACTTATGGCCTCAACTATCGCGTTGAAGCCCCACACGCAGCCGCATGCGCTCGTGTGGCTACTATTGCCGTGGACCGCACTTCGGCATTTGCCGCTCTACAACTAGAGTAGAGAGTTACACACTGATAGGACTCGGTGTTAATCCGCGCTCCGACCACTCCTGTGCCCAAACGCCTTCCAAGGTGTGTCAACCCTCCTCTGGAATGCTCTTTATATAGCTAGCTCTTCACCTTCCTTCTTTGTATCTTTCCGATGTGGGATCCCTTCGTCGAGAGTTTAAATTCAATCTGAAACTCTTCCCGTCCGCATCATGAAATAAATACTCCCTTGCTTCTCATGAGATTCGAACCTGTGCTCCCTTCAATAGTTCAACACGCCACTTGCCACCAAGCCACAAGCTCCTCTTGTGTCTTAAACCATGCGCAACTAAATATAAATCTATAGCCAAATTCTGAGGTCCAAGTAAAAAGAAAACCAAAATGCAAAAGCCAAGACTTGAACCTTGGACCTCCTTCCTTCCTTGTGGCGTCACCCCCTTGTCTCTTATGTGGCGTCACTTTGCCACTACACCACACACTCCACTTGTGTCATTTTTCCCCACATTTTATTCTTAAGGCCTACCTGCCAACTTCCAGGGTTTTTTTCACCTAAAACCAAAATTTCTCTAAAGCCAAAGTTCGATCCCGGGACTTCATGAAGCCTTCTAACCTTCCAAAATCACTTACCTAATAAGTCTAACTTGCATTAATGCCGTTTCTCAAAAATTTTAAATCAAGGCCCATTGGGCCCAATCCTACTAGGCCCAATTTCGGGATGTTACACGCATGGTTTAAGACACAAGAGGAGCTTGTGGTAAAGTGGTTAGCGGCGTGGATTATGTTGCAAGGGAGCCTGGGTTCGAATCTCGTGAGAAGCAAAGGAGTATTTATTTTGCGGATTGGACGGCAAGAGTTTTAGTTGAATTTAAACTCTACTGACGAAGGGATCCCACATCGGAAAGACACAAAGAATGAAGGTGAAGAGCTAGCTATATAAAGAGCATTCCAGGAGGAGAGTTAACATACCTTGGAGGGCGTTTGGGTACAGGAGTGGTCAGAGTGCGGATTAGCACCAGACTCCTATCAGGTGTGTGTGTACTTCTCTACTCTAGTTGTAGAGCGGCAAATTGCTGAAATGCCGATCACACGGTGATAGTAGCCACACGAGCGTGCGAGCGCACGTGTGGGGCTTCGACGCGATAGTTGAGGCCATCAGTAGTATTCGTGTGGGTTGGGGCTGCTTGGGCCTCAATGGGCCGAGGTGGGCCCAATGGGCCTGTGGGCCCATATGAGTAAATTGTATGATTGGTTAGTATATGTTGAACTAGACTAGGTGGAACTTATATACGTGGCTAGATTCGTGCTAGGTGGGCCACATGAGCGTGTGGGCCTGGATGGGCCGAAATTGGGTTTTAGGCCCAAACGTCCGGTACGACCGAAAATGGTAGCTGAGTCGCTAGTGGCGATATTAGGCCTTCAGAAAGGCCATTACAGGTGCAAATTTATGAAAATACCCTTGGTGGGTAAATTACGAAAATACCCTTGGTAGGTAAAATTACGATTATACCCTTAGAGGTTGATTAGCTTGATTTTGTTGTTTTATGTCTATTTGATTATGATGGTAACTCATGTTATTCTTATATTTGTTATATGTTTTGCATACATGACACATTGCATAATATCTGATTAATATGTATGATGCATGGGCATATGGGTGATATTGATAAAGGGGAAGTGTTCCGGTGGTTTTTACCATATTATCTGGTGACTCATGTCACATAATCTGAATCTGGTGACTAATGTCACATACTGTTATCTGGTGACTCTGTCACATTATCTGGTGGCTATGCCACGATTATAAGGGCGATGTGCGATTGATCGCAAATGATCGCTTCGATGGTGTGTAGCGGATGGAGGGTTGATTTAGTAATCCCCACGGTGTGATTGGCAGGTACGGGTGGTGTGTAGAGGATGGATACCTAGGTGGGTTCGGGACTGCATTGTCATTCTTATATGTACATGTGATTTAATATGCTATGGTTCGATATGCTATGTTATGGGCTTATGGCCGAATATGACTAAGGAATGGGTTTTGCATCATTTGGCATGAGTTATCTGCTATACTGTGATATTAGGGCTACGGCCCGATTCGATTTATGTGTGCTTCGGCCAAGTATGTTATTGTGAGGGCTAAGGCCCAATCTGTTTTTGTGGGCTTAGGCCCAGTTATCACTCGTAAGGGGAAACACACATTGATTTTTCGTAAACTCACCCCCTCTTTTTAAATGTTTCAGGTAATCATTAGACCGCGGATTTGGGGAGCCGAGGCAGACTTGTGGTGGCCCTACAATGTTTTCTCGTAAACTCGTTTCTTATATTTAAACTTACTTTTAATTTTGGGATTTTGATATGTAATAAGGCCTTTGGTATTTTATTTGGTTTTAGCTTTCAATTTGGTTACTGTTTATTATTTAATGTTTAATATGGGATTTTTCCTGAAATGATAATAAACCATTTTTATTCAAAATTACTTAAACTCAATTTTTACAACAAATACAATTTTATTCAAATTAATAACAACTTTGTAAAGTGGGCATTAAAGGAATAGGCTTTTATAAACAAACCACAAAATGCGAAGTTTCAAAAAGAATACGAACTTTTTAACGAACGCACAGTTTTTAGACATTCCTTTCATGTGACATGCCAGATTCGGTCGTAACGTCTAGGCCGGGTTTGGGGTGTTACAGTCTAGGCTCGAGCTATGGATAGGCCGGAGTCACAGCAGAAATTTTTGTTTTGGGCTTTTAGGAAAGGGAGTTGATAGAGCTAGGGGTTAAGTACTTTTGGTAGCAAGCCTTGACGCAAGAGGAGCCTTGGTGGAGTGGCAAGGGACGCCACTTAAGGCTTGGAGAAGTGACGCCACAAGGGGGAGCAAGGGAGCTTGGGTTCGAGCTGCAGAAATCTCTTTCTGCTTATTCTTTTTAATGCCAGAATCAGGGAGGAGGTGTGCTCAGGAGGGACTCTGTTGGAAGGATGTGGATTGAGTCAACAGATTTAAAATGTGTGGAGAGGAGAAATTATAGGAGTTGGACTCATTCAAATTCATTTGAATGAGTGGATGAGAGGAATTCAAGGAGGGATAAAGGGGACGGCAGGTGTTGGAGTAGGAGTAGGTTGTGTTTAGCCGAATTTTTGGGTTGTGGTGTGAGTTTGGAAAGCATTCGATTTTGGAGCTTGGGAAGGGGATTGTGCCGAATGTCTTGAGTGGATTTTGGGGAGCATTTCGGCTGGTTGAGAGAGTTTCTTCCTCTTTCGTTTAAGGTCAAAAGCCGAAACCTCATGTGTATTTCTTTCTTCTTTTATTTTCGGCAATAGGGGGCTTGGTCGAATCACTTTTGCTACTTCTTTAGTGAGCCGAAACTTGCTTCCACTTTCCTTCTTCCATTTTGCTCAAAAGCCGAAATCAACTCTCTCTACTTCTTCTTCTTCTTCTTTCAATTTCCTTGTGCCGAAATACCCAGCCTTCTTCCCTTCTTCCATTTGACATCACCATTCCTTATCCCCTGCGATTTCTTTTTCTTCTCTTCTCTTTCATATTGTAAGCCAAACTTTCTTTGTTAGCCGAAACCACTCTACTCTCTACTCTCCTCTTCTTGATTGACCCTTTGGCCGAATATTAGCCAAGTGTAGATCTTTCTCTTCTTTTTCCCCTCGGGTTTGGTGGATCGATTTCGTTTTGGAGGAGGTAAGTTGTTAAGGCCGAATCTCTCTTATCTTTTTTATTCTTTCTTCATCGACTTATATGAAACAAAAGTCGAATTTCGGCATTTGGCTGCCATGATTCTTATACATCCATGAAACTGAAATCTTTTGGTACTCATAAAGTGTTCTTTCGAGTTTTGTGACAACAGATTCAGCGTTGGCTATTCGTCATCACACTTAGTCAATTTCGTTAGTGAGGGGGTAAGACTATTTCGACATCTCCTGTTATGTTAATATCGAAGGCTATAACCCAATGATAGTGGTACTTGGCTGATTGTAGGGAGGAGTGTAGCCGGATTCAGTGGATCTTCGGGATTTGGTTGTCGATCTAGGTAAGGGATTTTATCGTTTTGGGTTTTCTTCTCTCTTTCAAAAGACGAAGGCCACTCACTTATGGTGTCTGGTGTTTAGCCGATTATAGGAAGAAGTTACCATCGCATCACTTCAGGATTTGCTAAAAGATCGGAAGGCGTTAAGGTAAAGGTGCTATTTCTGTGCGCTATATGGACATGATAATATGCCACGGTTGATATGGACATGATGATGGGTATGTTGAGAGGAGGGGGAAGGATGATTTAGACTGTCACCAGTGGTTTTGACCACACAGCGGGTTGGCCCCGCTTCTGATATTATATTTGTGACTAAGTCTCAGTGGTTTTGACCACCAGTGGTTTTGACCACATGTATGTTATTTGTGACTACGGTCACCAGTGGTTTTGACCATACAGATTATTTGTTACTCGTCCCAGTGGTTTGGTACCACAGTGGGTTGGCCCCACATGTTGCTTACGGGATTGTCATCAGTGGTTTTGACCATACGGTGGGTTGGCCCCACCACATGATTTGTGACTACAGTCACCAGTGGTTTTGACCACACTTATATATTTGTGACTACGGTCACCAGTGGTTTTGACCACCAGTGGTTTTGAACACACGGGGTAGACATAGGAGTTCGGATGGTTAGGTTTGGGTTGCATGATTTGCATAATTACTTATGATTTGTGTAAGTGCTTGTTTTATCGGGTTGGGGATTTATACACTGAGTCTCGGTGACTCACCCCTTCCCTTATATTTTGCAGATGAGGCATAGATCGCGGATATGGAGCTGGAGAGGACTCGAGGTGGCCATGCAACTTATTTTCGGGTTCCGTTTTAAACTTTAATTTCGGTTTACATTTTCTTTAAATTTGGTTTTGGACTTGTAATAAGGCCGCTAAGTTATTATCTTGGGTTTTTAATTACTTGATTTTATGTTAATTATATTATGCATATGTTAAATAACTTTGCTTGCTTAAATAACCGGTAAAAAGCAATGTTTTAAAACTATACTCCTTATCGGGATTTTCAAACCTTACCATCGGGTAACAATATTCACAAGATGATAACAAGTTAACTTAAATGATTTTCAAACCTAAGTTTTCCAAGCTCAAATACAAACGGTTTTAACTTAATCATATTCAACTCACTCGGGCTTTTCACACAATCAAATGACTTTTCAAAAAATTAGAAACGACAAACCGTTTTTCAAACATGAGTTTTCCGGATTTTAAATCAACAAAACGTTTTTTGACAACATTCCACACGGGGTTTCTTTTAAACTTAAAACATCAGATGGTTTCGATAAAAGTTAAGTATCAAACTTGTTTTATTCAAACTATTTTCACTCTGTAACATGCCAGATTCGGTCGTGGTGTGTTGACCGGGTTTGGGGTGTTACAATTTTGGTATCAGAGCTAAGTTCAAAAGCTCGGCTATGGGCCCGAGGCCCAAAAGTGTTTTAAAATGGATTATGAAAGGTTTTATGGAGAAAGTATGGTTGGGAAAGCATGGCACCGAGTCTCCAGCACCAATCCGCCTTGGTAAGTACCCCGAATTATTGCTTGTTATTGATATGATTGCGATAATGATGCTATGGTAGTAGGAAATACTTTAGAGACTTGAACGGTAGGATGGTATGAACTCGCGAAACAATCTCTGTATTAAACTTCTCATAAGACTGTGCTTTAATAAACAGTGGAATAAAGTGTAATGCATAAAACTCTTAATCAGCTCAAATCATATCGGTGGTCATGAGTGCACGTGGACGTGGGCGTAACACACGTGGACGAGGTAGGGGTAGGATGACGGTGTCAGAACCGATAGGGTCTGGACATGGGTCGAAAAATGAGGTACCACCGCCGCCAGCTGTGGGCGCGAAATTTTAGGACCAGACGGGTGATGACGCAGTGTCGCAAGCAATGCTACGGGTGTTAGAAAGGGTCACAAATGCAGGCGTCAGAGCGGGGGTTCAGAAATCTGTGTCTGAACGACTCTGGGCTAATGGTGCAGAGGTGTTCAGAGGTGTATCCAGCGTGGCTCCCAGTACGGCAGAATATTGGTTGGAGGCGACAGAACGTATCATGGACGACCTAGATTTTACGGCTGAGGAGAAGCTGAAGGGTATAGTATCTCTTCTCCGAGATGAGTCATATTAGTGGTGGCTCACGGTTAGGAATGGAGCAATGGAAGACGACATTACTTGGGATTTCTTCAGAGCAGCTTATCAGAGGAAATACATTGGGGCTAGTTACATCGATGCGCAGCGCAAGACGTTCCTGAACTTGGTCTAGGGAAATAGGACTGTATTGGAATATGAGGCAGAATTCCTTCAGCTGAGTCGGTATGCACGGGGTATTGTAGGCACAGAACATGAGCGCTGTGTCAGGTTTGAGGATGGGTTGAGAGATGAGCTATGAATGTTGATTGCTCCACAGCAGGAGAGAGAATTTGTAGTTTTAGTGGAGAAAGCCAAAGTTGCTGAGGAAGTGAAACAATCAGTAAGACGGAACCAGGAAAAGGGTTGGAATAAGAGGAATTCTGGGTCATCTGGGTCTACCAGGAATCAGTAGAAACGGGGTAGATATGGTGGGCCGAATCAAGCTGCAAGGCCTGCTGCTGCTAATACTCAATGGCCGCCACGGTGTACTCGGTGTGGGAAGTCTCACACGGGGGAATGTTGGACTGGAAAAAGAGGGTGCTTCGAATGTGGGTCAATGGGGCACCGAGTGAGGGATTGTCCGTAGAGATCAGCTAGGCTTCAGTCTGGGGATCAGAATCGTACACAGATCAGGAGGGATGGTCAGCAACCACAGAGGGGTCGTGGTATGGCCAGGGAAGGTAATGGTTCTGGTAGAGGCCGCGGAGTACCGGGCAAAGGTGCAGGTAGCACAGAAGCGAGACAGCCTGAATTGGTCTACGCATCGAGGCGTCGAGAGGAGGGCGACGCACTGAACGTCATAACCGGTACGTTCTTAATCTTTAGACTACCCTATTCTTCTTTGATAGATGTTGGGTCGACGCACTCGTATGTTGCCAGTAGCATAGTGGAAACCATGAACTTAGACTTTGAGATTACTTCTAGGAAGATGACAGTAATAAGCCCTCTAGGTCACTCGGTAGTAGTAAATAAACTATATAGGCATGTACCCCTAGAACTCCAAGGGGTAGTGTTTTTGGCTGACTTGATGGAACTACTGTTTGGGGAGTTCGATCTGATTCTCAGGATGGATTGGTTAGTGAAGTACCAGGCTAGTCTGGATTGTGCAGCTAAGCGCATGGTGTTGAAGACAATGGAAGGCGAAGAGGTGGTGATGATAGGTAATAGGAGAGATTACCTATCCAATGTGGTCTCTGCGTTGAAGGCGGAGAAAATGGTGAGGAAAGGTTGTGAGGCATTTATGGTGCATGTCTGTGCTTTGGAAGCCAAGGATTCAGCTGTAGAGAGTGTCCGAACCGTGAGGGAATTTTCTGATGTATTCCTAGAGGAACTTTCGGGTTTGCCTCCGAACCGCGAGGTTGAGTTTGGTATAGACTTGTTACCCGGAACCGCGCCAGTGTCTATTGCTCCATATAGGATGGCGCCGAAAGAATTAGTGGAGTTAAAGGCTCAGATTCAGGAATTGTTGGACAGAGGTTTCATCCAGCCAAGTGTATCACCTTGGGGAGCACCTGTGCTCTTTGTTAAGAAGAAAGACAGAACAATGCAGATGTGTATAGACTACCGCCAGCAGAACAAGTTGACAATCAAGAATAAGTATCCGTTGCCCAGGATAGATGGCTTGTTTGATCAGCTTAAGGGTGCATCAGTTTTCTCTAAGATAGATCTTAGGTCGGGGTATCATCAACTCATGGTGAAGGAGGCTAATATTCATAAGACAACATTTCGTACTCGGTATGGGCATTACGAGTTTCTGGTGATGCCATTTGGGTTGACCAATGCGCCGACAGCATTCATGGACATGATGAATCGGGTGTTTCAGCCGTACTTGGATCGGTTCGTTGTAGTGTTTATAGACGACATTTTGGTGTACTCAAAATCTGAGGGAGAAGCAACTGCTCGCCAAATTCAGTAAGTTCGAGTTCTGGCTTAAGAAGGTAACTTTATTGGGTCATGTAGTATAAGCTGAGGGAATTAGGGTGGATCCTCGAAAGATCGAGGCAGTGTTGGATTGGAAACCTCCTAAGTCGGTAGCTGAGATTCCTGAGTTTGGCAGGATATTACAGAAGGTTCGTAGAAGGCTTCTCATTCATTGCAGCGTCGTTGACCAAATTGCTGAGAAAAGGGGTTCTGTTTGTGTGGTCTAAAAAACAGCAAGAAAGTTTCGACAAGTCAAAGAAGATTCTGACTGAAGCTCCGATTTTGATTCAGCATGAGGTAGGAAAGGAATTCACGGTCTATTGTGATGCATCACATACTGGCTTAGGGTGTGCACTGATGCAAGAGGGGAAAGTAGTAGCGTATGCGTCTCAACAGTTGAGACCTCATGAGGGTAACTACCCGATGTGTGACTTGGAGTTGGCTGCAGTGGTTTTCGCCTTGAAGATTTGGAGGCAGTACTTGTATGGGGAGAAGTCGATAGTCTACACAGATCACAAGAGTCTAAAGTATCTCTTGACCCAGAAAGACTTGAATTTGAGGCAGCGGAGGTGGATCGAGTTGTTAAAGGACTACGACTGCTCGATTGAATACCATCCGGGTAAGGCTAACGTAGTGGCTGACGCGTTGAGCCGTAAGGTGGTAGCGGACCTGAGAGCGATGTTTGCTCACCTTAGTCTATATGATGACGGGATTCTATTGGCAGAATTGCAAGTAAAGCCGACTTGGATCGATCAGGTTAAGGAGAAACAGCTTATAGATGAGGTTTTGAGTGCTCGGAGGTTGCAAGTGCAAAGTGGTGAATCGGAAGGTTACAACTTGGGCAGTGATGGAGTACTGTGTTTTCAAGGGAAAGTATGTATGCCAAAGGACGTTGAGTTGAGACAGCGGATTCTTCAGGAAGCTCATAGCAGCCCATACGCTATGCATCTTGGAGGCAGCAAAATGTATCGAGATTTGAGGGAACAGTTCTGGTGGCCGGGTCTTAAGCGGGAAGTAACTGAGTTTGTGGGTAAGTGTCTGACATGCCAGCAAGTTAAAGCTGTGCGTCAGTTACCGTCAGGTCTGTTGCAGCCTGTAAAGATTCCGCAGTGGAAGTGGGAAAGGATTACGATGGATTTCGTCAGCGGGCTACCCCTTACGCCTAGCAAGAAGGACTCAGTTTGGGTAATTATGGATCGTCTGACTAAATCGGCACATTTCATACCAGTCCGGGTTAATTATTCACTTCAAAAGTTATCCAAGTTGTATGTGGCAGAGATAGTAAGGCTGCATGGAGTGCTTGTGTCAATTATCTCGGATAGGGATCCCAGGTTCACGTCAAGGTTCTGGAAGGCTTTGCATCAGGCATTGGGTACGAGGTTTGATTTCAGTACGGCTTTTCATCCGCAGTCTGATGGACAGTCAGAAAGGGTAATCCAAATTCTGGAAGATATGTTAAGGGGTTGTGTTCTGGATTTCAGCGGTAGTTGGGAGGATTATCTTCCATTGGCAGAGTTCGCTTACAATAATAGTTATCAGGTGAGTATTCAGATGGCACCATATGAGGCATTATATGGACGGAAGTGTCGCACTCCTACGTGTTGGACAGAACTGGGTGAACGGCAGATGTTGCGTCTGGAATTGGTTGCGGAAACATAGGATAAGGTTAAGATGATTCGGGCTCGTCTAAAGGAAGCGTCGGACAGACAGAAGTCTTACGCCGATCTTAAGCGTAGGGATATAGAGTATGCAGTGGGTGACAAGGTCTTTCTGAAGGTGTCACCGTGGAAGAAAGTATTGAGATTTGGGCGGAAGGGCAAGTTAAGCCCTAGGTTTATCGGGCCGTATACGGTGTTGAAGCGAGTGGGACCAGTAGCCTATCAGCTCGAGTTGCCAGCAGAATTAAGTCAAATTCACGACGTGTTCAATGTTTCAATGCTCAGGCGCTATCGTTCAGATCCGTTGCATGTTGTGCCAGTTGAGGAGATAGAGGAGGAACCAATGCGGATTTTGGATCGGGATGTCAAAGTTCTACGTAGGAAGTCAGTTCCCTTGGTGAAGGTATTATGGCGGAACGTGGTACGGAAGAGGCCACGTGGGAACCAGAGGATGTGATGCGGTAGCAATACCCTCAACTCTTCTGACCAGGTAATTTCGAGGCAGAAATTATTTTTAAGGGGGTAGAAATGTAATATCCTTAAATCGGGGTCTCTGCATTTTGTGTGTTTGCATGTGTATTGTATGGTCGGTGTTAGTTTGGACTACTTTAGGGTCTAGGCTCGAGCTATGGATAGGCCGGAGTCACAGCAGAAATTTTTGTTTTGGGCTTTTACGATACCACCGGGTAGCAATATTGATAATAAGGTAAAGTGATTTTCTAACCTAAGTTTTCCAAGCTCAAATACAAATGATTTTAAATTAACAAAATTCAATTCACTCGGGTTTTAATAAACTTGAATGTTTTTATAAGGTTAAGAACGACAAACGAGTTTTCAAAAAGAGATTTTCTGGGTTTTAAAGCAACACAAGAACGATTTCAACATCACTCTGCACAGGGTTTTCTAAAACTTAATCCGATAAAGATGTTTTCAATAGAAATAAACCAGATACTTGTTTTCTTCAAAACGTTTTTGAACTGTAACATGCCAGATTCGGTCGTGGTGTGTTGACCGGGTTTGGGGTGTTACAATTTTGGTATCAGAGCTAAGTTTGAAAGCTCGACTGTGGGCCCGAGGCCCAAAAATGTTCTCAAATGGATTATGAAAGGCTTTATGGGAAAAAGTATGGTTGGGAAAGCATGGCACCGAGTCTTCGGCACCGATCCGCCCAGGTAAGTACCCTAAATTATTTCTTATTGATGATATGATTGTGATAATGTTGGCATGACTAAATAGTGGTAGGAACTACTTTAGAGACTTGAACTGTAGGATGATATGAACTCGCGAAACCGTCCCTGTATTAAACTTAGCATAAGACGGTGCTTTAATAAACAGTGGAAGAAAGTCTAACGCATGGAACTCTTAATCAGCTTGAATCTTATTGGTTGTCATGAGTGCACGTGGACGTGGGTGTAACACTCGTGGATGAGGTAGGGGTAGGATGACGGTCTCAGAACCGGTAGGGTCTGGACATGGATCGAAAAATGAGGTACCACCGCCACCAGCTGTGGGCGCAGAATATCAGGACCATACAGGTGATGATGCAGTGTCGTAGGTGATGCTGCGGGTGTTAGAGGGTCGCCGATCAAAGGCGTCCGGATCGAGGAGTTCAGAAATCTGTGTCCGAAAGACTTCAGGCTAATGGTGCAGAGGTGTTCAGAGGTGTATCCGGCGTGGCTCCCAGTACGAAAGAATATTGGTTGGAGGCGACGGAACGTATTATGGATGATCTAGACTTCTCGGCTGAGGAGAAGCTGAAGGGGGTAGTATCTCTTCTTCGAGATGAGTCATATCAGTGGTGGCTCACGATTAGGGACGGAGCAATGGCGGATGATATTACTTGGGAATTCTTTAGAGCAGCCTATCAAAGGAAATACATTGGGGCTAGCTACATCGATGCGCAGCGCAAGGCGTTTCTGAACTTGGTCCAGGGAAATAAGACTGTATCGGAATATAAGGTGGAATTCCTTCGGTTGAGTCGGTATGCACGGGGTATTGTGGGCACGGAGCATGAACGCTGTGTCAGATTTGAGGATGGGTTGAGAGATGAGCTACGGATGTTAATTGCCCCACAGCAGGAAAGAGAGTTTGCGGTCTTAGTGGAAAAGGCCAAAGTTGCTGAGGAAGTGAAATAGTCTGTATGGCGGAATCAGGATAAGGGTTGGAATAAAAGGAATTCTGGATCATCTGGGTCTGCCGGGAATCAGCAGAAATGGGGTAGATACGGTGGGCCGAATCAAGCTGCTAGGCCTACTGCTACTAATACTCAGTGGCCGCCACGGTGTGCTCGGTGTGGGAAGTCTCACACGGGGGAATGTTGGACTGGAAACAGAGGATGCTTTGAATGTGGGTCGATGGGGCATCGAGTGAGGGATTGTCTACAGAGAACAACTAGGCTGCAGTCTAGGGATCAGAATCGTACACAGATCAGGAGGGATGGTCAGCAGCCACAGAGGGGCCGTGCTACGGCCAGGGGAGGTAATGGCTCTAGTAGAGGCCGTGGAGCACCGGGCAGAGGTGCAGGTGGTACAGAGGCGAGACAGCCTGGATTGGTCTATGCAGCGAGGCGTCGAGAGGAGGGCAATGCACCAGACGTCATAACCGGTACATTCTTAATCTTTGGACTACCTTATAATGCTTTGATAGATATAGGTTCGAGACACTCGTATGTTGCCAGTAGCATAGTGGAAACCATGAACTTAGACTCCAAGATTACTTCTAGGAAGATGACAGTGATAAGCCCTCTAGGTCACTCTGTAGAAGTAAATAAACTATATAGGGATGTACCCCTAGAACATCAAGGGGTCTTATTTTTGGCAGACTTGATGAAATTGCCATTTGGGGAGTTCGATCTGATTCTCGGGATGGATTGGCTAGTAAAGTATCAGGCCAGTTTAGATTGCGCAGCTAAGCGCATGGTGTTGAAGACAACGGAAGGCGACGAGGTGGTGATGATAGGTAATAGGAGAGATTACCTATCAAATGTGGTCTCTGCGCTGAAGGTGGAGAAAATGGTGAAAAAAGGTTGTGAGGCATTTATGGTGCATGTCTGTGCATTGGAAGCCAAGGATGCAGCTGTAGAGAATGTCCGAACCGTGGGGGAATTTGCTGATGTATTCCCAGAGGAACTTCCGGGTTTGCCTCCTGACCGTGAGGTTTAGTTCGGTATAGACTTGTTACTCAGAACCGCGCCAGTGTCTATTGCCCCGTATAGGATGGCACCGAAAGAATTGGTGGAGTTAAAGGCTGAGATTCAGGAATTGCTGGACAGGGGTTTCATCCGGCTGAGTGTATCACCTTGGGGAGCACCTGTGCTTTTTGTTAAGAAGAAAGACGGGACAATACGGATGTGTATAGACTACCGCCAGCTGAATAAGTTGACGATCAAAAACAAGTACCCGTTGCCCAGGATAGACGACTTGTTTGATCAGCTTAAGGGTGCATCAGTTTTCTCTAAGATAGATCTTAGGTCGGGGTATCATCAACTCAAGGTGAAGGAGGCTGATATTCATAAGACGGTGTTTCGTACTCGTTATGGACACTACGAGTTTCTGGTGATGCCATTCGGGTTGAACAATGCACTGGCAGCATTCATGGACATGATGAATCGGGTGTTTCAGCCATATTTGGATCGTTTCGTCGTAGTGTTTATAGACGAAATTTTGGTGTTCTCAAAATCTGAGGAGGAACATGACGTGCATCTTCGAGTGGTTCTACAGGTTTTGAGGGAGAAGCAGTTATTCGCCAAGTTTAGTAAGTGCGAGTTCTGGCTTAAAGAGGTAACCTTCTTGGGTCATGTAGTATCAGCTGAGGGAATTAGGGTGGATCCTCGAAAGATCAAGGCAGTGTTGGATTGGAAACCACCTAAGTCGGTAGCAGAGATTCGAAGTTTTCTGGGTTTGGCAGGATACTACAGAAGGTTCGTGGAAGGCTTTTCTTTGATCGCAGCGCCGCTGACTAAGTTGTTTAGAAAAGGGGTTCCGTTTGTGTGGTCTGAAAAACAGCAGGAAAGTTTTGATAAGTTAAAGAAGATTCTGACTGAAGCTCCGGTTTTGATTCAGCCTGAGGCAGGGAAGAAATTCACGGTCTATTGTGATGCATCACATACTGGCTTAGGGTGTATGCTGATGCAAGATGGAAAGGTGGTCGCTTATGCATCTAGACAGTTGAGACCTCATGAGGGTAACTACCCGACACACGACTTGGAGTTGGCTGCAGTGGTTTTTACCCTGAAGATATGGAGGCATTACTTGTATGTAGAAAAGTCGATAGTTTATATGGATCACAAGAGTCTGAAGTACCTCCTGACTCAGAAAGATTTAAATTTGAGGCAGCGGAGGTGGATCGAGTTGTTAAAGGACTATGACTGCTCAATTAAATACCATCCGGGTAAGGCTAATGTAGTAGCTGATGCGTTAAGCCGTAAGGTGGTAGCAGACCTGAGAGCGATGTTTGCTCACCTTAGTCTATATGACGACGGGAGTCTTTTGGCAGAATTGCAAGTAAAGCCGACTTGGATTGATCAGGTTAAGGAGAAACAGCTGATAGATGAGGTTTTGAGTGCTCGGAGGTTGCAAGTGCAAGATGGTGAATCCGAAGGTTACAGTGTGGGCAGTGATGGAGTACTGTGTTTTCAAGGGAAAGTATGTATGCCAAGGGACGTTGAGTTGAGACAGCGGATTCTTCAGGAAGCTCATAGCAGCCCATACGCTATGCATCCTGGAGGCAGTAAGATGTATCGTGATTTGAGGGAACAGTTTTGGTGGCCAGGTCTTAAGCGGGAAGTGACTAAGTTTGTGAGTAAGTGCTTGACATGCCAGCAAGTTAAGGCTGAGCATCAATTATCGTCGGGACTGTTGTAGCCGGTAAAGATTCCGCAGTGGAAGTGGGAAAGGATTACGATGGATTTCATCAGTGGGCTACCCCTTATGCCTAGCAAGAAGGACTCAGTTTGGGTAATTGTGGATCGTCTGACTAAATCGGCTCATTTCATGCCAGTCCGGGTTAATTATTCACTTCAAAAGTTGGCCAAGTTGTATGTGGCAGAGATAGTTAGGTTGCATGGAGTGCCAGTGTGAATTATCTTGGATAGGGATCCCAGGTTCACGTCGAGGTTCTGGAAAACTCTGCATCAGGCATTGGGTACGAGGTTGGATTTCAGCACGGCTTTTCATCCGCAGTCGGATGGGCAGTCTGAAAGGGTAATCCAGATTCTGGAGGACATGTTAAGGGGTTGCGTTCTGGATTTCAGCGGTAGTTGGGAGGAGTATCTACCGTTGGCAGAGTTTGCTTATAACAACAGTTATCAAGCGAGTATTCAGATGGCACCATATGAGGCACTATATGGACAGAAATGTCGTACTCCTACGTGTTGGACAGAATCGGGTGAGCGCGGATGTTGGGTCCGGAGTTGGTGACAGAAACAGAGGATAAGGTTAAGGTGATTCAGGCTCGTCTAAAGGAAGCGTCGGACAGGAAGAAGTCTTACGCTGATCTTAAACGTAGGGACATAGAGTATGCAGTGGGTGACAAGGTCTTTCTAAAGGTATCGCCGTGGAAGAAAGTGTTGAGATTTGGGCGAAAAAGCAAGCTAAGCCCTAGGTTTATCGGGCCGTATGCGGTGTTGAAGCGAGTGGGACCAGTAGTTTATCAGCTCGAGTTGCCAGCAGAGTTAAGTCAGATTCACGATGTCTTTCATGTTTCAATACTTAGGCGCTATCGGTCAGATCCGTCGCATGTTGTGCCAGTTGAGGAGATAGAGGTGAGCTAAGACTTGTCTTTCGAGGAGGAACCGGTACGGATTTTGGATCGGGATGTCAGAGTTCTGCGTAGGAAGTCAGTTCCCTTGGTGAAGGTATTATGGCGGAACCATGGTATGGGGAGGCCACATGGGAACCAGAGGATGTGATGCGGCAGCAATACCCTCAACTCTTCTGACCAGGTAATTTCGAGGCCGAAATTATTTTTAAGGGGGGTAGAACTGTAACATCCTTGAATCGGGTCTCTGCATTTTGTATGTGTTTGCATGTGATAATATGCCTACTGTGCTAGTTTAGCATGTTTTAGGGTCTAGGCATGACCTCGGGATAGGCCTGAGTCATGGCTAAAATTTTTGTTTTAGTGCTTAGGAAGAGGGAGCTAAGAAAGTTAGGGGTTAAAAGATATTCTTGGAGAGTTTAGGCACGAACAACCTAGTGGCAAAGTGGCAAAGGAGGCGCCACTAAGGTGCCGAGATGGTGACACCACATACAGGGAAGGAGAGCTTGGGTTCGAGCTGCAGAAACCTCTTTCTGCTTATTCTTTTTCACGCCAGAAGCAAGGAGGAGGACTGTTCAGGAGGGGCTCTGTTGGATGTGTTTGGATTAAGTTAACATATTTAAAATATGTAGAGAAGAGAGATTTTAGCTGGTGGACTCATTCAAACTTGTTTGAACGAGTGGAAGAGAGGATTTCGTGGAGAAAAAGGAGGAGTTTGAGAAGGGGAGTGTTCAGCCGAATATGGGAAGGTGTTTTGGGCAAGTGCAATCGGTTTTAGGTTCTTTGGAGGGTGGCCGAATGTGCTTTGGGAAAATAGCTAAATCGGCTAGCTAGAGGAGGGTCTTGGAAACTTCCCCTTTCGATTTCTTTTCTTTCTTGTGCAAGTTCTAGCCGACCTTTTCACTCATAAGTGGTGCCAAACCGAAACCTCTTCTAGGTGACCTCTTTCATTCGGCTCCTTTGTTACTTGTTGGCCGAATCATTTTTGGTATTTCAGTGAAAAGTCAAAACTTGACCCTCACATCTTCTTCTCCATTTCTTTCTACTTCATCTTTCTCTTCTCTCAATCTCTGTGCCGAATCAATCTTTGCTTCATTTCCCTTCTCCATCTTTTCCCGAAATCGACCCCTACATTCTTCTCATTCTAGCCGAAACTCCTTAACCCTTTTCTGAGTTGCGTTTTCTCTCCTTGCTGAATCTTGGTTCCATTTTCTTCTCCATCTCTTCCATCTTCAAAAGCTGAAACCCTGTTGAGTTCTCTTTTCTCTTCTTTCAAGTGTTTGGCCGAAAACCCTTAGTTTATTTTCTTCTCTTCTCACATTTGCTATTCTCTTTGAAGTGCCGAAAGCGATTCTTTCTTTTGGGTTATAGCCGAATCTCCTGGTAAGTATAATTTCTTATTCTTCTTTCTCGATTGTTTGGTTAATGCCGAAATCCCACTTCTCTTTGCTATTTCTTCAATCGTTGTAAATTCGGATCTTAAACTCTTTTCTTGTTCTATCTTGGTGAAGTAGCCGAAATCCCTAAACAACACTAGGGTGTGCCGAACTCTGGTGATTGGTGGCTGAATTTGTCAGTAAGATAAGGTGGTGACAATCTCTTTTGGTTTTCGGGATTCATGCTAAGGCCGAATGGCTTTTGGATTCCTAATGATGTGTTTAAGCCGATTGTATGGAGGAGTGTAGCCGAATACAGTGGATCTTCGGGATTTGGTTGCTGATCTAGGTAAGGGTTCTAGCGTTTCAAGATCTTTTCCTTATTCTTTCAAAAGTCGAAGGCTAACTATCTTTGTGCTAGTGCTTGGCCGATTGTGGAGGGAGGTTCATCATGTAGCTTCGGGATTTGGTTGGAAACCAAATCGGTGTTAAGGTAAGTGCTACCTTTGTGTGGCATATCCTTCGGGATTTTGTGATTAAGTCGAATGGCTATAGTCTTCAAAGTATAGTATTGACCGATTGTAGGGAAGGTGAAGGCAAACGTTTCGGGATTTCGCTTAGATCTACACGTAGTTAGGTGTGTAACGCTTACACACTTCATTAGTATTATATGTTTATTGTGTTACTGTTAATAGCCGAATAGCCATTGAAACTGGTAATTTTGCCTTGTGGGCATGAGTGTGGACTCCGGGTAAGTCCCCTGTTATATGGATCTTGATACATGTTGTCATGTCACTGTATAATGCTATGCCATGAATTATTTGCATGATTACATGATATTATGCCACATTTGATATGGACATGATGATGGGATTGTTGAGAGGAGGGGGAAGAATGATTTGGACTGTCACCAGTGGTTTTGACCACACGGCAGGTTGGCCTCGCCTTGATACTATTATTTGTGACTAAGTCCCAGTGGTTTTGACACCAGTGGTTTTGACCACACATATATGATATTTGTGACTACGATCACCAATGGTTTTGACCACATATGGATATTGTGACTCGTCCCAGTGGTTTGGTACCACAGTGGGTTGGCCCCACATGATTGATTACGGGATTGTCATCAGTGGTTTTGACCACATGATGGGTTGGCCCCATCACCTGATTTGTGACTACGGTCACCAGTGGTTTTGACCACACTTATATGTATTTGTGACTTCGGTCACCAGTGGTTTTGACCACCAGTGGTTTTGACCACACGGGGTAGATAAAGGAGATCGGATGGTTAGGTTTTGGGGTTGCATGATTTGCATGTTTTACTGATGATTTGCGTAAGTGCTTGCACTATCGGGTTGGGGATTTGCGTAAGGGTGCAGGTAGTACAGAGGCGAGACAGCCGGGGTTGGTCTACGCAGTGAGGCGTCGAGAAGAGGGCGATGCACCGGATGTCATAACTGGTACGTTCTCAATCTTTGGACAACCTTATACTGCTTTGATAGATGTTGGTTCGACGCACTCGTATGTGGCCAGTAGTATAGTGGAAACTGTGAACTTAGACTCTGAGATTACTTCTAGGAAGATGACAGTAATAAGCCCTCTAGGTCACTCTGTAGAGGTAAATAAACTGTATAAGGATGTACCCCTAGAACTTCAAGGGGTCTTGTTTTTGGCTGACTTGATGGAACTGTCATTTGGGGAGTTCAATCTGATTCTCGGGATGGATTGGCTAGTGAAGTACTAGACCAGCTTGGATTGCACAGCTAAGCGCATGATGTTGAAGACAATGGAGGGCGAAGAGGTGGTGATGATAAGTACTAGGAGAGATTACCTATCCAATGTGGTATCTGCACTGAAGGCGGAGAAAATGGTAAGGAAAGGTTGTAAGGCGTTTATGGTGCATGTCTGTGCTTTGGAAGCCAAGGATTCAGCTGTGGTGAGTGTCCGAACCGTGAGGGAATTTTCTGATGTATTTCCAGAGGAACTTCCGGGTTTGCCTCCGGACCGCGAGGTTGAGTTCGGTATAGACTTGTTACCTGAAACTGCGCCAGTGTCTATTGCCCCATATAGGATGGCACCGAAGGAATTGGTGGAGTTAAAGGCATAGATTCAGGAATTGTTGGACAGAGGTTTCATCCAGCCGAGTGTATCACCTTGGGGAGCACCTGTGCTCTTTGTTAAGAAGAAGGACGGAACAATACGGATGTGTATAGACTACCGCCAGCTGAATAAGTTGACGATCAAGAACAAGTATCCGTTGCCCAGGATAGACGACTTGTTTGATCAGCTTAAGGGTGCATCGGTTTTCTCTAAGATAGATCTTAGGTCAGGGTATCATCAACTCAAGGTGAAGGAGGCTGATATTCATAAGACGGCGTTTCGTACTCGTTATGGGCACTACGAGTTTTTGGTAATGCTGTTCGGGTTGACCAGTGCACCGGCAGCATTCATGGACATGATGAATCGAGTGTTTCAGCCGTACTTGGATCGATTTGTCGTAGTGTTTATAGACGACATTTTGGTGTACTCGAAATCTGAGGAGGAACATGACACGCATCTTAGGGTGGTTCTGTAGGTTTTGAGGGAGAAGCAGTTATTCGCCAAGTTTAGTAAGTGCGAGTTTTGGCTTAAGGAGGTAACTTTCTTGGGTCATGTAGTATCAGCTGAGGGAATTAGGGTGGATCCTCGAAAGATCGAGGCAGTGTTAGATTGGAAACCACCTAAGTCAGTAGCAGAGATTCGGAGCTTTTTGGGTTTGGCAGGATATTACAGAAGGTTCGTAGAAGGCTTCTCTTTGATTACAGCGCTGTTGACCAAATTGCTGAGAAAAGGGGTTCCATTTGTGTGGTCTGAAAAACAGCAAGAATGTTTTGACAAGTTAAAGAAGATTCTGACTGAAGCTCCGGTTTTAATTCAGCCTGAGGCAGGAAAGGAATTCATGGTCTACTGTGATGCATCACATACTGGCTTAGGGTGTGTGCTGATGCAAGAGGGGAAAGTAGTGGCGTATGCGTCTCGACAGTTGAGACCTCATGAAGGTAACTACCCGACGCATGACTTGGAGTCGGCTGCAGTGGTTTTCGCCTTGAAGATTTGGAGGCATTACTTGTATGGGGAGAAGTCGATAGTCTACACAGATCACAAGAGTCTGAAGTATCTCTTGACCCAGAAAGACTTGAATTTGAGGCAGCGGAGGTGGATCGAGTTGTTAAAGGACTACGACTACTCGATTGAATACCATCCGGGTAAGGCTAACGTAGTGGCTGACGCGTTGAGCCGCAAGGTGGTAGCAGACCTGAGAGCGATGTTTGCTCACCTTAGTCTATATGACGATGGGAGTCTGTTGGCGGAATTGCAAGTAAAGTTGAGTTGGACTGATCAGGTTAAGGAGAGGCAGCTGGTGGATGAGGTTCTGAGTGCTCGGAGGTTGCAAGTGCAAAATGGTGAAATGGAAGGTTACCGTTTAGGCAGTGATGGAGTACTGTGTTTTCAAGGGAAGGTATGTATGCCAAAGAACGTTGAGTTGAGACAGCGGATTCTTCAGGAAGCTCATAGCAGCCCATACGCTATGCATCCTGGAGGCAGCAAAATGTATCGAGATTTGAGAGAACAGTTCTGGTGGCCGGGTCTTAAACGGGAAGTAACTGAGTTTGTGAGTAAGTGTCTGACATGCTAGCAATTTAAAGCTGAGCATCAGTTACCGTCAGGTTTGTTGCAGCCGGTAAAGATTCCGCAGTGGAAGTGGGAAAGGATTGCGATGGATTTCGTTAGTGGGCTACCTCTTACGCCTAGCAAGAAGGATTCAATTTGGGTAATTGTGGATCCGTTAACTAAATCGGCTCATTTCATACCAGTTTCGGTTGATTACTCCCTCCAGAAGTTAGCCAAGTTGTATGTGGCAGAGATAGTAAGGTTGCATGGAGTGCCAGTTTCAATTATCTCGGATAGGGATCCAGGTTCACATCAAGGTTCTGGAAGGCCTTGTATCAGGCATTGGGTACGAGGTTGGATTTCAGCACGGCTTTTCATCCGTAGTCTGATGGACAGTCAAAAAGGGTAATTCAGATTCTAGAAGATATGTTAAGGGGTTGCGTTCTGGATTTCAGCTGTAGTTGGAAGGAGTATTTACCATTGGCAGAGTTCGCTTATAACAACAGTTATCAAGCGAGTATTCAGATGGCACCATATGAGGCATTATATGGATGAAAATGTCGTACTCCTACGTGTTGGACAGAACTGGGTGAACGACAGATGTTGGGTCCGGCATTGGTCGCGGAAATAGTGGATAAGGTTAAGATGATTCTGGCTCGTCTGAAGGAAGCGTCGGACAGGCAGAAGTCTTACGCCAATCTTAAGCGTAGGGATATAGAGTATGCAGTAGGGGACAAGGTCTTTCTGAAGGTATCACCGTGGAAAAAGTGTTGAGATTTGGGCGAAAGGGTAAGCTAAGCCCTAGGTTCATCAGGCCGTATACGGTGTTAAAGCGAGTGGGACCAGTAGCTTATCAGCTCGAGTTGCCAGCAGAGTTAAGTCAGATTCACGACATATTTCATGTTTCAATGCTTAGGTGCTATCAATCAGATCCGTCGCATGTTGTGCCAGTTGAGGAGATAGAGGTGAGCTCAGACTTGTCTTTCGAGGAGGAACCGGTACAGATTTTGGATCGGGATGTCAAAGTTCTGCGTAGGAAGTCAGTTCCCTTGGTGAAAGTTTTATGGCGGAACCATGGTACGGAGGAGGCCACGTGCGAACCAGAGGATATGATACGGCAGCAATACCCTCAACTCTTTTGACCAGGTAATTTCGAGGCCGAAATTATTTTTAAGGGGGTAGAACTGAAACATCCTTAAATCGGGGTCTCTGCATTTTTGTGTGTTTGCATGTGTGTTGTATGGTGGGTGTTAGTTTGGATTACTTTAGGGTCTAGGCTCGAGCTAGAATAGGCCAGAGTCACAGCAGAAATTTTTGTTTTGGGCTTTTAGGAAAGGGAGTTGATGGAGCTAGGGGTTAAGTACTTTTGGTAGCAAGCTATGACGCAAGAGGAGCCTTGGTGGAGTGGCAAGGGACGCCACTTAAGGCTTGGAGAAGTGACGCCACAAAGGGGAGCAAGGGAGCTTGGGTTCGAGCTGCAGAAATCCCTTTCTGCTTACTCTTTTTCACGCCAGAATCAGGGAGGAGGTGTGTTCAGGAGGGACTCTGTTGGATGTGTTTGGGTGGAGTCAACATATTCGAAATAGGTTGAGAAGAGAGATTTTAGGAGGTGGACTCATTCAAATTCGTTTGAACGAGTGGAAGAGAGGATTTTGTGGAGAAAAAGGAGGAGCTTGAGAAGGGAATGTGATAGCCAAATTTGAATGGGGTAGGTAAGTGTGCAATTGGTTTTGGAGAGTGGTAAGGAAGTGTGCCGAATTTGGGTTGCTTGGGGTGTGAATTTCGGCACTTTGTTGTGGGTTCATTTACATTTCGGTTGAGTTTTCTTCCATCTCCTAGTGTGCCGAAATCACTTCCACAATTGCACTTGTGCACATTTTAATTCTTTTCCCTATTTTCTCAAAAGTACATTGATCGACTGCTCTCCCAAGCTCCTTCTCGTTTCCTTCTTCTTTTACTTCTTTAGTGACTAGCCGAATCCCCACTGTTTACCACACATCACTTCTCCTTTTTGTTCTTCTTTGCTATCTCTTTCACCTTGTTCAATTTTTAGTCGAAACCACCTTCTACTATTCTTTCTCTCGTCATCTTTTCACCCTTTTGTGGAAGCCAAAATCGCAACTCATAACAAGGTAAGATCTCGTTGTTTTTCTCTTCTTCCTTGTGTTCCCTTATGATCTCATAGGCGAATCTTTCTAGTATTCTCATCCTCTCTTTTTGTTTCCGATTCCCTCATCTTTGGTGCTAGGGCCGAACTCTCTTAAGTGTCGAGGGGATCTTCTGCGTTAAGGTAAGTAAAGCTCTTGTGGATCGTTATACTTTTTTCGAGATTTCATGATCATAGTCGAATGGCTATGGGGGTTGATGTTGTGTTAATCGATTGTAGGAAGGGGTGACGCCAATGTGTGGATTCTCGGGATTCATTTGGGTCGTGGCTTGGATCTAGATCTTCTAGATCTTCGGGATTTGTCGACTCAGGTAAGGGAGAGACAATCTCTTTTGGTTTTCAAGATTCATGCTAATGTCGAATGGCTTTTGGATTCATAATGATGTGTCTAACCGATTGTAGGAAGGAGTGTAGATGTATTCAGTAGATCTCCAGGATTTGTTGGCTTGCGATTTAAGCCTAAATGTTCAGGTGTGATCGATCTTGGTAAGGGTCTTATTGTGCGTTATTTCTTTCTTTGGGATTTCTAGATGATTCGAATGGGTTTTTGTTATTAATAAGGTGTTGGCCGAATACAGGAAGGGAGGAGGCAAACATTTTGGGATCTTCGGGTTTTCTATCGGTTGTGGGTAGATCGTAGTTTCAGGATTTCGCTAAGATCTACAAGTAGTCAGGTGTGTAACACTTACACACTTCATTAGTATTATATGTTTATTATGTCTACTGTTAAAAGCCGAAATAGCCATTATAACCAGTGTTTTGCCTTGTGGGCATGAGCGTGGACTCCGGGTAAGTCCCCTGTTATATGGATCTCGATATATGCTGTCATGTCACTGTATTATGCTATGCCATGAGTTATTTGCATCATAACATGATATTATGCTACGGTTTATATGGACATGATGATGGGAATGTTGTGAGGAGGGGGAAGGATGATTTAGACAGTCACCAGTGGTTTTGACCACACGGCGGGTTGGCCCTGCTTTTGATACTATTATTTGTGACTAAGTATCAGTGGTTTTGACCACCAGTGGTTTTGACCACACGTATGCTATTTGTGACTACGGTCACCAGTGGTTTTGACCACAAACGAAATATTGTGACTCGTCCCAGTGGTTTGGTACCACAGTGGGTTGGCCCCACATGTTGATTACGGGATTGTCATCAGTGGTTTTGACCACAAGGTGGGTTGGCCCCACCACATGATTTGTGACTATGGTCACCAGTGGTTTTGACCACATTATATGATTTGTGACTACAGTCACCAGTGGTTTTGACCACCAGTGGTTTTGACCACACTGGGTAGACACAGGAGTTCGGATGGTTAGGTGGGGTTTGCATGAATTGCATAATTACTTATGATTTGTGTAAGTGCTTGCTTTATCGGGTTGGGGATTTATGCACTGAGTCTCGGTGACTCACCCCTTCCCTTATATTTTGCACATGAGGCATAGATCGCGGATATGGAGCCGGGGAGGACTCGAGGTGGCCATGTGCATTCTTTTCGGGTTTTATTTTAAATTACTATTTTGGTTTATATTTTCTTAAATTTGGTTTTGGATTTGTAATAAGGCCGCTAAGTTATTATTTTGGCTTTTATTTATCTGCTTTTACAATATCACGCTTAAGTTAAATAACCTTGCATGCTTAAATAATCGGGATAAAAATTAATGTTTTCAAAATTATACTTCTTATCGAGATTTTCAAACCTTGCCATCGGGTACTAAGCTACACAAGATGACAACAAGTTAACTTAACCATGTTTTCTAAATTCTAAATTTTCTACAAGTTCAAATACAAAACGGTTTTAACTTAACTATGTTCAACTCATTCGGGATTTCATCAAATGACTTTCCAAAAATTAGAAACGACAAACCGTTTTTCAAACATGATTTTTTCCGGATTTTAAATCAACAAAACGTTTTCGACAACATTCCAACACGGGATTTCTTCTAAACTCAAAACATCAAAGGGTTTCGATAAAGGTTAAGTAGCAAACTTGTTTTATTCAAACTATTTTCGCTCTGTAACATGCCAGATTCGGTCGTGGTGTGTTGACCGGGTTTGAGGTGTTACAATTTTGGTATCAGAGCTAGGTTCAAAAGCTCGACTGTGGGCCTAGGGCCCAAAAATGTTTTTAAATGGGTTATGAAAAGCTTTATGGGAAAAGGTGTGGTTGGGAAAGCATGGCACCGAGTCTCCGGCACCGATCCGCCCAGGTAAGTACCCCAAATTATTGCTTAATATGATTGTGATGATGATGCCTTGACTAAATAGTAATAGGGAATACTTAGAGACTTGATGTAACACCCTGGTTTTAGGGGTTAGATTTTTGGTGCTTAGCTCGGGTGTTGGCACACTTCAGTGTGTGTTTGGGTAAGTTTTAGGGGTCCTGAGAACCCTAGGTGGTGGTAGGTTGCTTTGGTAAATTTTTAGTTTTAGGGGCTAAAAGGGGGAGTTTGGATGGAGAGGGCCTTAAGAGAATTTTTGGTGGGGTTTTGGCACAAATATTGGTGTGGCAGAGTGGCAAGGAGGCGCCACTTAGAGCATGGAGAAGTGACGCCACTTGAAGGGGAAGGGGGCCAGTGTTCGAGTTGCAAGGATGGCATTGTGGGTTGTTTTTGGCGTCATGGAGGAGGGGTATTGGACGGTTTGGGAGGCTTGAAAGGTGGAGGAAGACTTGGTCTTCTCTTTTAAATTTGGCTAGGTAAGTTTGACCCATTCAAATTATTTTGAATGGATGGAAGGGAGGTGTTTTAGGAGAGATTTTAGGTTTTTTTTGGGAGCTTGGAGCTTGGCCGAATAGTATAAATAGGGGAGGTGCTCATTGTTCATTCACCATTTGCTTTCTCCCTCACTAAAAGTTCTTGCTTCTTCTATTTTTCCCTTAGTCTCTTGCCAAAATAAGTCAAGAACACCCTTTCTTTTCCTTTCATTTTGTTGTAGCCAAAGCCGGAAGTTGGCTTATCCATTTTCCCCTCTCCCTTCACCCCTTTTCTTTGACCTTGCTTCAAACCGAAATCACCCTTAAAAGCTTTTGCCATTGCTTGAATCTCTCAACACCATTTTAGAGTCATTGCTTAGAATCACCATTTATTCTCTTACTCCACTTTTGTTGCAAGTCCACGAGCCGAACTTCACGGTGGTGGTGGATTCTTGTTAGAGCAAAGGGTAGTGGTTAGCAAGGTAAGGGTGTGTTAGTTTTCTTTGTGCTATAGTTTTTGTCTTGGCCGAATGGCCTAAGTGTTCATTGTTTTTATGCCAAGGCCGATTGTAGGGAAGAAGAGCCTATCGGGGGAACCTTTTGTAAGTCCGATTGCTTTCTTGGTGCGAAGCGAATAAGCGTTTGGGTTTTGGTATCATTTAGGTGCGTAATCAACGCACTATTTACTGCGATTGTTGGTTTGTTTAATGTGATTACATATGTATTATGTGTGGAGGCTGATTATAATGGCTTAAGTGATGTGAATCGATGATTGGTAAGATTGGTTGTGTTGTATATATTTTATATATGTTTGATGTGGTGTTGGTAAATAATAATTACTCACTCTATATGTTATTTTGGCATAATTGACACGTGGGCATGGGGTTGATCACGAAGGAAGAAGTGTACAGATGATGTGCGTGGGTCTAATGATAGCTAAGGCTCCATTAGCGCTTGAGGGTTTCTTTGTGTGCTACCTCAAGGAGGTGTTGGCTAGGTGCCCATCTCGGCGGTTGATGGCTATGTGCATCACTGTAGACAGATTACAATATTGGGATCACGATGGGTTGATCGGTGGCTCAGCCACGGCCTTGAGCAGTGAGTTGCCAAGGTAAGGATGTTGGATCACGATGTGATCAGTGGTGGTTTATCCACGGCCTTAGGCAGGGAGTCTGCTAAGGTTGGTGTTACGGTTGGGGTGGGTTGGGCTGAGATGCATATGTGCATGACTTGCTATGTGAATTGTTTGGTATGGGGCCAAGCCCATACGTGGGAAACCTGTGTTGTGATTATGCACTGAGTCAGTGGACTCACTCTTTTCATTAACCATTTCAGGTGACGCGTAGTTTGGACCGGGATCGGAGAGGACACATGGTGGCCCATGCAGAATAAGAGATTAAACGTTTTAGGTTTACTTTAAGTATTTGTTTTAAAATAGAATATGTAATAAAGGCCTTTTGACTCTTATTTATTTTTGTTATTATTTTATTAGTATTTATTATGGTTTGATGAATTTGAAACACTATGTGAAGATGATTATATTTTCCAACCTACTCATTCTATTTGGCTTGTATATATTAAACTTTTAGAATGAGTATATTTTAATAACAAAGTTTTACTCACAAGTTTAAATAAACATGGATTTTTCAAAAGTTAGCAAGTTATACTAAATTTTTCTAAGTTAAATAGATTTTCCACCGTCTTTTCCGCACTAACATAACAGATTCGATTCGTAGTGAATAGGCCGGGTTTGGGGATGTTCTGATTTAATATCGAGCCAGTTCAAAACTCGGCTTTGAGGTTTTAAGCGCAAAAACATTTTCAAAATGGGCTTTTTAAAAATATGGGCTTTTAAGAAATTTTTCAGTTATTACGGCATGGCACTGTGTCTCAGACCATGATCCACCGTAAGTACTTTGGACTTTTGAAGTGATTTGTTTATATGAATTGTTATGGGTTTATTTGGGCTCGTAGATTAGAATATTAGGGCTATTGAACCCTAGGACTAGTCTACTCAAACACATGCATAAGACTTAAGGTTACTAAACAAACACAATGATTAAGTCGCCAGAGTTAAGGTGTGGCAACCATTGTGCGCATGTCTAGGAGTGGATCCGGAAGAGCACAGTACTTAGCAGTCCTCGTGACTCACCTCCTCTTCGCTGGAATCCTACAGTGCGTAGCTACGGTTCACCTTAACCAAGAGGACTTGTTCATAGGCTAAACCAATTATTAAAACCCGAAAGGGATTTGCCTCACTGTTTTAAAACCCTTAGTTTTAAAATTTCCAAAATTTACCCCTTTAAACTCTAAATCTGATTTTGAAAGATGTTTTCTCAATTTACAAAATTACCAAAAATACCCTGTAAGAAAATGACGAAATTACCTCTGGGTAGGGAAGGAAACTTGATTGCTCGAAAGAACTACTCTCGGAAACTTCATTGCATAAAATTGCTCGTGGATAAAGCAGTGAAACAAGAATTTCGATGCATAAAACTTTTAAGCAGAGACTAAATCGAGGCGCTAGGTATGAGTTCTAGGGGCGTGGTCGCAATACTCATGGACGGGGTAGAGGCGGGATGTCGGTGTCCGAACCAGGTTGGTCTCTCGCCATGGGTCGAAGAGCGATGTACCGCCACCACCGTTGAGGTGGAGCAGCGAGATCGGTGGAGGAGACGATGCGATGCTCGCGAGCTATCTTTGCGGGTGCTTGGCGAGTGGCGAGAGCCAATGGGGCGATGGGACTCGGAAGTCGATGCGAAAGGCTTAGGGCGAATGGGCCGAGGTCTTGAGAGGAGTGTGCGGGGTAGCTCGAACGTGGCGAATGCGGCTTGAGGCGATGGAAAGGATTATGGGCGACTTAGACTTAATCTGCCGAGGAGAAGCTTAAGGGTGTTGTTTACGTTCTTTGCGAGATGAGGCCTACCGGTGGTGGCTCACGGTTAAGAAAGTACCGGCGGTCATCGAGTGGATGGGGTTATTTTAAGATCAAGTTCGAGGGGAAGTATGTTGGAGCGAGCTATGTGGATGCTCGAGGAGGAAGGCGTTCCTCAATCTGGTGCAAGGTAGCAAATCGATAGCGAGTCTGGTTGAGTTTCGCTGCGTTTGAGCCGGTATGCTCGGGGAATCGTGGCAACCCCGATTATAAGAGATCGTCAGATTGAAGATGGGCTACGGGATGAGTTGCGAGTTTTGATTGCTCCGCATCGGAAAGAGACTTCACCGTTTTAGTGGAGAAAGCTCGAATAGCCGAGGAGGTCAAGAGAAGGTGAGAGGCTCAATAGGGAAAGGAACCGTGATAAGAGAAGTGTTGGATCGCCGAAGTGGTTGAGAGGGTCCGTCGGCCAGGGTTGAGACTCTGTTCATATTGTTAAGACAAGCCGAGAGGAATCCGGATCGTCCGTGTGCGCGATGTGGAAGGTACCATGTTGGCGAATCTTTGGAATCGTGTTCGAGAGTGCTTGAGATGCAAGTCCAAGTCTCATCGATTAAGGATTGTCCCCGAATCCGAATGGGACTCGAGCGAAGGCCAAGGTTATGGGCAACCGGCGCAGGTGGTGGGCAAGCGGCGATAAGGGGTCGCGGTTCGAACCATAGAGAAATGGTTTCGGCCGAGGTCGTGTGGCGATGAAGCCGCGATAATGGTGGCACTGAGGCAAAGCGGCCAGTGCAGTTTATGCGGTTCGTCGGAGAGAGGATAATGATGTGCACGATGTGTCAACCGGTAAGTTCCTTAAGTCTGGAATACTCTTTGTTGTTTTGTTCGCCTTGGTGATTGTTTGATCTGTTGCTCGTAAAGTAGTTGGAACCTTGAGTATGAACTTAGAAACGGTGCCTAGAAGGTATGTTAGCTCTTTAAGATCGAGTTGCGCAACATAAGCGAAGGTGGTAAGATAGGTTGTCTGGATGTTCGTTAGCTAAGTAATTTGGGGACGAAATTATTTTAAGGAGGGTAGAATTGTAACACCACAGGTTTTAGGGGTTAGATTTTTGGTGCTTAGCTCGGGTGTTGGCACACTTGGTGTGTGTTTGGGTAAGTTTTAGGGGTCCCGAGAACCCTAGGTGGTGGTAGGTTGCTTTGGTAAATTTTTAGTTTTAGGGGCTAAAAGGGGGAGTTTGGATGGAGAGGGCCTTAAGAGAATTTTTGGTGGGGTTTTGGCACAAAGATTGGTGTGGCGAGTGGCAAGGAGGCGCCACTTAGAGCATGGAGAAGTGACGCCACTTGAAGGGAAGGGGGCGAGTGTTCGAGTTGCAAGGATGGCATTGTGGGTTGTTTTTTTGGTGTCATGGAGGAGGGGTATTGGACGGTTTTGGGAGGCTTGAAAGGTGGAGGAAGACTTGGTCTTCTCTTTTTAAATTTGGCTAGGTAAGTTTGACCCATTCAAATTATTTTGAATGGATGGAAGGGAGGTGTTTTAGGAGAGATTTTAGGTTTTTTTTTTTGGGAGCTTGGAGCTTGGCCGAATAGTATAAATAGGGGGGAGGTGCTCATTGTTCATTCACCATTTGCTTTCTCCCTCACTAAAAGTTCTTGCTTCTTCTATTTTTCCCTTAGTCTCTTGCCGAAAATAAGTCAAGAACACCCTTTCTTTTCCTTTCATTTTGTTGTAGCCAAAGCCGGAAGTTGGCTTATCCATTTTTCCCCTCTCCCTTCACCCCTTTTCTTTGACCTTGCTTCAAACCGAAATCACCCTTAAAAGCACATGCCATTGCTTATAATATCTCAACACCATTTTAGAGTCATTGCTTAGAATCACCATTTATTCTCTTACTCCACTTTTGTTGCAAGTCCACGAGCCGAACTTCACGGTGGTGGTGGATTCTTGTTAGAGCAAAGGGTAGTGGTTAGCAAGGTAAGGGTGTGTTAGTTTTCTTTGTGCTATAGTTTTTGTCTTGGCCGAATGGCCTAAGTGTTCATTGTTTTTATGCCAAGGCCGATTGTAGGGAAGAAGAGCCTATCGCTGGGAACCTTTTGTAAGTCCGTTAGCCTGCGGGTGCAGAAGCAGAAGTAGCGTTTCGGGTTTTGGTATCATTTAGGTGCGTAATCAACGCACTATTTCTGCGATTGTTGGTTTGTTTAATGTGATTACATATGTATTATGTGTGGAGGCTGATTATAATGGCTTAAGTGATGTGAATCGATGATTGGTAAGATTGGTTGTGTTGTATATATTTTATATATGTTTGATGTGGTGTTGGTAAATAATAATTACTCACTCTATATGTTATTTTGGCATAATTGACACGTGGGCATGGGGTTGATCACAGAAGGAAGAAGTGTACAGATGATGTACGTGGTCTAATGATAGCTAAGGCTACATTAGCGCTTGAGGGTTTGCTGTGTGCTACCTCAAGGGAGGTGTTGGCTAGGTGCCCATCTCGGCGGTTGATGGCTATGTGCATCACCGTAGACAGATTACAATATTGGGATCACGATGGGTTGATCGGTGGCTCAGCCACGGCCTTGAGCAGTGAGTTGCCAAGGTAAGGATGTTGGATCACGATGTGATCAGTGGTGGTTTATCCACGGCCTTAGGCAGGGAGTCTGCTAAGGTTGGTGTTACGGTTGGGGTGGGTTGGGCTGAGATGCATATGTGCATGACTTGCTATGTGAATTGTTTGGTATGGGGCCAAGCCCATACGTGGGAAACCTGTGTTGTGATTATGCACTGAGTCAGTGGACTCACTCTTTTCATTAACCATTTCAGGTGACGCGTAGTTTGGACCGGGATCGGAGAGGACACATGGTGGCCCATGCAGAAGAAGAGATTAAACGTTTTAGGTTTACTTTAAGTAATTGTTTTAAAATAGAATATGTAATAAAGGCCTTTTGACTCTTATTTATTTTTGTTATTATTTTATTAGTATTTATTATGGTTTGATGAATTTGAAACACTATGTGAAGATGATTATATTTTTCCAACCTACTCATTCTATTTGGCTTGTATATATTAAACTTTTAGAATGAGTATATTTTAATAACAAAGTTTTACTCACAAGTTTAAATAAACATGGATTTTTCAAAAGTTAGCAAGTTTTACTAAATTTTTCTAAGTTAAATAGATTTTCCACCGTCTTTTCCGCACTAACATAACCAGATTCGGTCGTAGTGAATAGGCCGGGTTTGGGGATGTTACACTTGAACTGTAGGATGATATGAACTCGCGAAACAATCCCCGTACTCAACTTTTCATAAGACTGTGCCTTAATAGCAGTGGAATAACTCTAACGCATAAAACTTTTAACCAGATTGAATCATATCAGTAGTCATGAGTGCACGTGGACGTTGGCGTAATACACGTGGACGAGGTAGGGGTAGGATGATGGTTTCGGAACCGGTAGGGTCTGAACATGGGTCGAAAAAGCAGGTACCACCGCCGCCACCGTGGGCGCGAGAATTTCGAGACGGGCCGGTGGTGATGATGCACGATGTCTCGAGCGATCTCTGCGCGGGTTTAGAGAGGGTCACAAGTGCGGGCGTCGGAGCGGGGGTTCAAAAATCTGTGTCTGAACGACTCCGGGCTGATGGTACGGAGGTATTCAGAGGTGTATCTGGCGTGGCTCCCAGTACGGTGGAATATTGGTTGGAGGCGACGGAACGTATCATGGACGACCTAGATTTTAAGGCTGAGGAGAAGCTGAAGGGTATAGTGTCTCTTCTCCGAGATGAGTCATATCAGTGGTGGCTCACGGTTAGAGACGGAGCAATGGCTAACGACATCACTTGGGAATTCTTTAGAGCAGCCTATCAGAGGAAATACATTGGGGCTAGCTACATCGATGCGTAGCGTAAGGCGTTCCTGAATTTGGTCGAGAAATAAGACGATGCTCGAGAATATGAGGCGAAATTCCTTGGTGAGAGTCAGTATGCACGGGGTATTGTGGGCACAGAGCATGAGCGCTGTGTCAGGTTTGAGGATGGGTTGAGAGATGAGCTGCGAATGTTGATTGCTCCACAGTAGGAGAGAGAATTTACAGTTTTAGTGGAAAAGGCCAAAGTTGCTGAGGAAGTGAAACAGTCTGTAAGGCGGAATCAAGATAAGGGTTGGAATAAGAGAAACTCTGGGTCATCAAGGTCTGCCGGGAATCAACAAAAAAGGGGTAGATATGATGAGGCGAATCAAGCTGCGAGGCCTACTGTTGCTAATACTCAATGGCCGCCACGGTGTGCTCGGTGTGGGAAGTCTCACACGGGGGAATGTCGGACTAGAAACATAGTGTGCTTCGAATGTGGGTCAATGGGGCACCGAGTGAGGGATTGTCCGCAGAGAACAGTTGGGCTTCAGTCTGGGGATCAGAATCATACACAGTTCAGGAGGGATGGTCAGCAACTACAGAGGGGCCGTGGTTCAGCCAGGGGAGGTAATGGTTCTGGTAGAGGCCGCGGAGCACCGGGCAGGGGTGCAGGTAGTACAGAGGCCGGACAGCCTGGGTTGGTCTACGCAGCGAGGCGTCGAGAAGAGGGCGACGCACCAGACGTCATAACCGGTACATTCTCAATCTTTGGACAACCTTATACTGCTTTGATAGATATTGGTTCGACGCACTCGTATGTGGCCAGTAGTATAGTGGAACTATGAACTTAGACTCTGGGATTACTTCTAGGAAGATGACAGTAATAAGCCCTCTAGGTCACTCTGTAGAGGTAAATAAACTGTATAAGGATGTATCCCTAGAACTTCAAGGGGTCGTGTTTTTGGCTGACTTGATGGAACTGTCGTTTGGGGAGTTCAATCTGATTCTCGGGATGGATTGGCTAGTGAAGTACCAGACCAGCATGGATTGCGCAGCTAAGCGCATGGTGTTGAAGATAATGGAGGGCGAAGAGGTGGTGATGATGGGTAAAAGGAGAGATTACCTATCCAATGTGGTATCTGCACTGAAGTCAGAGAAAATGGTAAGGAAAGGTTGTAAGGCATTTATGGTGCATGTGTGTGCTTTGGAAGCCAAGGATTCAGCTGTGGTGAGTGTCCGAACCGTGAGGGAATTTGCTGATGTATTCCCAGAGGAACTTCCGAGTTTGCCTCCGGACCGCGAGGTTGAGTTCGGTATAGACTTGTTACCCGAAACCGCGCCAGTGTCTATTGCCCCATATAGGATGGCGCCGAAGGAATTGGTGGAGTTAAAGGCGCAGATTCAGGAATTGTTGGATAGAGGTTTCATCCGGCCGAGTGTATCACCTTGGGGAGCCCTTGTGCTCTTTGTTAAGAAGAAGGACGGAACAATGCGGATGTGTATAGACTACCGCCAGCTGAATAAGTTGACGATCAAGAACAAGTATCCATTGCCCAGGGTAGATGACTTGTTTGATCAGCATAAGGGTGCATCGGTTTTCTCTAAGATAGATCTTAGGTCGGGGTATCATCAACTCAAGGTGAAGGAGGCTGATATTCATAAGACGGCATTTCGTACTCGTTATGGGCACCACGAGTTTCTGGTAATGCCGTTCGGGTTGACCAATGCGCCGGCAGCATTCATGGACATGATGAATTGAGTGTTTCAGCCGTACTTGGATCGATTTGTCGTAGTCTTTATAGACAAAATTTTGGTGTACTCGAAATCTAAGGAGGAACATGACGCGCATCTTAGGGTGGTTCTGCAGGTTTTGAGGGAGAAGCAGTTATTCACCAAGTTTAGTAAGTGCGAGTTCTGGCTTAAGGAGGTAACTTTCTTGGGTCATGTAGTATCAGCTGAGGGAATTAGGGTGGATCCTCGAAAGATCGAGGTAGTGTTGGATTGGAAACCACCTAAGTCGGTAGCAGAGATTCGGAGCTTTCTGGGGTTTGGTAGGATATTACAAAAGGTTCGTAGAAGGCTTCTCTTTGATTGCAGCGCCGTTGACCAAATTACTGAGAAAAAGGGTTCCGTTTGTGTGGTCTGAAAAACAGCAAGAAAGTTTTGACAAGTTAAAGAAGATTCTGACTAAAGCTCCGGTTTTAATTCAGCCTGAGGCAATAAAGGAATTCACAGTCTATTGTGATGCATCACATACTGGATTAGGGTGTGTGCTGATGGAAGAGGGGAAAGTAGTGGCGTATGCGTCTCGACAGTTGAGACCTCATAAAGGTAACTATCCGACGCATGACTTGGAGTTGGCTGCAGTGGTTTTCGCCTTGAATATTTGGAGGCATTACGTGTATGGGGAGAAGTCGATAGTTTACACAGATCACAAGAGTCTGAAGTATCTCTTGACCCAGAAAGACTTGAATTTGAGGCAGCGGAGGTGGATCGTGTTGTTAAAGGACTACGACTGCTCGATTGAATACCATCTGGGTAAGGCTAACGTAGTGGCTGACACGTTGAGCCGCAAGGTGGTAGCAAACCTGAGAGCGATGTTTGCTCACCTTAGTCTATATGACGATGGGAGTCTGTTGGCGGAATTGCAAGTAAAGCCGACTTGGATTGATCAGGTTGAGGAGAGGCAGCTGGTGGATGAGGTTCTAAGTGCTCGGAGGTTGCAAGTGCAAAATGGTGAAATAGAAGGTTACAGTTTAGGCAGTGATGGAGTACTGTGTTTTCAAGGGAAGGTATGTATGCCGAAGAACGTTGAGTTGAGACAGCGGATTCTTCAGGAAGCTCATAACAGCCCATACGCTATGCATCCTGGAGGCAGCAAAAGTAACTGAGTTTGTGGGTAAGTGTCTGACATGCCAGCAAGTTAAAGGCGAGCATCGATTCACCGTCATCATGTCATTACTGTATGGTAAAGATTTCGCAGTGGAAGTGGGAAAGGATTGCGATGGATTTTGTCAGTGGGCTACCCCTTACGCCTAGCAAGAAGGATTCAGTTTGGGTAATTGTGGATCAGTTAACTAAATCGGCTCATTTCATACCAGTTCGGGTTGATTACTCGCTCCAGAAGTTAGCCAAGTTGTATGTGGCAGAGATAGTAAGGTTGCATGGAGTGCCAGTGTCCATTATCTTGGATAGGGATCCCAGGTTCACATCAAGGTTCTGGAAGGCCTTGAATCAGGCATTGGGCACGAGGTTGGATTTCAGCACGGCTTTTCATCCGCAGTCTGATGGACAGTCAGAAAGGGTAATTCAGATTCTAGAAGATATGTTAAGAGGTTGCGTTCTGGATTTCAGCAGTAGTTGGGAGGAGTATTTACCATTGGCAGAGTTCGCTTATAACAACATTTATCAAGCGAGTATTCAGATGGCACCATATGAGGCATTATATGGATGAAAATGCCGTACTCCTACGTGTTGGACAGAATTAGGTGAACGACAAATGTTGGGTCCAGAATTGGTCGCGAAAACAGAGGATAAGGTTAAGGTGATTCTGGCTCATCTGAAGGAAGCGTCGGACAGGCAGAAGTCTTACACCGATCTTAAGCGTAGGGATATAGAGTATGCAGTAGGGGACAAGGTCTTTCTGAAGGTATCACCGTGGAAGAAAGTGTTGAGATTTGGGCGAAAGGGCAAGCTAAGCCCTAGGTTTATCGGGCCGTATACGATGTTAAAGCGAGTGGGACCAGTAGCTTATCAGCTCGAGTTGCCAGCAGAGTTAAGTCAGATTCATGACGTATTTCATGTTTCAATGCTTAGGCGCTATCGATCAGATCCGTCGCATGTTGTGCCAGTTGAGGAGATAGAGGTGAGATCCGACTTGTCTTTCGAGGAGGAACCGGTACAGATTTTGGATCGGGATGTCAAAGTTCTGCGTAGGAAGTCAGTTCCCTTGGTGAAAGTATTATGGCGGAACCATGGTACGGAGAAGGCCACGTGGGAACCAGAGGATATGATGCGGCAGCAATACGCTCAACTCTTTTGACCAGGTAATTTCGAGGCCGAAATTATTTTTAAGGGGGTAGAACTGTAACATCCTTAAATCGGGGTCTCTGTATTTTTGTGTGTTTGCATGTGTGTTGTATGGTGGGTGTTAGTTTGGATTACTTTAGGGTCTAGGCTCGAGCTAGAATAGGCCAGAGTCACAGCAGAAATTTTTGTTTTGGGCTTTTAGGAAAGGGAGTTGATGGAGCTAGGGGTTAAGTACTTTTGGTAGCAAGCTATGACGCAAGAGGAGCCTTGGTGGAGTGGCAAGGGACGCCACTTAAGGATTGGAGAAGTGACGGCACAAAGGGGAGCAAGGGAGCTTGGGTTCGAGCTGCAGAAATCCCTTTCTGCTTACTCTTTTTCACGCCAGAATCAGGGAGGAGGTGTGTTCAGGAGGGACTCTGTTGGATGTGTTTTGGTGGAGTCAACATATTCGAAATGGGTTGAGAAGAGAGATTTTAGGAGGTGGACTCATTCAAATTCGTTTGAACGAGTGGAAGAGAGGATTTTATGGAGAAAAAGGAGGAGCTTGAGAAGGGAATGCGATAGCCGAATTTGAATGGGGTAGGTAAGTGTGCAATCGATTTTGGAGAGTTGTAAGGAAGTGTGCCGAATTTGGGTTGCTTGGGGTGTGAATTTCGGCACTTTGTTGTGGGTTTATTTACATTTCGGTTGAGTTTTCTTCCATCTCCTAGTGTGCCGAAATCACTTCCACAATTGCACTTGTGCACATTTTAATTCTTTTCCCAATTCTCTCAAAAGTACATTGATCGACTGCTCTCCCAAACTCCTTCTCGTTTCCTTCTTCTTTTAGTTCTTTAGTGACTAGCCGAATCCCCACTGTTTACCACACATCACTTCTCCTTTTTGTTCTTCTTTGCTATCTCTTTCACCTTGTTCAATTGTTAGCCGAAACCACCTTCTACTATTCTTTCTCTCGTCATCTTTTCACCCTTTTGTGGAAGCCGAAATCGCAACTCATAACAAGGTAAGATCTCGTTGTTTTTCTCTTCTTCCTTGTGTTCCCTTATGATCTCATAGGCCGAATCTTTCTAGTATTCTCATCCTCTCTTTTTGTTGTCGATTCCCTCATCTTTGGTGCTAGGGCCGAACTCTCTTAAGTGCCGAGGGGATCTTCTGCGTTAAGGTAAGTGAAGCTCTTGTGGATCATTATACTTTTTCCGGGATTTCATGATCATAGTCGAATGGCTATGGGGGTTGATGTTGTGTTAATTGATTGTAGGAAGGGGTGACGCCAACGTGTGGATTCTCAGGATTCGTTTGGGTCGTGGCTTGGATCTAGATCTTCTAGATCTTCGGGATTTGTCGACTCAGGTAAGGGAGAGACAATCTCTTTTGGTTTTCAGGATTCATGCTAATGTCGAATGGCTTTTGGATTCATAATGATGTGTCTAACCGATTGTAGGAAGGAGTGTAGCCGTATTTAGTAGATCTCCGGGATTTGTTGGCTTGCGATTTCAGCCTAAAGGTTTAGGTGTGATCGATCTTGGTAAGGGTCTTATTGTGCGTTATTTCTTCCTTCGGGATTTCTAGATGAGCCGAATGGGTTTTTGTTATTAATAAGGTGTTGGCCGAATACAGAAAGGGAGGAGGCAAATGTTTTGAGATCTTCGGGTTTTCTATCGGTTGTGGGTAGATCATAGTTTCGGGATTTCGCTAAGATCTACAAGTAGTCAGGTGTGTAACACTTACACACTTCATTAGTATTATATGTTTATTATGTCTACTATTAAAAGCTGAAATAGCCATTGAAACCAGTGTTTTGCCTTGTGGGCATGAGCGTGGACTCCGGGTAAGTCCCCTGTTATATGGATCTCGATATATGCTGTCATGTCACTATATTATGCTATGCCATGAGTTATTTGCATCATAACATGATATTATGCTACGGTTGATATGGACATGATGATGGGAATGTTGTGAGGAGGGGGAAGGATGATTTAGACAGTCACCAGTGGTTTTGACCACACGGCGGGTTGGCCCCGCTTTTGATACTATTATTTGTGACTAAGTCTCAGTGGTTTTGACCACCAGTGGTTTTGACCACACGTATGCTATTTGTAACTACGGTCACCAGTGGTTTTGACCACAAACGGAATATTGTTACTCGTCCCAGTGGTTTGGTACCACAGTGGGTTGGCCCCACATGTTGATTATGGGATTGTCATCAGTGGTTTTGACCACACGGTGGGTTGGCCCCACCACATGATTTGTGACTACGGTCACCAGTGGTTTTGACCACATTATATGATTTGTGACTACGGTCGCCAGTGGTTTTGACCACCAGTGGTTTTGACCACACTGGGTAGACACAGGAGTTCGGATGGTGAGGTGGGGTTTGCATGAATTGCATAATTACTTATGATTTGTGTAAGTGCTTGCTTTATCGGGTTGGGGATTTATGCACTGAGTCTCGGTGACTCACCCCTTCCCTTATATTTTGCACATGAGGCATAGATCGCGGATATGGAGCCGGGGAGGACTCGAGGTGGCCATGTGCATTCTTTTCGGGTTTTATTTTAAATTACTTTTTTGGTTTATATTTTCTTAAATTTGGTTTTGGATTTGTAATAAGGCCGCTAAGTTATTATTTTGGATTTTATTTATCTGCTTTTACGATATCACGCTGAAGTTAAATAACCTTGCATGCTTAAATAACCGGGATAAAAATCAATGTTTTCAAAATTATACTTCTTATCGGGATTTTCAAACCTTTCCATCGGGTACTAAGCTACACAAGATGACAACAAGTTAACCATGTTTTCTAAATTCTAAATTTTCTACAAGTTCAAATACAAAACGGTTTTAACTTAACTATGTTTAACTCATTCGAGATTTCATCAAATGACTTTCCAAAAATTAGAAACGACAAATCGTTTTTCAAACATGAGTTTTTCCGGATTTTAAATTAACAAAACGTTTTTGACAACATTCCAACACGGGATTTCTTCTAAACTCAAAACATCAAAGGGTTTCGATAAAGGTTAAGTAGCAAACTTGTTTTATTCAAACTATTTTCGCTCTGTAACATGCCAGATTCGGTCGTGGTGTGTTGACCGGGTTTGGGGTGTTACAAAGAAAGAAACGAAGAAGCATTTCAGTTATTACAAAAAATAGCTGATATGGAGATCGATGATTATCCGATAGCAGCGGAGATCAAAGACACGTGGGAAAGCTGGAATACACCAGTTCCTTCACCAGAGTCATTACACCTTGATGAAATCGAGGAGATGAATCTGAAAAATATCCAAGAAGGATAAAGACAAATCCAAAAATGGAGATATTTAATTATTCGATGTGACAATCCATCACCATCCATATCCATAATTACAAGATGATGCAAGCAATGATGTAAGAAGTCATCAATGATGCAAGCAATGATGCAAGCAGCAATTATTGGAAGAAGAATGTATACACAACTACATCAATTTTGTCAGATTTAGAAGGCTACGTGGAAGCAACTATCGAAGCCGATAATAAAGTCATCCTTATCAGGATACTGTGCGGACTTCAATTGTAAATAAATTAGAGTTTAGAATTTACACTATAAATTAGAGTTGTTGTAGCCTAAACAAGGCATCTTGCTTGGGTTATAAAAATCACTTTCCATAGAAATTGGCAATATACAAACTCTCTTGTATACTTGCTTTCTTTAGAAAACCCTTGTAAACGATCTATTGTAAATTATCTACTATCTTCTCTTGTTAAATAAAATCTACGATATTAATATATATCCTTCCGCTTGTGCATATACCCCTCCCTCCCCCCGTAATTGGTATCAGAGGAGCCCCGGAGTAACGATTTCTGTAGTTCTAATATCGTAGTTAGCATTGTAAGTTTCTATCTTTTATCTTCAATTACGTTTATTTCGTTGTTGTTTATCTCAAAACCCATATATCTGTCGTTCTGTCTTCTTGTTGCCGTTGAGTCCGAGTGGGACGTTGTAGGCATTGTTTGAAGACATTAAAGACACAGAAGGTTTTAGGTACCGGGGATAAAAAACATGGAACAAATGGATTGTTTATATAAAGATAAAACTTGTAATCATACTATGCATATAGACTCTAAGAATGAAAATAATGTTTCGGCTCTTAGTAAAGGTATCAATAGTTTAATAGATATGACATCTATATATTTTAATAAATTATATACTAAAGTCAGTAAAATAGAAGAAAAAGTAGAAAATATGGGAGAAGTAACAGATTTAGATTTGAATAACAAGTCTAAAGAATTACTATCTGATGTTAATAATAAATTAGATCAAGTTATTAATAATAATATAGAATCAGACTTAGATTTAGGACCTTTATATTATGGTAATAGTAATGTTATTTTAGCTTTATCAGATGAAGATGAGTCTTCAGATGAATCTTCAACCTATAATAAAAAAGAAAAAACAAAACAAAACAGAGAAAAAGTTAAAAAACAAGAAAAATATGATTTTGAATCTTATAAGACTTTAATAGAACATTGGAAAAACCAATTTTCTAAAACAAATGATACATATGAGCAAGTAGAATATTTAAAATTAATAGAAGAACTTTATGAAAAACATAAAGACTTATTTACTAAGTATAATTATCACTATATGTTAAATTATGAGACTACCGATAGTAGTAGTAGTAGTTCTAATAATTCCGATGTAGATATTAATGTTACTAGTCATAATTCTGAGGAAGAAAACACTTCAATAGAAGAGGATGAAAATATAAAAATTCCTGAACCTATGGAAACTGAACAAACAGATCCGTATGATTATGAAACACCAAAACCTAGGGAAATTGATAAAAAGGATCCCTATGGTAAAAGAAAAATAGATTCAGATCTTCAAACAGATGATTATCTGAGATCTATTAATAAAAACTATGAAAATGTTGAAAACACAACAAGAATATTTGATAATAATATAGAAAATATAGCTACGAATGAAATAAAATCTGAAAACATAGGTGAAACTAGTCAATCTATACCAATTAGTCAACATATACCTATACCATATAGGATAGATGACTTAAATAAAAGAAGCGTTGCTCAAGGAGGAATATATTTAGGCTTAACTAATATTCCTTTATCAGACTATGAAAAAACCATAGATGATTGGGCACAATCTATGATTATTGTTGTAAACAACAACAGTACAGTATGGTCAAAAGAAAAGTTTTTAAATTATTTTGTAGGAACATTTTAAGGAGATGTTCTACAATTTCTCAGAAGATGGGAAGAATCTGAGAAAGGAAAAGAATAAAAAGTTCAACTTATTAATCAAATAAGTTCCCATAAAGATTTACTAAAAGGATTAACTTCAATTCGAAAAACAGAATTTTGTGGTTATACTAATAAAAAAGATCAGGATAGCCAATCCAGCTATATCTTGTCAAAATTAAAACTATGTGATATAAGATATTTAGAAGAATTTTCTAAAAAATTTCTTCATGAATATCAGAAGTTAAAAAAAGATAGTATAGATGTAACATCCTTAAATCGGGGTCTCTGTATTCTTTGTGTGATTGCATGTGATAATATGCCTGTTGTGTTAGTTTAGGGTGTTTTGGGGTCCAGGCATGACCTCGGGTTAGGCCTGAGTCATGGCAAAAAATTTTGTTCTAAGCTCTTGGAAGGGGGAGCTAAGGAAGTTAGGGGTTAAAAGGAATTATTGGAGTGTCTTGACACAAATAACCTAGTGGTAAAGTGGCAAGGGAGGCACCACTCAGGTACAAGGAAGGTGGCGCCACAGGAAGCTAGGAGGGCCTGGGTTCGAGCTGCAGAAATCTCCCCTTGTGTATTTATTTTTGACGCTAGAAGCAAGGAGGAGATGGACTCAGGAAGGACTCTCTTGGATGGATGTGGATTGAGTCAACAAATTTGAAATGGGTGGAGAGGAGAAAATTGTGGAGGTTGACTCATTCAAACTGATTTGAATGGGTGGTCAGGAGGGACTTGAGGTGTTGGCCGAAATGTGGACTGTTGAGAGGTGGAGTAATCAGTTGAGGAGGCTTAGGGATGTGCCGTTCTTCCATAATCAATCTATGTGAGCACTTTCGGCTAGGCCTATTTTGGTGCATTTTGTTTTGAGGCAAAACCGAAACCCCATAGGCACCAATCAACTTTACTCTCAAGCAGCCAAAC
Organism: Gossypium sturtianum; assembly: GCA_025698515.1. NCBI lineage: Eukaryota > Viridiplantae > Streptophyta > Magnoliopsida > Malvales > Malvaceae > Gossypium > Gossypium sturtianum. Next base: position 31,790,765 of record CM046949.1, read on the forward strand.
CATATGGCATTGTTTCCCTTTTTCCCTTGAAACCGAAACCTTCTTCCTCTAAAATCTCATTTTCATCCCATGTTCTCTACTCCTAATTATTTTGGCCGAATCAAGTCACTCTTCTCCCATTGTTCTTTTTTGTCCTCTTCCCATCATCATTCTAACTCGAATGCTCCTTGAACCCTTCCATTCTTCTAATATGTTTTACCGAATCTCCTTTGATTTTTCTTCTTCAAGCCATCTATCACTCATCTTTTTGCTTCTATTTTCATTTAGGGTTGGTTAGCCGAAACCTCTCTACTCTTCTCTTCTTGTTTTAACCTTTTGGCCGAATCTTAGCCAAGTGTAGATCTCTTCTTCTTCTTTTTCTCTCGTTGTTGGTGGGTCGACTTCGGGTTGAATGAGGTAAGTTTGTTGTAACATCCTTAAATAGGGGCTATTATGTTTGAATTATTTGCATGTGAATGGCTTGATTGTGATGTTAATTAAGGTGTCTTAGAGTCTGGGTATGAGCCAAGGGTAGGCCCGAACTATTGGAAAATTTTTATTTTTAAGCTTTGGATGAGGGGAGCTGTAGGGGCTAGGTGTTAAGAGTGTTATGTGGTAAGTTTTAGCACAAGAGAACCTGTGGTAAAGTGGCAAGGAGGCGCCACTTAGAGCCCTGAAAAGTGACGCCACAAGCAAGGGAAGGGAGCTGAGGTTCGAGCTGCAGAAGTCTCTTTGGGAATTTTTTTTTGACACCAGAGAGGTGCAGAGTTGTGCTCAGTTAGAACTCTGGTGGATAACTGTTGAACAAGTCAACAGATTCAAACGGGTGGAGAAGATAAAATTTAGGAGTTTGATCAATTCAAACTCGTTTGAATGAGTGGTCAGGAGGGACTTGAAGTGTTGGCCAAAATTTGAACTGTTGAGAGGAGGAGAAATCGGTTGAAAGACTTAGGAGGAGTGCTGAATTTCCATAGTCAATCTAGGTGAGCATTTTCGGCTAGGCCTCCCTTAGTGCATTTTTTTTGAAGCAAAAGCCGAAACCTCTTGAGCACTTGTCGATTTTCCTCTGAAGCATCAAGCCAAATTCTCATTGAACCATTTGAGTATCTCTCCTTTTTCCCTTTGAAACCGAAACCCTTCTTCCTCTAAACCTCATTTCATTTTTTGTGTGTTCTCTACTCCTATTTGGGTATTCGGCCAAAACTAAGTCTCTCTCGTTTTCTTCTCATTGGCACTCAAACCCGAATGCTCTTGAATTCTTCCACTCTTCCATTTTAGCTTGGCCGAATCTCCTTTGATCTTCCTTCTCAAAGCCAAAATCGACCACTTCTATTTCTTTCCTTCTTCTTCCTTATATTTGCATCAAAACCGAATCAACACCCTTTTCCCCCTTGATCGATTGCCTTACTTCTTTCAACCCTCTCTTGTGTCGAATTAACACAAAGTCCTCTCCTCTTGTTTGCTCAAGCTGATTCATTCTCACATTTTGGGGGTTCTTATTCGTTCTTTCCATTCGGATCTATAGCCGAATCTCAATCTATTGGCAGGTAAGGCTTCGTTGTTTCATTTGTTCTTTCTTCTCTTGATCTTATAACCGAATCCCCTATCTTACTCTTATCCCTATTCTTTTTCGTTCGTGGTTGCTTTAAGGAGAAAAGCCGGAGGCATTGTCACTTGAACTTTCGTTGGATTTGGGATCTCTGTGGATTATCGTCAAGTGATCATCCATTATCAATCGGTTTCGGGATAGGTTGGTAAGTGCTACTTTATGTGACACCTCTTTTACTATTGGATGCCGAAGGCAGTTATTTCACATCACTTAAGTGTTTGGCCGAATGCAGGAGGGGAACTGACTGACGCCATTTCGGGTAGATTTTTCGGGATCTGTCGACTTAGGTAAGGATACATGTCGATTCAACCCTTCTCTTATTTATTTGAAAAGCCGAAGGTTACTCATTTATGATAACTAACTGTTTAGCCGATTGTAGAGGGAGATTGTTATCATGTTGTAATATCCGGGATTTAGGGGTTATGCGTTTTAACTCATATTTATGTAGTAGTGTGTTTTGTGTACTGTTTGTATGTGTTTGGGGGCTTCGGGAACCTTGGGGTGTAGGTAGAAGCCTTAGAAAAATAATGGCTCTTAAGCTGATAGGGGAGGAGCTAAGAGCGCTAGGCCTTAAGAAGGTTAGTGTGTGGGTTATGACACAAGAGATCAAGTGGTAAAGTGGCAAGGGAGGCGCCACTTAGTGCTTGGGGGGGTGACGCCTCAGGGAGCTAGGTGGACAGGGTTCGAGCAGTAAGGGAAGCGTCTTGGAGGTTTCTTTTTGCGTCAAGGGGAGTGAAGAGTTGGACGGCATAGGGACTCTGAATGGATGAGAATTGGACCTGGTCAAGGCACTTGAATTTTCGGCTAAGAAGGGAGATAAGAGTTGGACTCATTCAAACTCTTTTGAATGCGATGAGAAGAGGAGAAATAGGAGAAAAAGAAGGGATTTGATAGAGCGAAAGGGAGTTGGCCGAAATTGGGATTCTAGAGAGTGCATAATCGGTTTGGGGGAGGCTATGTGTGCCGAAAGTTTAGTGTTATCAAAGTGCCAAATCGGTCACTTTCCTTTAGCCAAAATTCAGTTTCTTTCTCTCTTAGTTCTCATTCTCTTCTTTCATAACCAAAACCACACTGAAATCGACCCTTTTCTCATTTGTTGGTCCTTGGTCGAGACATCATAGACCATTAGGGTCACTTGCCTCTCATCTTTCTTCTCCTCTACTTGTTTTCTTTTAAGCCGAATCTATTTTCCCCTCCCTAGCTCTCTTCTTTGTTTCTCTTTTGTTAGCCGAAACTCCTCTTCTTCATTCATTTGTTGAAAGCCGAATACACCTAATACTCTAGCCGAAATCCCTTAAGCTTTTATCTTCTCATCTTAGTCTCGTTCCATCATCTTTTCATCTCTTCTCAATTGAGTTTCTTCCCAAAATCCCCTATAAGCCGAATCTCTATTTGAGTTTCACCATCGTATTCTCTTTTCATTTCATCAAAGCCGAATGGTGCTCTAGCCAAAACCTTCATCTATCGTTCGTATTCTCTTTTGGTGCGTCGATTTGCAAGGGTGGTTGTTAAGCCGGATCGGGTGAGTTGCGTGGTAAGGATCTTTCCTTAGGTTGACTGCAGCGACTGCCTTCGAGGGTGTGTAGCGATGGAGGGTCGATTTAGTAATCCCTATTGGTGTGACTGGCTGGTACGGGTGGTGTGTAGAGGTTGGATATCTAGGTGGGTTCGAGTTGCATCTTCATTTTTATATATATATATGTGATTGAATATGCTATGATATGGGCTTATGGCCGATTATGATTGAAGTTGGGCTCTGCCCAAATGTAAGTAGAAAAGGCTATAATCAGTTGGGTTTTGGTGTTGGTTGTTGCACATTGAGTCTGTTGACTCACCCTTCGTGGGCTAACATTTTGCAGGTGATACTTAGTGCTATGGACCGGGTCGGCAGGGACTATGTGGTGGCCATGCTCAGCAAATTTTAGGTTTTCTTATAATTGAACTCTTTCTTTTCGTTTTCTTTAATATGTTTTTTTTCGGGATTTATTTTGGTATTTAATTTGTAATAAGGCCACTACTTAACTATTTTAAATTTTGCGTTTAAAATTTCATGTCCATACGATGGTAAACAAATGAGTAACTAAATACTTTTCTTTAAACAACTTCAAACATTTTATCACCTAATCAACTTACGGTTTTCGATTTAATGAGCTCTAAAATTCGGCAAATCTTTTAACTTATGAAACATGAAGGAAGCGTTTTAATGAAATACAATCTTGAACGGCAACCTGGTTTTCAACTTGATAAAAATACAAACATGTTTTTTTTTAAATCATCATATTTTATAAGAAGATAAAACGAGATAAAGCTAAATCTTCCTTAAGGAGCATGTCAGATCCGGTCGAGGCTTATGGGCCGGGTCTGGGGTGTTTCAATTTGGTATCAGAGCCCAGTTTTAAACACTCGGCCTTGGGTTTTGAAGGCCACAATGTTTTCAAAATTTGAGCTAAAAAAATGGGTTTCTGAAATTTTTCATTAAAATGGTCTTATGGAAGCATGCACCAGAGTTCTGAACCCAAGTCTGCCAGGTAAGTTCCTTGGATGGTAGATTGATTTGTATGTGCTGATGTATGATACTATGGATGGTAGGACTAGGAAACCATACTATAGAGACATGAACCCCTAGGTATATGTGTACTCCTGCGAAAAACAACTATTAAATCTCTCTCTGCATAAAACTTCCCTTTAAACAAGAAGTGAAAAGAAGCTAATGCATAAAACTTGTAAAAATAGATAAAACACGACAGTAGAAATGAGTACTAGGGGACGTGGTCGCAACACGCGCGGACGTGGCAGAGGCAGAATCACTATGTCCGAACCAGCAGGGTTTGGAAACGGGTCTAGGAATGAGGCACCGTTATCGCAGGTTGGAGAAGCGGAGTTCTAGGACCAAACCGGAGGGGATGACGCAATATCCTAAGCGATGTTGTGACTGTTGGAAAGAGTTGCTGGGGCAGGTCTAGGTGGAGGGGCTCGGAAGTCAGTGCCTGAGCGACTGCGAGCAAACGTAGCTGAGGTGTTCAGGGGGGTTTCTGGGGTGGCCCCAAACGTTGCTGAATATTGGTTAGAAGCAGTCGAAAGAATCCTGGACGACCTGGACTGCACGGCTGAGGAAAAACTAAAGGGGGCGGTGTCACTACTTCGGGATGAGGCGTACCGGTGGTGGCTCACTGTTAGAGAGGGTACCCAGGTGAACCGGATTGATTGGGATTATTTCAAGGCTATGTTTCAAGGGAAGTACGTAGGAGCAAGTTATGTGGATGCCCAGAGGAAGGTATTCTTGAACCTAGTACAAGGGGGCAAATCTGTAGCCGAGTATGAAGCAGAATTTCTTCGTTTGAGTAGATATGCCCGGGGAATCGTGGTGACCGACTATGAGCACTGTGTACGGTTCGAGGATGGGCTTCGAGATGAGTTGAGGGTGTTAATAGCTCCACAGCGAGAGAGGGACTTCGTGGTATTAGTGGAGAAAGCGAAAATAGCCGAGGAGGTAAAGCGTACCGAGAGACAGAACCGGGACAGAGGTCAGGGTAAGAGTAAGAGGTCATCAGGGTCATCTGGGAATTTTCAGAAAAGACCTAGAGTTGATGGGCCGTGAGGTCAGCAGGCTACTGTGGGAAGTCAGTATCGTACATGTGCTCAGTATGGAAAGATGCACCCAGGGGAGTGTTGGAAAAAGACCGGGGGATGTTTTAAGTGTGGGTCCAAATATCACATGATTAGGGACTGTCCGGTGGAAACAGATAGGAGCCGACTAGTAGGTCAGGGTTTTAATCAGACTGGCAGAAGTGGACAGCAGCCGCCGAGGGGTCGTGGTCCGATTGGCAGAGGTAATGGTTCTGGTAGAGGTCGCGGAACACCGGGTAGAGGTGGTGGTAGCACAGAGGTGAGACAGTCGGGTCTGGTGTATGCAGTTCGACGGAGGGAGGATGGTGACGCACCTGACGTCATAACGGGTATGTTCCTTATTTCTGGATTACCCTTTACTGCTCTAATAGATATTGGGTTGACTCATTCTTACATCGCTAGTGAAGTGTCTGGAACTCTGAATGTGAACTTTGATACTGTACCTAGGAAGATGACCGTACTTAGTCCGTTAGGGCAATCAGTAGTAGTAGACAAACTTTTTAGGGAAGTGCCTTTAGAAGTTCAGGGGGCGCAGTTTCCGGCTGACTTAATGGAGCTGCCATTCGGGGGATTTGACTTAATCTTAGGCATGGACTGGTTAGTGAAGTATCGTGCGAATGTGGACTGTGCTGCTAAGCGCATGTCGTTGAGGACTTTCGATGACAATGAGATTATAGTGATGGGCGAGAGGAGGAATTGCCTGTCAAATGTAGTTTCTGCCCTTAAGGCAGAGAAAATGGTAAGAAAGGGATGTATGGCTTTTCTAATGTTTGTCAGTGCCTTGGAGGCTAAGGAAGCGGCTGTAGATGGGGTCAGGACGGTAAAAGAGTTTGTGGATATGTTTTCGGAAGAACTTATAGGGTTGCCTCCGGATCGTGAAGTGGAGTTCGGGATTGATTTGTTGCCAGGTACAGTGCCAGTATCTATCGCTCCGTACAGAATGGCACCAAAGGAGTTGGTTGAGCTCAAGGGCCAGATCCAAGAGTTGCTCGATCGTGGGTTTATCCGACCCAGTGTGTCTCCATGGGGAGCACCGGTCCTATTCGTGAAAAAGAAGGACGGGACTATGCGTATGTGCATAGATTACCGGCAGTTGAATAAGCTAACCATCAAGAACAAGTACCCATTGCCGAGAATAGATGACTTGTTTGATCAGCTTAAGGGGGCTGCGGTATTTTCAAAGATAGATCTAAGGTCGGGATATCATCAGCTTAAGGTGAAGGAAGCAGATATCCATAAGACAGCTTTCCGGACTAGATAAGGACATTATGAGTTCTTAGTAATGCCGTTCGAATTGACGAACGCCCCAGCTGCGTTCATGTATACGATGAACCGGGTTTTCCAACCCTATTTGGATCAGTTCATCGTTGTGTTCATAGACGACATCTTGGTATATTCCAAGTCTGAGGAAGAGCATGATGCGCATCTCCGGGTAGTGCTACAGGTTCTAAGGGAAAAGAAGTTATATGCCAAGTTTAGCAAGTGCAAATTCTGGTTGAAGGAAGTTGCGTTTCTAGGGCATGTGGTGTCTGCGGAAGGGATAAGGGTGGATCCTCGAAAGATTGAGGCAGTGCTAGATTGGAAACCACCTAAGTCTGTGGTAGAGGTTCGCAGTTTCTTGGGGTTAGCAGGCTACTACAGGAGATTTGTTGAAGGGTTCTCGTCAATAGTAGCACCTTTGACGAAATTGTTGAGGAAGGAGGTACCTTTCTTGTGGACGGATAAGCAACAGGAGAGTTTTGAGAAGCTTAAGAGAGTATTGACAGAGGCTCCGATTTTGATTCAGCCTGAGGCAGGGAAAGACTTTGCGGTGTACTGTGATGCTTCTCACACAGGGTTAGGTTGTGTTCTGATGCAAGACGGGAAGGTGGTCGCTTGTGCGACTCGGCAATTAAGGCCACATGAGGTTAGCTATCCGATGCATGACTTGGAGTTGGCTGCGGTGGTGTTCGCTTTAAAAGTGTAGAGGCACTATTTGTATGGGGAAAAGTCGATGATCTACACGGACCACAAGAGTCTGAAATATCTGCTAACTCAGAAGGAGCTGAATTTGAGACAGCAAAGGTGGGTGGAGTTGTTGAAAGACTACGACTGTTCAATAGAGTATCATCCGAGTAAGGCGAATGTGGTGGCAGATGCCCTAAGTCGCAAAGTAGTGTCGGATCTGAGGGTGATGTTTGCACATCTTAGCCTTTATGACGATGGAAGTTTGCTAGCAAAGTTACAGGTGAAGCCGACATGGTTAAGTCAGGTGAAAGAGAAACAGTTGGTAGATGACGATCTGAGTGCTAAGCTACAGCAAGTACAAAATGGAGAATTGGAAGACTATGGTATGAACAGCGACGGAGTGTTGTGTTTTCGAGGTAAGGTATGTATGCTGAAGAATGAGGAATTAAGGCAGAGAATTCTTCGGGAATCGCATAGTAGTCCTTATGCTATGCATCCTGGAGGAAGTAAGTTATACAGGGATCTACGGGATTAGTTTTGGTGGCCTGGTCTTAAACGGGAAGTTACAGAATTTGTGGGGAAGTGCTTAACGTGTCAGCAGGTTAAAGCTGAACACCAAGTACCTTCGGGGTTGCTTCAGCCAATAAAGATTCCGCAGTGGAAGTGGGAGAGAATTACAATGGACTTCGTTAGTGGGCTTCCCCTTACGCCTACTAAGAAGGATTCGGTATGGGTGATAGTGGATCAGTTGACAAAGTCTGCACATTTCATACCGGTGCGGGTTGACTATTCTCTGCAGAGGTTGGCAAAGTTGTATGTGGCAGAAATTGTGAGGCTGCACGAGGTGCCGGTGTCGATTATCTCGGATAGGGACCCGAGGTTTACGTCTTGGTTTTGGAAAGCACTGCATCAGGCATTGGGCACCAGGTTGGACTTCAGTATGGCATTTCATCCGCAGACGGACGGCCAGTCTGAGCGGGTAATTCAAGTGTTAGATGATATGTTGAGGGGTTGCGTGATAGACTTCAGAGGAAGTTGGGAGGAGTTCTTGCCTTTAGCGGAGTTTGCGTACAACAACAGCTATCAAGCAAGTATTCGGATGGCACCGTATGAAGCACTGTATGGACGAAAATGTCGCATTCCTACGTATTGGATGAAATTGGAGGAACGTCATGTTTTGGGTCCAGAGATTGTGGCAGAATCGGAAGAAAAGGTTAAGGTGATTCGGGCATAGTTGAAGGAGGCATCTGACAGACAAAAGTCGTATGCAGATCTCAAGCAGAATGAGATAGAGTTTGCAGTAGGGGATCATGTGTTTTTGAAAGTTTCACCGTGGAAGAAGGTGATGAGATTTGGACGTAAAGGTAAACTGAGTCCCAGGTTTATAGGACCTTATCGGGTTTTGAAGCGGGTTGGACCAGTGGCATATCAGTTGGAGTTGCCTTCGGAGTTGAAGCAGATGCATGATGTGTTTCATGTTTCGATGCTACGTCGTTACCAATCGGATCCATCCCTTGTAGTGCCAGTTGAAGAAGTAGAGTTGAGACCAGACTTGTTCTACGAGGAAGAGCCGAATTCGGATTTTGGAACGAGATGTGAAGGTGTTACGGAGGAAATCAGTTCCTCTAGTCAAAGTTTTATGGCGGAACCATGGATCGAAAGAAGCTTCGTGGGAGCCGGAGGAAGTAATGCGGTAGCAATACCCTCACCTATTTCAGCCAGGTAATTTCGAGGCCAAAATTATTTTTAAGGGGGGGTAGAACTGTAATATCCGGGATTTAAGGGTTATGCGTTTTAACTCATATTTATGTAGTAGTGTGTTTTGTGTGCTGTTTGTATGTGTTTGGGGGCTTCGGGAACCTTGGGGTGTAGGTGGAAGCCTTAGAAAAATAATGGCTCTTAAGCTGATAGGGGAGGAGCTAGGAGCGCTAGGCCTTAAGAAGGTTAGTGTGTGGGTTATGACATAAGAGATCAAGTGGTAAAGTGGCAAGGGTGGCGCCACTTAGTGCTTGGGGGGGTGACGCCTCAGGGAGCTAGGTGGACAGGGTTCGAGCAGCAAGGGAAGTGTCTTGGAGGTTTCTTTTTGCGTCAAGGGGAGTGAAGAGTTGGACGGCATAGGGATTCTGAATGGATGACAATTGGACCTGGTCAAGGCACTTGAATTTTCGGCTAAGAAGGGAGATAAGAGTTGGACTCATTCAAACTCTTTTGAATGAGAGGAGAAGAGGAGAAATAGGAGAAAAAGAAGGGATTTGATAGAGGGAAAGGGAGTTGGCCGAAATTGGGATTCTGGAGAGTGCATAATCGGTTTGGGGGAGGCTATGTGTACCGAAAGTTTAGTGTTATCAAAGTGCCAAATCGGTCACTTTTCTTTAGCCGAAATTCAGTTTCTTTCTCTCTTATTTCTCATTCTCTTCTTTCATAACCAAAACCACATTGAAATCGACCCTTTTCTCATTTGTTGGTCCTTGGCCGAAACATCATAGACCATTAAGGTCACTTGCCTCTCATCTTTCTTCTCCTCTACTTGTTTTCTTTTAAGCCGAATCTATTTTCCCCTCCCTAGCTCTCTTCTTTATTTCTCTTTTGTTAGCCGAAACTCCTCTTCTTCATTCATTTTTTGAAAGCCGAATACACCTAATACACTAGCCGAAATCCCTTAAGCTTTTATCTTCTCATCTTAGTCTCGTTCCATCATCTTTTCATCTCTTCTCAATTGAGTTTCTTCCCAAAATCCCCTATAAGCCGAATCTCTATTTGAGTTTCACCATCGTACTTTTCTCTTTTCATTTCATCAAAGCCGAATGGTGCTCTAGTCGAAACCTTCATCTATCGTTCGTATTCTCTTTTGGTGCGTCGATTTGCAATGGTGGTTGTTAAGCCGGATCGAGTGAGTTGCGTGGTAAGGATCTTTCCTTAGGTTGTTTTATTTTCTCTTTTCTTCCTTGGATTGTCAAAATCAAGGACTCTAATCCCCTTTATATATTTGGCCGAAACCATAAAGGTGGGTTCCGAGATTCACTGTAGCCGACGTTAGAAGGAGTAGCTCTCGGGATTTGATTGGTTAAGGTAAGGGGAATAATGCCATTCGGCCAAAGGCCATATTTTTGTAGTTTTAGCTGATTCTGACTATGATGTTATAGGAAGGGTTTGACAAAGGCAAAGGAGGAGTCTTCGGGATTCGGATCTATTTCGGTAAGAGTATTCAGATAAGTTATAGATGTGTTTCGTTTAGATTTTACGTACCGATTAACCGGGTTTTCTGATTAAGTGATATTCAATGGATGCGAGTACCAGTGGAGGAGAGAAAGGGGTAGTCCCTACCCCTAGATTCAAGAAACGCGCGAGCTTTTGCGATGACGGATTGGCCACCGGGTGTGCGGCTAAAAAGGACAAGCAGATCGCTGTGATCCCTGCAAGTGAAAGTGTCAGTGAGATCGAGAGTGTTGTCCTCTGTGTTTTCAGGTGTGTAACCCCACATTTTTTCCCGATAAATTAATAATATTAAATATATGTTAATAAGATTACGAATAATTTTGGCTAAGGGTACCATTCGATGGTACAGCTTATTCAGGTACGTTACACCTAACACTTAGTTAATAATGGTTACAATCATTAATATGAAAACATGTATAATTCCGATATGGGCTTGGGATAAAGCATATAGCATGATATCGGTATGATTTGTATATTGCATGGGCATGAGGGTAACAATGTAAAAGGGAAGTGTTCTGGTGGTTTTACCACATTAATCTGGTGATACATGTCACGATATTGTATTTCCGGTGACGTTGTCACATTATCCGGTGGCTATGCCACGTATTAAGGGCGATGAGCAGTTGACTGCAGCAACTGCCTTCGAGGGTGTGTAGCGGATGGAGGGTCAATTTAGTAATCCCCATTGGTGTGACTGGCTGGTACGGGTGGTGTGTAGAGGTTGGATATCTAGGTGGGTTCGAGTTGCATCTTCATTTATATATATATATATATGTGATTGAATATGCTATGATATGGGCTTATGGCCGATTATGATTGAAGTTGGGCTCTGCCCAATTGTAAGTAGAAAAGGCTATAATCAGTTGGGTTTTGGTGTTGGTTGTTGCACATTGAGTCTGTTGACTCACCCTTCGTGGGCTAACATTTTGCAGGTGATACTTAGTGCTATGGACCGGGTCGGCAGGGACTATGTGGTGGCCATGCTCAGCAAATTTTGGGTTTTCTTATAATTGAACTCTTTCTTTTCGTTTTCTTTAATATGTTTTCTTTCGGGATTTATTTTGGTATTTAATTTGTAATAAGGCCACTACTTAACTGTTTTAAATTTTGCGTTTAAAATTTCATGTCCATACGATGGTAAACAAATGAGTAACTAAATACTTTTCTTTAAACAACTTCAAACATTTTATCACCTAATCAACTTACGGTTTTTGATTTAATGAGCTCTAAAATTCGGCAAATCTTTTAATTTATGAAACATGAAGGAAGCTTTTTAATGAAATATAAACTTGAACGGCAACCTGGTTTTCAACTTGATAAAAATACAAACCTATTTTTTTTTAAATCATCATATTTTATAAGAAGATAAAACGAGATAAAGTTAAATCTTCCTTAAGGAGCATGTCAGATTCGGTCGAGGCTTGTGGGCCAGGTCTGGGGTGTTTCACACGTGCTTCGGGATTTGCTTAAAGATCGAAAGGTGTCAAGGTAAGGTTGGTGGTTCTGTGCGTTAACTCTTCGAGATTTCTTGGTTAAGCTGAATGGCTTTTTGCTAATGGTTTTGGTATTGGCCGAATATAGGAAGGGTGTATCTTGTGCGTTAGATCTTGATCTACGGGGTTCGGTAGTCTCGTTAGTAACCAGGTGTGTATCTCTTACACACTTCATAATCTATGTAAATATGTTAATAACTTAAACCATGTTAAAAGCCGGAAATTGGGTAGATTTCGATATGGTACCCTTAGGGGTATGAGCAAGGACTCCAGGTAAGTCTGATTTGATAAGTTAATGACACTTGGTTTCTGATGAAATTGTATATGTATGTTTCGATATGTGTTAAATGATTAAGCATGTTGACATGGTATGTATATGCATGTGCATTATTGCGGGTGATATGAGAGGAGGGGGAAGATATGATATCAGTGACTTTGGGTTACCAGTGGTTTAGCACCACCAGTGGTTTGGTACCACATTTGATATTCGTGACTTTGGGTCACCAGTGGTTTGGCACCACATTGGATTTAGCGACTCGTCCCAGTGGCTTAGCACCACAGTGGGTTGGCCCCACATTTTATAAAAAGGGATCGTCGCCAGTGATTTGGTATCACAAAGTGGGTTGGCCCCACATATGGATTATTCGTGACTTTGGGTCACCAGTGGTTTGGTACCACATTTATATTTGATATCAGTGACTTTGGGTCACCAGTGGTTTGGCACCACCAGTGGTTTGGTACCACACGGGGTAGAAAAAGGAGTTGTGGATGGCTAGGTTTGGGTGCATGATATGTTTGCTTGATTATGAAACTGTGTAAGAGTGTTGCTATAATCGGGAGGGGGATTATGCACTGAGTCTTGGTGACTCACCTCTTCCCTTATCTTTTTCAGGTGACTCGTAGATTGCGGATGAGGAGCTGGGTGGACTCGAGGTGGCTATGTGAAATTGCTTTTGGGTTTACATTGACTTACCGAATTGGGTACTTTATTTTAATTTGGTTTTATTTGGGTTTGTAATAGGGCCAATAATTTATATTTTGGGATTATTTTATCTGCTATAGTTTTTCTTTTCAAATGTTGCTAAAGTAAACCACTTGACCTATCTTTATAACCTGGCAATCAACGTTTTCTTAATGGTACAACTCAACGTGTTTTCTAAACTTTACCATCGGGTAAGAACAAGTAATGTAATAACACTATGTGGGCTAAACTATTTTCAAACTAAGTTAACGCAAAGTCAAGAGTTTTAGAAATGGTTTTCAATTTATATCTCAAATGATCGGGTTTCCCTAGAAACAAATGGTTTATAAAATAGACGGTGACACAATGTTTTTTTTTTTTTTGAGTTCCTTCCTTCAAAGATTTTCAAGTATCAAATCTCGTTTTAAAGTGCGTTTTTGAATTTACAACTTGTTATGTCTAAAGAGTTTTTTCCCTCTGACATGCCGGATTCGGTCGTAGCGTTTTGACCGGGTCGGGGTGTTACAATTTTTGGTATCAGAGCTAAGTTCAAAAGCTCGGCTGTGGGCCCAAGGCCCAAAATATTTTAAAGTAGGATTTCAAAAAGGTTTGTTCAAAAATACACGGTTTGGGAAGCATGGCACCGAGTCTCCGGCACTGATCCGCCCAGGTAAGTACCTCTAACTGTTGTTTGCATATGATATATGATATGATGGATAGTATTAGTGGACTACCCTAGAGACTGGAACCCATAGGATTCTGTGAACTCACGAAAACGAAACTCTGTAATAAAACTGTTCATAAGACTGTGTCTTAATAACAGTGGAATATAGTCTAATGCATAAAACTCTTAAAATCATATAAGTCGGGAACATTAGTCATGAGCACTAGAGGACGTGGTCGCAACACACGTGGACGCGGTCGGGGTAGGATGACTGTGTCTGAACTAGTGGCGTCTGGTGAGGGGTCGGAAAATGAGATGCCACCACCACCACCAGCTACTGATGTTGAGTTTCAGGATCAAACAGGTGACGATGCAGTGTCGCAGGCAATGATGCGAGTTCTTGAGAGAGTAGCTGGGGCAGGTGGAGGTACGAGAGCTTGGAAATCTGTATCTGAGCGACTCCAAGCCAATGGAGCCGAGGTATTCCGAGTTGTTTCTGGTGTGGCTCCCAATACGGCTGAGTATTGGTTGGAGGCGACAAAGCAAATCATGGATGATTTGGACCTTACTACTGAGGAGAAATTGAAGGGGATAGTGTCACTTCTCCGGGATGAGTCATACCAGTGGTGGCTCACGGTTCGGGATGGTGCTGCAGCAGATGATCTCACTTGGGACTATTTCAAGGCAGCTTATTAGAAGAAATATATTGGGTCTAGCTATATTGTTGCGCATCGAAAGGCGTTTCTGCGACTGGTTTAGGGAAGTAAGTCCGTATCAGAGTACGAGGCAAAATTTTTAAGGTTGAGCCGGTATGCTCAAGGTATCGTGGCAACAGAGCATAAACGTTGTGTCAGGTTTGAGGATGGACTGAGGGATGAACTGAGGTTGCTGATTACTCCACAGCAGGAGAGGGAGTTTGCCGTGTTGGTAGAGAAGGCTAAGATAGCTGAAGGGGTAAAGGAATCTGTGAAACAGAACCTGGACAGGAATAGACATAAGAGGGGTTTTGGATTATCTGGGTCGGCTGGAAATTCTCAGAAAAGGGCTAGACATGGTGGGCCGAATCAAGCTGGGAGGTCTGCTGCTACTACTCAGGGACCAACGCAGTGTACTCGGTGTGGAAAATCTCATTGGGGAGAGTGTTAGACCGGTGGCAAAGGATGCTTTGAGTGTGGGTCACTGGATCATCGTGTGAGGGATTGTCCATGTAAGCTAGCCGGATATACCGAGGGTAGGGCCGTGCTCGGCTCAGAATGGTGGGCGAGAACAGCGAGGGGTCGTGGTTCTGCCAGAGGAGGTAATGGTTCTGGTCGGGGCCACGGAGCACCGGGAAGAGGTGCAGGCGACACTGAAGCAAGACAGCCTGGGTTGGTGTATGTAGCGAGGCGTCGAGAGGAGGGCGACATACCGGACGTCATAACCGGTACGTTCTTAATCTTTGGACTACCATATACTGCTTTGATAGATGTTGGTTCAACGCATTCGTATGTTGCTAGTAGCATAGTGGAAACCATGAACCTAGACTTTGAGATTACTTCTAGGGAGATGACAGTAATTAGCCCTCTAGGTCACTCTGTAGAAGTAAATAAGCTGTATAAGGATGTACCCCTTGAACTCCAAGGGGTAGTATTTGTGGCTGATCTGATGGAACTGCCATTTCGGGAGTTCGATCTGATTCTTGGGATGGACTAGCTGGTGAAGTATCAAGTGAGTTTGGACTGCGCGGCTAAGCGTATGGTTTTGAAAACGGTTGAAGGTGAAGAAGTGGTAATGATAGGTAATAGATGGGATTATCTATCTAACGTTGTGTCTGCTCTGAAAGCTGAGAATATGGTCAGGAAGGGTTGTGAGGCGTTCATGGTTCATGTGTGTGCTTTGGAGGCCAAGGAGTCAGCTGTAGGGGATGTTCGAACGGTGAAGGAATTTACCGACGTATTTCCAGAAGAACTACCGGGTCTGCCTCCGGATCGTGAAGTTGAATTTGGCATAGATCTGTTACCCAGAACTGCGCCAATGTCTATTGCCCCGTATAGGATGGCGCCAAAAGAATTGGTGGAACTGAAGGCATAGATTCAGGAGTTGTTGGACCAGGGTTTTATCCGGCCAAGTTTTTCGCCTTGGGGAGCGCCTGTGCTCTTTGATAAGAAGAAGGATGGTACAATACGGATGTGTATAGACTACCGCCAGTTGAATAAGCTGACGATCAAGAACAAGTATCCGTTGCCAAGAATAGACGACTTGTTTGATCATCTCAAGGGGGCATCAGTTTTCTCGAAGATCGATTTAAGGTTGGGGTATCATCAGCTTAAGGTGAAGGAGGCTGATATCCACAATACGGCGTTTCGCACTCGGTATGGGCACTACGATTTTCTGGTAATGCCGTTTGGGTTGACTAACGCACCAGCAGCGTTCATGGATATAATGAACCGGGTGTTCCAGCCGTACTTGGACCAGTTTGTTGCGGTATTTATAGACGACATATTGCTGTACTCAAGGTCTGAGGAGGATCATGATGCGCACTTGCGGGTAGTTTTGCAAATTTTGAGGGAGAAACAGTTATTTGCAAAGTTTAGTAAGTGCGAGTTCTGGCTTAGGGAGGTGACTTTCTTGGGTCACGTGGTGTCAGCTGAGGAGATTAGAGTGGACCCTCGAAAGATTGAGGCAGAATTGGACTGGAAACCGCCTAAGTCAGTAGCGCAAGTTCGGAGTTTTTTGGGTCTGGCAGGGTATTACCGAAGGTTTGTGGAAGGGTTTTCTCTAATTGCAGCACCGTTGACCAAGTTACTGAGGAAAGGAGTTCCATTTGTGTGGTCCGATAAGCAACAGGAAGGTTTCGACAAGCTAAAGAAGATTCTGATGGAAGCTCCGATTTTGATCCAGCCTAAAGCGGGGAAGGAGTTTACGGTATATTGTGATGCATCACATACCGGCTTGGGATGTGTGCTGATGCAGGAAGGGAAAGTGGTGGCATATGCGTCTCGACAGCTGAGACCGCATGAAGTTAACTATCCGACACATGATCTGGAGTTAGCTGCAGTGGTCTTCGCCCTGAAGATATGGAGACATTATTTGTACGGGGAGAAGTCAATAGTCTACACGGATCACAAGAGTCTAGAGTACCTTTTGACTCAGAAGGATTTAAATTTGAGGCAGCGGAGATGGATTGAGCTGTTGAAGGACTACGACTGTTCAATTGAGTATCATCCGGGCAAGGCCAACGTGGTGGCAGACGCGTTGAGCTGTAAGGTAGTGTCGGACCTAAGAGCGATGTTTTCTCATCTCAGCTTGTATGACGACGGAAGTTTATTAGCAGAATTACAGGTAAAGCCGACTTGGGTAGAACAGATTAAAGAGAAACAGCTAGTGGATGAGGGTTTGACTACTCGGAGGTTGCAAGTACAGAGTGGTGGATTGGAAGGTTACAGCTTGACCAATGATGGAGTGTTGTGTTTCCAAGGGAAAGCTTGTATGCCGAAGGACGTCGAGCTAAGGCAGAGGATTCTTCGGGACGCACATAGCAGCCCATACGCTATGCATCCTGGAGGTAGCAAGATGTACCGGGATTTGCAAGAGCAGTTTTGGTGGCCAGGTCTGAAATGGGAAGTAACTGAGTTTGTGGGTAAGTGTCTGACGTGTCAGCAGGTCAAAGCTGAACATCAGTTGCCGTCGGGTTTACTTCAGTCGGTGAAGATTCCACAGTGGAAGTGGGAAAGGATTACGATGGACTTTGTTAGTGGGCGACCCCTTACGCCTAGTAAGAAGGACTCCGTCTGGATGATTGTGGACCGTTTGACGAAATCAGCTCATTTTATACCGATACGGGTTGATTACTCACTTCAGAAGTTAGCCAAGTTGTATGTGGCAGAGATAGTGAGGTTGCACGGTGTGCCAGTATCGATTATCTCAGATAGGGATCCCAGGTTCACGTCGAGGTTCTGGAAAGTGTTGCATCAGGCGTTGGGTATGCGGTTAGATTTTAGTACGGCATTTCATCCGCAGTCAGATGGACAGTCAGAAAGAGTTATACAAATCTTGGAAGATATGTTGAGAGGCTGTGTTTTGGACTTCAGAGGCAGCTGGGAAGAATTTCTACCATTAGCTGAATTCGCATACAACAATAGTTACCAGGCAAGCATTAAGATGGCACCATATGAGGCATTGTATGGTAGGAAGTGTCGTACACCTACGTGCTGGACAGAATTGGGTGAGTGTCAGATGTTGGGACCAGAGTTGGTTACTGAAACTGAGGATAAGGTCAAGTTGATCCGAGCTCGTCTAAAGGAAGCTTCGGATAGGCAGAAGTCCTATGCCAATCTTAAGCGAAGAGATATAGAGTTTGCAGTGGGTGACAGGGTTTTCTTGAAGGTCTCACCGTGGAAGAAAGTGTTGAGATTTGGAAGGAAAGGCAAGCTGAGCCCAAGGTTTATCGGGTCGTATAAGGTGTTGAAACGAATGGGACCAGTAGCTTATCAGCTCGAGTTGCCAGCAGAACTGAGTCAGATACATGATGTGTTTCACGTCTCCATGCTTAGGCGCTACCGTTCGGATCCATTGCATGTTGTGTCGGTAGAGGAAATTGAGGTGAGCCCAGATTTGACCATTGAAGAGGAACCAGTGCAGATTCTGGATCGGGATGTTAAGGTTTTGCGAAGGAAGTCGGTTCCATTGGTAAAGGTTTTATGGCAAAATCATGGTTCATAAGAGGCCACGTGGGAACCAGAGGATGTGATGCGACAGTAATACCCTCAACTCTTTTGACCAGGTAATTTCGAGGCCGAAATTATTTTTAAGGGGGTAGAACTGTAACATCCTTAAATAGGGGCTATTATGTTTGAATTATTTGCATGTGAATGGCTTTATTGTGATGTTAATTAAGGTGTCTTAGGGTCTGGGTATGAGCCAAGGGTAGACCCGAACTATCGGAAAATTTTTATTTTTAAGCTTTGGATTAGGGGAGCTGTAGGGGCTAGGTGTTAAGAGTGTTATGTGGTAAGTTTTAGCAGAAGAGAACCTGTGGTAAAGTGGCAAGGAGACGCAACTTAGAGCCTTGAGAAGTGATGCAACAAGCAAGGGAAGGGAGCTGAGGTTCGAGCTGCAGAAGTCTCTTTGGGAATTTCTTTTTGACGCCAGAGAGGTGTAGAGTTGTGCTCAGTTAGAACTTTGGTGGATAACTGTTGAACAAGCCAACAGATTCAAACGGGTGGAGAAGAGAAAATTTAGGAGTTTGAGCAATTCAAACTCGTTTGAATGAGTGGTCAGGAGGGACTTGAAGTGTTGGCCGAAATTTGAACTGTTGAAAGGAGGAGAAATCAGTTGAAAGACTTAGGAGGAGTGCCGAATTTCCATAGTCAATCTAGGTGAGCATTTTCGGCTAGGCCTCCCTTAGTGCATTTTGTTTTGAAGCAAAAGCCGAAACCTCTTGAGCACTTGTCGATTTTCCTCTGAAGCATCAAGCCAAATTCTCATTGAACCATTTGAGTATCTCTCCTTTTTCCCTTTGAAACCGAAACCCTTCTTCCTCTAAACATCATTTCGTTTTTTGTGTGTTCTCTACTCCTATTTGGGTATTCGGCCAAAACTAAGTCTCTCTCGTTTTCTTCTCATTGGCACTCAAACCCGAATGCTCTTGAATTCTTCCACTCTTCCATTTTAGCTTGGCCGAATCTCCTTTGATCTTCCTTCTCAAAGCCAAAACCGAACCACTTCTATTTCTTTCCTTCTTCTTCCTTATATTTGCATCAAAACCGAATCAACACCCTTTTCCCCCTTGATCGATTGCCTTACTTCTTTCAACCCTCTCTTGTGCCGAATTAACACAAAGTCCTCTCCTCTTGTTTCTCAAGCCGATTCATTCTCACATTTTGGGGGTTCTTATTTGTTCTTTCCATTCGGATCTATAGCCGAATCTCAATCTATTGGCAGGTAAGGCTTCATTGTTTCATTTCTTCTTTCATCTCTTGATCTTATAACTGAATCCCCTATCTTACTCTTATCCCTGTTCTTTTTCGTTCGTGGTTGCTTTAATGAGAAAAGCCGGAGGCATTGTCACTTGAACTTTCGTTGGATTCGGGATCTCTGTGGATTATCGTCGACTGATCATCCATTCTCAATCGGTTTTGGGATAAGTTGGTAAGCGCTACTTTATGTGACACCTCTTTTACTATTGGATGCCGAAGGCAATTGTTTCACATCACTTAGGTGTTTGGCCGAATGCAGGAGGGGAAGTGACTGACGCCGTTTCGGGTAGAGTTTTAGGTATCTGTCGACTTGGGTAAGGATACATGCCGATTCAACCCTTCTCTTATTTATTTGAAAAGCCGAAGGTTACTCGTTTATGATGACTAAGTGTTTAGCCGATTGTAGGGGGAGATTATTATCACGTGCTTCGGGATTTGCTTAAAGATCGAAAGGTGTCAAGGTAAGGTTGGTGGTTCTGTGCGTTAACTCTTCAGGATTTCTTGTTTAAGCCGAATGGCTTTTTGCTAATGGTTTTGGTATTGGCCGAATATAGGAAGGGTGTATCTTGTGCGTTAGATCTTGATATACGGGGTTCGGTAGTCTCGTTAGTAACCAGGTGTGTATCTCTTACACACTTCATAATCTATGTAAATATGTTAATAACTTAAACCATGTTAAAAGCCAGAAATTGGATAGATTTCGATATGGTACCCTTAGGGGTATGAGCAAGGACTCCAGGTAAGTCCGATTTGATAAGTTAATGACACTTGGTTTCTGATGAAATTGTATATGTATGTTTCGATATGTGTTAAATGATTAAGCATGTTGACATGGTATGTATATGCATGTGCATTATTGCAGGTGATATGAGAGGAGGGGGAAGATATGATATCTGTGACTTTGGGTCACCAGTGGTTTGGCACCACCAGTGGTTTGGTACCACATTTGATATTCGTGACTTTGGGTCACCAGTGGTTTGGCACCACATTGGATTTAGCGACTCGTTCCAGTGGCTTAGCACCACAGTGGGTTGGCCCCACATTTTATAAAAAGGGATCGTCGCCAGTGATTTGGTATCACAAAGTGGGTTGGCCCCACATATGGATTATTCGTGCCTTTGGGTCACCAGTGGTTCGGTACCACATTTATATTTGATATCAGTGACTTTGGGTCACTAGTGGTTTGGCACCACCAGTGGTTTGGTACCACACGGGGTAGAAAAATGAGTTGTGGATGGCTGGGTTTGGGTGCATGATATGTTTGCTTGATTATGAAACTGTGTAAGAGTGTTGCTATAATCGGGAGGGGGATTATGCACTGAGTCTTGGTGACTCACCTCTTCCCTTATCTTTTTCAGGTGACTCGTAGATCGCGGATGAGGAGCCGGGTGGACTCGAGGTGGCCATGCGAAATTACTTTTGGTTTTACATTGACTTACCGAATTGGGTATTTTCTTTTAATTTTGTTTTATTTGGGTTTGTAATAGGGCCACTAATTTATATTTTGGGATTATTTTATCTGCTATAGTTTTTCTTTTCAAATGTTGCTAAAGTAAACCACTTGACCTATCTTTATAACATGGTAATCAACATTTTCTTAATGGTACAACTCAACATGTTTTCTAAACTTTACCATCGGGTAAGAACAAGTAATGTAATAACACTATGTGGGCTAAACTATTTTCAAACTAAGTTAACGCAAAGTCAAGAGTTTTAGAAATGGTTTTCAATTTATATCTCAAATGATTGGGTTTCCCTAGAAACAAATGGTTTATAAAATAGACGGTGACACAATGTTTTTTTTTGAGTTCCTTCCTTCAAAGATTTTCAAGTATCAAATCTCATTTTAAAGTGCGTTTTTGAATTTACAACTTGTTGTGTCCAAAGAGTTTTTTCCCTGTGACATGCCGAATTCGGTCGTAGCGTTTTGACCGGGTCGGGGTGTTACATTTGTTATGGCCGAATCTCTCCTATCTTCTCTTTTCTTTCTTCGTCGACTCATTTGAAACAAAAGCCGAATTTTGGCATTTGGTTGCCATGATTCTGATGCATCCATGAAACCGAATTCTCTTGGTACTCATAGAATGTTCTTTCGGGTTTTGTGACAACAGATTTGGCGTTGGCTATTCGTCATCACACTTAGTCAATTTCGTTAGTGTAGGGGTAACTGCTTTTATTGTTTCGACATCTCTTATTATGTTATATACCGAAGGCTTTAACCCAATGATAGTAGTAATTGGCCGATTGTAGGGAGGACTTTCCATCGCGTTGCTTCGAGATTTACTTAAAGATCGGAAGGCGTTAAGGTTAGGGTGGCTATCCCTGTGCGACATATCCTTCGGGATTTCATGATTAAGCCGAATGGCTATGTTCTTAATGGTTTGGTATTGGCCGATTATAGGAAAGGTGAAGGAAAATGTTTGGGATCTTCGGGTTTCTATCGGTTTGGGGGTAGATCATAGTTTTGGGATTTCGTTAGATTCGCAAGTAGCCAGGTGTGTAACTCTTACACACTTCATTAGTTAATTTGCTAACTATGTTTACTGCTAAAAGCTGAAATAACTATTGAATTCGGTGTTACCTATGTGGGTATGTGCATGGACTCCGGGTAAGTCCCTTGTCAATTGACTATTAAGATATGTTGTTATATCATTGGATTATTTTGATGCTATGTGACATTTGCATTATAAACATGATATCTATGCCATGAAAAGTATGATCACTGATGGGTATGATGAGAGGAGGGGGAAGGATGATTTAGACTGTCACCAGTGGTTTTGACCACACGGCGGGTTGGCCCCGCTTTTGATATTATATTTGTGACTAAGTCTCAGTGGTTTTGACCACCAGTGGTTTTGACCACACGTATGCTATTTGTGACTACGGTCTCCAGTGGTTTTAACCACACACGGATTATTGTGACTCGTCCCAGTGGTTTGGTACCACAGTGGGTTGGCCCCACATGTTGATTACGGGATTGTCATCAGTGGTTTTGACCACACGGTGGGTTGGCCCCGCCATATGATTTGTGACTACGGTCACCAGTGGTTTTGACCACACCTATATGATATGTGACTACGGTCACCAGTGGTTTTGACCACCAGTGGTTTTGACCACACGGGGTAGACACAGGAGTTCGGATGGCTAGGCTTGGGTTGCATAATTTGCATATTGACTCATGAATTGTGTAAGTGCTTTGTTATTCTTGGGGTGGGGATTTATGCACTGAGTCTCGGTGACTCACCCCTTCCCTTATATGTTGCAGATGAGGCATAGATCGTGGATATGGAGCCGGGGAGGGCTCGAGGTGGCCATGCACTTTGCTTTCAGGTATTGTTTTATACTTTAGTTTCGGTTTACATTTTCTTTAAGTCTGATTTTGGATATGTAATATGGCCGCTAAATTTATTATTTTGGGTTTTACTTACCTGCTTTTACGTTATCATAATATGTTTGAGTTCATTAATCTTGCATGCTCAAATAACCGGGATAAAAATCAATGTTTTCGAAGTTATATCTCTTTTCGGGTTTTTCCAACTTTACCATCGGGTAATAATACTCACAAGATGATAACAAGTTAACCAAAATATTTTTCCAATCTATGTTTTCTACGAGTTCATATACAAACGGTTTCAACTTAACTGGGATTAACTCACTCAGATTTTAATAGAACTGCATGATTTCCAAAACTTGAAACGGCAAACGGGTTTTGCAAATTGAGTTTTCCCGGGTTCCAAATCAGTAAAACATTTTCAATAACAATCTACACTAGATTTTCTTCCAAACTGTAAACAACAAAGGTATTTTCGTTAAGAATAAACCGGAAACTTGTTTTATTCAAAATATTTTCTCTCTGTAACATGCCGGATTCGGTCGTGGTGTGTTGACCGGGTTTGGGGTGTTACAATAGAATTTTGGAAAAACCAATATTTTCATAAATTACCACCACCATGAGATGAAATTTGCATTAATAAATATGCTTCTTATATATTAAAACATAGTAAGGACTCTGGAATAGATTTAGCAAATATAGATTCTATAGGCAATAGAATTAATTTTGCTAAAAAAAGAATAATTTTACATTGTATACAGAGTAAAGCGGCTAAACAAGTCAAAAATAAATTAAGTTATAAATATTGTACAAAGATGTTAGAAAATGAATGGGAGTTTGGATGTAACCCTATACGGTCTAAAACCTATAAAAAACATAAAAAATATAAATTAGCTAGATGGAAACCGGGTAATAAAAATTATACTCGTAGTAATAATAATAATAATAATAATAAAAAGAAAAAAATTGTTAGGAGAAAGACTTCTAAAAACACTAAAAAACAAATATGTAAATGTTTTATTTGTGATGAAGAAGGTCATATAGCAACAAATTGTCCTAACAAAGGAAAAAATGCTAGGAAAATGATTAAAAATCTTGAAGAACAAGATTTAGAAATATGTTTTAGTGAGGAAATAAATCCTTCTGAAATATTATATGAATTAATATCTGAAACAGATTCTGATTCAGATTCTGAAGAATATATTTTTATGTTAGGAAGTAGTTCTAATAATAAATTAGAAGAAATTCCTAAATCTGAACAACAAGATATTAAATTAGGAAATTTAATCGGAGAAGAAACAGACTTTTCTGATGATATAATAGAAAAGATTAATAAAAATCATATTTCTAAATAAGAAATTTATAAAATATCTAAGTTTAAAATATGGTCACAAAGACACATAGAAAAAATTAGCGGTAACACAGTCGCTAAAGATACTAAAGGAGGATTAACAGAAATCCTATTATTTACCAAAGAAAAGATAAAACGTATTAGGAAAAAATATCCTCAAGTTAGATATATACATTTAGGAGTCATTATGATAACAATTAGAGCTTTATTTAGAAGAGGTCATGATGTTCCTATCTTTTATAAAGTCAAAGAAAAACCAATAATTCAACAAATGAAACTTGGAAAAAAGGATATTATTACATTTTCACATTTCCAACCCAGGAAATATTATACTTACATTGAAATTACATTTCAGTTTAGAGAATATAATTCATATTCTTTAAATGCTTTACTAGATACAGGAGCTACAACTAGTAGCTGTAGAGAAAATGCTATTCCATCAGAAAAATGGGAACTTATGAGAAATCCAATAAGAGCTGTTGGAGTAGATGGTAATGAGACTTTAATCCTTTTTAAAGCAAAAAAATATACCGATCTACATAAACAATGTAAGATTTGTGATCCCTAAAATATTATGTTTCCATGAAATGCATGGAGATATATTATTAGGTAATATGTAATACCCCAAACCCGGTCAACACACCACGACTGAATCCGGCATGTTACAGAGCGAAAATATTTTGAATAAGACAAGTTTGCCAATTTACCATTATCAAAAACCCTTTGATGTTTTGAGTTTAGAAGAACCCGTGTAGAGTGTTGTTGAAAACGTTTTTGTTGCTTTAAAACCCGGGAAAACTCATTTTTTTTTTGAAAAACCCGTTAATTGTGCCAAGTTTTGGAAAACCATTCGATCTTAGTAAAACCCGAGTGAGTTGAATATAGTTAAGTTAAAATCGTTCACATTTGATCTTGTCGAAAACTTAGGTTGGAGAAAACATTTAAGTTAACTTGTTAACGTCTTGTATGTATTGTTACCATATGGTAAAGTTGAAAACCCGAAAAGAGGTATAACTTTGAAAACGTTGATTTCTACCGGTTATTAGAGCATGCAAGGTTATTCAATGTTAACATAATATAATAAACATGAAAGCAGATAATTAAAAACCCAAAATAATAACTTAGCGGCCTTATTACAAATCCAAAACCAAATTTTAAAAAAATATAAACTGAAATTAAAGTTTAAAACAAAAACCCGAAAGTAAAGTGCATGGCCACCTCGAGTCCTCCCAGGCTCCACATCTGCAATCTATGCCTCATCTGCAAACTATAAGGGAAGGGGTGAGTCACCAAGACTCAGTGCATAAATCCCCAACCTGATAAAACCAGCACTTACACAAATCATAAGTAAACATGCAAATCATGCAACCCAAACCTAACCATACGAACTCCTGTGTCTACCCCGTGTGGTCAAAACCACTGGTGGTCAAAACCACTGGTGACTGTAGTCACAAATCATATAATGTGGTCAAAACCACTGGTGACCGTAGTCACAAATCATATGGTGGGGCCAACCCACCGTGTGGTCAAAACCACTGATGACAATCTCGTAATCAACATGTAGGGCCAACCCACTGTGGTACCGAACCACTGGGACAAGTGTAACATCCTTAAGTAGGGGCTATTATGTTTGAATTATTTGAATGTGGATGGTTTGTTTGTGATGTTAATTAAGGTATCTTAGGGTCTGGGTATAAGCCAAGGGTAGGCCCAGACTATAGGAAAATTTTTATTTTTTAAGCACTGGATAAGGGGAGCTGTAGGAGCTAGGGGTTAAGTGTATTATGTGGTAAACTTTAGCACAAGAAGTGCCTTGGTAAAGTGGTAGAAGGCGCCACTTAGAGCTTTGTGAAGTGACACCACAAGCAGGGGAAGGGAGCTGAGGTTCGAGCTGCAGGAATCCCTCTTTGGGAATTTCTTTTTGATGCCAGAGAGGGGAGGAGTTGTGCTTAGCTAGAACTCTGGTGGATAACTGTTGAACAAGTCAACAGATTTAAACGGGTGGAGAAGAGAAAATTTAGGAGTTTGAGCAATTCAAACTCGTTTGAATGAGTGGTCAGGAGGGACTTGGAGTGTTGGTGTAACACCCCAAACCCGGCCCATTCACTACGACCGAATTTGAAATGCCACTGCGGAACACGTTCGAAAATATTCTTACTTAAGAGTAAAAATCGTTAAAAATTTGTTTCCTTAAATAAAACCTTTTCGTGACTTAAAATATTCCAGGTAAAAATTAAATTATTATGAAAACACCGGATTCAAAACTTTAGTATACACACTTAAGAAAATAAAATCATTTGCAATTAATATTTAAATTGTCAATCCATAATAAATATAATAATTAAACTTAATGAAAAATACTTAAACAACCTTAAACACTTTAATGGGCCTTAATACAATAAAGACTTAATCAAAATACTGAAACTATAAATACTTAATTAATTAGATTATCTTCTGCATGGGCCACCTCGTATCCACTCCAACCCGGTCCGATCATCATATCACCTGCGATGTTTGATAAAATATTTGGGTGAGTCACACGGACTCAGTGTGTAATTAAACCACTGAATTCCACCCACATGTTAACCACATATTATCCCATATATCGGATAAAAATATCATATTCACATATTACCACATTTTGGGCTTGGCCCATATTCATATCACATTCATATAATAGGGTAGTTAACCACAAAATTTCCACATCATTTGGGCTTAGCCCATTTCCACACTCGATCCACATTCATATCTTGGCTTGGCCCTTTTCTTAATAATCCACATATCAACCGGGCCTAGCCCATTTTCACATTAATCCACAAATCAAAATAATATGCAAAGTTATGCAATTATGAAGCCCAACCCAACCTAGGGTCCATCCGTTACTCCTACCTTAGCGCACTCTTCCCCAAGGCCGTGGCTAATCCACCGCTCACATAGTGAACCACATATCTTACCTTGGCGGACTTGCCGCTCAAGGCCGTGGCTAATCCACCGATCACATAGTGATCCACATATCTTACCTTGGCGCGACTTGTTTGCTCAAGGCGTGGTTTGAGCCACCGATCACCTAAGTGATCCCACATATCATTCACCCACGGTGATGCACACAACTATCAACCGCCGAGGTGGGCACCTAGCCAACACCTCCCTTGATGAAGCACATAGCTAACATCAAGCGCTAACGTAGCACAAGGCTAACATTAGACCACGTACATAAAGTACACCATTTCCTTCTTTCATATCCCAACCCATGCACATGCCACATAAAATAATGATACAATGTAATGATGCATGAGCATGTTCATCAAGCATATTATCACATATTCATATTAATAATCTCATATCATCGGGTTTGGTACTTACCGGATTATCGACATACCCCTTGAGGGTATCCTTATCACAATTTCCACTCGCACTAGTTAGCACATTCATAACACATACACATTTCACATACATATCATATACCCTAAAAAGCGGTGGGTTAATCACACACCGACTTTCTAGCGAAATTCGAACTACTCGAATCTAACACGATCTAGAATCCCGATACTCACTTACTTGTCGATTAGCCCCAAAAATCATAATACACAATCGGTCATACCTAAACTTATAAAATGGCCTATGGCCGAATACCACATTAACTCACCTTGAGTAGTCGAATCCAAGAGGCTCTTCTAAGACTCCTTAACGCTGGCACTATTGTTGCTTGTGAAGACTAAATGAGAATAGGTCGGCTCTTTTATGGTGAAGAAGAAAACACAAAAGTAGAGGGAGTTTACTGCCTAGAGGATTCGGCTATGGTTCACCAAAGTATTTCGGCTTTTAAAAGAATTCTTAAAGAAAGGAAGAGAAGAAGGAGTTGAGCAATACGGCAACGGTGGCAAAGGGAAGATTCGGCTAACAAAAATAAAAGAAAGGAATTGGGATAGATTCGGCCAAGAATAAATAGAAAAGAGGAATGAAACATAAGCAGCTTTGCACAAGGGAAAAAGGGCACTAATGGGGAAAAGAAACTAAATTCGGCACCCCTATTTATACTACTCAATTTCGGCACTCCTACCTCCTCTCAAATTCCACTTCCTTCTCCTATAATAACTCTTGAACACATATTCAAAATATATAAAATAAATCTATACTAATCTTCTATTATCACTTCATTTAACAACAATTATCCTTCACCAAGTTCCTATTTTATCTCCTGATCATATAAAAACCAATAGCAACCATTATCTTCCTATTTACTAATTTTAAACTAAATAAAATAATCCTATAATTATCTAGAATAAATAAAATAACATAATCCTTATCACTTACCTCCCAAATTAATTCAAAAGGATTTAAACAAAATCAGCTTAATCTTATCTATTAAAGCTCCCATGTGCCGTCCCTTCGCCTCTCAAAATCGCTGCAAAATGAAAATAAAAATAAAACACCCTTTATGCCTTTGCCATTGAGTTTCAACCAACCGACCTCGGGAACCATGAACTTCAACTAGCGTCCCACCAATTTGCCAATGCGCTATTTGTGATATAATCTACCCAAAACTTCTTTTAACACCTCACTCCCTAGCTCCCTTGTCTCAACGCCAAACCCAAAAAAAATAAAACACCCTTGCTGCCGCCTGGATTCGAACCCAGGCCCTCATTAGCGTCACCACCAAGCCTTTAAGCAGCGCATGGAGCCACTTTACCAACGCCTTCCTTATGCTAAAAATGCCTAAAAAAATTCCTCTAAAGCCTTTCTAGCCCAACCCCTTTTCGACGCTAAAAAAATTAAAAGCCCAACTGCTTCCCATGTTATTCGAACCCCTTCCCCCTTGGCACTCCCTTTGCACATAGCGCCCAAGCCACTTTGCCAATTCATTTCTTGTGTCCTAAACTCCACAAAATTCTTTTAAAGCCTTCTTGCCCAGTTTCACCTTTTTTACACTTAAAATCCAATATTTTCCCAAAACTTTCACCTACACCCTAGGGTTCTCAAAACCCTTAATACACTTCCAAATCTTTGCCAAAACCTACTAACTCATGAATTATGCACAAACGCATAACCCCTAATCTAGGATGTTACAGTTCTACCCTCCTTAAAAATAATTTCGTCCTCAAAATTACTTACTAACGAATAATCGTACATCTTAACTCACCGCACTACGCTTACGCTGCGTACTCTGATCTTAATAAAACCATCATACTTCCTAGGCACAATCTCTAAGTTCACGTCCCCTAGAACTCATTTCTAATGTCACGATTTAATCTGATTAAAAAGTTTTATGCATTAGTATTTGTTCCATCGTTTAACCGCATGAACAATTTTATGAAAAGAATTTCTAGAAGTGGTTCTTTCGATCGAACAAAGTTTCAGTTCAAGTTTACTATTCTAATTCAGAGAATCACATTCACATTCATCCACAACATTCACTTCACCACTTTGGGCATTTCTGATCATTCCCTACCCCAGGGGTAATTTCGTCATTTTTCCTATAGGGGTATTTTGGTAATAAATCGAGGTCACCAAAAATAATCTTTAAAAATCAAGGGATTTTGAAATCTCCAAGATTCGAGGGTATTTTTGAAAATATTTTTCAAATCAAAGGTATTCTTTGAAATTTGAAATCGGGTTTATTTTGGTAATTTTGGAAGTCAGGGCATTTTAGTAATTTTCCCAAATCAGAGTATCTTGGTATTTTGTAAAATATGGTTTTTGAATACTTTTACAAAGTAGGAAAATTTTATTAAAAATAAGGGTAATATGGTAATTTTAGAAACCAAGGGCATTTTTGTAATTTTACCACTAGGGGTATTTTAGTAATTTACAATGTAGGGGCATTTTTGTAATTTTGTAAATCGGAGATATTTTGGAAAAATTTTCACAATAATCTTTTACTACAATTTAAAGGGTAATTTAGGGATTTTAAAACTAGGAATTTTATAAAACTGCATGGCTAATCCCTTTCGGGTTTTAAATTATCGGGTTTAGCCCGTGAATAATTCCTCTTGGTTAGGGTGAACGGTTACTACGCACCAGGTAGGATTCGAGTATAGAGGAGGTGAGTCACTAGGACTGCTTAAATACCAAGCTCTTACTGAATCCACTCCTAGACATGCGCACAACATTTGCCACACCTGGCTCGCGACTTACTTCACAGGTTTGTTTAATAGTCCTTAAATCTTATGCATGTGTTTGAGTGCACTAGCCCTAGGGTTCATCAGATCCTAGTTCACTAATCTACGTTCCCTTCATACTTATAACATTCACATACACATTTCACTTCAGTAGTCAAGGGTACTTACAGGTGGATCATGCCTCGGAGATCAGTGCCATGCCGAATATCCTCAAATAAAAGCCCATATTTTGAAAAGCCCATTTTTGGAAACATTTTGGGACCCAAAACCCTCAAAGCCGAGTTTTGAACTGGGCTCTGATACCAATTTGTAACACCCCAAACCCGGCCCATTCACTACGATCGAATTTGAAATGCCACTGCGGAACACGTTCGAAAATATTCTTACTTAAGAGTAAAAATCGTTAAAAATTTGTTTCCTTAAATAAAACCTTTTAAGTGACTTAAAATATTCCAGTAAAAATTAAATTATTATGAAAACACGGATTCAAAACTTTAGTATACACACTTAAGAAAATAAAATCATTTGCAATTAATATTTAAATTGTCACCATAATAAATATAATAATTAAACTTAATGAAAAATACTTAAACAACCTTAAACACTTTAATGGGCCTTAATACAATAAAGACTTAATCAAAATACTGAAACTATAAATACTTAATTAATTAGATTATCTTCTGCATGGGCCACCTCGTATCCACTCCAACCGGTCCGATCATCATATCACCGCGATGTTTGATAAAATATTTGGGTGAGTCACACGGACTCGGTGTGTAATTAAACCACCGAATTCCACCCACATGTTAACCACATATTATCCCATATATCGAGATAACAAATATCATATTCACATATTACCACATTTTGGGCTTGGCCCATATTCATATCACATTCATATAATAGGGTAGTTAACCACAAAATTTCCACATACCGGGCTTAGCCCATTTCCACAACGATCCACATTCATATCTTGGCTTGGCCCTTTTCTTAATAATCCACATATCAACTGGGCCTAGCCCATTTTCACATTAATCCACAAATCAAAATAATATGCAAAGTTATGCAATTATGAAGCCCAACCCAACCTAGGGTCCATCCGTTACTCCTACCTTAGCGCACTCCTGCCCAAGGCCGTGGCTAATCCACCGTTCATATAGTGAACCACATATCTTACCTTGGCGGACTTGCTGCTCAAGGCCGTGGCTAATCCACCGATCACATAGTGATCCACATATCTTACCTTGGCGGACTTGCTGCTGCTCAAGGCCGTGGTGAGCCACCGATCACCTAAGTGATCCCACATATCATTCACCCCACGGTGATGCACCACACTATCAACCGCCGAGGTGGCCACCTAGCCAACACCTCCCTTGATGAAGCACATAGCTAACATCAAGCGCTAACGTAGCACAAGGCTAACATTAGACCACGTGCATAAAAGTACACCCTTTCCTTCTTTCATATCCCAACCCATGCACATGCCACATAAAATATTGATACAATGTAATGATGCATGAGCATGTTCATCAAGCATATTATCACATATTCATATTAATAATCTCATATCATCAGGTTTGGTACTTACCGGATTATCGACATACCCCTTGAGGGTATCCTTATCACAATTTCCACTGCACTAGTTAGCACATTCATAACACATACACATTTCACATACATATCATATACCCGAAAAACGGTGGGTTAATCACACACCTGACTTTCTAGCGAAATTCTGAACTACTCGAATCTAACACGATCTAGAATCCCGATACTCTGCTTACTTGTCGATTAGCCCCTAAAAATCATAATACACAATCGGTCATACCTAAACTTATAAAATGGCCTATGGCCGAATACCACATTAACTCACCTTGAGTAGTCGAATCCAAGAGGCTCTTCTAAGACTCCTTAACGCTGGCACTATTGTTGCTTGTGAAGACTAAATGAGAATAGGTCAGCTCTTTTATGGTGAAGAAGAAAACACAAAAGTAGAGGGAGTTTACTGCCTAGAGGATTCGGCTATGGTTCACCAAAGTATTTTGGCTTTTAAAAGAATTCTTAAAGAAAGGAAGAGAAGAAGGAGTTGAGCAATACGGCAACGGTGGCAAAGGGAAGATTCGGCTAACAAAAATAAAAGAAAGGAATTGGGAAAGGGATATAGATTCGGCCAAGAACAAATAGAAAAGAGGAATGAAACATAAGCGGCTTTGCACAAGGGAAAAAAGGGCACTAATGGGGAAAAGAAACTAAATTCGGCACCCCTATTTATACTACTCAATTTGACTCCTACCTCCTCTCAAATTCCACTTCCTTCTCCTATAATAACTCTTGAACACATATTCAAAATATATAAAATAAATCTATACTAATCTTCTATTATCACTTCATTTAACAACAATTATCCTTCACCAAGTTCCTATTTTATCTCCTGATCATATAAAAACCAATAGCAACCATTATCTTCCTATTTACTAATTTTAAACTAAATAAAATAATCCTATAATTATCTAGAATAAATAAAATAGCATAATCCTTATCACTTACCTCCCAGCCAAATTCAAAAAGGATTTAAACAAAATCAGCTTAATCTTATCTATTAAAGCTCCCATGTGCCGTCCACTGCCTCTCCAAACTGCTGCAAAATGAAAATAAAAATAAAACACCCCTTATGCTGCCATTGAGTTTCGAACCAGCGACCTCAGGAACCATGAACTTCAACTAGCGTCCCAGCCAATTTGCCAATGCGCTATTTGTGATATAATCTACCCAAAACTTCTTTTAACACCTCACTCCCTAGCTCCCTTGTCTCAACGCCAAACCCAAAAAAAATAAAACACCCTTGCTGCCGCCTGGATTCGAACCCAGGCCCTCATTAGCGTCACCACCAAGCCTTTAAGCAGCGCATGGAGCCACTTTACCAACGCCTTCCTTATGCTAAAAATGCCTACAAAAATTCCTCTAAAGCCTTTCTAGCCTAACCCCCTTTCTGACGCTAAAAAAAATTAAAAGCCCAACTGCTTCCCATGTTATTCGAACCCCTTCCCCCTTGGCACTCCCTTTGCACATAGCGCCCAAGCCACTTTGCCAATTCATTTCTTGTGTCCTAAACTCCACAAAATTCTTTTAAGGCCTTCTTGCCCAGTTTCCCCTTTTTTACACTTAAAATCCAATATTTTCCCAAAACTTTCACCTACACCCTAGGGTTCTCAAAACCCTTAATACACTTCCAAATACTGCCAAAACCTACTAACTCATGAATTATGCACAAACGCATAACCCCTAATCTAGGATGTTACAGTTGGCCGAATTTAAACTGTATAAGGAGGAGTAATCGGTTGAAAGACTTAGGAGGAGTGCCGAAATTCCTTAGTCAGGCTAGATGAGCATTTTTGGCTAGACATGCCTTAGTGCATTCGGTTGTGAACCAAAAGCTGAAATCCCATAACCCTTGTCAATTTCTTCCTTAGTGTACCTTGTTGAAGCAAAAGCCGAAAGCTCTTAGGCTCTTGTCAATTTCTCTCTGAAGCATCAAGCCGAATTCCAATAGAACCATTTGAGCTTTTCTCTTTTTCCCTTTGAAACCAAAACCGAAACCCTTCTTCCTCTAAGCCCCATTTCATTTTCGTTCTTTGCTCCTATTTGAGTATTCGGTCGAAACTATCTACCTTTCTCTCATTCTCTTCTCTTTAACACTCAAACCCGAATGCTCTTGAATTCTTCTACTCTTCCATTTTAGCTTGGCCGAATCTCCTTTGATCTTCCTTCTCAAAGCTAAACCGAATCACTTCTATTTCTTTTCTTCTTCCTTATATCTGCATCAAAGCTGAATCAACACCCTTTTCCCTTGACCGATTGCCTTACTTCTTGTGTCCTCTCCTCTTGTTTGCTCAAGCCGATTCATTCTCACATTTTTGGGAGTTCTTATTTGTTCTTTCTATTTGGATCTATAGCCGAATCTCAATCTGTCGGTAGGTAAGGCTTTGTTGTTTCATTTTCCTCTTTCTTCTCTTGATCTATAGCCGAATCTCCTATCTTACTCTTATCTCTATTCTTTTTTGTTTGTGGTGGTTTTAATGAGAAAAGCGGGAGGCGTTGTCACTTGAACTTTTGTTTGATTCGGGATCTCTGTGGATTATCGTCGACTGATCATCCATTCTCAATCGGTTTCGGGATAGGTTGGTAAGCGCTACTTTATGTGATACCTCTTTTGTTATTGGATGCCGAAGGCAGTTATTCCACATCACTTAGGTGTTTGGCCGAATGCAGGAGGGGGAGTGACTGACGTCGTTTCAAGTAAAGTTTTCAGGATTTGTCGACTTAGGTAAGAATACATGTCGATTCAACCCTTCTCTGGTGTATTTCAAAAGCCGAAGGTTATTAGTTATGTTGTTTAAGTTCTTGGCCGATTGTAGGGAAGGCTTATCATCGTGTGCTTCGGGATTTGCTTAAAGTACGAAAGGTGTCAAGGTAAAGATGGTGGTTCTGTGTGTTAACTCTTCGAGATTTCTAGGTTAAGCCGAATGGCTTTTTGCTAATGGTTTTGATATTGGCCGAATGTAGGAAGAGGGTGTCTTGTGCGTTAAATCTTGATCTACGGGGTTCGGTAGTCTCGTTAGTAACCAGGTGTGTATCTCTTACACACTTCATAATCTATGTGAATATGTTAATAACTTAAACCATGTTAAAAGCCGAAAACTGTGTGGATTTCGATATGGTACCCTTAGGGGGTATGAGCAAGGATTCTGGGTAAGTCCGTTCTAATGAGTTTGAGATGTTTGATTTCCGATGGAATTGCATACGTTATGTTTCGATATATGATTAATGATTAAACCTGTTGACATGATATGTATATGCATGTGCTTATTTGTGGGTGATATGAGAAGAGGGGGAAGATTTGATATCTGTGACTTTGGGTCACCAGTGGTTTGGCACCACCAGTGGTTTGGTACCACATTTGATATTCGTGACTTTGGGTCACCAGTGGTTTGGCACCACATCGGATTTAGCGACTCGTCCCGTGGCTTAGCACTTTCTGATTAGGTTGGCCCCACATTTTATAAAAAGGATTATCGCGGTGATTTGGTATCACAAAGTGGGTTGGCCCCACATATGGATTATTCGTGACTTTGGGTCACCAGTGGTTTGGTACCACATTTATATTTGATATCGGTGACTTTGGGTCACCAAAGTTTTTGGCACCACCGGTGGTTTGGTACCACACGGGAAGAAAAAAAGGAGTTGTGGATGGCTAGGTTTGGGTGCATGATATGTTTGCTTGATTATGATTTGTGTAAGAAAGTTGCTATAATCGGGAGGGGGATTATGCACTGAGTCTTGGTGACTCACCTCTTCCCTTATCTTTTTCCAGGTGACTCGTAGATTGCGGATGAGGAGCCGGGTGGACTCGAGGTGGCCATGCGATATTTGCTTTTAGTTTTACATTGAAACATCACTTGGGTACTTTGTTTTAATTTGATTTTATTTGGGTTTGTAATAAGGCCATTAATTTATATTTTGGGGATTATTTTATCTGCTTTAAGTTTCAAACGTTGCTAAATTAAACTATTTGGCATGTTTTAATAACCTGAAAATCAGAGTTTTCTAAGTTAAACTACGCAACAAGTTTTCTAAACTTTACCATCGGGTAAGAATTAAAAAGTGATAATAACAATGGGCGCAAACTTTCTTTCAAATTAAGTTACTTCGAATCAAATGTTTTGAAAATGATTTCCAACTATACACCTAAACAAAAATCGGGTTTTTCCTTTAGCCACATGGTTTATAAGTTAGACAACGACGCACTATTTTTCTCAAAAGTCTCTTCCTTTTTATAAGAAATTTCTAAATGTTCAACATACTTTTCAAATGACACTTCTTCAAATCGAACTTTTAACTTGATGTAGTTAAACGATTTTTCCCTGTGACATGTCGGATTCGGTCGTAGTGTATTGACATGGGTTTGGGTGTTACAATTTTTGGTATCAGAGCTAAGTTCAAAAGCTCGGCTGTGGGCCCAAGGCCCAAAAATGTTTTAAAGTGGGATTTCAAAAAGTTTTGTTCGAAAATACACGGTTTGGAAAGCATGGCACTGAGTCTCCGGCACCGATCCGCTCAAGTAAGTACCTCTAAATTGTTGTTTGCATATGATAAATGATATAAATGAATAGTATTAATGGACTACCCTAGAGATAGGAACCCATAGGATTTTGTGAACTCGCGAAAACAAAACTCTATAATAAAACTGTTCATAAGACTGTGCCTTAATAACAGTGGAAAATAGTCTAATGCATAAAACTTTTAAATCAGATAATCGGGGACGTTAGTCATGAGCACTCGAGGACGTGGTCGTAACACACGTGGACGCGGCGGTCGGGTAGGATGATCGTATTCGAACCAATGGGGGTGCGGTCAAGGGTCAGAAAATGAGATGCCACCACCACCAACTGCTGGTGTTGAGTTTCGAGATCGACGGGGATGATACGATGTCGCAGCGATCTTTGCGAGTTTTGAGAGAGTGGCTGGAGCAGGTGGAGGTACGAGAGCTCGAAAGTCTGTATCTGAGTGACTCCGAGCCAATAGAGCCGAGGTATTCCGAGGTGTTTCTGGTGTGGCTCCCAATACGGCTGAGTATTGGTTGGAGGCGACGGAGCGAATCATGGACGATTTGGATCTTACTGCTGAGGAGAAATTGAAAGGGGTAGTGTCGCTTCTCCGGGATGAGTCATACCAGTGGTGGCTCACGGTTCGGGATGGTGCGGTAGCGGATGATCTCACTTGGGACTATTTTAAGGCAGCTTATCAGAAGAAATATATTGGGTTTAGCTACATTGATGCGCAACGGAAGGCGTTCCTGAGATTGGTTCAGGGAAGTAAGTCCATATCGGAATACAAGGCGGAATTTTTAAGATTGAGTCGGTACGCTCGGGGTATCGTGGCTACGGAGCATGAACGTTGTGTCAGGTTTGAGGACGGATTGAGGGATGAGCTAAGATTGCTGATTGCTCCACAGCAGGAGCGGGAGTTTGTCGTGTTGGTAGAGAAGGCTAAGATAGCCGAAGGGGTGAAGGAGTCTGTGAAGCAGAATCTGGACAGGAATAGACATAAGAGGGGTTTTGGATCATCTGGGTCGGCCAAAAATTCTTAGAAAAGGGCTAGGCATGATGGGCCGAATCAAGCTGGGAGATCTACTGCTACTACTCAGGGACCAGCATAGTGTACTCGATGTGGAAAATCTCATTGGGGGGAATGTTGGACCGGTGGAAAAGGATGCTTTGAATGTGGATAGTTGGATCATCGTGTGAGGGATTGTCCACGTAAGTTAGCCAGGATACAGTTTGAGGGTCAGGGCCGTGCTCAGTTCAGGAATGGTGGACAGCAACCGCAGAGGGGTCGTGGTTCTGCCAAGGGAGGTAATGGTTCTGGTCGGGGCTGCGGAGCACTAGGTAGAGGTGCAGGCAACACTGAAGCAAGACAGCCTGGGTTGGTGTATGCAGCGAGGCGTCAAGAGGAGGGCGATGCACCGGACGTCATAACCGGTACGTTCTTAATCTTTGGACTACCATATACTGCTTTGATAGATGTTGGTTCGACGCATTCGTATGTTGCTAGTAGCATAGTGGAAACAATGAACCTAGACTTTTAGATTACTTCTAGGGAGATGACAGTAATTAGCCCTCTAGGTCACTCTGTAGAAGTAAATAAGCTGTATAGAGATGTACCCCTAGAACTCCAAGGGGTAGTGTTTGTGGCTGATCTGATGGACTGCCATTTGGGGAGTTCGATCTGATTCTTGGGATGGACTGGTTGGTGAAGTACCAAGCAAGTTTGGACTACGCGGCTAAGCGCATAGTTTTGAAAACGGTTGAAGGTGAAGAAGTGGTAATGATAGGTAATAGAAGGGATTATCTATCTAATGTTGTGCTTGCTCTGAAAGCTGAGAAGATGGTCAGGAAGGGTTGTGAGGCGTTCATGGTTTATGTGTGTGCTTTGGAGGCCAAGGAGTCGGCTGTAGAGAATGTCTGAACGGTGAAGGAATTTGTCGACGTATTCCCAGAAGAACTTCTGGGTTTGCCTCCGGATCGTGAAGTTGAATTTGGTATAGATTTGTTACCCAGAACTGCGCCAGTGTCTATTGCCCCGTATAGGATGGCGCCAAAGGAATTAGTGGAACTGAAGGCACGGATTCAGGAGTTGTTGGACCGGGGTTTTATCCGGCCAAGTGTTTCGCCTTGGGGTGCGCCTGTGCTCTTTGTCAAGAAGAAGGATAGTACAATGCGGATGTGTATAGACTACCGCCAGCTGAATAAATTGATGATTAAGAACAAGTATCCGTTGCCAAGAATAGACGACTTTTTTGATCAGCTCAAGGGGGCATCAGTTTTCTCGAAGATTGATTTAAGGTCGGGGTATCATCAGCTTAAGGTGAAGGAGGCTGATATCCACAAGACGGCGTTTTGCACTCGGTATGGGCACTACGAGTTTCTGGTAATGCCGTTTGGGTTGACTAACGCACCGGCAGCATTCATGGATATGATGAACTGGGTGTTCCAGCAGTATTTGGACCAGTTTGTCGTGGTGTTTATAGACGACATATTGGTGTACTCAAGATCTGAGGAAGATCATGATGCGCATTTGCGGGTAGTTTTGCAGATTTTGAGGGAGAAGCAGTTATTTGCCAAGTTTAGTAAGTGCGAATTCTGGCTTAGGGAGGTGACTTTCTTGGGTCACGTGGTGTCAGCTGAGGGGATTAGAGTGGACCCTCGAAAGATTGAGGCAGTGTTGGACTGGAAACTGCCTAAGTCAGTAGTGGAAGTTCAGAGTTTTCTGGGCCTGGCCGGGTATTACCGAAGGTTTGTGGAAGGGTTTTCTCTGATCGCAGCGCCGTTGACCAAGTTACTGAGGAAAGGAGTTCCATTTGTGTGGTCCAATAAGCAACAGGAAAGTTTCGACAAGCTAAAGAAGATTTTGATGGAAGCTCCGATTTTGATTCAGCCTGAAGCAGGGAAGGAGTTTACGGTATATTGTAATGCATCGCATATCGGCTTGGGATGTGGGCTGATACAGGAAGGGAAAGTAGTAGCATATGCGTCTCGACTGCTGAGACCGTATGAAGTTAACTACCCGACACATGATCTGGAGTTAGCTGCAGTGGTTTTCACCCTGAAAATATGGAGACATTATTTGTATGGAGAAAAGTCAATAGTCTACACGGGTCACAAGATTTAAATTTGAGGCAGCGGAGATGGATCGAGTTGTTGAAGGACTACGACTGTTCAATTGAGTATCACCTGAGCAAGGCCAACGTGGTGGCAGACGTGTTGAGCCGTAAGGTAGTGTCGGACTTGAGAGCGATGTTTGCTCATCTCAGCTTGTATGACGACGGGAGCTTATTAGCAGAATTATAGGTAAAGCCGACTTGGGTAGAACAAATTAAGGAGAAACAGCTAGTGGATGAGGGTCTGAATGCTCGGAGATTACAAGTGCAGAGTGGTGGTTTGGAAGGTTACAACTTGACCAGTGACGGAGTGTTATGTTTCCAAGGGAAAGCTTGTATGCCGAAGGACATCGAATTAAGGCAGAGGATTCTTTGGGACGCACATAGCAGCCCATACGCTATGCATCCTGGAGGTAGTAAGATGTACCGGGATTTTCGAGAGCAGTTTTGGTGGCTAGGTCTGAAATAGGAAGTAACTGAGTTTGTGGGGAAGTGTCTGACGTGTCAGCAGGTCAAAGCTGAACATCAGTTGCCGTCGAGTTTACTTCAGCCGGTGAAGATTCCACAATGGAAGTGGGAAAGGATTACGATGGACTTTGTCAGTGGGCTACCCCTTACGCCTAGTAAGAAGGACTCAGTCTGGGTG
Source organism: Gossypium sturtianum (assembly GCA_025698515.1). NCBI lineage: Eukaryota > Viridiplantae > Streptophyta > Magnoliopsida > Malvales > Malvaceae > Gossypium > Gossypium sturtianum. Next base: position 31,830,882 of record CM046949.1, read on the forward strand.
ATTGTGGATCGTCTGACTAAATCAGCTCATTTTATACCGGTACGGGTTGATTACTCGCTTCAGAAGTTAGCCAAGCTGTATGTGGCAGAAATAGTGAGGTTGCACGTTGTGCCAGTATCGATTATCTCAGATAGGGATCCCAGGTTCACGTCGAGGTTCTGGAAAGCGTTGCATCAGGCGTTGGGTACACGGTTAGATTTTAGTACAGCATTTCATCTGCAGTCAGATGGACAGTCAGAAAGAGTTATACAAATCTTGGAAGATATTCTGAGAGGCTGTGTTTTGGATTTCAGAGGTAGCTGGGAAGAATTTCTACCGTTAGCAGAATTCGCGTACAACAATAGTTACCAGGCAAGCATTAAGATGGCACCATATGAGGCATTGTATGGTAGGAAGTGTCGTACACCTACGTGCTGGACAGAGTTAAGTGAACGTCAGATGTTGGGTCCGGAGTTGGTTACTAAAACTGAGGATAAGGTCAAGTTGATTCGGGCTCATCTGAAGGAAGCTTCGGACAGGCAGAAGTCCTATGCTGATCTTAAGCGAAGGGATATAGAGTTTGCAGTGGGTGACAGGGTTTTCTTGAAGGTCTCGCCGTGGAAGAAGGTGTTCAGATTTAGAAGGAAAGGCAAGCTGAGCCCAAGGTTTATCAGGCCGTATAAGGTGTTGAAACGAGTGGGACCAGTAGCTTATCAGCTCGAGTTGCCAGCAGAACTGAGTCAGATACATGATGTGTTTCACGTTAGGCGCTACCGTTTGGATCCATCGCATGTTGTGTCGGTGGAGGAAATTGAGGTGAGCCCAGATTTGACCATGGAAGAGGAACCAGTGCAGATTCTGGATCGGGATGTTAAGGTTCTGCGAAGGAAGTCGGTTCCATTGGTAAAGGTTTTATGGCGAAATCATAGTTCGGAAGAGGCTACGTGGGAACCAGAGGATGTAATGCGGCAGCAATACCTTCAACTCTTTTGACCAGGTAATTTCAAGGCCGAAATTATTTTTAAGGGGGTAGAACTGTAACATCCTTAAATAGGGGCTATTATATTTGAATTATTTGCATGTGGATGGTTTGTCTGTGATGTTAATTAAGGTATCTTAGGGTCTAGGTATAAGCCAAGGGTAGGCCCAGACTATAGGAAAATTTTTATTTTTAAGCCTTTGGATAAGGGAGTTTGTAGGAGCTAGGGGTTAAGTGTATTATGTGGTAAACTTTAGCACAAGAAGTGCCTTGGTAAAGTGGTAGAAGGCGCCACTTAGAGCTTTGTGAAGTGACGCCACAAGTAGGGGAACGGAGCTGAGGTTCGAGCTACAGGAATCCCTCTTTGGGAATTTCTTTTTGATGCCATAGAGGGGAGGAGTTGTGCTCAGCTAGAACTCTGGTGGATACCTGTTGAACAAGTCAACAGATTTAAACGGGTGGAGAAGAGAAAATATAGGAGTTTGAGCAATTCAAACTCGTTTGAACGAGTGGTCAGGAAGGACTTAGAGTGTTGGCCGAATTTGAACTGTGTAAGGAGGAGTAATCGGTTGAAAGACTTAGGAGGAGTGCCGAAATTCCTTAGTCAGGCTAGATGAGCATTTTTGGATAGACATGCCTTAGTGCATTCGGTTGTGAACCAAAAGCCGAAATCCCATAACCCTTGTCGATTTCTTCCTTAGTGCACCTTGTTGAAGCAAAAGCCGAAAGCTCTTAGGCTCTTGTCGATTTCTCTCTGAAGCATCAAGCCGAATTCCAATAGAACCATTTGAGATTTTCTCTTTTTCCCTTTGAAACCAAAACCGAAACCCTTCTTCCTCTAAGCCCCATTTCATTTTCGTTCTTTGCTCTTATTTGAGTATTCGGCCGAAACTATCTACCTTTCTCTCATTCTCTTCTCTTTAACACTCAAACCCGAATGCTCTTGAATTCTTCCACTCTTCCATTTTAGCTTGGCCGAATCTCCTTTGATCTTCCTTCTCAAAGCCAAACCAAATCACTTTTATTTCTTTTCTTCTTCCTTATATCTGCATCAAAGCCGAATCAACACCCTTTTCCCTTGACCGATTGCCTTACTTCTTGTGTCCTCTCCTCTTGTTTGCTCAAGCCGATTCATTCTCACATTTTTGGGAGTTCTTATTCATTCTTTCCATTTGGATCTATAGCCGAATCTCAATCTATCGGCAGGTAAGGCTTTGTTGTTTCATATTCCTCTTTCTTCTCTTGATCTATAGCCGAATCTCCTATCTTACTCTTATCTTTGTTCTTTTTCGTTCGTGGTGGTTTTAATGAGAAAATCCGGAGGCGTTGTCACTTGAACTTTTGTTGGATTCGGGATCTCTGTGGATTATCGTCGACTGATCATCCATTTTCAATCGGTTTCGGGATAGGTTGGTAAGCGCTACTTTATGTGATACCTCTTTTGTTATTGGATGCCAAAGGCTGTTATTCCACATCACTTAGGTGTTTGGCCGAATGCAGGAGGGGGAGTGACTGACGCCGTTTCAAGTAAAGTTTTCGGGATTTATCGACTTAGGTAAGAATACATGTCGATTCAACCCTTCTCTTGTGTATTTCAAAAGCCGAAGGTTATTAGTTATGTTGTTTAAGTTCTTGCCCGATTGTAGGGAAGGCTTATCATCGTGTGCTTCGGGATTTGCTTAAAGTACGAAAGGTGTCAAGGTAAAGATGGTGGTTCTGTGCGTTAACTCTTCGGGATTTCTAGGTTAAGCCGAATGGCTTTTTGCCAATGGTTTTGATATTGGCCGAATGTAGGAAGGGGTATCTTGTGCGTTAGATCTTGATCTACGGGGTTCGGTAGTCTCTTTAGTAACCAGGTGTGTATCTCTTACACACTTCATAATCTATGTGAATATGTTAATAACTTAAACCATGTTAAAAGCCGAAAACTGTGTGGATTTCGATATGGTACCCTTAGGGGCTATGAGCAAGGATTCCGGGTAAGTCCGTTCTGATGAGTTTAAGATGTTTGATTTCCGATGGAATTGCATACGTTATGTTTCGATATATGATTAATGATTAAACCTGTTGGCATGATATGTATATGCATGTGCATCTTTGTGGGTGATATAAGAGGAGGGGGAAGATTTGATATCTGTGACTTTGGGTCACCAGTGGTTTGGCACCACCATTGGTTTGGTACCACATTTGATATTCGTGACTTTGGGTCACTAGTGGTTTGGCACCACATCGGATTTAGCGACTCGTCCCAGTGGCTTAGCACCACAGTGGGTTGGCCCCACATTTTATAAAAAGGGATTGTTGCCAGTGATTTGGTATCACAAAGTGGGTTGGCCCCACATATGGATTATTCGTGACTTTGGGTCACCAGTGGTTTGGTACCACATTTATATTTGATATCAGTGACTTTGGGTCACCAGTGGTTTGGTACCACACGGGGTAAAAAAAGGAGTTGTGGATGGCTAGGTTTGGGTCCATGATATGTTTGCTTGATTATGATTTGTGTAAGAAAGTTGCTATAATCGGGAGTGGGATTATGCACTGAGTCTTGGTGACTCACCTCTTCTCTTATCTTTTTTCAGGTGACTCGTAGATCACGGATGAGGAACTGGGTGGACTCGAGGTGGCCATGCGATATTTGCTTTCGGTTTTACATTGAAACATCACTTGGGTACTTAGTTTTAATTTGATTTTATTTGGGTTTGTAATAAGGCCATTAATTTATATTTTGGGGATTATTTTATCTGCTTTAAGTTTCAAACGTTGCTAAACTAAACTATTTGGCATGTTTTAATAACCTGAAAATCAGAGTTTTCTAAGTTAAACTACGCAACGGGTTTTCTAAACTTTACCATCGGGTAAGAATTAAAAAGTGATAATAACAATGGGCGCAAACTTTCTTTTAAATTAAGTTACTTGGAATCAAATGTTTTGAAAATGATTTCCAACTATACACCTAAACAAAAATTGGGTTTTTCCTTTAGTCACATGGTTTATAAGTTAGACAACGACGCACTGTTTTTCTCAAAAGTCTCTTCCCTTTTATAAGAAATTTCTAAATGTTCAACATACTTTTCAAATGACACTTCTTCAAATCGAACTTTCAACTTGATGTAGTTAAACGGTTTTTCCCTGTGACATGCCGGATTCGGTCGTAGTGTATTGACCGGGTTGGGGTGTTACAACAAGTCACAATAATCCATGTGTGGCCAAAACCACTGGTGACCGTAGTCACAAATAGCATATGTGTGGTCAAAACCACTGGTGGTCAAAACCACTAAGACTTAGTCACGAATATAGTATCAAAAGTGGCGCCAACCCGCCGTGTGGTCAAAACCACTGGTGACAGTCTAAATCATCCTTCCCCCTCCTCTCATCATACCCACATCAGTGAACATATTTTTCATGGCATAAATATCATGTTTATAATGCAAATACCACATAGCATAACATAATCCAATGGAATAACAGCACATCTCGATAATCAATCGAAAAGGGACTTACCCGGAGTCCACGCTCATGCCCACAAGGCATTACACTGGTTTCAATGGCTATTTTGGCTTCTAACAGTAAACATAATTAACACATATTACTAATGAAGTGTGTAAGCGTTACACACACCTGACTACTTGCGAATCTAGCGAATCCCAAAAACCCAGATCTACCCACGAATCGAGAGGAACTCGAAGATCCAACGCTTGCCTTCACCTTTCCTATAATCAGCCAACACCACACTATTGAGGACATAGTCATTCGACTTTAATCATGAAATCCCGAAGGAAGAAATAACGCAACAATAGAACCCTTACCTAGATCGATCACACCCGAGCCTTTAGGCTTAAATCGCAAGCCACAAATCCCGGAGATCTACTGAATACGGCTTCACTCCTCCCTACAATCGGCCCAAACACATCATCATTGATCAATAGCCATTCGGCCCAACATACATCTCAAAGAGAATAACTTGAATCCAAAAGAGATCGTCCCCCTTACCTTACTGACAGATTCGGCCTCCCTTACCTTAACACCCTTCGATTTTCAACCAAATCCCGAAGCAACGCGATGAGCCTTCCCCTGACTAAGAGATCCGATTAGCCCCTTAAAGGAATCGGCACAAGCCTTGCAGATGGATAAATTCGACAAGTTAGGGGAGAAGATACAAGAATCGACAAACACCCCCAAGAGATTATAAGATTGAAGTGATTCGGCTAAAGCATAACTTACCAAGCAAATGTTGTTGAACTTGATCACGAACCAAAGAAAATAGAGAAAGGAAAGCAGTTTCGGCAAACAAAGAAGGTTCGGCCTATGAATCCAAAAGAGAAGAAAAGAAGAAGAAAATGCAGGGGATGAGGAATGATGATATCAAATGGAAAAAGAGAAGAAAGTTGGGTATTTCGGCACAAGAAGATTGAAAGAAGTCGAATGGGGTAGAGGGTGTTGGTTTCGGCTTTTCAAGAATAAAGAAGATGGAGTGAAACAACAGGTTTCGGCTTCTCAAGGAAATAGAAAAGTTGATTCAAAGCAAATAGGAGTAAAGAACACGAGACGAAATGAGACTTTAGAGAAAGAGAGGTTTCGATTTCAAGGGAGAAAAAGAAACAATGGTTTGGATGCCGGAGAGTGAAGTCGACTAGTGCCTAGGGGTTTCGATTTTGCCTTAAACAAAATGCTTCAAAGCTTGCTTAGCCGAAAGTGCTCACTTAGAATGACTATGGAAAATCGGCACCTCTCCTAAGCCTCCCAACCGATTACTCCTCCTCCCAACAGTCCACATTTCAGCCAACGCTTCAAGTCTCTCCTGACCACTCATTCAAATCAGTTTGAATGAGTCAACCTCCACAATTTTCTCCTCTCCATCCATTTCAAATCTGTTGACTCAATCCACATCCATCCAAGAGAGTCCTTCCTGAGTCCATCTCCTCCTTACTTCTGGCGTCAAAAATAAATACACAAGGGGAGATTTCTGCAGCTCGAACCAAGGCCCTCCTAGCTCCCTGTGGTGTCACCTTCCTTGTAGCTTAGTGGCGCCTCCCTTGACACTTTACCACTGAGTTATCTGTGTCAAGACATTCCAACAACTCCTTTTAACCCCTAACTTCCCTAGCTCCCCCTTCCAAGTACTTAAAACAAAAATTTTAGCCATGACTCAGGCCTAACCCGAGATCATGCCTGGACCCCAAAACACCCTAAACTAACACAACAAACATTCTATCACATGCAAACACACAAAAATGCAGTGACCCCGATTTAAGGATGTTACATAATAACTTTATATATCAGCATTTACCATTTTCTATTGATAAAAATTTTGTTATATTAACTATTGAAAAAACTTCAGTAGAAATACCTTTAGTTGAAAATCACAAATTTATTTGTGATCAAGACTTTACACCACCTAGGAAAGAACAGATTAAACAACTTGAAACAAATCATTGGTTGTTTAAAATATTAGAAAATAATTTTAGTGAAGAACCATTAAAAATAGTCCTAGATATTGTACCATTAAATTAGAAAATCCTAATAAAATTATTAGAGTAAAAACTATGATCTATACTAAACAAGATATAGATGAATTTGAAATACAAATAAAAGAATTATTAGAAAAAGGATTAATAGAAGAAACTACTAGTCCACATTCTAGTCCTGCTTTTATGGTAAGAAACCATACAAAAATAAAAAGAGGAAAAGCTAGGATGGTTATTAACTATAAAAGATTAAATTAGAATACTATTTTTGATGGTTATTTTCTGAGGCATCTATTTCTAGAATTAATTTATCTCCTTGTTTAGGTAAATAAACCTTAGGAATATAATTTATTTCAGATTTTATATGTTTTATAATATCTGAATCCTTTTTAGACCATTCAAAGGGTTTGTCCTTTTTTAGTTTTTCATATAACTCATCTAATTTTTTAGATAAGTTAGGAAAGAAATTTCTACCATAATTAATTTTTATCTAATATCGTAGTTAGCATTGTAAGTTTCTATCTTTTATCTTCAATTCCGTTTATTTCGTTGTTGTTTACCTCAAAACCCATATATCTGTCGTTCTGTCTTCTTGTTGCCGTTGAGTCCGAGTGGGACGTTTTAGGCGTTGTTTGAAGACGTTAAAAGACACAGAAGGTTTTAGGTACCAGGGATAAAAAACATGGAACAAATGGATTGTTTATACAAAGATAAAACTTGTAATCATACTATGCATATAGACTCTAAGAATGAAAATAATGTTTCGGCTCTTAGTAAAGGTATCAATAGTTTAATAGATATGACATCTATATATTTTAATAAATTATATACTAAAGTCAGTAAAATAGAAGAAAAAGTAGAAAATATGGGAGAAGTAACATATTTAGATTTGAATAACAAGTCTAAAGAATTACTATCTGATGTTAATAATAAATTAGATCAAGTTATTAATAATAATAATATAGAATCAGACTTAGATTTAGGACCTTTATATTATGGTAATAGTAATGTTATTTTAGCTTTATCAGATGAAGATGAGTCTTCGGATGAATCTTCAACCTATAATAAAAAAGAAAAAACAAAACAAAAAAGAGAAAAAATTAAAAAACAAGAAAAATATTATTTTGAATCTTATAAGACTTTAATAGAACATTGGAAAAACCAATTTTCTAAAACAAATGATAAATATGAGCAAGTAGAATATTTAAAATTAATAGAAGAACTTTATGAAAAACATAAAGACTTATTTACTAAGTATAATTATCACTATATGTTAAATTATGAGACTACGGATAGTAGTAGTAGTTCTAATAATTCTGATGTAGATATTAATGTTACTAGTCATAATTCTGAGGAAGAAAACACTTCAACAGAAGAAGATGAAAATATAGAAATTCCTGAACCTATGGAAACTGAACAAACAAATCCGTATGATTATGAAACACCGAAACCTAGGGAAATTGATAAAAAAGATCCCTATGGTAAAAGAAAAATAGATTCAGATCTTCAAACAGATGATTATCTGAGATCTATTAATAAAAACTATGAAAATGTTGAAAACACAACAAGAATATTTGATAATAATATAGAAAATATAGCTACGAATGAAATAAAATCTGAAAACACAGGTGAAACTAGTCAATCTATACCAATTAGTCAACCTATACCTATACCATATAGGATAGATGACTTAAATAAAAGAAGCGTTGCTCAAGGAGGAATATATTTAGACTTAACTAATATTCCTTTATCAGACTATGAAAAAACCATAGATGATTGGGCACAATCTATGACTATTGTTGTAAACAACAACGATGACAAAGATGGTCAAAAGAAAAGTTTTTAAATTATTTTGTAGGAACATTTCAAGGAGATGTTCTACAATTTCTCAGAAGATGGGAAGAGTCTGAGAAAGGAAAAGAACAAAAAGGTCAACTTATTAATCAAATAAGTTCCCCTAAAGATTTACTAAAAGGATTAACTTCAATTCTAAAAATAGAATTTTGTGGTTATACTAATAAAAAAGATCAGGATAGCCAATCCAGCTATATCTTGTCAAAATTAAAACTATGCAATATAAGATATTTAGAAGAATTTTCTAAAAAATTTCTTCATGAATATCAGAAGTTAAAAAATGATAGTATAGAATTTTGGAAAAACCAATATTTTCATAAATTACCACCACCATGGGATGAAATTTGCATTAATAAATATGCTTCTTATATATTAAAACATAGTAAGGACTCTGGAATAGATTTAGCAAATATAGATTCTATAGGCAATAGAATTAATTTTGCTAAAGAAAGAATAATTTTACATTGTCTACAGAGTAAAGCGGCTAAACAAGTCAAAAATAAAATAAGTCATAAATATTGTACAAAGATGTTAGAAAATGAATGGGAGTTTGGATGTAACCCTATACGTCCTAAAACCTATAAAAAACATAAAAAATATAAATTAGCTAGATGGAAACCGGGTAATAAAAATTATACTCGTAGTAATAATAATAATAATAAAAAGAAAAAAATTGTTAGGAGAAAGACTTCTAAAAACACTAAAAAATAAATATGTAAATGTTTTATTTTTGATGAAGAAGGTCATATAGCAACAAATTGTCCTAACAAAGGAAAAAAATGCTAGGAAAATGATTAAAAATCTTGAAGAACAAGATTTAGAAATATGTTTTAGTGAGGAAATAAATCCTTCTGAAATATTATATGAATTAATATCTGAAACAGATTCTGATTCAGATTCTGAAGAATATATTTTTATGTTAGGAAGTAGTTCTAATAATAAATTAGAAGAAATTCCTAAATCTGAACAACAGGATATTAAATTAGGAAATTTAATCGAAGAAGAAACAGACTTTTCTAATGATATAATAGAAAAGATTAATAAAAATCATATTTCTAAAGAAGAAATTTATAAAATATCTAAGTTTAAAATATGGTCACAAAGACACATAGAAAAAGTTAGCGGTAACACAGTCGCTAAAGATACTAAAGGAGGATTAACAGAAATCCCATTATTTACCAAAGAAAAGATAAAACGTATTATAAAAAAATATCCTCAAGTTAGATATATACATTTAGGAGTCATTATGATAACAATTAGAGCTTTATTCAGAAGAGGTCATGATGTTCCTATTATAGCAGTATTATTAGATAAAAGATTTGAAAATCCAAATAAAGCACTTATTGGAGGAATTCAATCTAATTTGCATACAGGAGTAATAGGATTTAAAGTTAAACCAAATTACTTTATATCCATAACAGATCCTCTAATCGAAGAGTGTCTATGTCTTAGAATTCAGACAAAAAATTCTGATATTAGTGATTTAGCAGAAGATTTGGCAATAAGCTGGACTTCTTGTAATATCCAGGATTTGGGGGTTATGTGTTTTAACTTTAATGTATGTGGTAGCATGCTTGTGTACTGTTTGTATGTGTTTTGGGGGCTTCGGGAACCTTGGGATGAAGGTAGGAGCCTTAGAAAAATATTTGATTTTTAAGCCTTAAAGGGGAGCTAGGGGAGTTAGGCCTTAAGGAGTTTAATGTGTGGACTAAGACACAAGAAACTAGCTAGTAAAGTGGCAAGGGAGGCGCCACTTAGAGCACAGGAGGGTGACGCCTCAGGGAGTGTGAAGGGGCCTAGGTTCGAGCAGCAAAGAAAGCATTTTGGAGTTGCCATTTTGCGTCAAGGGAGTGCAGTGGTGGACGGTACAAGGACTCTGAATGGATGAGTGAAAGACCAAGTCAAATTCTTTTGAATGGGCGGCTAAGAGAGTGGATGAAGGCTTGACTCATTCAAACTCTTTGAATGAGAGGTGGAGAGGAAAAGTAGGAGGAAAAGAAGGGATTTGAGAAGAGGGGGAAGAGTTGGCTGGCAAAGGGACTTTGGAGGGGGCATTTTCGGTCATGCAAAGGGGAGCTAAGTGCCGAAATTGTTTAAGGGGTTTTAGGTGCATTTGGTTTTCTTTTCTTTCCCTAGTGTTGTGCCGAAAGTGGTAGTCAGAGAACTTTCAAAGCCTATTTGCATTAGCCGAATTTGAGAAGACCATTAAGGTCACTTTTTGCTTCTTTTATTTTCGTCTTCTCTTTGTTCTCCATAAGACCGAACCCATCACCCTCCCTTCTCTTCTCTTTTACCTTGCTAAGGCCGAAACCTCTCTCTCTCAATCTCACCATTGCCGCACCTTTTTAAGCTGCACACTTCTCTTCTCCATTCTTTTGTCAAAAGCTGAATTCACCTAGTAGCCGAAAGTCTTTCTTGGCCATAACCGATTGCTCATAACATCAATGCTGAATCTATACCTTTTTGCTATTCCTTGCGTAAGTCGAATCATATCATCATCTAACCGATTCCCTTATCTATTTTTTCTTCAAAGCCGGTCACTCTTCTATTGTGGCCGAATCTCTCTGTGTTCCAATCAAGGGTGTGCAATCGATTTCGGTAAGGGATCTTTGTCGTATGATCTTCTTTCTTTTCCTTTGGTTAGCCGAAATCTAGGTAACTAATTCCTATATCTTCTTTGATCGAAACCATGAAGGTGGATTTTTGGGATTCATTTGTAGCCGGCGATAAGAGGAGATCTTTCGGGATTTGAGATCCAAGGTAAGCAAATGTAACATTCGGCCAAGGGCCGTTCTTATAGGTTTTATACATTAAAGCCGATTCTAACTTAAACCATGTAGGAATTTCGACAACTTCAAGAGCAGACAGTAGTTTCGGGTTTTAAACGAGCAAGGTAAGGGATATTGACATTCGGCCAAAGGCCATGTTGTTTATTAAGGTTGGCTGATTCTAACTATGGTACTTTAGGGGGGAGTTCGATAGAGATAAGGAGAAGTCTCGGGATTCAGATCCGTTTCGGTAAGGGTAGTTAAGTTATAGATGGTATTTCGTTTAGATCTTACATGTTGATTAACCGGGTTTTGATTAAGTGTTCCTCAATGGATTCGAGTACCAGTGGAGGAGAGAAAGGGGGTAGTCCCTACCCCTAGATTCAAGAAACGCTCGGTTTCTACCGTACGCGATTGGCCACCGGGTTGTGGGCCAGCATCGGAAAGGGATAAGCAGATCACTGTTATCCCTGCTAGCGAGAGTGTCGGCATCGAGAGTGTCGTTCTCAGTGTTATCAGGTGTGTAACCCTACACTAAATCCTGATAGATTAATAGTAATAATTTTAAATATATGTGTTAATGAAATATGAGTAACATGGCTAAGGGTACCATTCAAGGGTACAGTGCATTCAGGTACGTTACCCCCCTTAATACTCCGTTAATAATATTATAAACATTGATATGAAATATGTGTGATTTCGTTATGACTTTGGGGTAAGGTATATTGCATGGTATCTAATAATATGTATGTTGCGTGGGCATATGGGTGATAATGATAAAGGGGAAGTGTTCCGGTGGTTTTTACCATATTATGTATCCGGTGACTTATGTCACATATTATGAATCCGGTGACCTTGTCACATTATCTGGTGGCTATGCCACGATTATAAGGGCGATGTGCAGTTGACTGCAGCGACTGCCTTCGAGCGTGTGTAGTGGATGGAGGGTCGATTTAGTAATCCCTACGGTGTGATTGGCAGGTACGGGCGGTGTGTAGAGGATGGAAATCTAGGTCGGCTCGGGACTGCATTTTTCATCTTATATAAATATGATTTAATACGCTATGATCCGATATGCTATGTTATGGGCCTATGGCCGAATATGACTAAAATGGGCTTTGCCGATATGTTGTGGTTAAGGCTATGATCTGTTGGGTTTTCGTGTGGCTGTTACACATTAAGTCTGTTGACTCACCCTTCGTGGGATATGTAACACCCTGAAAATTTGAGTAATTTATTTTCTATGTGTGCTTTGAGTAATTGTTCTAGAAAGTAAAATTTTCTGATTTATTTTCGTGGTTAGTATAGTCCTGAAGAAGGGTTTAAAATTTTTTTAGAAGGAATAATATTAATTTTGAGAATTTATGGAAATAGACTAAGTGGCATTGACACATAAATTAATTTAAGTGTCAATGTGTAGCATAAGATGAGTAGTTGGACAAGTGGTGTTGGCGCATGAGCTAGTACATGGGGGTGAAGGTTCGAATCCCCTAAATAGCATCTAGGTGAATTTTATTTTTGATTTTTCTGCCCATGTATAGCAAGTGTCGGCCAAGAGCATATATGGAAGGTGTTGACTTGTTATTTTTGGTTAGTATATCAAAGGAATAAGGAAAATTTGAACTTAAGGAAGGGTATCAAAAGAATAAGGAAAATGTGAGGATATGAGGCATGAATCAAGGAGTTGTTTAAGGAAACAATATCTTGGCCTAAAGACCAAGCATATGGACGGCATTATGGCTAGGGGAGCCAATTTTGGTGATAGTTTGGCTAGGAATTTTAGTCTTTGGTTTTGGTCATTTTGTTTAGTTTGTGCAAGTTTTGAAAATTCTCTCAAACTCTCTTTTCCTTGGCCGAAATTGTGCACTTGGTAAGCCTAGTTTCTTTTGTCAAATTGGTCATTTTTGTTTTACACTTTGGTGTCAATTTTGTGCCTTTCTCTTTGTGCCGATTTTACCAATACCTAAAGAGACCATTCTTTTCTTTTCTTCTCCCCATTGCCGATTATACATTGCTCTCAAAACTTATCTTTTCCTTCTTTTCTTTTCCATTCTATTTGGAAACCAAAACATCATCACCATCTCTCTCCTATTTGATTTCTTTCAATCGAAATTCTCTCCACCTACACTTTCATGGCGAATGTTAAAGTGCCTATAACCGATTTTATTTTCTCTTTTCTTTGATTCTTCATAGCCGAATTCTTCTTAGATCCATATTATTCTCAAATCCTATCTTTCGACGTGGAAATAGGTAAGAATCCTTTTCGTTTCGATTAGTTAATAGTGGTTATGGCGAATATTGATGATGGTTTGAAGGCTTTATTAGATCAAAATAAACGTTCCTTCTTTTAACGTTTATTTTGTTATACTTTAGTGCGATAACGGAAGTTTGGAATCAAGAAGTCGTGGGTGACAAAACGTTGGAATCAATTTTGTGGTAAGGAAATCATATCTTTAAAACCTTAGGATTATTTTGATATCATTGGATTAACCTTCCTTTGTCTTTGAAGACATTCAAAATAGGGAAGAAAAGGGCGGTGTTCAGCCTTCGGAAGAAGGGAGGTTCTGTTATTCCCCCTAAGTACAAGCAAAGGACTATTTCGGGAATCCGAGATTTTCCACCGGGTTGCGGACGTTCAACCGAGGAAAATCAACTGTTCGAAGTCGTTCGTACTCCCGAACCATTATTTGTTCGTGGATTCAATTCGGTTAGTGAACCATCAATCAGAGAGAAATCGCAAGTAGAAGTCTTACGAAAATCCGAGGGTAAATTTCTAGATCGCTATATTTAGATCGGTTTTATTATAGATTATAGTGTTTTAATTAACACAATACGTATAGGTGTTGAAGAGCGGGAAAGTTTAGTTCTCTCCATAACCAGGTGTGTAACTTCACACTCATTTTCGGGTTGGACATCATGTTGTAAGTTCTGTGATAAATTCGTAAAATAGTAAAAACGGGAAAAATACGTAGTAACTCATATTTTTGAGTAAATACATGAAAACGGTTAAAACCGAGAAAATAAAAGACGATAATACTCTAGTTCGATAAAATGGGCCGATATTACTCTAGTTCGATTAAATGGGCCGAAAATACTCTGTTTCGATAAAATTGGGCTAAAATGGGCCAAAGTCACTAAACTACTAAATGGGCTAGTTGATAAATTGTTTATATGAGCCTAATGAAGGGTTAATTGATAAGCCCACCGATGATAGGGATTAATAAAAATCTGTTATATGATTATATTTGTTATATACGCATGATTGCATGGGGTGGGTTATATGAAGAGAAGAATGGCCAGTTGCCACAAATTTGGCTCATTGCCTCTAGTTCGGTGGCTCTGCCACAATATGGCTCATTGCCTCTAGTTCGGTGGCTCTGACACAAATTCGGCTAAATGCCTCTAGTTCGGTGACAATGTCACAATCTAGTTCGGTAGTGCACTACAAAATTATTTAAGGGCTTTAAGCCCATGATTGGTGTGTTTGGCGGGGTGGGTTGACTTGATCCCCACAGTGTGTTGGTTGGTACGGGGTGTTAGCGGATGGATACTAGGTTGGTTTGGGAAATTCATATTTCATGCATTCTTTTCTTTAAATTATGTTACTTTACAATGTATGGTTGAAATCATTAATGGGCTCAAGCCCAAAGATGATATCTTGACGATCCGCCTAAAAATGGTGGTAAGTGAGTTGCACACTGAGTTCTTTGTAACTCACCCAATTTTATTAACCATTTCGTAATGGAAATTGACGTGGACTTGGGCCGAGATGACTTGGTGGAGGCCATACTACAAACTTGGGTTTTTATTAAACTATGACTTTATTTAGATTATTATCTTAAATTTCACATTATGGGTTTTATGTAATAAGGCCTCTTATATGTTTTATGGATTTTATTGTGTGGATGGTTTAAATTTTATTTCTAAACTTTTAATATGGTTTTATCTTAAATATGTTAAGTTTTCTTAAGAACATTGGTTTTATAACAAAATTTCTGGACACTTTAATTATTTAAAATTCTTTCAAAGTTCTTTTAAACCATCTTAAGATTTTGACATTTTTATTTTGACGATAAGTTTTCAAACAAGTATTATTCTTAAGCTACAAAATTCAAATCCTTGTATTAACTTCTTATTAAACTCGATTTTCAAAAAGTTTTTGTAGCACTATTTTATTTTAACCATATGAAAATAAACGAATGTATGATTGGTGTGACAAACCAAATCTTGTCTAAACGCATAGACCGGGTTTGGGGTGTTACATTTAGTGGTATCAGAGCTCAGTTTCAAAACTCGGCTGTGGTTTGGGTTCAATAAAGAAATTTGTTTGAAAATAATTTCTAGAGTTTTGATTAAAGGTAGTATGGCACCATGAACATCCCGCGCCAAGTCAAGTAAGTATCTCAGATATCGTATGTTTATTATCATTGTGATATGATTATAAGAAACACTCTAGAACTTCTAGTTTTAGGTGTTAAAACCGTAGAGATTGAGACAATAGGATATTGATGCGAAAACACTCTATCTCTTTCATATCATAAGATATCGTTAATAAACAATTGAAATATTATTCTGATTCATAAAACTCTTAAATCGAGATTAAATCAAATTAGTCGCCATGAGCACTAGAGGACGTGGTCGTGGACGCGTAGGCGTGGCCGTGGTAGAGGACGAGGTGTTAGGGGCGCAATCGATGTGCGGGTCATATGTCGGAAATGGATGCACTGCGTCACTCGAGAGTGAGACGGGATCGCACGACCATATGGAAGAGGATAATGCTTTGTGACACGAGCAATGCTGCGAGTACTTGAAAGGGTCGCTGGATCCGTAAATCGGACCAACCGCTCGTGGTTCGATATCGGAGCGATCAAAATCCAGTGGGAGCTGAGGTTTTCGAGAGGTCTCTGGTGTAGCTCCCAATGTCGCTGAATATTGGCTTGAGGCGAGAGAGCGAATTATGGACGATCTTGAGTGCACTTTGTGGAACAAAAGTTAAGAGGAGCGGTATCTTTGTTGAGAGACGGCTTACCAATGGTGGCTTACTATCCGAGATGGCACCGATGTCGCTTTGGTTAATTGGGAGTTCTTTAAGGCTTCCTTTCAAGGGAAATATGTGGGAACAAGCTATGTGGATGCCCGAAGGAAGGAATTCTTGAACCAGTGCAAGGAAATAAGACGGTGGCAACATATGAGGTGAGTTCTTACGTTTGAGTCGCTATGCTCGAACGATAGTGGCAACGGACCATGAGCGCGTGTGTGCACTTCGAGGACGGTTTGAAAGACGAGTTGCGGGTTCTCGATAGCCCCACAACAAGTTAGAACTTTTGCTGCTCTTGTGGAGAAGGCCAAGATAGCCAAGAGGCTAAGAACTCTCGAACGTCAAAATCGGGAGCAAATTCGAGGCAAGAAAGATCTGAAGCATTCGGGTTCTTCGAGAAGATTCTGAAGAGGCCCGGAATGAGGAACCAGCTCAAGGAAGAGCACCGTAGTCGTTAATCGTAGTCGGGATTGTGCTGAATGTGGGAAAAGACATTCCGAGAATGTTGGAGGAAAACGGGTGCTTGCTATAAATGTGGATCGACGGAGCATCAATATAGGAGTTGCCTCGACGTATGGATACAACTCAAGAAGTTCGTACACTTGATGTACCACCGGCAAGAGGAGTTCAAAGCAACCACCGAGAGGTCGGGACCGTGTCGTGGTGGTAATGGGGCCGGACGTGGTCAAGGTGCGCGGGTCGAGGCAATGGTCCTAGGGCAACGCGGATGCAAGACACCCGTGATTGGTGTATGCGGTCGACGTCGTGAGGATGGCAATGCACTGATGTGATAACTGATACGTTCTTCATTTCGATGTACCCGTTATTGCCTTGATAGATATTGGTTCTACTCATTCGTACATTGCTAGCACCATAACCGGAAACTTGAAATTACTCTCAAATTTCCGATAAAGAGATGAGGTGATTAGTCCCTTAGGACGATCGGTGTTGGTTAATAAATTGTTTAGAGACGTGCCCTTAGTAATTCAAGGAGAAACATTCTCGGCAAATTTGATGGAACCGCTTTTGGCGAATCGATATTATTCTCGGGCATGGATTGGTTGGTTAAGCACCGCGGCGAAATTGGACCGTCTTTGAAAAGCGTATGTCGATAAGAAATGTGGAGGATAAGGAGATAGTTATGATAGGCGAGCGGAGAAATTACTTGGCAAACGTGATTTCTGCGTTGAAGGCGGAGAAGTTAGTGCGAAAAGGATACGGAGCATTTTTAGCATTTATTTGTGCTTTAGATGCCAAAAAGCTGTTGGTGGAAGATGTGAGAACGGTGAAGGAGTTCCCTGATGTTTTTCCTGAAGAACTTCCTGGTGTACCTCCAGATCGGGAAGTGGAATTTGGTATTGAGCTTTTGCCTGGAACTGCTCCGGTGTCCATTGCTCCTTATAGAATGGCACCGAAGGAGTTGTCAGAGCTTAAAGCCCAAATCCAAGAACTGCTAGATCGTGGTTTTATTCGACCGAGTGTGTCTCCGTGGGGAGCACCGGTTTTGTTTGTTAAGAAGAAGGATGGGTCAATGCGTATGTGTATTGACTATAGGCAATTGAATAAGCTGACGATCAAGAATCGGTACCCTCTGCCGAGGATTGACGACCTGTTTGATCAATTGAAGGGAGCTTCTGTTTTCTCCAAGATTGATTTAAGGTCGGGTTACCACCACCAAGGTGAAAGAAGCGGATATTCACAAGACAAAGCGTTCGAACCCGCTACGGACACTATGAGTTTTTAGTGATGCCGTTTGGGTTGACCAATGCACCAAATGCATTTATGGATATGATGAACCGGTCTTTCAACCATTCTTAGATCGCCAGGTGGTGGTATTCATAGATGACATTCGTTTATTCGAGGAGCGAAGAAGAGCATGACTCGCATTTGCGGATTGTATTGCAAGTGCTTCGAGATAATCAGCTTGTATGCCAAATTCAAGAAATGTGAATTTTGGTTAAGAGAAGTGACTTTCTTGGGTCATGTGGTATCACCGAAGGAATAAGGGTGGATCCTCGGAAGATTGAGGCGGTATTGGATTGGAAACCACCAAGTCGGTAGCTGAGATTCGGAGTTTCTTGGGTTTGGTGGATATTATAGACGCTTTGTTGAGGGGTTCTCATTGATTGCCGCACCTCTAACTAAGCTTTTGCGGAAGGGAGTGTTGTTTATATGGACCGATAAGCAGCAAAGAAAGTTTCGAAAGATCAAGAAGGTTTTTAACGAAACGCCGGTATTGATTCAACTCGAGGTGGGAAGGAGTTTACGCTTTATTGTGATGCGTCACATACGGGTTTAGGGCCGCGTATTGATGCAAAGTGGGAAAGTTGTAGCTTACGCTTCTCGTCAATTGAGACCGCACGAAGTGAACTACCCTACTCATGATTTGGAGTTAGCAAAGCAGTGGTGTTTGCCTTAAAGATTTGGAGGCATTACCTCTATGGCGAAAAAGTCTATCATCTATACGGATCACAAGAGTCTTAAGTATCTTCTTACTCGTAAGGAGTTAAACTTGAGACAACGAAGATGGGTGGAGTCTGTTAAAGGACTATGATTTCTCTATTGAGTATCATCCTGGAAAGGCTAATGTAGTGGCGGACGCATTAAGTCGTAAGGTGGTATCTCGATTTGAGAGCTATGTTTGCCCATTTGAGTTTGTATGAGGATGGTAGTTTGATAGCGGAATTTCAAGTGAAGCCTATGTGGTTGGAACAAATTAAGGAAAAACAGATTTTAGATGAGAAGTTGAGACTTTTATTTCAAAGCAAGTGGAAAATGGTGAAATTGAGGATTTTGGAATAAATTCGTAAGGTGTATTGTGTTTTCGTGAAAGGGTCTGTATGCCTAAGGATTCAGATCCGAGGCAAATGATTTTGAGGAGGCGCATAGTAGCCCTTATGCTATGCACCCTGGAGGAAATAAGATGTATCGGATCTTCGTGAGCGGTTTTGGTGGCTCTGGATTGAAACGTGAGATTTGGTAATTTGTGGGAAAATGCTTAACTTGTCGCAAGTGAAAGCGGAGCATCAATTGCCGTCAGTCTCTTTTGCAACCAGCTTAAGATTCCTCTTTGGAAATGGGAGCGGATAACAATGGATTTTGTTAGTGGGTTACCTTTAACACCTACTAAGAAAAATTACATTTGGGTAATTGTTGATCGTCCCGACGAAGACCGCTCATTTTCTACCGGTGCGTCACGGACTACTCGTTGCGCTGTTTGTTGAAGTCGTATGTATCCGAAATCGTGAGGTTGCATGGGGTACTGTATCGATTATATCGGATAGGGATCCTAGGTTTACATCTCGATTTTGGAAAGCTTTGCATGAAGCCTTGGGTACAAAGCTTAATTTTAGTACGGCTTTTCATCCTCGATCGATGGTCACGAGAGAGTGATTCGGATTCTGGAAGACATGTTAAGGGATGTGTAATCGACTTCAAAGGTAGTTGGGAGGATTTTCTACCGTTAAGCGGAATTTGCGTACAACAACAACTACCTATCTAGCATTCGATGGCACCCTACGAGGCATTGTATGGTCGTGAGGTGTCGTTTCTCCTATTTGTTGGACCGAGTTGGGTGATCGGCGCTGTTAGGACTCGAGATGATTTCAAACGGAAGAAAAAGTGAAAGTTATTCGAGCACGCGGTTAAAGGAAGCTTCGATAGAGCGTAAGTCGATGCGGATCTGAAGCGTAAAGAGATCGAGTATGCCGTAGGAGATCAAGTCTTCTGAAGGTCTCGCTTGGAAGAAGATATTCGGATTCGGGAAGAAGGGCAAGTTGAGTCCTAGATATACATTGGACCATATCGTGTGGTGAAACGAGTTGGTCCATGGGCCTATCGATTGAGTTACCTCGGAATTGAGCCAAATTCATAATGTTTTCCACGTGTCCATGTTGAGGCGCTATAGATCGGATCCTTCGCACATAGTACCGGTAGAAGAAGTGGAGTTGAATTTGGATTTGTCTTTTGAGGAGGAACCGTGGGAAATCTTACACCGAGACGTGAAGGTGCTAAGAAAGAAGACGTGCCGTTGGTCAAAGTGTTGTGGCGTAACCACGGAGTGGAGGAAGCTACGTGGGAGCCCGAGGATGCAATTCGGCAACAATACCCTCACCTTTTTCACCAGGTAAATTTCGAGGACGAAATTTTCTTTTAGGGGTAGAGTTGTAACACCACGAAAATTTGAGTAATTTATTTTCTATGTGTGCTTTGAGTAATTATTCTAGAAAGTAAAATTTTCTGATTTATTTTAGTGGTTAGTATAGTCTGAAGAAGGGTTTAAAATTTTTTAGAAGGAATAATATTAATTTTGAGAATTTATGGAAATAGACTAAGTGGCATTGACACATAAATTAATTTAAGTGTCAATGTGTAGCATAAGATGAGTAGTTGGACAAGTGGTGTTGGCGCATGAGCTAGTACATGGGGGTGAAGGTTCGAATCCCCTAAATAGCATCTAGGTGAATTTTATTTTTGATTTTTCTGCCCATGTATAGCAAGTGTCGGCCAAGAGCATATATGGAAGGTGTTGACTTGTTATTTTTGGTTAGTATATCAAAGGAATAAGGAAAATTTGAACTTAAGGAAGGGTATCAAAAGAATAAGGAAAATGTGAGGATATGAGGCATGAATCAAGGAGTTGTTTAAGGAAACAATATCTTGGCCTAAAGACCAAGCATATGGACGGCATTATGGCTAGGGGAGCCGAATTTTGGTGATAGTTTGGCTAGGAATTTTAGTCTTTGGTTTTGGTCATTTTGTTTAGTTTGTGCAAGTTTTGAAAATTCTCTCAAACTCTCTTTTCCTTGGCCGAAATTGTGCACTTGGTAAGCCTAGTTTCTTTTGTCAAATTGGTCATTTTTGTTTTACACTTTGGTGTCAATTTTGTGCCTTTCTCTTTGTGCCGATTTTACCAATACCTAAAGAGACCATTCTTTTCTTTTCTTCTCCCCATTGCCGATTATACATTGCTCTCAAAACTTATCTTTTCCTTCTTTTCTTTTCCATTCTATTTGGAAACCGAAACATCATCACCATCTCTCTCCTATTTGATTTCTTTCAATCGAAATTCTCTCCACCTACACTTTCATGGCCGAATGTTAAAGTGCTTATAACCGATTTTATTTTCTCTTTTCTTTGATTCTTCATAGCCAAATTCTTCTTAGATCCATATTATTCTCAAATCCTATCTTTTCGACGTGGAAATAGGTAAGAATCCTTTTCGCTTTTGATTAGTTAATAGTGGTTATGGCGAATATTGATGATGGTTTGAAGGCTTTATTAGATCAAAATAAACGTTCCTTCTTTTAACGCTTATTTTGTTATACTTTAGTGCGATAACGGAAGTTTGGAATCAAGAAGTCGTGGGTGACAAAACGTTGGAATCAATTTTGTGGTAAGGAAATCATATCTTTAAAACCTTAGGATTATTTTGATATCATTGGATTAACCTTCCTTTGTCTTTGAAGACATTCAAAATAGGGAAGAAAAGGGCGGTGTTCAAATTTCTTCTAAGAAGGGAGGTTCATTATTCCCCTAAGTACAAGCAAAGGACTATTTCGGGAATCCGAGATTTTCCACCGGGTTGCGGACGTTCAACCGAGGAAAATCAACTGCTCAAGTCG
Source organism: Gossypium sturtianum (assembly GCA_025698515.1). Taxonomy (NCBI): domain Eukaryota; kingdom Viridiplantae; phylum Streptophyta; class Magnoliopsida; order Malvales; family Malvaceae; genus Gossypium; species Gossypium sturtianum. The sequence continues at coordinate 31,852,592 of CM046949.1, forward strand.
TTCGTACTCCCGAACCATTATTTGTTCGTGGATTCAATTCGGTTAGTGAACCATCAATCGGAGAGAAATCGCAAGTAGAAGTCTTACGAAAATCCGAGGGTAAATTTCTAGATCGCTATATTTAGATCGGTTTTATTATAGATTATAGTGTTTTAATTAACACAATACGTATAGGTGTTGAAGAGCGGGAAAGTTTAGTTCTCTCCATAACCAGTGTGTAACTTCACACTCATTTTCGGTTGGACATCATGTTGTAAGTTCTGTGATAAATTCGTAAAATAGTAAAAACGGAAAAAATACGTAGTAACTCATATTTTTGAGTAAATGCATGAAAACGGTTAAAACCGAGAAAATAAAAGACGATAATACTCTAGTTCGATAAAATGGGCGATATTACTCTAGTTCGATTAAATGGGCCGAAAAATACTGCTTCGATAAAATTGGGCTAAAATGGGCCAAAGTCACTAAACTACTAAATGGGCTAGTTGATAAATTGTTTATATGAGCCTAATGAAGGGTTAATTGATAAGCCCACCGATGATAGGGATTAATAAAAATCATTATATGATTATATTTGTTATATACGCATGATTGCATGGGGTGGGTTATATGAAGAGAAGAATGGCCGGCTTGCCACAAATTTGGCTCATTGCCTCTAGTTCGGTGGCTCGCCACAATATGGCTCATTGCCTCTAGTTCGGTGGCTCTCACCACAAATTCGCTAAATGCCTCTAGTTCGGTGACAATGTCACAATCTAGTTCTAGAGTGCACTACAAAATTATTTAAGGGCTTTAAGCCCATGATTGGTGTGTTTGGCGGGGTGGGTTGACTTGATCCCCACAGTGTGTTGGTTGGTACGGGGTGTTAGCGGATGGATACTAGGTTGGTTTGGGAAATTCATATTTCATGCATTCTTTTCTTTAAATTATGTTACTTTACAATGTATGGTTGAAATCATTAATGGGCTCAAGCCCAAAGATGATATCTTGACGATCCGGCCTAAAAATGGTGGTAAGTGAGTTGCACACTCGAGTTCTTTGTAACTCACCCAATTTTATTAACCATTTCGTAATGGAAATTGACGTGGACTTGGGCCGGAGATGACTTGGTGGAGGCCATACTACAAACTTGGGTTTTTATTAAACTATGACTTTATTTAGATTATTATCTTAAATTTCATTATGGGTTTTATGTAATAAGGCCTCTTATATGTTTTTATGGATTTTATTGTGTGGATGGTTTAAATTTTATTTCTAAACTTTTAATATGGTTTTATCTTAAATATGTTAAGTTTTCTTAAGAACATTGGTTTTATAACAAAATTTCTGACACTTTAATTATTTAAAATTCTTTCAAAGTTCTTTTAAACCATCTTAAGATTTTGACATTTTTATTTTGACGATAAGTTTTCAAACAAGTATTATTCTTAAGCTACAAAATTCAAATCCTTGTATTAACTTCTTATTAAACTCGATTTTCAAAAAGTTTTTGTAGCACTATTTTATTTTAACCATATGAAAATAAACGAATGTATGATTGGTGTGACAAACCAAATCTTGTCTAAACGCATAGACCGGGTTTGGGGTGTTACAGGATAACTTTTTGCAGGTGATACTTAGCGATATGGGCCGGGTCAGCGGGGACTTTGTGGTGGCCATGCTCAGCTCAGCATTTTCGGGTTTTATTATATTTGAACTTCTTACGATTTCTTTATCATGTTTTCGGGATTTATTTCGGGTTTTGTTTTGTTGTAATAAGGCCACTATTAAACTGTTTTAATTATGCGTTTTAATTTCTTTTTTTTTTTATTTTTATACGATCAACATCAAACAAATGAATAAACATTTTTGTTAAAACAACTTCAAATGTTTTAACACCTAAACACCTACGGTTTTTTTTTTTAGTTTGATAAGCTCTAAAACTCGGCATTTCTTTGAACATTATTTAATATGAAGGAAACGTTTTTAAAGAAATATGAACTTGAACTACAACTCGGTTTTTAACTCGCTAAATTTTCAAATTTGTTTTAATAAGTCGACTTATTTTATCAAAACGTGAAACAAGAATAAGTTAAGTTTTCGAAGGAACATGTCAGATCCGGTCGAGGCTTGTGGGCCGGGTTTGGGGTGTTTCACTTCTATTAATGAATATACTAATACGGCAGAAGTAGAAATAAAAGAAATAAATAATAAAATAATTGAGCTTTTTGAGCCCAATAAGTTTACTACAGAAATTCAACCAAAATTATTACATTTAAAAGATTTATCAATTCCAAAAGACTGGATGATAGAAAAGGCTAATAATGCAAGTACTTCTAAACCAGTAAGTACTATTGAATATATGTCATCTGGCGATAAGTTATACTTTAAAAATAATTTGATTACTAATACAGATGATAATTTAGTATTACCTTCTAGTTCTCAACCAGAGGGAGAAGAAGATAATATAAGTACTTCTACACCAATAGGTATGAAAACAGTTCATATTCCTATCTTTCCTACTACACCTAGTAGAAATTCTAGAAACACTAGAATGGAAGATATACAATCTTCAATAGAAAATATTATTAATTTTAAAACAAAAATTAATAATACATATATTAAAATTATATTACATGATAAAGGTTATAAAACATATTCTTTACATGCTTTATTAGATACAGGAGCTACAACCAGTAGTTGTAAAAAGAATGCCATTCCTGCAGAATATTGGAAACCTGTAAAAAGGATAATAAATATTAATGGAATAAATGGTAGCAAAACTACTGTTTATTATAAAGCAAAAAATATACCAATCTATATTAATAATGTTAGATTTATAATTCCAAAGTTATTATGTTTACCTGATATGGACGGAGATATTTTATTAGGAAATAATTTTATAAATCAATATTTACCATTTACTATTAATAAAAAATCAGTTAAGTTATCTTTAGAAAACACTTCTATAGAAATACCATTAGTAGAAAATCCTAAATTTATTTTTACTAATGACTGCTGATTTTCTTAGCAGACCTTATGGTTAGAGGTAAAAAACCTCTAGAAATAGTTGAAGAATGGACAACTGTCCATAAAAAACCCAACAAGGGAAAAACAATGAGTCCTAAACAAGGATTTATTCCTGCACAAGTACCATTTTATCCTAATCAAGGATATTATGTACCAAATCCAATGGTAAGACAGCCATTTGGAACACAATCACCAACCCAGGTGAGTTATTGTGAATGATCTCAAGATCCATATTCAGTATATCAAAAAAGTTATGCTGAAATTATAAAGGAAACCGAGAATTTGTTGAAAAAACAACAAAATTCTGAATTTTCTGAAATAAAGGATTTTTATAATCCAGGTTTATCTTTAGAATATTATAATTTTATAAACAAAATATGGAAAACCCATATTACTGATCAAAGAGCAAACTTTAGAAGAGCTCTTACACAGTTTTCAAATTTCTTAATTGAAAAAACAACTAAAGAAAATAAATCGATGATTTATTACTAAAATGCTTTTATACAGAGATTGGGACGAGATCCTAGTCGAATATATGGACATTAAGGAGATAAACAATCTTCTTGATATATTCCAATATTTTATTAATAAAGGAACAAACAGTCCTATTATTAATAAAATGTTTAGAATATGTCTATATAACAAATGTAGACAAATTCTACCACTGTGATATATTTTCAAAAATAAATAGAGCTATTTGCAACCAAAGAAGCTCAATTTACTGAAAACGTTTTCAAAATATTTTTACAAGCTTATGTTTTTACTAATGATATAGGAGAACAATTTCCTACTATCAAATTTAGGCTTGATCATGAACCATTTGATATAACTAGTATTGAATGGGGATTTGTTAAAGAAATAACAGTCCAAAATCTTTATTTTCATTTATTAAAAGATTTTCCTGCTATAGTAAAATCTATTTTAATAAATTTTACAAATATAGACGATTTTGTCTATTATTTTCATATAGAAATATATAGTCTTATTGGTATTGCTGAAAAAGAAAAATTTTATCAGCCATATCAAATATGGGATATTCATGCTATGTTTTGGGGAAAAGCCCTCTCAGCAGTAGATGAAGATCAACAAGAATTGTCAAAAGCCATTGACAAATGTTATAAAAAATTTTCTCATTATCAAATCTAAGCCGGAATTGATTTAATGGCTGTAACACCCTAACCCGGTCAAAACATGACGACCGAATACGGTGTGTCACAGGATAAAACAATTTAACCAGATCAAGTTATGGATTCGATTGAAAGAAATATTATTTAAAACTAAATTGGGTGTTTGAAAATCTCTAGATGAAGGACGAAACATTGTGCCGTGGTTTACTATAAAAACCATTTGTTTTTAGGGAAACACAATTTTATTTAGATGTACAGCTGAAAACCCTTTCTAAACATTTTAACTTTGAGGAACTTAATTTGAGAAGAAGTTTGGGCCGATTGTTGTTGCCATTTATTTATTCCTACCCGATGGTAAGGTTTAGAAAACCCGTTCAGTTGTATATTATAGAAAACATTAGTTTACAGGTTATCGAAAACGTGTTATGTGGTTTGCTTAAGCGACATTTGATAAAACTTAGAGCAGATAAAATATTCCCAAAAATAATAAGTAAGTGGCCTTATTACAAACCCAAACAAAACCAAATTAAGTAAAATACCCAAACAGTGAATCAAATTTAAACCGAAAGCAAAATTTCGCATGGCCACCTCGAGTCCACCCGGCTCCTCATCTGCGATCTACGAGTCACCTGAAAAAGATAAGGGAAGAGGTGAGTCACCAAGACTCAGTGCATAATCCCTGTAACACCCCAAACCAGGTCTATGCGTTAAGACGAGATTTGGTTTGTTACACCGATCTATCATTCATTTAATTCTATAATGCTTTAGGTAAAACAGTTCTACAAAACCTTTATGAAAATGATGTTTAGTTGAAATAAAATTAAAAAAATGATTTAAAATTCGGTGAATTATCATTTAGTACTTAATTGTTTAAATCTTTAAAGTAGTTCGTAAAGAGTTCAAAAGGATTTGAAAACACGAATAGTTAAAGCATCTTTAATGTTTTAAAGATAATTAAATCCATCCACACATATAAAATGTAACACCCCAAACCCGGCCCACGAGCCTTGACCGGATCTGGTATGTCACTGAGAAAAACGTTTGAAAAGATTTGACTTACGGGTGAAAACATGAAAATATGTTGTCATTTGTAAAACATTATATACTTAAAATGCCAAGTAAAATTTGGTTGTTACATAATATCCGGATTTAAAACTTTAATATATATTTTAAAATGTAAGTTACTGAAAATAAAGTCATTTCCAAATAGTAATTTAATCGTCAATCCAACTAAAACATATTAATAAACTTCAACTACTTTAAGTGGCCCTTATTACATCATTTAGTTATTCAAAATACTTAAAATATGACGTGCATAAAATTAAATAAAACATCTTCTGCATGGCCACCTTTATTTCCGCTCCAGCCCGGTCCAAGATTCACGTATCACCTGCGATGTTGGTAAAAATTTGGGTGAGTCAAACAGACTCAGTGTGTAATTAGTCCACAGATTTCCACCCACGTGGCTTAGCCCACAACCACATCAAACCACATATCAGATAGTAAGGCAAGTTATACACATAATTCCACATATTGGGCTTGGTCCATTTTCCATACCACATATCAGATAGTAATGCGATTAATCCACATGATTCCACACATATTGGGCTTGGCCCATTTTCCATACCATATATCAGATAGTAATGCGATTAATCCACATGATTCCACACATATTGGGCTTGGCCCATTTCTATACCACATATCAGATATGATTATGCAAAGAGCACCCAACCCAACCTAGGGTCCATCCTCTACACACCCCCGTATCCAGCCACCACACACCAGGGGATTACTAAATCACCCTTCAACCGCTACACACCATTTTGGCAATTAATGCCGTCCACGTGAACTAAGTCACAAGTAATCAAACCACGATGAGGCACATAGCAACTCATCAAACCACGATATGGCACAAAGCCTATATTAACCACGATGAGGCACAGAGCCACTCATCAAGCCACGTGAAATAAATCACAAATAATCCACAACGCGACCTCAGTCAGCGCCAATCCACGATGTAGCTTGCAGCTAACATCAACCACGTACATAAATGTACACCCGTACCTTCATTCACATTCATATCCCATCCCATGCACATGCAACATATAATAACATCATGATAAATAATGCATGTACGTGTTATTCAGGCATACAATCATATTCTCATTGGCATATTCACACATATACACATTAATAACCATATTTCCATCAGATTTGATACTGACCTGATTATCGACATACCCCTTAAGGGTATCCATTTCATAATTGCCACTGCACTTATTAGCATACACATAACACATGCACATATAATCATATACCCGGAAAACGGTGGGTTAATCACACACCTGATAACTTGAAGCACTACGCTCTCAATCCCGATGCTATCACTAAGCGAAACTACCGCTATCTGCCTATAGTCCTGCCCTACTGCTGGCCCACACCCCGGTGGCCAATCTCGCACTGCAGAGACGAATCTCTTCTTAAACTTAGGGATAGGAACTACCCCTTTTCCTTCTTGACTGGTTCCCACGTTCATCGAAAGTCACTTAATCAGAACATTCGGTTAATCATCAATATACGAGATCGAATAAACCACAACTTAACATCCTTACCAAAACGAACTCGAAACCCGAGACTTCTCCTTTGTCCCTGTCGATTTGCCCCTAAATCATCATAGTTAGAATTGGCTAACATTAATAGATAAAATGGCCTAAGGCCGAATACCATGAACCACTTACCTTGCTTCCCTATATCCCGATTCACCACTTATCAATGGAGTTGTCGAAATCCCTGAGTGAAACCACATTAGAATCGGCTTTAAGCAACAATCCATAAGAATGGCCCTTGGCCGAATACTACATATTGCTTACCTTGATGAATCGAATCCCCAAAGAATCCTTAGCGTTCCCTTCCTTCGGCTACACACAAAAGAACACATATTATGGCACTATGAACATTTGGCCATGCTTAAACCAAGGCCTAACCACTTGATTCGGTGCTCTAACGAAAAAGAACCCAAACCGATTGCTTAAGGCAGAAAATACCTACCACTCTTAAAGCACCCTCAGAGAATCGGCTTCAAGATCCCAAAGAGAAAGGTTCGGCTAATCCACAAGAAGTGTTTCGGCTTCTAAAACTTGCGACAAAGAATAAAGAATAAGGCCACCCTGAGATTCGGCTATGGCTCCTAATGGAGATAAGATATTCGGCTATCTCAAGAGTATTTCGGCTTTTGAGAAAACTATGAGAAGAAGGAGTGAATGCTATAGTGGTTCGACTAACCAAAAGAAAAGAAGAAGTTTGGGAAAGGGTGATAGATTCGGCCAAGCTAGCAAATAGAGAGGAGAAGAATGAAACACAAATGGCCTTAATGCTCTTTGAAGTTTCACAACAATAAAAGAATAGGCAAGCCAAAAACTAGGTGGCTTCTTCACAAAAAAAAACGGCACTAATGGAAAAAGAGAGAACAAAATTCGGCACACACACTAAGGCTAAATTTCGGCACACACTACCACCATATTCAAAACCGAAAATGCCACCCCCCTAAAGTCCTATATTCGGCCACTACATCTTCTCTTATCATATCCCTCATTTCTCTCCTATTTTCTCTCCATACTACTCATTCAAAAAGTTTGAATGAGTCAACCATTATCTCTTCCCTCTTAGCCGAATTTAAAAAGAATAACTAAGGCTTATCCTCATCCTTTCAAAGTCCACAAGCCGTCTAACACTTCCCCCCCTTCTTGACGCAAAAACAAATACCCATAGTTCAACCTCTGCAGCTCGAACCTCCTCCCTCCTGAAGCTCCCTTGACGCAAACTTCACAGCACCCTAGGTGGCGTCCCTTGCCACTTTTCTGCTTGACTTCTTGTGTCATAAATCCCCCACAATTTTTCCTAAGACCTCCTTTGCCTAGCTCCCCCTTTTGAAGACTTAAAATCTAATATTCTCCAAAGCATTCACCTATATCTTAGAGTTCCCGAAACCTCTAAAACACATCCAAACACACACTAAACCTTTCCATCACATGAATTATGCATTAACCGCACAACCCCTAAATCCCGGATGTTACAGTTCTACCCTCCTTAAAATAATTTCGTCCTGGAAATTACTTGGCTAAACTAAGCAAGTGTTCTGCTACTCCCTGAACCTCTAAAAGCACTTACTCGAAAAGTTTGCCTACTACCACCGATCGCCCTAAAGAACTGAGTACCATCATCTTCCTAGATACAGTCCCAAAGTTCACATTCAAGATTTTGAACACTTTACTAGCAATACAAGAATGAGCTGACTTTACAACGAACAAGACAATAAAGGGGGTATCCCGGGGAAAAAATGTACCCGTTATCACATCTGGCACATCTTCCTCCTCGCGATGACTGACTGCCTAAACCAACCTTGGTTGTCTCGCATCTGAACCTTCAGCACCTCTGCCTGGTGTTCCACAACCTCGGCCAGAACCATTTCCTCCATGGTTCAGACCACGACCCCTCGTCGCCTGAGGACAATTCCTAACCAAATGAACCTTAGACCCACACCGGAAACATTCCTTACTATTTCCCGAACACTCTCCTGCATGAGCTCTCCCACACTGAGCACATGGACGTCTCCGATTCTTAGCAACTGGTATAGGTGCACGTACAAAATTCTCGGTCCTTGGTCTTTTCTGAAAATCCCCAGATGATATTGTCGGTCCAAAACTCCACTTGCTCCAGTTCCTATCCTTTTCTCGATTCTGTCTCTCAGTCCTCTTAACTTCTTCAGCTATCCGAGCTTTCTCCACTAGAATAGCAAAGTCCCTTTCTCTCTGCGGAGCAATCAACAGCCGCAGCTCATCCCGCAATCCGTCTTCGAATCGAACACACCTTTCGTAATCAGTAGCTACGATGCCCTTGGCGTACTGACTTAACCGTACAAATTCCGCTTTGTACTCTGCTACCGACTTACTTCCTTGAACCAAGTTTAGAAACGCCTTTCTTTGCGAGTCTAAGTAACTGGCTCCAACATACTTCCCTTCAAACTTAACCTTAAAATACTCCCAATCCAATCGATCTGCAGGGGCACCTTGTCTGACAGTGAGCCACCACCGATAGACCTCGTCCCGAAGCAGCGAAACAGCACCTTTCAGCTTTTCCTCAGCGGTGCAGTCCAAGTCATCCATAATCCTTTCGACTGCCTCTAACCAATACTCTACTACATTCGGAGCTACCCCAGATACTCCTCTAAAAACCTCTGCTTTGTTTGACCTCAGTCTTTCTGATACTGACTTCCGAGCTCCATTTCCCATACCAGCTCTTGCTACTTGCTCTAGCACTCGCAGCATAGCCTGCGATACTGTGTCATCCCTTCCTGTCTGACCTTGATCCTCCGCGCCTACTGCTGGTGGCGGCACATCATTTTCTTACCCATGGCCAGACCTACTGGTTCCGATACAGTCATTCGACCACGTCCTCTAGAACTCATATCTAACGTCGCGATTTACTCTGATTAAAAAGTTTTATGCATTAGTATTTTGTTCCACTGATTATCCGCGAACAAATTTTATGAAAAGAAGTTTCAAAAGTAGTTCTTTCGATCAATCAAAGTTTTAGCTCAAGTTCACTATTCTAATTCAGAGAGTCACATTCACATTCATCAACAATATTCACACACTACTTTGGCATTTCTATCCGTTCCCTACCCAGGGGTAATTTCATCAATTGTCCTATAGGGGTATTTTAGTAACAAATCAGGGTCAACTTGAAAATCTTTACAAATCAAAGGCATTCCAAAATTTTCAAAACTCAGGGTTATTTTGAAAATTTTTCCAAAACAAAAGGTATTGCAAAAATTTCAAAAATCGGGGTTATTTTGGTAATTTTGTAAGTCAGGGGTAATTTAGTAAATTTTCCAAATCAGAGTATCTTGCTATTTTGCAAAATAGGAATTTTGGTGTTTTTTTTAAAAAAATAACTTCGTAAAAGTCGAAGGTAGTATGGTAATTTTATAAACCAAGGGTATTTTAGTAATTTACAACCCAGGGGTATTTGGGTAATTTTGTCAATCGGGAATGCTTCGAAAATGTTTTTCAAAATCTCATTTAGTGTTTACAAATCAAAAGGGTAATTTGGTGATTTTAAAACTAAGGTTTTTATAAAACAGTATAGCTAGTCCCTTTCGGGTTTCAATTATTGGTTTAGCCGGTGAATAAGTCCTCGTGGTTAGGGTGAACCGTAGCTACGCACCAGGTAGGATTCGAGTAAAGAGGAGGTGAGTCACTAGGACTGCTTAAGTACCAAGCTCTTACCGAATCCACTCCTAGACATGCGCACAACTGTTGCCACACCCTAGCTCGGCGACTTACTCACAGGTTTGTTTGGTTGTGATTAAGTCTTATGTATTCTGTGTTAAAGTAAGCTAGTCCTAGGGTTCAATAGCCCTAATCTACTAATCTACGATTCCAAAATGCCCATATACAAATCACTTCAGTAGTTAGGGGTACTTACCTGGTGGACTTCGGGCCGGAGATACAGGTGCCATGCCAGAATAACCCTGAAATAGTTCATAAAAGTCCATATTTTTGAAAAGCCCATCTTTGAAAAATGTTTTTGGGCCCAAAACCCTCAAAGTCGAGTTTTGAACCGGGCTCTGATACCAAACTGTAACATCCCAAACCCGGCCCACGAGCCTTGACTGGATCTGGTATGTCACTGAAAAAAACGTTTGAAAAGATTTGACTTACGGGTGAAAACATGAAAATATGTTGTCATTTGTAAAACATTATATACTTAAAATGCCAAGTAAAATTTGGTTGTTACATAATATCCGGATTTAAAACTTTAATATATATTTTAAAATGTAAGTTGCTGAAAATAAAGTCATTTCCAAATAGTAATTTAATCGTCAATCCAACTAAAACATATTAATAAACTTCAACTACCTTAAGTGGCCCTTATTACATCATTTAGTTATTCAAAATACTTAAAATATGACGTGCATAAAATTAAATAAAACATCTTCTGCATGGCCACCTTTATTTCCGCTCCAGCCCGGTCCAAGATTCACGTATCACCTGCGATGTTGGTAAAAATTTGGGTGAGTCAAACAGACTCAGTGTGTAATTAGTCCACAGATTTCCACCCACGTGGCTTAGCCCACAACCACATCAAACCACATATCAGATAGTAAGGCAAGTTATCCACATAATTCCACATATTGGGCTTGGCCCATTTTCCATACCACATATCAGATAGTAATGCGATTAATCCACATGATTCCACACATATTGGGCTTGGCCCATTTTCCATACCACACATCAGATAGTAATGCGATTAATCCACATGATTCCACACATATTGGGCTTGGCCCATTTCTATACCATATATCAGATATGATTATGCAAAGTGCACCCAACCCAACCTAGGGTCCATCCTCTACACACCCCCGTATCCAGCCACCACACACCAGGGGATTACTAAATCACCCTCCAACCACTACACACCATTTTGGCAATTAATGCCGTCCACGTGAACTAAGTCACAAATAATCAAACCACGATGAGGCACATAGCAACTCATCAAACCACGATATGGCACAAAGCCTATATTAACCACGATGAGGCACAGAGCCACTCATCAAGCCACGTGAAATAAATCACAAAAAATCCACAACGCGACCTCAGTCAGCGCCAATCCACGATGTAGCTTGCAGCTAACATCAACCACGTACATAAATGTACACCCGTACCTTCATTCACATTCATATCCCATCCCATGCACATGCAACATATAATAACGTCATGATAAATAATGCATGTACGTGTTATTCAGGCATACAATCATATTCTCATTGGCATATTCACACATATACACATTAATAACCATATTTCCATCAGATTTGATACTGACCTGATTATCGACATATCCCTTAAGGGTATCCATTTCATAATTGCCACTGCACTTATTAGCATACACATAACACATGCACATATAATCATATACCCGAAAAACGGTGGGTTAATCACACACCTGATAACTTGAAGCACTACGCTCTCAATCCCGATGCTATCACTAAGCGAAACTACCGCTATCTGCCTATAGTCCTGCCCTGCTACTGGCCCACACCCCGGTGGCCAATCTCGCACTGCAGAGACGGATCTCTTCTTAAACTTAGGGATAGGAACTACCCCTTTTCCTTCTTGACTGGTTCCCACGTTCATCGAAAGTCACTTAATCAGAACATTCGGTTAATCATCAATATACGAGATCGAATAAACCACAACTTAACATCCTTACCAAAACGAACTCGAAACCCGAGAATTCTCCTTTGTCCCTGTCGATTTGCCCCTAAATCATCATAGTTAGAATCGGCTAACATTAATAGATAAAATGGCCTAAGGCCGAATACCATGAACCACTTACCTTGCTTCCATATATACCGATTCACCACTTATCAATAGAGTTGTCGAAATCTCTGAGTGAAACCACATTAGAATCAGCTTTAAGCTACAATCCATAAGAATGGCCCTTAGCCGAATACTACATATTGCTTACCTTGATGAATCGAATCCCCAAAGAATCCTTAGCGTTCCCTTCCTTCGGCTACACACAAAAGAACACATATTATGGCACTATGAACATTCGGCCATGCTTAAACCAAGGCCTACCACTTGATTCGGCGCTCCAACGAAAAAGAACCCAAACCGATTGCTTAAGGCAGAAAATACTTACCACTCTTAAAGCACCCTCAGAGAATCGGCTTCAAGATCCCAAAGAGAAAGGTTCGGCTAATCCACAAGAAGTGTTTCGGCTTTTAAAACTTGCGACAAAGAATAAAGAATAAGGCCACCCTGAGATTCAGCTATGGCTCCTAATGGAGATAGGATATTCGGCTATCTCAAGAGTATTTCGGCTTTTGAGAAAACTATGAGAAGAAGGAGTGAATGCTATAGTGGTTCGACTAACCAAAAGAAAAGAAGAAGTTTGCGAAAGGGTGATAGATTCGGCCAAGCTAGCAAATAGAGAGGAGAAGAATGAAACACAAATGGCCTTAATGCTCTTTGAAGTTTCGGTCAACAATAAAAGAATAGGCAAGCCGAAACTAGGTGGCTTCTTCACAAAAAGAAAACGGCACTAATGGAAAAAGAGAGAACAAAATTCGGAACACACACTAAGGCTAAATTTCGGCACACACTACCACCATATTCAAAACCGAAAATGGCACCCCCCTAGAGTCCTATATTCGGCCACTACATCTTCTCTTATCATATCCCTCATTTCTCTCCTATTTTCTCTCCATACTACTCATTCAAAAAGTTTGAATGAGTCAACCATTATCTCTTCCCTCTTAGTCGAATTTAAAAAGAATAACTAAGGCTTATCCTCATCCTTTCAAAGTCCACAAGCCGTCCAACACTTCCCCCCTTCTTGATGCAAAAACAAATACCCATAGTGCAACCTCTGCAGCTCGAACCTCCTCCCTCCTGAAGCTCCCTTGAAGCAAACTTCACAGCACCCTAGGTGGCGTCCCTTGCCACTTTTCTGCTTGACTTGTGTCATAAATCCCCCACAATTTTTCCTAAGACCTCCTTTGCCTAGCTCCCCCTTTTGAAGACTTAAAATCTAATATTCTCCAAAGCATTCACCTATATCTTAGAGTTCCCGAAACCTCTAAAACACATCCAAACACACACTAAGCCTTTCCATCACATGAATTATGCATTAACCGTACAACCCCTAAATCCCGAATGTTACATAAAAATCCCTAAAAATATTAATAGAGGCCTTATTACATCATACCCAAAATAGTAATTAAAAGAAATAACTTAATATAAGTTCATAGTTTATAAAAACCCATATTCGTAGTATGGCCTCCATGAAGTCATCCTCGGCCCAAGCCTCCGTCAATTGCCAATACCTGAGATGGTTAAATAAATAGAGTGAGTTACTCAGAACTCAGTGTGTAACTCACTTACCACGTTCATTGAGCCGGATAATCAAGACATTGCTTTGGGCTTGAGCCCATTTATGAATATCATAAAATAAATAAAATGCATGTAAAATGAAATTTCCCAACCAAACCTAATTTCCATCCGCTACACACCCCCGTACCAACCAACACACCTGTGGGGATCAAGTCAACCCACCCCGCCAACACACCAATCGTAGGCATAAAGCCATTTTCAATAATATTGTGGTGTAACACCGAACTAGATTGTGACAAAGCCACTGAACTAGAGGCATTAAGCCATTAAAATTTTGTGGCAGAGCCACCGAACTAGATTTTTGGCAACAGGCCTTTCTTCTCTTCATCAATTATCCCAACCCATGCAATCATGTATGCATAACAATTTATATTCATATAATAATTTAACAAAGGCCTAAAATACAAGTGAGTCTATATTTCAAATTTCGTTTGGGCCCATAAGATAAAATAGCATTTAGCCCATTTAGCAATCTAGCGAACTTGGGCCCGTATCGATCTAGCAGTTTTTCGGCCCATTTATCGATCTAGCAGTTTTTCGGCCCATTTAACTATCTAGCAGTTTTTCGGCCCATTTAACGATCTAGCAGTTTTTCAGCCCATTTAACTATCTAGTAGTTTTTCGGCCCATTTAACGATCTAGCAGTTTTTCATAAATTTCACGACTTTAACTATTTTCATACATTTACACAAAAGTGTTAATTACTACATATTTTTCTGATTTTTGCCATCTTTACGATTCTATCCCAATACTTACGGTATAAAATCTAACCCGAGATAAGTGTGAAGTTACACACCTGGTTACTGTGAGAACTAGACTTTCTCGCTCGTCGATACCTAAACGCATCATGATAAATTAGAACACTATAATTTATTCACAAATCGAATCCTAGAAATAACGATCTAGACTTTTACCCTCAGAATTTCGAACCACTTCTATATGCGGTTTCTCCCCGATTGATGGTTCGTTGCCCGATGAAAATCCACGAACAAACAAAGGTTCGGGAGTACGAACGACTTCAAACAACTGATTCTCCTTGGATGAGCGTCCACAACCCGGTGGGAAATCCCGGATTGCTGAAACAGTCCTTCGCTTAAACTTAGGGGGAATAGCGGAACCACCCCTCTTCTGAACACTATTCACAGCCCTTTTCGTCCCTATTTTGATTATTTCTAATGACAAAAGATCATGAGTCCGACTAATAATATATCGAAATTATGACTAACGGTTTTAAGGGTGAGATTGCCTTACCGCAAAATATCCTTGTTCCACAATATGTAAATTGAGCGATAACGTCCCCTAAATTGAAATCGAGTTATAATCCATCTATATCAATATGACGAGTAATATGAGAATCCTTGAATAAACTCATTACCTTAACTCTTTAGATCGATTCCAACGATTCACGATACTCACGAACACTTGAGTTTTGGTCCTCCAAAATCACACTATTGTCTACGGTTGAAAAAAAAAGAAATGATTGAGAAGAATACTTTAGTATAAAAGAAGATTCGGTTATGAATAACAAAGGAAAGGAAAATGGTTCGGCAATGGAGCAATCTAGCATTCGGCCATGAGAGAAAAATAATGAAGAAAATTTAGTTGAGAAGAAAATAAAAGGATGAAAGAAGGAGATGATGATGATTCGGTTTTCAAGAGAGAAAAGAGAAAGAAAATAGTTGAGTTTAGGAGCAAAGGTACATTCGGCAATGATGAGGAAAAAGAGGAGAAAAGAAATGGTCTAAAATGGCTATATGGTTTCGGTCACAAAGAAGAGAGAAAAGACTTGATGATAGTAATCAAACTAAGACCAAAATGGTCGAAAAGGGAGAAAAGGTAAAAAGATGCAATTGTTTCCTCAAGGCTTAAGGTATATTCGGCTAGGAAGAGAGCAAATTTTGAGAGAAAGTTTGATAGGAAAACCACCAATTGACCAAAAGAAAAGTGCTCATCCAACACCCAAACCTACCAAGCCAACAACAAAATCCGGCCATCCCCCCTAGCCCCCTATGCCGTCCACATACATGGTCAATAGGCCATAAAAAAAATTCCAAAACATCATCCCTTAATCCAAGCCTTATGTCCCCTTATCATACCAAAATTCCTTGATTCCATACCTTAAGTTAGTACTTACCTTATTCCCTTAGTCTACATTCCATAAATGAAAAAGTCCATCCTTACCATAAGTATTGCTTGACCGAGACTTGCCATACAAGTGCAAAAATAAAAGTCATCTAATTGCTATCCAAGGGATTCGAACATCTCCCCTCATGCAATTACTCATGCGCCAACACCACCTTGCCAATTACTCATCTTATGCTAATTTTAGACACTTAGATTAACTTAAGTATCAGTGTTACTTGATCCACTTCAATAAATTCCTAATACTAAAAATTATTTTATACCCGAATAATTCTATGCCCTTTTTATTCATAAGCTAAACACCAAAACATGCAATATATCAATACTCGGATTTTTAGGGTGTTACAACTCTACCCTCCTTAAAAAAAATTTCGTCCTCGAAATTTACCTGATTAAAAGAGGTGAGGATATTGTTGCCGAATTGCATCCTCAAGCTCCCACGTAGCTTCTTCCGCTCCGTGATTACGCCATAAAACCCTGACCAATGGCACGGTCTTTTTTCTTAGCACTTTGACATCTCAGTCTAAAATTTCCACTGGTTCCTCCTCGATAGACAAGTCTGAACTCAACTCCACTTCTTCTACCGGTACTATGTGCGACAGATCTGATCTATAGCGCCTCAGCATGGAAACATGGAAAACACTATGAATTTGACTCAATTCCGGAGGTAATTCAATCTGATAAGCCACTGGACCAACACGCTTCATCACACGATATGGTCCAATGAACCTAGGACTCAACTTGCCCTTCCTTCCAAATCTGAAAATTTTCTTCCAAGGTGAGACCTTCAGATAAACCTGATCCCCCACAGCAAACTCGATATCCTTACGCTTCAGATCTGCATATGACTTCTATCTATCCGAAGCTTCCTTTAACTGTGCTCGAATAACTTTTACCTTTTCTTCCGTCTCAGAAATCAACTCAGGACCTAACATCTACCGTTCGCCTAGTTCAGTCCAACAAGTAGGAGAACGACACCTACGACCATACAATGCCTCGTAGGGTGCCATTTGAATGCTAGACTGATAGCTGTTGTTATACGCAAATTCTGCCAACGGTAGAAAATCCTCCCAACTACCTTTTGAAATCAATCACACATCCCCTTAACATGTCTTCCAATAACTGAATTACTCTTTCAGACTGACCATCTGACTGAGGATGAAAAGCCGTACTGAAGTTTAACTTTGTTCCTAAAGCTTCATGCAGAGCTTTCCAAAATCGTGATGTAAACCTAGGATCCCTATCTGATATAATAGATGCTGGTATCCCATGCAACCTCATGATTTCAGATATATACAGCTTAGCCAACTTTTGTAATGAGTAATCCGTACGAACTGGTAGAAAATGAGCAGTCTTCGTCAATCGATCAACTATTACCCAAACGGAATTTTTTCTTAGTAGGTGTTAAAGGTAACCCACTAACAAAATCCATTGTTATCCGCTCCCATTTCCAAAGAGGAATATTTATCGGTTGTAATAAGCCTGATGGCAATTGATGCTCCGCCTTCACTTGTTGACACGTTAGACATTTTCCCACAAACTCAGAAATCTCACGCTTCAACCCTGGCCACCAATACTGTTCACGGAGATCCCGATACATCTTATTTCCTCCGTGGTGCATAGCTTAAGGGCTACTATGCGCCTCCCGCAGAATCATTTGTTTCAAATCTGAGTCCTTAGGCATACAAACTCTTCCACGAAAACATAGCACTCCATCCGTGTTTATACCAAAATCCTCTATTTCACCACTTCTAACTTGCTGAATTAAGGGTCCCAACTTTTTATCTGATATCTGCTTTTCCTTGATTTGTTCTAACCACAGAGGCTTCACCTGAAGTTCCGCTAATAGACTACCATCCTCATACAAACTCAGATGAGCAAACATTGCTCTCAAATCAGATACCACCTTACGACTTAACGCGTCAGCTACCACATTAGCCTTTCCAGGATGATACTCGATTGAGAAATCATAATCCTTTAACAGTTCTATCCATCTTCTTTGTCTCAAGTTTAACTCCTTCTGAGTAAGAAGATACTTAAGACTCTTGTGATCCGTATAAATGATGGACTTCTCACCGTAGAGATAGTGCCTCCAAATCTTTAAAGCAAACACTACTGCAGCTAACTCCAAGTCATGAGTAGGGTAGTTTACTTCGTGCGGTCTCAGCTGACGAGAAGCATAAGCCACCACTTTTCCACTTTGCATCA
Source organism: Gossypium sturtianum (assembly GCA_025698515.1). NCBI lineage: Eukaryota > Viridiplantae > Streptophyta > Magnoliopsida > Malvales > Malvaceae > Gossypium > Gossypium sturtianum. The sequence continues at coordinate 31,871,040 of CM046949.1, forward strand.
GCACACAACCTAAACCTGTGTGAGACGCATCACAATAAACGATAAATTCTTTTCCAGCCTCGAGCTGAATCAAAACTAGTGCTTCCATCAGAATCTTCTTCAATTTCTCAAAACTCTCTTGTTGTTTTTCACCCAAATATACGGTACCCCTTTCCAAAATGCTTTAGTTAGGTGCGGCAATCGAGAAAACCCTCAACAAAGCGTCTATAATAACCAAACCAAACCCAAGAAACTCCAAATCTCAACTCATCGACTTTGGTGGTTTCCAATCCAGTACAGCCTCAATTTTTCGAGGATCCACCCTTATTCCTTCAGCTGATACCACATGACCCAAGAAAGTCACTTCTCTTAACCAGAATTCACATTTATTAAATTTGGCATAAAGTTGATTATCTCGAAGTAACTGCAATACTATACGCAAATGTGAGTCATGCTCCTCTTCATTCCTTGAATATACCAAAATGTCATCTATGAATACCACCACAAACCGGTCTAAATATTGTTGAAAGACCAGGTTCATCATGTCCATAAATGCAGCTGGTGCATTGGTCAACCCAAACGGCATCACCAAAAACTCATAATGTCCATAACGAGTTCGGAATGCCGTCTTATGAATATCTGCTTCTTTCACCTTAAGCTGGTGATAACCCGATCTCAAATCAATTTTGGAGAAAACTGAAGCTCCTTTCAATTGATCAAACAGGTCATCAATTCTCGGCAAAGGATACCTATTCTTGATCGTCAAATTATTCAACTGCCTGTAATCAATGCACATTCGCATCGACCCATCCTTCTTCTTAACGAACAAAATCGGTGCTCCCCACAGAGACACAATCGGTCGAATAAAACCCGATCCAGCAATTCTTGAATTTGAGCTTTAAGCTCCGCCAACTCCTTCGGTGCCATTCTATAAGGAGCAATGGACACTGGAGCCGTTCCGGGCAAAAGTTCAATACCAAATTCCACTTCCCGATCTGGAGGTACACCAGGAAGTTCTTCGGGAAATACATCTGGAAATTCCTTCATTGTTCTCACATCTTCCACTGATAACTCTTTGGCATCCAAAGCACTAATAAAAGCTAGAAATGCTCCATACCCTTTTCGCACCAACTTTTCTGCCTTTAATGCTGATACCACATTTGCCAAGTAATTCCTTCGTTCACCTATCATTACTATTTCTTTATCATCCGAAGTCCTTATTGACATCCACTTTTCAGAACAATCCAAATGCGCCCGATGCTAAACCAACCAATCCATGCCAAGAATGAGATCGAACTCGCCGAAAGGCAATTCCATCAAATTCGCCAAAAATATTTCTCTTTGGATTTCTAAGGGCACATCTCTAAGCAGCTTTATTTACATTCTGATCGCCTAAAGGACTAATTACCATCATCTCACTATCGGTAATTTGATTCTAGATTCAAGTTTCGGATATAGCGCTAGCAACATACGAGTGGGTAGAACCAATATCTATCAAAGCGAATAGTACATCAAAGATGAAGAACGTATCAGCTTATCACATCGTGTGCATTTCCATCCTCGCGGCGTCTAACCGCATATACCAATCCCGGGCCGTCTTGCATCCGTGTTACCTCTAGAACCATTGCCTCGACCGATGCACCTTGACCATGTCCACCCCATTACCACAACGACCGATCCACGGCCTCTCGGTGGCTGCTGAGTTCCTCTTGCCGGCTGAGCATCAGCATTACGAACTTCCTGAGTCGTATCCATGCGTCGAGGGCAATTCTTATATTGATGATCCATTGAACCACATTTATAACAAGCACCCGCTTTCCTCCAAAGACTTTCCTAAATGTCGCTTTCCCACATTCGATGCATCTCGACTACGATTATTAGCTACAGGTGCTCTACCTTGAGCTGGCTCATCATTCCGAGGCCTCTTCAGAAACCTTTTTGAAGAACCCGAATACTTTATATCTCTTTTGCCTCTAACTCTATCCCAATTCTGACGTTCTGAGCTCTTAGCCTCTTCGGCTATCTTGGCTTTCTCCACAAGCGTGGCAAAAGTTCTAACTTGTTGTGGGGCTATCAGAACCCGCAACTCATCATTCAACCCATCCTCAAAGCGTACACAACGCTCATGATCCGTTGGCACTATTGTTCGAGCATAGCGACTCAAGCGTAAAAACTCAGCCTCATACGCTGCCACCGTCTTATTTCCTTGAACCAGATTCAAGAATTCCTTCCTTCGGGCGTCCACATAACTTGTTCCTACATATTTCCCCTGAAAGGCAGTTTTGAAGAATTCCTAAGTAATTAATGCAGCTTCAGTGCCTTCCCGAACAGTAAGCCACCATTGATATGCTTCGTCCCTTAACAAGGACACCGCTCCTCTTAGTTTCTGTTCTACAGTGCACTCAAGGCCTTCCATAATTCGCTCCACCGCCTCAAGCCAATATTCAGCAACATTTGAAGCTACACCTGAGACACCTCTGAAAACCTCAGCACCACTTGATTTTAGTCGCTCCGATATCGACCCACGAATTGTTAGCCTAGCTCTAGTTCCAGCGACCCTTTCAAGGACTCGCAGCATTGCTCGTGTTAAAGCATTATCTTCTTCCGTGTGATCATGTGACCCAGTCTCACTCTCAAGTGATACAGGTGCATCCATTTCTGGCATATGACCCAGAGCTTCAGACGCGGCACCTCGTCCTCTACCACGACCACGTCTACCGCGTCCACGACCACGTCCTCTAGTGCTCATAATAACTAATTCGGTTTAATCTGATTACAAGTTTTATGAATCAAAATACTATTTCAGTGTTTATTAACGATATTTTATGAGATATAAGAGGTAAAGTTGTTTTCGCAATCACGTCCTATAGTCTCAATCTCTACTATTTTCAACACCTAAAACTAGAAGTTCTAGAGTGTTCCTATGATCATATCACAATAATAACAATCAATATACAGATACTTACTTGACTTGGTGCCGGATGCTCGTGGTGCCATACTACCTTTTAAACATAAAGCTTAAAAATTTAAACTGTTTCTTAAAACAAAAATTGTTATTGAACCCAACCACAGCCGAGTTTTGAAACTGGCTCTGATACCATTAAATGTAACACCCCAAACTAGGTCTATGCGTTAAGACGAGATTTGGTTTGTTACACCGATCTATCATTCATTTAATTCTCTAATGCTTTAGGTAAAACAGTTCTACAAAACCTTTTTGAAAATGATGTTTAGTTGAAATAAAATAAAAAAATGATTTAAAATTCGGTGAATTAAATAAATACTAGATTGAAATCTTATCATTTAGTACTTAATTGTTTAAATCTTTAAAGTAGTTTGTAAAGAGTTCAAAAGGATTTGAAAACACGAATAGTTAAAGCATCTTTAATGTTTTAAAGATAATTAAATCCATCCACACATATAAAAATCCCTAAAAATATTAATAGAGGCCTTATTACATCATACCCAAAATAGTAATTAAAAGAAATAACTTAATATAAGTTCATAGTTTATAAAAACCCATATTCGTAGTATGGCCTCCATGAAGTCATCCTCGGCCCAAGCCTCCGTCAATTGCCAATACTTGAGATGGTTAAATAAATAGAGTGAGTTACTCAGAACTCAGTGTGTAACTCACTTACCACGTTCATTGAGCCGGATAATCAAGACATTGCTTTGGGCTTGAGCCCATTTACGAATATCATAAAATAAATAAAATGCATGTAAAATGAAATTTCCCAACCAAACCTAATTTCCATCCGCTACACACTGTAACACCCCAAACCCGGCCCATTCACTATGACCGAATTTGAAATGCCACTGCGGGAAACGTTTGAAACAAATTTGAACTTAAGGATAAAACATGAAAATTTTGTTAAGTTTAGAAAACAGTGTTCATTAAAATTCTTAAGTAAGGTGTGGTGTTTATAAAAATATTCGGATTAAACTTTAGTATATATATATAGATTTAAATAAAATTGTTTGCATATGATTCCTCAATTGTCAATCCTCAATTGTCAATCCATAATAAAACATAATAATAAACTTAATGAAAAACACTTAAAACAAACTTTAAATACTCTTAGGGGCCTTATTACAATAATTGAATAATCAAAGTACTGAAAATATAAATGCTTAATTAATTAAAAATATCTTTCTGTATGAAAATCACTTTCCTTCCATGGCCACCTTTGTATCCTCTCACCCGATCCAGAATCACGATCACCGTGATGTTGGTAAATATTTGGGTGAGTCACACATACTCGTGTGTAATTAATCCACCGAATTCCACCCACATGTTAACCACGTATTAACCCATTTATCAGATAACAAAATAGCATACTCACATATTAACACATTCTAGGCTTGGCCCATATTCATATCACATTCATCCAATAGGGTAGTTACCCACAAAATTTCCACATACTGGGCTTAGCCCATTTCCACACTGATCCACATATCAACTGGGTTTGGCCCACTTCCACATTAAATACTCATATCACATTAATCCACACATCATATACAATTATGCAAAATGCACCCAACCCAAACCTAGGGTCCATCCTCTACACACCCCGTATCCACCTACCACACACCAGGGGATTATCAAATCACCCTCTCCTTTTTACTCCAAAGGCAATCACTACCGTCCACGTGCAATTAAGCACAATAGTCCACAACGCGACCTCAGTCAGCGCCAATCCACGATGTAGCCGTAGCTAACACCAAAACCACGATGGGACACATAGTCACTCATCAACCACGATATGGCACATAGCCAATATCAACCACGATGAGGCACATAGCCACTCATCAAGCCACGCGAACTAAATCGCAATTAATCCACAACGTGACCTCAGTCAACGTCAATCCACGATGTAGCTCAAGGCTAACATCAAACCATGTACTCGAAGTACACCCGTACCTTCTTTCATTTCATATCCCACCCATGCACATGCAACATGTAATAGTGATATAAAAATAAATGCATGCACATGTCATTAAGGCGCAACAATCATATTTCCATAGGCATAGTTACATTCACATCGGCACTTTCACATTCTTATCAACAGATAACACTAACTTTGATTATCGATATACCTTTCTAGGGTAATTACCACCTAATCGCCATCGCCTTTGTTAGCACATAAATCACACATGCAATTATAGCAAGAACCCGAAAACGGTGGGTTAACCACACACCTGATGACTTGGAGTTCAATACTCTCGATCCCGATGCTATCACTAAGCGATACTACGGCTATCTGCCTATTTTCCTGCTTTGCTGCAGGCCCACAGCCCGGTTGTAACACCCCAAACCCGGCCCAAACACTACGACCGAATTTGGTGTGCTACAGAGAAAACATCTTTGAAAATCCTTTTAAGTCGAATTATCTTTTTGGTAAAAGATGGTTATTTTGTTTGAAACATTTGAGGTGTATAAAATCCATACTTAGGTTTATTTTAAAATATTTATTAAGCCAGATTGTAGCCGATTCAGATGTGCCCGAGGGCACGATAAAACATTTTTGTGATTTAAAATTTTAGAAACCACGTGTACTAAATTTAATGTTAGAAAATAGTTTAACAAATTAATCCAAACATAGAATAATAAAATTATGTCTAGGCCTTACTACAACTTAATTAAAATAAACCAACATTAAATAAAATAAAACAAAGTCCAAGTTCGTCTAATTAAAAATTTCCACTGCATGGCCACCTCGAGTCCATCCACTCCATCTCCGCGATCTACCCATCTGCAAAATGTTAAGGGAAGGGGTGAGTCACCAAGACTCGAGTGTGTAATCCCCACCCGGTAAGATAACTCATACACAAGTCATTAATAAACATGCACATGCAACCCAACCTAACCATCCGTACTCTTTTCTACCCCGTGTGGTCAAAACCACCGTGGTGGTCAAAACCACCGATGACTTAGAGTCACAAATCGGATGATGGGGCAAACCCATCGTGTGGTCAAAACCACCGATGACCATAGGTCACAATATATCAAATGTGGTCAAAACCACTCGGTGGTACCAAACCACCGGGACTTAGTCGCAAATAATCAATTGTTGTGGTCAAAACCACCGATGACCATAGGTCACAATAATCTGATGGGGCCAACCCATCTTGTGGTCAAAACCACCGACGACAGTCCATAGTTCATCCCCCTCCTCTCATCAATCCCACCATCACATGCTTACACATCAAATTTCATACATCATGTCATAGTATTAAACATCATGTGATGGCATGCAAACATATAAAAATTACAAGTTAGGGACTTACAAAATCCATGATTATGCCACAAACTAACCACAACCAAAAGATCTAAGGCAAATAATAACAACATGTAAATTAATAAAGTGTGTATAGAGATCTTACACACACATTTACTATCGTAATTCCTAGATCTCGAAAAGCCGATCTACGATGCTAGATCTTGACCCTACATTCGGCCAAAGAGATACTAATAGGGGAGGGTAGATTTTGGCAACAAGGTTTTGAGAAAAGAGAGGAAATAAAAGATGAATGAGGTTCACAAATGAAGATTCGACCAACAAGTCCAAGGAGAAATCGGCAAGGTCTATGATGTTAATGGCTTTTGATTTCAAAGAAGAAAAATAGGTAAGCTTTACTTGAAGGTTCGGCCAAATGACAAAAGGGAAAAGAAGGAAACAAAAAGGAGTAAGGCTTTCGAAGAATTAAAATTCGGAAAAGGGAACCTCACCACCCTTTAAATAGCATTCGGCCACTCTCCCCCCTTGAAGACTCCAACATTCGGCCATTTCCTAGAATCTCTCCTAGCCACTAATTCAAACACATTTGAATTAATCAAATCCTTTAATTTACTCCCAGCCAACCATTTAAAACCAATTCAAATTAAACTAAAATAAAACCCACCTTTATCCATTATTATCTTATCAATTGAAAAAAAAACAAAATAAACTAATATAAATCCACCCCTCCAGCCGAATTCTAAATCAAAATATTATGCTTATCCTATTGAAGTCCACATGCTGCCCAACTCTCCCCCCTGCTGTTGACGTCACAAGCAAAAATTAAAAGGCTCAAAATATTGCTTCTCCTGCGTCTTGAACCCCCGTCCTGCACCAAGCCCCTTTAAGTTTTAACACCCCCACGCCATTCTGCCAGCGCATTTTTTATGATATAAATCCGCCACATATTCTTTTAAGCCCTCCTTCCTTAGTTCCTTCCTTTTAAACGCCAAAACCAAAAATAAAACCCAGGTGCTTTCCATGCTATTCGAACTTGAGTCCCTTGCCAAGACCCACAAGTGGCGCCCCAAGCCACTCCACCAAGCTGACTTTCTTGTCATAAAACCCCTTTATTTAATTATAAGGCCTTCCTACTTAAGCCCATCACCGCATATATAGAAAATAAAATGCAAAACGCTGCTCCAGCCACTCGAAACTGCGACCTGCGCCCATTCTCTCCTCCAACTCTTAAGGGCGCTAGGTTACCACTTTGCTACTGCCTTATTTCGTGACATGTTTCTCCCAAATTTCAAATTTACCCCCTATCTCCTAGCTTCCTCATTTAAAATACTTAAAAATAAATTTTTAGTTCCAAGTCCGACCTAGCTCGGGGTTAGCTCTAGGCCCTAGAACATGCTTAATACTTCTAGAATTTAATTCTTCAAGCACACACATGGGAAAATATTTAAATTACACACAACCCCTAATTTAGGATGTTACACCGGTGGCCAATCCCGAACTGCCGAGACAGATCTCTTCTTAAACTTCGGGATAGGGACCTTCCCTTTCCCTTCTTGAATGGTATTCGCCTCCATCAACACACTTAATCAGAACAATCTATTTAATCATCAATATACGAATTCTTAACCAAATATCCACAACTTATCATACTTATCGGAAGGGTCTTGAAATCCCGAAAAGCTTGACCTAATGCTTAGATCCTTAATCCCTACATTTGATTAATCACCTACTACTTTAATAAAAAGCCATTCGGCCATAAATCCAAATCCTAGTAGGATTAGTATACTTAAACTTACCTTGTTGCCGTTTGACTTAAGAATCAAGTCTTGAAATCTCTGCTATACTCTTCTTGCATTCGGCCAAGCATTGAATCAATTAACTTGGTTAGTTTTCGGCTTTTGAATAATTAATGAACACATATATTTACCAAACATGGCCTTGGCCGAATGCTATAGACACTTACCTTGTGGATTTTAAATCCCAAACTCACCGAATAACTAGGGAACACGTGGCCTATGGTGTACCTTCAGGAAAAGAACTTCTCCTTCCTTGTAGTCGACACTTAGTAAATCCCGAAAGATCTCTTCAAAGTTTCGGCAACAAGATATTAATGGGGTTAGTCCTAGATTTCGGCAAATCTTAAGAAAAAGGATGAAACCGAATGAGATCTTACCCTTACTTGAAGAAATCGATTGCACCTTCACTTCAACCTTCAGAGATTCGGCTATGGCTAGATGATGATCTCACAACTTTCGGCTTTTGGGGGGATTAGAAAGAAAAGAAAAGGAAGAATAAAGATGGAGGATTCAGCTATGGCTTTTAATGGAGAGGAAAATATTCGGCTAGGTTCCAACAATTACTTAACCTCGACTTGACAAAAGAAAAGAAAGAAAAGAAGAGAAGAGAGCACTAAGAATTCGGCAGAGAAAGGAGGAAGCACAAATTGATGAGTAGCCCTCCTTCCTTCCTTTTATAGCCAGAAATTATCATCTAAGGAGTCACTTACTTGGCCACCACTCCTCTATCGATAACTTTATCCTTTAATTATCACTTAAATTAAAAGATAATTCAAAGAACTATCCTTACTTAGCCGAAATTATTAAACTCAAAGTCCCTTACTTGGCCATCACTTCTCCCTTATTTTCCTCTTTATCTCTTTATTCAAATTAAAAGAATTTAATCCAAAAATTATCTCTTGAAAATAATGATAAATAAATCCCTTATTTATCCACTATTTATAAAATAATAAAAGCTCCTAATTTATAGCCATGTGCCGTCCACCTCTCTGCTCCCTTGTAGCAAAATAAAATTTCTTTTATTTGCTTCCCATGTGACTCGAACTTAGGCCCATTCCTCTTGCATATGGCGCCATTTCCATAGGCCCTAAGTGGCATCTTCAGGCCACTTTTCCAAGCCTGTTTGTGTGTCAAATTTCACAAACTTTTTCTTTTAAGGCCACCTTGCCTTAATTTCCCCTTTTAAACCTTAAAACTCGTCATTTCTAGGTCATTTCTAAGTTTCCAAAAATTTTCGATCGGCTCTGTAAACTTGACATTTCCTTACATTTCCATGACATTTCCTTACAAGACATTTCCTTACATTTCCAAGACATTTCCTTACATTTCCATGTCATTTCCTTACAAGACATTTCCTTACATTTCCAAGGTTCTAAAAATGTTCACTTTCCTCTTTTAAACTTAACATTTCCATACATTTCCAGGTTTCCAAAAGTGTTCAAAATATATTCATAACACATAAGATATGTCATTTCGTACAATTAAACCAAAAATGCATAGGCCCTTTTCAGGATGTTACACACACCCCCGTACCAACCAACACACCTGTGGGGATCAAGTCAACCCACCCCGCCAACACACCAATCGTAGGCATAAAGCCATTTTAAATAATATTATGGTGCACCACCGAACTAGATTGTCACAAAGTCACCGAACTAGAGGCATTAAGCCATTAAAATTTTGTGGCAGAGCCACCGAACTAGATTTTTGGCAACAGGCCTTTCTTCTCTTCATCAATTATCCCAACCCATGCAATCATGTATGCATAAAAATTTATATTCATATAATAATTTAACAAAGGCCTAAAATACAAGTGAGTCTATATTTCAAATTTCGTTTGGGCCCATAAGATAAAATAGCATTTAGCCCATTTAGCAATCTAGCGAACTTGGGCCCGTATCGATCTAGCAATTTTTCGGCCCATTTAACGATCTAGTAGTTTTTCGGCCCATTTATCGATCTAGCAGTTTTTCGGCCCATTTAACTATCTAGCAGTTTTTCGGCCCATTTAACGATCTAGCAGTTTTTCGTAAATTTCACGACTTTAACTATTTTCATACATTTACACAAAAGTGTTAATTACTACATATTTTTCTGTTTTTTGCCATCTTTACGATTCTATCCCAATACTTACGGTATAAAATCTAACCCGAGATAAGTGTGAAGTTACACACCTGGTTACTGTGAGAACTAGACTTTCTCGCTCGTTGATACCTAAACACATCACGATAAATTAGAACACTATAATTTATTCAAAAATCGAATCTTAGAAATAACGATCTAGACTTTTACCCTCAGAATGTCGAACCACTTCTATATGCGGTTTCTCCCCGATTGATGGTTCGTTGCCCGATGAAAATCCACGAACAAATAAAGGTTCGGGAGTACGAACGACTTCAAACAACTGATTCTCCTCGGATGAGCATCCACAACCCGGTGGGAAATCCCGGATTGCTGAAATAGTCCTTCGCTTAAATTTAGGGGGAATAGCGGAACCACCCCTCTTTCGAACACTATTCACCGCCCTTTTCGTCCCTATTTTGATTATTTCTAATGACAAAAGATCATGAGTCCGACTAATAATATATCAAAATTATGACTAACGGTTTTAAGGGTGAGATTGCCTTACCGCAAAATATCCTTGTTCCACAATATGCAAATTGAGCGATAACGTCCCCTAAATTGAAATCGAGTTATAATCCATCTATATCAATATGACGAGTAATATGAGAATCCTTGAATAAACTCCTTACCTTAACTCTTTAGATCGATTCCAACGATTCACGATACTCACAAACACTTGAGTTTCGGTCCTCCAAAATCACACTATTGTCCACGGTTGAAAAAAAAGAAATGATTGAGAAGAATACTTTAGTATAAAAGAAGATTCGGTTATGAATAACAAAGGAAAGGAAAATGGTTCGGCAATGGAGCAATCTAGCATTCGGCCATGAGAGAAAAATAATGAAGAAAATTTAGTTGAGAAGAAAATAAAAGGATGAAAGAAGGAGATGATGATGATTCGATTTTCAAGAGAGAAAAGAGAAAGAAAATAGTTGAGTTTAGGAGCAAAGGTACATTCGGCAATGATGAGGAAAAAGAGGAGAAAAGAAATGGTCTAAAATGGCTATATGGTTTCGGTCACAAACAAGAGAGAAAAGACTTGATGATAGTAATCAAACTAAGACCAAAATGGTCGAAAAGGGAGAAATGGTAAAAAGATGCAATTGTTTCCTCAAGGCTTAAGGTATATTCGGCTAGGAAGAGAGCAAATTTTGAGAGAAAGTTTGATAGGAAAACCACCAATTGACCAAAAGAAAAGTGCTCATCCAACACCCAAACCTACCAAGCCAACAACAAAATCCGGCCATCCCCCCTAGCCCCCTATGCCGTCCACATACATGTCAATAGGCCATAAAAAAAATTTCCAAAACATCATCCCTTAATCCAAGCCTTATGTCCCCTTATCATACCAAAATTCCTTGATTCCATACCTTAAGTTAGTACTTACCTTATTCCCTTAGTCTACTTTCCATAAATGAAAAAGTCCATCCTTACCATAAGTATTGCTTGACCGACACTTGCCATACAAGTGCAAAAATAAAAGTCATCTAATTGCTATCCAAGGGATTCGAACATCTCCCCTCATGCAATTACTCATGTGCCAACACCACCTTGCCAATTACTCATCTTATGCTAATTTTAGACACTTAGATTAACTTAAGTATCAGTGTCACTTGATCCACTTCAATAAATTCTCAATACTAAAAATTATTTTATACCCGAATAATTCTATGCCCTTTTTATTCATAAGCTAAACACCAAAATATGCAATATATCAATACTCGGATTTTTAGGGTGTTACAATCCCCCTCCCGATTATAGCAACGCTCTTACACAAGTCATAATCAAGTAGATATATTATGCAACCCAAACCTAGCCATCCATAACTCCTTTCTCTACCCCGTGTGGTACCAAACCACTGGTGACCCAAAGTCACTGATATCAAAGTATAAATGTTGTACCAAACCACTGGTGGTGCCAAACCACTGGTGACCCGAAGTCACGAATAATTCATATGTGGGGCCAACCCACTTTGTGATACCAAATCACTGGTGACAATCCCTTGTTATAAAATGTGGGGCCAACCCACTGTGGTGCTAAGCCACTGGGACGAGTCGCTAAATCCAATGTGGTGCCAAACCACTGGTGACCCAAAGTCACAAATATCAAATGTGGTACTAAACCACTGGTGGTGCCAAACCACTGGTGACCCAAAGTCACAGATATCATATCTTCCCCCTCCTCTCGTAACACCCACAATAATGCACATGCATATACATACCATGCCAACATGCTTAATCATTTATCACATACCGAAACATAACATATCCAATTTCATCATAAAACAAGTATCATTAGCTCATCAAAACGGACTTACCCGGAGTCCTTGCTCATACCCTTAAGGGTACCATAACGAAATCCACACAATTTCCGGCTTTTAACATGGTTTAGGTTATTTACATATTTTACAACAATTATGAAGTGTGTAAGAGATACACACCTGATCACGCGCAAAACTACACTCTCCACGTCGATACTGTCGTTAATTGACACTACCGCGATTTGTCAACTCTCCTGCTCGGATGCCGGTTCACACCCCGGTGGCCAGTCACGAACCGCTGAGATAGCCCTCTTCTTGAACCTAGGGGCTGGGGTCTCAGATCTAGCTCCACTCACTGCTGGATTAGCCTTCGAATCCATAATACCTTGTCACTAAATCAGGTTAAAGAAGCGAACTAAAATATAAAGAACTAGAATCTCGGAGTTAGATCCCTTACCTAAGTCGACAGATCCCGAAGGTTCTAGGCTTGACTCACCGCTAACAAATCCCAAAAACTCTACACGAAATAGTGTCACTCACCCCCTCCTGCATTCGGCCAAGCACCAAAGATATGTGGAATATCTGCCTTCGGCATTAACCATAAAAAGAGATGTCGAACGATTGAAACACTCACCCCTCTACACCAACGGAACCGACTAGGAGCTATGACGAAAGATCCACGATGAATCTGCTGTCACAAACCTGAAAGAACATTTATGGGTACCAAGAGAATTTGGTTTCATAGATGAATAAGAATCATGCCAAGCAAATGCCGAAATCTGGCTTTTGTTCCATATGAGTCGATAGAGAAAGAAAAGAGAAAACAGGAGAGATTCAGCCAAGAACAAACTTACCCCCTCCAAATACAAAAGTCGATCCACCAAGAAACGAGAGAAAAAGAAAAAAGAGAGAGATCTACAATGGTTGATATTCGGCCAAAGTGTTGGAACAAGAAGAGAAGAGTAGAGAGAGGTTTCGGCAAGAGAATAAACTACCAAGGGGTTCGGCTAATCAACAAGATGTAAATAGAAAGCAAAGAGATGAATGATAAATGAGGTTTTTGGTTCTTAAGGTTTCGGCAATGGTGGTGTGGTGATCAAGATGAATTCGGCTAAGCACTTGAGAAGAAAAAGAAAAAGGCACTAAGGGAAGTTTAGATGGACATTCGGCCAAGGGTATTTGAGAGAAGAGAAAAAAGAACCCAAAATGCAATAGTGAACAAATGTGAGAAGGTGATTTCGGCACCACTAGAATGAAAGGAAAACCGAAGTTCAAAAGTGAACCACCAACCCCAAATGCCGAAAAGTAATCCCCCAAAGCAACCCAATTTCGGCACACCAACCACACCAAAACCGAATGCTTCAAGCTCCCCTAGCCACTCCCACAATTCGGCTAAGCCTTCCCCCACCTCAATCCCTCTTTTCTCTCCTCGTTTTTCTCCTGACCAACCATTCAAACTAGTTTGAATTCTTCAAACTCCACAAATTCCTCTTCTCCACCCGTTTGAATCTGCTGACTTGTTCAACAGTTATCCACTAGAGTTCCAACTGAGCACAACTCTTCCCCTCTCTAGCGTCAAAAAGAAATTCCCAAAGAGATATTTCTGCAGCTCGAACCTCAGCTCCCTTCCCCTGCTTGTGGCGTCACTTCTCAAGGCTCTAAGTGGCGCCTTCTGCCACTTCACCAAGGCATTTCTTGTTCTAAAACTTACCACATAATACTCTTTAACACCTAGCCCCTACAGCTCCCCTTATCCACTGCTCAAAAATAAAAATTTTCCTATAGTTCGGGCCTACCCTTGGCTCATACCCAGGCCCTAAGACACCTTAATTATCATCACAATCACACCATTCACATGCAAATAATTCAAACATAACAGCCCCTATTTAAGGATGTTACAATGGCCAAGGCCCAGTTTTTAATTAAAGCAAATACTTATAAACTCTGGACCGACGGAAGAAGAATTTTGGCTTACGACACTAGAAAAACCCAGGAAGAAAGAAACGAAGAAGCATTTCAGTTATTACAAAAAATAGTTGATATGGAGATCGATGATTATCCGATAGTAGCGGAGATCAAAGACACGTGGGAAATCTGGAATACACCAGTTCCTTCACCAGAGTCATTACACCTTGATGAAATCGAGGAGATGAATCTGAAAAATATCCAAGAAGGATAAAGACAAATCCAAAAAAGGAGATATTTAAATATTGGATGTGACAATCCATGACCATCCATTTCCATAATTACAAGATGATGCAAGCAATGATGTAAGAAGTCATCAATGACGCAAGCAATGATGCAAGCAGCAATTATTGCAAGAAGAATGTAGACACAACTACATTAATTTTGTCAGATTTAGAAGGCTACGTGGAAGTAACTATCGAAGCCGATAATAAAGTCATCCTTATCAGGATACTGTGCGAACTTCAATTGTAAATAAATTAGAGTTTAGAATTTACACTATAAATAGGAGTTGTTGTAGCCTAAACAAGGCATCTTGCTTGGGTTAGAAAAATCACTTTCCATAGAAATTGGCAATATACAAACTCTCTTGTATACTTGCTTTCTTTAGAAAACCCTTGTAAACGATCTATTGTAAATTATCTACTATCTTCTCTTGTTAATAAAATCTACGATATTAAATAGTATCCTTCTGCTTGTACATATACCCCTCCCTCCCCCCGTAATTGGTATCAGAGAAGCCCCGGAGTAACGATTTCTGGAGTTCTAATATCATAGTTAGCATTGTAAGTTTCTATCTTTTATCTTCAATTCTGTTTATTTCGTTGTTGTTTATCTCAAAACACATATATCTGTAGTTCTATCTTCTTGTTTTGAGTCCGAGTGGGACATTGTAGGCGTTGTTTGAAGACGTTAAAAGACACAGAAGGTTTTAGGTACCAGGGATAAAAAACATGGAACAAATGGATTGTTTATATAAAGATAAAACTTGTAATCATACTATGCATATAGACTCTAAGAATGAAAATAATGTTTCGGCTCTTAGTAAAGGTATCAATAGTTTAATAGATATGACATCTATATATTTTAATAAATTATATACTAAAGTTAGTAAAATAGAAGAAAAAGTAGAAAATATGGGAGAAGTAACAGATTTAGATTTGAATAACAAGTCTAAAGAATTACTATCTAATGTTAATAATAAATTAGATCAAGTTATTAATAATAATAATATAGAATTAGACTCAGATTTAGGACCTTTATATTATGGTAATAGTAATGTTATTTTAGCTTTATCAGATGAAGATGAGTCTTCGGATGAATCTTCAACCTATAATAAAAAAGAAAAAACAAAACAAAAAAGAGAAAAAGTTAAAAAAAAACAAGAAAAATATGATTTTGAATCTTATAAGACTTTAATAGAACATTGGAAAAACCAATTTTCTAAAACAAATGATAAATATGAGCAAGTAGAATATTTAAAATTAATAGAAGAACTTTATGAAAAACATAAAGACTTATTTACTAAGTATAATTATCACTATATGTTAAATTATGAGACTACCGATAGTAGTAGTAGTTCTAATAATTCTGATGTAGATATTAATGTTACTAGTCATAATTCTGAGGAAAAAAACACTTCAACAGAAGAGGATGTAAATATAGAAATTCCTGAACCTATTGAAACTGAACAAACAGATCCGTATGATTATGAAACACCGAAACCTAGGGAAATTGATAAAAAAGATCCCTATGGTAAAAGAAAAATAGATTCAGATCTTCAAACAGATGATTATCTGAGATCTTTTAATAAAAACTATGAAAATGTTGAAAACACAACAAGAATATTAGATAATAATATAGAAAATATAGCTACGAATGAAATAAAATCTGAAAACACAGGTGAAACTAGTCAATCTATTCCTATTAGCCAACCTATACCTATACCATATAGGATAGATGACCTAAATAAAAGAAGTGTTGCTCAAGGAGGATGTAACACCCCAAACCCGGCCCAAAACACTATGGCCAAATTCAGAATGCTACCAGAAGATTGGAAAATGAAATCGGCTAAGTGATGTTTAAAACTTGGTTGTTAGCAAAACTTGATTAGGAAATAAAGTACAGATTCACGCTAAATCTTTATTACTGTCAGTTACGGTTATTTAAAACAGAATTCAAGGTCTTAGGAAAACGTTTTAACCGAGAAAATCAGATTGAAGTTTACGTGTGTTTGAAAACATGTTCTTTTGAAAAACTTTAAAAGAATCTGAGTAATTACGAGTATCTCAATTAGAAAACCTTAGTGAGGTTTTTAAGTTGCAAATCGTCATTATTAGAAATTGTTTGCAGTTACTATTTCAGGTTTAATCTAGCATAAACAATAGTAAAAACCAAAATGTTTAAATGGCCTTATTACAATTAAACAACCCAAATAAAACGAAATTAAAAGTAAATGTTTCTAGATATGAAAACTATGTCTGCATGGCCATCTCGAATCCCATCCAAGCCCGGTCCAATCGTCACGGATCACCTGCATTGTTTGGCAAAAATTGGGTGAGTCAACCGACTCAGTGTGCAATTAGTCCACAGATTCCCACGTATGGGCTTAGCCCAATACCACACCAATCCACATATCAGATAAAAATGCAAAATGCACCCAACCCACCTAGGGTCCATCCTCTACACACCCCCGTATCCAGCCACCATACACCAGGGGATTACTAAATCGACCCTCCAACCTCTACACACCAATTTGGAAATCAATGCCATCCACCGAGTGGTCTAGCCACTGGTCCACGTGATTAAATCACAATATAATCCACAACGTGACCGTAGTCAACATCAATCCACGATGTAGCCTGTAGCTAACATCAACCACGATGAGGCACATAGCCATCACCAACCACGATGTGGCACAAAGTCGACACCAACCTCGATGAGGCACAGAGCCGATCATCCATCCACGTGAGGCTCGTATCCATCACTAAACCACGTACATAAATGTACACCCTGTCCTTATTTCATATATACAAATCCCACCCCATGATTATGCAACATACGATAGTGATATGATGAAATAATGCGTGAACATGTTAATCAAGCATAAAATCACATACTCACAGCAACAACCACAATCTCATCAGTATTTAACACTGACCTGATTAACGACATACCCATTAAGGGTATCCACCTAATTGTTGCCTCTGCATTAGTCACCATACTCATAACACATGCAAATATTTCATAAAATCGGGAAACTGCGAATTAATCACACACCTGATAACCCAAAGTATCACGCTCTCAATATCAACGCGGTCACTAAGTGAAACTACAGTTATCTGCCTATGATCCTGTTCTGACGCTGGCCCACACCCCGTTGGCCAATCCCGTACTGCAGAGACTGATCGCTTCTTAAACTTAGGGGTAGGGGCTACCCCTTTTTCTCCTCGACTGGTACCCGCATCCATCGAATAACACTTAATCAGAATATTTAGTTAATCGTTAACGTTATAGTCTAAATATATCAAATCTAGAACTCACTGAGTACCCTTACCGAAATAAACTTGAATTCCAAAGGCTTCTGCTTACTTTCCAACTTGTCGAAATCCCTATACCACTCAAGTCAGATTCGGCTTCAACGCATAAACACTTATGAAAGTGGCCTTTGGCCGAATATTAACCCTTACCTTAAGTAGTCGAACCCAAGAGATCCTTAACGCTCCCCTACTCTGGCTACACACGAAGGAAGCACAAGATTAAAGACTTATCAATATTCGGCCATCCCTAAAAACCAAGGCCGACCATTCGGTTTCGGCACACCAAAAGAAGAAGAAATTAAACCGATTGTTAAAGAGGAAGATACTTACCACCAATCAAACGTTTGAAGAGAATAGGAGAAGGTAGTCGATGGCACTACCCTTAGAGATTTGGCTTTACCAAATCGACAGAGAAAGAGAAAGATTTCGGGAAAGGTGATGGTACGAAAGAGCAAAGAAAAGAAGAAGAATAGAATCAGAGTTTATCACTTTCAGCTTTTGAAACCAAAGAGAAAGATTTCGGCTAATGACAAGGAGGGTTTCGGCTTTTGAAGGTAGTGGAATCGGTGGAAGAGAAAGATGAGAGTAGAGGGTTGCGGCTATGGTGTTTCAACTTTAAGGATTTGTGAAAAGAAGAGAGAAAGAGGAGACTACAAGATTCGGCTATGACTCTCAATGAAGATGGAATATTCAGCCACAAGAGAAAAAGGTGTAGGATTGAGGTTGAGAAAAAGAGAAAAGAAGAATTAGAAGGAGATTAGGCGATTTCGGAAACACTCCTTAAGTGCACAAAATGAATGAACGACTCATCTCTTACACCTTTGGCTGAGAACTTGGAGAAAACGAGCAAGGTTGCACTTAAAACCCGAAAAGAAACCTACTCACTAAGAAGATTTCTGCACACACCCCTACAACACCCCAAAACCGAACATATACATCCCCTAGAGTCCCACATTCGGCCACTTCTCCCCTTCTTTTCCAACCCCACGTTTTCCTCCTATTTTTCCTCTTCACCTCTCATTGAAACTTGTTTGAATGAGTCAACTCCTCAAAGAGCTCTCCACCTTCTATCCGAATACTTAGACCAAGTCCACCCTCATCCCCTCAAAGTCCAATTGCCGTCCAACTCCCCCTCCCCTTTGACGCGAAAAAAACAACTCAAAATGCTATCTTCGCAGCTCGAACCTCCTTTCCCTTGACACTCCATGTGACGCCACCCTCTCCCCTTGCTCCTAGGCGTTACCTTGCCACTTTGCTGCTTCCTTTCTTGTGTCATGTTCCACGCATAATTTCCCTTAAGGCCTAGCTTCCCTTTGCTCAGCTTAAACCAAAAATTTTCCTGTGACTTCTACCCAAGCCCAAGGTTTCCTGAAGCCCCCAAACACTTCCAAACAGCATACAGAGCACATTAACACACAGATACAGATTAAAAATGCATGACCCCCAAATCCCAGATATTACAGTTCTACCCCCCTTAAAAATAATTTCGGCCTCGAAATTACATGATCAAAATAAGTGAGGGTATTGCTGCCGCATTGCTTCTTCCGGCTCCCACGAAGCTTCCTCCGATCCATGGTTACGCCATAACACCTTGACTAGAGGAACTGATTTCCTTCGCAAGACTTTCACATCCCGCTCCAAAATCTGAATCGGCTCTTCCTCGTAGGACAAGTCTGGTCTCAACTCCACTTCTTCAACTGGAACCACGTGAGATGGATCCGATCGGTAACGATGTAGCATCGAAACATGAAACACATCATGTATCTGCTTTAGCTCGAAAGGCAACTCCAACTGATATGCCACTGGTCCCACCCGCTTCAGAACCCGATAAGGCCCTATAAACCTGGGACTCAGCTTTCCCTTACGTCCAAATCTCATTACCTTCTTCCACGGTGAGACTTTCAGAAACACCTGATCTCCCACCACAAACTCTATCGCTTTCCGCTTGAGATCTGCATACGATTTTTGCCTGTCGGAAGCCTCCTTCAACCGTGCCTGAATTACCTTAACCCTTTCTTCCGACTCTGCCACAATCTCTGGCCCCAACACATGACGTTCCCCCAGTTCTGTCCAACACGTAGGAGTGCGACACTTCCGTCCACACAGCGCTTCATATGGTGCTATCCGAATACTTGCTTGGTAGCTGTTATTATACGTAAATTCCGCTAAAGGCAAGAACTCCTCCCAGCTTCCTCAGAAATCAATCACGCACCCTCTCAACATATCCTCCAACACCTGAATTACCCGTTCAGACTGGCCATTTGTTTGCGGATGGAACGCCGTACTAAAGTCTAACCTGGTGCCTAATGCCTGATGCAGTGCCCTCCAAAATCGAGATGTAAACCTGGAATCCCTGTCTGAGATAATCGATACCGGCACCCCGTGTAGCCTGACAATCTCTGCCACATATAACCTTGCCAACTTCTGTAGAGAATAGTTGACCCGCACTGGTATGAAGTGTGCAGACTTTGTCAACCGATCCACTATCACCCATACCGAGTCCTTCTTAGTAGGCATAAGGGGAAGCCCACTCACGAAGTCCATAGTAATTCTCTCCCATTCCACTGCGGAATCTTTACTGGTTGCAGCAACCCCGAAGGCACTTGGTGTTCAGCTTTGACCTGCTGACACGTTAAGCACTTCCCCACAAATTCTGTAACTTCCCGTTTAAGACCAGGCCACCAAAACTGATCCCGAAGATCCCTGTATAGCTTACTCCCTCCAGGATGCATAGCATAAGGGCTACTATGCGATTCCCGAAGAATTGTCTGCCTTAACTCCCCATCTCTCGGCATACATACCCTACCTCGGAAACATAATACCCTGTCGCTATTCAAACTGTAGTCTTCCAACCCCCCATTCTGAACCTGCAGCAGCTTAGCACTCAGCTCGTCATCTACCAACTGCTTCTCTTTCACCTAACCCAACCATGTCGGCTTCACCTGCAACTCCGCCAACAAACTCCCATCATCATAAAGACTGAGATGGGCAAACATCACCCTCAGATCCGATACTACTTTCTGACTTAAGGCATCTGCCACTACATTCACTTTACCCGGGTGGTACTCAATTGAGCAATCGTAATCCTTCAATAACTCCACCCACCTTCGCTGTCTCAATTTCAGCTCTTTCTGTAGATACTTCAAACTCTTGTGGTCCGTGTAGATCACCGACTTTTCCCCATACAAATAGTGCCTCCACAGTTTTAGTGCAAAAACCACGACAGCTAACTCCAGATCATGCGTCGGATAGTTAACCTCATGAGGCCTTAACTGTCGAGACGCATAAGCAACGACCTTTCCGTCTTGCATCAGTATGCAACCCAACCCCGTGTGAGAAGCATCACAATATACCACGAAGTCCTTCCCTGCCTCAGGCTGAATCAAAACCGGAGCTTCTGTCAAAACTTTCTTCAGTCTCTCACAACTTTCTTGCTGCTTGTCCGTCCATACGAAAGGTACCTCCTTTCTCAATAATTTCATCAAAGGTGTTGCTATAGACGAGAACCCTTCTACAAATCTCCTGTAGTAGCCTGCTAACCCCAAGAAGCTGCGAACCTCTGCCACCGACCTAGGTGGTTTCCAATCTAGCACCGCCTCAATCTTCCTAGGATCCACTCTTATCCCCTCCGCAGACACCACATGACCTAGAAAAGCAACTTCCCTTAACCAAAATTTGCACTTGCTGAATTTGGCGTACAACTTCTTTTCTCTTAAAACCTACAGCACTACCCGAAGATTTGCATCGTGCTCCTCCTCAGACTTGGAATACACTAGGATGTCGTCTATAAACACAACGACAAACTGATCTAAGTAGGGTTGGAAAACCTGGTTCATCATATCCATGAACGCAGCTGGGGCGTTCGTCAACCCGAACGACATCACCAGGAACTCATAATGCCCGTACCGAGTCCGGAAAGCTGTCTTGTAGATATCCGCTTCCTTCACCTTGAGTTGATGATATCTCGACCTTAGGTCTATCTTAGAAAACACCGCAGCCCCCTTAAGCTGATCAAACAAGTCATCTATCCTCGGCAGCAGATACTTGTTTTTGATTGTCAGCTTATTCAACTGCCGGTAGTCTATGCACATACGCATAGTCCCGTCTTTCTTCTTTACAAATAAAACCAGTGCTCCCCATGGAGACACACTAGGTCGGATAAACCCACGATCGAGAAACTCTTAAATTTGAGCCTTGAGCTCAACCAACTCATTTGGTGCCATTCTGTACGGAGCGATAGATACTGACGCTGTACCCGGCAACAAGTCAATCCCGAATTCCACCTCGCGATCTGGAGGCAACCCTGGAAGTTCCTCCGGAAAGACATCTCCAAACTCTTTTACTGTCCTGACCTCTCCTACCGCTGCTTTCTTAGCCCCCAAAGCACTGACAAACATCAAAAAGGCCATACATCCCTTCCTCACCATCCTCTCTGCCTTAAGAGCAGACACTACATTCGAGAAGTAATTCATCCGTTCACCTATAACTACAATCTCTTCATCATCGGAAGTTTTCAACGACATGCGCTTAGGAGCACAGTCTAAATTCGTCCGATACTTCGCCAGCCAGTCCATGCCTAAGATTAAGTCAAATTTTTCGAATGGCAGTTCCATTAAATCTGCAGGAAACTTCGCTTCCTGAACCTCTAAAGGCACTTCCCTAAAGAGTTTGTCTACTATCACTGGTTGCCCTAAAGGACTAAGTACGGTCATCTTCCTAGGTACAATCTCAAAGTTCACATTCAAGGTTCCAGATACTTTGCTAGCAATATAAGAATGAGTTGACCCGATATCTATTAAAGCAGTAAAGGGTAATCCAGCAATAAGGAACGTACCCGTGATCACATCTGGCGCATCCCCCTCCTCATAACACTGGGTCGCATAAACCAACCCCGGCCGCCTCGTGATCTCGAACCCCCAAAGACCTCGCGCTCGATGCTCGCGACCTCGGCCGAAACCATTCCCTCCATGATTCGGACCACGACCCCTCGTCGCCTGCTGACTACCCCTACCCGGCTGCACATGCCCCTGACCAACTGCTCGAGCCCTATCCTCCTCTTGCGGACAATTCCTAACCAAATGAGCCTTGGACCCACACCGGAAACATTCCTTACCCTTACCCCAGCACTCTCCTGTATGAGCTCTCCAACACTGGGCACATGGACGAGTCTGATTCCCAGCAACTGGTACCGGTGCACGAACAGAGTTCTCAACCCTGGGTCTTTTCTGATAACCCCCAGATGATGCTGGCGGTCTAAAGTTCCTCTTATTCTGGTTCCTATCCCTATCCCTGTTCTGCCTCTCAGTCCTCTTCACTTCTTCGGCTATCCGGGCTTTCTCCACTAGAATGGTAAAGTCCCACTCTCGCTGCGGAGCAATCAACACCCGCAGCTCATCCCGCAATCCATCTTTGAATCTGACACACCTCTTATAATCAGTAGCCACGATGCCCCACGCATACCGGCTTAATCGTAGAAATTCTGCCTCGTACTCCGCTACCGACTTGTTGCCCTACACTAAATTGAGGAACGCCTTCCTCTGTGCATCCACATAACCAGCTCTGACGTACTGTCCCTCAAACTTGATCTTAAAGTAACCCCAGTCCACTCGGTCCGCAGGGGTACCCTCTCTGACGGTGAGCCACCATTGGTAAGCCTTGTCCCGAAGTAGCGAAACAGCACCCTTTAGTTTCTCCTCAGCGGTGCAATCCAAATCGTCTATAATCCTTTCGACTGCCTCCAACCAGTACTCCGCCACATTTGGAGCTACCCCAGATACCCCTCTGAATACCTCAGCTCCATTTGCTCTAAGTCTCTCAGATACTGATTTCTGAGCCCCATTGCCCATACTAGCTGAATACTCAAGTGAGCCCTAGCCGATTGTTCATTAAACCCCAAAGCCGAAATCTATCAATCACTATCTAAGCATACATAGCCGAATCTCTCTGTGGGTTCAAGAAAAAGGTGCAGTCGATTTCAGTAGTAAGGGTAAGGATCAACTATCGTTCATTTTTTTCTTTTTCTTTTTGATTAGCTGAAATCTAGGATCTAAACCCATTTATGCTCTTTGGCCGAATCCTTGAAGGAGGAGTTTCGGGATTTGTTTGTAGCCGCTTGTAAGGGAGATCATCCGGGATTTGATTATCTAAGGTAAGAGCAGTGTGGTATTCGGCCAAAGGCCATCTATTTTGTTCATCAAATGTTAGAATTGGATCTAACATAGTCTATGTAGGGATTTTGACAGATACCAAGGACAAGTGACAATTTTTGGGATTTAGATCCACAAGGTAGGAGGGTCTCAATATTCGGCCAAAGGTCATAGTGTTTGTTAAGGTTGGCTGAACCTAACTATTATCTTTTTGGGGCAGATCGACAGTGGTATAAAAGGGAGTCTCGGGATTCTGATCCATTTCGGTAAGGATGTTTGGGTTGTAGTGTTCATTCATTTAAGATCTCATACGTTAGTTGACCGTATTTTCTGATTAAGTGTTGATTCGATGGATGCGAACACCAGTGGAAAGGAGAAAGGGGTAGTGCCTACCCCTAGATTTAAGAAACGTTCAGTTTCGGCTGTTCGTGATTGGCCACCAGGGTGTGGGCCAGCATCGGAAAGGGATAGGCAATTCACTGTTATCCCTGCTAGTGAGAGTGTCGGAATCGATAGTATCGTACTTACGGTTATCAGGTGTGTAACCCTATGCTAATTCCCGATAGATTTATGGTACTAATGTTATGTATGTGTTGCTAATAATATGGAAATGTGGCCAAAGGTACCATACAATGGTACAGAGTATTCAGGTACGTAACCTTTAATATTATGTTAATAAATGTGATGAACATTTGGAATATGGCACATATGTGAAAGTGTTATGAATATGGAATAAGAAAAATGGCATGATTTATGCATGATTGTATGACGCATGGGGCATATGGGTGAATATGAAAAGGGGAAGTGATCTGGTGGTTTTTACCACAATATCTGGTGACTCATGTCACATAATCTGAATGTGGTGACTTAGGTCACAAATTGTTATCTGGTGACTCTGTCACATTATCTGGTGGCTATGCCACAATTTATAAGGGCGATGTGCAAGTCGTCTGCAGCGACTGCCTTCGATGATGTGTAGCGAATGGAGGGTCGATTTAGTAATCCCCACGATGTGATGGCAGGTACGGGTGATGTGTAGAGGATGGTTATTAGGTTTGGGTTTGGGATTGCATCATTGCTATATATGTTTTATATATGATTTGTATGCCTAAATCGTTGGGAGTTTGTGTTGGTGGATACACATTGAGTCCGTTGACTCACCCCGTTGTGGGATATCTTTTCAGGTGACACTCAGTAGATGGACCGGGTCGGCAGGAGCTTAGTGGTGGCCATGCGCAGCTCAGCATTTATTTTACTTTAAATTTTCTTTTATAATTAAGTATTTCAGGTTTGTTTCGGGTTTTGTTTTGATGTAATAAGGCCATTACTATTAACTGTTTTCAAGCATGCATTTTATTTGGTTTATTATGCGATGATTATTAAATCAAGATTAATTAGCTTTCCTTAAGAATTAAATTCTAAATGTTTTGACACCTAAACACAAACAATTTTCGAATTAAAGGTTAACTCCAAACCAACTCGGCATTTCTCTTAACTTATAGTTTTGAAACATAAAATAAAAGTTTTACTAGAATCTAGACTTCAAGAACAACGTCATTCCTAACTTGAGCACAGCTCAACCCATTTTTTTTAAAGCCACCCAAATTTTCCAAAGTAATAAACATGATTCTGAAACGTTTTACTCAAGGAACATACCAGATCCGGTCTGGGCTCGTGGGTCGGGTTTGGGGTGTTTCAACTATGCCATGAGATATTTGCATTATAACATGATAACATGCCACGGTTGATATGGACATGATGATGGGTATGTTGAGAGGAGGGGGGAGGATGATTTAGACTGTCACCAGTGGTTTTGACCATACGGCGGGTTGGCCCCGCTTCTGATATTATATTTGTGACTAAGTCTCAGTGGTTTTGACCACCAGTGGTTTTGACCACACGTATGTTATTTGTGACTACGGTCACCAGTGGTTTTGACCACACGGATTATTTGTGACTCATCCCAGTGGTTTGGTACCACAGTGGGTTGGCCCCACATGTTGCTTACGGGATTATCATCAGTGGTTTTGACCACACGGTGGGTTGGCCCCACCACATGATTTGTGACTACAGTCACCAGTGGTTTTGACCATACTTATATATTTGTGACTACGGTCACCAGTGGTTTTGACCACCAGTGGTTTTGACCACACGGGGTAGACACAGGAGTTCGGATGGTTAGGTTTGGGTTGCATGATTTGCATAATTACTTATTGAAGCACCCCAAACTCGGCCCACAAGCCTCAACCGGATCTGACATGTTCCTTCAGAAAAACTTAACTTAATTTCATTTTATGTTCTAGTAAAATAAGTCGATTATTAAAACAAGTTGGAAATTTTAACGAGTTAAAAATAAAGTTGTCGTTCGAGTTTGTATTTCATTAAAATGCTTCCTTTTTATTCCATAAATTAAAAACTTCACCAGATTTAAAGCTCATTAATTTGTAAACCGTAAGTTGGTTAGGTGATAAAACAATTAAAGTTGTTTAAAGAAAAATATTTAGTTACTCATTTGTCGATTATCGTATGGAAATAAAACTTAAAACACAAAATTTAAACAGTTAAGTAGTGGCCTTATTACAAATCAAATACCAAAATAAATCTCGAAAGAAAACATATTAAAGAAAACGAAAAGAGTTCATTTATAAGAAACCTGAAATTTGCTGAGCTGAGCATAGCCACCACATAGTCCCTGCCGACCCGGTCCATCGCACTATGTATCACCTGCAAAATGTTAGCCCACGGAGGGTGAGTCAACAGACTCAATGTGTAACAGCCAACACAGAATCCCAACAGATTAAAGCCTTTATTGCAACGTTTTGGGCAAAGCCTATCCTTAATCATATTCGGCCATAGGCCCATAACATAGCATATTAAATCACATATATAAAAATGAAGATGCAACCCAAACCCACCTGGATATCCAACCTCTACACACCACCCGTACCTGCCAATCACACCGTGGGGATTACTAAATCGACCCTCCATCCGCTACACACCCTCGAAGGCAGTCGCTGTAGTCAACTGCTCATCGCCCTTATTACGTGGCATAGCCACCAGATAATGTGAGAACGTCACCAGATACATAACATTGTGACATAAGTCACTGGACAATGTGGTAAAACCACCGGAACACTTCCCATTTTCATTATAACCCTCGTGCCCATGCAACATACAAATTATTATACAGATAACATGCTATATGCTTTAGCCCATATCGAAATTATACATGTTTTCATACCAAAGATTGTAATAATTAATAACTAAGTGTTAGATGTAACATACCTGAACGGACTGTACCATTGAATGGTACCCTTAGCCATGATTACTCATAACCTTATTAACACATATTTAACATTATTAGCATTAATCTATCGGTAATTAGTGTGGGGTTACACACCTGATAACACTGAGAACAACGCTTTAGATCTCACTGACACTTTCGCTTGCAGGGATCACAGCGATTTGCTTATCCCTTTCCGATGCTGGCCCACACCCCGGTGGCCAATCCCGTACCGCAGAAACTGACGTTTCTTGAATCTAGGGGTAGGGACTACCCCTTTCTCTCCTCCACTGGTACTCGCATCCATTAAATATCACTTAATCAAAAACCCGGTTAATCGGTACGTAAGATCTAAACGAAACACATCTATAACTTATCTAAATACTCTTACTGAAATAGATCTGAATCCCAAAGACTCCTCCTTTATCTCTGCCGAACTCCTCTTAAAATACCATAGTTAGAATCGGCCAACCCTTAAAAATAATATGGCCTTTGGCCGAATACTACAACCCCCTTACCTTGCTTGATTAAATCCCGAAAACTATCACCTACCCCTGGAATTTGTCAAAATCCCTACATGACTTAAGTTAGAATCGGCTTCATTGCATAAAACCAATAGAAGTGGCCCTTGGCCGAATGTTATATCTTGCTTACCTTGAGTAATCGATACCCGAAAGATCCCTAATGCTCCCTTATGCTGGCTACACACGAAAGAGACACAAGGTTATATCCCTATTAAGATTCGGCCACCCCTAAAACCCAAAGGCAACCATTTGGTTTCGGCACATCAAATGAAAGAGACGAAAACGACTACTAATGAAGAGAATACTTACCACCACCGAAACACGATTAAGGGGATTAAAAGAAGATGATCGACAGCCCTACCCTTAGAGATTGTTAAACGAAACAGTCACTACACTCAAGGAGATTCGGCTTTTGAGGAACGACAGAAAAGGGAATGATTTCGGGAAAAGTGATGGTGCGACTAAATAAAGAAAAGAAAAAGAGGAGTGTAACACCCTGGTTTAGGGGCTATGCATGTTGGGTATAATTCATGTTCTAGTAGGTTTTGGGTATGCTTGAGAGGTGGTAAGAATGTTTGGACTCAAGGGGAAGACTTTAGAAAATTTTGGATTTTTAAGTGCAAAAAGGGGAGCTTGGCGATGGGTGTCTTAAGAGAATTATTTGGGAGATTATGACACAAGAATTGGGCTGGTGGAGTGGCAAGGGAGACGCCACTAAGAGCTTGGGGAGGTGACGTCTCAGGTGCAAGGGAAGGGGGCCAGTGTTCGAGCTGCGAAGGCAGCACTTTGGCCTTTATTTTTGGCGTCAGAGAGGTAAGAAGTTGGGTGGCTTTTGGATGCTTAAAAGATGGAGAAAGACTTGGTCTTTGTTTTTAAATTTTGGCTAGTTAGGTTTGACTTTTTCAAAGCATTTTGAATGGATGGAAGGGAGGTGTTTTAGGAGAGTTTTGAGGGATTTTTGTGGGAGGTTGGAGCTAGGCCGTGTAGTATAAATAGGGGAGGAGGTGCTCATTTTCATTCACCATTTGCTTTCTCCCTTACCCAAAAGTTATTCCCTTTGTTTTTATTTATTTTCCCTTGTCCATTGCCGAAAGTTAGTCCAAGCAAACCCCTTTTTCATCTTATTTCTTTGTAGCCGAAAGTAGCAGAGGGCTTAACCTTTTATGAACCTATATCCCTCTCCCTTCTCACCTTTTCTTTTAAACCTTGCTTAAATGTAGCCATCCATAGAAAACTACCATTGCTGAATATCCCAAACCATCTAAGGAGCCTTGCCGAATCTTTTGTTCTCCTATTTTCTCCATTTTGGTTACAAGTCCCCGCCGAACCTTACTCTTGTGTTGACCGATTCTTTGTTAGGACATAAGTGAGTGGTTATTAAGGTAAGGTCGCAATAGCCTTTATTTATTTTGGGATTTATGTTTTGGCTGAATGGTCTTAGTGCTGATATTTTTGCCTTGGCCGAATGGCCCTAGGTGTTCTCTGATATTGTGTTAAGGCCGATTGTAGGGGGGAGAAGAACCTAACGTAGGAGACCTTTTAGGATTTAATCGTTTGTGCCTTAGCAGGTGCGTAATCAACGCACTATTTCTACGATTGTTGGTTTGTTAATGTGTTTACATATATGTGATGTGTGGTTGCCGAATGTGATGGCTTGTGTGGTGAATGGTTATTTTGGGTAACCATATGTCAGGTGAGTAAAGTCTTTTGTATGAAATTATTTATGATAAATACATGATTTGGTATTTAACATGAGATGCCTTCTCTTTTGTTATGATCTGACATATTACCTTTTTCATACATATATGGGAGGTGGATTGATTCGGTGGAGGAAGAAGTGTACACATGATGTACGTGGTCTAATGTTGGCTCAGGCTACATTAGCGCTTGATGGTTAGCTTTGTGCTACCTCAAGGGAGGTGTTGGCTAGGTGCCCATCTCGGCGGTCGATGGCTATGTGCATCACCGTAGACAGAGTATGTTGTTGGATCACTTTGGGTGATCGGTGGCTCAGCCACGGCCTTGAGCAGTGAGCTTGCCAAGGTAAGATGTTATGGATCACAATGTGATCGGTGGGAAGTTTCCCACGGCCTTAGGCAGGGAGTCCGCTAAGGTTGGTGTACCGCTTGGACAAAGGGTTGGGCTGAAATGCATTCTTGCATGATTTGTTACTGAATATTGTGTGGGTATGGGCCAAGCCCATACGTGTGGAAATCGGTGTTTTGATTATGCACCGAGTCGGTGGACTCACTCTTTATTTTCTAACCATTTCGTGTGATGCGTGAGATTGACCGGATCGGAGAGGACACGTGGTGGCCCATGCAGAAAGAAGAGTTTAAATTTATTTATATTAAGTGCTAGATCTTTTAAACATTGATGTTATAAGGCCTTTGATTTTTATTTTCTTTGGGAGTTATTTAATTATTATTTTAAATTATGTTTGGATTATATTAAATTATGAGTGGAAACGAATTTATTTTGACAACTTATTTATTCAAAATTAGTCATATATATACATTAAAGTTCACTTTTGGGCATTTTATAATATTTATGTGATATCAAAGTTTTTCTCATACAATATTAAATAAACATGGATTTTCAGAAGTTAACAAGTTTTACTAAATTTTTCTCTAAGTTAAATAAATTTCACTAACATAACCAGATTCGGTCGTGGTGAATGGGCCGGGTTTGGGGATGTTACAAGGAGAACCAATGCTACCACTTTTTGCTTTGAATCCAAAAAGAAAGAAAATTTGGCTATGATCAAGAAGTGCTTTCGACTTTTGAAGACAAAGGGAATCGTTGTAAAGAAGAAGAAAAGAGGAT
Organism: Gossypium sturtianum; assembly: GCA_025698515.1. Classification (NCBI taxonomy): domain Eukaryota; kingdom Viridiplantae; phylum Streptophyta; class Magnoliopsida; order Malvales; family Malvaceae; genus Gossypium; species Gossypium sturtianum. The sequence goes on from CM046949.1 coordinate 31,901,724, forward strand.
GAAGTCTTGTATGGTTTCGGCTCTGGTGGGAATGAGAGGGTAGGTTTCGGCTTTTAGAGGGTGAATGAAGAAGAAATAAGATGAGAAAAAGATGCACAAATGGTTCTTTACTTTCGGCTTTTGGTCAAGAAAGAAAAGGGTGCAAGTTTTCGGCAAAAGAGCAGAGATGAAAAGAAAACTTTCGAAAGGGAGAAAATAGCCACACATTCACCTTATTTCGGCACCTAAAGCCCCTAGCATAGTCACTCCCCCCTTGGCCGAAAATGCCACACCAAGACCCCTCCATTCGGCCAACTCTTCTTCTCTCTATCAGATTCCTTCTTTTCCTCCTATTTCTTCTCTTCTCCTCTCATTCAAAAGAGTTTGAATGAGTCAACACTTATCTTCCTTCTTAGCCGAATTTTAAAGTGCTTTGACCAGGTCCAATTCTCATCCATTCAGAGTCCCTATGCCGTCCAACTCTTTACTCCCCTTGACGCAAAAAGAACCTCCAAAATGCTTCCCTTGCTGCTCGAACCTAGGTCCCTTCTCACACCCTGAGGCGTCACTCTCATGTGCTCTAAGTGGCGCCTCCCCTGCCACTTTACCAACTGAGTTCTTGTGTAATAGTCCAAACACTAAACTCCTTAAGGCCTAGCGCTCCTAGCTCCTCCCCTATCAGCTTAAAGTCAAACATTTTTCTAAGGCTCCTACCTACACCCCAAGGTTCCCGAAGCCCCCAAACACATACAAACAGCACACAAGTACACTACCACATACATTCGAGTTAAAACACATAACCCCTAAATCCCGGATATTACACTTATGATTTGTGTAAGTGCTTATTTTATCGGGTTGAGGATTTATACACTGAGTCTCGATGACTCACCCCTTCCCTTATATTTTGCAGATGAGGCATAGATCACGAATATGGAGCCGGGGAGGACTCGAGGTGGCCATGCAACTTATTTTTGGGTTCCGTTTTAAATTTTAATTTCGGTTTACATTTTCTTTCAATTTGGTTTTGGACTTGTAGTAAGGCCGCTAAGTTATTATCTTGGGTTTTTAATTACTTGATTTTATGTTAATTATATTATGCATATGTTAAATAACTTTGCTTGCTTAAATAACCGGTAAAAAGCAATGTTTTAAAACTATACTCCTTATCGGGATTTTCAAACCTTACCATCGGGTAACAATATTCACAAGATGATAACAAGTTAACTTAAATGATTTTCAAACCTAAGTTTTCCAAGCTCAAATACAAACGATTTTAACTTAATCATATTCAACTCACTCGGGCTTTTCACACAATCAAATGACTTTTCAAAAAATTAGAAATGACAAACCGTTTTTCAAACATGAGTTTTCCGGATTTTAAATCAACAAAACATTTTTCGACAACATTCCACACGGGGTTTCTTCTAAACTTAAAACATCAGATAGTTTCGATAAAAGTAAAGTATCAAACTTGTTTTATTCAAACTATTTTCACTCTGTAACATGCCAAATTCGGTCGTGGTGTGTTGACCGGGTTTGGGGTGTTACAATTTTGGTATCAGAGCTAAGTTCAAAAGCTCGGCAGTGGGCCCGAGGCCCAAAAGTGTTTTAAAATGGATTATGAAAGGTTTTATGGAGAAAGTATGGTTGGAAAAGCATGGCACCGAGTCTCCGGCACCGATCCGCTCAGGTAAGTACCCCGAATTATTGCTTATTGTTGATATAATTGTGATAATGATGCTATGGTAGTAGGAAATACTTTAGAGACTTGAACGGTAGGATGGTATGAACTCGCGAAACAATCTCTGTATTAAACTTCTCATAAGACTGTGCTTTAATAAACAGTGGAATAAAGTCTAACGCATAAAACTCTTAATCAGCTCAAATCATATCAGTAGTCATGAGTGCACGTGGACATAGGCGTAACATACGTGGACGAGGTAGGGGTAGGATGACGGTGTAAGAACCGGTAGGGTCTGGACATGGGTCAGAAAATGAGGGACCACCGCCGTCAGCTGTAGGCGCAGAATTTTAGGACCAGACGGTTAATGACGCACTGTCGCAGGCAATGCTGCGGGTGTTAGAAAGGGTTGCAAGTACGGGCATCGGAGCGGGGGTTCAGAAATCTATGTCCGAAAGACTCCGGGCTAACGGTGCAGAGGTGTTCAGAGGTGTATCCGGTGTGGCTCCCAGTACGGCAGAATATTGGTTGGAGGCGACGAAACGTATCATGGACGACCTGGATTTTACGGCTGTGGAGAAGCTGAAGGGTATAGTATCTCTTCTCCGAGATGAGTCATATCAGTGGTGGCTCACAGTTAGGGATGGAGCAATGGCAGACGACATTACTTGGGATTTCTTTAGAGCAGCTTATCAGAGGAAATACATTGGGGCTAGTTACGTCGATGCACAGCGCAAGGCGTTCCTGAACTTGGTCCAGGGAAATAGGACTGTATCGGAATATGAGGCAGAATTCCTTTGACTGAGTCGGTATGCACGGGGTATTCTGGGCACAGAACATGAGCGCTGTGTCAGGTTTGAGGATGGATTGAGAGATGAGCTGCGAATGTTGATTGCTCCACAGCAGGAGAGCTAATTTGCAGTTTTAGTGGAGAAAGCCAAAGTTGCTGAGGAAGTGAAACAGTCAGTAAGACGGAACCAGGAAAAGGGTTGGAATAAGAGGAATTCTGAGTCATCTGGGTCTGCTGAGAATCAGCAGAAACAGCATAGATATGGTGGGCCGAATCAAGTTGCAAGGCCTGCTGCTAATACTCAATGGCCGCCACGGTGTGCTCGGTGTGGGAAGTCTCACACAGGGGAATGTTGGACTGGAAACAGAGGGTGCTTCGAATGTGGGTCAATGGGGCACCGAGTGAGGGATTGTCTGCAGAGATCAGCTAGGCTTCAGTCTAGGGATCAGAATCATACACAGATCATGAGGGATGGTCAGCAACCACAGAGGGGTCGTGGTACGGCCAGGGGAGGTAATGGTTCTGGTAGAGGCCACGGAGCACCGGGCAGAGGTGCAGGTAGCACAGAAGCGAGACAGCCTGGATTGGTCTACGCAGCGAGGCGTCGAGAGGAGGCCGACACACCGGACGTCATAATCGGTACGTTCTTAATCTTTAGACTACCCTATTCTGCTTTGATAGATGTTGGGTCGACGCACTCGTATGTTGCTAGTAGCATAGTGGAAACCATGAACTTAGACTCTGAGATTACTTCTAGGAAGATGACAGTAATAAGCCCTCTAGGTCACTCGGTAGTAGTAAATAAACTATATAGGGATGTACCCCTTGAACTCCAAGGGGTAGTGTTTTTGGCTGACTTGATGGAACTGCCGTTTAGGGAGTTCGATCTGATTCTCGGGATGGATTGGTTAGTGAAGTACCAGGCCAGTCTGGATTGTGCAGCTAAGCGCATGGTGTTGAAGACAATGGAAGGCGAAGAGGTGGTGATGATAGGTAATAGGAGAGATTACCTATCCAATATGGTCTCTATGTTGAAGGCGGAGAAAATGGTGAGGAAAGGTTGTGAGGCATTTATAGTGCATGTCTATGCTTTGGAAGCCAAGGATTCAGTTGTAGAGAGTGTCCGAACCGTGAGGGAATTTGCTGATGTATTCCTAGAGGGACTTCCGGGTTTGCCTCCGGACTGCGAGGTTGAGTTTGGTATAGACTTGTTACCCGGAACCGCGCTAGTGTCTATTGCTCCATATAGGATGGCACCGAAAGAATTAGTCGAGTTAAAGGCTCAGATTCAGGAATTGTTGGATAGAGGTTTCATTCGGCCGAGTGTATCACCTTGGGGAGCACCTGTGCTCTTTGTTAAGAAGAAAGAAGGAACAATGCAGATGTGTATAGACTACCGCCAGCTGAATAAGTTGACAATCAAGAACAAGTATCCGTTGCCCAGGATAGATGACTTGTTTGATCAGCTTAAGGGTGCATCAGTTTTCTCTAAGATAGATCTTAGGTCGGGGTATCATCAACTCAAGGTGAAGGAGGCTGATATTCATAAGACGGTGTTTCGTACTCGGTATGGGCATTACGAGTTTCTGGTGATGCCATTTGGGTTGACCAATGCGCCGGTAGCATTCATGGACAGGATGAATCGGGTGTTTCAGCCGTACTTGGATCGGTTCATCGTAGTGTTTATAGACGACATTTTGGTGTACTCGAAATCTGAGGAGGAACATGACGCGCATCTTCGGGTGGTTTTACAGGTTCTGAGGGAGAAGCAGATGTTCGCCAAATTTAGTAAGTGCGAGTTCTGGCTTAAGGAGGTAACTTTCTTGGGTCATGTAGTATCAGCTGAGGGAATTAGGGTGGATCCTCGAAAGATCGAGGCAGTGTTGGATTGGAAACCACCTAAGTCGGTAGCTGAGATTCAGAGTTTTCTGGGTTTGGCAGGATATTACAGAAGGTTCGTAGAAGGCTTCTCGTTGATTGCAGCGCCGTTGACCAAATTGCTGAGAAAAAGGGTTCCGTTTGTGTGGTCTGAAAAACAGCAAGAAAGTTTTGACAAGTTAAAGAAGATTCTGACTGAAGCTCCGGTTTTGATTCAGCCTGAGGCAGGAAAGGAATTCACGGTCTATTGTGATGCATCACATTCTGGCTTAGGGTGTGTACTGATGCAATAGGGGAAAGTAGTAGCGTATGCGTCTCGACAGTTGAGACCTCATGAGGGTAACTACCCGACGCATGACTTAGAGTTGGCTGCAGTGGTTTTCGCCTTGAAGATTTGGAGGCATTACTTGTATGGGGAGAAGTCGATAGTCTACACAGATCACAAGAGTCTGAAGTATATCTTGACCCAGAAAGACTTGAATTTGAGGCAGCGGAGGTGGATCGAGTTGCTAAAGGACTACGACTGCTAGATTAAATACCATCCGGGTAAGGCTAACGTAGTGGCTGACGCGTTGAGCCGCAAGGTGGTAGCGGACCTGAGAGTGATGTTTGCTCACCTTAGTCTATATGACGACGGGAGTCTATTGGCAGAATTGCAAGTAAAGCCGACTTGGATAAATCAGGTTAAGGAGACACATCTTATAGATGAGGTTTTGAGTGCTCGGAGGTTGCAAGTGCAAAGTGGTGAATTGGAAGGTTACAACTTGGGCAGTGATGGAGTCCTGTGTTTTCAAGGGAAAGTATGTATGCCGAAGGACGTTGAGTTGAGACAGCGGATTCTTCAGGAAGCTCATAGCAGCCCATACGCTATGCATCCTGAAGGCAGCAAAATGTATCGAGATTTGAGGAAACAGCTTACGTGGCGGGTCTTAAGCGGGAAGTAACGAGTTTGTGGGTAAGTGTCCGACATGCCAAAGCAAGTTAAAGCCGAGCATCGCCATCGTCGTCGTGCATTGCGACTGTAAAGATTCCGCAGTGGAAGTGGGAAAGGATTACGATGGATTTTGACAGCGGGCTACCCCTTACGCCTAGCAAGAAGGACTCAGTTTGGGTAATTGTGGATCATCTGACTAAATCGGCACATTTCATACTAGTCCGGGTTAATTATTCACTTCAAAAGTTAGTCAAGTTGTATGTGGCAGAGATAGTAAGGCTGCATGGAGTGCCTGTGTCAATTATCTCGGATAGGGATCCTAGGTTCACGTCAAGGTTCTCGAAGGCTTTGCATCAGGCATTGGGTACGAGGTTGGATTTCAGCATGGCTTTTCATCCGCAGTCTGATGGACAGTCAGAAAGGGTAATCCAAATTCTGGAAGATATGTTAAGGGGCTGTGTTCTGGATTTCAGCGGTAGTTGGGAGGATTATCTTCCATTGGCAGAGTTCGCTTACAACAACAGTTATCAGGCGAGTATTCAGATGGCACCATATGAGGCATTATATGGACGGAAGTGTCGCACTCCTACGTGTTGGACAGAACTGGGTGAACGGCAGATGTTGGGTCTGGAATTGGTTGCGGAAACAGAGGATAAGGTTAAGATGATTTGGGCTCGTCTAAAGGAAGCGTCGGACAGAAAGAAGTCTTACGCCGATCTTAAGCATAAGGATATAGAGTATGCAGTGGGTGACAAGGTCTTTCTGAAGGTGTCGTCGTGGAAGAAAGTGTTGAGATTTGGGCGGAAGGGCAAGTTAAGCCCTAGGTTTATCGGGCTGTATACTGTGTTGAAGCGAGTGGGACCAGTAGCCTATCAGCTTGAGTTGCCAACAGAATTAAGTCAGATTCACGACGTGTTCCATGTTTCAGTGCTCAGGCGCTATCGTTCAGATCCGTCGCATGTTGTGCCAGTTGAGGAGATAGAGGTGAGCTCAGACTTGTCATTCGAGGGGGAACCAATGCGGATTTTGGATCGGGATGTCAAAGTTCTGCGTAGGAAGTCAGTTCCCTTGGTGAAGGTATTATGGCGGAACCATGGTACGGAAGAGGCCACGTGGGAACCAGAGGATGTGATGCGGCAGCAATACCCTCAACTCTTCTAACCAGGTAATTTCGAGGCCAAAATTATTTTTAAGGGGGGTAGAACTGTAATATCCTTAAATCGGGGTCTCTGCATTTTGTGTGTTTGCATGTGTATTGTATGGTGGGTGTTAGTTTGGACTACTTTAGGGTCTAGGCTCGAGCTATGGATAGGTCGGAGTCACAGCAGAAATTTTTGTTTTGGGCTTTTAGGAAAGGGAGTTGATAGAGCTAGGGGTTAAGTACTTTTGGTAGCAAGCCTTGACGCAAGAGGAGCCTTGGTGGAGTGGCAAGGGATGCCACTTAAGGCTTGGAGAAGTGACGCCACAAGGGGGAGCAAGGGAGCTTGGGTTCGAGCTGCAAAAATCTCTTTCTGCTTATTCTTTTTAATGCCAGAATTAGGGAGGAGGTGTACTCAGGAGGGACTCTGTTAGAAGGATATGGATTGAGTCAACAGATTTAAAATGTGTGGAGAGGAGAAATTATAGGAGTTGGACTCATTCAAATTCATTTGAATGAGTGGATGAGAGGAATTCAAGGAGGGATGAAGGGGACAGCAGGTGTTTGAGTAGGAGTAGGTTGTGTTTAGCCGAATTTTTGGGTTGTGGTGTGAGTTTGGAAAGCATTCGGTTTTGGAGCTTGGGAAGGGGATTGTGCCGAATGTCTTGAGTGGATTTTGGGGAGCATTTCGGCTGGTTGAGAGAGTTTCTTCCTCTTTCGTTTAAGGTCAAAAGCCGAAACCTCATGTGTATTTCTTTCTTCTTTTATTTTCGGCAATGGGGGGCTTGGCCGAATCACTTTTGCTACTTCTTTAGTGAGCCGAAACTTGCTTCCACTTTCCTTCTTCCATTTTGCTCAAAAGCCGAAATCAACTCTCTCTACTTCTTCTTCTTCTTTCAATTTCCTTGTGCCGAAATACCCAACCTTCTTCCCTTCTTCCATTCGACATCACCATTCCTCATCCCCTGCGATTTCTTTTTCTTCTCTTCTCTTTCATATTGTAATCCGAACTTTCTTTGTTAGCCGAAACCACTCTACTCTCTACTCTCCTCTTCTTGATTGACCCTTTGGTCGAATATTAGCAAAGTGTAGATCTTTCTCTTCTTTTTCCCATTGGGTTTGGTGGATCGATTTCGTTTTGGAAGAGGTAAGTTGTTATGGCCGAATCTCTCTTATCTTCTTTATTCTTTCTTCATCGACTTATATGAAACAAAAGCCGAATTTTGGCATTTGGCTGCCATGATTCTTATACATCTATGAAACCGAAATCTTTTGGTACTCATAAAGTGTTCTTTCGGGTTTTGTGACAATAGATTCGGCGTTGGCTATTCGTCATCACACTTATTCAATTTTGTTAGTGAAGGGGGTAAGTGCTTTTACTGTTTCGACATCTCCTGTTATGTTAATATCAAAGGCTATAAGCCAATGATAGTGGTACTTGGCCGATTGTAGGGAGGAGTGTAGCCGGATTCAGTGGATCTTCGGGATTTGGTTGTCGATCTAGGTAAGGAATTTTATCGTTTTGGGTTTTCTTCTCTCTTTCAAAAGCCGAAGGCTACTCACTTATGGTGTCTGGTGTTTAACCGATTATATGGGGAAGTTACCATCGCATCACTTCGGCATTTGCTAAAAGATCGGAAGGCGTTAAGGTAAGGGTGCTATTTCTGTGCGCTATATCCTTCGGGATTTCATGATTAAGCCGAATGGCTATGTTCTTAAAAGTATGGTGTTGGCCGATTGTAGGAAAGGTGAAGGCGAGCGTTTGGATCTTCGGGTTTCTATCGGTTGTGGGTAGATCGTAGTTTCGGGATTTTGCTAGATCTGCAAGTAGTCAGGCGTGTAACACTTACACACTTCATTAGTAATATATGTTTATTATGTTTACTGTTAAAAGCCGAAATTGTAACACCCCCAAACCCGGCCCACGAGCCTTGACCGGATCTGGTATGTCACTGCGGAAACCGTTTGAAAAGATTTTTTTCGGAAAGGTGAAATCATGAAAGTTTGTTGACTTTTGAAAAATCTTGTATATTTAAAACTCTAGATAATATAATGTTGTAGCAAATTATATCCAGATTAAAAACTTATATATATATATGTATATATTTTACAATGTAAATTGCTAAAAATAACTCATTCCAAATCGTAATTCAGTTATTAATCCATCTTAAAACATAATAAAGATACTTAATAAAAATACTTAAACACTTTAACAAACTGCAAATACTTTAAGCGGCCCTTATTACAACAAATACTTAATCCAAATACTGAAAATATAAAATACGTAAACAAATAAAAATAACTTCTGCATGGCCACCTTTGTATCCACCCCCAACCCGGTCCAAGAATCACGATCACCTGCGATGTTGATAAATATTTGGGTGAGTCACACGGACTCAGTGTGCAATTAGACCACTGAATTCCACCCACAAATCAAACCACATATCAACCCTCATAACAGATAACAAGGCAACTTATTCACATAATACCACATTTTGGGCTTGGCCCATATTCGTACCACTTATCAGATAATAAGGTAATTAACCACTTGATTCCACATATCGGGCTTGGCCCATTTCCATACCAATCCACATTCACATATTGGGCTTGGCCCATTTCCACATCAAATACACATATCCGATATATATTATGCAAGGTGCACCCAACCCAAACCTAGGGTCCATCCTCTACACACCCCCGTATCTAGCCACCACACACCAAGAAATTACTAAATTACCCTCCAACCGCTACACCAATTTGGAAATTAATGTCGTCCATGATGTAGCTCGTAGCTAACATCAAACCACGATGAGACACATAGCTACTCATCAAACCACGATATGGCACACAGCCTATATCAACCACGATGAGGCACATAGCCACTCATCATGCCACGTGAACTTAATCACAAATAATCCACAACGCGACCTCAGTCAGCGCCAATCCACGATGTAGCTCACGGCTAACATCAAACCACGTACTCGAAGTACACCCGTACCTTCTTTCATATGCATATCCCATCCCATGCACATGCGACATACAATAGTGAAATAATAAAATAATGCATGTACAGGTTATTCAGGCATTCAATCATACTTTCATAGGCATATTCACATATACACATTAATAACCATATTTCATCAGATTCGATACTGAACTGATTATCGACATACCCCTTAAGGGTATCCATTTCATAATTACCACTGCACTTGTTAGCATACGCAAAACACATACAAGTATAACACATAAACCCGGAAAACAGTAGGCTAACCACACACCTTATCACTTGAAGCACTACGCTCTCAACACCGATGCTGTCACTAATCGTAACTATAGCTATCTGCCTATTCTCCTGCTCTGCTGCTGGCCCACACCCCAGTGGCCAATCTCATACAGCAGAGACTGATCTCTTCTTAAACTTCGGGATAGGGACTATCCCTTTACCTTCTTGACTGGTTCCCACGTCCATCGAAAGTCACTTAATCAGAACATTTGGTTAATCATCAATATACGAGATCTTAAACGAATAGAAACTAAATGTTAACAACCTTACCAAAAATGGATCAGAATCCCGAAAGCTCCTGCTTACTCTTGTCGATTTGCCCCTAAATACTCATAGTCAGAAATCGGCTAACATTAATAACCAACATGGCCTATGGCCGAATATCATAAACCACCTACCTTGCTGAATCGAAATCCCGAAAACTGTTACCTGTTCTTTGAGTAGTCGAAATCCCTACATACCATATGTCAGATTCGGCTTAAATACATAAATCCATAAACATGGCCCTTGGCCGAATACCACATTGCTTACCTTGAATACTTCAAATCCCGAAAGACCTCCTTTAAGGCTCCTTACCGTTGGCTACACACAAAAGAAACACTAGATTATGGCTTAAGAATATTCGGCTAACCCAAAACCAAAGACTAAACACTTGATTTCGGCACATCCATGAAGAGAAGATAAAACCGATTTCTAAGGAAATACTTACCACTATCGTTTCCTTGAAGAAACTAAAAGAGGAAAGATTTCGGCTAACTGCTTTGGCTTTTAAGGCTTGCGACAATAAGAAGGAACAAGAGCACCTTGAGATTCGGCTATCACAAGAGTATTTCGGCTTTTGAAAAACTTATGAAAAGAAGAGGTGAATGCTTATAATGGTTCAGCTAAGCTTTTCAAATGGCAATTGCCTAATCGGCTAACAGGTATGAAGTTGAAGAAAAGAAAAATAGAAGAATGGAGGAAGCTTAGGAGGATTCGGCAATGGCCTAAAATGCACAAAGTGCTCAAATGGTCACTTCAAACTTTCGGTTCTTGCTTCAAAGAAAAGAGAGAAAAAGAGAAGGGATTCTCTTGACTAAGAATTTCGGCAAGCAACACTATAGATGAAGCTAATAATTTCGGCACTTAACCCCCCTCCATATGACGAATTTTTGCCAACCCAAGAGTCCCTTGGCTGGCCACCATATCCCCCCTTATCATATCCCAAAACTTTCTCCTATTTTTCCTCCTTAGCACTTATTCAAAAAGTTTGAATGAGTCCACCCTTTTTCTTACCTTCCTAGCCGAATTTAAAAAAAAAAAACAAAGATTATCCTCATCCTTCAAAGTCCATATGCCGTCCATCACTTCCCCTCTCTCTTAACGCCAACATGTAAAATAAAACATTCTCCCATGCTGCCCTCAAGACTCGAACCTCCTCCCTTCTCCCTTGCTTGAGGCGTCATTCACCAAGGCCCTAAGTGGCACCTTCAAGCCACTTTACCAAGGCACTCTTTGTGTCATAAACTCCCCTACTTATTCCTTTAAAGCCTCCTTAGCCTAGCTTCCCTTCTTAAGCTTAAATTCTAAAAATTTCTTAAAACACTCTCCTACATCCCAGGGTTCTCAATACCCCTAAAACACATCCAAGCACACACTAAGCCCACTAACACTTGAATTATGCACCAAATGCATAACCCCTAAAACCTGGATGTTACAGTTCTACCCTCCTTAAAAATAATTTCGTCCTCGAAATTACTTGCTAACAGTCGTGCAATTCTACTCACCGCATCACGCTTATGTTGCGCACTCTGATCTTAATAAAACTGTCATACTTTCTAGGAAAAATCTCTAAGTTCGCATACAAGGCTTCAGGCACTAAACTAACAACACAAGCATGAGCTAACCTTATAGCAACCATAACAATAAAGGGTATTCCAGGAAAAAGGAATGTACCTGATATTTCACCTGGCACATCTTCCTCCTCGCAACAACTGACTGCTTAAGCCAACCTTGGTTGTCTCGCATCTGAACCTTCAGCACCTTTGCTTGGTGTTCCACGACCTCGGCCAGAACCATTTCCTCCATGGTTTGAACCACGACCCTTCGTCGTCTGAGAACAATTCTTAACCAAATGAGCCTTAGACCCACACTGGAAACATTCCTTACTATTTCCCCAACACTCTCCTGCATGAGCTCTCCCACACTGAGCACATGGGCGACTCCGATTCTCAGCAACTGGTACAGATGTACGTACAGAATTCTCGATCCTTGGTCTTTTTTGAAAATCTCCAGATGATACCGATGGTCTAAAACTCCTCTTATTCCGGTTCCTACCCTTATCTCGGTTCTGTCTCGCGGTCCTCTTCACTTCTTCAGCTATTCGAGCTTTCTCCACCAGAATAGCAAAGTCCCTCTCTCTTTGCGGAGCAATCAACACTCGTAGCTCATCTCGCAATCTGTCTTCGAATCTGACACACCTTTCGTAATCAGTAGCCACGATCCCCTTGGCATACTGACTTAACCGCACAAATTCCGCTTCGTACTCTGCTACCGACTTACTTCCTTGTACCAGATTTAGAAACGCTTTTCTCTGCGAGTCTAAATAACTAGCTCCAACATACTTCCCTTCAAACTTAAGCTTAAAATACTCCCAATCCAATCGATCTGCCGGGACACCTTGCCTGACAATGAGCCACCATCGATAAGCTTCATCTCGGAGCAACGAGACAGCACCCTTCAGCTTTTCCTCAGCAGTACAGTCCAAATCATCCATGATCCTTTCGACTGCTTCTAACCAATACTCTGCTACATTCGGAGCCACTCCAGATACTCCTCTAAAAACCTCAGCTCCGTTTGACCTAAGTCTTTCCGACACTGACTTTCGAGCTCCATTTCCCATGCCAGCTCTTGCCACTTGCTGTAGCACTCGTAGCATAGCTTGCGATACTGCGTCATCTCCTCCTATCTGCTCTTGCTCCACCGCGCCCACCGCTGGCGGCGGCACATCATTTTCTGACCCATGGCCAGACCCTACTGGTTCCGATACTGCCATTCGGCCCCGTCCTCTAGAGCTCATATCTAACGTTGCGATTTAATCTGATTAAAAGTTTTATGCATTAGCAACTTTGTTCCACTTGATTAACCGCGAACAAATTTTATGAAAAGAAGTTTCAGAAGTAGTTCTTAAGTCTTATGCATTCTGTGTTAGAGTAGACTAGTCCTAGGGTTCAACAGCCCTAATCTACTAATCTACGTTCCCATCATGCCCATACAGTTCACATATTCAAATCACTTCAATTGTCAGAATGTACTTACCTGGTGGACTTCGGGCCGGAGATACAGGTGCCATGCCAGAATAACCTGAAATAAAAGTCCATATTTTTGAAAAGCCCATCTTTGAAAAATTGTTTCTGGGCCCAAAACCCTCAAAGCCGAGTTTTGAACCGGCTCGATACTAAATCAGAACACTTCCCAAACCCGGCCCACGAGCCTTGACCGGATCTGGTATGTCACTGCGAAAACCGTTTGAAAAGATTTTTGTCGGAAAGGTGAAATCATGAAAGTTTGTTGACTTTTGTAAAATCTTGTATATTTAAAACTCTAGATAATATAATGTTGTAGCAAATTATATCCGGATTAAAAACTTATATATATATTACAATGTAAATTGCTAAAAATAACTCATTCCAAATCGTAATTCAGTTATTAATCCATCTTAAAACATAATAAAGATACTTAATAAAAATACTTAAACACTTTAACAAACTGCAAATACTTTAAGCGGCCCTTATTACAACAAATACTTAATCCAAATACTGAAAATATAAAATACGTAAACAAATAAAAATAACTTCTGCATGGCCACCTTTGTATACACCCCCAACCCGGTCCAAGAATCACGATCACCTGCGATGTTGATAAATATTTGGGTGAGTCACACGGACTCAGTGTGCAATTAGACCACTGAATTCCACCCACAAATCAAACCACATATCAACCCTCAAAACAGATAACAAGGAAACTTATTCACATAATACCACATTTTGGGCTTGGCCCATATTCGTATCACTTATCAGATAATAAGGTAATTAACCACTTGATTCCACATATCGGGCTTGGCCCATTTCCATACCAATCCACATTCACATATTGGGCTTGGCCCATTTCCACATCAAATACACATATCCGATATATATTATGCAAGGTGCACCCAACCCAAACCTAGGGTCCATCCTCTACACACCCCCGTATCCAGCCACCACACACCAGGGAATTACTAAATTACCCTCCAACCGCTACACACCAATTTGGTAATTAATGCCGTCCATGATGTAGCTCGTAGCTAACATCAAACCACGATGAGGCACATAGCTACTCATCAAACCACGATATGGCACACAGCCTATATCAACCACGATGAGGCACATAGCCACTCATCAAGCCACGTGAACTTAATCACAAATAATCCACAACGCGACCTCAATCAGCGCCAATCCACGATGCAGCTCACGGCTAACATCAAACCACGTACTCAAAGTACACCCGTACCTTCTTTCATATGCATATCCCATCCCATGCACATGCGACATACAATAGTGACATAATAAAATAATGCATGTACAGGTTATTCAGGCATTCAATCATACTTTCATAGGCATATTCACATATACACATTAATAACCATATTTCATCAGATTCGATACTGACCTGATTATCGACATACCCCTTAAGGGTATCCATTTCATAATTACCACTGCACTTGTTAGCATACGCAAAACACATACAAGTATAACACATAAACCTGGAAAACAGTAGGCTAACAACACACCTTATCACTTGAAGCACTACGCTCTCAACACCAATGCTATCACTAATCGTAACTACACGCCTATCCGCCTATTCTCCTCGCTCTGCTTCCGCCCACACCCCTCCCAATAATCTCGCATGCCAGAGATCGATCTCTTCTTAAACTTCGGGATAGGGACTATCCCTTTACCTTCTTGACTGGTTCCCACGTCCATCGAAAGTCACTTAATCAGAACATTTGGTTAATCATTAATATACGAGATCTTAAACGAATAGAAACTAAATCTTAACAACCTTACCAAAAATGGATCAGAATCCCGAAAGCTCCTGCTTACTCTTGTCGATTTGCCCCTAAATACTCATAGTCAGAAATCGGCTAACATTAATAACCAACATGGCCTATGGCCGAATATCACAAACCACCTACCTTGCTGAATCGAAATCCCGAAAACTGTTACCTGTTCTTTGAGTAGTCGAAATCCCTACATACCATATGTCAGATTCAGCTTAAATACATAAATCCATAAACATGGCCCTTGGCCGAATACCACATTGCTTACCTTGAATACTTCAAATCCCGAAAGACCTCCTTTAAGGCTCCTTACCGTTGGCTACACACAAAAGAAACACTAGATTATGGCTTAAGAATATTCGGCTAACCCAAAACCAAAGACTAAACACTTGATTTCGGCACATCCATGAAGAGAAGATAAAACTGATTTCTAAGGAAGTACTTACCACTATCGTTTCCTTGAAGAAACTAAAAGAGGAAAGATTTCGCTAATCGCTTCGCTTTTTAAGGCTTTAGCGACAATAAGAAGGAACAAGAGCACCTTGAGATTCGGCTATCACAAGAGTATTTCGCTTTTTGAAAACTTATGAAAAGAAGAGGTGAATGCTTATAATGGTTCTACTTAAGCTTTTCAAATGGCAATTGCCTAATCGGCTAATGTGTATGAAGTTGAAGAAAAGAAAAATAGAAGAATGGAGAAAGCTTAGGAGGATTCGGCAATGGCCTAAAATGCACAAAGTGCTCAAATGGTCACTTCAAACTTTCGGTTCTTGCTTCAAAGAAAAGAGAGAAAAAGAGAAGGGATTCTCTTGACTAAGAATTTCGGCAAGCAACACTAAAGATGAAGCTAATAATTTCGGCACTTAACCCCCCTCCATATGACCGAATTTTTGCCAACCCAAGAGTCCCTTGGCCGGCCACCATATCCCCCCTTATCATATCCCAAAAATTTCTCCTATTTTTCCTCCTTAGCACTCATTCAAAAAGTTTGAATGAGTCCACCCTTTATCTTACCTTCCTAACCAAATTTTAAAAAAAAAACAAATATTATCCTCATCCTTCAAAGTCCATATGCCGTCCATCACTCCCCCTCTCTCTTAACGCCAACATGCAAAATAAAACATTCTCCCATGCTGCCCTCAAGACTCGAACCTCCTCCCTTCTCCCTTGCTTGAGGCGTCATTCACCAAGGCCCTAAGTGGAACCTTCAAGCCACTTTACCAAGGCACTCTTTGTGTCATAAACTCCCCCACTTATTCCTTTAAGGCCTCCTTAGCCTAGCTTCCCTTCTTAAGCTTAAATTCTAAAAATTTCTTAAGACACTCTCCTACATCCCAGGGTTCTCAAAACCCCTAAAACACATCCAAGCACACACTAAGCCCACTAACACTTGAATTATGCACCAAATGCATAACCCCTAAAACCTGGATGTTACAGAAATAGTCATTGAAACCAGTGTTTTGCCTTGTGGGCATGAGCGTAGACTCCGGGTAAGTCCCCTGTTATATGGATCTCGATATATGCTGTCATGTCACTGTATTATGCTATGCCATGAGATATTTGCATTATAACATGATAATATGCCACGGTTGATATGGACATGATGATGGGTATGTTGAGAGGAGGGGGGAGGATGATTTAGACTGTCACCAGCGGGTTGGCCCCGCTTCTGATATTATATTTGTGACTAAGTCTCAGTTGTTTTGACCACCAGTGGTTTTGACCACACGTATGTTATTTGTGACTATGGTCACCAGTGGTTTTGACCACACGGATTATTTGTGACTCGTCCCAGTGGTTTGGTACCACAGTGGGTTGGCCCCACATGTTGCTTACGGGATTGTCATCAGTGGTTTTGACCACACGGTGGGTTGGCCCCACCACATGATTTGTGACTACGGTCACCAGTGGTTTTGACCACACTTATATATTTGTGACTACGGTCACCAGTGGTTTTGACCACCAGTGGTTTTGACCACACGGGGTAGACACAGGAGTTCGGATGGTTAGGTTTGGGTTGCGCAATTTGCATAATTACTTATGATTTGTGTAAGTGCTTGTTTTATCGGGTTGGGGATTTATACACTGAGTCTCGATGACTCACCCCTTCCCTTATATTTTGCAGATGAGGCATAGATTGCGGATATGGAGCCGGGGAGGACTCGAGGTGGCCATGCAACTTATTTTCGGGTTCCGTTTTAAACTTTAATTCCGGTTTACATTTTCTTTAAATTTGGTTTTGGACTTGTAATAAGGCCGCTAAGTTATTATCTTGGGTTTTTAGATACTTGATTTTATGTTAATTATATTATGCATATGTTAAATAACTTTGCTTGTTTAAATAACCGGTAAAAAGCAATGTTTTAAAACTATACTCCTTATCAGGATTTTCAAACCTTACCATCGGGTAACAATATTCACAAGATGATAACAAGTTAACTTAAATGATTTTCAAACCTAAGTTTTCCAAGCTCAAATACAAACGGTTTTAACTTAATCATATTCAGCTCACTCGGGCTTTTCACACAATCAAATGACTTTTCAAAAAATTAGAAACGACAAACCGTTTTTCAAACATGAGTTTTCCGGATTTTAAATCAACAAAACGTTTTTCGACAACATTCCACACGGGGTTTCTTCTAAACTCAAAACATCAGATGGTTTCGATAAAAGTTAAGTATCAAACTTGTTTTATTCAAACTATTTTCACTCTGTAACATGCCAGATTCGGTCGTGGTGTGTTGACTGAGTTTGGGGTGTTATGATTTTTATTACCCGGTTTCCATCTAGCTAATTTATATTTTTTTATGTTTTTTATAGATTTTAGGACGTATATGGTTACATCCAAACTCCCATTCATTTTCTAACATCTTTGTACAATATTTATGACTTAATTTATTTTTGACTTGTTTAGCCGCTTTACTCTGTAGACAATGTAAAATTATTCTTCTTTAGCAAAATTAATTCTATTGCCTATAGAATCTATATTTGCTAAATCTATTCCAGAGTCCTTACTATGTTTTAATATATAAGAAGCATATTTATTAATGCAAATTTCATCCCATGGTGGTGGTAATTTATGAAAATATTGGTTTTTCCAAATTTCTATACTATCATTTTTTAACTTCTGATATTCATGAAGAAATTTTTTAGAAAATTCTTCTAAATATCTTATATCGCATAGTTTTAATTTTGACAAGATATAGCTGGATTGGCTATCCTGATCTTTTTTATTAGTATAACCACAAAATTATGTTTTTAGAATTAAAGTTAATCCTTTTAGTAAATCTTTAGGGGAACTTATTTGATTAATAAGTTGACCTTTTTGTTCTTTTCCTTTATCAGATTCTTCCCATCTTCTGAGAAATTGTAGAACATCTCCTTGAAATGTTCCTACAAAATAATTTAAAAACTTTTCTTTTGACCATACTGTACTGTTGTTGTTTACAACAATAGTCATAGATTGTGCCCAATCATCTATGGTTTTTTCATAGTCTGATAAAGGAATATTAGTTAAGTCTAAATATATTCCTCCTTGAGCAACGCTTCTTTTATTTAAGTCATCTATCCTATATGGTATAGGTATAGGTTGACTAATTGGTATAGATTGACTAGTTTCACCTGTGTTTTCAGATTTTATTTCATTCGTAGCTATATTTTCTATATTATTATCAAATATTCTTGTTGTGTTTTAAACATTTTCATAGTTTTTATTAATAGATCTCAGATAATCATCTGTTTGAAGATCTGAATCTATTTTTCTTTTACCATAGGGATCTTTTTTATCAATTTCCCTAGGTTTCGGTGTTTCATAATCATACGGATCTGTTTGTTCAGTTTCCATAGGTTCAGGAATTTCTATATTTTCATCCTCTTCTGTTGAAGTGTTTTCTTCCTCAGAATTATGACTAGTAACATTAATATCTACATCAGAATTATTAGAACTACTACTACTATCGGTAGTCTCATAATTTAACATATAGTGATAATTATACTTAGTAAATAAGTCTTTATGTTTTTCATAAAGTTCCTCTATTAATTTTAAATATTCTACTTGCTCATATTTATCATTTGTTTTAGAAAATTGGTTTTTCCAATGTTCTATTAAAGTCTTATAAGATTCAAAATCATATTTTTCTTGTTTTTTAACTTTTTCTCTTTTTTGTTTTGTTTTTTCTTTTTTATTATAGGTTGAAGATTCATCCGAAGACTCATCTTCATCTGATAAAGCTAAAATAACATTACTATTACCATAGTATAAAGGTCCTAAATCTAAGTCTGTTTCTATATTATTATTATTAATAACTTGATCTAATTTATTATTAGCATCAGATAGTAATTCTTTAGATTTGTTATTCAAATCTAAATCTATTACTGCTCCCTTATTATCTACTTTTTCTTCTATTTTACTGACTTTAGTATATAATTTATTAAAATATATAGATGTTATATCTATTAAACTATTGATACCTTTACTAAGAGCCGAAATATTATTTTCATTCTTAGAGTCTATATGCATAGTATGATTACAAGTTTTATCTTTATATAAACAATCCATTTGTTCCATATTTTTTATCCCTGGTACCTCAAACCTTCTGTGTCTTTAACATCTTCAAACAATGCCTACAACGTCCCACTCGGACTCAACGGCAACAAGAAGACAGAACGACAGATATATGGGTTTTGAGATAAACAATAACGAAATAAACAGAATTGAAGATAAAAGATAGAAACTTACAATGCTAACTACGATATTAGAACTCCAGAAATCGTTACTCCAGGGCTCCTCTGATACCAATTACGTGGGGAGGGAGGGGTATATGCACAAGCTGAAGGATATATATTAATATCGTAGATTTTATTTAACAAGAAAAGATAGTAGATAATTTACAATAGATCGTTTACAAGGGTTTTCTAAAGAAAGCAAGTATACAAGAGAGTTTGTATATTGCCAATTTCTATCGAAAGTGATTTTTCTAACCCAAGCAAGATGCCTTGTTTAGGCTACAACAACTCCTCTTTATAGTGTAAATTCTAAACTCTAATTTATTTACAATTGAAGTCCGCACAGTATCCTGATAAGGATGACTTTATTATCGACTTCGATAGTTGCTTCCACGTAGCCTTCTAAATCTGACAAAATTGATGTAGTTGTGTCTACATTCTTCTTGCAATAATTGCTGCTTGCATCATTGGTGACTTCTTACATCATTGCTTGTATCATCTTCTAATTATGGATATGGATGGTGATGGATTGTCACATCTAATAATTAAATATCTCCTTTTTTGGATTTGTCTTTATCCTTCTTGGATATTTCTCAGATTCATCTCCTCGATTTCATCAAGTCAGTAATGATTCGTGAAGGAACCGGTGTATTCCAAATTTTTCCCACGTGTCTTTGATCTCCGCCGCTATCGGATAATCATCGATCTCCATATCGCCTATTTTTGTAATAACTCAAATGCTTCTTCGTTTCTTTCTTCTTGGGTTTTTCCAGTGTCGTAAGCCAAAATTCTTCTTCCGTCGGTCCAGAGTTTATAAGTATTTGCTTTAATTAAAAACTGGGCCTTGGCCATTAAATCAATTCCAGCTTGGATTTGATAATGAGAAAAATTTTTATAACAATTGTCAATGGCTTTTGACAATTCTTGTTGATCTTTTGTAATATTCGGGATTTAGGAGTTGTACGTTTTAACTTAAATATATGTGGTAGCATGCTTGTGTGTGATTTGAATGTGTTTTGGGGGTTTCAGAAACCTTGGGATGTAGGTAGATGCCTTAGAAAATATTTGATTTTAAGCCTAAAAAGGGAACTAAGGGAGCTAGGCCTTAAGGAGTTTAGTGTGTGGGCTAAGACACAAGAAACCAGCTAGTAAAGTGGCAAGGGAGGCGCCACTTAGAGCACAGGAGGGTGACGCCTCAGGGAGTGAGAAGGGGCCTAGGTTCGAGCAACACAGGTAGCATTTTAGGGCTTTTATTTTTTCGCCAAGGAAGAGCAGTGTTGGACGGCACAAGGACTTTGAAGGGATGACTGTGACACTTGGTCAATTTCACTTGAAAATTCGGCTAACAAGGGAGATAAGTGTTGACTCATTCAAACACTTTTGAATGAGAGGTGAAGAGGAAAAATATGAGGAAAAGAAGGGATTTGAGAAGAGGGGGAGAGTTGGCCAGCCAAGGGACTCCTAGGATGACATTTTCGGCCATGTAATTGGGGGGAGGAAGCCGAATATGCATAGTGAGGTTTAGGCATCTTTTGTGCAATTTCTTTTTCCCGAAAGCTTTCGTATTCTTTTGCCAATCGAGAACGTAAACCAAAGGAGACCACTCGTGCACTCTTCTTCTTCTTTTAGTTTGTTCTCTCTTTTTCCTTCACCTACTAAAAGCCGAATCCATCTAGCACCCTAGCCGAATCTTTAAGTCTCATTTCATCACTTCTCCATAGCTCTTCGATTGAGTTTCTCTCTATACTTCCTTGAAGCTGAATCCTGGATTAAGCCACACCACCATTCTTTTCTTCCTCTTTCTCACCAAAGCCGAATCGCACCAACCTTCAACCTTTCCTCTTTTTCTTTTCACGATTCTTCAAAAGCCGAAGGTATCTCTGGACTATAGCCGATTGTTCTCAAGCACTAAAAGCCGAAAGACGATCATCTTTCTCCTCTTGTCGATTTCTTAGAGCCAGTGATCATTGCGTTTGGTCACTCTTTTTCGGTAAGGGATCTCTTCTGGTTCAAATCTCTTATTTTAGCCTATCGGAATCTAGGAAGCTAATCTTTTTTTTATCTCTTTGGCCGAAACCATGAAGGAGATCTTTCGGGATTCTTGTAGCCGACGTTAAGGAGCAAGTTTCCAGAATTTAATCGAGCAGGTAAGGGGGATATTGATATTCGGCCAAAGGCCATACTCTCTATGTTAGCCGATTTCTCATCAAGTGTTATATAGGTACTCAATCAACTCCTGGAGTAAAAGCCGGAAGCTTTAGCATTCTGTCGATCTAGGTAAGCCCTGTTCGTTTAAGACCAATATTTTTAGATTCGTTCACTCAAGTGTGTTTTCCTGATTAAGTTACTCTCATGGAGTCGGGTTCTAGCCAATAAAAGGGGGGGTTGGAAACACAGTTCCTACCCCTAGATTCAAGAAGCGGGCGGTGTCAGCCATACGTGATTGGCCACCGGGTTGTGGGCCAGCATTGAAAACGGATAAGCAGATCGCTGTTATCCCTGCTAGCGAGAGTGTTGGTATCGAGAGTGTCGTTCTCAGTGTTATCAGGTGTGTAACCCCACACTAATTTCCCGATAGATTAATAGTATTAATGTTAAGCATGTGTTAATAAGAAATATGAATGAACATGGCTAAGGATACCATTCAGTGGTACAGTGTATTCAGGTACGTTACCCCTTAACACTCTGTTAATAATGTTTATAAACATTGATATGAAATATGTGTGATTTCGTTATGACTTTGGGGTAAGTTATATTGCATAATATCTAAATAATATGTATATTGCATGGGCATAAGGGTGATAATGATAAAGGGGAAGTGTTCCGGTGGTTTTACCATATTATCCGGTGACTTATGTCACACATTATGTATCCGGTGACTTATGTCACAATATTATGAATCCGGTGACTCTGTCACATTATCTGGTGGCCATGCCACGTTATAAGGGCGATGAGCAGTTGACTGCAGCGACTACCTTCGAGGGTGTGTAGCGGATGGAGGGTCGATTTAGTAATCCCCACGCTGTGATTGGCAGGTACTGGTGGTGTGTAAAGGATGGATATCTAGGTGGGCTCGGGATTGCATTTCATTTTCCGTATAAATGTGATTAAATATGTCATGATTTGATATGCTATGTTATGGGCTTATGGCCAAATATGACTAAAGAATGGGCTTTGCTGAAATGTTAAAGATTAAGGCTATAATCGGTTGGGTTTTTGGTGTAGCTGTTACAGATTGAGTCTGTTGACTCACCCTTCGTGGGATAACTTTTTGCAGTTGATACTTAGCGATATGGACCGGGTCAGCGAGGACTATGTGGTGGCCATGCTCAACATTTTCGGGATTTCAAACGGTTGAATTTGCGTTTTCTTTTACTTTTCTTTCGGGATTTATTTGGTATTTTAAATTTGTAATGACGCCACTACTTAAATGTTTAAATTTTATGTTTTAAGTTTTATCTCCATGCGATAATCGGCAAATGAACAACTAAACATTTTTCTCAAACCACTTCAAATATTTTACTACCTAATCAACTAGGGTTTTCAAATTGATAAGCTCTAAAACTCGACATTTCTTTTAACTTATTAAATATGAAGGAAACGTTTCTAAAGAAATACAAACTTGAACTACAACTCAGTTTTCAACTCGCAACATTTTCAAACTTGTTTCAATAAGTCGACTTATTTTATCAAAACGTGAAACGAGATTAAGTTAAGTTTTCCGAAGGAACATGTCAGATCCGGTCGAGGCTTGTAGGCCAAGTTTGGGGTGTTTCATCTTCATCTACTGCTGAAAGGGCTTTTCCCCAAAACATAGTATGAATATCCCATATTTGATATGGCTGATAAAATTATTCTTTTTCAGCAATACCAATAAGACTATATATTTCTATATGAAAATAATAGACAAAATCGTCTATATTTGTAAAATATATTAAAATAGATTTTACTATAGCAGGAAAATCTTTTAATAAATGAAAAGAAAGATTTTGGACTGTTATTTCTTTAACAAATCCCCATTCAATACTGGTTATATCAAATGGTTCATGATCAAGCCTAAATTTGATAGTAGGAAATTGTTCTCCTATATCATTAGTAAAAACATAAGCTTGTAAAAAATATTTTGAAAACGTTTTTATAAATTGAGCTTGCTGGTTGCAAATAGCTTTATTTCTTTTTGAAAATATATCTGGTGGTAGAATTTGTCTACATTTGTTATACAGACATATTCTAAACATTTTATTAATAATAGGACTATTTGTTCCTTTATTAATAAAATATTGGAATATATCAAGAAGATTGTTTATCTCCTTAATATCCATATATTTGACTAGGACTCGTCCCAATCTCTGTATAAAACAGATTTTAATAATAAATCATCAGATTTATTTTCTTTAGTTGTGTTTTCAACTAAGAAATTTGAAAATTGTGTAAGAGCTCTTCTAAAGTTTGCTCTTTGATCAGTAATATGGGTTTTCCATATTTTGTTTATAAAATTATAATATTCTAAAGGTAAACTTGGATTATAAAAATCTTTTATTTCAGAAAATTCAGAATTTTGTTGTTTTTTCAACAAATTCTCGGTTTCCTTTATAATTTCAGCATAACTTTTTTGATATACTGAATATGGATCTTGAGACCATTCATAATAACTCACCTGGGTTGGTGATTGTGTTCCAAATGGTTGTCTTACCATTGGATTTGGTACATAATATCCTTGATTAGGATAAAATGGTATTTGTGCAGGAATAAATCCTTGTTTAGGACTCATTGTTTTTCCCTTGTTGGGTTTTTTATGGACAGTTGTCCATTCTTCAACTATTTCTAGAGGTTTTTTACCTCTAACCATAAGGCCTGTTAAGAAAATCAGCAGTCATTAGTAAAAATAAATTTAGGATTTTCTACTAATGGTGGGCGTTTGGGCACAGGAGTGGTCGGAGCGCGGATTAGCACCAGATTCCTATCAGGTGTGTACTTCTCTACTCTAGTTGTAGAGCGGCAAATTGCCGAAATGCCGGTCGCACGGCGATAGTAGCCACACGAGCGTGCGAGCGCAGGTGTGCGGGCTTCGACGCGATAGTTGAGGCCATTAGTAGTATTCTTGTGGGTTGAGGCTGCTTGGGCCACGATGGGTCGAGGTGGGCCCAATGGGCCCGTGTGCCCAATTGAATAAAATGTATGATGGTGTAGTAAATAGTGAACTAGACTAGGTGAATCTTATATACGTGGCTAGATTTGTGTTAGGTGGGCCACACGAGCGTGTGGGCCCGAATGGGCCAAAATTGAGTTTTAGGCCCAATAGTCTGGTATGACCGGAAATGGTAGTTGAGTCGCTCGAGACGAAATTAGGCCTTTGGAAAGACCATTGCAGGTGCGAAATTACTAAAATACCTTCGATAGGTAAATTACGAAAATACCCTTGGTAGGTAAAATTACTGTTATACCCTTAGAGGTTGATTGGCTTGATTATGTTGTATTTGTTATTCTGATTATGATGGTAATTCGTTTCATACGTTATATTTGATATATGATTTGCATACGTGTCATTCTGTATACACAAATTATTATGTCATGACATGTTACATGGGCTTTGGGATTATTTAAAAGGGGAAGTGCAAATAGGATCGCATGGTCGCTTGACGACTGTGGACCCACCGAAGGCTTTTTAGCCACTGAGCAGCTATGCTGCACCGATAAGTTAATACCTTAACCGGTGCTACATAAGGAGTGTAGGGATGGGTAGGTCGATTAAATCCCCACAGGAGTGTAGGGTTGGACAGGAGACGGAGTGCAGGGTTGGTATGGGCATTAACGCATTTCATATCTGGATTATATTACTGATATGGGCTTAGGCCTAGATTTATATGTATGATATGTGACATTTGACAAGGGCTAAGGCCCAACCGAGGCTATTTTGGGCTATGGCCCAATTGCCACCGTTATTGTAATGGGCTTCGGCCGGATTATTTTGATGCATGTTTTTATTGATGAGGGTGTACACACTGGGTTTTCGTAAACTCACCCCCTCTTTTTAATATTTTTCTCAGGTAATCCTCAGTAAGCAGCTCGACGTGTAGGAGGACTCGGAGGTGGCCACACTACGAGCAGTTTTAGACTTTAGTAGTTTACTTATGTTTAACTTGGGTTAATATTTTGTAATAAGGCCTCTCTTAAATTCCGATTATTAGTTTTGGATTTTTAGTTTATTATGTTTAAATCTGCTAAACTTTGAATCGCGATTTTCCAAAACAATATTTGCTTTCAAAATATTATGCTTCCGCAAATAGGTCGTAAACATCACATTTTCATAAGTCAGTCGTTTTAATTAAGCTTCCGCAACAAACAAATTTTTTAAGGTAATAACTTTTTAATAAATGTCGATTAATAATAAACAAACGCAAACTGAGACTTTAGTTTTTAATATCAAGGAAGGTTTTCAAATGGAACCATGGTTTCTCGAAAAGCACCCCAATGTGACACGCCAGATTCGGGCCTAACTTCTAGGCCGGGTTTGGGGTGTTACACCAGCTGCGGGTGTTGAGTTTCAGGATCAGACGGGTGATAATGCAGTGTCGCAGGCGATGCTGCGAGTTCTTGAGAGAGTGGCTGGAGCAAGTGGGGGTACGGGAGCTCGAAAGTCTGTATCTGAGCGACTCTGAGCCAATGGAGCAGAGGTATTCTGAGGTGTTTCTGGTGTGGCTCCCAATACGGCCGAGTATTAGTTCGAGGCGACGGAGCAAATCATGGATGATTTGGACCTTACTGCTGAGGAGAAATTGAAAGGGATAGTGTCGCTTCTCCGAGATGAGTCATACCAGTGGTGGCTCACGGTTCGGGATGGTGCTGTAGCCGATGATCTCACTTGGGACTACTTCAAGACAGCTTATCAGAAGAAGTATATTGGGTCTAGTTATATTGATGCACAGCGGAAGGCGTTTCTGAGACCGATTCAGGGAAGTAAGTCCGTATCAGAGTACGAGGTGGAATTTTTAAGGTTGAGTCGGTACGCTCGTGGTATCGTGGCTACGGAGCATGAACGTTGCGTCAGGTTTGAGGGCGGACTGAGGGATGAACTGAGGTTGCTGATTGCTCCGCAGCAGGAGAGGGAGTTTGCCGTGTTGGTAGAAAAGGCTAAGATAGCTGAAGGAGTAAAGGAATATGTGAAATAGAATTTGGACAGGAATATACATAAGAGGGGTTTTGGATCGTCTGGATCGGCCGAAAATTCTCAGAAAAGGGCTAGACATGGTGGGCCGAATCAATTTGGGAGGCCTGCTGCTACTATTCAGGGACCAGCGCAGTGTACTCGGTATGGAAAATCTCATTGGGGAGAATGTTGGACCGTTGGAAAAGGATGCTTTGAATGTGGATCGTTGGATCATCGTGTGAGGGATTGTCCACGTAAGCTAGCCAGGATACAGTCTGAGGGTCAGGGCCGTGCTCAGTTCAGGAATAAGGGACCGCAACTGCAGAGGGGTCGTGGTTCTGGTAGAGGAGGTAATGGTTCTGGTCGGGGCCGTGGAGCACCGGGCAGAGGAGCAGGCAACACTGAAGTAAGACAGCCTGGGTTGGTGTATCCAGTGAGGCGTTGAGAGGAGGGCGATGCACCGGACGTCATAACCGGTACGTTCTTAATCTTTGGACTACCATATACTGCTTTGATAGATGTTGGTTCGATGCATTCGTATGTTGCTAGTAGCATAGTGGAAATCATGAACCTAGACTTTGAGACTACTTCTAGGGAGATGACAGTAATTAGCCCTCTAGGGCACTCTGTAGAAGTAAATAAGCTGTATAGGGATGTACCCCTAGAACTCCAAGGGGTAGTGTTTGTGGCTGATCTGATGGAACTGCCGTTTGGGGAGTTTGATCTGATTCTTGGGATGGACTGGCTGGTGAAGTACCAAGCGAGTTTGGACTAAGTGGCTAAGTGTATGGTTTTGAGAACGGTTGAGGGTGAAGAAGTGGTGATGATAGGTAATAGAAGGGATTATCTATCTAATGTGGTGTCTGCTTTGAAAGCTGAGAAGATGGTCAGGAAGGGTTGTGAGGCGTTCATGGTTCATGTGTGTGCTTTGGAGGCCAAGGAGTCAGCTGTAGAGAATGTCCGAACGGTGAAGGAATTTTTCGACGTATTCCCAGAAGAACTTCCAGGTCTGCCTCCGGATCGTGAAGTTGAATTTGGCATATATTTGTTACCCGGAACTACGCCAGTGTCTATTGCCCCGTATAGGATGGCGCAAAAGGAATTGGTGGAACTGAAGGCACAGATTCAGGAGTTATTGGATCGGGGTTTTATCCGGCCAAGTGTTTCGCCTTGGGGAGCGCCTGTGCTCTTTGTTAAGAAGAATGATGGTATAATGCAGATTTGTATAGACTACCGCCAGTTGAATAAGCTGACGATCAAGAACAAGTATCCGTTGCCAAGAATAGACGACTTGTTTGATCAGCTTAAGGGGGCATCGGTTTTTTTAAAGATCGATTTAAGGTTGGGGTATCATCAGCTAAAGGTGAAAGAGGCTGATATCCACAAGACGGCGTTTCGCACTCGG
Source organism: Gossypium sturtianum (assembly GCA_025698515.1). Classification (NCBI taxonomy): domain Eukaryota; kingdom Viridiplantae; phylum Streptophyta; class Magnoliopsida; order Malvales; family Malvaceae; genus Gossypium; species Gossypium sturtianum. Next base: position 31,929,764 of record CM046949.1, read on the forward strand.
TATGGGCACTACGAGTTTCTGGTAATGCCGTTTGGGTTGACTAACGCACCGGCAGCATTCATGGATATGATGAACCGGGTGTTCCAGCAGTATTTGGACCAGTTTGTCGTGGTGTTTATAGACGACATATTGGTGTACTCAAGGTCTGAAGAGGATCATGATGCGCATTTGCGGATAGTTTTGCAGATTTTGAGGGAGAAACAGTTATTTGCCAAGTTTAGTAAGTGTGAATTCTGGCTTAGGGAGGTGACTTTCTTGGGTCACGTGGTGTCAGCGAAAGGGATTAGAGTAGATCCTCGAAAGATTGAGGCAGTATTGGACTGGAAACCGCCTAAGTCAATGGCAGAAGTTCAAAGTTTTCTAGGTTTGGCAGGGTATTACCGAAGGTTTGTGGAAGGATTCTCTTTGATCGCAGTGCTGTTGACCAAGTTACTGAGGAAAGGAGTTCCATTCGTGTGGTTTGATAAGCAACAGGAAAGTTTCGACAAGCTAAAGAAGATTCTGACAGAAGCTCCAGTTTTGATTCAGCCTGAAGCAGGAAAGGAGTTTACGGTATATTGTGATGCATCGCATACTGGCTTGGGATGTATGCTGGTGCAGGAAGGGAAGGTAGTGGCATATGCGTCTCGACAGCTGAGACCGCATGAAGTTAACTATCCGACACATTATCTGGAGTTAGCTGCAGTGGTTTTCGCCCTGAAAATATGGAGACACTATTTGTACGGAGAGAAGTCAATAGTCTACACGGATCACAAGAGTCTGAAGTACCTTTTGACTCGTAAGGATTTAAATTTGAGACAATGGAGATGGGTTGAGTCGTTGAAGGACTACGACTCGCTCAATTGAGTATCATCGGGCAAGGCCAACGTAGTGCGCACGCGCTTGAGCCGTAAGGTAGTGTCGACTCGAGAGGCGATGTTTGCTCATCTCACCTTGTATGACGACGGGAGTTTATTAGCGAGTTACAGTGTAAAGCCGACTTGGGTAGAAATGATTAAAGAGAAACAAATAGTGGATGAGGGTTTGATCGCTTCGGAGGTCGCAAGTGCGAGTGGTGGTTTGGAATGTTACAGCCTTGACCAATGATGGAGTGTTGTGTTTTCAAGGGAAAGCTTGTATGCTGAAGGATGTCGAGTTAAGGCAGAGGATTCTTCGGGACGCACATAGCAGCCCATACGCTATGCATCTTGGAGGTAGCAAGATGTACCGGGATTTGCGAGAGCAGTTTTGGTGGCCAATTCTAAAGGAAATAACTGAGTTTGTGGGTAAGTGTCTGACATGTCAGCAGGTCAAAGCTGAACATCAGTTGCCGTCGGGTTTACTTCAGCCGGTGAAGATTCCATAGTGGAAGTGGGAAAGGATTACTATGGACTTTGTCAGTGGGCTACCCCTTACGCCTAGTAAGAAGGACTCGGTCTGGGTGATTGTGGATCGTCTGACTAAGTTAGCTCATTTTATACTGGTTCGGGTTGATTACTCGCTTCAAAAGTTAGCCAAGCTGTATGTGGCAGAGATAGTGAGGTTGCACGGTGCCGTGATCGATTATCTCGAATAGGGATCCTGTGTTCATGTCGAGGTTTTGGAAAGCGTTGCATCAAAGCGCTGGAGTGCGCGGTTAGATTTTAGTACGGCATTTCATCCGCAGACAGATGGACAGTCAGAAAGGGTTAGACAAATCTTGGAAGATATGCTGAGAGGCTGTGTTTTGGACTTCAGAGGTAGCTGGGAAGAATTTCTACCGTTAGCAGAATTCACGTACAACAATAGTTACTAGGCAAGCATTAAGATGGCACCATATAAGGCGTTGTATGGTAGGAGGTGTCGTACACCTAAATGCTGGACAGAGTTAGGTGAGCGTCAGGTGTTGGGTCCGGAGTTAGTTACTGAATCTGAGTGTAATATTCGGGATTTGGGGGTCATGCATTTTAATTTGTATCTGTGTGTTAATGTGCTTTGTGTGCTGCTTGGAAGTGTTTGGGGGTTTCGGGAAACCTTGGGCTTAGGTAGAAGTTATAGGAAAATTTTTGTTTTAAGCTGAACAAAGGGGAGCTAGGGGAGCTAAGCCTTAAGAGAAATTATGTGTGAAACATGACACAAGAAAGGGAGCAGTAAAGTGGCAAGGTAGCGCCTAGTAGCAAGGGAGTAGTGTGCGTCAACAAGGGGTGTCAAGGGGGAGGAGGTTCGAGCTGCGAAGATAGCATTTTGAGTTGCTTTTTGCGTCAAGAGGGAGGGAGAGTTGGACGGCAATTGAACTCTGAAAGGATGAGGGTGGACTTGGTCAAGGAATTCGGATAGAAGGTGGAGAGCTCTTTGAGGAGTTTGACTCATTCAAACAAGTTTGAATGAGAGGTGAAGAGGGAAAATAGGAGAGAAACGTGGGATAGGGAGAGGAGGAAGAAGTGGCCGAATGTGGGACTCTAAGGGGTGCATAATCGGTTTTGAAGTTTTGGTAGGGGGTGTGTGCCAAAATTCTTAGTTGGTAGGCTTTCTTTTCGGGTTATTCTGCTCGTTTTCTCCAAGCTCTTTGACGGCAGGGTTGCACAAAGGTCACTCGTGCATTTTGTGCACTTAAGGTGTGTTGTCGAATTCTTCTAAGCCTTCTTCTATACCTCTTTTCTTTCTCTCAACCTCAAGCCTATACCTATTCTTTTGGTGGCCGAATATCCCATCTCCATCTGGGAGTCATAGCTGAACCTTGTAGTCCCCTCATTCTCTCTTCTTTTTCGCAAATCCTTAAAGCCGAAACACCATAGCCGCAACCCTCTTTCTCTCATCTTTCTCTTCCACCAATTCCACTACCTTCAAAAGCCGAAACACTCCTTGTCATTAGCCGAAATCTTTCTCTTTGGTTTCAAAAGCCGAAAGTAATAACTCTGATTCTATTCTTCTTCTTTTCTTTGCCCATTCGTGCCATCACCTTTTCTCGAAACCATTCTTTTTCTGTCATTTCTTAAAAGCCAAATCTATAAGGGTAGTGCCGTCGACTACCTTCTCTTGATCTCTTCAAACGAGCGTTGGTGGTAAGTACCTTTCTCTTAACGATCGGTTTTATCTCTTTTTCATTTGGTGGTCAAAACCGAATGGTTGGCCTTGGTTTTTAGGGATGGCCGAATCTTGTTAAGGCCTTAATCTCGTGCTTCTTTCGTGTGTAGCCAGAGTGGGGGAGCGTTAAGAATCTCTTGGGTTTGACTACTCAAGGTAAGGGGTTAATATTCGGCCAAGGGCCATTTCCATAAGTATTTATGCGTTGAAGCCAAATCTGACTTGGGTTGTATAGGGATTTCGACAAGTTGGAAAGTAAGCAGAAGCCTTCGGGATTCAGGTTCATTTCGATAAGGGTACTCAGTGGGTTTTAGATTTTTTATGCTTAGACTGTAACGTTAACGATTAACTAAATGTTCTGGTTAAGTATTATTCGATGGATGCGGGTACCAGTCAAGGAGGAAAAGGGGTAGCCCCTACCCCTAAGTTTAAGCGATCGATCTTTACATGCGGGATTGGCCACTGAGGTAGTGGGCGGCGTCCACGTAATGCGAGGATCATAGGCAGATAACGGTAGTTTCGCTTAGTGACAGCGTCGATATTGAGAGCGTGACACTTCGGGTTATCAAGTGTGTGATTAATTCGCGGTTTCCCGGTTATATGAAATATTTGCATGTGTTATGAGTATGATGACTAATGCAGTGGCAATAATGAGATGGTTACCCTGAGTGGGTATGTCGATAATCAGGTCAGTGTTAAATACCGATGAGATTGTGGTTATTGCTGTGAATATGTGTTGTATGCTTGATTAAAATGTTCATGCATTTTTTCATCATATCACTATCGTATGTTGCATAAGCATGGGGCGGGATTTGTATATTTGAATGAAGGACAGTGTGTACATTTATGTACGTGGTTTAGTGATGGCTACGAGCCTCACGTGGATTGATGATCGGCTCTGTACCTCATCGTGGTTGGTGTCAGCTTTGTGCCACATCGTGGTTGGTGATGGCTATGTGCCTCATCGTGGATTGATGATAGCTACGGGCTACATCGTGGATTGACGTTGACTACGGTCACGTTGTGGATTATATTGTGATTTAATCACGTGGACCAGTGGCTAGACCACTCGGTGGATGGCATTGATTGCCAAATTGGTGTGTAGAGATTGGAGGGTCGATTTAGTAATCCCTTGGTGTGTGGTGGCTGGATACGGGGGTGTGTAGAGGATGGACCCTAGGTTGGGTTGGGTGCATTTTGCATTATTATCTGATATGTGGATTGGTGTGGTTTTGGGCTAAGCCCATATGTGGGAATCTGTGGACTAATTACACACTGAGTCGGTTGACTCACCCATTTTTTACCAAACAATGCAGGTGATTCGTGATGATTGGACCGGGCTTGGATGGGATTCGAGATGGCCATGCAGACACAGTTTTCATATTTAGAAACATTTACTTTTTATTTCGTTTTGTTTGGGTTGTTTAGTTGTAATAAGGCCATTTAAATATTTTTTTGGGTTTTAGTATGGTTTATGCTAGATTAAACATGGATTAGTAATTGCAAACAATTCCATATAATGATGTTTTACAACTTAAAAACTTAACTAAGGTTTTCTAATTGAGTTACTCGTAATTACCCGGATTCTTTTAAAGACTCTCAAAAGGACATGTTTTCAAACACACGTAAACTTCAATCTGATTTTCTCGGTCAAAACATTTTCCTAAGTCCTCGAATCCTGTTTTAAATAACCTTAACCGACATTAATGGAAATTTAGCTTGAACACATACTTATATTCCTACTCAAGTTTTCGCTACAAACAAATTTTAAACATCACTTAGCCGATTTCATTTTTCAAATCCTCTGGTAGCATTCCGGATTCGGCCATAGTGTTTTGGGTCGGGTTTGGGGTGTTACACTGAGGATAAGGTCAAGTTAATCCGAGCTCGTCTAAATGAAGCTTCGGACAGCCAGAAGTCCTATGCCGATCTTAAGCGAAGAGATATAGAGTTTGCAGTGGGCGACAGGGTTTTCTTGAAGGTCTCGCCGTGGAAGAAGGTGCTGAGATTTGGACGGAAAGGCAAGCTGAGCCCAAGGTTTATCGGCCCATATAAGGTGTTGAAACGAGTGGGACCAAAGAGCTTATCACCGAGTTGCCAGAATCCGAGTCGGATACATGATGTGTTTCACGTCTCCATGCTTAGGCGCTATCATTCGGATCCATCGCATGTTGTGTCGGTAGAGGAAATTGAGGTGAGCCCAGATTTGACCATGGAAGAGGAACCAGTGCAGATTCTAGATCGTGATGTGAAGGTTTTGCGCAAGAAGTCAGTTCCATTAGTAAAGGTGTTACGGTGAAACCATGGCGTGGAAGAAGCTACGTGGGAACCAGAAGATGTGATGAGGCAGCAATACCCTCAACTCTTTTGACCAGGTAATTTCGAGGTCGAAATTATTTTTAAGGGGGTAGAACTGTAACATCCTTAAATAGGGGCTATTATGTTTGAACTATTTGCATGTGTATTGTTTGAGTGCGATATTAATTGAGGTGTCCTAGGGTCTGGGTATGAGCCAAGGGTAGGCCCAAACCATAGGAATTTTTTTTTTTATTTTAAGCTTTGGATAAGGGGAGCTGTAGGAGCTAGGGGTTAAGTGTATTTTGTGGTAAACTTAAGCACAAGAAGTGCCTTGGTAAAGTGGCAAGGAGGCGCCACTTAGAGCCTTGAGGCGTGACGCCACAAGCAAGGGAAGGGAGCTGAGGTTCGAGCTGCAGGAATCCCTCTTTGGGGAATTTCTTTTTGACGCCAGAAAGGGGAAGAGTTGTGCTCAGTTGGAACTCTGGTGGATAACTTTTGAACAAGTCAACAGATTCAAACGGGTGGAGAAGAGAGAATTTAGGAGTTTGAGCAATTCAAACTCGTTTGAACGAGTGGCCAGGAGAAGTTTGAGTAGTTGGCCGAATTTTGAATTGTGTGAGGAAGAGTAATCGGTTGGAAGATTAGGGGGGAGTGCCGAAATTCCTTAGTCAGGCTAGGTGGACATTTTCGGCTAAGTCATGCCTTAGTGCATTCAGTTGTGAACCAAAAGCCAAAATCCCATAGCCTTGTCGATTTCTCCCTTAGTGCACCTTGTTGAAGCAAAAGCCGAAAGCTCTTAGGCTCTTGTCGACTTCTCTCTTAGGCATCAAGCCAAATCTCTTCCATTCTTTTCTCTTCTTCCTCTCATATTTGTTTCAAAACCCCATCAACCTTTCTTTTTCCCAAATCGACAGCTTACTTCTCTCATGTAACACCCTAAACCCGGCCCACAAGCCCTGACCGGATCTGGCATGTCACTGCGGAAAACGTTTGAAAATATTTTTTGATTTTAGAATAACCCGTGAAAATTTGTTAACTTTTGAAAACTATGTCCATTTAAAAATTATTAAATAATATAAGCTCGATATAAAATATCCGAATTAAAACTTTATTACATATATATAGATTTAAATAAAATTGTTTGCATATGATTCCTCAATTGTCAATCCATAATAAAACATAATAATAAACTTAATGAAAAACACTTAAACAAACTTTAAATACTCTTAGGGGCCTTATTACAATAATTGAATAATCAAAGTACTGAAAATATAAATGCTTAATTAATTAAAAATATCTTTCTGTATGAAAATCTGCTTCTGCCATGGCCACCTTTGTATCCCCTCCAGCCCGATCCAGGAATCACGATCACCTGTGATGTTGGTAAATATTTGGGTGAGTCACACGGACTCAGTGTGTAACTAATCCACTGGATTCCACCCACATGTTAACCACACATTAACTCATATATCAGATAATAATTATCATATTCACATATTATCACATTCTGGGCTTGGCCCATATTCAAATCAGATATTAAGTAACAAGGTAATTAACCACATAATTTCCACATACTGGGCTTAGCCCATTTCTTATTCAAATCCACATTCACGTACTGGGCTTGGCCCATTTCCACATTAATCCACATATCAATTGGGCTTGGCCCATTTTCACATTAATACCTCATTTCACATATCAAATAAAATTATGCAAAGTGCACCCAACCCAAACCTAGGGTCCATCCTCTACACACCCCCGTATCCAGCCTACCACACACCAGGGGATTATTAAATCACCCTCTCCTTTTAACTCCACAAGGCATTCAGTGCCAACCACGTGCAATTAAGCACAAAATCCACAACGCGACCTCAGTCAGCGCCAATCCACGATGTAGCCGTAGCTAACACCAAAATCACGATGGGACACATAGTCACTCATCAATCCACGATATGGCACATAGCCGATATCAATCACGATGAAGCACAGAGCTACTCATCAAGCCACGCGAACTAAATCGCAATTAATCCACAACGTGACCTCAGTCAACGTCAATCCACGATGTAGCTCAAGGCTAACATCAAACCACGTACTCGAAGTACACCCGTACCTTCTTTCATATCCCATCCCATGCATATGCACATGTAATAATGGCATAATAATAATAAATGCATGCACATGTAATTAAGGCAGACAATCATATTTCCATAGGCATGTTTACATTCACATCGCACCTTCATCACATTCTTATCAACGAGATAATACTAACTCGATAATCGATATACCCTTTTTAGGGTAATCACCACATAACTCGCCATCGCATCAAGTTAGCACATAAATCACACATACAAATATAGCAAAACTTCGGAAAAGCGGTGGGTTAATCACACACCTTATTACTTGGAGTTCTAAACTCTCGATCCCGACGCTATCGCTAAGCGAGACTACGGCTATCTGCCTATAGCTTTCTCCTGCTGCTGGCCCACACCCCGGTGGCCAATCTCGAACTGCCGAGACAGATCGTTTCTTGAACTTCAGGATAGGGACCTTCCCTTTTCCTTCTTGACTGATATTTGCATCCATCAATATAATCTTAATCAGAAAGTCCCGTTAATCACCAATATACGAAATATTAACCAAATATTCACAACTTGACATACCTACCGAAATTGGATCTCGAATCCCGAAAAGCTTGATCTAATGCTTGGATCCTTAATCCCTACATTTGATTAATCACCTACTACTTTAATAAAAAGCCATTCGGCCATAAATCCAAATCCTAGTAGGATTAGTATACTTAAACTTACCTTATTGCCGTTTGACTTAAGAATCAAGTCTTGAAATCTCTGCTATACTCTTCTTGCATTCGGCCAAGCATTGAATCAATTAACTTGGTTAGTTTTCGGCTTTTGAATAATTAATGAACACATATATTTACCAAACATGGCCTTGGCCGAATGCTATAGACACTTACCTTGTGGATTTTAAATCCTGAAACTCACCGAATAACTAGGGAACACGTGGCCTATGGTGTACCTTCGGGAAAAGAACTTCTCCTTCCTTGTAGTCGACACTTAGTAAATCCCGAAAGATCTCTTCAAAGTTTCGGCAACAAGATATTAATGGGGTTAGTCCTAGATTTCGGCAAATCTTAAGAAAAAGGATGAAACCGAATGAGATCTTACCCTTACTTGAAGAAATCGATTGCACCTTCACTTCAACCTTCAGAGATTCGACTATGGCTAGATGATGATCTCACAACTTTCGGCTTTTGGGGGGGATTAGAAAGAAAAGAAAAGGAAGAATAAAGATGGAGGATTCGGCTATGGCTTTTAATGGAGAGGAAAATATTCGGCTAGGTTCCAACAATTACTTAATCTCGACTTGACAAAAGAAAAGAAAGAAAAGAAGAGAAGAGAGCACTAAGAATTTGGCAGAGAAAGGAGGAAGCACAAATTGATGAGTAGCCCTCCTTCCTTCCTTTTATAGCTGAAATTATCATCTAAGGAGTCCCTTACTTGGCCACCACTCCTCTATCTGATAACTTTATCCTTTAATTATCACTTAAATTAAAAGATAATTCAGCAACTATCCTTACTTAGCCGAAATTATTAAACTCAAAGTCCCTTACTTGGCCATCACTTCTCCCTTATTTTCCTCTTTATCTCTTTATTCAAATTAAAAGAATTTAATCCAACAATTATCTCTTGAAAATAATGATAAATAAATCCCTTATTTATCCACTATTTATAAAATAATAAAAGCTCCTAATTTATAGCCATGTGCCGTCCACCTCTCTGCTCCTTGTAGCAAAATAAAATTTCTTTTATTTGCTTCCCATGTGACTCGAACTTAGGCCCATTCCTCTTGCATATGGCACCATTTCCATAGGCCCTAAGTGGCATTTCCAGGCCACTTTTCCAAGCCTGTTTGTGTGTCAAATTTCACAAACTTTTTCTTTTAAGGCCACCTTGCCTTAATTTCCCCTTTTAAACCTTAAAACTCGTCATTTCTAGGTCCTTTCTAAGTTTCCAAAAATTTTTGATCGGCTCTGTAAACTTGACATTTCCTTACATTTCCATGACATTTCCTTACAAGACATTTCCTTACATTTCCAAGACATTTCCTTACATTTCCATGACATTTCCTTACAAGACATTTCCTTACATTTCCAAGGTTCTAAAAATGTTCACTTTCCTCTTTTAAACTTAACATTTCCATACATTTCCAGGTTTCCAAAAGTGTTCAAAATATATTCATAACACATAAGATATGTCATTTCGTACAATTAAACCAAAAATGCATAGGCCCTTTTCAGGATGTTACATCTCAACCCCTCTCTTGTGCCGAAAACAAAGTCTTCTCCTCTTGTTTGCTTGAAACCGAATCAAAAGTCTTTCCCTTTAGTCGATTATTCTCTTCTCTCCATCTTCTCTTGTGCCGAAAGTCCATCAGTCTTTTCTTGATTCTTTGCAAAGCCGAATCTCCCTCTCAAGTTTTGGGGTTACACAATTTTCGTTCTTCTCCTTTGGATCTATAGCCGAACCTTCATTCTAGGTGAGTTCCAGGTCTTTCTTTTCTTTTTTCCCTTCTACTTTGTTGGTTATAAAGCTGAATCCCTCTTCTATTATTACACTCTCTCTCTTTTTGTCGATCTTTGAGGGAAGGGAAAGCTGGGATTTGATAGCTAGAAAGTTGGTGACTTAGTCGACTACCCTTAGTCCTACAATCGTTTTCGGGATTTTGTAGCAGTGGATCGTGGTCATCTACTCTCTACCAAACGGTTTCGTTAAAGACTATGGTAAGGTTACATGTTGATTTAACCTTTCTCTTATTCATTTGAAAAGCCGAAGGCTATTAGTTTATGTTGTTTAGTCTTGGCCGATTGTAGGGGAAGGCTTAATCTCGCATACCTCAGGTTGTGGCTAGTGCTCGAAAGGCGTTAAGGTAAGGATTGTGGTTCTGTGCATTAACTCTTCGGGATTTATAGGTTTGGCCAAATGGCTTTTTGCTAATAGTTTTGATATTGGTCGGATGTAGGAAGGGGGATCTTGTGCGTTAGATCTTGATCTACGGGGTTCGGTAGGTTCGTTAGTAACCAGGTGTGTATCTCTTACACACTTCATAATCTATGTAAATGTGCTAATAACCTAAACAATGTTAAAAGCCGAAAACTGTGTAGATTTCGATATGGTACCCTTAGGGGTATGAGCAAGGATTTCGGGTAAGTCCGTTTTGATGAGTTAAAGATACTTGATCTTTGATGCTATTATGTACGTTATGTTTCGGTATATGTTTAATGATTAAGCATGTTGGCATGATGTGTATATGCATGTGCATTAATGTGGGTGATATGGGAGGAGGGGGAAGATTGATATCAGTGACTTTGGGTCACCAGTGGTTTGGCACCACATTTGATTTAGTGACTCGTCCCAGTGGCTTACACAGTGGGTTGGCCCCATATTTGATAAAAAGGGATTGTCGCCAGTGATTTGGTATCACAACGTGGGTTGGCCCCACATATGGATTATTCGTGACTTTGGGTCACAAGTGGTTTGGTACCACATTTATATTTGATATCAGTGACTTTGGGTCACTAGTGGTTTGGCACCACCAGTGGTTTGGTACCACACGGGGTAGAAAAATGAGTTGTGGATGGCTAGGTTTGGGTGCATGATATGTTTGCTTGATTATGATTTGTGTAAGAATGTTGCTATAATCGGGAGGGGGATTATGCACTGAGTCTTGGTGACTCACCTCTTCCCTTATTTTTTCCAGGTGACTCGTAGATCACGGATGAGGAGCCGGGTGGACTCGAGGTGGCCATGCAAAATTGTTTGGTTTCACATTGACTTTCGACTTGGGTACTTTATTTTAAATTTCGGTTTTATTTGGGTTTGTAATAAGGCCATTAAATTATCTTTTGCGATTATTTTGACTGCTTAGATTGGATTTCAAATATTGCTATGTAAACTGCTTGACATGTTTTAATAACCTGAAAATCAAAGTTTTCTAAGCTATACTACGCAACGAGTTTTCTAAACCTTACCATCAGGTAACAATATTCACAAGATGATAACAAAGTTAACTTAAATGATTTTCAAACCTAAGTTTTCCAAGCTCAAATACGAACGGTTTTAAATTAACTAGGTTCAATTCACTCGGGTTTTTAATAGGCTTGAATGTTTCCTAAAGTTAAGAATGACAAACGAGTTTTCCAAAGAGATTTCCGGGTTTTCAAGGCAACATAACATTTTCAACTATACATACACAGGATTTCTCCAAACACAAAGCGATAAAAGAGTTTTCAATGAAAATAAACCGGTAACTTGTTTTCTTCAAAACGTTTTCACTCTGTAACATGCCAGATTCGGTCGTGGTGTGTTGACCGGGTTTGGGGTGTTACAATTATATCATCAGAATCATCAGAAAAGTTTGTTTCTTCTCCGATTAAATTTCCTAATTTAATATCCTGTTGTTCAGATTTAGGAATTTCTTCTAATTTATTATTAGAACTACTTCCTAACATAAAAATATATTCTTCAGAATCTGAATCAGAATCTGTTTCAAATATTAATTCATATAATATTTCAGAAGGATTTATTTCCTCACTAAAACATATTTCTAAATCTTGTTCTTCAAGATTTTTAATCATTTTCCTAGCATTTTTTCCTTTGTTATGACAATTTGTTGCTATATGACCTTCTTCATCACAAATAAAACATTTACATATTTGTTTTTTAGTGTTTTTAGAAGTCTTTCTCCTAACAATTTTTTTCTTTTTATTATTATTATTATTATTATTATTATTATTATTATTACTACGAGTATAATTTTTATTACCCGGTTTCCATCTAGCTAATTTATACTTTTATGTTTTTATAGGTTTTAGGACGTATAGGGTTACATCCAAACTCCCATTCATTTTCTAACATCTTTGTACAATATTTATGACTTAATTTATTTTTGACTTGTTTAGCCGCTTTACTCTGTATACAATGTAAAATTATTCTTTCTTTAGCAAAATTAATTCTATTGCCTATACAATCTATATTTGCTAAATCTATTCCAGAGTCCTTACTATGTTTTAATATATAAGAAGCATGTTTATTAATGCAAATTTCATCCCATGGTGGTGGTAATTTATGAAAATATTGGTTTTTCCAAAATTCTATACTATCATTTTTTAACTTCTGATATTCATGAAGAAATTTTTTAGAAAATTCTTCTAAATATCTTATATCGTATAGTTTTAATTTTGACAAGATATAGCTGGATTGGCTATCCTGATCTTTTTTATTAGTATAACCACAAAATTCTGTTTTTAGAATTGAAGTTAATCCTTTTAGTAAATCTTTAGGGGAACTTATTTGATTAATAAGTTGACCTTTTTGTTCTTTTCCTTTCTCAGATTCTTCCCATCTTCTGAAAAATTTTAGAACATCTCCTTGAAATGTTCCTACAAAATAATTTAAAAACTTTTCTTTTGACCATACTGTACTGTTGTTGTTTACAACAATAGTCATAGATTGTGCCCAATCATCTATGGCTTTTTCATAGTCTGATAAAGGAATATTAGTTAAGTCTAAATATATTCCTCCTTGAGCAACGCTTATTTTATTTAAGTCATCTATCCTATATGGTATAGGTATAGGTTGACTAATTGGTATAGATTGACTAGTTTCACTTTGTGTTTTGATTTTTATTTCATTCGTAGTTGTATTTTCTATATTATTATCAAATATTCTTGTTGTGTTTTCAACATTTTCATAGTTTTTATTAATAGATCTCAGATAATCATCTGTTTGAATATCTGAATCTATTTTTCTTTTACCATAGGGATCTTTTTTATCAATTTCCCTAGGTTTCGGTGTTTCATAATCATACGGATCTGTTTGTTCAGTTTCCATAGGTTCAGGAATTTCTATATTTTCATCCACTTCTATTGAAGTGTTTTCTTCCTCAGAATTATGATTAGTAACATTAATATCTACATTAGAATTATTAGAACTACTACTACTATCCGTAGTCTCATAATTTAACATATAGTGATAATTATACTTAGTAAATAAGTCTTTATGGTTTTCATAAAGTTCCTCTATTAAGTTTAAATATTCTACTTGCTCATATTTATCATTTGTTGTAACATCTTGAATTTTTGGGCCTATGCATTTAATGGGTGAATATGTGTAATGAGTTAATTTGAGCATTAGGGGTCCAAATTGGGCTCAGGATTGGGCTGAAGCCTTAGTTAAATTTTTGTTTGGGCACTATAGGGTTTAAAAGGTGGTATCTGAGTTTAAAATATCAAAATGGGCTTGTGGCCCAGTGGTCAGTGGCGCCACTTAGGGAGCAAGGAGGTGACGCCACACAAGGGAGTAAGGTGCCCAAATTTAAGTTACATGGAGCCCAACTCTTTTAATTTAAGTTAGCTAAATTTCGGCATTAGGTTTAGGTAAAGTGGACGGCAACAAGGCTCAAAAATAGGAGGATTTATGTGAATGGGATAATGTAGATAATATAGTTGATAATATGGAAGGAAAAAAAAGAGAGAAAAGATAGGAGCTATCTACAAGGCTAGGAGTTGGCCGAAATTCCATCACCTAGAGAAGTGAAGAAATCGGTTTCTTTATGGCAAAGGGGGTGCCGAATTTTCCCTTTTTATTTGATTAATTTTTAGTTATCAGGAAGGGCACTTTCGGTTTTTCATAGGTAAGTGCCAAAATTTCTATAAATAGGGAGGGTTCTCTTCTTTATTTTTCGGCATTTAGGGTTTCCACCTTTTCTTTCTCTTCTTTCTTCTAAAAGCCGAAAACTCCATTATTCTCTTCTTTCTTCTAAAAGCCGAAAACTCCATTATTCTCTTCTTTCTTCTAAAAGCCGAAAACTCCATTATTCTCTTTTTTCCTCTAAAAGCCGAAAACTCCATTATTCTCTTCTTTCTTCTAAAAGCCGAAAGCCGAAAAATCCATTATTCCTTTCTCTTCTTTCTTCTAAAAGCCAAAAACTCCATTATTCTCTTCTTTCTTCTAAAAGCTGAAAACTCCATTATTCTCTTATCTTCTTTCTTCTAAAAAGCCAAAAGCCGAAAACTCCATTATTTTTTTCCCTTCTTTCTTCTAAAAGCTGAATCTCTATAGATTTCTTCAAATCATCTTCTCTTCCTGATTTTTCGCAAAAAGCCGAAATCCTCTGGGAGTAGCCGAATCTTCTCTAGTAAGATCTCTTAGATCTAAAAGTCGGAAACACTAGTTCCTGAATCTCATATCACTTTTTGGGATTTCAAGGCAGATAGCGGTGGTGTTGGCTATGAATAGCGTCGACTTAGAGGGTCTCGTTCTAACGGTAATCAGGTGTGTAGATCCTTATCACATAAGTTTTATTTTGTATTATACCCATTAGAAATTGAAAAGTCGGAAAATGAGGTTTGTATGAGAATCAAATGTGTAGATCTCTAACACACTAATAATCTGTATGAATATATGTATGTTTATGTTATGGGCAAAAAGCCGGAAAGTGGTACGTGTGTAGACAGATCGAATGAAACCCAAAAGGGTTAGGCAAGGAATGCCAGGTACGTAATCATAGAACTTCTCTATGTGTATCGATGTATGCGAAAGGCTGTAAACTCTTAGGTAGTAGATTGTTTGATTTTGCATGAATGTATGCATGGGATGGGTTTGTTATGAAAAGGGGAAGAGCATGATTGGTTACATGGTGATCGGTGGTAGAAAACCCACCTAATGAAATGTTAGATCACATGGTGATCGGTGGTAGAAAACCCACCTAATGAAATGTTAGATCACATGGTGATCGGTGGTAGAAAACCCACGAAATGAAATGTTAGGTCACTTGGTGATCGGTGGTAGAAAACCCAAGTTAAAATTCCTGATTGATAAGGAATAGGCAGTATGACTGTCGATATGGTGTGTAGCGGTTGGCGGGTTGATTGTAGAAATCCCCGAGGTGTGGTGGTTGGTACGGGTTGGTGTGTAGAGGATGGAATTCTAGGATGGGTTGGGCTTTGCATCATTTATTATCTGTCATGTGATTATGATTGTTGCCATTGTGTATGGGCCAGGGCTCATAATGTGTTTGTGGGCCCAAGCCTTTTATGTGTTTTCGGGATTTACACACTGAGTCTTGGTGACTCACCCTATTATTTTTTTTAAACATTTTAGATAAACAGTAGATCGTGGACATGGGAGCCGAGACGGACTCGAGGGGCCATCGGGTTTTTTTTTTATTTTTATAGACTTTTCCGATTTTTCATTAAATTTTATTTTATTTTGGAAAATATTGATGTAATAAGGTCCCATAGTTATATTCATCTAAGTGGTTTTAATATTTGCAACTTATGAAATTTTGTCAAGGGTTTAATTATTCAAGATAATAAAAATATGGGTTTTTTTTTTAATATGACATTTATTTATTCAAATATTGTCTCATTAACTTACGATTTCCAAACCAACCATTACAAAAAGTTTTCAATGTACAACCCGCAGCATACCAGATCTGGTCGTAACGTATGGGCCGGGTTTGGGGTGTTACATTTGTTTTAGAAAATTGGTTTTTCCAATGTTCTATTAAAGTCTTATAAGATTCAAAATCATATTTTTCTTGTTTTTTAATTTTTTCTCTTTTTTGTTTTGTTTTTTCTTTTTTATTATAGGTTGAAGATTCATCCGAAGAATCATCTTCATCTGATAAAGCTAAAATAACATTACTATTACCATAGTATAAAGGTCCTAAATCTAAGTCTAATTCTATATTATTATTATTAATAACTTGATCTAATCTATTATTAACATCAGATAGTAATTCTTTAGATTTGTTATTGAAATCTAAATCTGTTACTTCTCCCATATTATCTACTTTTTCTTCTATTTTACTGACTTTAGTATATAATTTATTAAAATATATAGATGTTATATCTATTAAACTATTGATACCTTTACTAAGAGCAGAAACATTATTTTCATTCTTAGAGTCTATATGCATAGTATGATTACAAGTTTTATCTTTGTATAAACAATCCATTTGTTCCATGTTTTTTATCCCTGGTACCTAAAACCTTCTGTGTCTTTAACGTCTTCAAACAACGCCTACAACGTCCCACTCAGACTCAACGGCAACAAGAAGACAGAACGACAGATATATGGGTTTTGAGATAAACAACAACGAAATAAACAGAATTGAAGATAAAAGATAGAAACTTACAATGCTAACTATGATATTAGAACTCCAGAAATCGTTACTCCGGGGCTCCTCTGATACCAATTACGGGGGGAGGGAGGGGTATATGCACAAGCAGAAGGATACTATTTAATATCGTAGATTTTATTAACAAGAGAAGATAGTAGATAATTTACAATAGATCGTTTACAAGGGTTTTCTAAAGAAAGCAAGTATACAAGAGAGTTTGTATATTGCCAATTTCTATGGAAAGTGATTTTTCTAACCCAAGCAAGATGTGTAATATCTGGGATTTAGGGCTTGTGCATTTTTGCTTAAATATATGTGGAAGCATGCCTGTGTGTGGTTTGAATGTGTTTTATAGATTTCGGGAACTTTAGAGTGTAGGAGTATGCTTTAGAAAATATTGTACTTTAAGTTTTGAAGTGGAGCTAAGCATGATAGGCCTTAAGAAAATTTGTAGGGGAAAGTGGACATAAAAATTAGCTTGGAAAAGTGGCAAGGAGGCACCACTTAGGGCCTTGGTAAGTGACGCCTCAAGCAGTGGAGAAGGGCTCAGGTTCGAGCCGCAAGGGAAGCAAATGGGCGTTTTATTTTTTTAGCAAGGATGAGCAGTGGTGGACGGCAATAGGACTCTAGGTGGATGAGCATTTGATGTGTTCAAATTCTTTTTAAAATTCGGCTAAAAACAAAGGATAAGTGTTGACTCATTGAGAAGAGGAAAATAAGGAGAAAAAGGTGGAATTTGAGAGGAGGATGAGTGTTGGCCGGCCAGGGGATTCTTTTGGTGTCCATTTCGGTCATGTAAGTGGAAGGGAGTAGCCGAAATTCTTTAAAGGGGGTTTGGATGTTATTTTCGGTTCTCTTTTCTTCCTTTAGTAGTGTGCCGAAATTTCTTAAGTCAAAACACCACCATTGCCGAACCTCCCATCCATTCTATTCCACCATTGCCGAAACTTCTAAGCCTCACCCTCTCCCTCTTCATTCTTTTGTTGTGAGCCTTACTATCACCTTTTCTTTTCTTTTCTTTTAATTTGTTCTAGCCGAAATCTCTTCAACTCAAAACACCACCATTGCCGAATCCCTTAGAACTTCATCTCTTTTCTTCCAATTTGTTAAAGCCGAATATCTCTTTTCTCCTCTTCTACTTTTCACAGTCCATCAAAAGCCGAATATACAAGTGACCCCTAGCCGATTTGATCATAGCACTAAAAGCCAGAAACCCAACACTTTCTTCTTCTTGTCGACATTTAAAGTTGGTGAACAATCGCGTTTTGATCACTCCATTTGGTAAGGATCTCTCTTGATTGATCTGTTGTTCTTTTCTTTCTCTGTCTGTCGAAAATCAAGACTCTAATCCTCCTATCCTTTTTTCCGAAATCTTGAAGAGGGATTTTGGGATTTAGTGGTTGTCGACTACAAGGAGGAGATCTTTGGGATTTCAAGATCCAAGGTAAGCCATGTGTAGTATTCGGCCAAGGGCTATTTACATAGATATTGTACAATAGGCTGACCTTAACATGAATCATACAGGGATTTCGACGTCACCAAGAACAAGGGTTAATTTCGGGATCTAGGCAATCAAGGTAAGGGAGTTTTGATATTCGGCCAAGGGCCTTTTTGTCTGATAAATGTTGACCGATTTTAACTTTGGGTTTTAGGAAGGAGTACAATCTGTTTTTGGTAGACTTTCGGGATTCAGTGTACACGTTAGTACCAGGTGTGTAGCCCTACACTAATTCCTAATAGATTTATGGTATTAACATTATGTATGTGATAATGGAAATATGAAAAACGTGGCTAAGGGTACCATTCAATGGTACAGGGTATTCAGGTACGTTATCCCTTAAGGCTCTGTTAATAATGTTATGAACATTTGAATATGACACATATGTGAATCTGTTATGAATATGGAATAAGGTATGTTGTATGATTTCTACATGTTTTGTATGACGCATGGGCATATGGGTGATAATGAAAAGGGGAAGTGATCTGGTGGTTTTTACCACATTATCTGGTGACTCATGTCACATAATCTGAATCTGGTGACTAATGTCACATACTGTTATCTGGTGACTCTGTCACATTATCTAGTGGCTATGCCACGATTATAAGGGCGATGCGCAGTTGACTGCAGCGACTGCCTTCGATGGTGTGTAGCAGATGGAGGGTCGATTTAGTAATCCCCACGGTGTGATTGGCAGGTACGGGTGATGTGTAGAGGATGGTTATTTAGGTGGGGTTGGGATTGCATCATGGCTTATATTTGTTATATATGATTTGATATGCCTAACTCGTTCAGGAGTTTGTGTTGGTTGTTACACACTGAGTCGGTTGACTCACCCTTCGTGGGCTAACATTTTGTAGGTGACACTCAGTAATTGGACCGGGTCGGTAGGGACTTAGTGGTGGCCATGCTCAGCACAGTGTTTATTTTTATTTTGGTTTTTTATATTAAGCTTTGGATTTATTTCGGGTTTTGCTATTGATGTAATAAGGCCATTACTATTAAACTGCTTTACGCTTGCATTTTAAATTTTCATTATGATGCGATTATTACTAAATCGAAGGTTAAACAACTTTTCTTTAAAATAATTTCAAATGTGTTGACACCTAAAACACCAACGATTTTCAACTTAATGGTAAACTCTAAAAATTCGGCATTTCTTTAACTTATAGTTTTGAAGTATAAAAAAAAACAATAAAGTTTTAATAAAATCTAGACTTCAAGATTAACACCGTTTTCAAGATGATCACAACACAAACCGATTTTTCTTCCAAAACCACCCAAGTTTTCCAAATTGACAAACAAGTTTGAAATGTTTTACTCGAGAAACATGTCAGATCCGGTCGGGGCTCGTGGGCCGAGTTTGGGGTGTTTCAATTTGGTATCAGAGCCCAGTTTTAAACTCTCGGCCTTGGGTTTAAAGCCCACAATGTTTTCAAAATTGAGCCCAAAAAAAAAAGTTTTTGATATTTTTGGAATTGAGCAGGTTTTCTAGCATGGTACCTAAGTCTCCGACCCGAAGTCCACCAGGTAAGTATGCCTAACTGTTGTATGATTTGTATGTGGGTGTTATGGGATCGTAGATTAGTACATTAGGAGTTATTGAACCCTAGGAATAGCTTACTCCAACACAGAATTACATAAAATTTAAAGCCTAATCAAACAAACCTGTGAGTAAGTCGCCGAGTTAAGGGTGTGGCAACCATTGTGCGCATGTCTAGGATTGGATTCAGGAAGAGCTTGGTATTTAAGCAGTCCTAGTGACTCACCTCCTCTTCGCTCGGATCCTACCTGGTGCGTAGTGACGGTTCACCCTAACCAAGAGGACTTATTCACGGGCTAAATTCAATAATTAAAACCCGAAAGGGACCAGCTACACTGTTTTATAAAAACCTTAGTTTTTAAAATCATCAATTTACCCCTTTGATTTGTAAAAAACTATTTTCAGTTTTTGAAAAAAAAATTCGAAATATTCCTGATTTATAAAATTACCCAAATACCCCTGGTTTGTACTAAAATACCCTTGGTTTATAAAATTACCATACTACCCTCAACCTTTACTAAGATTTGCTTACTTTACAGAAATACCAAAAACCCCTATTTTGCGAAATATCAAGATACCTTGATTTGGAAAATTACCAAAATACCCCTATAGGACAAATTACGAAAATGCCCCTGGGATTGGAACGGACGAAAATGTTCGAGTGATGAATGTGTGTGGTAGATACTATTGAATGAATGTGCTTTTCTGAATTAGGGTAGAAGACTTGAAACGAAAACCCTGTAATGATCGAAAGAACTACTACTAAACTTCTTTACATAAAACTTCTTCGTGGGTAATCAGTGGAACAAAGACTAATGCATAAAACTTTTCAAACCAGATTAGATCGCGATCGTAGATATGAATTCTAGGGGACGTGGTCGTAATGTGCGAGGGCGTGGTAGGGGCAGAATGGCTGTATCGGAACCCGTTAGGTCTGGTCAAGGGTCCGAGAATGAGGTACCACCACCACCACCAGCTGCTGGTGTTGAATATCGAGATCGACGGGGATGATGCGATGCTCGCGAGCGATCTTTGTGGGTTCTTGAGATGGTGGCTGGAGCAGGTGGAGGTGTGGGAGCTCGGAAATCTATACCCGAGTGACTCTGAGCCAATGGAGCTGAGGTATTCCGTGGTGTATCCGGTGTGGCGCCCAATACGGCTGAGTATTGGATGGAGGCGACAGAGCGAATTATGGACGAGTTGGATCTGACTGCTGAGGAGAAGCTAAAAGGAGTGGTGTCGCTACTTCGCGATGAGTCATATCAATGGTGGCTCACAGTTCGGGAGGGCGCTATGGCTGAGGATCTCACTTGGGAGTGTTTTAAGGCGGCGTATCAGAAGAAGTATGTTGGGACTAGCTATATTAATGCGCAGAGGAAGGCATTTCTGAGGTTGGTTCAGGGGAATAAGTCCGTAGCGGAATACGATGCGGAATTCTTAAGGTTGAGCCGGTATGCTCGAGGAATCGTGGCTACGGAGCATGAACGATGTGTCCGGTTTGAGGACGAACTGAGGGATGACCTGAGGTTGTTGATAGCTCCACAGCAGGAGTGGGAGTTTGCCGTGCTGGTAGAGAAGGCTAAGGTAGCCGAAGGGGTTAAAGAATCTGTGAGACAGAATACGGATCGGAATAGGAAAAAGAGAGGTTTTGGATCATCAAGGTCATCCGGGAATGTTCAAAAGAGACATAGAGTTGATGGGCAGCGAAGGCAGCAGGTTGTTACGGGAGGACAGTACCGTACTTGTGCTCAGTGTGGAAAGATGCACCTAGGAGAGTGTTGGAAGAAGACAAGGGGATGTTTTAAGTGTGGGTCCAAGGATCACATGATTAGGGATTGTCCCATGAAAATAGACGGGAGCCGACCAACAGGTCAGGGTTTCAATCAGGCTAGAAGAGGTGGACAGCAGCCACCGTGGGGTCGTGGTCCGATTGGCAGAGGTAATGGTGCTGGAAGAGGACGGGGAACACCGGGTAGAGGTGTTGGTAATACAGAGGCAAGACAGCCGGGTCTGGTGTATGCAGTTCACCGGAGGGAGGATGGAGACGCACCAGACGTCATAACCGGTATGTTCCTTATAGCTGATAAGCCTTACTTTGCTTTAATTGATGTTGGCTCGACCCACTCATATGTTGCATGTAGAGTAGTCAAAATGCTAGGCATAACATCTGAACTGTCTGATAGAGAGATGACTGTAGTAAGCCCGTTATGTCAAACGGTAGTGGTGAATAGGATATTTCGCAATGTACCTCTAGAGATTCAGGGAGTGGTATTCCCTGCTGATTTGATGGAACTACCTTTCGGAGAATTTGATCTCATTCTTGGCATGGATTGGCTAGTGGAACATCGGGCTAAATTGGATTACGCGGCTAAGCGAATGGAGTTAAGGACCCCAGAAGATGAGGAGATAATTATGATAGGAGACAGAAGGAACTATTTGTCTAACGTAGTCTCCGCACTAAAGGCTGATAAGATGGTTCGAAAAGGGTGCAAGGCGTTTTTGACCTTCGTTAGTGCGTTGGATGCAAAAGAAGAGGGAGTCAGTGGAGTGAGAACAGTTAGGGAATTTGTGGATGTTTTCCTGAAGGAGTTACCTGGAATACCCCCGGACAGGGAGGTGGAGTTCGGAATTAACTTATTGCTGGGTACAGCTCCCGTGTCAATTGCCCCGTATAGAATGGCACCAAAGGAGTTGGTTGAGCTCAAGGCTCAGATTCAGGAGTTGCTTGATCGTGGGTTTATTCGACCCAGTGTTCTCTATGGGGAGCACCAGTCTTGTTTGTGAAGAAGAAGGACGGGACTATGCGTATGTGCATAGATTATCGTCAGTTGAATAAGCTGACCATCAAGAACAAGTACCCGTTGCCAAGGATAGACGACTTGTTCGATCAGCTTAAGGGGGCCACGGTATTTTCAAAGATAGATTTACGGTCTGGATATCATCAGCTTAAGGTGAAGGAAGCAGATATCCATAAGACAGCTTTCCGGACAAGATACGGGCATTATGAGTTCTTAGTAATGCCATTCGGATTGATGAACGCCCCAGCTGCGTTCATGGACATGATGAACTGGGTTTTTCAACCTTACTTAGATCGGTTCGTCGTTGTGTTCATAGACGACATCTTAGTGTATTCCAAGTCTGAAGAAGAACATGATGAGCATCTCCAGATAGTGCTGCAAGTGTTAAGGGAAAAGAAGCTATATGCCAAATTCAGCAAGTGTGAATTTTGGCTTAAGGAAGTTGCATTCTTAGGGCATGTGGTGTCTGCAGAAGGGATAAGGGTGGATCCTAGAAAGATTGAGGCAGTGCTAGATTGGA
Source organism: Gossypium sturtianum (assembly GCA_025698515.1). NCBI lineage: Eukaryota > Viridiplantae > Streptophyta > Magnoliopsida > Malvales > Malvaceae > Gossypium > Gossypium sturtianum. The sequence goes on from CM046949.1 coordinate 31,952,665, forward strand.
AACCACCTAAGTCTGTGGCTGAGGTTCGTAGTTTCTTAGGGTTGGCAGGCTACTATAGAAGGTTTGTAGAAGGGTTCTCATCAATAGCTGCACCTCTGACGAAGTTGTTAAGAAAGGAGGTACCTTTCGTATGGACAGATAAGCAACAGGAGAGCTTCGAGAAGCTTAAGAGGGTCTTGACTGAAGCTCCAATTTTGATTCAGCCTGAGGCAGGGAAGGATTTTGTGGTGTATTGTGATGCTTCTCACACATGATTAGGATGTGTTCTGATGCAAGATGGGAAGGTAGTCGCTTATGCATCCTGGCAGTTAAGGCCACATGAGGTTAACTATCCGACACATGATTTGGAATTGGCGGCGGTGGTCTTCGCTCTTAAGGTTTGGAGGCACTATCTATATGGAGAAAAGTCAGTGATCTACACAGACCACAAGAGCCTTAAGTATCTGCTGACTCAGAAAGAGCTGAACCTGAGACAACGAAGGTGGGTGGAGTTATTGAAAGATTACGATTGTTTTATAGAGTATCACCCGGGCAAGGCGAATGTAGTGGCAGATGCCCTAAGTCAGAAAGTAGTGGCGGATCTGAGGGCGATGTTTGCACATCTTAGCTTGTATGACGATGGAAGTTTGCTGGCAGAGTTGCAGGTCAAGCCATCATGGTTGGATGAGGTAAAAGAAGGACAGTTGGTAGATGATGATCTAAGTGCTAAATGGCGGCAAGTGCAGAGTAGGGAGTTGGAAAACTATGGTGTTAACAGCGAGGGAGTGCTATGTTTTCATGGCAAGGACTGTATGCCTAAGGATAAGGAGTTAAGGCAGAGAATTCTTCAGGAATCGCATAGTAGTCCTTATGCTATGCATCCTGGAGGTAGTAAGTTGTCTGCAGATCTACGGAAGCAGTTTTGGTGGCTTTGCCTTAAGCGGGAAGTTCTGAGAATTTGTAGGGAAGTGCTTAACGTGTCGCAAGTCAAGGCTAAACATCAAGTTCCGTCAGGGTTGCTTCAGCCGATAAAGATTCCGCAGTGGAAGTGGGAGAGAATCACCATGGACTTCGTTAGTGGGCTTCCCCTTACGCCTACTAAGAAGGACTCGGTATGGGTGATAGTGGATCAATTGACGAAGTCCGCGTATTTCATACCAGTGCGGGTTGACTATTCTCTTCAGAGGTTAGCGAAGTTGTATGTGGCTAAAATTGTGAGGTTGCATGGAGTACCGGTGTCGATTATTTTGGATAGGGATCCGAGGTTTACGTCTCGGTTTTGGAAAGCACTACATTAGGCTTTGGGCACCAGACTAGATTTCAAGACAAAGATTTCATCCACAATCGACGGCACCCGAGCGAGGATCCAAGTGCTAGAGGATATGTTGAGGGGCTATGTGATAGACTTGAGAGGAAGTTGGGAAGAATATTTGCCTTTAGCGGAGTTTGCATATAATAACAGCTATCAAGCCAGTATTCGGATGGCACCGTATGAAGCACTGTATGGACGGAAGTGTCGCACTCCTACGTGTTGGACGCAATTGGGGGAACGTCGAGTTTTTGGTCCAGAGATTGTGGCAGAATCCGAAAAGAAGGTTAAGGTAATCTGGGCACGGTTGAAGGAAGCATCTGATAGGCAAAAGTCATACGCAGATCTTAAACGGAAGGAGATAGAGTTTGCTGTGGGAGATCAGGTGTTTCTTAAAGTTTCGCCATGGAAGAAGGTGATGAGATTTGGTCGCAAAGGGAAGTTAAGTCCCAGGTTTATAGGACCTTATCGGATATTGAAGTGGGTTGGACCAGTGGCATACCAGTTAGAGTTGCCTCCGGAGTTGAAGCGGATGCATGATGTGTTCCATGTTTCGATGCTACGTCGTTACCGATCGGATCCATCTCATGTGGTGGCAGTTGAGGAGGTGGAGCTGAGACCAGATTTGTCCTATGAGGAAGAGCCGATTTAGATCTTGGAGTGGGATGTGAAGGTATTACGAAGGAAATCAGTTCCTCTGGTCAAAGTGTTATGGCGTAACCATGGATCGGAAGAAGCTTCGTGGGAGCCGGAAGAAGCAATGCGACAGCAATACCCTCACCTATTTTAGCCAGGTAATTTCGAGGTTGAAATTATTTTAAGGGGGTAGAACTGTAATATCCGGGATTTAGGGCTTGTGCATTTTTGCTTAAATATATGTGGAAGCATGCCTGTGTGTGGTTTGAATGTGTTTTATAGATTTCGGGAACTTTAGAGTGTAGGAGTATGCTTTAGAAAATATTGTAATTTAAGTTTTGAAGTGGAGCTAAGCATGATAGGCCTTAAGAAAATTTGTAGGGGAAAGTGGACATAAAAATTAGCTTGGAAAAGTGGCAAGGAGGTGCCACTTAGGGCCATGGTAAGTGACGCCTCAAGCAGTGGAGAAGGGCTCAGGTTCGAGCCGCAAGGGAAGCAAATGGGCGTTTTATTTTTTTAACAAGGATGAGCAGTGGTGGACGGCAATAGGACTCTAGGTGGATGAGCATTTGATGTATTCAAATTCTTTTTAAAATTCGGCTAAAAACAAAGGATAAGTGTTGACTCATTCAAACTTGTTTGAATGAGGGGAGAAGAGGAAAATAAGGAGAAAAAGGTGGAATTTGAGAGGAGGATGAGTGTTGGCCGGCCAGGGGATTCTTTTGGTGTCCATTTCGGTCATGTAAGTGGAAGGGAGTAGCCAAAATTCTTTAAAGGGGGTTTGGATGTTATTTTCGATTCTCTTTTCTTCCTTTAGTAGTGTGCCGAAATTTCTTAAGTCAAAATACCACCATTGCCGAACCTCCCATCCATTCTATTCCACCATTGCCGAAACTTCTAAGCCTCACCCTCTCCCTCTTCATTCTTTTGTTGTGAGCCTTACTATCACCTTTTCTTTTCTTTTCTTTTAATTTGTTCTAGCCGAAATCTCTTCAACTAAAAACACCACCATTGCCGAATCCCTTAGAACTTCATCTCTTTTCTTCCCATTTGTTAAAGCCGAATATCTCTTTTCTCCTCTTCTTCTTTTCGTAGTCCATCAAAAGATGAATATACAAGTGACCCCTAGCCGATTTGATCATAGCACTAAAAGCCGGAAACCCAACACTTTCTTCTTCTTGTCGACATTTAAAGTTGGTGAACAATCGCGTTTTGATCACTCCATTCGGTAAGGATCTCTCTTGATTGATCTGTTGTTCTTTTCTTTCTCTGTCTGTCGAAAATCAAGACTCTAATCCTCCTATCCTTTTTGGCCGAAATCTTGAACAAGGATTTCGGGATTTGCTGGTTGTCGACTACAAGGAGGAGATCTTCGGGATTTCAAGATCCAAGGTAAGCCATGTGTAGTATTCGGCCAAGGGCCATTCCCATAGATATTGTACAATAGGCTAACCCTAACATGAATCATGTAGGGATTTCGACATCACCAAGAACAAGGGTTAATTTTGGGATCTAGACAATCAAGGTAAGGGAGTTTTGACATTCGACCAAGGGCCTTTTTGTCTGATAAAAGTTGACCGATTTTAACTTTGGGTTTTAGGAATGAGTACAATCTGTTTTTGGTAGACTTTCGGGATTCAATGTACACGTTAGTACCAGGTGTGTAGCCCTACACTAATTCCTAATAGATTTATGGTATTAACATTATGTATGTGATAATGGAAATATGAAAAACGTCGCTAAGGGTACCATTCAATGGTACAGGGTATTCAGGTACGTTATCCCTTAAGGCTCTGTTAATAATGTTATGAACATTTGAATATGACACATATGTGAATCTGTTATGAATATGGAATAAGGTATGTTGCATGATTTCTACATGTTTTGTATGACGCATGGGCATATGGGTGATAATGAAAAGGGGAAGTGATCTGGTGGTTTTTACCACATTATCTGGTGACTCATGTCACATAATCGAATCGTGACTAATGTCACATATCATTATCTGGTGACTCTGTCACATTATCTCGTGGCTATGCCACGATTATAAGAAGCGATCTGTGATTGATCTGTGCGATCGCTTCGATGGTGTGTAGCGGATGGAGGGTCGATTTAGTAATCCCCACGGTGTGATTGGCAGGTACGGGTGATGTGTAGAGGATGGTTATTTAGGTGGGGTTGGGATTGCATCATGGCTTATATTTGTTAAATATGATTTGATATGCCTAACTCGTTCGGGAGTTTGTGTTGGTTGTTACACACTGAGTCGGTTGACTCACCCTCCGTGGGCTAACATTTTGCAGGTGACACTCAGTAATTGGACCGGGTCGCCAGGGACTTAGTGGTGGCTATGCTCAGCACAGTGTTTATTTTTATTTTGGTTTTTTATATTAAGCTTTGGATTTATTTCAGGTTTTGCTATTGATGTAATAAGGCCATTACTATTAAACTGCTTTACGCTTGCATTTTAAATTTTCATTATGATGCGATTATTACTAAATCGAAGGTTAAACAACTTTTCTTTAAAATAATTTCAAATGTGTTGACACCTAAAACACCAACGATTTTCAACTTAATGGTAAACTCTAAAAATTTGGCATTTCTTTAACTTATAGTTTTGAAGTATAAAAAAAAACAATAAAGTTTTAATAAAATCTAGACTTCAAGATTAACACCGTTTTCAAGATGATCACAACACAAACCGATTTTTCTTCCAAAACCACCCAAGTTTTCCAAATTGACAAACAAGTTTGAAATGTTTTACTCGAGGAACATGTCAGATCCGGTCGGGGCTCATGGGCCAGGTTTGGGGTGTTTCAAGATGCCTTGTTTAGGATACAACAACTCCTATTTATAGTGTAAATTCTAAACTCTAATTTATTTACAATTGAAGTCCGCACAGTATCCTGATATGAAACACCCTAAACCCAGCCCACGAGCCTTGATCGGATCTGGTATGTTCCTCGAGAAAACATTTGAAAATCTGTTTGCTACTTAGGAAAAATTCGTGTGGTTTTGAAGGAGGATTTGCTTGTGTTGGGTTCAATTGAAAACCTCTTTATTTTTGAAATCAGGGATTTATTAAAAACCTTGTTTCCATATTAAAAGATTTGCCGAAATTGGTTTAAAATTTTACCTTTAAATTGGAAATTATTTGTGATTAGGTGGTCAAAAACACTTAATATTTATTTTTAAGAAAAACCATTTAACTTTGATTTAACCTTAATTGTATTGTAATAAAATCTAATAAAAGCATGCATAAAATGAGTTCATACTATGGCCTTATTACATCAAAAATCAAAACCCAAATTAAATCCAAAATACTTAAAATATAACAAGTCCAAAATAAAATAAAGTCCCGAATCGAGCATGGCCACCACTAAGCTCCTGCAGACCAGTCCATCACCGGCGTCACCAAAAATATTCCCACAACGGGGTGAGTCAAACAGACTCGGTGTATAGTAACCACACTAAGCCCCTAACGATTCGGGCATATCGTATCATACATATACATGTTACAATTTACAAATAATGATGCATTCCGAACCCAAACCTAGATGCCATCCGCTACACATCACCCGTACCAACCATCACCTTTGTGGGGACTACTAAGTCAACCCTCCATCCGCTACACGTCATCGAAGGCGATCAGCTGCAGACGACGTGCTCATCGCCTCTTATAAATTTGTGGCATAGCCACGGATAATTAAAAATGTGACATAAGTCACCACATTCGATTTCGTGACATAAGTCACCACATTCATATATTGTGGTATAAAACCACCAAATTCACTTCCCTTTCATATAACCCATATGCCCATGTCATACTAAACACGCAATATCATGCCACATTCTTTATTCACATTCTTATAGTTTCGCATATGTGCCATAACAGAGATATTTACCATATTATACTCATAGTAGGAGTAGGTTTACGTGCACTGAGTACTTTGTACCATTGCATGGTACCTTAGCCATAGCTTTGATTCTTAATAACACATGCATTAAAACAACACCATAAATCTAATAAGACTTAGGGTAGGGCTACACACCTGATATTAACGCTTTACAGAAATCCCAAAAACCCGATCTAATGCCTTAGATCTCCAAATCCTACATTCGTCCAACCCTTAATTTTTAGCAAAAGCCTATTCGGCTAAAAAAGTCAATTCCCGAAGGATTATTGCAACCAAAGCCTTACCTTGTTACCGATTTGATTATTAATCAAATCCCGAAACTTGTAGTCTTTCCTCCTTGCAATCGGCTAACATTCAATCACTTGACTTGGTTAGTTTTCGGCTTTTGAATAAGTAGGAAATAGATCTAAGTTGCTAAGTAGGGCCTTGGCCGAATGTGTAGGTACACTTACCTTGCGATTTTGAATCCCGAAATCCTTGTATACCACTGTCGACTGCCCCTAAATAACCATGGTCAAATTCGGCTAACATAATAATCAATATGGCCAAATATCACATAACTTACCTTGGATATTGAAATCCCGAAATCTCCTTATAGTCGACTAGAGAAAAATCCCGAAATCTCCTTCAAAATTCCGGCCACAAAATAGTAATGGTATTAATTCCTAGATCTAAAAGATAAAGGAATGAAAATCGAGCAAAACTTGTTCTTACCCCTAATGAAATCGGCAGGGAGAGGGCTTGCAGGAGAAATCGATTCAAAGAGTGGCAACTTTCGGCTTTTGATGATCACTTAGGAAGATTCGGTTTTAACAAGAAAAGAAAAAGAAAGTATAGGACTTAGGGAAAATCGGCAAGACTAGGGGATCCTATTTCGGCTTTTGGCAGATTATGAAAAGAAGAAGAGGAAGGTTGATGATGAGGATTCGGCTTCAATGGAAGAGTGTGGGACTTAGGAAGAATCGGCAATGGTGGTCTCTATGGAGAAGGAAATTTCGGCTAGCACAAATAAAAGGAAAAGAAGAGAAAAGAACACAAGTTGCTCTCTTTGGGATTTTCGGCACAAATGAAAAAGATGAGAAGAGAATGAATTTTTGGCTCTCCCTTCTCACTATAGCAAAACCGAAATTTCCATCCCCCTGTGTCCCAAATTCGGCCAACTCCTCTTCCTTTATCCAATCCCTAATTTTTCTCTTTATCACTTCGTTTAAAAATAAAAATAGATCAACATTTATCTCTTATCCTAGCCGAATTTTAAAAGGAAATTAATCATATCTAAAGCTCCCCCCTTGGTGTCCCATTGCCGTCCACTACTACTCCCCTATTGCCGAAAATAAAAACTCCTATTTTGCTTTCCTTGTGATTCGAACCCTGGCCCCTTTGCACATGCTTGTGGCGTCACTTTCTGAGGCCTTAAGTGGCGCCTTCAAGCCACTTTACCAAGCCCATTTCTGTGACATAACTCCCCTACTATTTATCTTAAGGCCTCCTTAGCCTGGCTCCCCCTTTTAGATTTAAAATCCAAATAATTTCTAAGGCACTTGACCACACACTAGGGTCCAAAAAATTCATAAAACATATTTAACACACACATAGACATGCTTTCACATTCATTTAAGCACAAATGCATAAGCCATAAATCCCGGATGTTACAGTTCCACCCCCCTTAAAATAATTTCATCCTCGAAATTACCTGGCTAAAATATGTGAGGGTATTGCTGTCGCATTGCTTCCTCCGGTTCCCACGAAGCTTCTTCCGAACCATGATTGCGCCATAACACTTTGACTAAAGGAACTGATTTCCTCCGCAACACTTTCACATCTTGTTCCAAGATCTGAATCGGCTCTTCTTCGTAGGAAAAATCTGGCCTTAGCTCCACCTCTTCAACCGGAACTACATGAGATGGATCCGATCGGTAACGACGTAGCATAGAAACATGGAATACGTCGTGCATCTGCTTCAGTTCCGAAGGCAACTCTAATTGGTATGCCACTGGTCCAACTCGCTTCAATACCCGATAGGGCCCCATAAACCTTGGACTTAACTTCCCTTTCCGACCAAATCTCATCACCTTCTTCCAAGGCGACACTTTAAGAAACACTTGATCTCCCACATCAAATTCTATTTCCTTCCGTTTGAGATCTGCATACGACTTCTGCCTATCCGATGCTTCCTTCAACCTTGCCCGAATTACCTCAACCTTCTCCTCAGACTCTGCCACCATCTCTGGGCCCAAAACTCGACGTTCCCCTAATTCCGTCCAACACGTAAGAGTGCGACACTTCCGTCCATACAGCGCTTCATATGGTGCCATCCGAATACTGGCCTGATAGCTGTTGTTGTAGGCAAACTCTGCTAAAGGCAAATATTCCTCCCAACTTCCTCTGAAGTCCATCACACAGCCCCTCAACATATCCTCTAACACTTGGATTACTCGTTCAGACTGCCCGTCCGACTGTGGATGAAAAGCCGTAGTGAAATCCAATTTGGTGCCCAAAGCCTGATGTAGAGCCTTCCAAAACCGAGACGTAAACCTTGGATCCCTATCTGAGATAATCGATAGCGGTACTCCATGCAACCTCACAATTTTCGCCACATATAACTTTGCCAACTTCTGCAAAGAATAATCAACTCTTACCAGAATGAAGTGCGCGGACTTGGTCAATCGGTCCACTATCACCCATACCGAGTCCTTCTTAGTAGGCGTAAGGGGAAGCCCACTAACGAAGTCCATGGTGATTCTCTCCCACTTCCACTGTGGAATCTTGATTGGCTGAAGCAATCCTGACGGAACTTGGTGTTCAGCCTTAACTTGCTGACACGTTAAGCATTTCCCCACAAATTCGGTAACTTCCCTTTTAAGACCAGGCCACCAAAACTGTTCTCTTAGATCTCGGTACATCTTACTCCCTCCAGGATGCATAGCATAAGGGCTACTATGCGATTCCTGAAGAATCCTCTGCCTTAACTCCTTGTTCCTCGGCATACAGACCTTACCCTTGAAGCACAACACTCCTTCGTCATTAACACCATAATCTTTTAACTTTCCATTCTGCTCTTGCTGCAACTTAGCACTTAAATCCTCATCTGCCAACTGACCCTCTCTTACCTCATTCAACCACGTCGGTTTGACTTGCAACTCTGCCAGCAGACTTCCATCGTCATACAAGCTCAGATGTGCAAACATTGCCCTCAGTTCTGACACCACTTTCCGACTTAGAGCATCTGCTACCACATTCGCCTTGCCCGGGTGATACTCTATAGAACAGTCGTAATCCTTTAATAACTCCACCCACCTTCGCTGTCTCAGGTTCAACTCCTTCTGAGTCAACAGATACTTAAGGCTTTTGTGGTCTGTGTAGATCATTGACTTCTCTCCATAAAGATAATGCCTCCATACCTTAAGAGCAAAGACCACTACCGCCAACTCCAAATCATGCGTCGGGTAGTTAACCTCGTGTGGCCTTAGTTGTCGAGACGCATAATCGACAACCTTCCCGTCTTGCATCAGTACACAACCCAAACCTGTATGGGAAGCGTCACAGTACACCACAAAGTCCTTCCCTGCCTCCGACTGAATCAAAACCGGAGCTTCAGTCAAAACCCTCTTAAGCTTCTCAAAGCTCTCCTGTTGCTTACCTGTCCAAACGAAAGGTACCTCCTTTCTCAACAGCTTTGTCAAAGGTGCGGCTATTGACGAAAACCCTTCTACAAACCTTCTGTAGTAGCCTGCTAATCCCAAGAAACTGCGAACCTCAGCCACAGACTTAGGTGGTTTCCAATCCAACACTGCCTCAATCTTCCTAGGATCCACCCTTATTCCTTCTGCAGACACCACATGCCCTAAGAATGCGACCTCTTTCAGCCAAAATTCACACTTACTGAATTTGGCATAGAGCTTCTTCTCCTTTAACACTTGCAGAACTATCCAGAGATGCTCATCATGTTCCTCCTCAGATTTGGAGTATACTAGGATGTCGTCGATGAACACCACGATGAATCGATCCAAATAGGGTTGAAAAACCCGATTCATCATATCCATGAACGCGGCTGGGGCGTTCGTCAAACCAAACGGCATTACTACGAACTCATAGTGTCCGTATCTTGTCTGGAAAGCCGTCTTATGGATATCTGCTTCCTTCACCTTAAGCTGATGATATCCAGACCTTAGATCTATCTTCGAGAATACCGGTGCCCCCTTAAGCTGATCGAACAAGTCATCTATTCTTGGCAACGGGTACTTGTTCTTGATGGTCAGCTTATTCAACTGACGATAATCTATACACATGCGCATAGTTCCGTCCTTCTTCTTCACAAACAAGACCGGTGCTCCCCATAGAGACACACTGGGTCGGATAAACCCACGATCAAGCAACTCTTGGATTTGAGCCTTGAGCTCAACCAACTCCTTCGGTGCCATTCTATACGGAGCGATAGATACTGGCGCCGTTCCAGGCAGCAAGTCAATTCCAAACTCCACCTCCCTGTCCGGGGGTATTCCAGGTAACTCCTCTGGAAAAACATCCACAAACTCCTTTACGGTTCTAACTTCACTAACTCCCCCTTCTTTTGCATCCAACGCACTAACGAAGGTCAAGAAAGCCTTGCATCCTTTCCGAACCATTTTATCAGCTTTCAGTGCTGAAACTACATTAGACAAGTAGTTTCTTCTTTCTCCTATCATAACTACCGCCTCATCCTCCGGGGTCCTTAACTCCATTCGCTTAGCTGCACAATCCAATATAGCCCGATGTTCCACTAGCCAGTCCATGCCAAGTATGAGATCGAATTCTCCGAAGAGTAGTTCCATTAAGTCGGCAGAGAATACCATTCCTTGAATCTCTAGAGGTACTCTCAAAAGATCTTATTCACCACTACTGCTTTGACCTAATGGGCTTACTACACCATCTCCCTATCGTAAAGTTCGGAGGCTATGCCTAGAGTTTCAACTACTCTACATGCAACATAAGAGTGGGTCGAGCCCACATCAATCAAAGCAAAGTAAGGCTTGCCAAATATAAGGAACGTACCGGTTATGACGTTCGGTGCGTCTCCATCCTCCCTTTAACGAGCCGCATACACTGCACTCCAAATTGCCTTGCCTCGCAGATACCAACACCTCTGCCCGGTGTTCCACGTCCTCTTCCAGCACCATTTCTGTAACACCCCAAACCCGGCCCAAACAATATGACCGAATTTGGTTTGCTACAGAGAAAAGATTTTTAAAACCATTTTAAAACCGATTTTGAAATTAGTCGAAATGCCTTTCAATTTAAATTTTCTTTGTTAAAAACCAAACTTAAAATATTTGCTGAGTCGAGTTGTTTACAAATTTCGAATGTACCCGATGGTACTTTAAAACATTTTGCGTTTAATTTGAGAAAACATGTGCAACCGTTTTAACATCATCAAGTAGTTTAAACCAAACATTCAAACACGCAGCAATAATAAAAAATCATACTAGGAGGCCTTATTACAAATAAGCAACATAAACCTAAAAGAAAGATAAATAAAATCCAAAATTCATTTATTAAAAGTCTCCCACTGCATGGCCACCTCGAGTCCATCCGGCTCCTCACCCGCGATCTACGAATCACCTGAAAAATTAAAGGAGAAGGTGAGTCACCAAGACTTAATGTGTAACCCTTCCCGGTTTAGTGCAACAACATACACAAATTATAACCAGTTAACATGCATAAGTTAAAAATGCACCCAACCTAACCATCCATACGCCTTTTTCTACCCCGTGTGGTACCAAACCACTGGGTGGTGCCAAACCACTGTGTCCAAAGACACAATTGTGTTACCAAAACACTGGTGACATATAGTCACGAGATGTGATGCCAAATCACTTTGGAGATACTAAATCTCTGGTGTCCAAGACACAAATCGAATGATGGGGCCAACCCATCGTGTGATACCAAATCACCGCGCACGATCCCATATCTCAAAGTGGGGCCAACCCACGGTGGAATTAACCACGGGGACAAGTCGCTATGAGGTGCCAAACCTCTGGAGGTACCAAACCTCTGGTGACCGTAGTCACGATGTGTTACCAAAACACCGTGTCCGTCGACACGAATATCACTGCCCCCTCCACTCATCAACCCATATCAAACAATTATGTATATTTACTCAAATCATGCAAAAGGTTTATTTTAAAAACATTAATAAATTTATCATTGCCATATGTCCAATAATACACATACCAAATGTGTCATGCTTCCCAAAAGCATCAAATAGTAATCTCATAGTCACAAAGACTTACCCAATCCTTGTTAATACCATGATGATATTACATCCATGTCTACATAAATCGATTAGGCATAATATAACACTTAGCATATTAAAAGTTATAAGATGTGTATGTACACACACCTATATTTAACGAAAGCCTTAAATCCCGATTAGACAAATCGGCCACACAAACTTTCCTTGTCCCCAAAACCTTGAACACTATCCAACACACTCCTAAAAGAATCGGCCTCACTTCCCTACAATCAACCATCATCATTAAGGTTTATTAGCCTTCGGCTTAAACGAAACTTAAAAGAATAATCCTTTGAAATAAACCCTTACCACCTTACCAAAAAGCGATTGCTAGAGAAGTCCCAAAGAAACCTATGTTACCTTCAATATTCGCCCAAGAGATTCAAGATAGAAGAAGAATATTTTCGGCACAACAAAGAGGTATATTCGGCTATAGGACAAAAAAAGAAAATAATGGGAAGAGAAATATAATTTCGGTAAAGAAAGAGTGTATAGGAGGTTTTGATGTTTAAGCAAAACAAATGGGAGAACAAAAGGTTAATGCAAGTTTCGGTTTTTGAGAGAATGAAAAGGAGAAAATAGCAAATGATCAAAAATGACCAAATGGTCAAAAGAGTTTAGGCTTACCACAATGTAGAATTCGGCCAAAAAGAAAAGTGTTTGAGAGAAAATGTTTTGCAACTTTTGCACCAAATGAAAGAAATGACCAAAAAGAAAAGACTTCAATCCTAGCCAAACTAAGGTAAAATTTCGGCTCCCCCTTTAGCCACTTTGCCGTCCAAGTTCATGGCATAAAGGCCATGAATTTGTTTCCAAAACATTTCCCACAAACCAAGCCTTTGTCCCCTCAATTTACCATAACTTCAAGATATCTTACCATAACCTTAGGAATCTTATCCCTTATTCCATGCTTTCCTTAAACAACAATTCAACTTACCAAAATTATTAGTCCACCTATCATAATTATGTTTGACCAGTCCATTAAAGCTAACATACAAAAATAACTTTTGAAAATGCTATACCTACTACTCGAACCACTAACCTCATGCAACCTTTCAAGCTCTTTAACCAACTTGCCACTAATTCATCTTGTGCTTTAATATACACTTAAATTAACTTAAGTGCTAAGCTCATTTAATCCTCTTCATTAAATAAGCCATACTAAGAATTATCCTACTAAACCGAGCTTACTCAAGAACCCTAATTAAGTCTTATAACACCACAAATAATATCACGTAAATTTAAACACAAGCAAAATAATTCAATCACGAATAACCCCTATTTCGGATGTTACGGTTCTACCCCCTTAAAATAATTTCGTCCTCGAAATTACCTGATCAGAAGAGATGGGGGTATTGCTGCCGTATTACATCCTCGGGTTCCCACGTCGCTTCCTCCGTACCATGGTTTCGCCATAGCACTTTCACCAAAGGTACCGACTTTCTACGCAGAACCTTGACATCACGATCTAAGATCTGAACTGGTTCCTCCTCGAACGATAAGTCGGAGTTAACCTCAATCTCTGCTACTGGCACGACGTGCGATGGATCCGACCTATACCGTCTAAGCATCGACACATGGAAGACATCGTGAATCTGACTCAACTCTGCTGGCAGTTCGAGCTGATAAGCTACCGGTCCTACTCGCTTCAACACAGTATACGGGCCGATGAACCTTGGACTTAATTTCCCTTTTTGCCCAAAGCGCAACACCTTTTTCCAAGGCGACACCTTCAGAAAGACTTTATCTCCTACCTCGAATTCCATTTCCTTGCGCTTGAGATCGGCGTAAGACTTCGCCTATCGGCGCTTCCTTGAGACGAGCCCGAATTACCTTAACTTTATCTTGATTTGATCACCAACTCTGGACCCAAAACTCGGCGCTCACCTAATTCCGTCCAACACGTAGGAGTACGGCACTTCCGTCCATACAATGCTTTCATATGGAGCCATTTGGATACTCGCTTGATAACTATTGTTATAAGCGAATTCGCGAACGGTAGATACTCCTCCCAATCGCCATCAAATCGAGACGCAACCTCTGAGCATATCTTCTAAGATCTGAATCACTCTCTCCGATTGTCCGTCCGGATTGCGGATGAAAAGTCATCTTTGAAGTCCATCTCGTACCCAAAGCTTGATGCAACGCTCTCCAAAACCTCGATGTAAACCTCGGATCCCTATCCGAGATAATCGATCTTCGCACACCATGCAATCTCACTATCTCGGCTACATATAACTTAGCTAACCTCTCAAGCGAATAATCTACCCTTACGGTATGAAATGCGCTGATTTAGTCGACGATCCACAATCACCCAAATCGAATTCTTCTTGCTAGGCGTAAGAGGTAATCCACGACAAAGTCCATGGTGATCCTCTCCCACTTCCACCGAGGAATCTTCACCTACCGAAGTAAACCGGATGGCAACGATGTTCACTTTGACTTGTTGACACGTCGGACACTTACCCACGAACTCGCCATTTCCCGTTTGGACACAGCCACCAAAATTGCTCTCTCAAATCCCGATACATCTTGCTACCTCCAGGATGCATAGCATATGGGCTGCTATATGTGCGTCGAAGAATCCTTTGTCTCAACTCCACATCCTTCGGCATACAAGCTCTTCCTTTAAAGCACAAAACTCCATCACCGGGCGGACTAAAATCCTCTAATCCACCATTACGGACTTGCAACCTCCGATCATTCAAACCATCATCCTCTAACCGCTTCTCCTTAACTGATCTAACCAAGTCGGCTTGACTTGCAATTACGCCAAAAGACTCCCATCATCGAACAGACTAAGTCGAACAAACATCGATCTTAAATCCGATACAACCTTACGACTCAACGCGTCGCGCCACCACGTTAGCCTTACCAGGATGATACTCGATCGAACGATCGTAGTCCTTCAACGACTCAATCCATCTACGCCGCTCTCAAATTCAAATCCTTCCGAGTCAAGAGATACTTAAGACTCTTGTGATCCGTATAAACTATCGACTTCTCTCCGTATAAATAGTGCCTCCATATCTTCAAAGCAAAGACTACAACCGCTAACTCCAAGTCATGAGTCGGATAATTAGCCTCATGTGGTCTCAATCGCCGAGATGCATAAGCCACTACCTTCCCTTCTTGCATCAAAGACGCATCCCAAACCAATATGTGATGCATCGCAATAAACCGTGAATTCCTTGCTCGCCTCGAGTTGAATCAAAATCGAGCTTCAATCGAAATCTTCTTCAATTTGTCGAAACTTTCTTGCTGCTCCTCGGTCCACACAAATGGAACTCCTTTCCTCAACAACTTGGTCATCGGTGCGGCAATCAAAGAAAATCCTTTCACAAATCTTCGGTAATACCCCGCACCTAGAAAACTCCAAATTTCAGCCACAGATTTAGGTGGCTTCCAATCCAACACTGCCTCAATCTTTCGAGGATCCACTCTAATCCCTTCGGGTGAAACAACGTGACCCAAGAAAGTCACCTCCTAAGCCGAGTCGCACTTACTAAATTTCGTGATACACCGCTTTTCCCTCGGAATCTGCAACACTACTACAAAATGCGCATCATGCTCTTTTTTTCGACTTCAATACACCAAAATATCATCTATAAAGACCACAAAAATCCAGTCCAAAACTGTTGAAATACCCTATTCATCATGTCCATAAAAGTCGCTGGTGCATTAGTCAAACCAAACGGCATCACCAGGAACTCGTAGTGTCCATACCGAGTACGAAATGTCGCCTTATGGATATCACCTCTTTCACCTTCACCGATGATATCCGGACTTTAAATCAATCTTAGAGAAAACCGCAAATTTCTTTTCAAATGATCAAACAAGTCATCTATCCTCGGCAAAGGATACTTATTTTTAATCGTCGACTTATTCAATCGCGCGTAGTCTATACACATCCGCATCGCACCATCCTTCTTCTTGACAAAAATACCGGCGCTCCCAAGGTGAAACACTTGGTCGAATGAAACCTCGATCCAACAACTCTTGTATCTGAGCCTTCAATTCCAACAATTCCTTCGGTGCCATCCTATACGGAGCTATAGACACCGGGCGCCGCTCCGGATATGTGATCTATACCGAATTCTACCTCACGATCCGGAGGCAACCCCTAAGTTCTTCAGAAATACGTCGGCAAATTCCTTTATGGTTTGAACATTCCTCACAGAAGACTCCTTTGCTTCCAAAGCACACACATGAACTACGAACGCCTCACAGCCTTTCCTAACCATCTTTACTGCTTTCAACGCAGATACCACGTTGGATAGATAATCTCTCCTATTACCTATCATGGCCACTTCTTCACCTTCAACCGTCTTCAAAACCATGCGCTTAGCAGCACAATCCAAACTTGCTTGGTACTTGACCAACCAGTCCATCCCAAGAATTAGATCAAACTCCTCAAACGGCAGTTCCATCAGATCGGCTACAAACACTACCCCTTGGAGTTCTGGGGGTACATCTCTATCTGACTTATCTACTTCTACAGAGTGACCTAAAGGACTAAGTACAGTCATCCTCCTAGAAGCAGTCTCGGGAACTAAACTCATGGTCTCAACTATACTACTAGCAACGTAAGAGTGCGTCGAACCCAAATCTATCAAGGCAGTATATGGAACACCAAAAATTAAAAACGTGCGGTTATGACGTCCGGTGCGTCTCCTTCCTCACGACGCCTCGCAGCATACACCAAACCAGGCTGCCTAGCCTCCGTGTTGCCAATACCTCTGCCAGCTGCTCCGCGACCTCCACTAGAGCCATAGCCACCTCTACCATAACCACGACCTCTCTGCGGTCTTTGGTCCCTCCTTTACGAACTGGGCACGACCTTGACCTTGGGCCCGATTCCTAGCTTGCTTACGCGGACGGTCTCTCACCACGATGATCCAACGAACCACACTCGAAACATCCTTTCCCTCCGGTCCAACATTCTCCCCAATGGAACTTCCCACAATGATTACACTGGTCGGTCTCTCGATTAGCGGTTTGTGGACCTTCCCCGCTGATTTGACCCACTCTGCCTAAACCTTTTTTGAACATTACCACGACCCGGACGATCCAAAGCCTCTCTTCAGACTTGCTCTTATCATAACTTTGCCTCGCGGACTCCTTGATTCCTTCTGGCTACCTTCGCCTTCTCCACCAAGACAAAGAACTCACGTTCTTCTTTGTGGAGCAATCAGCGACCTTAACTTTCGTCTCTAAGTCCGTCTTCAAAGCGAACACAACGATCATGCTCGATGCCACTATTCCCTGAGCATAACGACTCAAATTTAGGAATTCCGCTTCATATTCGACCACGATTTACTTCCTTGTACTAACCCCAGAAAAGCTTTTCTTTGAGCATCAATGTAGCTTGAGCCAACATACTTTTTCTAATAAGAATTCTTGAAATACTCCCAAGTGAGATCATTTGCCGTAGCACCATCTCGAACCGTGAGCCACCATCGATAGGACTCATCCTTAAGAAGCGACACCGCTCCTTTCAGTTTCTCCTCATTAGACAAATCTATCTCATCCATGATTCTTTCGGTCGATTCCAGCCAATACTCGGCCGTATTGGGCGCTACACCAGACACACCTCGAAAAAATTTAGCTCCGTTAGCTCGAAGTCTCTCAGGAACCGACTTCCGAGCTCCTCCACCTCCACCAATTCCAGCTACCCTTTCCAAAACCCGTAGCATCGCTTGTGACACAAATTGTCGTCACCCCGATCCTGCTCTTCACTCCAAAGGTTGGGGGTGGTGGTGGCGGTATCTCATTCTCGGATCCTTGACCCGACCCGGCGAGGTTACGATCACGCCATCCTAACCCTTCCGCATCCACGACGGCCACGTCCTCTAAAGCTCATTCTAACTATCGCGCTTTAACGATTAGGAAATTTTTATGAATTAGTACATGTTTCACTTGATTATCCGCGAAGAAATTTTATGAAAAGAGTTTAATAGAGATTCTTTCGATCAAACAAGGTTTTAAGTCTTCTATCCTGGTTTACACAGAATAATACATCCATTCCCTATACCTTTCATACCTACGCACTCTTCAAGCATTACTGTCCGTTTCTAACCCAGGGGTATTTTCGTCATTTTTCCTAAAGGGTATTTTTGTAATAAACCGAAGAAATTTGAAAACTTTAACAAATCGAGATATTTTGAAATTTCTAAAATTGAGGAGTAATTTTTTTCGAGAAATTCTCAATTTGAAGATATAGCAAAATTTTGGAAACCAGGGGTATTTTGGTAATTTTGTCAATCAAGAATATTTAGAAAATTTTCAAGATAAATTTGTCCTACCATCTAAAAAAATTATTTAATGATTTTAAACCAAGTTTTCCTTAAAACATGGCTAATCCTTTCGGGTTTTATTTAGGATTTTGCCTATGACCGAGTCCTCTTGGTTAGGGTGAGCACCGGCCACGCACTGGTAGGAATCCCGCGAAGAGGAGGTGAGTCACGAGGACTGCTTAAGTACCAAGCTCTTCCGGATCCAATCCTAGACATGCGCACCAAGGTTACCACACCCTAACTCGGCGACTTGGTCACGGGTTGGTTTTAATTAGGCCATTAAAGTCTTATGTCTTTGTTTGGAGTAAACTAGTCCTAAAGTTTAAAATACTATCACTATCTACGTCCCATGCTTCCTACCCTTCTACAGAATATAATTCATACAAAAAAAGTCAGAGATACTTACTTGGGCAGGTTGGTGCCGGAGACTCGGTGCCATGCTTATTAAAAACCAAAATTTTTCAAAAAGGCCTACCAAAACATTTTTGGGCCTTGGGCCCCCACAGCCGAGCTTTGAACTGGGCTCTGATACCAATTTTGTAACACCCCAAACCCGGCCCAAACAATATGACCGAATTTGGTTTGCTACAGAGAAAAGATTTTGAAAACCATTTTAAAACCGATTTTGAAATTAGTCGAAATGCCTTTCAATTTAAATTTTCTTTGTTAAAAACCAAACTTAAAATATTTGCTGAGTCGAGTTGTTTACAAATTTCGAATGTACCCGATGGTACTTTAAAACATTTTGCGTTTAATTTGAGAAAACATGTGCAACCGTTTTAACATCATCAAGTAGTTTAAACCAAACATTCAAACACGCAGAAATAATAAAATCATACTAGGAGGCCTTATTACAAATAAGCAACATAAACCTAAAAGAAAGATAAATAAAATCCAAAATTCATTTATTAAAAGTCTCCACTTGCATGGCCACCTCGAGTCCATCCGGCTCCTCACCCGCGATCTACGAATCACCTGAAAAATTAAAGGAGAAGGTGAGTCACCAAGACTCAATGTGTAACCCTTCCCCGTTTAGTGCAACAACATACACAAATTATAACCAGTTAACATGCATAAGTTAAAAATGCACCCAACCTAACCATCCATACGCCTTTTTCTACCCGTGTGGTACCAAACCACTTTGGTGGTGCCAAACCACCGTGTCCAAAGACACAATTGTGTTACCAAAACACTGGTGACATATAGTCACGGATGTGATGCCAAATCACTTTGGAGATACCAAATCTCTCGGTGTCCGAAGACACAAATCGAATGATGGGGCCAACCCATCGTGTGATACCAAATCACCGCAGACGAATCCCATATCTCAAAGTGGGGCCAACCCACGGTGGAATTAACCACAGGGACAAGTCGCTATGAGGTGCCAAACCTCTGGAGGTACCAAACCTCTGGTGACCGTAGTCACGATGTGTTACCAAAACACTGTGTGTCCGTCGACACGAATATCACTGCCCCCTCCACTCATCAACCCATATCAAACAATTATGTATATTTACTGAAATCATGCAAAAGGTTTATTTTAACAACATTAATAAATTTATCATTGCCATATGTCCAATAATACACATACCAAATGTGTCATGTTTCCCAAAAGCATCAAATAGTAATCTCATAGTCACAAAGACTTACCCGAATCCTTGTTAATACCATGATGATATTACATCCATGTCTACATAAATCGATTAGGCATAATATAACACTTAGCATATTAAAAAGTTATAAGATGTGTATGTACACACACCTGTATTTAACGAAAGCCTTAAATCCCGATTAGACAAATCGGCCACACAAACTTTCCTTGTCCCCAAAAACCTTCGAACACTATCCAACACACTCCTAAAAGAATCGGCCTCACTTCCCTACAATCAACCATCATCATTAAGGTTTATTAGCCTTCGGCTTAAACGAAACTTAAAAGAATAATCCTTTGAAATAAACCCTTACCACCTTACCAAAAACCGATTGCTAGAGAAGTCCCAAAGAAACCTATGTTACCTTCAATATTCGGCCTAAGAGATTCAAGATAGAAGAAGAATATTTTCGGCACAACAAAGAGGTATATTCGGCTATAGGACAAAAAAGAAAATAATGGGAAGAGAAATATAATTTCGGTAAAGAAGAGTGTATAGGAGGTTTTTGATGTTTAAGCAAAACAAATGGGAGAACAAAAAGGTTAATGCAAGTTTCGGTTTTTGAGAGAATGAAAAGGAGAAAATAGCAAATGATCAAAAATGACCAAATGGTCAAAAGAGTTTAGGCTTACCACAATGTAGAATTCGGCCAAAAAGAAAAGTGTTTGAGAGAAAATGTTTTGCAACTTTTGCACCAAATGAAAGAAATGACCAAAAGAAAAGACTTCAATCCTAGCCAAACTAAGGTAAAATTTCTGCTCCCCCTTTAGCCACTTTGCCGTCCAAGTTCATGGCATAAAGGCCATGAATTTGTTTCCAAAACATTTCCCACAAACCAAGCCTTTGTCCCCTCAATTTACCATAACTTCAAGATATCTTACCATAACCTTAGGAATCTTATCCCTTATTCCATGCTTTCCTTAAACAACAATTCAACTTACCAAAAATTATTAGTCCACCTATCATAATTATGTTTGACCGTCCATTAAAGCTAACATACAAAAATAACTTTTAAAAATGCTATACCTACTACTCGAACCACTAACCTCATGCAACCTTTCAAGCTCTTTAACCAACTTGCCACTAATTCATCTTGTGCTTTAATATACACTTAAATTAACTTAAGTGCTAAGCTCATTTAATCCTCTTCATTAAATAAGCCATACTAAGAATTATCCTACTAAACCGAGCTTACTCAAGACCCCTAATTAAGTCTTATAACACCACAAATAATATCACAGAAATTTAAACACAAGCAAAATAATTCAATCACGAATAACCCCTATTTCAGGATGTTACAATTTCCTCTGTTATTCGGACCACGACCTCGCTGAGGCTGCTGTCCACCTCTACCAGCCTGATTGACACTCTGCCCCGTTGGTCGGCCCCCGTCTATCTTTATCGGACAGTCCTTAATCATGTGATCCTTAGATCCACACATGAAACATCCTCCTGTCTTTTTCCAACACTCTCCTAGGTGCCTCTTCCCACTCGGCTGCACAAGTACAGTCATCGCCACTGTGCTAGCCTCACGACCTCGCGACCCATCAATTCTAGGCCTCTTCTACGCATTTTCAGATGACCCAGACGATCTGAATCCTCTCTTCTATCTATTCCGATCAGAATTCTGCCTTACAGAGTCCTTAACTCCTTTGGCCACTTTAGCCTTCTCCACTAATACGGCAAATTCCCGCTCCTGCTGCGGAGCTATCAACAACCTTAGGTCATCCCTAAGTCCGTCCTCAAACCGAACACACCGTTCATGCTCCGTAGCCACTATCCCTCGAGCATACCGACTCAGCCTTAAGAATTCAGCCTCGTACTCCGCCACGGATTTGTTCCCTTGAACCAGCCCCAGAAATGCTTTCCTCTGTGCATCAATATAACTGGTACCAACATACTTCTTCCGATACGCCGCCTTAACATATTCCCAAGTAAGGTCCTCAGTTGTGGCACCATCCCGGACTGTGAGCCACCATTGATATGCTTCGTCGCGAAGTAGTGCCACCATCCCTTTCAGTTTCTCCTCGTGATTAAATCGAGCTCATCCATAATTCGCTCGGTTGCCTCCAACCAATACTCAGCCGTACTGGGTGCCACACCAGATACACCACGAAACACCTCAGCCCCATTGGCTCGGAGTCGCTCGGGTACAGATTTCTGAGCTCCCACATTTTCTCCTGCACCAGCCACCATTTCAAGAACTCGCAGCACAGCCTGCGATACAGCATCATCCCCCATCTGATCTTGCTGCTCAACACCAACAGCTGGTGGTGGGGGTGGTACCTCATTCTCAGACCCTTGACCCGATCTAACGGATTCTGATACGGCCATTCTACCTCTACCACGCCCTCGCGTATTACGACCACGTCCCCTAGAGCTCATTTCTACGATCGCGCTTTAATCTGATTAAGAAATTTTTATGCATTAGTATTTTGTTCCACTGATTATCCGCGAAGAAATTTTATGAAAGGAGTTTAATAGTAGTTCTTTCGATCAATCAAAGTTTCAAGTCTTCTATCCTAGTTCAGAGAAACACATCCATTCAATGGTATCTACCACACACATTCACTATTCGAATCTTTTTGTCTATTCCTACCCCAGGGGTATTTTCGTAATTTGTCCTACAGGGGTATTTTGGTAATAAACTGGGGTCAATTTATAAATCTTAATAAATCAAGGGTATTTCAAAATTTGCGAAACTTGGGGGTTATTTTTGAGAATTTGTTTTCCAAATCGGTGATGTTGCAGAAATTTTGGAAATCGGGGCTATTTTGGGTAATTTTGGAAGTCAGGGGTATTTTAGTAAATTTTCCCAAATCGAGGTATTTTGATATTTGCAAAATAGAGTTTTTGGATATTTTTTTTTGTAAAATAAGCAGATCTTAGTAAAAATCGAGGGTAATATGGTAATTTAAGATTTTTTTCCAAACCAAGGGCATTTTAGTAATTTTACAACCAGGGGTACTTTGGTAATTTTTGTAAATCAGAACTAACTTGCAAAATTTTCAAACTAAATTCTGCTACGATTTAAAGGGGTAATTTGGTGATTTTAAAAGCTAGGGTTTTATAAAAATACGACTAATCCTTTTCGGGTTTTAGTTACTGAGTTTAGCCCGTGAGTAAGTCCTCTTGGTTAGGGTGAACCGTTACTACGCACCAGGTAGGATTCCAGCGAAGAGGAGGTGAGTCACTAGGACTGCTGAAGTACCAGGCTCTTCCGGATCCAATCCTAGACATGCGCACAATGGTTGCCACACCCTAACTCGGCGACTTAGTTCACAGGTTTGTTTAATTAGGCATTAAAATTTTATGTAATTGTTGGGGTAAACTAGTCCTAGGGTTCAAGTACTTAATATACTAATCTACGTTCCACTTATACCCTTCTACAATTCATACTATAAATCACACAAATGATTAGGGGTACTTACCTGGTGGACTTCGGGTAGGAGACTTGGGTGCCATGCCTGAAAAACCTGCTCATTTCACAAAATTTTCACAAAATCCATTTGGGCTCAATTTTGAAAACGTTATGGGCTTTAAACCCAAGGCCGAGAGTTTAAAACTAGGCTCTGATACCAAGCTGAAACACCCCAAACCCGGCCCACGAGCCTTGACCGGATCTGGTATGTTCCTCGAGAAAACATTTGAAAATCTGTTTGCCACTTAGGAAAAATTCGTGTGGTTTTGAAGGAGGATTTGCTTGTGTTGGGTTCAATTGAAAACCTCTTTATTTTTGAAATCAGGTATTTATTAAAAACCTTGTTTCCATATTAAAAGATATGCCGAAATTGGTTTAAAATTTTACCTTTAAATTGGAAATTATTTGTGATTAGGTGGTCAAAAACACTTAATATTTATTTTTAAGAAAAACCATTTAACTTTGATTTAACCTTAATTGTATTGTAATAAAATCTAATAAAAAGCATGCATAAAACAGTTCATACTATGGCCTTATTACATCAAAAATCAAAACCCAAATTAAATCCAAAATACTTAAAATATAACAAGTCCAAAATAAAATAAAGTCCCGAACTGAGCATGGCCACCACTAAGCTCCTGCCGACCCGGTCCATCACTGAGCGTCACCTGAAAAATATTCCCACAACAGGGTGAGTCAAACAGACTTAGTGTATAGCAACCACACTAAGCCCTAACGATTCAGGCATATCATATCATACATATACATGTTACAATTTACAAATAATGATGCATTCCCGAACCCAAACCTAGATGCCATCCGCTACACATCACCCGTACCAACCATCACACCGTGGGGACTACTAAGTCAACCCTCCATTCGCTACACATCATCGAAGGCAGTCGCTGCAGACGACGTGCTCATCGCCCTTATAAATTTGTGGCATAGCCACCAGATAATTAAAAATGTGACATAAGTCACCACATTCAGATTTCGTGACATAAGTCACCACATTCAGATTTTGTGGTATAAAACCACCAAATTCACTTCCCCTTTCATATAACCCATATGCCCATGTCATACGAAACACGCAATATCATGCCACATTCTTTATTCACATTCTTATAGTTTCGCATATGTGCCATAACAGATATTTACCATATTATACTCATAGTAGGAGTAGGTTTACGTACCTGAGTACTTTGTACCATTGCATGGTACCTTAGCCATAGCTTTCACATTCTTAATAACACATGCATTAAAACAACACCATAAATCTAATAAGACTTAGGGTAGGGCTACACACCTAGTATTAACGCTTTACATAAATCCCGAAAACCCGATCTAATGCCTTAGATCTCGAAATCCTACATTCGGCCAACCCTTAATTTTTAGCAAAAGCCTATTCGGCTAAAAAAGTCAATTCCCGAAGGATTATTGCAACCAAAGCCTTACCTTGTTACCGATTTGATTATTAATCAAATCCCGAAACTTGTAGTCTTTCCTCCTTGCAATCGGCTAACATTCAATCACTTGACTTGGTTAGTTTTCGGCTTTTGAATAAGTAGGAAATAGATCTAAGTTGCTAAGTAGGGCCTTGGCCGAATGTGTAGGTACACTTACCTTGCGATTTTGAATCCCGAAATCCTTGTATACCACTGTCGACTGCCCCTAAATAACCATGGTCAGATTCGGCTAACATAATAATCAATATGGCCAAATATCACATAAATTACCTTGGATATTGAAATCCCGAAACCTCCTTATAGTTGACTAGAGACAAATCCCGAAATCTCCTTCAAAATTTCGGCCACAAAATAGTAATGGTATTAATTCCTAGATCTAAAAGATAAAGGAATGAAAATCGAGCAACACTTGTTCTTACCCTTAATGAAATCGGCAGGGAGAGGGCTTGTATGAGAAATCGATTCAAAGAGTGGGAACTTTCGGCTTTTGATGATCACTTAGGAAGATTCAGTTTTAACAAGAAAAGAAAAAGAAAGTATAGGACTTAGGGAAAATCGGCAAGACTAGGGGATCCTATTTCGACTTTTGGAAGATTATGAAAAGAAGAAGAGGAAGGTTGATGATGAGGATTCGGCTTCAATGGAAGAGTGTGGGACTTAGGAAGAATCGGCAATGGTGGTCTCTATGGAGAAGGAAATTTCGGCTAGCACAAATAAAAGGAAAAGAAGAGAAAAGAACACAAGTTGCTCTCTTTGGGATTTTCGGCACAAATGAAAAAGATGAGAAGAGAATGAATTTTCGGCTCTCCCTTCTCACTATAACAAAACTGAAATTACCATCCCCCTGTGTCCCAAATTCGGCCAACTCCTCTTCCTTTATCCAATCCCTAATTTTTCTCTTTATCACTTCGTTTAAAAATAAAAATAGATCAACATTTATCTCTTATCCTAGCCGAATTTTAAAAGGAAATTAATCATATCTAAAGCTCCCCCCTTGGTGTCCCATTGCCGTCCACTACTACTCCCCTATTACCGAAAATAAAAACTCCTATTTTGCTTTCCTTGTGATTCAAACCCTGGCCCCTTTTCACATGCTTGTGGCGTCACTTTCTGAGGCCTTAAGTGGCGCCCTCAAGCCACTTTACCAAGCCCATTTCTGTGTCATAACTCCCCTACTATTTCTCTTAAGGCCTCCTTAGCCTGGCTCCCCCTTTTAGATTTAAAATCCAAATAATTTCTAAGGCACTTGACCACACACTAGGGTCCACAAAATTCATAAAACATATTTAACACACACATAGACATGCTTTCACATTTATTTAAGCACAAATGCATAAGCCATAAATCCCAGATGTTACATGATAAGGATGACTTTATTATCGGCTTCGATAGTTGCTTCCACGTAGCCTTCTAAATCTGACAAAATTGATGTAGTTCTGTCTACATTCTTCTTGCAATAATTGCTGCTTCCATCATCGCTTGCATCATTGATGACTTCTTACATCATTGCTTGCATCATCTTCTAATTATGGATATGGATGGTGATGGATTGTCACATCCAATAATTAAATATCTCTTTTTTTGGATTTGTCTTTATCCTTCTTGGATATTTCTCAGATTCATCTCCTCGATTTCATCAAGGTGTAATGATTCTGGTGAAGAAACTTGTGTATTCCAGCTTTCCCACGTGTCTTTGATCTCTGCTGTTAACGGATAATCATCGATCTCCATATCAGCTATTTTTTGTAATAACTGAACTGCTTCTTCATTTCTTTCTTCCTGGGTTTTTCCAGTGTCATAGGCCAAAATTCTTCTTCCGTCGGTCCAGAGTTTATAAGTATTTGCTTTAATTTAAAACTGGGCCTTGGCCATTAAATCAATTCTGGCTTGGATTTGATAATGAGAAAAATTTTTATAACAATTGTCAATGGCTTTTGACAATTTTTGTTTATCTTCATCTACTGCTGAGAGGGATCTTCCTCCAAGCACATTATGGATGGTCTATATTTGATATGGCTGATAAAATTTTTCTTTTTCAGCAATACCAATAAGACTATTTATTTCTATATGAAAATAATAGACAAAATCGTCTATATTTGTAAAATTTATTAAAATAGATTTTACTATAGCAGGAAAATCTTTTAATAAATGCAAAAAAGGTTTTGGACTGTTATTTCTTTAACAAATCCCCATTCAATACTGGTTATATCAAATGGTTCATGATCAAGCCTAAATTTGATAGTAGGAAATTGTTCTCCTATATCATTAGTAAAAACATAAGCTTGTAAAAAATATTTTGAAAACGTTTCTGTAAATTGAGCTTGCTGGTTGCAAATAGCTCTATTTATTTTTGAGAATATATCTGGTGGTAGAATTTGTCTACATTTGTTATATAGACATATTCTAAACATTTTATTAATAATAGGACTGTTTGTTCCTTTATTAATAAAATATTAGAATATATCAAGAAGATTGTTTATCTCCTTAATATCCATATATTCGACTAGGATCTCGTCCCAATCTCTGTATAAAACAGATTTTAATAATAAATCTGATATAGATTTATTTTCTTTAGTTGTTTTTTCAACTAAGAAATTTGAAAATTGTGTAAGAACTCTTCTAAAGTTTGCTCTTTGATCAGTAATATGGGTTTTCCATATTTTTTTTTATAAAATTATAATATTCTAAAGGTGAACCTGGATTATAAAAATCTTTTATTTTAGAAAATTCAGAATTTTGTTGTTTTTTCAACAAATTCTCGGTTTCCTTTATAATTTTAGCATAACTTTTTTGATATACTGAATATGGATCTTGAGACCATTCATAATAACTCACCTGGGTTGGTGATTGTGTTCCAAATGGTTGTCTTACCATTGGATTTGGTACATAATATCCTTGATTAGGATAAAATGGTACTTGTGCAGGAATAAATCCTTGTTTAGGACTCATTGTTTTTCCCTTGTTGGGTTTTTTATGGACAGTTGTCCATTCTCCAACTATTTCTAGAGGTTTTTTACCTCTATCCATAAGGCCTGCTAAGAAAATCAGCAATCTTATTATTAGTACCTTTAATATAAATAACTTCAAAATTAAATTGGCATAATTCGTTATATCATCTAATTCTTCGAGGTACAGTTTCTAAACTTTTGTTAGTAAGAAATTGTTTAACCGCTTGATTGTCAGTTTTTATAATAAAATGTTCAGGTGCTAAATATATTAGGAATTTTTTTATTCCTTTTTTTTTATTGCTAATAACTCTTTTTCATATATAGCATAATTTATTTCATTAGGTTTAAATTTTCCCGAACTATACCCACAAATTAATTCTTCATTAGCTATTGTTTTAGCTTTTAATACACATCCCCAATTTTTTTCTGAGGCATCTGTTTCTAAAATTAATTTATCTCCTTGTTTAGGTAAATAAACCTTAGGAATATAATTTATTTCAGGTTTTATATGTTTTATAATATCTGAATCCTTTTTAGACCATTCAAAGGGTTTGTCCTTGTTTAGTTTTTCATATAACTCATCTAATTTTTTAGATAAGTTAGGAAAGAAATTTCTACCATAATTAACAATTCCTAGAAATTGTTGAAGTTGTTTCTTATCAACAATATTTTCAGGAAATTCTTTTATTTTTACTATAATATGATCTTGGAGTTTAAGACCATCTGCTGATAATATTAATCCTAAGAATTCTATTTCAGTTTTTTCTAATTCAATTTTCTTAGGACTCAAAATAATTCCATGTTTTATAAATTCTCTAGATATTATATTTAAATGTGTTCTATGGTTTTCTAATGTATCTGAGAATATTAAAATATCATCTATATAAACAACGCAGAATTTTTTATATTTTTTAAATATAGAGTCCATCCACCTTTGGAAGACTTGTGGTGCATTACAAAGTTCAAATGGCATTACTCTCCATTGGTAATGACCATTAGGTGCACTAAAAGCTGTTAGTGGTCTGGATTCTTCTGTTAACATGATTTGCCGTGAAGCTGATTTACTGACAAACTTACTAAAATATTTTGCTTGTTTAGCTTGATTAATTAACACTTCCTTTCTTGGAATAAAATAACCATCAAAAATAGTGTTCTGATTTAATCTTTTATAATTAATAACCATCCTAGCTTTTCCTCTTTTTATTTCTGCATGGTTTCTTACCATAAAAGCAGGACTAGAATGTGGACTAGTAGTTTCTTCTATTAATCCTTTTTCTAATAATTCTTTTATTTGTATTTCAAAATCATCTATATCTTGTTTAGTATAGATCATAGGTTTTACTCTAATAATTTTATTAGGATTTTCTAATTTAATGGTACAATATCTAGGACTATTTTTCCATAATTTTAATGGTTCTTCACTAAAATTATTTTCTAATATTTTAAACAACCAATGATTTGTTTCAAGTTGTTTAATCTGTTCTTTCCTAGGTGGTGTAAAGTCTTGATCACAAATAAATTTGTGATTTTCAACTAAAGGTATTTCTACTGAAGTTTTTTCAATAGTTAATATAATAAAATTTTTATCAATAGAAAATGGTAAATGCTAATATATAAAGTTATTACCTAATAATATATCTCCATGCATTTCATGGAAACATAATATTTTAGGAATCACAAATCTTACATTGTTTATGTAGATCGGTATATTTTTTGCTTTAAAAAGAATTAAAGTCTCATTACCATCTACTCTAACAGCTCTTATTGGATTTCTCATAAGTTCCCATTTTTCTGATGGAATAGCATTTTCTCTACAGCTACTAGTTGTAGCTCCTGTATCTAGTAAAGCATTTAAAGAATATTGATTATATTCTCTAAACTAAAATGTAATTTCAATGTAAGTATAATATTTCCTGGGTTGGAAATGTGAGAATGTAATAATATCCTTTTTTCCAAGTTTCATTTGTTGAATTATTGGTTTTTCTTTGACTTTTGTATCTTTAGATATTTTATCTAATTTGTTAGTATAATGTACCGGTTTTAATTCTATAGGTAAATATTGGTTTTTCCAATATTCCATATTTTTACTGTAACACCCCAAACCCGGTCAATACACCACGACCGAATCTGGCATGTTACGGGGAAAATCGCGTTTGAAGGGTTAGGTTTCAGGTTAAAGATTCGATGAAAAACTCCTTGTCATATTTTATACTTGTCGAAGTCTTGGGCATGATTGCTTTGTCATATTTTAATGTTTTAGGGTGATACCCGATGGTAAAGTTTAAAACACATTGCGTTATAGTTTTGAAACCGTTGTCCTTCCAAGTTTTTAGCAATTTTAACTCAATTAATTTGTTAAAGCATATTTGAAAGCTACTTTAAGCATAAACGTAGTAAAACCTAATTTAAAGGCCATTTACAACCCAAAATAAAACCAAATAGTAATAAATAAACTAAAGTACCAAATTTTGTAAAGTCTGAGCAAATCTTTATTAAAGCATGGCATGAGCACCTCGAGTCCATCCCGGCTCCATGTCCGCGTCTAAGTGTCACCTGAAATGTCAAAGGAGAGGGTGAGTCGCAAGACTCAGTGCATAAATCCCACTCCCGATAATACAACATGCTAACACACATCATATCATAGCAACATCATCAATGCACCCCGATCCTAACCATCCATATCACCTTTCTCTACCCCGTGTGGTACCAAACCACTGGTGGTGCCAAACCACTGGTGACCCAAAGTCACGATATCCATAATTGTGGTGCCAAACCACTGGTGACCCAAAGTCACGAATAATCCAATGATGGGGCCAACCCATCGCGTGATACCAAATCACTAGCGACAATCCCGTATCTCATAAGTGGGGCCAACCCACGGTGGTGTTAACCACATGGACGAGTCGCAATGAGGTGCCAAACCTCCGTGTCCCAAAGACACGGTGTGATACCAAATCACTGTGACCGCGATCACAAATCCGATGATGGGGCCAACCCATCGTGTGATACCAAATCACCGGCGTCAATCCCGTAATATCAACCGTAGGGGCCAACCCACCGTGGTGCTAAGCCACCGGGACGAGACGAGAGTGCCAAACCTCTGTGACCCAAAGTCACAAAATATCATCTGTGGTACCAAACCACTGGAGGTGCCAAACCTCTGGTGTCCCAAAGACACAGTGTCCCAAAGACACGGATATCATATTCCCCCTCCTCTCATATCACCCACACATGTCATACTAATGCAAATGATATAAAACATGCAATCATGCTAACATGCTCAAATGGCATCTCATGGTATTTACATCATAAAACATGTTATCACATATATCACTACAGATCTCGTAATGAAACGGACTTACCCGTATCCGTGCTTATACCCCATCGGGTACCAAATCCATCAATTATATTGTTTCACTTTAATAAGTAATTAGGTTATTAATCATATTACTAAATGTAAGTGTGTTAGTTTACACACTGAAATAGCGAAGGTTTTAATCCTAAGAACCTGGTCTAAGACCCTCGATCCTTTTGCTCCTAAAAACAATCGACCACCCATGGGTTAATCACTTAAACCATTCGCCATAACCATATAAACCAAAGGGTATATCGATTAACCCTTACCTTGCAAACGCTTGGTTTCCTACCAAACCCGAACCAACAATGGTTCCTCTTTTAACAATCGGCACACCCTATTAAAAAGAACAGTTAATCCTTTGTCACCCTTGACTTAATCGAAACCAAAAGATTGAACTAATAAAATAATACCAATCACTTACCCTTTACTTACCAATCGGTCACTCATGATCAAGGCTTCAATTGACTGCTTCACCTGATCACCACCACAATCCAAAGCCCTTGTTCAATGATTAAACAACCAACCAAGATCAACCCTTCACTGATATACGGCCAAGAGAGAGCTACTAGGAGAGAGAGGAGAGTCGGCCTAAGCCAAGAAAGAAAGCGCAAGAAAAAGATGAGAAAGGGAGGGGTTGATATTCGGCTAAAATGAGAACAAATGAAAGGAGGAAATTTCGGCAGCACAAGGGAGGGATTCGGCTAGATGTTTAACACTCCTATTATCGGCTTTGAATGAAAAAAAAAAAGAAAAGAGAATGTGAAATGAGGAAGAAGTTTCGGCAAAGGGTAATTGAGAAGAAGAGAGGTGGATGGGATGAAGGTACTTTCGGTTTTGATAAGGTGTTTTGGAGAATATAATTTCGGCTACCAATGCTTCTAATGGAAGAAAGAAATTATGAGGAGAAAGGGTAATAGTTTCGGCTCAACACAAATGAAAAGAAAGTGGGAGAGAAGAGAACATTCGGCTACTCACACAAAGTCAAGGAAACAAAGCACATTCGTGACTAGGTGACTGAACTTTCGGTTTCCACAGAGAAAAATGAAAGAAACTCTTTTAGAATTTCGGCTTTGGTATGACAAAAGGAGGAATTTGGCTTGCCAAAATGTTGACCGAAAACACCAAAATGCCAAAAAGAATTTCGGCAAACCTCTCCTACTCCCTACCAAAACCGGCCACTCACTCCCCACACACCCCAATATTCGGCCACTACCTCCAATCACTCACAACCACCCAATTCAAACTAGTTTGAACTAGTCTTCTCCTAAATTCACTCTCCACCCTCCTTTGAATGAGTTGACAAAGTCCATGGTAGAGTTTGAACTACCAACAACTCCTCCTCCTCCATGCCACAAAATGGAAGCCAAAATGGGGATTTTCGCAGCTTGAACACAGGACCTCTCCCCCTGCAGATGACGCCACACTCAAGCCCCAAGTGACGCATGCCTTGCCACTATGCTAGCTCCTCTTTTTGTGCAACAAAACACCAAATAAAACCCTTAAACCCCAGCTCCTTCACTCCTCACACCTAAAGCTCAAAAACTAAAATTTTCCCACCTACTCGTGCATACCCCTAGCCTACAAGTAAGCCCCTAATACACCAAAACAAAGAACATAGCAAGCTCCTAACATGCAAATTATGCCATAACAAAAATAGCCCCTAACCCGGGATATTACGCTTCTACCCCTTTAAAATAATTTCGACCTCGAAATTACCCAGTCGAAAAAGTTGAGGGTATTGTTTGTCTCATCATATCCTCGGGTTCCCACGTAGCTTCTTCTACGCCATGATTCCGCCAAAGTACCTTAACCAAAGGCACAGAGACTTCTTACGCAGAACCTTCACATCCCGATCTAGAATGCGCACGGGTTCTTCCTCCGTGGTCAAATCTGAATTTACCTCGATCTCTTCCACTCGCTACCACATGCGATGGATCCGAACGATAACGCCAAGCATCGAAACATGGAAAATGTCGTGGATCTCGACTTAGCTCTGGCGGCAACTCAAGCGATACGCCACTGGTCCCACTCGTCTCAATACCTTATACGGCCCAATAAACCTCGGACTTAGCTTGCCTTTCTTCCCGAACCTCAACACCTTCTTCCATGGCGAGACCTTCGTAAAAACTTGATCCCCACGAAAAACTCTATGTCTCTCCGCTTAAGATCGGCATAAGACTTGCGGTCCGCGACTTCCTTCAACCGAACTCAATCAACTTAACCTTGTCTTCGGTCTCCGCAACCAACTCGGGTCCTAACAAGCTGGCGTTCACCTAACTCCGCCCAACACGTAGGTGATCGACACTTCCTACCATACAACGCCTCATATGGTGCCATCTTGATGCTCGCTTAGTAATCATTGTTGTAGGCAAACTCATTAATGGTAGAAACTCCTCCCAACTACCTCAAAATCCGAGAACACAACCCCTCAAAGATATCCTCCAAGATCTGAATAACCCTTTCCGATTGTCCGCCGTCGATGCGGGTGAAAAGCCGTCTTTGAAATCCAACCGCGTACCCGAGCCTCGATGCAACGCTTTCCGAACCTTGACGTAAATGGGATCCCTATCCGAGATAATCGATCATCGCACACCGTGCAACCTCACTATCTCTCGAAACATACAGCCGCCAACCTCTCGAAGTGAGTAGTCAACCCTCACCGGAATGAAATGAGCTGATTTAGTCGGTCGATCCACAATTACCCAAATCGAATCCTTCTTGCTTGGCGTGGCGGTAACCCACCGACGAAATCCATGGTTATCCTTTCCCACTTCCACTCGAGGAATCTTCACAGTGAAGCAACCACGACGGCAATCGATGTTCACCTTGACTGCGACATGTCGACACTTCCCAACAAACTCTGTCACTTCTTTCTTGAGACCAGGCCACCAAAATCGCTCTCGAGATCCCTATACATCTTACTACCTCCGTGGATGCATAGCATAAGGGCTGCTATGTGCGTCTGAAGAATCCTCTGCCTCGACTCAACATCCTTGGGCATACAAGCTTTACCTTGAAAACACAAAGACCCCATCACTAGACAAGTTGTAACCTTCCAAACCACCACTCTGTGCACGCAACCTCCGCGCACTCGGAACCCCATCCTCTATCTGTTTCTCTCGATCTGCTCAACCCAAGTAGGCTTAACTCGCAACTCGCGAGAATACTTCCGTCGTCATACAAACTCAAGTGGGCAAACATCGCTCTTAAGTCCGAAACCACCTTACGGCTCAACGCGTGCGCCACCACGTTAGCCTTGCCGGATGATACTCAATCGAGCGAGTCGTAGTCTTTAAGCAACTCAACCCATCTCATTGCCTCAAATTCAACTCCTTCTGAGTCAAGAGGTACTTGGACTCTTATGATCGGTATAGACTATTGATCTCTCTCGCATACAAGTAGTGCCTCCAAATCTTCAATGCAAAGACTACACCCGCTAACTCCGGATCGTGCGTCGGATAGTTGACCTCATGTGGCCTCAATTGCGAGATGCGTAAGCCACAACCTTACCTTCTGCATCGACACACAACCAAACCCGTATGTGATGCATCGCGATGAGACCGCGAATTCCTTACCAAAATTCGGGTTGAATCAAACCGAGAGCTTCGTTAGAATCTTCTTAAGCTTGTCGAAACTCTCCTGCTTTGTTTCTCGGTCAAACAAACGGAACCTCTTTCCTTAACAACTTGGTCATTGGTGCTGCAATCAACGAGAAACCCTATACAAACCTTCTTCGGTAGTATCCTGCCAAACCCAAAAACTCCGAATCTCAACCACGGACTTAGGCGGTTTCCAATCCAAAATCGCCTCAATTTTACGAGATCCACTCTAATCCCCAAATTGACACTACATGTCCCAAGAAAGTCACTTCTTTAAGCGAACTCGCACTTACCGAACTTAGCGTAAAGTCGCTTCTCCTCAAAATCTGCAGTTACCACACGCAAATGCGCATCATGCTCCTCTTCTGTTCTTGAATACACCAGATGTCGTCAATAAAAACTACCACGAATGGTCCAGATCTCTTTGAAACACCCTATTCATCATATCCATGAATCTTTGCCGTAGCGTTAGTCAACCCGAACGGCATTACGAGTCGTAGTGCCCATACCGAGTCCGAACGCGTCTTGTGAATATCCGCTTCTTTCACCTTTAATCGGTGATACCTGCACCTCGTGTCAATCTTAGAAAATACCGCGCACCACCTTCCTGATCAAACAAGTCATCTATCCATGGCAACGGATACTTGTTTTTGATCGTCGACTTATTCACCAAGCGGTAATCTATGCACATCCGCATTGTGCCATCTTTCTTCTTAACAAAGAGTACCGGCGCACCCCACGGTGAAACACTTGGCCTGATAAAACCTCGGTCCAACAACTCTTGGATCTGAGCCTTAAGCTCCACCAATTCCTTTGGCGCCATCCTATACGGAGCAATAGACACTGGCGCAGTTCCTGGTAACAGATCTATCCCGAACTCTACCTCACGATCCGGCAAAAAACCGGAAGTTCTTCCGAAACACATCAGCAAATTCCTTAACTGTTCGGACTTTTTCTACAAAGGACTCTTTAGCCTCCAAGGCATACACATGAACCACATACGCTTCACGACTTCTTTCTCACCATCTTCTCTCGCCTTTAAGCGGACACCACATTAGATAAGTAATCTCTCCTATTACCTATCATAGCCACTTCATCACCCTCGGTCGTCTTTAGAACCATGCGCTTAGCGCGCAATCCAACCTCGCCGGGTACTTAACCAACCAGTCCATCCCAAGAATCAAATCGAACTCCCAAATGGCGGTTCCATCGGATCAAGAAGAAACACTACCCCTTGGAGTTCTAGGGGTACATCTCTAAACAACTTATCTACTACTACGAGTGACCTAAAGGGCTAATTACAGTCATCTGCCTAGAAGATATCTCAGAGTCTAAGTCCATGGTCTCTACTATACTACTGGCCATGTAAGAATGCGTCGAACCCACATCAATCAAAGCAGTAAAAGGAGAACCAAAGATCAAGAACGTACGGTTATGACGTCCGGTGCGTCGCTCTCTCTCTCGGCGCCTTGCTGCATACACTAACCCAGGCTGCCTGGCGTCAGAACTACCCGCACCCCTGCCCGGTGCTCCACGGCCCCGACCAGATCCATTACTACCTCTGCCATTACCACGGCCCCTCTGCGGTGGCGGTACATTATTCCTGAACTGAGTACGGCCCTGACTCTCAGACTGAATCCTGGCCAACTTACGCGGACAGTCCCTCACGCGATGATCCAGAGAACCACACTCAAAACAATCTTTTCCACCGGTCCAAAGCAGCCTCCCCCCAATGATATCTCCCACAATGGTTACACCGCGGCGGTCCCCGACTAGCAAAGAACAACCCTACCAGACTGATTCAGCCCACTCTGTCTAGCCCTTTTCTGAGGATTACCCGATGATCCAGAAGACCCAAAGCTCCTCTTATGCCTATTCCTGTCCATGCCCTGCCTCACGGACTCCTTAACACCCTCGGCTACCTTAGCCTTCTCAACCAGGACAAAGAAACTCACGCTCCTGGCCGAGGAGCAATCAGCGACCTCAACTCGTCTCTCGGACCATCCTCGAAACGAACACACCTCTCGTGTTCGGTAGCCACAATGCCCCTAGCATACCGGCTCGGCTTCAAGAACTCACCTGCGTGCTCGGAAACAGACTTACTCCCCTGGACTAGCCTCAAAATGCTTTTACATTGCTGGCGTCGATGTAGCTAGCTCCAATGTACTTTTTCTCAAATGCACCACGAAATAATCCCATGTCGATCCTCTGCTTGTCACACATCGTCCCGAACCGTGAGCCACCACCGGTATGACTCATCCCGAAGAAGCGATACTATGCCCTTCACTTCTCCTCGGCGAAAAAGTCCGGATCATCCATGATCCGCTCCGTTGCCTCCAGCCAATACTCAAGCAAATCTTTGGAGCAACACTAGAAACACCTCGAAAGAATTCAGCCCCATTCGCCAAGTCGCTCAGCACCGATTTCCTAGCTCCCGCACCACCACCTACTCCAACTACCCTTTCCAACACTCGCAAAGATCGCTCGTGACACTGCGTCATCCCCACGATCTTGAAACTCACCACCTCCGGTGGTGGCGATGCGGTATCTCATTTCATTTTCCCACGACTGGACCCTACGGGTTCGAAAAATCATCCTACCACGACCTCGTCCACGACCACGTCCACCTCTAGCGCTCAAGACTAAATTCTCTACGATCTCGATTTAGGAGTTTTATGCATCGATATTTATTCCACTTGCTTTTAAAGCAAAGTCTTATGAATAGGAAAGAAGCTTTGTTTTCGTGAGTTCACAGAATCAGTTTCAGTTTCTAAAGTAATCCACTATTGCAATCATCCAATCACATCAATAAATCACAAGCAATAGTAAGGGTACTTACTCTGGCGGATCAGTGCCGAGACTCGGTGTCATGCCTTCCAAACCATTTATTTCAAACAAAACACTTAAAACAGACTTTTGAAAACATTTTGGGCCTCGGGCCCACAAAACCTTTGAACTTGGCTCGATACCACAATTGTAACACCCCAAACCCGGTCAATACACCACGACCGAATCTGGCATGTTACAGGGAAAATCGCATTTGAAGGGTTAGGTTTCAGGTTAAAGATTCGATGAAAAACTCCTTGTCATATTTTATACTTGTCGAAGTCTTGGGCATGATTGCTTTATCATATTTTAATGTTTTAGGGTGATACCCGATGGTAAAGTTTAAAACACATTGCGTTATAGTTTTGAAACCGTTGTCCTTCCAAGTTTTTAGCAATTTTAACTCAATTAATTTGTTAAAGCATATTTGAAAGCTACTTTAAGCATAAACGTAGTAAAACCTAATTTAAAGGCCATTTACAACCCAAAATAAAACCAAATAGTAATAAATAAACTAAAGTACCAAATTTTGTAAAGTCTGAGCAAATCTTTATTAAAGCATGGCATGAGCACCTCGAGTCCATCCCGGCTCCATGTCCGCGTCTAAGTGTCACTGAAAATGTCAAAGGAGAGGGTGAGTCGCAAGACTCAGTGCATAAATCCCACTCCCGATAATACAACATGCTAACACACATCATATCATAGCAACATCATCAATGCACCCCGATCCTAACCATCCATATCACCTTTCTCTACCCCGTGTGGTACCAAACCACCGGTGGTGCCAAACCACCGGTGACCCAAAGTCACGATATCCATAATTGTGGTGCCAAACCACTTTGGTGACCCAAAGTCACGAATAATCCAATGATGGGGCCAACCCATCGCGTGATACCAAATCACTAGCGACAATCCCGTATCTCATAAGTGGGGCCAACCCACGGTGGTGTTAACCACGGGACGAGTCGCAATGAGGTGCCAAACCTCTAGTGTCCCAAAGACACGATGTGATACCAAATCACCGGTGACCGCAGATCACAAATCGATGATGGGGCCAACCCATCGTGTGATACCAAATCACCGGCGTCAATCCCGTAATATCAACCGTGGGGCCAACCCACCGTGGTGCTAAGCCACTGGGACGAGACGCTGAGGTGCCAAACCTCTGGTGACCCAAAGTCACAAAATATCATCTGTGGTACCAAACCACTGGAGGTGCCAAACCTCTGGTGTCCCAAAGACACAGTGTCCCAAAGACACGGATATCATATTCCCCCTCCTCTCATATCACCCACACATGTCATACTAATGCAAATGATATAAAACATGCAATCATGCTAACATGCTCAAATGGCATCTCATGGTATTTACATCATAAAACATGTTATCACATATATCACTACAGATCTCGTAATGAAACGGACTTACCCGTATCCGTGCTTATACCCCATCGGGTACCAAATCCATCAATTATATTGTTTCACTTTAATAAGTAATTAGGTTATTAATCATATTACTAAACAGAAGTGTGTTAGTTTACACACCTGAAATAGCAAAGGTTTTAATCCTAAGAACCGGTCTAAGACCCTCGATCCTTTTGCTCCTAAAAACAATCGACCACCCATGGGTTAATCACTTAAACCATTCGGCCATAACCATATAAACCAAAGGGTATATCGATTAACCCTTACCTTGCAAACGTTTGGTTTCCTACCAAACCCGAACCAACAATGGTTTCTCTTTTAACAATCGGCACACCCTATTAAAAAGAACAGTTAATCCTTTGTCACCCTTGACTTAATCGAAACCAAAAGATTGAACTAATAAAATAATACCAATCACTTACCCCTTACTTACCAATCGGTCACTCGCAGTCAAGGCTTCAATTGACTGCTTCACCTGATCACCACCACAATCCAAAGCCCTTGTTCAATGATTAAACAACCAACCAAGATCAACCCTTCACTGATATACGGCCAAGAGAGAGCTACTAGGAGAGAGAGAGATTCGGCCTAAGCCAAGAAAGAAAGCGCAAGAAAAAGATGAGAAAGGGAGGGGTTGATATTCGGCTAAATGAGAAAAAATGAAAGGAGGAAATTTCGGCAGCACAAGGGAGGGATTCGGCTAGATGTTTAACACTCCTATTATCGGCTTTGAATGAAAAAAAAAAAAAGAAAAGAGAATGTGAAATGAGGAAGAAGTTTCGGCAAAGGGTAATTGAGAAGAAGAGAGGTGGATGGGATGAAGGTACTTTCGGTTTTGATAAGGTGTTTTGGAGAATATAATTTCGGCTACCAATGCTTCTAATGGAAGAAAGAAATTATGAGGAGAAAGGGTAATAGTTTCGGCTCAACACAAATGAAAAGAAAGTGGGAGAGAAGAGAACATTCGGCTACTCACACAAAGTCAAGGAAACAAAGCACATTCGACTAGGTGATCGAACTTTCGGTTTCCACAGAGAAAAATGAAAGAAACTCTTTTAGAATTTCGGCTTTGGTATGACAAAAGGAGGAATTTGGCTTGCCAAAATGTTGACCGAAAACACCAAAATGCCAAAAAGAATTTCGCAAACCTCTCCTACTCCCTACCAAAACCGCCACTCACTCCCACACACCCCAATATTCGGCCACTACCTCCAATCACTCACAACCACCCAATTTAAACTAGTTTGAACTAGTCTTCTCCTAAATTCACTCTCCACCCTCCTTTGAATGAGTTGACAAAGTCCATGGTAGAGTTTGAACTACCAACAACTCCTCCTCCTCCATGCCACAAAATGGAAGCCAAAATGGGGATTTTCGCAGCTTGAACACAGGACCTCTCCCCCCTGCAGATGACGCCACACTCAAGCCCCAAGTGACGCATGCCTTGCCACTATGCTAGCTCCTCTTTTTTGTGCAACAAAACACCAAATAAAACCCTTAAACCCCAGCTCCTTCAGCTCCTCACACCTAAAGCTCAAAAACTAAAATTTTCCCACCTACTCAGGCATACCCCTAGCCTACAAGTAAGCCCCTAATACACCAAAATAGCAACATAGCAAGCTCCTAACATGCAAATTATGCCATAACAAAAATAGCCCCTAACCCGGGATATTACATTTACCATAAGGATCTTGTTTATCAATTTTCATAGGTTTCGGTGTTTCATAATCATATGGATCTGTTTGTTCAGTATCCATGGGTTCAGGAATTTCTATATTTTCATCCTCTTCTGTTGAAGTGTTTTCTTCATCAGAATTATGACTAGTAACATTAATATCTACATTAGAATTATTAGAACTACTACTACTATCCGTAGTCTCATAATTTAACATATAGTGATAATTATACTTAGTAAATAAGTCTTTATGTTTTTCATAAAGTTCCTCTATTAATTTTAAATATTCTACTTGCTCATATTTATCATTTGTTTTAGAAAATTGGTTTTTCCAATGTTCTATTAAAGTCTTATAAGATTCAAAATCATATTTTTCTTGTTTTTTTATTTTTTTCTCTTTTTTGTTTTGTTTTTTGTTTTTTATTATAGGTTGAAGATTCATCCGAAGAATCATCTTCATCTGATAAAGTTAAAATAACATTACTATTACCATAGTATAAAGGTCCTAAATCTAAGTCTGATTCTATATTATTA
Organism: Gossypium sturtianum; assembly: GCA_025698515.1. Lineage (NCBI taxonomy): Eukaryota > Viridiplantae > Streptophyta > Magnoliopsida > Malvales > Malvaceae > Gossypium > Gossypium sturtianum. Next base: position 31,993,976 of record CM046949.1, read on the forward strand.
TTATTAATAACTTGATCTAATTTATTATTAACATCAGATAGTAATTCTTTAGATTTGTTATTCAAATCTAAATCTGTTACTTCTCCCATATTTTCTACTTTTTCTTCTATTTTACTGACTTTAGTATATAATTTATTAAAATATATAGATGTCATATCTATTAAACTATTGATACCTTTACTAAGAGCTGAAACATTATTTTCATTCTTAGAGTCTATATGCATAGTATGATTACAAGTTTTATCTTTGTATAAATAATTCATTTGGTCCATGTTTTTTATCCCTGGTACCTAAAACCTTCTGTGTCTTTAACGTCTTCAAACAACGCCTACAACGTCCCACTCGGACTCAACGGCAACAAGAAGACAGAACGACAGATATATGGGTTTTGAGATAAACAACAAAGAAATAAACGGAATTGAAGATAAAAGATAGAAACTTACAATGCTAACTACGATATTAGAATTCCAGAAATCATTACTCTGAGGCTCCTCTGATACCAATTACCGGGGGAGGGAGGGATATATGCACAAGCAGAAGGATATATATTAATATCGTAGATTTTATTTAACAAGAGAAGATAGAAGATAATTTACAATAGATCATTTACAAGGGTTTTCTAAAGAAAGCAAGTATACAAGAGAGTTTGTATATTGCCAATTTCTATGGAAAGTGATTTTTCTAACCCAAGCAAGATGCCTTGTTTAGGCTACAACAACTCCTATTTATAGTGTAAATTCTAAACTCTAATTTATTTACAATTGAAGTCCGCACAGTATCCTGATAAGGATTACTTTATTATCGGCTTCGATAGTTGCTTCCACGTAGCCTTCTAAATCTGACAAAATTGATGTAGTTGTGTCTACATTCTTCTTGCAATAATTGCTGCTTGCATCATTGCTTGCATTATTGATGACTTCTTACATCATTGCTTGCATCATCTTCTAATTATGGATATGGATGGTGATGGATTGTCACATCCAATAATTAAATATCTCCTTTTTTGGATTTGTCTTTATCCTTCTTGGATATTCCTCAGATTCATCTCCTCGATTTCATCAAGGTGTAATGATTCTGGTGAAGGAACTGGTGTATTCTAGCTTTCCCACATGTCTTTGATCTCCGCTGCTATCGGATAATCATCGATCTCCATATCAGCTATTTTTTGTAATAACTGAAATGCTTCTTCGTTTCTTTCTTCCTGGGTTTTTCCAGTGTCGTAAGTCAAAATTCTTCTTCTGTCGGTCCAAAGTTTATAAGTATTTGCTTTAATTAAAAACTGGGCCATGGCCATTAAATCAATTCCGGCTTGGATTTGATAATGAGAAAAAATTTTATAACATTTGTCAATGGCTTTTGACAATTCTTGTTGATCTTCATCTACTGCTGAGAGGGCTTTTCCCCAAAACATAGTATGAATATCCCATATTTGATATGGCTGATAAATTTTTTCTTTTTCAGCAATACCAATAAGACTATATATTTCTATATGAAAATAATAGACAAAATCGTCTATATTTGTAAAATTTATTAAAATAGATTTTATTATAGCAGGAAAATATTTTAATAAATGAAAAGAAAGATTTTGGACTGTTATTTCTTTAACAAATCCCCATTCAATACTGGTTATATCAAATGGTTCATGATCAAGCCTAATTTTGATAGTAGGAAATTGTTCTCCTATATCATTAGTAAAAACATAAGCTTGTAAAAAATATTTTGAAAATGTTTCTGTAAATTGAGCTTGCTGGTTGCAAATAGCTCTATTTATTTTTGAAAATATATCTGGTGGTAGAATTTGTCTACATTTGTTATATAGACATATTCTAAACATTTTATTAATAATAGGACTGTTTGTTCCTTTATTAATAAAATATTGGAATATATCAAGAAGATTGTTTATCTCCTTAATGTCCATATATTCGACTAGGATCTCGTCCCAATCTCTGTATAAAATAGATTTTAGTAATAAATCATCAGATTTATTTTCTTTAGTTGTTTTTTCAACTAAGAAATTTGAAACTTGTGTAAGAGCTCTTCTAAAGTTTGCTCTTTGATCAGTAATGTAATATCCCGGGAATTGTGGCCTATGCATTTTGTTTAATTATATGGAATAGCATGTCTATGTGAACGGTGAATGTGTTCTATGAATTTTGTGAATTTTGTGAACCTTAGTGTGTAAAGAAATGCCTTAGAAATATTAAGTTTTAAAGTTTAAAAAGGGGAACTAAGGCAAGGTGGTCTTAAGAAAAATTATAGAGGAAATGTGACATGAAATTGGGCTTGGAAAAGTGGCTTGGAGGTGCCACTTAGGGCTTTGAAAATGACGTCATATGCTGGGGGGGAGAGCTTGTGTTCGAGTCGCATGGGAAGCAAAATTTTAAGGTTCATTTTTGCTTAGTGGCGTCAAAGGGAGGGGAGTAGTGGACGGCATAAGGCTAAGTTTTAGGAGTTTTTATCCTTTTAATTTCAAGAGGTAAATGGTGGATTATTCTTTAATTTTAAATAAGGTGATAAGGAGGAAAATGTGGGCTATGATAAAGGGAGAAGTGGTGGCCAAGTAAGGGACTCTAAAGCTTAGTAATTTCGGCTAAGCTAGTAAAGGGGGATAGCCGAATATCATTCTATACTTTTTGCCTCTCTCTCAAACACTCTTTTCTCTCCAAGCCATCATCTTCTTCTTCCTTTTCTTTTCATCTGTTTCTAGCCAAATTTCCTTCCCCTATTTTCATCATTGCCGAATCCTCTAGCCATATTTTCTCTTCTCTTCCACTTTTGTCAAAAGCCAAAAAACTCAAGCTTTTCTCTTTTCAATTTTTGTTGAAGCCGAAACTAAATACTTGTTAGACTCTAGCCGTTTGTCCATTGAATCCCAAAGCCGAATATTCCGTGGTGTCAGACAAGGGTGCTGACAATTTCTTCAAGTAAGGGTAAGATCAAAATTCGGTTTCCATTCTTTTACCTTTAGACTTGTCGAAATCAAGGTATTAATCCTATTAGTGATCTTAGGCCAAAACTTGAAGGGTTCTCCGGGATTTCTGCCATTGTCGACTTCTAGGAAGGATACTTCGGGATCTCAGAGATCTAAGGTAAGCCACAAGTATTCGGCCAAGGGCCATTGATTAGTATTCAAATGTTAGAAGTTGATCTAACATGTGTCAAGGTGATTTCGACAGATACCAAGGGTTAATAGCAATTTTGGGATTTCAAAACACAAGGTAAAGTACAAAGGTACATTCGGCCATGGCCCTATTCAATGATTAGATCTATTCTTTATTTTACTCAAAAGCCGGATATTAATTAGTTAAATGATTTAATGCCTAGCCGATTGCAAGGGAGGACCTCTACGAAGTTTCGGGGTTTGATCTATAGTCAAAACAACAGCAAGGTAAGGATTCGAGATTTAATTGTTTGGCCGAATGGCCTTTAGCTAAAATACTATGTGTTGGCCGAATGTAGGGACTAGGATCTAGAATATTAGATCGGGATATTCGGGATTTCAGTGAAGCGTCAAAGTATATCAGGTGTGTACCCCACTCTAAGCCTCAATAGATTTATGGTTATGTGTTAATAAATGTGTAATAAGAATATGTAAAATATGGCTAAGGTACCATGCAATGGTACAAAGTACTCAGGTACGTTTACCCACTCCTACTATGAGTATAATATGATCTGTTATGGCACATATGTGAAACTATAAGAATGTGAATAAAGAATATGGCATGATATTGCATGTTTTGTATGACATGGGCATATGGATTATATGGAAAAGGGAAGTGATTGGTGGTTATATACCCCAATATATGAATGTGGTGGCTTCGGTCACAATATCTGAATGTGGTGACTTCGGTCATGTTATCTGAATGTGGTGTCTCATGACACAAAAATATATTATCTGGTGGCTATACCACGAATTTATAAGGGCGATGAGCACGTCGACTGCAGCGACTGCCTTCGATGATGTGTAGCGGATGGGTGGGTCGATTTAGTAATCCCCACGGTGTGACGGTTGGTACGGGGTGATGTGTAGCGAATGGCATCTAGGTTTGGGTTCGGGTTTGCATCATTTTATTATTTAATTATATGCACATGTATGAACTGATATGCCTAAATTATTGGGATTTAGTGTTGGCTGTACACATTGAGTCTGTTTGACTCACCCCGTTGGGGAATATTTTTCAGGTGACACTCTGTGATGGACCGGGTCGGCGGGAGCACAGTGGTGGCCATGCTCACACCAAATTTATTTTATTTTGGATATTTTATTGTTTCTAGTATTTCGAATTTATTTTGGGTTTGCTTTGATGTAATAAGGCCACTAGTATGAAACTATTTATGCATGCATTTTTATTTGATTTTATTACAATTCGATTAAGGTTAAATCAAGGTTAAATGGTTTACTAAAAAACAAATAAATTTTAAATGTTTAGACACCTACACAAACGATTTTCGAATTAAAGATTAACCCCAAAACAACTCGGTATTTTTATAAAACCACCCCAAATTTTTCAAGTAATAAACATGAAATTAAAATGTTCAACTCGAGGAACATACCAGATCCGGTCTGGGCTCGTGGGCCAGATTTGGGGTGTTTCAGTTTGGTATCAGAGCCCGGTTCAAAACTTGGGGTTTTTGGGCTCCAAAACGTTTTCTAAAAATGGGTTTTTTAAAGGATAACAGGTCTGTTAGCTCGGCATGGCACCTAAGTCTCCGACCCGAAGTCCACCAGGTAAGTACACTAAACCATTGTGTGATATACATGTGGGCTTTATGGGCTTTACGGGACGTAGACTAGTTTAAATAGACTCTGATGGACTATAGGCTTAGTTTAAACCACTTCTTAAACTTTCATAAGACTTAATTTCACTAAACAAACCCGTTAACGAGCCACAAGACTAGGGTGTGGTAACCGTCATGACGCATGTCTAGGATTGGATCCTAAGAGCTTGGTATTTAAGCGAGTCCCTAGTGACTCACCTCCTCTTCGCTGGAATCCTGCACCGTGCGTAGTGACTATTCACCTTAGTCGAGTTAGGGTGTGGCAATAGGTAGACGCATGCCTAGGAGTGGATTCAGGGAGAGCTTGGTATTTAAGCAGTCCTAGCGACTCACCTCCTCTTCGCTGGAATCCTACCTGGTGCGTGGTGACTATTCACCCTAGTTATGAGGACTCGTTGATGGGCTAAACCCTATAATTAAAACCCGAAAGGGACCAGCCACCCTAGTTTGAAAAAAAATTTACCGAAATACCCTTATTTCATAAAATCACCAAGGAACCCTGAATTGGAAAATTTACGAAATTACCCCTGATTTACAAATTTTTAAATTAACCCCGATTTATTACCAAAATACCCCTGTAGGTGAAATGACGAAAATACCCCTGGGATAGGAATAGGACGAAAATGTTTGAATGATGAATGTGTGTTGAATGAATGTGCTCCTTTAAATTAGGATAGAAGACTTGAAACTTTGATCGATCGAAAGAACTACTTCTAAACTTCTTTCATAAAATTTCTTCGCGGATAATCAGTGGAACAAAATACTAATGCATAAAAATTTCTTAATCAGATTAAAGTGCGATCGTAGACATGAGTTCTAGGGGACGTGGTCGTAATGTGCGAGGACGTGGTAGAGGCAGAATGGCCGTATCGAAACCCGTTAGGTCTGGTCAAGGGTCCGAGAATGAGGTACCAGCACCACCACCACCGGTTGTTGGCGTTGAGTAGCAAGATCAGATGGGGGATGATGCAGTATCGCAGGTAATGCTGCGAGTTCTTGAAATGGTGGCTGGAGCAGGAGGAAATATGGGAGCTCGGAAATCTGTACCCGAGTGACTCCGAGCCAATGGGGCTGAGGTGTTCCGTGGTGTATCTGGTGTGGCACCCAGTACAGCTGAGCATTGGTTGGAGGCAACCGAACGAATTATGGATGAGTTGGATCTGACCCCTGAGGAGAAACTGAAAGGAATGGTGGCACTACTTCGGGACGAAGCCTATCAATGGTGGCTCACAGTTCGGGATGGTGCCACAGCTGAGGATCTCACTTGGGAGTATGTCAAGGTGGCATACCAGAAGAAATATGTTGGTACTCACTATATTGATGTGTAAAGGAAAGCATTTTTGGGGCTGGTTCAAGGGAATAAGTCCGTAGCGGAGTACGAGGCTGAGTTCTTAAGGCTGAGCCGATATGCTCGAGGAGTAGTGGCTACGGAACATGAATGGTGTGTCCGGTTTGAGGACGGATTGAGAGATGATCTGAGGTTATTGATAGCTCCGCAGCAAGAGCGGGAATTTGCTGTGTTGGTGGAGAAGGCTAAAGTGGCCGAAGGAGTTAAGGACTCTGTAAGGCAGAACTCTGATCGAAATAGGCAGAAAAGAGGATTTGGACCAGCAGGGTCATCTGGAAACGTGCAAAAGAGGCCTAGAGTTGATGGGCCGCGAGGTCGACAAACTGAGTGCTTGGAGGGCGTCACCGCACATGTGCTGAGTGTGGGAAAAAGCACTTAGGAGAGTGTTGGAAGAAAACGGGAGGATGTTTTAAGTGTGGGTCTAAGGACCACATGATTAAGGACTGTCCGATAAAGATAGACGGGGGCCGACCAACAGGGCAGAATGGTAATCAGGCTGGTAGAGGTGGACAGCAGCCTCAGCGAGGTCGTGGTCCGAATGGCAGAGGGAATGGTGCTAGAAGAGGACGTGGAACACCTGGTAGAGGTGTTGGTAATACAGAGGCAAGACAGTCGGGTCTAGTGTATGCGGTTCATCGAAGGGAGGATAGAGACGCACCGGACGTCATAACCGGTACGTTCCTTATATCTGGCAAGCCTTATTTTGCTTTGATTGATGTGGGCTCGACCCATTCTTATGTTGCAAGCAGTGTAGTTGAAACACTAGGCATAGCCTCTGAACTTTCTAGTAAGGAGATGACTGTAGTGAGCCCACTAGGTCAAATTGTAGTGGTGAATAAGATCTTTCGGAGTGTACCTCTAGAAATTTAGGGAGTGATATTTTCTGCCGACTTAATGGAACTTCCCTTCGGAGAATTTGACCTCATACTTGGCATGGACTGGCTAGTAGAACACCGAGCTATATTGGATTGTGCAGCTAAACGAATGGAGTTAAAGACGCCAGAGGATGAGGCGATAATTATGATAGGAGAAAGAAGAAACTACTTGTCTAACTTAGTCTTTGCCTTAAGGGCTGACAAAATGGTTCAGAAAGGTTGCAAGGCGTTTCTCACTTTTGTTAGGGCGTTGGATGCCAAAGAAGGGGGAGTTAGTGGAGTTAGAACAGTAAAGGAAGTTGTGGATGTCTTTCCGGAGGAGTTACCTGGAATACCCCCGAATAGGGAGGTGGAGTTTAGAATTGACTTGCTGCCTGGAACGACGCCAGTATCTATCGCTCCGTATAGAATGGCACCGAAGGAGTTGGTTGAGCTCAAGGCTCAAATCCAAGAGTTGCTTGATCGTGGGTTCATTCGACCCAGTGTGTCTCCATGGGGAGCACCGGTCTTGTTTGTGAAGAAGAAAGATGGGACTATGCGTATGTGCATAGATTATCGTCAGCTGAATAAGCTGACCATCAAGAACAAGTACCCTTTGCCAAGGATAGACGCGACTTGTTCGATCGACCTTAAGAGGCGGTATTCTCGAAGATAGATTTAAGGTCTGGATATCATCAGCTTAAGGTGAAGGAAGTAGATATCTATAAGACAGCCTTTCGAACAAGATACGGACAATATGAGTTCGTAGTAATGCTGTTTGGGTTGACGAACGCCCCAGCCGCGTTCATGGATATGATGAACCGGGTTTTTCAACCCTACTTGGATTGGTTCGTCGTTGTGTTCATCGACGATATCCTAGTATACTCCAAGTCTAAGGAAGAACATGACGAGCATCTCCGGAAAGTGTTGCAAGTGTTAAGGGAGAAGAAGCTATATGCCAAATTCAGCAAGTGCGAGTTTTGGCTTAAGGAGGTTGCCTTCTTAGGGCATGTAGTGTCTGCAGAAGGGATAAGGGTGGATCCTAAGAAGATTGAGGCAGTACTAGATTGGAAACCACCTAAGTCTATGGCTGAGATTCGAAGTTTCTTGGGATTGGCAGGCTACTACAGAAGGTTTGTGGAAGGATTTTCTTCAATAGCCGCACATTTGACAAAACTGCTGAGAAAAGAGGTACCTTTCGTTTGGACAGATAGGCAACAGGAGAGCTTTGAGAAACTTAAGAGAGTTTTGATTGAAGCTCCGATTTTGATTCAGCCGGAGGCAGGGAAGGACTTTGTGGTGTACTGTGATGCTTCTTACACAGGATTAGGATGTGTTCTAATGCAGGACGGGAAGGTTGTAGCTTATGTATCTCGACAACTGAGGCCACATGAGGTTAACTACCCGACGCATGACTTGGAACTGGCAGCAGTGGTCTTTGCTCTTAAGGTATGGAGGCACTACCTTTATGGAGAAAAGTCAGTGATCTACACGGACCACAGGAGTCTTAAGTATCTGTTGACTCAGAAGGAGCTGAACTTGAGACAGCAAAGGTGTTGAAAGACTACGATTGTTCTATAGAGTATCATCCGGGCAAGGCGAATGTAGTGGCAGATGCCTTAAGTCGGAAAGTGGTGTCGGATCTGTGGGCAATGTTTGCACATCTGAGCTTGTATGACGATGGAAGTCTCGCTGCGAGTTGCAAGTTAAGCCGTCATGGTGAATGAGGTAAAGGAAAGTCAGTTAGTGGATGAGGACTTAAGTGCTAAGTTGCAGCAAGTGCAGAGTGGAGAGTTGGAAGATTATGGTATTAATAACGAAGGAGTGTTGTGTTTTAAGGGTAAGGTCTGTATGCCGAGGAACAAGGAGTTAAGGTAGAGGATTCTTCAGGAATCGCATGGTAGCCCCTATGCTATGCATCCTGGAGGTACTAAATTGTACAGGGATCTAAGGGAACAGTTTTGGTGGCCTTGTCTGAAGAAGGAAGTTACAGAATTTGTCGGCAAGTGCTTAACGTGTCAGCAAGTTAAGGCTGAACACTAAGTTCCGTCAGGATTGCTTCAACCGATAATGATTCCGCAGTGGAAGTGGGAGAGAATTACCATGGACTTCGTTAGTGGGTTTCCCCTTACGCCTACTAAGAAGGACTCGGTATGGGTGGTAGTGGATCGGTTGACCAAGTCCGCGCACTTCATTCCGGTAAGAGTTGATTATTCTTTGCAGAAGTTAGCAAAGTTATATGTGGCGGAAATTGTGAGGTTACATGGAGTGCCGCTATCAATTATCTCAGATAGGGATCCAAGGTTTACGTCTCGGTTTTGGAAGGCTCTACATCAACCTTTAACCACTAAATTGGATTTCACTACGGCTTTTCATCCACAGTCGGACGGGCATCGAACGAGTAATCCAAGTGTTGGAAGATATCTTTGAGAGGTCATGTGATAGACTTGAGGAAGTTGGGAAGAATATTTGTCGTTAGCGGAATTCGCATACAACAACAGCTATCAAGCTAGTATTCGAATGGCACCGTATGAAGCGTTGTATGGACGAAAGTGTCGCACTCATACGTGTTGGACAGAATTGGGGGAACGACGAGTTTTGGGTCCAGAGATTGTGGCAGAATCTGAAGAGAAAGTTGAGGTAATTCGGGCACGATTGAAGGAAGCATCCGGCAGCGTAAGTAAGTCGACGCAGATCTTAAGAGGAAGGAAATAGAATTTGATGTGGGAGATCAAGTGTTTCTTAAGGTATCGCCTTGGAAGAAGGTGATGAGATTTGGTCGCAAAGGGAAGTTAAGTCTGAGGTTTATAGGACCATATCAGGTATTGAAGCGAGTTGGACCAGTGGCATACCAGTTAGAGTTGCCTTCGGAGTTGAAGCAAATGCACGACGTATTCCATGTTTTTATGTTACGTCCTTATCGTTCGGATCCATCTCATGTAGTTCCGGTTGAAGAGGTAGAATTAAGGCCAGATTTGTCCTATGAGGAGGAGCCGATTCAGATCTTGGAACGAGATGTGAAAGTGTTACGAAAGAAATCAGTTCCTTTGGTCAAAGTGTTATGGCGTAATCATGGATCAGAAGAAGCTTCGTGGGAGCCGGAGGAAGCAATGCGACAGTAATACCCTCACTTGTTTTAGCCAGGTAATTTCGAGGACGAAATTATTCTAAGGGGGGTAGAACTGTAATATCCCAGGAATTGTGGCCTATGCATTTTGTTTAATTATATGGAATAGCATGTCTATGTGAACGGTGAATATGTTCTATGAATTTTGTGAATTTTGTGAACCTTAGTGTGTAAAGAAATGCCTTAGAAATATTAAGTTTTAAAGTTTAAAAAGGGGAACTAAGGCAAGGTGGTCTTAAGAAAATTTATAGAGGAAATGTGACATGAAATTGGGCTTGGAAAAGTGGCTTGGAGGTGCCACTTAGGGCTCTGAAAATGACGCCATATGCTGGGGGGGAGAGCTTGTGTTCGAGTCGCATGGGAAGCAAAATTTTAAGGTTCATTTTTGCTTAGTGGCGTCAAAGGGAGGGGAGTAGTGGACGGCATAAGGCTAAGTTTTAGGAGTTTTTATCCTTTTAATTTCAAGAGGTAAATGGTGGATTATTCTTTAATTTTAAATAAGGTGATAAGGAGGAAAATGTGGGCTATGATAAAGGGAGAAGTGGTGGCCAAGTAAGGGACTCTAAAGCTTAGTAATTTCGGCTAAGCTAGTAAAGGGGGATAGTCGAATATCATTCTATACTTTTTGCCTCTTTCTCAAACACTCTTTTCTCTCCAAGCCATCATCTTCTTCTTCCTTTTCTTTTCATCTGTTCTAGCCGAAATTTCCTTCCCCCTATTTTCATCATTGCCGAATCCTCTAGCCATATTTTCTCTTCTCTTCCACTTTTGTCAAAAGCCGAAAAACTCAAGCTTTTCTCTTTTCAATTTTTGTTGAAGCCGAAACTAAATACTTGTTAGACTCTAGCCGTTTGTCCATTGAATCCCAAAGCCGAATATTCCGTGGTGTCAGACAAAGGTGCTGACGATTTCTTCAAGTAAGGTAAGATCAAAATTCGGTTTCCATTCTTTTACCTTTAGACTTGTCGAAATCAAGGTATTAATCCTATTAGTGATCTTAGGTCGAAACTTGAAGGGTTCTCCGATTTCGCCATTGTCGACTTCTAGGAAGGATACTTCGGATCTCGGAGATCTAAGGTAAGCCACAAGTATTCGGCCAAGGGCCATTGATTAGTATTCAAATGTTAGAAGTTGATCTAACATGTGTCAAGGTGATTTCGACAGATACCAAGGGTTAATAGCAATTTTGGGATTTCAAAACACAAGGTAAAGTACAAAGGTACATTCGGCCATGGCCCTATTCAATGATTAGATCTGTTCTTTATTTGACTCAAAAGCCGGATATTAATTAGTTAAATGATTTAATGCCTAGCCGATTGCAAGGGAGGAACTCTACGAAGTTTCGGGATTTGATCTATAATCAAAACGACAGCAAGGTAAGGATTCGGGATTTAATTGTTTGGCCGAATGGCCTTTAGCTAAAATACTATGTGTTGGTCGAATGTAGGGACTAGGATCTAGAATATTAGATCGGGATATTCGGGATTTCAGTGAAGCGTCAAAGTATATCAGGTGTGTACCCCACTCTAAGCCTCAATAGATTTATGGTTATGTGTTAATAAATGTGTAATAAGAATATGTAAAATGTGGCTAAGGTACCATGCAATTGTACAAAGTACTCAGGTATGTTTACCCACTCCTACTATGAGTATAATATGATCTGTTATGGCACATATGTGAAACTATAAGAATGTGAATAAAGAATATGGCATGATATTGCATGTTTTGTATGACATGGGCATATGGGTTATATGGAAAGGGGAAGTGATTGGTGGTTATATACCCCAATATATGAATGTGGTGGCTTCGGTCACAATATCTGAATGTGGTGACTTCGGTCACGTTATCTGAATGTGGTGTCTCATGACACAAAAATATATTATCTGGTGGCTATGCCACGAATTTATAAGGGCGATGAGCATGTCGACTGCAGCGACTGCCTTCGATGATGTGTAGCGGATGGGTGGGTCGATTTAGTAATCCCCACGGTGTGGCCAGTTGGTGCGGGGTGATGTGTAGCGGATGGCATCTAGGTTTGGGTTCGGGTTTGCATCATTTTATTATTTAATTATATGCACATGTATGAACCGATATGCCTAAATTATTGGGATTTAGTGTTGGTGTACACATTGAGTCTGTTTGACTCACCCCCGTTGGGAATATTTTTCAGTGACACTCTGTGATGGACCGGGTCGGCGGGAGCACAGATGGTGGCCATGCTCAAGCACAAATTTATTTTATTTTGGACTGTTTATTGTTTCTAGTATTTCAATTTATTTTGGGTTTGCTTTGATGTAATAAGGCCACTAGTATGAAACTGTTTATGCATGCATTTTTATTTGATTTTATTACAATTCGATTAAGGTTAAATCAAGGTTAAATGGTTTACTAAAAAACAAATAAATTTTAAATGTTTAGACACCTACACAAATGATTTTCGAATTAAAGATTAACCCCAAAACAACTCGGTATTTTTATAAAACCACCCCAAATTTTCCAAGTAATAAACATTAAATTAAAACGTTCAACTCGAGGAACATACCAGATCCGGTCTGGGCTCGTGGGCCGGGTTTGGGGTGTTTCAAGTAATATGGGTTTTCCATATTTTGTTTATAAAATTATAATATTCTAAAGGTAATCCTGGATTGTAAAAATCTTTTATTTCAGAAAATTCAGAATTTTATTTTTTTTCAACAAATTCTCGGTTTCCTTTATAATTTCAGCATAACTTTTTTGATATACTGAATATGGATCTTGAGACCATTCATAATAACTCACCTGGGTTGGTGATTGTGTTCCAAATGGTTGTCTTACCATTGGATTTGGTACATATTATCCTTGATTAGGATAAAATGGTACTTGTGCAGGAATAAATCCTTGTTTAGGACTCATTGTTTTTCCCTTGTTGGGTTTTTTATGGACAGTTGTCCATTCTCCAACTATTTCTAGAGGTTTTTTTACCTCTATCCATAAGGCCTGCTAAGAAAATCAGCAGTCATTAGTAAAACTAAATTTAGGATTTTCTACTAATGGTATTTCTATAGAAGTGTTTTCTATAGATAACTTAACTGATTTTTTATTAATAGTAAATGGTAAATATTGATTTATAAAATTATTTCCTAATAAAATATCTCCGTCCATATCAGGTAAACATAATAACTTTGGAATTATAAATCTAACATTATTAATATAGATTGGTATATTTTTTGGTTTATAATAAACAGTTGTAATATCCTAGATTAGGGGTTATGCGTTAAGAGCATAACTCAAGTATTAGTAGGTTTTAAGGGTAATTGGAGATGTTTTAAGGGTTTTTATAACTCTAGAATGAAGGGGAAACTTTGGGAAAATTTTTAAAATTTAAGTCTAAAGAGGGGAAGCTTGGTAAAGGAGGCTTTAAAGGAATTTTAGGGGATTTATGACACAAGGATTGGTTCGGTGAAGTGGCAGCAAGGCGCCACTTAAGGCTTGGGCAAGTAACGCCATGTGCAGTGAGCAAAGGGCCTTGGTTCGAGCAGCGTGGGATGCAAGTGAGCGTTTATTTTTGCGTCAAGAAGGCGCCTGGCGAAAGGGGTTTTAAAAGAAATTTTGGGTGAATCATACCACAAGCGGCGTCTGGGCAAAGTGGCTGGGGCGTTATCTGCAGCATGCATTCAAGGGCTCCAACAGGTCTCGAGTTCGAGGCTGGTGAGCAGCAGCAGGCATGTGTTATTTTATTTTTTTGGCGTTAAGACAAGGGGGGAGCTAGGGAAGGAACTCTTAAAAGAAATTGTGGGAGGTTGTGTCACAAAAGAACCAGCAGCAAAGTGGCTGGGACGCTTGTGGCAAAAGGGAGCTGCTGGAGGGCTCAAGTTCGAGCCTTGCTGGCAGCATTGGGGTGCTGTTTTATTTTTGGCTATTGGCGTCAAGAAAGAAGGGAGAAGAGTTGGACGGCTTTGGGACTTCAAATGGATGAGATAAGTTTTGTTTTATTTTTATTTATCTATTTATTTAAGTGATAGGATAAGAGATAAAGATTGGCTTAATTCAAATTATTTTTGAATGAGTTTGGGAGAGGAAAAATAGGTGCCGAAATTATCTTTTTAGGAGTATCCATCTTTTTGTCCTCCTTTAGACTTAGTGCCGAATTCTTTTCATTCTCTCTTCGTATTCTTTTTCTTCTCTCAACCTTAATTCCTTCTATCACCATTGGTAAAGCTTAGCCGAATCTTATGAGCTTTCTTTGACTTTTCTTTGCTTGGGACCTTAAAGAACACCATAGCCGAAATATCTTTGCTTAAACCGAAACCTCTCTTAAAGTTGCCATTGCCGAATATTTCTACTACAATTGAAGAGCCATAGCCGATTGTCAAGTGCCCTTATTCCTATTCTTTTGTCGCAAGTCTTAAAAGCCGAAGATCAAGCGTTTTCTCTCTTTTGTCGAATATACTATTTCTTACACTTCAAACGTGTGATTGTGGTAAGTATTTTCCATTTTAGCAATCGGTTATAGATCCTCTTCCATTTGTGTGCTGAAAGCAAGTGTTTAAGACCTTGGTTTTTGGTTTGGCTGAATCTAATAGTTGTTTAGCAGGAATTTCGACAGGAATAAGTGGTGATTTGGGAAATAGGTAAGCTTGGTAAGTGACTTGTGATATTCGGCCATAGGCCATTTTATGGGTTTAAGTGATGACTGACTTCTAACTTTGGTTCTTAGGAACAAATCAACAGGAATAAGGAAAGTTTCGGGATTTGAAGTGATCGAGGTAAGCCCAAATACTATTCGGCCTTAGGCCATATTTGGTATAAGCATTAACCGATTTGACTATGATGGTTTAGGGGCTAGTCGATAGAGGTAATCGAGGCTTTCGAGATTCAAGATTTTTCCTGTAAGGATGATAAGTGTAGTTTCTATTCGTGTAGATCCCGTATAATGATGATTAACCGCTTGATTCGATTAAAGTGGTTGTGGATGGAGGCAAATACCATCAAGAAGGTAAAGGGAAGGCCCCATCCCTAAGTTCAAAAGGAGAGCGTTTATTGCTCGGGGATTACCGGTGTGGGCCAAGAAAAAGCGGGAAAAATAGGCGGATAGCCGTAGTATCGCTTAGTGATAGCATCGGGATCGAGAGAATTGAACTCCAAGTCATCAGTGTGTGGTTAACCCACCGTTTTCCGGGTTCTTGCTATAATTGCATGTGTGATTTATGTGCTAACCAGTGCAGTGGTAGTTAGGTGGTAATTACCCTAAAAAGGGGTATATCGATAATCAGGTTAGTGTTATCTGTTGATAAGAATGTGAAAGTGCCGATGTGAATGTAACTATGCCTATGGAAATATGATTGTCTGCCTTAATGACATGTGCATGCATTTATTTTTAAGTCACTATTACATGTTGCATGTGCATGGGTGGGATATGATATGAAAGAAGGACAGGGATGTACTTGATGCGTGGTTGATATAGGCTATGTGCCATATCGTGGTTAATGATGGCTTTGTGCTCATCGTGGTTTTGATGATAGCTTCGGCTACATCGTGGATTGGCGCTGACTGAGGTCGCGTTGTGGATTATTTGCGATTAAGTTCGCGTGGATGGCATTTGTTGCCATATTGGAGTAAAAAGGAGAGGGTGATTTAATAATCCCCTGGTGTGTGGTAGGCTGGATAAGGGGGTGTGTAGAGGATGGACCCTAGGCTGGGTTGGGCTTCATAATTGCATAACTTTGCATGCGAATATATGTGATGTGGATTAATGTGAAATGGGCCAAGCCCAGTATGTGGAAACATGTGGTTAATTACACTATTATAAGAATGTGATATGGTTATGGGCCAAGCCCAATATGTGAACTCTATTAATGTGAATATGGGCCAAGCCCAATATGTGAACTCTATTGATGTGAATATGGGCCAAGCCCAATAAGTGAACTCATGTGAATAAGTTGCATTAATATCTGACATGTGGGTAATTATGTGGTTAACATGTGGGTGGAATTCAGTGGTTTAATTACACACTGAGTCTGTATGACTCACCCAACCTTTTAAACATCGCAGGTGATATGATGATCGGACCGGGTTGGAATGCATACGAGGCGGCCCATGCAGAAGACGTTTTGATTATTTCAATCAGTTTATTATTAAGTACTTTGGTTTAAGTAATTATTGTAATAAGGCCCAGTTAAAGTATTTGAGCATTTTATTATGTTTAAGCTGGATGACTTTTAAATTAATATTTGGAAATGTTTAAATTTTCGGCAATTTTATACTTAAAAATATTAATTTAAGTTTTAATCCGGATATTTTTATAACAACTTGATTTTTACTTAAGAATGTTTTAAATTACGAAAATGTTTTATTAAAGGCAACAAATTTTTAATGGTATTTACTTTTAAGCAAGAATATTTTCAAACGTTTTCCGCAGTGGCATTTTAAATTCGGTCGTAACGAATGGGCCGGGTTTGGGGTGTTACAGTTTGGTATCAGAGCTCGGTTCAAAACTCGGCTTTGTGGATTTGGGGGTCCAAAAACGTTTTCAAAATGGGCTTTTCAAAATATGGGCTTTTATTTCAGGTTTTTCTGGCATGGCACCTGTATCTCCGGCCCGAAGTCCACCAGGTAAGCACTTCTAATTATTGAAGTAATTTGTTTATGTGAACTGTTATGGGCTTATTTGGGCTCGTAGATTAGAATATTAAGGCTATTGAACCCTAGGGCTAGTGCACTCAAACACATGCATAAGACTTAAGGACTATTAAACAAACCTGTGAACTAAGTCACCGAGCTAGGGTGTGGCAACCATTGTGCGCATGTCTAGGATTGGATCCGGAAGAGCCTGGTACTTAAGCAGTCCTAGTGACTCACCTCCTCTTCACTGGAATCCTACCTGGTGCGTAGCTACGGTTCACCCTAACCAAGAGGACTTATTCGCGGGCTAAATCAACGATTAAAACCCGAAAGGGACTAGCCATGCAGTTTTATAAAATTCCTAGTTTTAAAATCCTAAACTACCCTCTTAATTGTAGTAAAAGATTATTGTGAAAATTTGTCCAAAATATCTCCGATTTACAAAATTACAAAAATGCCCGTGTATTGTAAATTACTAAAATACCCTTAGTTTTTTTTTTCAAATACCCTCGACGTTTGTTAAAATATTTCTACTTTACAAAAATACCAAAAACCTTATTTTGTGAAATATTAAAATACTCTGACTTGGAAAATTTGCAGAACTGCCCCTGACTTACAAAAATTACCAAAATGACCCCGATTTCTAAAATTTTTGTATTACCTTCGATTTGTAGAAATTTTCAAAATACCCACAAGTTTCGAAAATTTTGAAATGCCTATGATTTATAAAGATTTTCAAATTTACCCCGATTTATTACCAAAATACCCTTATAGGAAAAATGACGAAAATGCCCCTGGGATAGAAACGGACAGCAATGTTCGAATAGTGAGTGTGGGTGGTGGATACCACTGAATGAATATGTTGATGAATGAATGTGCCTTTATTGAGAAATGAATGTGATATTCTGAAGTAGAATAGTGAACTTGAACTGAACCTTTGTGTGATCGAAAGGACTACTTCTAAATATCTTCATTTCATAAAATTGTTCATGATTAATAAGTGGAACAAAAGTCCGATGCATAAAACTTTTTAATCGGATAAACCGCGACGTTAGAAATGAGTTCTAGGGGCGTGGTCGCCGTGGACGCGCGGTAGAGGTAGAATGGCGATGCACGGAACCGGTAGGGTCGAAAAAAAAGTGCCGCCTTGCCAAAGTGGGTGCGGAGGATCAAGATCGATCGAGAGACGATGACGTAGTATCACGGGCTATGTTGCGAGTGCTCGAGCGAGTGCGAGAGCTAGTGTAGGAAACGGGCTCGAAAGTCGATGTCGGAAAGACTCGGTCGAACGGGTGAAGTTTTTAGAGGAGTAACGAGGAGTAGCTCCGAATGTAGCGGAGTATTGGTTGGAAGCGATCGAAAGGATTATGGACGATTTGGACTGCACCGATGAGAGAAAAAGCTGAAGGGTCTTTGTTTTCGTTGCTCGAGACGAAGCTTATCGATAGTGGCTCACTTGTCAAACAAGGTGTACCGGTAGATCGATTGAATTGGGATTACTCTAAGGCTAAGTTTGAAGGAAAGTGCGTAGAGCCGCCATTACTTAGACTCGCAAAGAAAAGCGTTTCTAAACTTGGTTCAAGGAAGCAAGTCGATGCGAGAATATGAAGCGGAATTTGTACGGTTAAGTCAGTACGCCAAAGGGATCGTAGCTACTGATTACGAAAGGTGTGTCCGATTCGAAGACGGATTGCGAGATGAGTTGCGAATGTTGATTGCTCCGCAAAGAGAAAGGGACTTCGCCATTCTAGTGGAGAAAGCTCGGATCGCTGAAGAAGTTAAGAGGACTGTAAGGGAGAATCGAGATAAGGAAAGGAACGGGAATAAGAGAAGTTTTGGACCGTCAGCATCGTTTGAAGATGTTCGGAAAAGACCAAGGATCGAGAATTGCAGACGTGCACATGCATCGCTTACGAGAATCGGAATCGTTCTGTGCTCGGTGTGGGAGAACTCACACGGGAGAATGTTGGGGTAATAGTAAGGAATGTTTCCGTGTGGATCTAAGGCTCATTTGGTTAAGAAATGTCCTCAAGTGATGGATAGGGCTCGAGGTCAAGGTCGTGAAACCCCAAGCAGAGGAGCTGAAGGTTCTAATGTGAGGCAACCAAGGTTGGCATAGGTAGTTAAAGCAAGGAGGAAGTTTGGACCGAGATAGGATCGGTATGTTCCTAATCCCGGAATCTATTTATTGCCTTGATTGTTATAAAGCTAGTTAGTTCTTGTGATGTTAATGAAGTGCATGGAATCTTGATTGTGAATTTTGGGATTGTACAAAGGAAATGTGTTAGTCTTATTAAGATTAGAGTGCGCAGCAGTAGGGAAGTGTGAGGAGATAAGGATACACGATTATTCGATAATAAGTAATTTTGAGGACGAAATTATTTTTAAGGAAGGTAGAACTGTAATATCCTAGATTAGGGGTTATGCGTTAAGAGCATAACTCAAGTATTAGTAGGTCTTAAGGGTAATTGGAGATGTTTTAAGAGTTTTTAGAACTCTAGAATGAAGGGGAAACTTTGGGAAATTTTTTAAAATTTAAGTCTAAAGAGGGGAAGCTTGGTAAATGAGGCTTTAAAGGAATTTTAGGGGATTTATGACACAAGGATTGGTTCGGTGAAGTGGCAGCAAGGCGCCACTTAAGGCTTGGGCAAGTAACGCCATGTGCAGTGAGCAAAGGGCCTTGGTTCGAGCAACGTGGGAAGCAAGTGAGCGTTTATTTTTGCGTCAAGAAGGCACCTGGCGAAAGGGGTTTTAAAAGAAATTTTGGGTGAATCATAACACAAGCGGCGTCTGGGCGAAGTGGCTGGGGCGTTATCTGCAGCATGCATTCAAGGGCTCCAACAGGTCTCGGGTTCGAGGCTGGTGAGCAGCAGCAGGCATGTGTTATTTTGTTTTTTTGGCGTTAAGACAAGGGGGGAGCTAGGGAAGGAACTCTTAAAAGAAATTGTGGGAGGTTGTGTCACAAAAGAACCAGCAGCAAAGTGGCTGGGACGCTTGCGACAAAAGGGAGCTGCTGGAGGGCTCAAGTTCGAGCCTTGCTGGCAGCATTGGGGTGCTATTTTATTTTTGGCTATTGGCGTCAAGAAAGAAGGGAGAAGAGTTGGACGGCTTTGGGACTTCAAATGGATGAGATAAGTTTTGTTTTATTTTTATTTATCTATTTATTTAAGTGATAGGATAAGAGATAAAGATTGGCTTAATTCAAATTATTTTTGAATGAGTTTGGGAGAGGAAAAATAGGTGCTTGAAATTATCTTTTAGGAGTATCCATCTTTTTGTCCTCCTTTAGACTTAGTGCCGAATTCTTTTCATTCTCTCTTCGTATTCTTTTTCTTCTCTCAACCTTAATTCCTTCTATCACCATTGGTAAAGCTTAGCGAATCTTATGAGCTTTCTTTGACTTTTCTTTGCTTGGGACCTTAAAGAACACCATAGCCGAAATATCTTTGCTTAAACCGAAACCTCTCTTAAAGTTGCCATTGCCGAATATTTCTACTACAATTGAAGAGCCATTGCCGATTGTCAAGTGCCCTTATTCCTATTCTTTTGTCGCAAGTCTTAAAAGCCGAAGATCAAGCGTTTTTTCTCTTTTGTCGAATATACTATTTCTTGCACTTCAAACGTGTGATTGTGGTGAGTATTTTCCATTTTAGCAATCGGTTATAGATCCTTTTCCATTTGTGTGCCGAAAGCAAGTGTTTAAGACCTTGGTTTTTGGTTTGGCTGAATCTAATAGTTGTTTAGCAGGAATTTCGACAGGAATAAGTGGTGATTTGGGAAATAGGTAAGCTTGGTAAGTGACTTGTGATATTCGGCCATAGGCCATTTTATGGGTTTAAGTGATGACCGACTTCTAACTTTGGTTCTTAGGAACAAATCAACAGGAATAAGGAAAGTTTCGGGATTTGAAGTGATCGAGGTAAGCCCAAATACTATTCGGCCTTAGGCCATATTTGGTATAAGCATTAACCGATTTGACTATGATGGTTTAGGGGCTAGTCGATAGAGGTAATCAGAGGCTTTCAGGATTCAAGATTTTTTTGGTAAGGATGATAAGTGTAGTTTCTATTCGTGTAGATCCCGTATAATGATGATTAACCGTTTGATTCTGATTAAAGTGGTTGTGGATGGAGGCAAATACCAGTCAAGAAGGTAAAGGGAAGGCCCCTATCCCTAAGTTCAAAAGGAGAGCGGTTTCTGCTGTTCGGGATTGGCCACCGGGCTGTGGGCCAGCAGCAAAGCAGGAAAATAGGCAGATAGCCGTAGTATCGCTTAGTGATAGCATCGGGATCGAGAGTATTGAACTCCAAGTCATCAGGTGTGTGGTTAACCCACCGTTTTCCGGGTTCTTGCTATAATTGCATGTGTGATTTATGTGCTAACCAGTGCAGTGGTAGTTAGGTGGTAATTACCCTAAAAAGGGGTATATCGATAATCAGGTTAGTGTTATCTGTTGATAAGAATGTGAAAGTGCCGATGTGAATGTAACTATGCCTATGGAAATATGATTGTCTGCCTTAATGACATGTGCATGCATTTATTTTTAAGTCACTATTACATGTTGCATGTGCATGGGTGGGATATGATATGAAAGAAGGACAGGGTGTACTTCGAGTACGTGGTTGATATAGGCTATGTGCCATATCGTGGTTAATGATGGCTTTGTGCTCATCGTGGTTTTGATGATAGCTTCGGCTACATCGTGGATTGGCGCTGACTGAGGTCGCGTTGTGGATTATTTGCGATTAAGTTCGCGTGGACGGCATTTGTTGCCATATTGGAGTAAAAAGGAGAGGGTGATTTAATAATCCCCTGGTGTGTGGTAGGCTGGATAAGGGGGTGTGTAGAGGATGGACCCTAAGCTGGGTTGGGCTTCATAATTGCATAACTTTGCATGCGAATATATGTGATGTGGATTAATGTGAAATGGGCCAAGCCCAGTATGTGGAAACATGTGGTTAATTACACTATTATAAGAATGTGATATGGTTATGGGCCAAGCCCAATATGTGAACTCTATTGATGTGAATATGGGCCAAGCCCAATATGTGAACTCTGTTGATGTGAATATGGGCCAAGCCCAATAAGTGAACTCATGTGAATAAGTTGCATTAATATCCGACATGTGGGTAATTATGTGGTTAACATGTGGGTGGAATTCAAAGTGGTTTAATTACACATCGAGTCAGTATGACTCACCCAACCTTTTAAACATCGCAGTGATATGATGATCGGACCGGGTTGGAGTGCATACGAGGTGGCCCATGCGTAAGACGCTTTGATTATTTCAATCGGTTTATTATTAAGTACTTTGGTTTAAGTAATTATTGTAATAAGGCCCAGATTAAAGTATTTGAGCATTTTATTATGTTTAAGCTGGATGACTTTTAAATTAATATTTGGAAATGTTTAAATTTTCGGCAATTTTATACTTAAAAATATTAATTTAAGTTTTAATCCGGATATTTTTATAACAACTTGATTTTTACTTAAGAATGTTTTAAATTACGAAAATGTTTTATTAAAGGCAACAAATTTTTAATGGTATTTACTTTTAAGCAAGAATATTTTCAAACGTTTTCCGCAGTGGCATTTCAAATTCGGTCGTAACAAATGGGTCGGGTTTGGGGTGTTACAATAGTAGTTTTGCTACCATTTATTCCATTAATATTTATTATCCTTTTTACAGGTTTCCAATATTCTGCAGGAATGGCATTCTTTTTACAACTACTGGTTGTAGCTCCTGTATCTAATAAAGCATGTAAAGAATATGTTTTATAATGTAACAACCCAAACCCGGCCCAAACGTTACGGCCGAATTTGATTTGTTACGGAGAAAAACCTTGTGAACACCATTTCGATACCTATTTAATTTTTATTGCAAACTTCTCGTTTTCGGTTATCTTGCCAAAGCTACCCTTAGATTTAATTTGGAAATTTAATTAAGTCCGATTATTTTACTGGGCCAAGTGTGCCCGATGGCACGATTAAACTTTTTCGTGTTAACTTAAGAAAACATGTGATTTTAGTTCAATTTAATAATATAGTTTAAAGTAAACATCCAACATAAAAAAAAAACAAATAGAGTTTATGGAGGCCTTATTACAACCAAAGTAAAAATAACCAAATTTAAAGTTCTATAAATTTAAATCCACTGCATGGCCACCTCGAGTCCAACCTGGCTCTCAACCGCCACCTACGAGTCACCTGAAAAATGTTAAAGGAGAAGGTGAGTCACCAAGACTCGATATGTAACCCTTCCCCTGTTAATACAACATTTCATACACAACATATAACAGCTTAATTATGCAGAGTATCATGTGCCCAACCTAGCCAACCAAACGCCTTTGTCTACCCCATGTGGTACCAAACCACTTTGGTGACCGTAGTCACAATGTGTTACCAAAACACCGGTGGTGCCAAACCACTTTGGTGACATATAGTCACAATGTGCTACCAAAGCACCGTGTCCGTGAGACACAATTCGGGTGATGGGGCCAACCCATCGTGTGATACCAAATCACCGCGACGATCCCATATCTCAAGTGGGGCCAACCCACGGTGGTGTTAACCACGGGGACAAGTCGCTATGAGGTGCCAAACCTCCGGAGGTACCAAACCTCTGGTGACATTTAGTCACAGTGTGTTACCAAAACACTGGTGCTCGTCAGCACGATACATCACTGCCCCCTCCTCTCATATAGCCCATAGTAGGTAAATAGTTAACAACAGATCTCATGCATTCATCACATGTATCAATAAACCATGCTTCCCAAAAGCATTAAAGTAATCTCATATCAACAGAGACTTACCGGAATCCTCACTTGTACCGTTAAGGTACCAATCCACATCTACATCAAGCAGATTTACGTACAAAATATATATAACACAACATTAACTGCTATAAGTGTGTATGTACACACACGATGTTGATGAGAAGTCTAAATCCCGAAAGGAACGTTGGCCACCCTAGATCTCACTGTACCTATATTCGGCCAACTATGGGATTAGTCTTAGGGCCTATTCGGCCAAATCAAATTATTGGAAGGGGTTCCTTGTGAACCCGAAATCTCACCTTCACACTTTTGGACACCAACCGCAACACCCAACTCCCGAATCTGCTTCTGATTCCATGAATCGGCACTCAACAAGTTAGTAGCCTTCGGCTAAAACGAATATCAACTGACCAACTAGAGTAGATCTTACCGTTACGTACCACAAATCGAATACTAGAGATCGGGGCCTGAATCGACTGCTTCACTTCCCTGAGTACCTAACAGGAATCGGTTACTACTTGTTTAGAAGACTTAATCATTGCCGAAATCGGCACCTCCCCTTGTAAAAGAAATCGACAGAAAAAGAAGGAAAAGGGGTGGAAGATGAGAAAAAGGTCTAGCCGAAATTGTCAAGTAAGAGACTAAGAGAATTCGGCCTCCCCCTCTACATAGTTCCCTTGCCGATTACTCCTCTCCAACAAGGAGTCCTAGATTCGGCCAACACCCTGAATTACTCTTGGCCAATTGTTTAAAATCATTCAAAAGAGTTTGAATTAATCAGGTTCCTACTTTTTCTCTCTGCCAACTTTTAATCAAATATTCAAATAAAATCCAAATAAAATCCCCATTATCCTGAAGTGTTTGAATTGAGCATTTCTCTCTCTCTTTTGCCGTCCAAAAATAAAGAGCAAAAGGAGGATTTTGTGACTCGAACCAAGGCTCTCCCTTGCTCCTTGGTGGCGTCACATGCTAGCTCTTAAGTGGGCTTGCTTTGCCACTTATCCAAGGCCTAATTAGTGTCGATTACACCTATTTATTCTTATAACACCCTCTTGCTAAGGCTCCTTCTTTTAAAATTAAAAACAAATTTTTCTATCAAACCGGGCACACTCAAAGCCTTAAATTAAGCTCTATTATTCCATTAATAATATCACAAAGATTCATAACAAGAAAATAATCAAATTCCAAATAACCCCATATTTGGGATGTTACAGATTCTACCCCCTTAAAATAAATTTCGTCCTCGAAATTCCTTGATCAAAAGAGATGGGGGTATTCTTTGCCGCATCACCTCCTCGAGCTCCCACGTAGCTTCTTCCACTCCGTGGTTCCGCCATAACACTTTTACTAAAGGCACCGCCTTCCTTCGTAGAACTTTCACATCTCGGTCTACAATCTGAACCGGTTCTTCCTCAAAAGATAAATCCGAGTTCACCTCAATTTCTGCTCTTCGGCACAACGTCGCGAAGGATCCGACCGATACCGTCTCAAAGATTGATACATGAAATACGTCATGAATCGATTCGATTCTGCGGCAAATTTCTAGGCGATAAGCCACTCGTCCTACTCGCTTCACAACAAGATATGGCCCGATGAACCTTGGGCTTAACTTCCCTTTCCGTCCAAATCTCAACACCTTTTTCCAAGGCGACACCTTCGAAAGACTTTGTCTCCCACAAAGATACTCCATTTCCTTGCGTTTGAGATCGGCATAAGACTTCCGCCTATCCGATGCTTCCTTGAGACGAGATCAATCACCTTGACTTTGTCTTCCGTCTCGGTTACCAATTCTGGACCTAGAACTTGTCTTTCTCCCAACTCCGTCCAACATGTAGGAGTACGACACTTTCGTCCATATAGGGCCTCGTATGGAGCCATTTGAATACTAAACTGATAACTATTGTTATAAGTGAATTCCGCTAATGGTAGGTACTCCTCCCAACTACCACTAAAATCCAAGACACACCTCTTAACATGTCTTCTAAAATCAGATCACCCTTTCCGATCGTCCGTCGGATCGTGGATGGAAAGCCGATTGAAGTCTAACCGTGTACCCAAAGCTTGATGCAACGCTTTCCAAAACCTTGACGTGAATCGGGATCCCTATCCGAGATAATCGACATCGCACGCCATGCAACCTCACTATTTCACCCACATACAGCCTTCGCTTAGCTTCGGAGTGAGTAATCCATTCTCACCGGCATGAAGTGAGCCGATTAGTCGAGCGATCCACAATTACCCACATCAGCATCCTTCTTGGTGGGCGTAAGGGTAGCCCACTAACAAAATCCATGGTGATCCTCTCCCATTTCCATTGAGGATCTTTATCGGTTGAAGTAGTCCCGATGGTGACCGATGTTCACCTTAACTCACGACACGTCGGACACTTCCCTACGAACTCCGTTATCTCACGCTTCAACCTGTGCCACCAGAATTTCGCTTTTCCGCAAATCTCCATACATCTTGCTTCCCCAGGATGCATAGCGTATGGGCTGCTATGTGCATCTTGGAGAATTTTACTCGCCTTAATTCTCAGATCCTTTGGCATACATACTCGTCCTGAAAACAAAGCACCCCATCAATAGACAGTGTACCCTTCCAAACCACCGTCTTGAACTTGTACCCTCTTAGCGCCAAGCCCTCATCCACTAACCGCTTTTCTTTAATCTCTCAATCCAAGTCGGCTTTACTTGAAGTTCGCCAAAAGACTCCCATCATCATACGAGACTTAACCGAGCGAACATTGCTCTTAAGTCCGTCACCACCTTCCGGCTCAATGCGTCGGCTACCACATTAGCCTTACCGGATGGTACTCGATTGAACAATCATAGTCCTTTAGTAGTTCAATCCACCGACGCTGTCTCAGATTCGAGATCCTTCGAGTCGAAGATACCTCAAGCTTTTGTGATCCGTGTAGACCATCGACTTCTCTCCATACGGTAATGTCTCCATATCTTCGATTGCAAAGACGACCATCGCTAACTCTAAGTCGTGAGTTGGGTAGTTAACCTCATGCGGTCTTAATTGACGGGATGCATAGGCTACTACCTTCCCATCCTCGCATCAACACACATCCCAAACCGGTGTGAGATGCATCACAATAAATCGTGAATAACTTTCCGCTTCAGTCGTACCAAAACCGAGCTTAGTCAAAATCTTCCTTAACTTATCAAAGCTTTCTTGTCGCTTCTCCGTCCATACAAATGGGACACCTTTCCTTAGCAACTTAGTCAACGGCGCTTTGCTATTAGAGAGAATCCTTCCACGAATCTCCGATAGTACCTGCTAAACCTAAAAAAACTGTATTTCACCACCGTCCTAGGTGGTTTCCACTCCAATACCGCTTCAATCTTGCGAGGGTCTACTCTAATTCCTTCAGCTAACACTACATGACCTAAGAAAGCCACTTCCCTAAGCCAAAATTCACACTTACTGAATTTGGCATATAACGCTTCCCCTCAATACTTGCGTAACTATTCGCAAATGCTTGTCATGCTCCTCTTACGTCTTTGAATAAACCAATATGTCGCCTATGAACACCACGACGAATCGGTCCAAGTATTCTTTGGAAAACTCTATTCATCAAGTCCATAAATGCCGCCGGCGCATTAGTCAATCCGAATGGCATCACCAAGAACTCGAAATGCCCATACCGAGTTCGGAATGCCATTTTGTGAACATCAGCCTCCTTCACCCTTAATTGGTGATAACCTGACCTAAGGTCTATCTTCGAAAACACCGAGCCACCCTTCGCTTGATCAAACAAGTCGTTAATCCGAGGCAACGGATACTTGTTCTTGATCGTTAACTTGTTCAACGGCGGTAGTCGATGCACATCCGCATAGAACCGCCCTTCTTCTTGACAAACAACACAGTGTGCTCCCCACGGAGATATACTTGGTCGTATAAACCCTCTATCCAAGAGCTCCCGAATTTGAGCCTTTAGCTCCACCAATTCCTTTGGTGCCATTCGGTATGGTGCTATGGACACTGGTGCCGTTCCAAGTAGCAAGTCTATACCGAATTTGACTTCTCGATCCGAGGCAAAACCTGAAGTTCTTCTCGGGAATACATCAACAAATTCCCCAACCGTTCGGACCTTTCCAACTACTAACCCCTTAGCTTCCAAAGCACGATTTGAACCAAATACGCCTCACAACCCTTCTTGACCATCTTTTCACCTTCAAGGCGATCACTACATTGGATAGATAATTCCTTCTATCTCCTATCATAACCACTTCATCACCTTCACTGCCTTAAGGACCATGCGCTTAGCAAGCAATCCAAACTCGCTTGGTACTTAACCAACCAATCCATACCAAGGATCAAATCGAACTCCCCAAACGGTAGTTCCATCGATCGGATCGACTACAAATACTACCCCTTGAAGTTCTAGGGTGCGCCTCTATAAAGTCTATCTACGACTACGGAGTGACCTAAGGGGCTAACTACAGTCATCTCCCTAGAAGCAGTTTCAGAGTTTAGGTCCATAGCTCCTACCACACTACAAGCAATGTACGAGTGCGTCGAGCCCACATCAATCAATGCAACATAAGGAAAACCGAAAATTAGAAACGCGTGCTGGTTATGACATCCGGTGCGCCACCTTCTTCGCGACACCTTCTCAGCGCGTAAACTAAGCCAGCCGCCTAGCCTCTATGTTGCCCGAACCTCGCCTTGAGTTCCACGACCTCGGTTAGGACCGTTGTTTCCTCTGCCATTACCACGACCCCTCTGTGGTCCTACATTTCTATCCTGAGCACGGTTCTGCCCCTCTGGCTGCTTCTTAGCTAGTTTCTGGGGACAATCTCTGACGCGATGCTCCAAAGACCCACACTCAAAACATCCTTTGTCACCGGTCCAACAACCTCCCCAATGAGTCTTTCCACAGCCGATTGCACCGAGTCACCCTCGATTAGCGATGCGTGGGCCTTGTTCACTGATTGGGCCCACTTGGCCTAGCCTTTTTCTGAGCACTACCGCTTGATCCAGCTGACCCAAAACTTCTCTTTTGATTGTTCTTACTATAGCTCTGCCTCACAGCCTCCTTGATCCCTTCGGCTACCTTAGCCTTCTCCACTAGGGATGAGAACTCACGAACTCGCTTTGTGGGGCAATCAAAGAACCTTAAATCATCTCTGAGTCCGTCCTCAAAGCGGACACGGCGCTCATGTTCGATGAGACACGATGCCTCTCGCATATCTACTCACCTTAGAAATTCCGCCTCATATTCGACATGGACTTAGTTCCTTGCACTAATCCCGAAAAAGCCTTTCTCTGGCGTGCTGTAGGCTGGTACCCACATACTTCTTCCGATAGGTGGTTTTGAAATACTCCCAAGTCAAGTCATCTGCAGTAGCCCCATATCGAACCGTAAGCCACCACCGATACGCTTCATCCTTTAGAAGCGACACCGCCTTTTCAGCTTTTTCTTCCTCGGTCAGTCAAGGTCATCCATGATTCTTTCAGTTGACTCTAGCCAGTATTCCGCTGCACTAGGTGCCACTCCTGACACACCTCGGAATACCTCCGCTCCGTTAGATCGGAGTCACTCGGGACAGATTTCGAGCTCCCACATTTCCACCAGCCCACCCACCATCTCCAAGACTCGCAACACGACTTGCGATGACCGACTCGCCACCGCCAATGCCGCTCGGCTCCTCCTCACTCTAAAAGTAGGAGGTGGTGGTGGCGATGGTACCTCATTTTCTCGAACCTTGTCCTGACCTGACGGGTTCAGACACCGTCATCCTACCCCTACCACGTCCACGGCGTCCACGTCCTCTAGAGCTCATTCTATCTACCGCGCTTTTAATCTAATTAAGAAAAATTTTATGCGTTAGCATTTGTTTCACTTTATTACTCGCGAAGAAGTTTTATGGATGAGGTTTAATCAGGGATTCTTTCGAGCAAACAATGTTTCAGTTTCCTATCCTAGTTCACACAAAGAAGTTTATGCATCCATTCCTTAATACTTTCCATACCTATTCGCTCATCAGACATTTCTGCCCATTTCTAGCCCAGGGGTATTTTCGTCTTTTTCCTACAGGGGGTATTTTAGTAATTTTCCAGAACCAAGATATTTTACTGATGATTTCCAAAGCTAAGTTATTGAATATTTGTAAAATAGCTGAAATTTTTGGGCAAAATCATCGAATTAATATTTTATAGGTCAGAGGCATTTTGGTAATTTTACTCCTAAGGGTATTTCTGTAATTTTTCACAAGTCAAGTTTTCTGAGAAAAACGTTGTAAACGTAATGTTCTAGGGTTTAAGAGAGTTATTGGACAAGTTTTGAAAACATTAGGGCTTGTTATTTCATTCCATTTCGAAAAACAAGGCTAATTCCCTTTTTCGGGTTTTAATCATTGTTTTTAGCCCATGACCGAGCCCTCCTGGTCAGGGTGAACCAAAGCTACGCACCAGGCAGAATTCGAGTGAAGAGGAGGTGGGTCACACGGACCGCTTAAATACCAAGCTCTCACTGAACCTTTCTAGACATGCGCACAGAGGTTACCACACCACCGAGCCCTCTCGAGTTAGGGTGAACCGGTTACGCACTGCAGGGATACCGCGAAGAGGAGGTGAGTCACGAGGACTGCTTAAATACCAAGCTCTTTCGGATCCAATCCTAGACATGCGTACAGGGGTTACCACACCCTAGCTCATTGACTACGTCATAGGTTGGTTTAGTTCTTTAAGTCTTATGCTTCGTTTGTGTTTGAGCAATCTAGCCTTAGGGTCCAAGTCCTATAAGTCTATCTACGTTCCATGCTTCCTACCCTTCTACAGAATATAATTCACAAAGAGGTTTAGATGTACTTACCTGGGCGGATCGGTGCCGGAGACTCGGGCCATGCTGCTAAAAACCCAAAAACAATTCAAAAGGCCTACTAAAACATTTTTGGGCCTTGGGCCCCCACAGCCGAGCTTTGAACTTGGCTCGATACCACTCAGAACAACCCAAACCCGGCCCAAACATTACGGCGAATTTGATTTGTTACGGAGAAAAAAACCTTGTGAACACCATTTCGATACCTATTTAATTTTTATTGCAAACTTCTCGTTTTCGGTTATCTTGCCAAAGCTACCCTTAGATTTAATTTGGAAATTTAATTAAGTCCGATTATTTTACCAGTTTCAAGTGTGCCCGATGGCACGATTAAACTTTTTCGTGTTAACTTAAGAAAACATGTGATTTTAGTTCAATTTAATAATATAGTTTAAAGTAAACATCCAACATAAAAAAAAACAAATAGAGTTTATGGAGGCCTTATTACAACCAAAGTAAAAATAACCAAATTTAAAGTTCTATAAATTTAAATCCACTGCATGGCCACCTCGAGTCCAACCTGGCTCTCAACAACGCCACCTACGAGTCACCTAAAAATGTTAAAGGAGAAGGTGAGTCACCAAGACTCAGTATGTAACCCTTCCCCCGGTTAATACAACATTTCATACACAACATATAACAGTTAATTATGCAGAGTATCGTGTGCCCAACCTAGCCAACCAAACGCCTTTGTCTACCCCATGTGGTACCAAACCACTGGTGACCGTAGTCACAATGTGTTACCAAAACACTGGTGGTGCCAAACCACTGGTGACATATAGTCACAATGTGCTACCAAAGCACTGGTGTCCGTAGACACAATTCGGGTGATGGGGCCAACCCATCGTGTGATACCAAATCACTGGCAGACGATCCCATATCTCAAGTGGGGCCAACCCACGGTGGTGTTAACCACAGGGACAAGTCGCTATGAGGTGCCAAACCTCTGGAGGTACCAAACCTCTGGTGACATTTAGTCACAGTGTGTTACCAAAACACTGGTGCTCGTCAGCACGATACATCACTGCCCCCTCCTCTCATATAGCCCATAGTAGGTAAACAGTTAACAACAGATCTCATGCATTCATCACATGTATCAATAAACCATGCTTCCCAAAAGCATTAAAGTAATCTCATATCAACAGAGACTTACCGGAATCCTCACTTGTACCGTTAAGGTACCAATCCACATCTACATCAAGCAGATTTACGTACAAAATATATATAACACAACATTAACTGCTATAAGTGTGTATGTACACACCTGATGTTGATGAGAAGTCTAAATCCCGAAAAGGAACGTTGGCCACCCTAGATCTCACTGTACCTATATTCGGCCAACTATGGGATTAGTCTTAGGGCCTATTCGGCCAAATCAAATTATTGGAAGGGGTTCCTTGTGAACCCGAAATCTCACCTTCACACTTTTGGACACCAACCGCAACACCCAACTCCCGAATCTGCTTCTGATTCCATGAATCGGCACTCAACAAGTTAGTAGCCTTCGGCTAAAACGAATATCAACTGACCAACTAGAGTAGATCTTACCGTTACGTACCACAAATCGAATACTAGAGATCGGGGCCTGAATCGACTGCTTCACTTCCCTGAGTACCTAACAGGAATCGGTTACTACTTGTTTAGAAGACTTAATCATTGCCGAAATCGGCACCTCCCCTTGTAAAAGAAATCGACAGAAAAAGAAGGAAAAGGGGTGGAAGATGAGAAAAAGGTCTAGCCGAAATTGTCAAGTAAGAGACTAAGAGAATTCGGCCTCCCCTCTACATAGTTCCTTGCCGATTACTCCTCTCCAACAAGGAGTCCTAGATTCGCCAACACCTGAATTACTCTTGGCCAATTGTTTAAAATCATTCAAAAGAGTTTGAATTAATCAGTTCCTACTTTTTCTCTCTGCCAACTTTTAATCAAATATTCAAATAAAATCCAAATAAAATCCCCATTATCCTGAAGTGTTTGAATTGAGCATTTCTCTCTCTCTTTTGCCGTCCAAAATAAAGAGCAAAAAGGAGGATTTTGTGACTCAACCAAGGCTCTCCCTTGCTCCTTGGTGGCGTCACATGCTAGCTCTTAAGTGGGCTTGCTTTGCCACTTATCCAAGGCCTAATTAGTGTCGATTACACCTATTTATTCTTATAACACCCTCTTGCTAAGGCTCCCTTCTTTTAAAATTAAAAACTGAAATTTTTCTATCAAACCGGGCACACTCAAAGCCTTAAATTAAGCTCTATTATTCCATTAATAATATCACAGCAGTTCATAACAAGAAAATAATCAAATTCCAAATAACCCCATATTTGGGATGTTACATATAATCTTTATCATGTAATATAATTTCAATATATGTATTATTAATTTTTGTTTTAAAATTAATAATATTTTCTATTGAAGATTGTATATCTTCCATTCTAGTGTTTCTAGAATTTCTACTAGGTGTAGTAGGAAAGATAGGAATATGAACTGTTTTCATACCTATTGGTGTAGAAGTACTTATATTATCTTCTTCTTCCTCTGGTTGAGAACTAGAAGGTAATACTAAATTATCATCTGTATTAGTAATCAAATTATTTTTAAAGTATAACTTATCGCCAGATGACATATATTCAATAGTACTTACTGGTTTAGAAGTACTTGCATTATTAGTCTTTTCTATCATCCAGTCTTTTGGAATTGATAAATCTTTTAAATGTAATAATTTTGGTTGAATTTCTGTAGTAAACTTATTGGGCTCAAAAAGCTCAATTATTTTATTATTTATTTCTTTTATTTCTACTTCTTCCGTATTAGT
Source organism: Gossypium sturtianum (assembly GCA_025698515.1). Taxonomy (NCBI): domain Eukaryota; kingdom Viridiplantae; phylum Streptophyta; class Magnoliopsida; order Malvales; family Malvaceae; genus Gossypium; species Gossypium sturtianum. The sequence goes on from CM046949.1 coordinate 32,027,098, forward strand.
ATATTCATTAATAGAAGTCCAACTTATTGCCAAATCTTCTGCTAAATCACTAATATTAGAATTTTTGTCTGAATTATAAGACAGACACTCTTCGATTAGAGGATCTGTTATGGATATAAAGTAATTTGGTTTAACTTTAAATCCTATTACTCCTGTATGGAAATTAGATTGAATTCCTCCAATAAGTGCTTTTATTGGATTTTCAAATCTTTTATCTAATAATACTGCTATAATAGGAACATCATGACCTCTTCTGAATAAAGCTCTAATCATTATCATAATGAATCCTAAATGTATATATCTAACTTGAGGATATTTTTTCCTAATACGTTTTATCTTTTCTTTGGTAAATAATGGCATTTCTGTTAATCCTCCTTTAGTATCTTTAGCGACTGTGTTACCGCTAATTTTTTCTATGTGTCTTTGTGACCATATTTTAAACTTAGATATTTTATAAATTTCTTCTTTAGAAATATGATTTTATTAATCTTTTCTATTATATCATCAGAAAAGTTTGTTTCTTCTCCGATTAAATTTTCTAATTTAATATCCTGTTGTTCAAATTTAGGAATTTCTTCTAATTTATTATTAGAACTACTTCCGAACATAAAAATATATTCTTCAGAATCTGAATCAGAATATGTTTCAGATATTAATTCATATAATATTTCAGAAGGATTTATTTCCTCACTAAAACATATTTCTAAATCTTGTTCTTCAAGATTTTTAATCATTTTCCTAGGATTTTTTCCTTTATTAGGACAATTTGTTGCTATATGACCTTCTTCATCACAAATAAAACATTTACATATTTGTTTTTTAGTGTTTTTAGAAGTCTTTCTCCTAACAAATTTTTTTCTTTTTATTACTATTATTATTATTATTATTATTACTACTACGAGTATAATTTTTATTACCCGATTTCCATCTAGCTAATTTATATTTTTTATGTTTTTTATAGGTTTTAGGACGTATAGGGTTACATCCAAACTCCCATTCATTTTCTAACATCTTTGTACAATATTTATGACTTAATTTATTTTTGACTTGTTTAGCCGCTTTACTCTGTAGACAATGTAAAATTATTCTTTCTTTAGCAAAATTAATTCTATTGCCTATAGAATCTATATTTGCTAAATCTATTCCAGAGTCCTTACTATGTTTTAATATATAAGAAGCATATTTATTAATGCAAATTTCATCCCATGGTGGTGGTAATTTATGAAAATATTGGTTTTTCCAAAATTCTATACTATCATTTTTTAACTTCTGATATTCATGAAGAAATTTTTTAGAAAATTCTTCTAAATATCTTATATCGCATAGTTTTAATTTTGACAAGATATAGCTGGATTGGCTATCCTGATCTTTTTTATTAGTATAACCACAAAATTGCTTTTTAGAATTGAAGTTAATCCTTTTAGTAAATCTTTAGGGAACTTATTTGATTAATAAGTTGACCTTTTTGTTCTTTTCCTTTCTCGCATTCTTCCCATCTTCGAGAAATTGTAGAACATCTCCTTGAAATGTTCCTACAAAATAATTTAAAAACTTTTCTTTTGACCATACTGCATCTTTGTTGTTGTTTACAACAATAGTCATAGATTGTGCCCAATCATCTATGGTTTTTTCATAGTCTGATAAAGGAATATTAGTTAAGTCTAAATATATTCCTCCTTGAGCAACGCTTCTTTTATTTAAGTCATCTATCCTATATGGTATAGGCATAGGTTGACTAATTGGTATAGATTGACTAGTTTCACCTGTGTTTTCAGATTTTATTTCATTCGTAGCTATATTTTCTATATTATTATCAAATATTCTTGTTGTGTTTTCAACATTTTCATAGTTTTTATTAATAGATCTGTAACATCCTGAAAAGGGCCTATGCATTTTTGGTTTAATTGTACGAAATGACATATCTTATGTGTTATGAATATATTTTGAACACTTTTGGAAACCTGGAAATGTTAAGTTTAAAAGAGGAAAGTGAACATTTTTAGAACCTTGGAAATGTAAGGAAATGTCTTGTAAGGAAATGCAATGGAAATGTAAGGAAATGTCTTGGAAATGTAAGGAAATGTCTTGTAAGGAAATGTCATGGAAATGTAAGGAAATGTCAAGTTTACAGAGCCGATCGAAAATTTTTGGAAACTTAGAAATGACCTAGAAATGACGAGTTTTAAGGTTTAAAAGGGGAAATTAAGGCAAGGTGGCCTTAAAAGAAAAAGTTTGTGAAATTTGACACACAAACAGGCTTGGAAAAGTGGCACTCAAGATGCCACTTAGGGCCTATGGAAATGGCGCCATATGCAAGAGGAATGGGCCTAAGTTCGAGTCACATGGGAAGCAAATAAAAGAAATTTTATTTTGCTACAAGGAGCAGAGAGGTGGACGGCACATGGCTATAAATTAGGAGCTTTTATTATTTTATAAATAGTGGATAAATAAGGGATTTATTTATCATTGTTTTCAAGAGATAATTGTTGGATTAAATTCTTTTAATTTGAATAAAGAGATAAAGAGGAAAATAAGGGAGAAGTGATGGCCAAGTAAGGGACTTTGAGTTTAATAATTTCGGCTAAGTAAGGATAGTTGCTAAATTATCTTTTAATTTAAGTGATAATTAAAGGATAAAGTTATCGATATAGAGAGTGGTGGCCAAGTAAGGGACTCCTTAGATGATAATTTCGGCTATAAAAGGAAGGAAGGAGGGCTACTCATCAATTTGTGCTTCCTCCTTTCTCTGTCGAATTCTTAGTGCTCTCTTCTCTTCTTTTCTTTCTTTTCTTTTGTCAAGTCGAGATTAAGTAATTGTTGGAACCTAGCCGAATATTTTCCTCTCCATTAAAAGCCATAGCCGAATCCTCCATCTTTATTCTTCCTTTTCTTTTCTTTCTAATCCCTCCAAAAGCCGAAAGTTGTGAGATCATCATCTAGCCATAGCCGAATCTCTGAAGGTTAAAGTGAAGGTGCAATCGATTTCTTCAAGTAAGGGTAAGATCTCATTCGGTTTCATCCTTTTTCTTAAGATTTGCCGAAATCTAGGACTAACCCCATTAATATCTTATTGCCGAAACTTTGAAGAGATCTTTCGGGATTTACTAAGTGTCGACTACAAGGAAGGAGAAGTTCTTTTCCCGAAGGTACACCATAGGCCACGTGTTCCCTAGTTATTCGGTGAGTTTTGGGATTTAGAATCCACAAGGTAAGTGTCTATAGCATTCGGCCAAGGCCATGTTTGGTAAATATATGTGTTCATTAATTATTCAAAAGCCGAAACTAACCAAGTTAATTGATTCAATGCTTGGCCGAATGCAAGAAGAGTATAGCAGAGATTTCAAGACTTGATTCTTAAGTCAAACGGCAACAAGGTAAGTTTAAGTATACTAATCCTACTAGGATTTGGATTTATGGCCGAATGGCTTTTTATTAAAGTAGTAGGTGATTAATCAAATGTAGGGATTAAGGATCCAAGCATTAGATCAAGCTTTTCGGGATTTCAAGACCCTTTCGGTAAGTATGATAAGTTGTGGATATTTGGTTAAGAATTCGTATATTGATGATTAAATCGATTGTTCTGATTAAGTGTGTTGATGGAGGCGAATACCAGTCAAGAAGGGAAAGGGAAGGTCTTTGTCCCCAAGTTTAAGAAGAGATATGTTTCTGCAGTTAGGGATTGGCCACCGGGGTGTGGACCAGCGTCAGAACAAGAAAGTAGGCAAATAGCCGTAGTATCGCCTAGTGATAGCATCGATGCTCGAAAGCATAGTTCTCCAAGTGATCGTGTGTGATTAACCCACTGTTTTCGGGTTTATGGTATATTGCATGTGTTGTGTAAATGCTAATATGTGCAGTGGCGATTTTGAATGGTTACCCTTAAGGGGTATATCGGAAATCAGGTCAGTGTTAATTATTAAGAATGTGAATATGCCAATGAGAATATGTTTGTATGCCGAATAGCATGTGCATGCATTATTTTACTATGTTATGACATTATCATATGTTGCATGTGCATGGGATGGGATATGAATGTGACTATCGAAGGAAAGGGTGTACTTTATGTACGTGGTCTAATGTTAGCCTTGTGCTACGTTAGCGCTTGATGTTAGCTATGTGCTTCATCAAGGGAGGTGTTGGCTAGGTGCCCACCTCGGTGGTTGATAGCTGTGTGCATCACCGTGGACTGAATGATATGTGGGATCACTTAGGTGATCGGTGGCTTAGCCACGGCCTTGAGCAGCAAGTCTGCCAAGGTAAGATATGTGGGATCACTTAGTTGATCGGTGGATTAGCCACGGCCTTGGGCAGGGAGTCTGCTAAGGTAGGTGTAACGGATGGACCCTAGGTTGGGTTGGGTGCACTTTGCATAAACTCATTATCCGTCATATGGGTTGATGATGAAATGGGTCAAGCCCGGTATGTGGAAATTATGTGGTTAACTACCCTATTAGATGAATGTGATATGAATATGGGCCAAGCCTGTAATGTGATAACATGTGAATTTGATAATTGATATATGATATATGGGTTAATATGTGGTTAACATGTGGGTGGAATTCAAAGTGGACTAATTACACACTCGAGTCCAGTATGACTCACCCAATTTTTATTAAACATCGCAGATGATTCGTGGTGATTGGACCGGGTTGGAGTGGATACGAGGTGGCCCATGCACGTAAGACATCTTCTTTATTTTATTCATTTATTACTAAGAACTTTTGTTTAATTATTTATTGTAATAAGGCCCAGATTAAAGTATTTAAGTATTTCTATTTGAGCATTTTTATTATGTTTAAGCTAGACGACCATTAAATTATAATTGGGAAGTGCTTTTAATTTTGGCAACTTATATTTTAAAAGCTTATAATAAAGTTTTAATTTGGATATTTTTATCAAGCTTATATTATTTAGAATTTTTAATTGGACATGGTTTTCAAATGACAAAATTTTTAATGTTTTTCCCAAAAGTGAAATCAGTCTTCAAACGTTTTTTCCATGAGTTGGCATTTCAAATTCGGTCAGAACGAATGGGCCGGTTTGGGGTGTTACAAATTGGTATCGAGCCAGGTTCAAAACTCGGCTTTGAGGGTTTTGGGTCCAAAAATAATTTTTTTCAAAGATGGGTTTTTCAAAAGTATGGGCTTTCATAAACTTTTCAGGTTATTCTGGCATGGCACATGTATCTCCGACCCATGATCCACCGTAAGTACCCTTGACTCACTGAAGTGAAATGTGTATGTGAATGTTATAAGTATGAAGGAACGTAGATTAGTGAACTAGGGTCTGCATGAACCCTAGGACTAGTGCACTCAAACACATGCATAAGACTTAAGGACTATTAAACAAACTCAGTGAAGTAAGTCGCCGAGCTAGGGTGTGGCAAATCACAGCGCATGTCTAGGAGTGGGTTGATGAAGAGCTTGGTATTTAAGCAAACTCCTAGTGACTCACCTCCTCTCTACTCGAATCCTACAGTGCGTAGTAACCGTTCACCCTAACCAAGAGGACTTATTCACTGGCTAAACCAATCATTAAAACCCGAAGGGACTAGCCATGCAGCTTTTATAAAATTCCTAGTTTTAAAATCCCTAAATTACGCTTTTAATTGTAGTAAAAGATTATTGTGAAATTTTTTCCAAAATATCTCTGATTTACAAAATTACAAAAATGCCCTCAGATTGTAAATTACTAAAATACCCTTAGTTTTTAAGATTTTCAAAAATACCCTCGACTTTTGTTAAAATATTTCTACTTTACAAAGATATCAAAACTTCAGTTTTACAAATAATAAGATACCCTGATTTGGAAAATTTACTTAATCGCTTCGACTTCCAAAATTACCAAATAACCTCGATTTACAAATTTTTGCAACACCTCTGATTTGGAAAACAAAATAACCCAGAGATTTTGTAAATTCTGAAATACCTTTAATTTGAAAAGTATTTTCGAATTGACCCCGATTTATTACCAAAATACCCCTGTAGGGGAAAAGACGAAATTACCCCTGGGTAGGGAAATGGATGGAATGACCATAAAAGTGTAGTGAATGATGTTGTGAATGAATGTGACTTCATAGAAAAATGAATGTGTCTCTGCTTATGAATGTGAATGTGACTCCCTGAGTTAGAGTAGTGAACTTGAACTAGAAACTTTGGTTGATCGAAAGAACTACTTCAACATCTCTTTTCATAAACAGCGTTTCATGAATAATCGATGGAACAAAATTTCCGATGCATAAAACTCTTTAATCAGATTAAATCGCGACGTTAGAAATGAGTTCTAGGGGCGTGAACTTAGAGACTGTGCCTAGAAAGTATGATGGTTCTATTAAGATCAGTCGCGCACATAAGCGTAGTGCGGTGAGTTAAGATGTACGATTATTCATTAATAAGTAATTTCGAGGACGAAATTATTTTTAAGGAGGGTAGAACTGTAACATCCTCGAAAAGGGCCTATGCATTTTTGGTTTAATTGTACGAAATGACATATCTTATGTGTTATGAATATATTTTGAACACTTTTGGAAACACTGGAAATGTATGGAAATGTTAAGTTTAAAAGAGGAAAGTGAACATTTTTAGAACCTTGGAAATGTAAGGAAATGTCTTGTAAGGAAATGTCATGGAAATGTAAGAAATGTCTTGGAAATGTAAGGAAATGTCTTGTAAGGAAATGTCATGGAAATGTAAGGAAATGTCAAGTTTACAGAGCCGATCGAAAATTTTGGAAACTTAGAAATGACCTAGAAATGACGAGTTTTAAGGTTTAAAAGGGGAAATTAAGGCAAGGTGGCCTTAAAAGAAAAAGTTTGTGAAATTTGACACACAAACAGGCTTGGAAAAGTGGCACTGAGATGCCATTTAGGGCCTATGGAAATGGCGCCATATGCAAGAGGAATGGGCCTAAGTTCGAGTCACATGGGAAGCAAATAAAAGAAATTTTATTTTGCTACAAGGAGTAGAGAGGTGGACTGGCACATGGCTATAAATTAGGAGCTTTTATTATTTTATAAATAGTGGATAAATAAGGGATTTATTTATCATTATTTTCAAGAGATAATTGTTGGATTAAATTCTTTTAATTTGAATAAAGAGATAAAGAGGAAAATAAGGGAGAAGTGATGGCCAAGTAAGGGACTTTGAGTTTAATAATTTCGGCTAAGTAAGGATAGTTGCTGAATTATCTTTTAATTTAAGTGATAATTAAAGGATAAAGTTATCAGATAGAGGAGTGGTGGCCAAGTAAGGGACTCCTTAGATGATAATTTCGGCTATAAAAGGAAGGAAGGAGGGCTACTCATCAATTTGTGCTTCCTCCTTTCTCTGCCGAATTCTTAGTGCTCTCTTCTCTTTTTTTCTTTCGTTTCTTTTGTCAAGTCGAGATTAAGTAATTGTTGGAACCTAGCCGAATATTTTCCTCTCCATTAAAAGCCATAGCCTAATCCTCCATCTTTATTCTTCCTTTTCTTTTCTTTCTAATCCTCCAAAAGCCGAAAGTTGTGAGATCATCATCTAGCCATAGCCAAATCTCTCAAGGTTGAAGTGAAGGTGCAATCGATTTCTTCAAGTAAGGGTAAGATCTCATTCGGTTTCATCCTTTTTCTTAAGATTTGCCAAATCTAGGACTAACCCCATTAATATCTTGTTGCCGAAACTTTGAAGAGATCTTTCGGATTTACTAAGTGTCGACTACAAGGAAGGAGAAGTTCTTTTCCCGAAGGTACACCATAGGCCACGTGTTCCCTAGTTATTCGGTGAGTTTCGGATTTAGAATCCGCAAGGTAAGTGTCTATAGCATTAGGCCAAGGCCATGTTTGGTAAATATATGTGTTCATTAATTATTCAAAAGCCGAAACTAACCAAGTTAATTGATTCAATGCTTGGCCGAATGCAAGAAGAGTATAGCAAAGATTTCAAGACTTGATTCTTAAGTCAAACGGCAACAAGGTAAGTTTAAGTATACTAATCCTACTAGGATTTGGATTTATGGCGAATGGCTTTTTATTAAAGTAGTAGGTGATTAATCAAATGTAGGGATTAAGGATCCAAGCATTAGATCAAGCTTTTCGATTTCAAGACCCTTTCTGTAAGTATGATAAGTTGTGGATATTTGGTTAAGAATTCGTATATTGATGATTAAATCGATTGTTACGATTAAGTGTGTTGATGGAGGCGAATACCACCAAGAAGGGAAAGGGAAGGTCTCTGTCCCCAAGTTTAAGAAGAGATCTGTTTTACTGCGGTTAGGGATTGGCCACCGGGGTGTGGACCAAATGTCGAACAAGAAAGTAGGCAAATAGCCGTAGTATCGCCTAGTGATAGCATCGATGATCGAAAGCATAGTTCTCCAAGTGATCAGTCCGTGATTAACCCACTTTTTTCCGGATTTATGGTATATTGTATGTGTTGTGTAAATGCTAATATGTGCAGTGGCGATTGTGAATGGTTACCCTTAAGGGGTATATCGGAAATCAGGTCAGTGTTAATTATTAAGAATGTGAATATGCCAATGAGAATATGTTTGTATGCCGAATAGCATGTGCATGCATTATTTTACTATGTTATGACATTATCATATGTTGCATGTGCATGGGATGGGATATGAATGTGACTATCGAAGGAAAGGGTGTACTTTATGTACGTGGTGTAATGCTAGCCTTGTGCTACGTTAGCGCTTGATGTTAGCTATGTGCTTCATCAAGGGAGGTGTTGGCTAGGTGCCCACCTCGGCGGTTGATAGCTGTGTGTATCACCGTGGACTGAATGATATGTGGGATCACTTAGGTGATCGGTGGCTTAGCCACGGCCTTGAGCAGCAAGTCTGCCAAGGTAAGATATGTGGGATCACTTAGTTGATCGGTGGATTAGCCACGGCCTTGGACAGGGAGTCTGCTAAGGTAGGTGTAACGGATGGACCCTAGGTTGGGTTGGGTGCACTTTGCATAAACTCATTATCTCGTCATATGGGTTGATGATGAAATGGGTCAAGCCCGGTATGTGGAAATTATGTGGTTAACTACCCTATTAGATGAATGTGATATGAATATGGGCCAAGCCTGAATGTGATAACATGTGAATTTGATAATTGATATCCGATATATGGGTTAATATGTGGTTAACATGTGGGTGGAATTCGGTGGACTAATTACACACTCGAGTCCATGTATGACTCACCCAATTTTTATTAAACATCGCAGATGATTCGTGGTGATTGGACCGGGTTGGAGTGGATACGAGGTGGCCCATGCAGAAGACATCTTCTTTATTTTATTCATTTATTACTAAGAACTTTTGTTTAATTATTTATTGTAATAAGGCCCAGTTAAAGTATTTAAGTATTTCTATTTGAGCATTTTTATTATGTTTAAGCTAGACGACCATTAAATTATAATTGGGAAGTGCTTTTAATTTTGGCAACTTATATTTTAAAAGCTTATAATAAAGTTTTAATTTGGATATTTTTATCAAGCTTATATTATTTAGAATTTTTAATTGGACATGGTTTTCAAATGACAAAATTTTTAATGTTTTTCCCAAAAGTGAAATCAGTCTTCAAACGTTTTTCCGCAGTGGCATTTCAAATTCGGTCGTAACGAATGGGCCGGATTTGGGGTGTTACAAGATCTCAGATAATCATCTGTTTGAAGATCTGAATCTATTTTTCTTTTACCATAGGGATCTTTTTTATCAATTTCCCTAGGTTTCGGTGTTTCATAATCATACGGATCTGTTTGTTCGGTTTCATAGGTTCAGAATTTCTATATTTTCATCCTCTTCATTTGAAGTGTTTTCTTCCTCAGAATTATGACTAGTAACATTAATATCTACATCAGAATTATTAGAACTACTACTACTATCCGTAGTCTCATAATTTAACATATAGTGATAATTATACTTAGTAAATAAGTCTTTATGTTTTTCATAAAGTTCTTCTATTAATTTTAAATATTCTACTTGCTCATATTTATCATTTGTTTTAGAAAATTGGTTTTTCTAATGTTCTATTAAAGTCTTATAAGATTCAAAATCATATTTTTCTTGTTTTTTAACTTTTTCTCTTTTTTGTTTTGTTTTTTCTTTTTTACTATAGGTTGAAGATTCATCCGAAGACTCATCTTCATCTGATAAAGCTAAAATAACATTACTATTACCATAGTATAAAGGTCCTAAATCTAAGTCTGATTCTATATTATTATTATTAATAACTTGATCTAATCTATTATTAACATCAGATAGTAATTCTTTAGATTTGTTATTCAAATCTAAATCTGTTACTTCTCCCATATTATCTACTTTTTCTTCTATTTTACTGACTTTAGTATATAATTTATTAAAATATATAGATGTTATATCTATTAAACTATTGATACCTTTACTAAGAGCCGAAACATTATTTTCATTCTTAGAGTCTATATGCATAGTATGATTACAAGTTTTATCTTTGTATAAACAATCCATTTGTTCCATGTTTTTTATCCCTGGTACCTAAAACCTTCTGTGTCTTTAGCGTCTTCAAACAACGCCTACAACGTCCCACTCGGACTCAACGGCAACAAGAAGACAGAACGACAGATATATGGGTTTTGAGATAAACAACAACGAAATAAACGGAATTGAAGATAAAAGATAGAAACTTACAATGCTAACTACGATATTAGAACTCCAGAAATTGTTACTCCGGGGCTCCTCTGATACCAATTACGGGGGGAGGGAGGGATATATGCACAAGCGGAAGGATAGCAGATAATATCGTAGATTTTATTTAACAAGAGAAGATAGTAGATAATTTACAATAGATCGTTTACAAGGGTTTTCTAAAGAAAGCAAGTATACAAGAGAGTTTGTATATTGCCAATTTCTATGGAAAGGATTTTTCTAACCCAAGCAAGCTGCCTTGTTTAGGCTACAACAACTCCTATTTATAGTGTAAATTCTAAACTCTAATTTATTTACAATTGAAGTCCGCACAGTATCATAATATGGGAGAAGTTACAGATTTAGATTTGAATAACAAATCTAAAGAATTACTATCTGATGTTAATAATAAATTAGATCAAGTTATTAATAATAATAATATAGAATCAGACTTAGATTTAGGACCTTTATATTATGGTAATAGTAATGTTATTTTAGCTTTATCAGATGAAGATGAGTCTTCGGATGAATCTTCAACCTATAATAAAAAAAAAGAAAACAAAACAAAAAAGAGAAAAAGTTAAAAAACAAGAAAAATATGATTTTGAATCTTATAAGACTTTAATAGAACATTGGAAAAACCAATTTTCTAAAACAAATGATAAATATGAGCAAGTAGAATATTTAAAATTAATAGAAGAACTTTATGAAAAACATAAAGACTTAATTACTAAGTATAATTATCACTATATGTTAAATTATGAGACTACGGATAGTAGTAGTAGTTCTAATAATTCTAATGTAGATATTAATGTTATTAGTCATAATTCTGATGAAGAAAACACTTCAACAGAAGAGGATGAAAATATAGAAATTCCTGAACCCATGGATACTGAACAAACAGATCCATATGATTATGAAACACCGAAACCTATGGAAATTGATAAACAAGATCCTTATGGTAAAAATATGGAATATTGGAAAAACCAATATTTACCTATAGAATTAAAACCGGTACATTATACTAACAAATTAGATAAAATATCTAAAGATACAAAAGTCAAAGAAAAACCAATAATTCAACAAATGAAACTTGGAAAAAAGGATATTATTACATTCTCACATTTCCAACCCAGGAAATATTATACTTACATTGAAATTACATTTCAGTTTAGAGAATACAATCAATATTCTTTAAATGCTTTACTAGATACAGGAGCTACAATTAGTAGCTGTAGAGAAAATGCTATTTGTCGTAACCATTTTTGAAAAAACGGGAATCGACTTTTATAAATAGGGAGTCGCCACCGATCTTTATTTAGGTGTGATCGGATCACCTTGTTTTAATAAAAATATTTTAGTTTATTAAAACAGAGCTTTTGGTCTACGAGTGTTCAAGAAAACGGGTTCGGGAGTCGGTTACGTGCGAGGAAGGATTAGCACCCTCGCAACACCCAAAATTGGTACCAAATTGATTGATCAATGTCCCAATGCTGAAAATTTGAAAATATTTGGGGTAAAAAGAATTAAAAGAATGGGTTAATTAAACCGGGATCGAATCTCCAAATTAACTTGTTTCAAAGAAACAAAGTACCATACCCAACACGTTAGGATATAACACATTTATACTCTGACACCGAGATCATCTTTGATCTTCAAAGCGTATAAAGGATATTTGGTTATTTAGTTGAACAAAAAATCGACACCCAGCACGTTAGGGTGTGATCTTTCGAACTTCTGAACAAACAAATATTGCCTTATTTTTTAAAAGAATGTTTAAAGGATATCGACCTTACGGGGGTGTATTTTTATTTTAAGCAACAATTATATGCCGATATTTGCATTTTATAAAATATTGAACAAACTTATTTGGAAGCAATCATGATGTATTAACATTTAAATAGGCAATAAAGCAATAATAACACGAAATATGTTAAGGGATAACTCATGTACTAAAGTAATTGTAAACGCATGATGAAGTATAAATAAATATAATTAACAAGAAACGAATGAACCTATTTAACGCATGCTTAGATATAGATAGAAAGACACATACATGATAGAACCAATATAAATGTGATATATAGTGATTTTAAATAAATATATAAAGTTACATATGAAAATAATATAAATAGAATATGTTATATAACATAAATAAATTTTAGCCACAAGCAATATATGATATATGATTTGAAAGAATATATGTATATAAATATATCTAATGAAAACAATTTTAGCTAAATAAAAGTAACAAATAGTAATGATAGAAATACACATATATTTATACTTGTTAATATACTAGTATATAGATAATAATACGGGCGCTTAATATAATACAAAATCATAAAATAAAATAAAAAGGATAAAAATAAAATAAACAATAAAAACAGGGGTCAAATAACAATTAAAAAAAGGATCGAGAGGATTAAAATAAGACGCGCGTTAAATGACAGGGATTAAAGTGGAAATTATACTAAATTTTGAAACGCAATGTTTTAGCTTAAACCGTTGGAGACCCATAGGATCGAATTGAAATGAAACACGAGTTTTGGGGGCCAAATTAAGAATAGAAAGAATTTAAAACGAACGAAATTAAGAGTCATAGAAATACGTAAGGATTGGGTCAGTAATTAAACCACTTAATGAAAGCGCCATGGATCCCTTGAATCGGGTCGGGTCGACACGCGGATTACATAGGCTAAACGACGCCGTTTCCTTGATCATTTTTAACCTCCCTAAACGTAACTACAACGTCACAACTCCCTATTCAACTTAAACCCTAACTCTTTAATCTTCTCCTCACCGCAATCTAACGCCCCTTATCACCAAAAGCAGACGCCTACAACTCGGACTCCTTTTTGACTTCGATCTCGACGAAACAAGGAGGAAATCGACGACGGTGATCGATAAGGTAAGCACTTTTCCTTCTTATTCGTTTATTGCTTATAAAAATCTCAAAGTAATAAAGTAAAGGACCTAAAATAAATGAAAGCGATAGTGAGAATAAGAACAAAACGGAATTAACCTTCCTAGTTTTGATTTCCTCCGATTTTTCTGCGTTTCTAATAGAATCGAAAATACAAGACTTTCTTCGGTTTTGGTACAACCGATTTTTACAAAGATCCTTATCTGCTTTCTTCTATTTCGTTTTTTGTATTTTTTTATACGTAAGTGTTCCCCTTCAATTTACAAACGGTTCTGCTTTATAACCGATCCTCTCGCTTTGTTGTTCTTCTTTTTTTATTATTACCCTTTTGCTTCGTTCTCTGTTGCTCCTTGTTTTTGTTTCGCAGGCATGGGCAAGGCGCCGGTGGAGGCATGTGGGTGTCGATCGAGACGCGGACGATGGTGGTAGCCGATAGTGGCGCATGTGGGCTGCTTTGAAACGACGCGAGGTGCACGCGGAGACCAAGGTGCCTCGAAGCTGGAGCGCGCGCGTGTCGCACGTGTAGGGGGCCTTGGCGGCGCACAAACAGAGGAAGCCCTAGGGTTCTCAAAAATTTTAAAGCACTTGGGCCATTGGGCCTTTGCAAAATTGGGTTAGGGTTTAGGTTGGCATTTGGATTTAGATTCGGGCTTGTAACTGGACATTTGGACTGCTATATTTTATTGGGTTTATTTGTTTGGCTTTGTTTGGGCTGATCCAATTTGGGCGAGATTTTGGGCCTATTAATTCTGTAGTGGACTGTTTGGACATTTTAATGGACTTTTATAATAATAATAATAATTTGGGTTTTTTGATTTGGTTTTATTTTGGCTAAATGGGCCCGAGCAAAAAATTGGTTATTACAGCTGCCCCTCTTTGCTCATTGTCGTGAAACGAGAATAGAGCAAAGATAATAAAAGAACCAATTTTTGCCCGGTCTTGGCTAAGCCTTGACTTCTTGGTTCTCGTCTTCTTCAAACATCTTCAAACTCTGCTGTAGCATGTAGCTTTGATCCATTCTGCCACTACTTTCACGAGACATGACCCGTAGCTTCAATTCGCTTTTCCTCAATCTTGTTTATTTTTCAACTTGCTCTAATATGACTTCAGGGCACAGGGAGACTTGTGGCTTCGATCCACTAATTGCTCCACTGGGACCTTGATGAAATCTTGGCGTGCGTAACCCGAGGCCCAACTCACTTCTCGCATTATGAGTCGATTTTAACAGAAATTGAAAAAAAACATTAAAATACCTCAACGTGCGTAACCCGAGGCCCGACTCACTTTTCGCATCATGAGTTAATTTTGCAGAAATAGAAATAAAAATACCTCAGCGTGCGTGACTCGAGGCCCAACTCACTCTCGCATTATGAGTCGATTTTGTAGAAATAGAAATAAAAAATACCTCGGCGTGCGTGACCCGAGGCCTAACTCACTTCTTGCATTATGAGTTGATTTTAACAGAAATAGAAAAACAGAAATTAAAAATAACTCAGTACGTAACCTGAGGCCCAACTCACTCCTCGAATTATGAGTTGATTTTAACAGGATTTGAAAAACAGAAATTAAAATACCTCAGCGTGCGTAACCCAAGGCCCAACTCACTTCTCGAATTATGAGTTGATTTTAACAGGAAATTGAAAGACAGAAATTAAAATACCTCAGCGTATGTGACCTTGGGCCCAACTCACTTCTCGAATTATGAGTTGATTTTAACAGGAAATTGAAAGACAGAAATTAAAATATCTCAGCGTGCGTGACCCGAGGCCCAACTCACTTCTCGAATTATGAGTTGATTTTAACAGTAAATTGAAAGAAAGAAATTAAAATACCTCAGCGTGCGTGACCCGAGGCCCAACTCACTTCTCGAATTATGAGTCGATTTTAACAGAAATTGAAAAACAGAAGTAAAAATACCCCAGCGTGCGTAACCCGAGGCCCAACTCACTTCTCGAATTATGAGTTGATTTTAAACGGAAATTAAAAAATAGAAATTAAGAATACCTCAGCGTGCGTAACCCGAGGCCCAACTAATTTCTCTGAGTTGATTTTAATAGAAAACAGAAATTAAAATACCTCAGCGTGTGTAACTCGAGGCCCAACTCACTTCTCGCGTTATAAGTTGATTTTAACCGAAATTGAGGAAATAGAAATTAAAATGTATTATCTGGTGGAACTCGGATGTTTTCTTTCTCCTTGGTTCGGTACAGCTATCATCAGTACTTCTTGCTTTACTGGTGTACCTGTATGTGTCATGCGCGATGTTATCATGAAATGCACGTGTTTGTCCTAAATGCTTTTATGCCTACATGATTAGGCAATGTGCCCTAGGTTTGTTCGTCCTGTATCTCTTTTCGTCACGACTTTCAGGATGACCTGCATTCATGGCTTCGATCCTTGATCCCCTTTTTTTTTTTTTAGGTTTTGTACCCGTCCTCAAGTTTTACGAGTAATCTGCGTTTCTCATTTATCACTCTCTTGCCCCCTGTTGAGCTTTGTCCTTTCTTTGAGGCTCTTGTACTTACCAAATTCTCGTCCAAGTAATGCTCAATATTCCTTTTGTTTAGAGTATGTCATTTCACTATTTACCATTTAATTGAACCAAACATGAGAGGCGTGAAAATAGGAAAGTAAGTTCGGAAGAAATACCTCACGTTCATATTTATTTCCAAAAGCAATAAGCAAAGAAAACTAACAAAGAATAGTTCAATAAAGAAAGCAGTATAAAAGACAGGAAAGCAGATTCAAATGTCACAAATGCTCTAGATATTCAACGCATGAACTTCTCCACGTTTCCTGATCCCGGATCTCTTCGAACAAAAGCTTTTTGTGTAGAAGATTTCAAGCTTCCGTGTCTGCTTCAAATATCTCGCCATTCGACTCCCGGTTTAAATCGCTCTTGCTCTTTGAGCCTAAATCCGCTTCTTCAGGACGCCCTTTTCGGGTTTTCACCTTGGTCTCTTTTTTTTTTCTCTTTTTTTTTAGGCGTAGTACTTCTTCACTGCATCTGAGTTTACTGGATTTGGTACCTCTTTTCCATCCATCTCAGCGAGAATCAGAGCGCCACCCGAGAAAGCCTTCTTTACAACATATGGTCCCTCCCAATTTGGTGCCCATTTTCCTTGGAAGTCTTTTTGTATAGGGAGGATCTTCCTCAACACGAGTTCTCCTTCGCGGAATTCCCTTGGTCGCACCATCTTTTCATGGGCTGTGATCATTCTTTTCTGGTACATCTGCCCGTGATAGATTGCTTTAAAGTGTTTTTCTTCGATCAGATTCAGTTGGTCGTATCGAGCTTGAACCCATTCCGATTCTTCTAGTTTTGACTCCATTAAGACTCATAAAGAGGGGATTTCCACCTCGATGGGCAGTACAGCTTCCATTCCATAGACCAGAGAGAAGGGAGTTGCCCCCGTGGAGGTCCGCACACATGTGCGATATGCGTATAGGGCAAATGGTAACTTCTCGTGCCAGTCTTTATATGTCTCGGTCATTTTCCCAATAATCTTCTTAATGTTTTTGTTAGCAGCTTTGAAACACCCCAGTCCCGGCCCACGAGCCTTGACCGGATCTGGTATGTTCCTTGAGAAAACATTTGAAAATCTGTTTGTTACTTAGGAAAAATTCGTGTGGTTTTGAAGAAGGATCTGCTTGTGTTGGGTTCAATTGAAAACCTTGTTACTTTTGAAATCAGGGATTTATTAAAAACCTTGTTTTCATATTAAAAGATATGCCAAAATTATTTTAAAATTTTTACCTTTAAATTGGAAATTATTTGTGATTAAGTGGTCAAAAACACTTAATATTTATTTTTAAGAAAAACCATTTAACTTTGATTTAACCTTAATCGTATTGTAATAAAATCAAATAAAAAGCATGCATAAACAGTTCATACTATGGCTTAATTACATCAAAAATCAAAACCCAACTTAAAACCAAAATACTTAAAATTATAGCAAATCCAAAATAAAATAAAGTCCCGAACTGAGCATGGCCACCACTAAGCTCCTGCCGACCCGGTCCATCACTGAGCGTCACCTGAAAAATATTCCCACAACGGGGTGAGTCAAACAGACTCAGTGTATAGCAACCACACTAAGCCCTAATGATTCAGGCATATCAGATCATACATATACATATTACAATTTACAAATAATGATGCATTCCCGAACCCAAACCTAGATGCCATCCGCTACACATCACCCGTACCAACCATCACACCGTGGGGACTACTAAGTCAACCCTCCATCCGCTACACATCATCGAAGGCAGTCGTTGCAGACGACGTGCTCATCGCCCTTATATATATTGTGGCATAGCCACCAGATAAAACTCTGTGACCGAAGTCACCACATTCAGATTATGTGACCGAAGTCACCACATTCAGATATTTGTGGTATAAACCACCAGATCACTTCCCCGTTCCATATAACCCATATGCCCATGTCATAAAAAACATGCAATATCATGCCACATTCTTTATTCACATTCTTATAGTTTCACATATGTGTCATACAGATATTTATCATATTGTACTCATAGTAGGAGTAGGTTTACGTACCTGAGTACTTAGTACCATTGCATGGTACCTTAGCCATAGCTTTCACATTCTTAATAACACATGCATTAAAACAACACCATAAATCTAATAAGACTTAGGGTAGGGCTACACACCTGGTATTACCGCTTTACAGAAATCCCGAAAACCCGATCTAATTCTTTAGATCCTTAATTCCTACATTCAGCCAACACTTTGTGCTTTAGCAAAAGCCTATTCGGCTATATAACCAAATCCCGAAGGATTATCACAATCAAAATCTTACCTTGCTGCCGATTTGATTACTAATCAAATCCCAAAATGTCGTGATGTTTCCCCCTTATAATCAGCTAGCATTAAATCACTTTAACAGGTTAGCTTCGGCTTCTGAATGGATAATGAATAGATTGAACCACCAAATATGGCTTTGGCCGATTAGTATATTCACTTACCGTTGCGAATCTAAAATCCCAAAAATCGTCTCTTGACTATGAGGATGCCGAAATCCTACATGGTACACACTAGGGTCAACGTTCTGTACAAGATCTATAAAATGGCCCTTGGCCGAATACCACATGACTTACCTTGGATGTTGGAATCCCGAGAATCTCCTCCTTATAGTCGACTATAGCCAAATCTCGAGAGATCCTTCAAGGTTTCGGTCCACAACAATAATGAGATTAAAGCCTTGCTTTTACGTCGCTTAGAAAGAAAAGAATAAGGGTTCAACTAAGAGAGATTCTTACCAAAAGGACAATCGAAACGCAATTGACCACTACCCTTAAGAAATCGGCTAAGAGCTTGCAGGAGAAATCAATTCAAAAGAAGTGAACTTCGGCTTTAGGCTTTGCTAAACAATCGGCTAAAGGTTGCCTTGAGGTTCGGCTAAGCCTTTTCAAATGGTGATGGAAAAGTCGGCCACAAGAGGAAAAGATGTATAATCAAGGTTGAAAAGGAAAAAGATGTAAAGAGAAAGGCTAGAAGAATTCGGCTAGAAGGCTAAAAGAAAAAGAAGAAGAAAGTGGATGCTCAATAACAAAAAGAAATTCGGCACCTACTTCCCCTTCATGACCGAAATTCATCACTAAAGGAGTCCCTTGGCCGGCCACTTCTCATCCTCCTCTATCAAATTCCAAATTTTCCTCCTATTTTTCCTCTCTTCTATCCATTCAAAATAATTTGAATGGGTCAACTATTATCTCCTCATAATAGCCGAATTTTAAAAGAACAAAACAAGTCTTTATCCTTATCTTTCAAAAGTCCCATAGCCGTCCATCACCTCCCCCTCTCCTTGACGCAAACATGCAAAATAAAAGCCCCAAAATATTATTTCCCACGCGACTCGAACCTTGGCCCTGCACACATGCTTGTGGCGTCACTTACCTAGGCTTTAAGTGGCGCCTTCAAGCCACTTTACCAAGCCCAATTCTGTGTCATATTTCCCCTACATTTTCTCTTAAGGCCTATTAGGCCTAGCTCCCTCTTTTAAACTTGAAATCTAATAATTTCTAAGGCATTTGCCTATATTCCTAAGTTCTAAAAATCCATAAAACACACTCAACACACACACAGGCATGCTACTTCATATAATTGAGCAAGATGCATAAGCCATAAATCCCGGATGTTACAGTTCTACCCCCCTTAAAAATAATTTCGACCTCAAAATTACCTGGCAAAAATAAGTGAGGGTATTGCTGTCGCATTGCTTCTTCTGGCTCCCACGAAGCTTCTTCCGATCCATGATTGCGCCATAACACTTTGACTAAAGGAACTGACTTCCTCCGTAACACTTTCACATCGCGTTCCATAATCTGAATCGGCTTTTCCTCGTAGGACAAATCTGGCCTTAGTTCCACCTCTTCAACTGGTACTACATGAGATGGATCCGATCGATAACGATGTAGCATAGAAACATGGAATACGTCGTGCATCTGCTTCAATTCTAAAGGCAACTCTAACTGGTATGCCACTGGTCCAACTCGCTTCAATACTCGATAGGGTCCTATAAACCTGGGACTTAACTTCCCTTTCTGACCAAATCTCATCACCTTCTTCCAAGGCGACACTTTAAGAAACACTTGATCTCCCACATCAAATTCTATTTCCTTCCGTTTGAGATCTGCATACGAATTCTGCCTATCCGATGCTCCCTTCAACCGTGCCCGAATTACCTCAACCTTCTCCTCAGACTCTGCCACAATCTCTGGGCCCAAAACTCGACGTTCCCCTAATTCCGTCCAATACGTAGGAGTGCGACACTTTCGACCATACAGCGCTTCATAAGGTGCCATCCGGATACTAGCCTGATAGCTGTTATTGTATGCAAATTCTGCAAAAGGCAAGTATTCTTCCCAACTTCCTCTAAAATCTATCACGCAACCCTCAAAGATATCCTCTAACACTTGATTACTCGCTCGCATCGCCTGTCTGATCGTGGATGAAAAGCCGTAGTGAAATCCAATCTGGTGCCTAAAGCTTGATGTAGTGCCTTCCAAAACCGAGATGTAAACCTTGGATCCCTATCTGAAATGATTGACACCGGCACTCCATGCAACCTTACAATCTCTGCCACATACAACTTTGCCAACCTCTGCAAAGAATAGTCAACCCAAGACCGAATGAAATGCGCGGACTTTGTCAACCGATCCACTATCACCCATACCGAATCCTTCTCAGTAGGCGTAAGGGGAAGCCCACTAACGAAGTCCATGGTAATTCTCTCCCACTTCCACTGCGGAATCTTGATTGGCTGAAGTAACCCTGACGGAACTTGGTGTTCAGCCTTAACTTGCTGACACGTCAAACACTTTCCGACAAATTCTGTAACTTCCCTCTTAAGGCCAAAACTGTTCCCTTAAATCTCTGTACAACTTACAACCTCTAGTGTAACACCCTAAATTAGGGGTTGTTGAGAATTTAATTATTTTAAATATTTTCCCATGTGTGTGCTTGAAGAGTTAAATTCTAGGATTTATTTGACATGTTTAAGGGTCTAAAAATAACCTGAGCTAGGCCCCACCAGTGTTAAAAATTTATTTTTAAAGTGTGTACAAGGAAGGAGCTAGGTAACGATAGGGCTTAAATAAAATTTAAGGAAATTTGACACAAGGTTGTAATTGGCGTGTTGGCTTGATGACTTAAGGGCTTGCAAGGGAGGTCTTGGGTTCGAATCTTGAAAATGGGAGAATTTATTTTGCTTTTATTTTTGGGCGTTGAATGAAGGGGCCAAAATTATGAAGGCCTTAAAAATAATTGGGGAAGGTTCAGTAGCATGAAAGTCCAGGTGAGTAAGAGTGGCCTGGGGCGCCACTTGAGGGAGAGAAGTCTCGGGTTCGAGGAACGAAGGAACGTTTCTATTTTGGGTTTTGCGTTAAAGGCAGAAGGGCCGAGAGGTAGGCTTAAAATTAAAAGATAAGGTTCTATAGCAAGAAATTCGGATGGGAGTGTTGGCCTGGGACGTGGGAGGGGCTGCTGCTGTTAAACGTCCCTGGTTCAAATCTAGGAGGTAGCAAAATGAGTTTTTCCTTTTTATTTTGCTGCTAACGTGGGTGAAGAGTTGGCCTGCACATGGGTGCTTATTCGGCTGGAGTTTGGCAAGCACATGGATTCTTTGTTTTTTTATTTATTTGATGGGATAATAAGGGATAATGATAATATAAGGATTTTCTTTTTATTTAAGTAGATTTAATTGATTAAATCCTTAGTAGTTGACAGAGGAAAAATAGGTAGGTGAGTAATTCAAATTATTTTCAAAGGTGTGGTCAAGAGCAATTCAAGGTAATTGCTGAATTTTAAACTCCTTGTTGGAGAAGGGTGGACGGCAAGCTTAGGTGTAGGGGAGGCCGAATTTGCTTAAGTGATTTTCTTGGGATTTTCGCTAGCAATTTACCTAGCCTTCATCTTTTATTTTTCTTTCTTTTTCATGCTCCAAAATCAAAACTCTTTCTTTTCTTCTAAAATACCTTAGCCGAATTCCCTATACATCAATCTCTCATTTATTTTCTTTCCTTCCTCTTCTCAAACCCCTTTAGCCAAACTTTTAGCACTTTCTTCTCCATTATTTTCTTTCTTCCCTTAGCCGAATATACCCTTTTGAAGTAATCAAATCTCACACTCCTCCTTGGTTGCACTTTGGCCGAATAGGACAAAGGGCATTGATACTCCGGTTTTCTCTGTTATTCAATCGATTGTAAGGTAAGGGATGGCCAACCCTCCTTTCATATTTTCTTTTCTTTGTTGACTTGTGGGAGTGGATGAAAGCTGAAATTTTGACAAACAAGAGCAAAGGTTCTAATCAATGTTGAAATTGATGATAGGCACTTCTGGATCTCAAAGCGTTGAGATTGGATCTTTCATTCTCTCGACTTTTGGATTTGGGTAAGTGGTGGTAAATGCCTACTTATAATAGATTATTCTTCTAATGACTAAGAAAAGCCAATAGTTGCCGATTTCGGGGAAGCAAGACCAATTGGAGTATAGTGGCTTGGGTTCAAAGACGCTCGGGTAATGTTTTGGGTTCACAAGGAACCCTTTTCAATTGTATTGGTTTGACCGAATAGGCCATGGTACTAACCCATGTATTTGGCCGAATAGGCCTAAGTCCCTAACCATGCTTTTTGGTCGATTATAGGATAAGAGATCTAGCGACGTAGATCGGATCTTCTGGATCTAGGAATTCCGGTAGAAGCGGTGTGTAAAAACTCATTACGCACTTTATTAATTTACATGATTATCAAGTATTGTTAGTCACTCTGTGGTAATGTTTGCTTATGGCATAATCATGGATTTCGTGTAGGTCCCCTAACTTGTAATTTTTATATGTTTGCATGCCATCACATGATGTTTAATACTATGACATGATATATGAAATTTGATGTGTAAGCATGTGATGGTGGGATTGATGAGAGGAGGGGATGATTTTATGGATCGCGCCGTTGGTTTTGACCACAAGATGGGTTGGCCCCATCGATTATTGTGACCTATGGTCATCGGTGGTTTTGACCACAACAATTGATTATTTGCGACTAAGTCCCAATGGTTTGGTACCACCAGTGGTTTTGACCACATTTGATATATTGTGACCTATGGTCATCGGTGGTTTTGACCACACGATGGGTTGGCCCCATCATCGATTTGTGACTCTAAGTCATCGGTGGTTTTGACCACCAAAGGTTTTGACCACACGGGGGTAGAAAAGGAGTATGGATGGTTAGGTTGGGTTGCATGTGCATGTGCATGTTTATTAATGACTTGTGTATGAGTTATCTTACCGGGTGGGGATTACACACCAGTCTTGGTGACTCACCCCTTTCCCTTAACATTTTGCGGATGAGTAGATCGCGGAGATGGAGCCTGATGGACTCGAGGTGGCCATGCAAAGGGACATTTTAATAGATGAACTTGGATTTTGTTTTATCTTATTTTTATGGTTGGTTTTGTTTTAATTGAGTTGTAATAAGGCCTCCTAGAATTATTTTATTATTGTTACATGCTCTGAATATTTGTTTAAACTATTTAATTATGTTAATAATGAGTTCACATGTTTTTCCAAATCAAACGAAAAATGTTTTAAAGTACCATCGGGTACATTTGAAAACTATAAACAACTCGACTTAATAAATATTTTTAAACAACACTAAGTATGGTTTTAACAAGAAACTTGAAGTTGAAAGATTTTCGACAAAACTTAAATCGATTTTAAAATGGTTCTCAAATTGTTTTCTCTGTAGCAAACCAAATTCGGTCGTAATGTTTGGGCCGGGTTTGGGGTGTTACAAATTGGTATCAGAGCCCAGTTCAAAGCTCGGCTGTGGGGGCCCAAGGCCCAAAAATATTTTTGGTAGGCCTTTTTGAACTATTTTTGGGTTTTGAACAGCATGGCACCGAGTCTCCGGCACCTATCCGCCCAGGTAAGTACCTCTAATTTCTGTATGAATTATTATCTCAGAGAAGGGTATGGTATGGAACGAGATAGTATGATTAAGTGGTTGAACACTAGGATTAGTTTACCCCAAACAGAGTACATAAGACTTTAAGTGCCTAATTAAACAAACCTACGACCAAGTCACCGAGTTAGGGTGTGGTAACCTTAGTGCGCATGTCTAGGATTGGATCCTGAAGAGCTTGGTATTTAAGCGGTCCTCGTGACTCACCTCCTTTTCGCGGGATTCCTACAGTGCGTAGCTTCGGTTCACCCTAACCAAGAGGACTCCTGTCATAGGCCAAACACAATAAATAATACCCGACTTTAGAAATTACAAAAACACCCTCAGAGGAAAAAGACGAAACTACCCACAGGATGAGTGAATAAGGATGAAAGATACTAGGAAATGGATGTGCTCTTCTGTAAACTAGGATGGAGGACTTAAACCTTTGATTGATCGAAAGAATTTTTACTAAACTCTTTTCATAAAATTTCGTCGCGGATAACCAAAGTGAAACACGTACTAATCCATAAAATTCTTAAGCGGATAAACGCAATCGTTAGAATGAGTTCCAGAGGTCGTGGACGCCCGCCGCGTGGGCCGTGGAAGGGGTAGGATGACCTTGCCGGAGCCAGCAAGGTCCGGTCACGGTCCGGAAATGAGACGCCGGATCTGCCGGCCGCGAAAATCGAATTTCAAGATCGGGTGGTGGTGATGATGTCGTATCTCAAGTCAGTACACGGGTATTGGAACGAAGTTCTTTGAGGGCCGGCGCGGAGTGCGGGCCCCGTAAATCAGTGTGTTGAACGACTCGCTAACGGAGCGGAAGTATTTAGGGAGTTTCCGTGGCACCCAAGGCGGCAGAGTAATCGGTTGGAAGCAACGGAAAGGATCATGGATGACATAGATTTTACAATTGAGGAGAAATTAAAGGGTATAATTTCTTTGCTTCGGGATGAGTCATATCGGTGGTGGCTCACCAGTAAGGGATGGAACGCAGTGGCGTAAAACCTCACCGGGAATTTTTCAAGGATGCCTATCAAAAGAAATATATCTGAACTAGCTATGTAGATGCACAATGGAAGGCTTTCTTGAACTGCCTCAAGGCAATAAGACAAAGTGGCGGAGTATGAGGTCGAATTCCTTCGGTTGAGTAGGTATGCTCGTGGTATTGTGGGTACCGAGCATGAACGCTGTGTTAGATTCGAGGATGGGCCGAGAGATGAGTCGAGGATGATGATAGCTCCACAACAGAACGAGTTTGGCGTTCTTGTGGAGAAGTCTAAAGTTGCCGAGGGAGTAAGACACATCCGTAAAGCGGAACCAAGAACAAATGGAATAAGAGAAGCTCGTAACCTTCAAGGTTCTTGGGTAATGAACAGAAGAGGACGAGAGTTTGATGGGTCGGATCAAACCGCTAGGGCTCTTCTTTGCCAATACCCAATGGCCGCCACAATGTGCTCGGTGTGGCAAGCCTCACAAGGGTGAGTGTTGGAGTGGTAATCGAGGGTGCTTTGAGTGTGGATCGTTCGATCACCGTGTAAGGGATTGTCCTCGGAAGCTAGCTAGGAACCAACCAGAGGGTCAGAACCGTGCGCAGGTTAGAAATGAAGGACCACCACAGAGGGGTCAAGGTGCAGCTAGAGGTAATGCAAATGGTAACGGGTGTGGCCGAGGTGCTGTAGGTGCAGAGGCGAGGCAACCAAGGTTGGTTTATGCAGTTGGCTGTCGTGAGGAGGAAGATGTGCCAGACTTGACAACGGGTAAGTTTCTTATTTTCGGAATGCCCTTATTTGTCTTGGTTATGGTTACGTTAATTCACTCTTAGGTTGCTAGTATGGAACTTGGATTATGAACGTGGGGAATGTTTCTAAGGAGTATGATAGTTCTTTAAGGTCAGAGTGCGCAGCAGTAGCATAGTGTGATGAGTTAAGGATGCACGATTGGACGACAGTAAGTAATTTCGAGGACGAAATTATTTTAAGGGGGGTAGAATTGTAACACCCTAAATTAGGGGTTGTTGAGAATTTAATTATTTTAAATATTTTCCCATGTGTGTGCTTGAAGAGTTAAATTCTAGGATTTATTTGACATGTTTAAGGGTCTAAAATAACTCCGAGCTAGGCTCCGACCAGTGTTAAAAATTTATTTTTAAAGTGTGTACAAGGAAGGAGCTAGGTAACGATAGGGCTTAAATAAAATTTAAGGAAATTTGACACAAGGTTGTAATTGGCGTGTTGGCTTGATGACTTAAGGGCTTGCAAGGGAGGTCTTGGGTTCGAATCTTGGAAATGGGAGAATTTATTTTGTTTTTATTTTTGGGCGTTGAATGAAGGGGGCCAAAATTATGAAGGCCTTAAAAATAATTGGGGAAGGTTCGTAGCATGAAAGTCCAAGAGTAAGAGTGGCACAGGCGCCACTTGAGGGAGAGAAGTCTCGGGTTCGAGGAACGAAGGGAACGTTTCTATTTTGGGTTTTGCGTTAAAGGCAGAAGGGCCGAGAGGTAGGCTTAAAATTAAAAGATAAGGTTCTATAGCAAGAAATTCGGATGGGAGTGTTGGCCTGGGACGTGGGAGGGGCTGCTGCAGTTAAACGTCCCTGGTTCAAATCTAGGAGGTAGCAAAATGAGTTTTTCCTTTTATTTTGCTTTTAACTAACGTGGGTGAAGAGTTGGCCTGCACATGGGTGCTTATTCGGCTGGAGTTTGGCAAGCACATGGATTCTTTGTTTTTTTATTTATTTGATGGGATAATAAGGGATAATGATAATATAATGATTTTCTTTTTATTTAAGTAGATTTAATTGATTAAATCCTTAGTAGTTGACAGAGGAAAAATAGGTAGGTGAGTAATTCAAATTATTTTCAAAGGTGTGGTCAAGAGCAATTCAAGGTAATTGCTGAATTTTAAACTCCTTGTTGGAGAAGGGTGGACGGCAAGCTTAGGTGTAGGGGGGAGGCCGAATTTGCTTAAGTGATTTTCTTGGGATTTTCGGCTAGCAATTTACCTAGCCTTCATCTTTTATTTTTCTTTCTTTTTCATGCTCCAAAAACTGAAACTCTTTCTTTTCTTCTAAAAGACCTTAGCCGAATTCCCTATACATCAATCTCTCATTTATTTTCTTTCCTTCCTCTTCTCAAACCCCTTTAGCCGAAACTTTTAGCACTTTCTTCTCCATTATTTTCTTTCTTCCCCTTAGCCGAATATACCCTTTTGAAGTACCGAAATCTCACACTCCTCCTTGGTTGCACTTTGGCCGAATAGGACAGTGGCATTGATACTCCGGGTTTTCTCTGTTATTCAATCGATTGTAAGGTAAGGGATGGCCGAACCCTCCTTTCATATTTTCTTTTCTTTGTTGACTTGTGGGAGTGGATGAAAGCTGAAATTTTGACAAACAGTAGCAAAGGTTCTAATCAATGTTGAAATTGATGATAGGCACTTCGGGATCTCAAAGCAGTGAGATTGGATCTTTCATTCTCTGACTTTTGGATTTGGGTAAGTGGTGGTAAATGCCTACTTATAATAGATTATTCTTCTAATGACTAAGAAAAGCCAATAGTTGCCGATTTCAGGGAAGCAAGACCAATTGGAGTATAGTGGCTTGGGTTCAAAGACGTTCGGGTAATGTTTTGGGTTCACAAGGAACCCTTTTCAATTGTATTGGTTTGACCGAATAGGCCATGGTACTAACCCATGTATTTGGCCGAATAGGCCTAAGTCCCTAACCATGCTTTTTGGTCGATTATAGGACAAGAGATCTAGCGACGTAGATCGGATCTTCTGGATCTAGGAATTCCTAGTAGAAGCGTGTGTAAAACTCATTACACACTTTATTAATTTACATGATTACTGTTATTGTTAGTCACTCTGGTGGTAATGTTTGCTTATGGCATAATCATGGATTTCAGGTAGGTCCCCTAACTTGTAATTTTTATATGTTTGCATGCCATCACATGATGTTTAATACTATGACATGATATATGAAATTTGATGTGTAAGCATGTGATGGTGGGATTGATGAGAGGAGGGGATGATTTTATGGATCTGTCGTCGCTGGTTTTGACCACAAGATGGGTTGGCCCCATCAGATTATTGTGACCTATGGTCATCAGTGGTTTTGACCACAACAATTGATTATTTGCGACTAAGTCCCAGTGGTTTGGTACCACCAGTGGTTTTGACCACATTTGATATATTGTGACCTATGGTCATCAGTGGTTTTGACCACACGATGGGTCGGCCCCATCATCAGATTTGTGACTCTAAGTCATCAGTGGTTTTGACCACCAGTGGTTTTGACCACACGGGGTAGAAAAGGAGTATGGATGGTTAGGTTGGGTTGCATGTGCATGTTTATTAATGACTTGTGTATGAGTTATCTTACCGGGTGGGGGATTACACACTGAGTCTTGGTGACTCACCCCTTTCCCTTAACATTTTGCAGATGAGTAGATCGCGGAGATGGAGCCGGATGGACTCGAGGTGGCCATGCAGTGGACATTTTAATAGATGAACTTGGATTTTGTTTTATCTTATTTTTATGGTTGGTTTTGTTTTAATTGAGTTGTAATAAGGCCTCCTAGAATTATTTTATTATTGTTATGTAACACCCTTGTTTTAGGGGTTAGGCATTTGGTGCTTAGCTCGGGTGGTGGCACACTCTAGTGTGTGGTTGGGTAAGTTTTAGGGGTCTTGAGAACCCTAGGTGGTGGTAGGTTGCCTTAGAAAATTTTTAGTTTTAGGGGCTAAAAAGGAGAACTTGGATAGAGGGGGTCTTAAGAGAATTTTTGGTGGAGTTTTGGGCATAAAGAGTGGCTTGGCAGAGTGGCAAGGAGGCGCCACTTAGAGCATGGAGAAGTGACGCCATTTGCAGGGGAAGGGGCTCAGTTCGATTCGCAAGGGTAGCATTTTGGCCTTGTTTTTGCGTCAAGGAGGATAGAAGTCAAGGCGGTTTTGGATGCTTGAAAGGTGGAGAAGACTTGGTCTTTTTTTTTTTAATTTATTAGGTAAAAGTTTGACTTATTCAAACTTTTAAAATGGATGGAAGGAGGGTGTTTTAGGAGAGATTTTAGGATTTTTTTGGGAGCTTGGGGCTTGGCCGAATATTATAAATAGGGGAGGGAGGTGCTTGTTTCATTCATCATTTGTTTCTCACCCTTACCAAAAGTTCTTTCCTTCGTTTGTATTTATTTTCCCTTGTCCATTGCCGAAAGTTAGTCCAAGCAAACCCCTTTTTCATGCCATTTCTTTGTAGCCGAAAGTAGCGGAGGGCTTAACCTTTTATGAACCTATATCCCTCTCCTTCTCACCTTTTTCTTTTAAACCTTGCTTAAACCGTAACCATCCATAGAAAACTACCATTGCTTTGAATATCCCAAACACTATCTAAGAGCCTTGCCGAATCATCCATTCTCACATTCTCTTCACTTTGGTTACAAGTCCCCGAGCCAACCTTACTTCCTTGGTGGTGGTCGTTTCTAGCCGGAGCAATAGGGAGTGGTTAGCAAGGTCGTTTAGTCGGCAGCTGCGATGGCGTGAGAGTAGCGTTCGAATTCAAGTTGAGTTGGTAAGAGATATTTATTTAGATTAAATGCTTAAGTGGTGTTTTGGGGTTAACTCACTTACACTGATTAAGCTTTTTGATGGAGGCCGCAACCAGCTTAAGAAGGGAAAGGGAAGGTCCTATTCAAGTTCAAGAAGAGATCCGTTTCTCACATGCGAGATTGGCCACCGGGGTGTGGGCAAAGCGAAAAAAACGTTAAGCAAATAGCCGTAGTTTCGCTGAGACGATAGCATCGAGGAGCGAGAGTCTAGTACTCCTATTAGTAAGGTGTGTAACTAACCCATCGTTTCCGGGTTTTATGTGTTATATGTTTTGCTAACAAGTGCGAGAATAAATGTGCCTTATATACCCCTAAAGGGTATAGCGATGATCGAGTTAGTATCGAACTTGTTACAAAGTGATTACTTGCTTGTATATGAGTATGTCTATGGATATTAATAAGCATGTGCATGCATTATCACGATTATATTTTAGGTGGCATGTGCATGGGTGGGATATGAAAAGAAGGTGCGGGTGTACTTGAGTACGTGGTTGATGTCGACTTTGTGCTACATCGTGGATTGGCGCCCGACGAGAGGTCGCGTTGTGGATCTTTGCGATTTAGTTCGGCGTGGTTACCTTGATTGATATGGGCTTTATGCCATATCGTGGCTTGATGGATTGCTGTGTGCTCCATCGTGGTTGGTGTTGGCTATACGCTACATCGTGGATGGCATTGGTTGCCTTTTTGGAGGGAAAAGGAGAGGGTGACTTGATGGTCCCCTGGTGTGTGGTAGGCTGGATAAGGGGGTGTGTAGCGGATGGACCCTAGGTTGGGTTGGGAATCATGTTGCATTATTTTTTTATGGAAATGGGCCAAGCCCAATATGACATGTGGATAGGTATGTTTTGAAACATACGTGAAATGGGCCAAGCCCAGTTGATATGTGGTTTATTGAGAAATGGGCCTAGCCCAAAGAGTTGAGTATGACGTGAATGTGGGCCAAGCCCAGATTGTGGTAAATGTTTAAATGAATATAGATATATACTTGTTGCCTTTGATAATTGGGATACTATGTGGCTAAGCATGTGGGTGGATTTCAGTGGCTAACTTACACACTGAGTCTGTATGACTCACCCAACTTTTTAATCATCGCAGGTGAGTCGTGATTAGTGGACGGGTTGGAGTGAATACAAGGTGGCCCATGCAGAAGGAGATTTTCATACAGAAGATGTTTTACTTTATTTAAGTATTTTATATTTTGAGATTTTATTGATGTAATAAGGGCCTCTTTGATTTAAAGTACTCTATTTATTAATGTTGAAGTTTACACTACACTTAGTAATATTTTCGCAAAAGATTCATATTATAGGAACTTATAATAATGTTTTAAAATCAGAAATTTTCAACAAACTTATATTATTTATTAAATTTTAAATGGACACGATTTTCAATGATAACAAATTTTCAAGTTTAGTTCTAAAGACAAAGATTTCCAACCGCTCTTTCAAAGACATAACCAGATTCGGTTACGTAGTGAATGGGCCGGGTTTGGGGTGTGTTCTGATTTGCATATCGAGCCCGGTTCAAAACTCGGCTTTGAGGGTTTTGGGTCCAAAAACCTTTTCAAAGTGGGCTTTTAAGAAATTTTTCAGGTTATTCTGGCATGGCACCTGTACCTCCGGCCCGAGTCCGCCAGGTAAGTACTTCGGACTCTCTTGAAGTGATCTGTTTGTATGAATTGTTATGGGTTTATTTGGGCTCGTAGAATAGAATACTAGGATCTGTTGGACCCTAGGATTATTCTACTCAAACACTTGCATAAAACTTAAAGCTCGTAAACAACCTGTGAAATAAGTCGCCGAGTTAAGGTGTGGTAACCACTGTACGCATGTCTAGGAGTGGCATTCAGTAAGAGCTTGGTATTTAAGCAGTCCTAGCGACTCACCTCCTCTTTACTCGAATCCTACCTGGTGCGTAGCTACGGTTCACCTTAACCAAGAGGACTTGTTCATAGGCTAAACTAATTATTAAAACCCGAAAGGGAATTAGCCTTCTTTGTTTTCTAAATTCCACTGCTTTTAAATTTTTCAAATTTACCCCTCCGGTTTGTGAAACCTTAAATCTGATTGTGAAGGACGTTTTTCTTTCGATTTACAAAATTACCAAAATGCCCTTAGTGGCAAAATTACCAAAATGCCCCTGTATTGCAAAATTACTGTACTACCCTCAAATTTTGATAAAATGCTCTTTACCTTGCAAAATACTAAAGTCCGAGTTTTCAAAATATTAGGATACTCTGACTTGTGGAAATTTACGAAAATACCCCTGGTTGACAAAATTACCGAAATGCCCTTGGTTTCTAAATTTTCAAAATTCTCTCAACTTCTACTGAAATATTCCTACTTTACTAAATATCAGAAAAATTCTATTTTGTAAAATGTTATCTCGATTTTGAGAATTTACGAAGATGCCCATGACTTCCAAAATTACGAAAATGACCCTACTTTCTGAAATTTTTGCAACACACTTTGTTTGAGAAACAAAATTTTCAAGATGACTCTTGAGATTTGCAAATTTTGAAAAATCTCTAAGTTGGAAAAACTATTTTCAAAATTGACCCTGAGTTATTACCGAAATATCTCTTTAGGAAAAATGACGAAATTACCCCTGGGTAGGAAAAGGAAACTTGATTGCTCGAAAGAACTGCTCTCGGAAACTTCATTGCATAAAATTGCTCGTGGATAAAACAGTGAAACAATAATTTCGATTCATAAAACTTTCTAAACAGTTAAATCAAGCGCTAGAGATGAGTTCTAGGGGACGCAGGTAGAAGTAGAATGACAAACTTCGAACCGGTAGGAGTCCAGCTATGGGTCGAAGCGAAGTGCCGCCAAGATGGGATGTAGAGGAACAAGATCGATAAGTGAAGAGGACGCAGATGTCGCAGAGCTATGTTGCGCGTGCTTGACAAGTGGCAAGAGCTAGTAGGGAAATGGAGCTCGAAGTCGCGTCTCAGGAGAGGCTTAGGTCTAATGGGGTTTGAAGTTTTTAGGGAGTATCTGGGTGGCCCCGAATGTAGCGGAATATTGGTTAGAGGAGTCGAAAGAATTATGGACGACTTGGATTGCGCCCAGAGGAAAAGCTAAAAGGTGTTGTTTCGCTACTACGGGATGAGGCTTATCGTTGGTGGCTCATTTTGTCAAACAAGGTGTACCGGCGATCGATTGGATTGGGACTACTTTAAGGAAAAGTTTGAAGGAAAATACGTTGGAGCAAGCTACTTAGATGCGCAAAGGAAGGCGTTTCTAAATCGGTGCAAGGAAATAAGTCGATAGCGGAATACGGCGAGTTTGTGCGGCTAAGTCGGTATGCTAAGGGAATTGTGGCCACCGACTATGAGAGAGTGCGTCCGGTTTGAAGACGGATTGCGAGATGAGCTCCGAAGTCGACGTCGCTCCGCAGAGGGAAAGAGACTTCGCGGTGCTAGTGGAGAAAGCTCGTATAGCCGAAGAAGTTAAGAGGACGGTAAGGGAAACCGAGAAAAGAATAGGAACGAGAATAAGAGAAATATTGGGCCGTCAGCATCGTTTGGTAATGTCCAGAAAAGACCAAAGATCGAGAATCCTGTAAGTGCACTTGTACCAATGGATCGGAATTGTCTCGTGCTCGATGTGGAAGACCTCACGTGAGAGTCTTTGGGGAATAGTAAAGAATGTTTCCGGTGTGGATCTAAGGCACATCTGGTTAAGAATTGCCCTCAAGCGACGAGGGGTCGTGGTTCAAGTCATGGAAGGAATGGTTCTAGTCGGAGTCAACCAAGGATGTGATATCATGTAAGCTCCTTTGCTTTGGTACATGCTTTAATTACTCTGTTTGTTTATGAGTTAGCTCTTTTCTGAGTTGCTTTGAATTTTGAGTGCGAACTTAGAAGCTATGATTGGGAAGTATGTTAGCTCTTTAAGATCAGAGTGCGCAGCCATAGCGTAGCGGGAGGAATTGGACTGTTAGTTTAGACAAGTAATTTCGAGGACAAAATTATTTTAAGGAGGGTAGAATTGTAACACCCTAGTTTTAGGGGTTAGGCATTTGGTGCTTAGCTCGGGTGGTGGCACACTCTAGTGTGTGGTTGGGTAAGTTTTAGGGGTCCTGAGAACCCTAGGTGGTGGTAGGTTGCCTTAGAAAATTTTTAGTTTTAGGGGCTAAAAAGGAGAACTTGGATAGAGGGGGTCTTAAGAGAATTTTTGGTGGAGTTTTGGGCATAAAGAGTGGCTTGGCAGAGTGGCAAGGAGGCGCCACTTAGAGCATGGAGAAGTGACGCCATTTGCAGGGGGAAGGGGCTCAGGTTCGATTCGCAAGGGTAGCATTTTGGCCTTGTTTTTGCGTCAAGGAGGATAGAAGCTGGGCGGTTTTTGGATGCTTGAAAGGTGGAGAAGACTTGGTCTTTTTTTTTTAAATTTGGCTAGGTAAAAGTTTGACTTATTCAAACTTTTAAAATGGATGGAAGGGAGGTGTTTTAGGAGAGATTTTAGGATTTTTTTTGGGAGCTTGGGGCTTGGCGAATATTATAAATAGGGGAGGGAGGTGCTTGTTTCATTCATCATTTGTTTCTCACCCTTACGAAAGTTCTTTCCTTCGTTTGTATTTATTTTCCCTTGTCCATTGCCGAAAGTTAGTCCAAGCAAACCCCTTTTTCATGCCATTTCTTTGTAGCCAGAAAGTAGCAGAGGGCTTAACCTTTTATGAACCTATATCCCTCTCCCTTCTCACCTTTTTTCTTTTAAACCTTGCTTAAACCGTAACCATCCATAGAAAACTACCATTGCTTTGAATATCCCAAACACTATCTAAGAGCCTTGCCGAATCATCCATTCTCACATTCTCTTCACTTTGGTTACAAGTCCACTGAGCCAACCTTACTTCCTTGGTGGTGGTCGTTTCTAGCCGGAGCAATAGGGAGTGGTTAGCAAGGTTGTTTAGTCGTGATTGCGATGGCGTAGTAGTAGCGTTCGAATTCAAGTTGAGTTGGTAAGAGATATTTATTTAGATTAAATGCTTAAGTGGTGTTTTGGGGTTAACTTTGTTTACACGATTAAGCTTTTGATGGAGGCCGCAACAGATCCAAGAAGGGAAAGGAAGGTCCCTATTCCGAAGTTCAAGAAGAGATCCGTTTCTGGCACATGCGAGATTGGCCACCGGGTGTGGGCCAGCAGCAAAAAAAACGCAAATAGGCGTAGTTTCGCTAGACGATAGCATCGAGGAGCGAGAGTCTAGTACTCCTAGTAGTAAGGTGTGTAACTAACCCACTTGTTTCCGGGTTTTATGTGTTATATGTTTTGCTAACAAGTGCATTAATAAATGTGCCTTATATACCCCTAAAGGGTATAGCGATGATCGAGTTAGTATCGAACTTGTTACAAAGTGATTACTTGCTTGTATATGAGTATGTCTATGGATATTAATAAGCATGTGCATGCATTATCACGATTATATTTTAGGTGGCATGTGCATGGGTGGGATATGAAAAGAAGGTGCGGGTGTACTTGAGTGCGTGGTTGATGTCGACTTTGTGCTACATCGTGGATTGGCGCCGATCGAGGTCGCGTTGTGGATCTTTGCGATTTAGTTCGCGTGGTTACCTTGATTGATATGGGCTTTATGCCATATCGTGGCTTGATGGATTGCTGTGTGCTCCATCGTGGTTGGTGTTGGCTATACGCTACATCGTGGATGGCATTGGTTGCCTTTTTGGAGGGAAAAGGAGAGGGTGACTTGATGGTCCCCTGGTGTGTGGTAGGCTGGATAAGGGGGTGTGTAGCGGATGGACCCTAGGTTGGGTTGGGAATCATGTTGCATTATTTTTTTATGGAAATGGGCCAAGCCCAATATGACATGTGGATAGGTATGTTTTGGAAACATACGTGGAAATGGGCCAAGCCCAGTTGATATGTGGTTTATTGAGAAATGGGCCTAGCCCAGTAGTTGAGTATGACGTGAATGTGGGCCAAGCCCAGATTGTGGTAAATGTTTAAATGAATATAGATATATACTTGTTGCCTTTGATAATTGGGATACTATGTGGCTAAGCATGTGGGTGGATTTCAGTGGCTAACTTACACACTGAGTCTGTATGACTCACCCAACTTTTTAATCATCGCAGGTGAGTCGTGATTAGTGGACGGGTTGGAGTGAATACAAGGTGGCCCATGCAGAAGGAGATTTTCATACAGAAGATGTTTTACTTTATTTAAGTATTTTATATTTTGAGATTTTATTGATGTAATAAGGGCCTCTTTGATTTAAAGTACTCTATTTATTAATGTTGAAGTTTACACTACACTTAGTAATATTTTCGCAAAAGATTCATATTATAGGAACTTAAAATAATGTTTTAAAATCAGAAATTTTCAACAAACTTATATTATTTATTAAATTTTAAATGGACACGATTTTCAGCGATAACAAATTTTCAAGTTTAGTTCTAAAGACAAAGATTTCCAACCGTCTTTCCCAGTGACATAACCAGATTCGGTCGTAGTGAATGGGCCGGGTTTGGGGGTGTTACATGTTACATGCTCTGAATATTTGTTTAAACTATTTAATTATGTTAATAATGAGTTCACATGTTTTTCCAAATCAAACGAAAAATGTTTTAAAGTACCATCGGGTACATTTGAAAACTATAAACAACTCGACTTAATAAATATTTTTAAACAACACTAAGTATGGTTTTAACAAGAAACTTGAAGTTGAAAGATTTTCGACAAAACTTAAATCGATTTTAAAATGGTTCTCAAATTGTTTTCTCTGTAGCAAACCAAATTCGGTCGTAATGTTTGGGCCGGGTTTGGGGTGTTACATCTAGGATGCATAGCATAAGGGCTACTATGCGATTCCTGAAGAATCCTCTGCCTTAACTCCTTGTTCCTTGGCATACAGACCTTACCCTTGAAACACAACACTCCTTCGTCATTAACACCATAATCTTTTAACTCTCTATTCTGCACTTGTTGCAACTTAGCACTTAAGTCCTCATCCACTAATTGACTTTCCTTCACCTCATTCAGCCATGTCGGCTTAACTTGCAACTCTGCCAGCAAACTTCCATCGTCATACAAGCTCAGATGTGCGAACATCGCCCTCAGATCCGACACAACTTTCCGACTTAGGGCGTCTGCTACCACATTCGCCTTGCCCGGGTGATACTCTATAGAACAGTCGTAATCCTTCAATAATTCCACCCACCTTCGCTGTCTCAAGTTCAACTCCTTCTGAGTCAACAGATACTTAAGGCTCTTGTGGTCCGTGTAGATCACTGACTTTTCTCCATAAAGGTAGTGCCTCCATATCTTAAGAGCAAAGACCACTGCCGCCAATTCCAAGTCATGCGTCGGGTAGTTAACCTCGTGTGGCCTTAGTTGCCGAGACGCATAAGCGACTACTTTCCCATATTGCATCAATACGCATCCCAATCCTGTATGGGAGGCGTCACAATACACCACGAAATCCTTCCCTGCCTCTGGCTGAATCAAGACCGGAGCCTCAGTCAAAACCCTCTTAAGCTTCTCAAAGCTCTCCTGTTGCTTATCTGTCCATACAAAAGGTACTTCCTTCCTCAACAGCTTTGTCAAGGGTGCGGCTATTGACGAAAACCCTTCTACAAACCTTCTGTAGTAACCGACTAATCCCAAGAAACTACGAACCTCCGCCACAGACTTAGGTGGTTTCCAATCTAATACTGCCTCAATCTTCCTAGGATCCACCCTTATTCCTTCAGTAGACACCACATGCCCTAAGAATGCAACCTCTTTCAGCCAAAATTCACACTTACTGAATTTGGCATATAGCTTCTTCTCTCTTAATACTTGCAACACAGTCCGGAGATGCTCATCGTGTTCCTCCTCAGACTTAGAGTATACCAGGATGTCGTCGATGAACACAACGACGAACCGATCCAAGTAGGGTTGAAAAACCCAGTTCATCATATCCATGAACGCGGCTGGGGCGTTCGTCAAACCAAACGGCATTACTACGAACTCAAAGTGTCCGTATCTTGTCCGGAAAGCTGTCTTATGGATATCCGCTTCCTTTACCTTAAGCTGATGGTATCCAGACCTTAGATCTATCTTTGAGAAAACCGCCGCTCCCTTAAGCTGATCGAACAAGTCATCTATCCTTGGCAAAGGGTACTTGTTCTTGATGGTCAATTTGTTTAACTGACGGTAATCTATGCACATACGCATAGTTCCATCCTTTTTCTTCACAAACAAGACCGGTGCTCCCCACGGAGACACACTGGGTCGGATAAACCCACGATCAAGCAACTCTTGGATTTGAGCCTTGAGCTCAACCAAATCCTTCGGTGCCATTCTATACGGAGCGATAGATATTGGCACCGTTCCAGGCAGCAAATCAATTCCAAACTCCACCTCCCTGTCCGGGGGTATTCTAGGTAGCTCCTCCAGAAAAACATCCACAAACTCCTTTACTATTCTAACTCCACTTACTCCCCCTTCTTTTGCATCCAACGCACTAACGAAGTTCAAAAAGGCCTTGCACCCTTTCCGAACCATCTTATCAGCTTTCAGTGCTGAAACTACATTAGACAAGTAGTTCCTTCTTTCTCCTATCATAATTACCGCCTCATCCTCCGGGGTCCTTAACTCCATTTGCTTAGCTGCATAATCCAATACAGCCCGATGTTCCACTAGCCAGTCCATACCAAGTATCAGATTGAATTCTCCAAAGAGTAGTTCCATTAAGTCGGTAGAGAATACCGTTCCTTGAATCTCTAGAGGTACTCTCCGAAAGATCTTACTCACCACTTCAGTTTGACCTAATGGGCTTACTACAGTCATCTCCCTATCAGAAAGTTCAGAGGCTATGCCTAGTGTTTCAACTACACTACTTGCAACATAAGAATGGGTCGAGCCCACATCAATCAAAGCAAAATAAGGCTTGTTCGCTATAAGGAATGTACCAGTTATGACGTCCGGCGCGTCTCCGTCCTCCCTCCGGTGAACCGCATACACTAGACCCGGCTGTCTTGCCTCGGTATTACCAACACCTCGGCCCGGTGTTCCTCATCCTCTTCCAGCACCATTGCCTCTACCATTCAGACCACGACCTCGCTGAGGCTGCTGTCCACCTCTACCAGCCTGATTGACATTCTGCCCCGTTGGTCGGCCCCCGTCTATCTTTATCGGACAGTCCTTAATCATGTAATCCTTAGACCCACACTTAAAGCATCCTCCCGTTTTCTTCCAACACTCTCCTAGGTGCATTTTCCCACACTCAAAGACAAGTGCAGTCTCGCCCTCTCCCGTGTACCGGCCTTGCGACCTCGCGGCCCATCAGCTCTAGGCCTCTTTTGAACATTTCCAGATGATCCTGACGATCCAAAACCTCTCTTCTGTCTATTCCAATCAGA
Source organism: Gossypium sturtianum (assembly GCA_025698515.1). NCBI lineage: Eukaryota > Viridiplantae > Streptophyta > Magnoliopsida > Malvales > Malvaceae > Gossypium > Gossypium sturtianum. The sequence goes on from CM046949.1 coordinate 32,066,097, forward strand.
GTTCTGCCTTACAGAATCCTTAATCCCTTGAGCTACTTTAGCCTTCTCTACCAATGCAGAAAACTCCCGCTCCTGGTGTGGGGCTATTAACAACCTCAGGTCATCCCTTAGTCCGTCCTCAAACCGGACACATCGCTCATGCTCCGTAGCCACTACTCCTCGAGCATACCGGCTCAACCTTAGGAATTCAGCTTCGTACTCCGCTACGGACTTATTCCCTTGAACTAGCCTCAGAAATGCCTTCCTCTGTGCATCAGTGTAACGCGTGCCGACATACTTCTTCTGATAGGCCGCCTTAACATATTCCCAAGTAAGATCTTCAGCTGTGGCACCATCCCGAACTGTGAGCCACCATTGATATGCTTCATCGCGTAGCAGCGCCACCATTCCTTTCAGTTTTTCCTCAGGGGTCAGATCCAGCTCATCCATAATTCGTTCGGTTGCCTCCAACCAATACTCAGCCATACTGGGTGCCACGCCGGATATGCCACGGAACACCTCAGCTCCGTTGGCTCGAAGTCGCTTGGGTATGGACTTTCGAGCTCCCATATTTCCTCCAGCACCAGCCACCATTTCAAGAACTCGCAGCACAGCCTGTGATACAGCATCATCCCCCGTCTGATCTTGCTGTTCAACACCGACAGCTGGTGGTGGTGGTACCTCATTCTCAGACCCTTCACCCGATCTAACGGGTTCCGATACGGCCATTCTGCCCCTACCACGTCCTCGTACATTACGACCACGACCCCTAGAGCTCATTTCTACGATCGCGATTAATCTGATTAAGAAATTTTATGAATTAGTCCTTATTTCACTAATTATCCGCGAAGAAATTTTATGAAAGAAGTTTAGAAGTAGTTCTTTCGATCGATCAAAGTTTCAAGTCTTCTATCCTAATTTAGAGGAGCACATTCATTCAATATTCTTACCACACACATTCATCATTCAAACATTTTTGTCTTATTCCTACCCTAGGGGTATTTTCGCCATTTCACCTACAGGGGTATTTTGGTAATAAATCGGGGTCAATTTAAAAATCTTAATAAATCAGGGTGCTTTGAAATTTTCAAAACTCAAGGGTACTTTTGAAAATTTTCTCAAATCAGAAGTATGGCAGAAATTTTTGGAAATCGGGTTATTTTGGTAATTTTTTAAGTCAGGGGTAATTTGGTAAATTTTCCAAATCGGGGTATCTTGATATTTCGCAAAATAGGGTTCTTGGATATTTTTGTAACATAAGTAGATCTTAGTAAAAATCGAGGGTAGTATGGTAATTTAAGATTTTTTCCAAACCAAGGGCATTTTAGTAATTTTACAACCGAAGGTACTTTGGTAATTTTGTAAATCGGAACTAATTTGCAAAAATTTTCAAACAAAATTCACTTTCTGATTTAAAGGGGTAATTTGGTGATTTTAAAAGCTAGGGTTTTATAAAAATACGGCTAATCCCTTTCGGGTTTTAGTTCTTGAGTTTAGCCCGTGAGTAAGTCCTCTTGGTTAGGGTGAATCATTACTCGCGCACTGTAGGATTCCAAATAAGAGGAGGTGAGTCACTAGGATTTGCTTAAGTACTAGGCTCTTCTGGATCCAATCCTAGACATGCGCACAATGGTTGCCACACCCTAACTCGGCGACTTAGTTCACATGTTTGTTTAATTAGGCATTAAAATTTTATGTAATTGTTGGGGTAAACTAGTCCTAGGGTTCAAGTACTTAATATACTAATCTACGTTCCATTTATACCCCTCTACAATTCATACTATAAATCACACAAATGATTAGGGGTACTTACCTGGTGGACTTTGGGTCGGGGACTTGGGTGCCATGCCAGACAAACCTGCTCAATTTCACAAAACTTTCACAAAAATTCATTTGGGCCTAAATTTTAAAACATTGTGGGCTTTAAACCCAAGGTCGAGAGTTTAAACTGGGCTCTGATACCAAGTTGAAACACCCCATTCCCGGCCCACGAGCCTTGACCGGATCTGGTATGTTCCTGGAGAAAACATTTGAAAATCTATTTGTTACTTAAGAAAAATTCGTGTGGTTTTGAAGAAGGATCTGCTTGTGTTGGGTTCAATTGAAAACCTTGTTACTTTTGAAATCAGGGATTTATTAAAAACCTTGTTTTCATATTAAAAGATATGCCGAAATTGTTTTAAAATTTTTACCTTTAAATTGGGAATTATTTGTGATTAAGTGGTCAAAAACACTTAATATTTATTTTTAAGAAAAACCATTTAACTTTGATTTAACCTTAATCGTATTGTAATAAAATCAAATAAAAAGCATGCATAAACAGTTCATACTATGGCTTAATTACATCAAAAATCAAAACCCAACTTAAAACCAAAATACTTAAAATTATAGCAAATCCAAAATAAAATAAAGTCCCGAACTGAGCATGGCCACCACTAAGCTCCTGCCACCATCACTGAGCGTCACCTGAAAAATATTCCCACAACGGGGTGAGTCAAACAGACTCAGTGTATAGCAACCACACTAAGCCCTAATGATTCAGGCATATCAGATCATACATATACATATTACAATTTACAAATAATGATGCATTCCCGAACCCAAACCTAGATGCCATCCGCTACACATCACCCGTACCAACCATCACACCGTGGGGACTACTAAGTCAACCCTCCATCCGCTACACATCATCGAAGGTAGTCGCTGCAGACGACGTGCTCATCGCCCTTATATATATTGTGGCATAGCCACCAGATAAAACTCTGTGACCGAAGTCACCACATTCAGATTATGTGACCGAAGTCACCACATTCAGATATTTGTGGTATAAACCACCAGATCACTTCCCCGTTCCATATAACCCATATGCCCATGTCATACAAAACATGTAATATCATGCCACATTCTTTATTCACATTCTTATAGTTTCACATATGTGTCATACAGATATTTATCATATTGTACTCATAGTAGGAGTAGGTTTACGTACCTGAGTACTTAGTACCATTGCATGGTACCTTAGCCATAGCTTTCACATTCTTAATAACACATGCATTAAAACAACACCATAAATCTAATAAGACTTAGGGTAGGGCTACACACCTGGTATTACTGCTTTACAGAAATCCCAAAAACCCGATCTAATTCTTTAGATCCCTAATTCCTACATTCAGCCAACACTTTGTGCTTTAGCAAAAGCCTATTCGGCTATATAACCAAATCCCAAAGGATTATCACAATCAAAATCTTACCTTGCTGCCGATTTGATTACTAATCAAATCCCGAAACGTCGTGATGTTTCCCCCTTATAATCGGCTAGCATTAAATCACTTTAACAGGTTAGCTTCGGCTTCTGAATGGATAATGAATAGATTGAACCACCAAATATGGCTTTGGCCGATTAGTATATTCACTTACCGTTGCGAATCTAAAATCCTAAAAATCGTCTCTTGACTATGAGGATGCCGAAATCCTACATGGTACACACTAGGGTCAACGTTCTGTACAAGATCTATAAAATAGCCCTTGGCCGAATACCACATGACTTACCTTGGATGTTGGAATCCCGAGAATCTCCTCCTTATAGTCGACTATAGCCAAATCCTGAGAGATCCTTCAAGGTTTCGGTCACAACAATAATGAGATTAAAGCCTTGCTTTTAAATCGATTAGAAGGAAAAGAATAAGGGTTCAACTAAGAGAGATTCTTACCAAAAGGACAATCAAACGCAATTGACCACTACCCTTAAGAAATCGACTAAGAGCTTGCAGGAGAAATCAATTCAAAAGAAGTGAACTTCGGCTTTAGGCTTTGCTGAACAATCGGCTAAAGGTTGCCTTGAGGTTCGGCTAAGCCTTTTCAAATGGTGATGGAAAAGTCGGCACACAAGAGGAAAAGATGTATAATCAAGGTTGAAAAGGAAAAGATGTAAAGAGAAAGGCTAGAATAATTCGGCTAGAAGGCTAAAAGAAAAAGAAGAAGAAAGTGGATGCTCAATAACAAAAGAAATTCGCACCTACTTCCCTTTCATGACCGAAATTCATCACTAAAGGAGTCCTTGGCCGCCACTTCTCATCCTCCTCTATCAAATTCCAAATTTTCCTCCTATTTTTCCTCTCTTCTATCCATTCAAAATAATTTGAATGGGTCAACTATTATCTCCTCATAATAGCCGAATTTTAAAAGAACAAAACAAGTCTTTATCCTTATCTTTCAAAAGTCCCATAGCCGTCCATCACCTCCCCCTCTCCTTGACGCAAACATGCAAAATAAAAGCCCCAAAATATTGTTTCCCACGCGACTCGAACCTTGGCCCTGCACACATGCTTGTGGCGTCACTTACCTAGGCTTTAAGTGGCGCCTTCAAGCCACTTTACCAAGCCCAATTCTGTGTCATATTTCCCCTACATTTTCTCTTAAGGCCTATCAGGCCTAGCTCCCTCTTTTAAACTTGAAATCTAATAATTTCTAAGGCATTTGCCTATATTCCTAAGTTCTAAAAATCCATAAAACACACTCAACACACACACAGGCATGCTACTTCATATAATTGAGCAAGATGCATAAGCCATAAATCCCGGATGTTACAAGCTTCTACTGCTCCGTTCATCTTTGGGCGATAGGGTGAGGAATTGTGATGCTTTATTTGAAACTGCTCGTACACTTCTTTCATCATTTTGTTATTTAGATTCAAAGCATTGTCTGAGATGATTCTCTCAGGTAACCCGTATCGGCATATGATTTCTTTTTTCAAGAACTTGCAAACTGCGGTCTTTGTCACATTAGCAAACGAAGCAGCTTCTACCCACTTTGTGAAATAATCTATGACCACGAAAATGAATCAATGTCCATTAGAAGCCTTTGGGGAAATTGGCCCTATAACATCCATGCCCCACATAGAGAAAGGCCACGGAGAAGTCATGACATGAAGGGGCGAAGGTGCTGCATGAATTTTGTCACCGTAAACTTGACATTTGTGACATTTTCGTGCGTAACTAATGCAGTCGCTTTCCATCGTAAACCAGTAATAACCGAGTCTCATGATCTTCCTAGCCATGGTGAAACCATTGGCATACGTTCCACAAATTCCTTCATGGACCTCTTCAAGTATCTTTCTGGCTTCGATGTCATCCACGCATCTCAGGAGCACTTGATCTTTTCCTTTTTTGTACAGGATGTCCCTATCAAGAACAAATCCCACAGCCATTCTTCTGATTGTTCTTTTGTCGTTCTCGTTTGCTTACTCGGGATACCTTTGATTCTTGACATATTCTAGGATATCGTGGAACCATGGTTGTCCATCTGCTTCCTTTTCAATGCTACAATAATGCGCAGGGGCCTCATATATGCTCATCTGGAGAGGCATTATTTCTGTTTCCCGGTTTGCTTTGAACATTGAAGCCAAAGTGGCTAAGGCATCAGCCAATTGGTTTTCTTCTCGCGGGAAGTAATTAAAAGTTACTTCCTTGAACTCTTTGATCAGCTCTGCCACGAGATCACGAAATTTGACCAACTTAGAGTCTCTCACTTCCCAATCTCCACGGATTTGGTAAATCACCAGCGTGGAGTCTCCGTATACCTCTAAGGTCTTGATGTCTCGTTCAATAGCTACACGAAGTCCCATGATACAAGCCTCATACTCCGCTATGTTATTGGTGCAGAAGAAATTTAATCTGGCCGTGAATGGGTAATGATTTCCTTCTGGTGATACTAAGACCGCTCCAACTCCGTGCCCCAATGCATTTGAGGCGCCATCGAAGCTCATCTTCCATGATTTCTCCTTGGACGACTCACATTCTTTTTCTGTAATGCACATCAGGTCTTCGTCTGGGAAGTCAAATCTCAATGGCTCATATTCCTCTGTCGTTCGAGTGGCCAAGAAGTCAGCTATCGCGCTCCCTTTTATCGACTTTTGACTCACATAAATGATGTCATACTCTGATAGTAGAATCTACCATCGTGCCATTCTTCCTGAGAGTTCCGGTGATTCCATCATGTACTTTATAGGATCCAGCTTTGAAATCAACCACGTTGTATGATACAACATATATTGCCTGAGCCTTCGAGCTACCCAGACCAAAGCACAACAGAATTTTTCAATTGATTGGTACTCCGCTTCATGCTCGGTGAATTTCTTGCTGAGGTAGTAAATTGCCCTTTCTCTTTTTCCGGACTCGTCATGCTGCCCTAGTACACAACCTAATGAGTTATCGAACACAGTCAGATACAATATTAAGGGTCTCCCGGGAGTTGGCGATACTAGCACCGGGGGGCTAGACAAATATTGTTTTATCTTGTCAAAAGCCGTCTGGCACTCCTCATCCCATTTTCCAGGATTGTGCTTTCGAAGGAGTCGAAAAATTGGGTCGCATTGGTTGGTAAGCTGGGAGATGAACCGGGCGATGTAGTTCAACCTTCCTAGAAATCCTCTGACTTCTTTCTGTGTCTGTGAAGGTGGTAATTCTTGTATGGCTTTTATCTTGTCCGGATCAACCTCAATACCTCTCTCACTGACAATGAAACCCAGTAATTTTCCCGAAGTTGCCCCAAATGTGCACTTGGCTGGATTTAGCTTCAGTTGAAACTTTCTCAGCCTTTCAAACAATTTCCTGAGGTTTCCAACATGCTCTTTTTCTCCCCGAGATTTGGCAATCATATCATCGACGTAGACTTCTATTTCTCTGTGCATCATGTCGTGGAATAACATCACCATTGCCCTCTGATAAATTGCCCCGGCGTTCTTTAACCCGAATGGCATCACCTTGTAGCAGAATGTTCCCCACATCATCACGAATGTAGTTTTCTCCATATCCTTGGGAGTCATCTTTATCTGGTTATAACCCGAAAATCCATCCATTAAAGATAATAATGAATGTTTCGCCGTGTTATCCACCAATGTATCGATGTGTGGCAGGGGGAAATTATCCTTAGGGCTTACTCGATTCAAATCGTGGTAGTCCACACACATTCGCACCTTGTCGTCTTTCTTTGGCACTGGGACTATATTAGCTACCCATTCCGGATATTTAGAGACTTGTAAGAAGCCTGCATCGAATTGTTTTTTGACTTCTTCTTTTATCTTTAGAAGCATTTCGGGTCTCATTCGTCTCAATTTCTGCTGAATAGGCTTGCATTATGGTTTCAGTGGAAGTTTATGGGCCACTACATCCTCGATCAATCCTGGCATGTCCTGATATGACCATGCAAATACATCTTTGTATTCATGAAGCAAGGTGACCAAGTCACGTTTGGTGTTCTCTGAAATGGTGGTCCCGATCTTCACTTCTTGCCTCCTTTCTTCACTTCCCAGGTTCACCATCTCGACAGACTCCTAATGGGGCAATATCTGTTTGTCTTCTTGTTTTATCATCCTTAGTAAGTTGGGGGACGAGACATAATCTTCCGCATTTTCCTCAGCTTCGAATTCTCCTGAACAAATAGTTTTCTCGAAATCGATTCTAGGACTTGTGACGGGAGTGTTCACGTTGTCGATATCTAAGCACCTAAAAGGTAAATGGAAAAGAAAACTATAGAGGAATATCAAGGTGTTGGGGCACACAACATAGTACCATGGCATGACGTGAAATATATGTAGGGACAGATTATGAGATAAGGGACTAAACATGAAGCCAATGAGAATGAAGAGACCACAACAAAAAATGCATATTGATTAAAGTTCATTTAAAGATATATAGCGGACATAGACTCTTGTAATAGTTTCCCCAATAACTTGGGGCATAAAAGGAGTGGACATTGAGTATTACTTTGGAGGAGCCCTAAAAACTACAAGAAGATCCTCGGCAGTCCAATTGCTCAAAACAAATCCCGGAGGACTAGGGCGTATCATTGAGATGTCTTCCATTGTATCACCCGTTTTGTCAATAACGTTTATATTGAAGTTCTGGAGATCCCTTTCAACCAACAACAACATGTTTCGAGAATTATCTCTTCCAGGGTATATCATTCCTGCAGATGTAAACGTTTTCGACAAGGGTGGATATATTATGGGCTCCTATTCCACTTCCCGACCTGAAGCTCTCGCAATCCTCTTTTCCTGATATTTCTGCAGTTGTTTCTTTCTTTTTCACACATCCGGCTTGAACCCTAACCCGTATCGAGCCTTGTGATGTACCGGTTTTAGCGCTCTAGCTATCCCTTGCTGGTATCTTCCTAAGCCTTTCCTTGCTCGGGCTCCTCTTCCAACCGTCAATTTGATTCCCATCTTGGCATTTTTTGATAATCTGGGTGTGGGGATCTTGTTTCCCTCAGCAACAAATGTAGCATTAATAAATTCGAGGGAACGGAAGGAACATTCTATCGCATCTTTATTTACTTCGATGTAAGGCGTGACAGTAGAAATAGACACGACGATGTCTTCTTCCCCAGCGACCGTGATCAAACGGTTATCCATGATGAACTTCACTTTTTGGTGGAGAGATAAAGGGACTGCCCCCGCAGAGTGGATCCAAGGCCTCCCTAGAAGGCAATTGTACGACGGAGTAATGTCCATGACCTGGAATTCTATGTTGTACGTGCATGGGCCCACTTCTAGGGGGATCTCAATCTTTCCCATAACCTCTCGTCGTGTCCCGTCAAATGCCCTTACCGTGGAATGACAAGGCCTTAGATAGGACATATCGACTGGCATCCTGGAGAGTGTGGCCAAAGGCATGACATTGAGTGCGGATCCATTGTCGATGAGCACGTTCGGGACTATGTAACCTTTGCAGCTGGTCGTGATATGTAACGCCTTCACGGAGCCCTTGCCGTTTGAGGGTATTTCATCATCACTAAATGAGATGAAATTATCTGCATTTAGATTATTCACCCATCTGTCAAGCTTTTCTACAGATACGTTGCTTTCTACGTAAGCTTGATTGAGCACTTTTAACAAGGCGTTCTGATGTGACTCTGAGTTCAGCAATAGGGATAACACTGAGATTTTTACCGGTTGTTTGTTCAACTGCTCCACGATGCTATATTCGCTGTGCTTGATGAACTTCAAGAATTCATGGGCTTCATCCTCATTCACAGGTCTTTTAATTTCTAGTTCCGACTGTACTTTAACGTCCACCTCAACCTCATGCATCGGTGCCTTGCCTTTCTGATTCAAGTCAGCAGCTTCTTTCTTTGGTTCAGCCTTTTCAGGGGAATAGCACCTCCCACTGCGAGTAAAGTGCCCTACTCTGCCGATATCTCCAACCACAGCCTTTGGCTTTTTGGGTGCGACAATGTTAACATCGTATTTCCATGGCACCGCCTTATCGTCCTTGTAATGGAAAGGAGAAGGCACTTTGATCACCACCGTCGATTTGACTTCCTCCTTCTTGGCCTCATAATAAATCACCAGAGGCCGATCGGCACTATAACGAGCGACTGGTGGTTGGTTATCAGAGGCAAATATTTCCCTTTCTTCGGCCTCATCCATTTAATCAAGGATCTCGACTTCCTTGTTGTTCATCATGTCTTGGAGTAGTTTCCTGAACTCTTCGCAAGACTGGATGTCGTGTCCCTCGATGTCATGAAAGGTACAGAACCTTTGACCTTTCGAATTTTCTTCTTTGAATCTTCTATTGGGACGACAAAATAATCCATTTTCCACCATCACCTCCCAGACCTTTCGCAAGGGTGTTTTTATTTCAGAGACGCAGCTCTTAGCTCGCCGCATGTCATCCCTTATTATCGCGCTTACATTCCCTTAGGTATGGTTTGGGAGCGGGTTTCCAGCCACTTTACCAGTACCGTCAAATCGTAAAATCCCGGCATCAATGAGATCCTGGACCCTCTTTTTGAAGGCTATACAATTTTCCGTGGAGTGCCCTCGGTTTCCCCCATAATACATGCAATTGGTATTGGGATCGTACCATTTCGGGTATGGCGGTTTCAATGGTGCCATATAATGCGGGGATATTAATTATTTTTCCAATAATTTTGGGCACAGCTCTCCATATGATACGGGGATAGAGGTGAGTCGGGGTTTTTCAGGATTAGGTCTCATCGGTCTTTGTTCGTGCATGGGTTGGCTTGGAACAGGCGTGTTATTAGGTGAGAACAGGGTGAAAGGACATTGGTTATTCGTGTTGTAGACAGGGTAAGAAGGGGGTGCTTGATAATAAGGGTTTTGGGGAGGATAGTAGAAATTTGGAGGTGGGCGATATCGGGGACGTGATTGGGTCGGGTATGAATTAGAAGCGTAGTGGCTCTCAGTCCCCACCATATGTGTTTCAGCCTCCTTCTTCTTTATAGGTACTGCCCTTATTGAGCTCTCAGGTCCTTCCATCCTTCCGCTCTTGATGCTATTTTTGATGAGTTCCCCAAACAGTACGATATCGGCGAAATCCTTTGCGGTGCTCCCCACCAGCTTGTCATAAAATGGCGCTTTCAATGTATTGATAAAGAGGACTGTTACCTCCGTTTTAGTCAGTGGGGGTTCTACTTGGGCTGAGACGTCCCTCCATCTTTGAGCGTATTGTCTAAATGTCTCCATTGGCTTTTTTTCCATCATCTGCAACGTTAGTCGATCAGGCGCCATATCGGAGACATGTTTGTACTGTTCACAGAATGCTATTGCTAGGTCCTTCCAGGATTGGATTCTTTCTGTGCTGAGTTGATTATACCACCGGAGGGCTGATCCGATCAAGCTATCTTGAAAGCGGTATATTAACAACTTGTCTTCGTTCACGTAGCCGGCCATCTTCCGACAAAAGCTGATGAGATGCGCCTTTGGACATCTCGTCCCATCATATTTTTCAAAGTCTGGCACTTTGAATTTCAGCGGCAGCACCAGATCGGGAACCAAGCTGAGCTCTTTGGCGCTTAGTGCAGAGAAAACCCCAGTACCTTCTACCGCTTTGAGTCTTTCTTCTAGACTCTTATACTTGTCTTCAGCATCATGATCCCTCAATCTCAACTTGGCTATTTCTACCGGATCATCCAAATCTGAAACTATTGGATTGGCGGAATTATCTCCAGAGTTCGATACAAACATGCCTTGCCCTGGATGAGCAGGTGGTGCAGGTTGTTGCTCTAGGCCTACAGGTTCCCCTTGAGGATATCCTCTTTGTGTTGCATGGGCGTGGGGTGGAGTGAGTCCTTGGAGATAGAGCGGATCCTGATTAACTCTCGATTGGGGTTCTGTAACATCAGGACTTTGCGCAGGTCCTTTTCATTTAACCAGATCGGTCATCATCTCCATCATCTTGGCCATTTGATCTTTGTGTTCGAGTGATTCCTCTCGGGATCGCACCATCAGATCCCTTGCCTCCTGCTGTGATCTGGCCAAATGATCTTGTAACTCCTTTTAGATTCTCTCCATCCTTTCAAGTCTTTCATTTAGTTCAGCATCCATAGCTCTAGCTCTTAAACGTGTTCTGTAAGGATGACGTGATTCTAGATTCATAGTGCCGTAACTGTGGATTATACGATTTTAGCCTTAGTAAATGATTAACGTGATATGATACTAATGCATGCAATGTAATGCAAATGCATGATATGAATGCAAAAAGGTGTCAACTCTGATTCAATTCCCCATAAGAAACTTTCTTAGAAAACAAAGCTCTTTACATAAAACAGATTACAAGTATGGTTTGGCCTTAGCGCCTAGATCCCTAACCTTTTGGAGTAACGAAACCAATTCCTATCCTTGGCTTGTCCGTGAGTCGTGCCGCACAAATAGTACTTCCACCTCTGCTGCCAAAGTTTGCAAGTGCTCGGCCACCTCTCGAATCTGATTTACGGCCTCTCTCATGAGATAGTCTCTATTTTCGATTTGCTTCTGGGTCTTATATAACCCCTCCTCCTGCTGCTCTTTACTCTCTTTCAAATACCCAATATAGTTCTGACAATCCTGCAGTGCCACTTCTAACTCTTCAGTCTTCTGTTCCATTTCTTTGATTCTATTCAAGCTTGCCTTTAGTTTTGTCACCGAATTGCGATTTCGATAATGATTTAGAGATCTTTCCAACTCTGCCACTATAGTTTTTAGCTTATTTCTTCCGTTTTGGCCTTCTGACACTTGCTTTTCTAGGATTTCTTTCTGATCTTTCATTTCTTGAAACCTCTTTTCCCATTGTTCGGTTTTAGCTCTTTCCTCTTGTAACTCTTGTCGCCATTGGCCTGAAGTCTTTCCTAGCCCTGCGGCTCTCATCGAGAGACGCATCTTTTTGTAGTCTCTCTTTAGGCTATCCAACTCTTCTTCAGCTTTGCTATTCCCTTTTCTTATCTTTTCCACTTCTGATTTCTGTATCTCTACATCCAGCTTCAAAAACATCTTCTCCTCCTCCAACCGCTCAATTCTCTTTTCAAACTCTGAACTCCGCGTAAAAAATCTTATTTTATGATCCCTAATTCTGTTGGTATCATTTGCAACCGTTCCTCTGTAGATTAAGCATTATCTGAACTTGGTCCCTGGATATTATCGTTGATTCTTTCGCTTAGCCACGCTTTGTACTCAGAAGTTGCCGTCTCGCCCACAGTCAACCTCTTCATCCGACGGGTTTGCTTCCAAGCATTTGCAACTTCCTTAATCTTCTTCTTATAACCTTCTCCTGTATAAGAGAATTCGCTTCAATCCAACCCATGTGTTGCTGGCACGAACTGTCTAGACTGGTATTGTCTTGCTGCAAGCAGAGGAGTGTATCCGATGACTCCCCAAATTCTGGGTAGAAGGACCCAACTAAAGTCTTCGCATCTATAAAGGATCTCTCCGGGCACCATCCATGGAGCTCTCCACTCGATGTCTTTCTCCTGAAGATTCTGAAGAATTGTCCTCCATCCTTCTTCTGTTATATCTTCTCGTTTAGACACAGCAACTTCCTCCTTTATTGGTGAATAATCCTTATAAAGGGGCGATAAGAGACTTTATCCATCTTCCAAAAATGCCCGTGGAACCATACCATCAGTAGTTGTGCGCATCCGATAAACCTTCCTTCTCCCGCTCTTCTGCATGCATTTAATGATCTGAAAGTCTCTACTAGAATTGCTGGGACAGGTGTGACTTGCTTATCCAATCGATCGAATAGATCCACCACTGCTTCATCTATGTGTCTCAGGGTTTTTGGGAAAATGACTAATCCGTAGAGGCTTAAGGTGAAGATATCAACTTTCCTCCCCATATCAGGATGCATCAAAATCAGATCCCTTAAATTTACCCAAGGAATACATCTCCATTCACCTTTCTGTTGAATCTTGGTCGAGATCCACTGTTCACTCATTCCCGTAATTTTCACTAATTTCTTGGCGAGAGGAGGGACATAGGCAGGCCTAATATAAACCTTATCAGCTTGTATCCCAGGAATACGAAGTAAAGTGGTATATTCTTCTATTGTTGGCACCAAGTCCACTTTCCCAAAAGTGAAGCAACTGTACGCGGAATTCCAATGCTGGACCATAGTCCGGAACAGGTGTTTATCTATCTTAACATCCAATAAGTGAGAGATATCACCATAACTGTGGTAGAACATCTGTTTAGCTTCCTCTTCCCAATGGGTCCAGATATCTCGCAACTCTTGAAGCTCATTTTGTGTCACGCTAACACGGGTGAAGTCTCTCAGCTCTGACGCATGACCTTCGGCTAGGCTATCTCCTTTTTCCAACTGCAACTTTTCTGACCATGCGCGCACAGCCGCATTGTCCTCTACTTTATCAAGAAAGTCGTTTTCCATAGCAAACTTCCTATTTCAGCAACCGAACAGAAATTGACACCTCTAATACATGGAATGTCATGCAAATCAAACAAACCAACACAAGTTAGTATTGCATAATCAAAACAAGTAAAATATCATTAAACACCTATCTGGGTAACTATTTCGACATTCTACCTAGGGTAGGCTCTAGGGCTTTTATATGGGGCTCGGTTCTAAAGAAGGATACCTGAACCAGCAGATTCCTCAATCCTCACCCATTATAGGCTCATACGGATCGAGTTCGGTTCAGGGGGATACATTTCCCTATGGCCATGCTGAGGTGAAAACCTCACGAAGCACATAGGTACGGATGTATCCCGGAAGCAATCCACTAGCCCATGCGGAGGTGAAAACCTCACGAAAGCTTAGTTTCTCACTCCCACTTAAAGGTGTGACCACAACGGTCATGCAATGCCATGCCAAAGTATTTCACGAGACTCGACACCATAGCACAAGAAAATGCATCAAAAAAGGCACACCATTTTTCAAAACGATTTTCCAAATTTTCAATCAAAAGGACAAAAATCAATCAATTTATGGCCTGACTCTCGGTGTCCCCAGTGGAGTCGCCAAGCTATCGTAACCATTTTTGAAAAAAACGGGAATCGACTTTTATAAATAGGGAGTCGCCACCGATCTTTATTTAGGTGTGATCGGATCACCTTGTTTCAATAAAAATATTTTAGTTTATTAAAACAGAGCTTTTGGTCTACGAGTGTTCAAGAAAACGGGTTCGAGAGTCGGTTACGTGCGAGGAAGGATTAGCACCCTCGCAACGCCCAAAATTGGTACCAAATTGATTGATCAATGTCCCAATGCTAAAAATTTGAAAATATTTGGGGTAAAAAGAATTAAAAGAATGGGTTAATTAAACCGGGATCGAATCTCCAGATTAACTTGTTTCAAAGAAACAAAGTACCATACCCAACACGTTAGGATATAACACATTTATACTCTGACACCGAGATCATCTTTGATCTTCAAAGCGTATAAAGGATATTTGGTTATTTAGTTGAACAAAAAATCGACACCCAGCACGTTAGGGTGTGATCTTTCGAACTTCTGAACAAACAAATATTGCCTTATTTTTTAAAAGAATGTTTAAAGGATATCGACCTTACGGGGGTGTATTTTTATTTTAAGCAACAATTATATGCCGATATTTGTATTTTATAAAATATTGAACAAACTTATTTGGAAGCAATCATGATGTATTAACATTTAAATAGGCAATAAAGTAATAATAACACGAAATATGTTAAGGGATAACTCATGTACTAAAGTAATTGTAAACGCATGATGAAGTATAAATAAATATAATTAACAAGAAACGAATGAACCTATTTAACGCATGCTTAGATATAGATAGAAAGCCACATACATGATAGAACCAATATAAATGTGATATATAGTGATTTTAAATAAATTTATAAAGTTACATATGAAAATAATATAAATAGAATATGTTATATAACATAAATAAATTTTAGCCACAAGCAATATATGATATATGATTTGAAAGAATATATGTATATAAATATATCTAATGAAAACAATTTTAGCTAAATAAAAGTAACAAATAGTAATGATAGAAATACACATATATTTATACTGTTAATATACTAGTATATAGATAATAATACGGGCCGCTTAATATAATACAAAATCATAAAATAAAATAAAAAGGATAAAAATAAAATAAACAATAAAAACAGGAGGGTCAAATAACAATTAAAAAAAGGACTGAGAGGATTAAAATAAGACACGCGTTAAATGACAGGGATTAAAGTGGAAATTATACTAAATTTTGAAACGCAGTCGTTTTAGCTTAAACCGTTGGAGACCCATAGGATCGAATTGAAATGAAACACGAGTTTTGGGGGGCCAAATTAAGAATAGAAAGAATTTAAAACGAACGGAATTAAGAGTCATAGAAATATGGAAGGATTGGGTCTGTAATTAAACCACTTAATGAAAGCGCGCGGATCCCTTGAATCGGGTCGGGTCGACGCGCGGATTGCATAGGCTAAACGACGTCGTTTCCTTGATCATTTTTAATCTCCCCTAAACAGAACTACAACGTCACAACTCCCCTATTCAACTTAAACCCTAACTCTTTAATCTTCTCCCTCAGCCGCAATCTAACGCCCCCTTATCACCGAAACAGACGCCTACAACTCAGACTCCCTTTTTGACTTCGATCTCGACGAAACAAGGAGGAAATCGACGACGGTGATCGATAAGGTAAGCACTTTTCCCTTCTCATTCGTTTATTGCTTATAAAAATCTCAAAGTAATAAAGTAAAGGACCGAAAATAAATGAAAGCGGTAGTGAGAATAAGAACAAAAACGGAATTAACCTTCCTAGTTTTGATTTCCTCTGATTTTTCTGCGTTTCTAATAGAATCGAAAATACAAGACTTTCTTCGGTTTTTGTTACAACCGATTTTTACAAAGATCCTTATCTGTTTTCTTCTATTTCGTTTTTTGTGTTTTTTTTATGCGTAAGTGTTCCTCCTTCAATTTACAAACGGTTCCTGTTTTATAACCGATCCCTCTCATTTTTGTTGTTCCTCTTTTTTTTTTATTACCCTTTTGCTTCGTCCTCTGTTGCTCCTTGTTTTTGTTTCTGCAGGGCATGGGCAAGGCGCTGGTGGAGGCATGCGGGTGTCGATCGAGACGCGGACGATGGTGGTAGCTGACAGTGGCGCGCGTGGGCTGCTGAAACGACGCGAGGTGCGCGCGGAGACCAAGGTGCCTGGGAAGCTGGAGCGGCGCGCGTGTCGCGCGTGTAGGGGACGCGCGGCGGCGCTGAAACAGGGGGAAGCCCTAGGGTTCTGAAAAATTTTAAAGTACTTGGGCCATTGGGCCTTTGCAGAATTGGGTTAGGGTTTAGGTTGGCATTTGGATTTAGATTCGGGCTTGTAACTGGACATTTGGACTGCTATATTTTATTGGGTTTATTTGTTCGGCTTTGTTTGGGCTGATCCAATTTGGGCGAGATTTTGGGCCTGTTAATTCTGTAGTGGACTGTTTGGACATTTTAATGGACTTTTATAATAATAATAATTTGGGTTTTTTGATTTGGTTTTATTTTGGCTAAATGGGCCCGGGCAAAAAATTGGTTATTACACTATTCCATCAGAAAAATGAGAATTTATGAGAAATTCAATAAGAGCTGTCGGAGTAGATGGTAATGAGACTTTAATTCTTTTTAAAGCAAAAAATATATCGATCTACATAAACAATGTAAGATTTTTGATTCCTAAAATATTATGTTTCCATGAAATGCATGGAGATATATTATTAGGTAATAACTTTATATATCAGCATTTACCATTTTCTATTGATAAAAATTTTGTTATATTAACTATTGAAAAAACTTCAGTAGAAATACTTTTAGTTGAAAATCAAAAATTTATTTGTGATCAAGACTTTACACCATCTAGGAAAGAACAGATTAAACAACTTGAAACAAATCATTGGTTGTTTAAAATATTAGAAAATAATTTTAGTGAAGAACCATTAAAATTATGGAAAAATAGTCTTAGATATTATACCATTAAATTAGAAAATCCTAATAAAATTATTAGAGTAAAACCTATGATCTATACTAAACAAGATATAGATGAATTTGAAATACAAATAAAAGAATTATTAGAAAAAGGATTAATAGAAGAAACTACTAGTCAACATTCTAGTCCTGCTTTTATGGTAAGAAACCATGCAGAAATAAAAAGAGGAAAAGCTAGGATGGTTATTAGTTATAAAAGATTAAATCAGAACACTATTTTTGATGGTTATTTTATTCCAAGAAAGGAAGTGTTAATTAATCAAGCTAAACAAGCAAAATATTTTAGTAAGTTTGACTGTAAATCTAGCTTCTGGCAAATCATGCTAACAGAAGAATCCAGACCATTAACAGCTTTTAGTGCACCTAATGGTCATTACTAATGGAGAGTAATGCCATTTGGACTTTGTAATGCACCACAAGTCTTCCAAAGATAGATGGACTCTATATTTAAAAATATAAAAATTACGTGTTGTTTATATAGATGATATTTTAATATTCTCAGATACATTAGAAAACCATAGAAAACATTTAAATATTATATCTAGAGAATTTATAAAACATGGAATTATTTTGAGTCCTAAGAAAATTGAATTAGAAAAAACTGAAATATAATTCTTAGGATTAATATTATCAATGAGATGGTCTTAAACTCCAAGATCATATTATAGTAAAAATAAAAGAATTTCTGAAAATATTGTTGATAAGAAACAACTTCAACAATTTCTAGGAATTGTTAATTATGGTAGAAATTTCTTTCTAACTTATCTAAAAATTAGATGAGTTATATGAAAAACTAAAAAAGGACAAACCCTTTGAATGGTCTAAAAAGGATTCAGATATTATAAAACATATAAAATATGAAATAAATTATATTCCTAAGGTTTATTTACCGAAACAAGGAGATAAATTAATTCTAGAAACAGATGCCTCAGAAAAAAATTGGGGATGTGTACTAAAAGCTAAAACAATAGCTAATGAAGAATTAATTTGTGGGTATAGTTCGGGAAAATTTAAACCTAATGAAATAAATTATGCTATATATGAAAAAGAGTTATTAGCAATAAAAAAAGGAATAAAAAATTCCTAATATATTTAGCACCTGAACATTTTATTATAAAAACTGACAATCAAGCGGTTAAACAATTTCTTACTAACAAAAGTTTAGAAACTGTACATCGAAGAATTAGATGGTATAACGAATTATGCCAATTTAGTTTTGAAGTTATTTATATTAAAGGTACTAATGATATGATTGCTGATTTTCTTAGCAGGCCTTATGGATAGAGGTAAAAAACCTCTAGAAATAGTTGGAGAATGGACAACTGTCTATAAAAAACCCAACAAGGGAAAAACAATAAGTCCTAAACAAGGATTTATTCCTGCACAAGTACCATTTTGTAACACCCCAAACCCAGCCTATGCGTTAAGACCAGACTTGGCATGCCACACAATTCGAACTTAAGTCCAGTTATCAATGCTTTTAATGAAAACAATTCTTGAAAATGATTTTAAAGATGGAGTTTATCAAAAATCGAGATTTATTTGAAAACCATGATTTTAAAACATAAGAGTTTACAATTTGATTTACAGAGAGATAATTGGTTAAAAATCTAAATAATTGGTTGAAATGAATTTATAAAAGAGTTTTCACAAAATTTTACGAGTGAGTGATATTTAAGAAAAACCCCCTTTCTATACGCAAGTTTAATAAAACATTTATAAAAAAAATGTTAACAATCCCATTTAAATAATTAAAACATATTAAAAACCCATTCGCACATAAAAATCCATAAAAATAATACCAGAGGCCTTATTACATCGCAATTGAAATAGTACTTAAATAAGAATACTTAAAAGAAGTTCAAAGTTTTTATAACTCATCATTCGTAGTATGGCCTCCACACGAAGTCATCCCCAGCCCAAGCCTCCATCAATTATTATTACCTGAGAAGGGTAAGGAAAACGGGGTGAGTTACTTAGAACTCAATGTGTAACCCACTTACCGTGTTCACTGGGCCAAAACCATTTAAGCAATTAGTTGGGCTTAAACCCATTTACAATTGTACAATATATATAAATCAAATATATAAAAAAATACATGTGATATGCAATTCCCAACCAAACCTAATTTCCATCCGCTACACACCACCCGTACCAACCAACACACCTATGGGGATCAAGTCAACCCACCCCGCCAACACACCAATAGCAGGCATTAAGCCAATTATAATATTTGTGGCAGAGCCACCGAACTAGATTGTGACAAAGTGTAACATCCTTAAATAGGGTCCATTATGTTTGAACTGTTTGCATGTGTATGGCTTGTTTGCGATATTAATTGAGGTGTTCTAGGGTCTAGGTATAAGCCAAGGGTAGGCCGAACTATAGGAAAAATTTTATTTTTAAGCTTTGGTTAAGGGGAGCTGAAGGAGCTAGGGGTTAAGAATATTCTGTGGTAAACTTTAGCACAAGAGAAGCCTTGGTAAAGTGGCAAGGAGGCGCCACTTAGGGCCTTAAGCAGTGACACCAGAAGCAGAGGAAGGGAGCTTGGGTTCGAGCTGCAGAAATCCCTTGCTGCTAATTCTTTTTGACGCCAGAGAGGGGAAGAGTTGTGCTCAGCTCAAACTCTGATGGATAACTATTGAACAAGTCAACAGATTTAAACGGGTGGAGAAGAGAGAATTTAGGAGTTTGAGAAATTCAAACTCATTTGAATGGTTGGCCAGGAGAAGCTTGAAGAGTTTGCCGAAATTTGAATTGTGGAGGAGGAGTGTTCGGTTGGGAAGCTTGCTAGGTGTGCCGTCCCTTCATAGACAACTTAGGAGGACATTTTCGGTTAAGACTAGGTCATAGTGCATTCGGTTGTGAGCCAAAAGCCGAAACCCTCTTAGCACCTTGTCGATTTCTCTTTGAAGCACCTAGCCGAATGCCCATCTAAACCTCCTTAGTGCCATTTCTTTTTCTTCTTCTTCTCAAGTGTTTGGCCGAATCTCTTTCTCTCCCATTTCTTTCTTTTCCTTCTCTCATATTTGTTCAAAATCGCATCAACACCTCTTCTTCTCAAATCGACTATTCTCTTCTCTCCATCTTCTCTTGAGCCGAAAGTCCATCAATCTTTTCTTGATTCTTTGCAAAGCCGAATCTACTTTGATTTCCTTACTTAAGCCATAGTCGAATCCATCTTGATCACCTTACCCCATTACCGAAATATCTCTCAACTCTCCCCTTTTCGTTCTAACTTTTGGCCGAATATCAATCAAGCATTGTAATATCTGGGGTTTAGGGGTTGTGCATTTTGCTTAAATATATGTGGAAGCATGCTTGCGTGTATTTTGAATGTGTTTTATGAATTTTGAGAACTTTAGAAGGTAGGAGAATGCCTTAGAAAATATTAGATTTTAAGTCTTGAAGTGGAGCCAAGCTTGATAGGCCTTAAGAGAATTTGTAGGAGAATTTAGACACAAAAATGGGCTTGGAAAAGTGGCAAGGAGGCGCCACTTAAAGCCTTAGTAAGTGACACCACAGGCAGTGCAGGCAAGGACTCAGGTTCAAGCAGCGTGGGAAACAAGGGGAGCTTTTATTTTTGCAGCAAGGAGGGGCAGAGGTGGACGGCAATGGGACTCTAGGTGGATGAACATTTGATCAAGTCAAATGCATTCAAATTTCGGCTAAGGAGGGTGGATGAAGGTTGGACTCATTCAAATTCTTTGAATGAGAGGCAGAGAGGAAAATTAGGAGCAAAATAAGGGATAGGAGAGAAGGAAGGTTAGTGGCCAAATGTAGGACTCTAGGGGGGTTGCCAAAATTTAGTTGGTAGGATGCTCATATTCTCCAAGTTTCGGTCATTTAGTGCATTAAGGTGTTGCCGAAATTCTTCCACTCTTCTCCTATTCTTCTTTTTGTTCTTTCAAACTCCAAATCCATACTTATTTTTCTTCTGGCCGAATACCCTATTTGCACCTAGAGTCATAGCTGAATTTGGTAGCTTCTTTTTCTCTTTTCTTTGCTTGACACCTTAAAGAAACACCATAGCCGAAACCTCTCTCTCTCAAAGTACACCATTGCCGAATTCTCCTAGCTCACTTCCATACTTCTTTTCTTCCACTCAAACTCAAGTCTATATCTATTTTTGGTGATAGCCGAATATCCTCATCATCATTTGGGAGCCTAGCCGAATCTTTTAGCCCCACATTCTCTCTTCTTTGTCGCAAGTCTTAAAAGCCGGAACAGTTAGCCGAAACTTTTTTTCCTTTAGTCTTCACAAGCAGCGTAGGTGGTAAGTATTCTCTTCCTTAAACAATCGGTTTGGGTTCTTTTCTTTTAGTGTGCCGAAATCAAGGGTTGGCCTTGATTTTTAAGGATGGCCAAATGTTCATTAAGCCATACTCTCGTGTTTTGTGTAGCCATCGTGAAGGCGGTCTTTCGGGATTTGAAGTGATCAAGGTAAGCCAATGTATGATTCGGCCAAGGGCCATTTTCATAGATTATTACTTATAACTGATCCTAACAGTTGATTAGTAGGGATTTCGACAACTTCAGGAACAAGCAAAAGTTTCGGGATTTAGATATCTAAGGTATGTAAAGTGTAATATTAGGCCAAAGGCCATTTATGATGTTCATTAAGTGTTAGAATCGGGTCTAACATAGATCATGTAGGCATTTCGACATCTCCATTAACAGATAGCGATTTCGGGAGCTAGATAATCGAGGAGGGAATACAATCGGTTTCGATAGATTTTCGGGTTTCAGTGAAAGCGTTAGTACCAGGTGTGTAGCCCCACACTAATTCTTAATTGATTTATGGTATTAGTTTAATATACGTGTTAAGGGAAATATGGAAAATATGGCTAAAAAGGTACCATTCAATGGTACAGTATTCGAATACGTTAACCTACTACTACTATGTTAATAATGTTATGAATATCCATTATGACACATATGTGAATCAGATGTGAATATGAATAAGGAATATGGCATGATTTATGCATGTTTGTATGACGCATGGGGCATATGGGTGAATATGAAAAGGGAAGTGATCCGTGGTTTTACCACAATATCCGTGACTTATGTCACATAATCTGAATGTGGTGACTTATGTCACAAATTATTATCTGGTGACTCTGTCACATTATCTGGTGGCTATGCCACAATTTATAAGGGCGATGAGCAAGTCGTCTGCAGTGACTGCCTTCGATGATGTGTAGCGGATGGAGGGTCGATTTAGTAATCCCCACGGTGTGATGGCAGGTACGGGTGATGTGTAGAGGATGGTTAATTAGGTTTGGGTTCGGGATTGCATCATTGTTATATATGTTTTATATATGATTTGTATGCCTAAATCGTTGGGAGTTTGTGTTGGTGGTTACACATTGAGTCCGTTGACTCACCTCGATGTGGGATATCTTTTCAGGTGACACTCAGTAAATGGATCGGGTCGGCAGGAGCTTAGTGGTGGCCATGCGCAGCTCAGCATTTATTTATTTTTACTTATTTATTTTTTTTATATTTAAGTATTTCGGGTTTATTTCGGGTTTTGTTTTGATGTAATAAGGCCATTACCATTAACTGTTTTAAGCATGCATTTTATTTGGTTTAATATGCGACTATTATCAAATCAAGATTAAATAACTTTTCTGAAAAATAAATTTTAAATGTTTTGACACCTAAACACATACGATTTTCGAATTAAAGGTTAACTCTAAAACAACTCGGCATTTCTCTAAAACCACCCAAATTTTCCAAAGTAATAAACATGATTTTGAAACGTTTTACTCAAGTAACATACCAGATCTGGTCTGGGCTCGTGGGCCGGGTTTGGGGTGTTTCAATTTGGTATCAGAGCCCAGTTTTAAACTCTCGGCCTTGGGTTTAAAGCCCACAATGTTTTCAAAATTGAGCCCAAACAAGTTTTTGTGAAAATTTTTGAAATTGAGCAGGTTTTCTGGCATGGCACCTAAGTCTCCGACCCGAAGTCCACCAGGTAAGTACCCTTAACTGTTGTATGATTTATTGTATGATTTGTATGTGGGTATAACGGGAACGTAGATTAGTATATTAAGTTGTTGAACCCTAGGATTAGCTTACTTGAACACAAGAATTACATAAAACTTTAAGGCCTAATTAAACAAACATGTGAGTAAGTCACCGAGTTAGGGTGTGGCAACCATTATGCGCATGTCTAGGATTGGATTCAGGGAGAGCCTGGTATTTAAGCAGTCCTAGTGACTCACCTCCTCTTCTCTCGAATCCTACCTGGTGCGTAGTAACGGTTCACCCTAACCAAGAGGACTCATTCACAGGCTAAACTCAATAATTAAAACCCGAAAGGGACTAGCCATATTTTTATAAGAACCTTAGTTTAAAAAAAAATCACCAAATTACCCCTTTGATTAGTAAACACTATTTTAGATTTTGAAAAACAAAATTTTTTTTTTCGAAATATTTCCGATTTACAAAAAAAAATTACCCAAATGCCCCTGGTTTGTAAAAAATTACTAAAATACCCTTGGTTTAAAAATTACCATATTACCCTCGACTTTTATTAAAATATTCTGACTTTACAAAATACCAAAAACCCCTATTTTACGAAATATCAAGATACCCTGATTTGGAAAATTACCAAAATACCCCTATAGGACAAATTACGAAAATACCCCTGGGATGAGAAGGACGAAAATGTTCGAGTGATGAATGTGTGTAGTAGGTACTACTGAATGATTGTGCTTCTCTAAAATTAGGGTAGAGGACTTGAAACGAAAGTTCTGTAATGATCAAAAGAACTACTACTAAACTTCTGCACATAAAATTTGTTCGTGGATAATCAGTGGAACAAGACTAATGCATAAAACTCTCTAAAACAGATTGAATCGCGATTGTAGACATGAGTTCTAGGGGATGTGGTCGTAATATGCGAGGGCGTGGTAGAGGCAGAATGGCCGTATCAGAACCCGTTAGGTCTGGTCAAGGGTCCGAAAATGAGGTACCACCACCACCAGCTGCTGGTGTTGAACATCGGGATCAGACGGGGGATGATGCAGTGTCACAAGCGATGCTGCGGGTTCTTGAGATGGTGGCTGGAGCAGGTGGAGGTGGGGGAGCTCAAAAATCTGTACCCGAGCGGCTCCGAGCCAATGGAGCTGAGGTGTTCCGTGGTGTATCCGGTGTGGCGCCCAATACGACTGAGTATTGGTTGAAGGCAACAGAGCGAGTTATGGATGAGTTGGATCTGACTGCTGAGGAGAAACTGAAAGGAGTGGTGTCGCTACTTCATGATGAGTCATATCAATGGTGGCTCACAGTTCGGGATGGTGCTATAGCTGAGGACCTCACATAGGAGTATTTTAAGGCAGCGTACCAAAAGAAGTATATTGGGACTAGCTATGTTGATGCGCAAAGAAAGGCATTTCTGGGGCTGGTGCAAGGGAATAAGTCCGTAGCGGAGTACGAAGCAAAATTCTTAAGGTTGAGCCGATATGCTCGAGGAATCGTGGCTACGGAGCATGAACGATGTGTCCGGTTTGAGGACGGTCTGAGGGATGACCTAAGGTTGTTAATAGCTCCACAGCAGGAGCGGGAGTTTGCAGTGTTGGTGGAAAAGGCTAAGGTAGCCGAAGGGGTTAAGGAATTTGTAAGGCAGAATACGGATAGGAACAGGCAAATGAGAGGTTTTGGATCATCAGGGTCATCCGGGAATGCTCAAAAGAGACAGAGAGTTGATGGGTCGCGAGGTCAGTAGGGTGCTACAGGAGGGCAGTACCGTACTTGTACTCAGTGTGGAAAGATGCACTTGGGGGAGTGTTGGAAGAAGACAAGGGGATGTTTTAAGTGTGGGTCCAAGGAACACATGATTAGGGACTGTCCCATAAAAACAGACGGGGGCCGACCAACAGGTCAGGGTGTTAATTAGGCGGGTAGAGGTGGACCTCAGCCACCGCAGGGTCGTGGTTCAAATGGCAGAGGAAATGGTGCTGGAAGAGGACGGGGAACATCGGGCAGAGGTGTTGGTAATACAGAGGCAAGACAGTAGTCCGGTATATGCGGTTAAATCGGAGGGAGGATGGAGACGCACCGGACGTCATAACTTAGGTATGTTCCTTATAGTGATAAGCCTTACTTTGCTTTAATTGATGTTGGCTCGACCCACTCTTATGTTGCAAATAGAGTAGTTGAAACGCTAGGCATAGCATCTGAACTGTCTAATAGGGAGATGACTGTAGTAAGCCCGTTAGGTCAAACTGTAGTAGTGAACAAGATATTTCGAATGTACCTCTAGAGATTCGGGAGATATTCTCTGCGACTTGATGGAACTACCTTTGGAGAATTTGATCTCATACTTGGCATGGATTGGCTAGTGGAACATCGGGCTATATTGGATTGTGCAGCTAAGCGAATGGAGTTAAGGACCCCAGAGGATGAGGAGATAATTATGATAGGAGAAAGAAGAAACTACTTGTCTAACGTAGTTTCTGCATTAAAGGCTGATAAGATGGTTCGGAAAGGGTGCAAGGCATTCTTGGCTTTCGTTAGTGCGTTGGATGCAAAAGAAGAAGGAGTTAGTGGAGTTAGAACCGTAAGGGAATTTGTGGATGTTTTCCCAGAGGAGTTACCTGGAATACCCCTGATAGGGAGGTGGAGTTCGGAATTGACTTGTTGCCTGGAACGGTGCCAGTATCTATCGCTCCGTATAGAATGGCACCAAAGGAGTTGGTGGAGCTCAAGGCTCAAATCCAGGAATTGCTTGATCGTGGGTTTATCCGACCTAGTGTGTCTCCATGAGGAGCACCGGTCTTGTTTGTGAAGAAGAAGGACGGGACTATGCGCATGTGCATAGATTATCGTCAGTTGAATAAGCTGACCATCAAGAACAAGTACCTATTGCCAAGGATATATGACTTGTTCGATCCGCTTAAGGGGGCCGCGGTGTTTTCAAAGATAGATTTACGGTCTGGATATCATCAGCTTAAGGTGAAAGAGGTGGATATCCATAAGACAGCTTTCCGGACAATATACGAGCACTATGAGTTCGCAGTAATGCCGTTCGGATTGACGAACGCCCCAGCCGCGTTCATGGATATGATGAACCGCGTTTTTCAACCCTACTTGGATCAATTCGTCGTTGTGTTCATAGAAGACATCCTAGTGTATTCCAAGTCGGAGGAGGAACATGACGAGCATCTCCGGACAGTGTTGCAAGTGTTAAGGGAGAAGAAGCTCTATGCCAAATTCAAAGAGTGTGAATTTTGGTGAAGGAGGTTGCATTCTTAGGGCATGTAGTGTCTGGAGAGGAATAAGGGTGGATCCCGGAAGATTGAGGCGGTGCTAGACTGGAAACCACCTAAGTGCATGTGGGTCGAGGTTCGTAGTTTCTTGGGATTGGCGAGCTACTACGAAGGTTCGTGGAAGGGTTCTCATCAATAGTTTTGCTCCTTTGACGAAGTTGTTGAGAAAGGAGGTACCTTTCGTATGGACAGATAGGGCAACAGGAGAGTTTTGAGAAGCTTAAGAGGTCTTGGCCCAAGCTCCAGTCTTGATTCACTTTCTGAGGCAGGAAGGATTTTGTGGTGTCTTGTGATGCTTCCCACACAGG
Source organism: Gossypium sturtianum (assembly GCA_025698515.1). Lineage (NCBI taxonomy): Eukaryota > Viridiplantae > Streptophyta > Magnoliopsida > Malvales > Malvaceae > Gossypium > Gossypium sturtianum. The sequence continues at coordinate 32,092,918 of CM046949.1, forward strand.
GTTGGGATGTGTTTTGATGCAAGATGGGAAAGTAGTTGCTTATGCATCTCGGCAGTTAAGGCCACATGAGGTTAACTATCCGACGCATGACTTGGAATTGGCGGCGGTGGTCTTTGCTCTTAAGGTATGGAGGCACTATCTGTATGGAGAAAAGTCGGTGATCTACACAGACCACAAGAGCCTTAAGTATCTGTTGACTCAGAAAGAGCTGAACCTGAGACAGCGAAGGTGGGTGGAGTTATTGAAAGACTACGATTGTTCGATAGAGTATCACCCGGGCAAGGCGAACGTAGTGGCAGATGCTCTAAGTCGAAAAGTAGTGTCGGACGGACTTGAGGGCAATGTTAGCACATCTTATCTTGTATGACGATGGAAGTTTGTTAGCAGAGTTGCAAGTCAAGCCGACATGGTTGGATGAGGTGAAAGAAGGACAGTTGGCAGATGATGATTTAAGTGCTAAGTTGCGGCAAGTGCAGAGTGGGGAGTTGGAAAACTATGGTGTTAACAGTGAAGGAGTGTTGTGTCTTCATGGCAAGGTCTGTATGCCTGAGAATAAGGAGTTAAGGCAGAGGATTCTTCAGGAATCGCATGGTAGCCCTTATGCTATGCATCCTGGAGGTAGTAAGTTGTATAGTGATCTAAGGGAACAGTTTTGGTGGCCTGGTCTTAAGCGGGAAGTTACAGAATTTGTAGGGAAGTGCTTAAAGTGTCAGCAAGTCAAGGCTGAACACCAAGTTCCGTCAGAATTGCTTCAGCCGATAAAGATTTCGCAGTGGAAGTGGGAGAGAATCACTATAGACTTCGTTAGTGGGCTTCCCCTTACGCCTACTAAGAAGGACTCGGTATGGGTGATAGTGGATCGATTGACAAAGTCCGTGCATTTCATTCCAGTGCGGGTTGATTATCCTTTGCAGAAGTTGGTGAGGTTGTATGTGGCAGAAATTGTGAGATTGCATGGAGTACCGGTGTCAATTATTTCAGATAGGGATCCAAGGTTTACGTCTCGGTTTTGGAAAGCACTACATCAAGCTTTAGGCACCAGATTGGATTTCACTACGGCATTTCATCCGCAGTCAGACGGCCAGTCTGAGCGAGTGATCCAAGTGTTAGAGGATATGCTAAGGGGCTGTGTGTTAGACTTCAGAGGAAGTTGGGAAGAATATTTGCCTTTAGCGGAATTTGCTTATAATAACAGCTATCAAGCCAGTATTCGGATAGCACCGTATGAAGCGCTGTATGGACGGAAGTGTCGCACACCTACGTGTTGGACGGAATTAGGGGAACGTCAAGTTTTGGGTCCAGAAATTGTGGCAGAATCTGAGGAGAAGGTTAGGTTAATTCGGACACGGTTAAAGGAGGCATCCGACAGGCAAAAGTCATATGCGGATCTTAAGCGGAAGGAAATAGAGTTTGCTGTGGGAGATCAGGTGTTTCTTAAGGTTTCGCCATGGAAGAAGGTGATGAGATTTGGTCGCAAAGGGAAGTTAAGTCCCAGGTTTATAGGACCTTATCGGGTGTTGAAGCGAGTTGGACCAGTGGCGTACCAGTTAGAGTTGCCACCAGAGTTGAAGCAGATGCACGATGTATTCCATGTTTCTATGCTACGTCGTTACTGATCGGATCCATCTCATGTAGCGTCGGTAGAAGAGGTGGAGCTAAGACCAGATTTGTCCTACTAGGAGGAACCGATTCAGATTTTGGAACGAGATGTGAAGGTATTACGAAGGAAATCAGTCCCTTTAGTCAAAGTGTTATGGCGTAATCACGGATCGAAAGAAGCTTCGTGGGAGCCGGAAGAAGCAATGCGACAGTAATACCCTCACTTATTTTAGCCAGGTAATTTCGAGGTCGAAATTATTTTAAGGGGGGTAGAACTGTAATATCCGGGGTTTAGGGGTTGTGCATTTTGCTTAGATATATGTGGAAGCATGCCTGCGTGTATTTTGAATGTGTTTTATGAATTTTGAGAACTTTAGAAGGTAGGAGAATGCCTTAGAAAATATCAGATTTTAAGTCTTGAAGTGGAGCCAAGCTTGATAGGCCTTAAGAGAATTTGTAGGAGAATTTAGACACAAAAATGGGCTTGGAAAAGTGGCAAGGAGGCGCCACTTAAAGCCTTAGTAAGTGACGCCACACAAGCAGTGCGAGCAAGGACTCGGGTTCGAGCGTGTGGGGGAAACAATGGGAGCTTTTATTTTTGCAGCAAGGAGGGGCAGAGGTGGACGGCAATGGGACTCTAGGTGGATGAACATTTGATCAAGTCAAATGCATTCAAATTTCGGCTAAGGAGGGTGGATGAAGGTTGGACTCATTCAAATTCTTTGAATGAGAGGCAGAGAGGAAAATTAGGAGCAAAATAAGGGATAGGAGAGAAGGAAGGCTAGTGGCCGAATGTAGGACTCTAGGGGGTGCCGAAATTTAGTTGGTAGGATGCTCATATTCTCCAAGTTTCGGTCATTTAGCGCATTAAGGTGTTGCCGAAATTCTTCCACTCTTCTCTTATTCTTCTTTTCGTTCTTTCAAAATCCAAATCCATACTTATTTTTCTTTTGGCCGAATACCCTATTTGCACCTAGAGTCATAGCCGAATTTGGTAGCTTCTTTTTCTCTTTTCTTTGCTTGACACCTTAAAGAAACACCATAGCCGAAACCTCTCTCTCTCAAAGTACACCATTGCCGAATTCTCCTAGCTCACTTCCATACTTCTTTTCTTCCACTCAAACTCAAGTCTATATCTATTTTTGGTGATAGCCAAATATCCTCATCATCATTTGGGAGCCTAGCCGAATCTTTTAGCCCCACATTCTCTCTTCTTTGTCGCAAGTCTTAAAAGCCGGAACAGTTAGCCGAAACTTTTTTTCCTTTAGTCTTCACAAGCAGCGTAGGTGGTAAGTATTCTCTTCTTTAAACAATCGGTTTGGGTTCTTTTCTTTTAGTGTGCCAAAATCAAGGGTTGGCCTTGATTTCTAAGGATGGCCGAATGTTCATTAAGCCATACTCTCGTGTTTTGTGTAGCCATCGTGAAGGCGGTCTTTCGGGATTTGAAGTGATCAAGGTAAGCCAATGTATGATTCGGCCAAGGGCCATTTTCATAGATTATTGCTTATAACCGATCCTAACAGTTGATTAGTAGGGATTTCGACAACTTCAGGAACAAGCAAAGGTTTCAGGATTTAGATATCTAAGGTAAGTAAAGTGTAATATTAGGCCAAAGGCCATTTATGATGTTCATTAAGTGTTAGAATCGGGTCTAACATAGATCATGTAGGCATTTCGACATCTCCATTAACAGATAGCGATTTCGGGAGCTAGATAATCGAGGAGGGAATACAATCGGTTTCGATAGATTTTCGGGATTCAGTGAAAGCGTTAGTACCAGGTGTGTAGCCCCACACTGATTCTTAATTGATTTATGGTATTAGTTTAATATACGTGTTAAGGGAAATATGGAAAATATGGCTAAAAGGTACCATTCAACGATGCACAGAGTATTCGAATGCGTTAACCTACTACTACTATGTTAATAATGTTATGAATATCTGTTATGACACATATGTGAATCTGTAACGAATATGAATAAGGAATATGGCATGATTTATGCATGTTTGTATGACGCATGGGGCATATGGGTGAATATGAAAAGGGAAGTGATCTGGTGGTTTTACCACAATATCCGTGACTTATGTCACATAATCGAATGTGGTGACTTATGTCACAAATTATTATCCGTGACTCTGTCACATTATCCGTGGCTATGCCACAATTTATAAGAGGCGATGAGCAAGTCGTCTGCAATGATCGCCTTCGATGATGTGTAGCGGATGGAGGGTCGATTTAGTAATCCCCACGGTGTGATGGCAGGTACAGGTGATGTGTAGAGGATGGTTAATTAGGTTTGGGTTCGGGATTGCATCATTGTTATATATGTTTTATATATGATTTGTATGCCTAAATCGTTGGGAGTTTGTGTTGGTGGTTACACATTGAGTCCGTTGACTCACCCCGATGTGGGATATCTTTTCAGGTGACACTCGATGTAAATGGATCGGTCGGCGGGAGCTTAGTGGTGGCCATGCGCATTTCAAAGATTTATTTTTTTACTTATTTTTTTATATTTAAGTATTTCGGGTTTATTTCGGGTTTTGTTTTGATGTAATAAGGCCATTACTATTAACTATTTTAAGCATGCATTTTATTTGGTTTAATTTGCGACTATTATCAAATCAAGATTAAATAACTTTTCTGAAAAATAAATTTTAAATGTTTTGACACCTAAACACATACGATTTTCGAATTAAAGGTTAACTCTAAAACAACTCGGCATTTCTCTAAAACCACCCAAATTTTCCAAAGTAATAAACATGATTTTGAAACGTTTTACTCAAGTAACATACCAGATCCGGTCTGGGCTCGTGGGCCGGGTTTGGGGTGTTTCAAGCATAGATCTCTCTTGTTTTCATCTCTAATCGGTTTTGGGTAGGTAAGTGTTTTTGGCCGAATCTCCCTTATCACTTCTTCTCTTTTCTCTGTTGACTCACATGGAGCAAAAGCTGAATTTTGACATTTTTCTTGATTATCATTCACCTGTGCAATCGGTTTCTCCTAGGTTCTTCGGGATTTTGAAGCTGTGGATCGGGGTCATCCACTCTCTGCCAATCAGTTTCGATAAGTCAGTGGTAAGGTTTCATGTCGATTTAACCATTCCCTTATTCTTTTGAAAAGCCGAAGGCTATTGCTTTATGTGGTTGAGTGTTGGCCGATTGTAGGGGAAGGTATAATCACGCATATCTCAGGGTCGTGGCTAGTGCTCGAAAAGCATTAAGGTAAGGATGGTTATTAGATGCGTTAACTCTTCGGGATTTGCAAAGTGTAGCCGAATGGCTTTTTAGCTAATAGTTTGATATTGGCCGAATGTAGGAAGGGGGATCTAGTGCGTTAAATCTCGATCTACGGGGTTCAATTGTCTCGTTGGTAACCAGGTGTGTATCTTACACACTTCATAATCGTTGTAAATGTGTTAATAACCTAAACTCTGTCAAAAGCCAAAAACAATGTAGATTTCGATATGGTACCCTTACGGGTATGAGCAAGGATTTCGGGTAAGTCCGTTTTGATAGGATTATGATACATGATTCCTGATGCTATTATCTACGTATGTTTGATGTATGTTTAAATAATAAAGCATGTTGGCATAATATGTATATGCATGTGCATTATTGTGGGTGATATGAGAGGAGGGGGAAGATTGATATCTGTGACTTTGGGTCACCAGTGGTTTAGCACCACCAAAGTTTGGTACCACGATTGATTTCGTGACTTTGGGTCACGGAGGTTTGGCACCTCATAGCGACTCGTCCCAGGTGGCTTAGCACCACAAAGGGTTGGCCCCACATTTGATAAAACGGGATTGTCGCCAGTGATTTGGTATCACAACGTGGGTGGCCCCACATTTGGAATATTCGTGACTTTGGGTCACCAGTGGGTTTGGCACCACAATTATATTGATATCAGTGACTTTGGGTCACCAGTGGTTTGGCACCACCAGTGGTTTGGTACCACACGGGGTAGGAAAAGGAGTTATGGATGGCTAGGTTTGGGGTGCATGATATATTTACTCGGATATGAATCTGTGTAAGCATGTTGCTATAATCGGGAGGGGGATTATGCACTGAGTCTTGGTGACTCACCTTCTCCCTTATCTTTTTCATGTGACTTGTAGAACGCAGATGAGGAGTCGGGCGGACTCGAGGTGGCCATGCGACATTTGCTTTCGGTTTTACTTGGACTTTCGATTTGGGTACTTTCATTTTAAATTTCAGTTTTTATTTGGGTTGTAATAAGGCCATTAGTTATTTTTATTTTGGGTTTTATTATATCTGCTTTAAGTTTTCAAATATTGTTAAAGTAAACTGCTTAACATGTTTTAATAACCTGAAAAACCAAGTTTTCTAAACTATACTACGCAACGAGTTTTCTAAACATACCATCGGGTAATAACATTCACAAGATGACACAAAGTTGAAATTAAATGATTTTCAACCCTAAGTTTTTCCAACGCTCAAATACAAGCGGTTTTAAAGTAACTAAGCTAAATTCATTCGGGTTTTAATAGACATAAACGTTTTTCTAAAGTATTGAACGACAAGTGAGTTTTAAAAAGACTTTTCGGGATTTTAAAGACAACTTAACATTTTCAACTTTACATGCACAAGATTTCTCCACACACACAAAGCAATAAAAGGGTTTTCACTGGAAATAAACTGGTAACTCCTTTTCTTCAAAAAGTTTTCACTCTGTAACATGCCAGATTCGGTCGTGGTGTGTTGACCGGGTTGGGGTGTTACACAAAGTCACCGAACTAGAGGCATTAAGCCATTTAAAATATTTGTGGCAGAGCCACCGAACTAGATTGTGACAAAGTCACCGAACTAGAGGCATTAAGCCATTTAAAATATTTGTGGCAGAGCCACCGAACAAGATTTTGGCAACAGGCCTTTCTTCTCTTCGTCAATTATCCCAACCCATGCAGTCATGTATATATATATAATGCATAACAATATATTCATAAGGTAAATTTCAACAAAAAGCCCATATTACAAGTTATCATTTTGGCCCGTTAGTCAAAATAGCAATTTAGCCCATTTAACGATCTAGAAATTTTGGCCCATATATATATCGGTCTAGCAGTTTTGGCCCATATAGCAAATTATCAAATTGGCCCATATAGAAATTTATCAAATTGGCCCATATAGCAATTTATCAAATTGGCCCATATAACAATTTACCAAATTGACCCATATAGCAATTTATCAAATTGGCCCATTAAGGGTATTTTCGTAATTCGGTCCATAGGGACATTTAGTAATTCAGCCCATTAGGGATATTTTCGTAATTCGGCCCGTAAGGGTGTTTTTATAATTCAGTAATCGTACCCACTAAGGGGAATTCGATAATTTACCCTCTAAGGGTATGATGGAAATTTTCGCAACCTAGGCTTAATTACTAATTGTGGCATAAAAAAATTAAAACCGTCCATCTGCGTCGTACTGACTAAACTGACTATAACTCGAGTTGGGAAACTCGAAATTTAGATCCGTAAATTTTCCCTGAAACTAGACTCATATACTTACTGTAATTTTTTCAAAATTTTTGGCTTAGCCAATTAGTACAGTTTATTCTTCAAAGTATCCCTTGTTCCACTGTTTGACAGTTCTGCCCTCTCTTCACAAAATCTCAGATATCTTATTGTACAGAACTCAAATACTGGTTTCGTTTGATCCAAATAAAAATAGACTCACTAAGGATTCTAATAATATAAACCATGTCCGTAATTATTTTTCTACAATTTATAGTGATTTTTCCAAGTCAGAACAGGGGATCTCGAAATCACTCTGAACCAGTCTCACAAAAATCTAAAAATCTCAAAATATAATAATCCTTTGCTTGCTCTGTTTCTTTTATAAGAAATTAGACTCAATTATCTTTCAATCCATATCTCCATTACTTTCTAATTCAATTTCCACTATTTTTGGTGATTTTTCAAAATCACATCACCGCTGCTAACCAAAACTATTTTGTTACAAAATATGGTTACCACTTCGAACATACGTACGCCCGAGTGGCCATAGATGCTGGTTTGCGGCTTTTTAGTCTTTCGACCGAATCACAGAACATTTCATGCAAACATTTAGAGAGGTATGAGATTACACACCCCATTTCAAACATGTATTCGTAAAGTAAGGGATTACACACCTGATTTCGGTAAGCACTACGCTCTCTCGATCGTCGACACCCTCGGAATCGTGAACAACTACGATTTGTCAGTTTTCCCCGGTTAACGATTCACAACCCAATGGAAAGTCTAGAATCGCACAAAAAGTCCGTATGATCTCAAGATGAAAGATCGAGCGATAGAGTCCCTCTAAGATTTTAGAACCGATTTCTAGCGATTAAAAGATGACTTCGGAAAACTCCAAGCATCCACTATATTTCAATTGATCAAGAAGTGGATGTTAATATGGATGAGAAGAAGAAATAGAGAAGAGATGGAGGTTTTGGCTATAGAGGAAAATAGGGAAACCAAATGAGAGAAAAGAAGAACTCAAGGAGACTAGCCAAAAATTGGCACTCTCCCCCCCCCCTAATGACCGAATATGCCAAAATAAAGTGAAATAATTGCCTAAGTCCTATAAAATTTTCGGCACACTTTTAAATAATTTTTTTCTTCTTTGTTAATAATGTCCTAAGTGCTGGAATTTAAAATAGCTAAGCTTAAAATTAATGGGCTAATATATTACTTTGTATAGGTGCATACAATGGACGGTTGGAAAATGCTTGGAAGGTTGGTGTTGTTGAAAGGCATGAGTAAGTGGACTTGGGGGAACAAGATTAGTATTAAAAATATAAGACATATGGAGCATATGGATGGCAATGGGAATATACAATCATGAGAATAGTGGAAGGAAAGAAAAAAATAAATTGAAGATAAAGCATCATGGAGTGGACGACAATGCAATATGAGTCATGAGCAATATATATATATATTTATTTCCTTTAAAAATGCATGAGTGGGATGACAAAGCAATATGGAAGTTTGAATTTTAATCTTCTAAAAGGACAGCCACGGCAATGGAGGATAGAAAGCATGGAATTAAAAATAAGAATAAATAAATTAGTAAGCTAATCTAATCTTTTAATCATGGAGGAAAAATTAATGGAATTCTTAAATTATTTGCTTATGGGATAGTGTGGAATGGACGGCAACACCTTGTCCATACTCCCATATTGGGCGAAAAAACGGAATTATGGGATTCGATTCTATCTTTAAAGAGTCCAAAATTTCACCAAGGTTCCGGTTTGATCCCGAGTCTCTCCAGAACCCCTAATTTCTAGGATGTTACAATAAAATTTGTAATCATACTATGCATATAGACTCTAAGAATGAAAATAATATTTCAGCTCTTAGTAAAGGTATCAATAGTTTAATAGATATAACATCTATATATTTTAATAAATTATATACTAAAGTCAGTAAAATAGAAGAAAAAGTAGATAATATGGGAGAAGTAACAGATTTAGATTTGAATAACAAATCTAAAGAATTACTATCTGATGTTAATAATAGATTAGATCAAGTTAATAATAATAATAATATAGAAACGGACTTAGATTTAGGACCTTTATATTATGGTAATATTAATGTTATTTTAGCTTTATCAGATGAAGATGAGTCTTCGGATGAATCTTCAACCTATAATAAAAAAGAAAAAACAAAACAAAAAAGAGAAAAAGTTAAAAAACAAGAAAAATATGATTTTGAATCCTATAAGACATTAATAGAACATTGAAAAAACCAATTTTCTAAAACAAATGATAAATATGAGCAAGTAGAATATTTAAAATTAATAGAAGAACTTTATGAAAAACATAAAGACTTATTTACTAAGTATAATTATCACTATATGTTAAATTATGAGACTACCGATAGTAGTAGTAGTAGTTCTAATAATTCTGATGTAGATATTAATGTTACTAGTCATAATTCTGAGGAAAAAAACACTTCAACAGAAGGGGATGAAAATATAGAAATTCCTGAACCTATGGAAACTGAACAAACAGATCCGTATGATTATGAAACACCGAAACCTAGGGAAATTGATAAAAAAAAAATCCCTATGGTAAAAGAAAAATAGATTTAGATCTTCAAACAGATGATTATCTGAGATCTATTAATAAAAACTATGAAAATGTTGAAAACACAACAAGAATATTTGATAATAATATAGAAAATATAGCTACGAATGAAATAAAATCTGAAAACACAGGTGAAACTAGTCAATCTATACCAATTAGTCAACCTATACCTATACCATATAGGATAGATGACTTAAATAAAAGAAGCGTTGCTCAAGGAGGAATATATTTAGACTTAACTAATATTCCTTTATCAGACTATGAAAAAACCATAGATGATTGGGCACAATCTATGACTATTGTTGTAAACAACAACAGTACAGTATGGTCAAAAGAAAAGTTTTTAAATTATTTTGTAGGAACATTTCAAGGAGATGTTCTACAATTTCTCAGAAGATGGGAAGAATCTGAGAAAGGAAAAGAACAAAAAGGTCAACTTATTAATCAAATAAGTTCCCCTAAAGATTTACTAAAAGGATTAACTTCAATTCTAAAAATAGAATTTTGTGGTTATACTAATAAAAAAGATCAGGATAGCCAATCCAGCTATATCTTGTCAAAATTAAAACTATGCGATATAAGATATTTAGAAGAATTTTCTAAAAAATTTCTTCATGAATATCAGAAGTTAAAAAAATGATAGTATAGAATTTTGGAAAAACCAATATTTTCATAAATTACCACCACCATGGGATGAAATTTGCATTAATAAATATGCTTATTATATATTAAAACATAGTAAGGACTCTGGAATAGATTTAGCAAATATAGATTCTATAGGCAATAGGATTAATTTTGCTAAAGAAAGAATAATTTTACATTATCTACAGAGTAAAGCGGCTAAACAAGTCAAAAATAAATTAAGTCATAAATATTGTACAAAGATGTTAGAAAATGAATGGGAGTTTGGATGTAACCCTATACGTCCTAAAACCTATAAAAAACATAAAAAATATAAATTAGCTAGATGGAAACCGGGTAATAAAAATTATACTCGTAGTAATAATAATAATAATAATAATAAGAAAAAATTTGTTAGGAGAAAGACTTCTAAAAACACTAAAAAACAAATATGTAAATGTTTTATTTGTGATGAAGAAGGTCATATAGCAACAAATTGTCCTAACAAAGGAAAAAATGCTAGGAAAATGGTTAAAAATCTTGAAGAACAAGATTTAGAAATATGTTTTAGTGAGGAAATAAATCCTTCTGAAATATTATATGAATTAATATCTGAAACAGACTCTGATTCAGATTCTGAAGAATATATTTTTATGTTAGGAAGTAGTTCTAATAATAAATTAGAAGAAATTCCTAAATCTGAACAACAGGATATTAAATTAGGAAATTTAATCGGAGAAGAAACAAACTTTTCTGATGATATAATAGAAAAGATTAATAAAAATCATATTTCTAAAGAAGAAATTTATAAAATATCTAAGTTTAAAATATGGTCACAAAGACACATAGAACAAATTAGCGGTAACACAGTCGCTAAAGATACTAAAAGAGGATTAACAGAAATCCCATTATTTACCAAAGAAAAGATAAAACGTATTAGGAAAAAATATCCTCAAGTTAGATATATACATTTAGGAGTCATTATGATAACAATTAGAGCTTTATTCAGAAGAGGTCATGATGTTCCTATTATAGCAGTATTATTAGATAAAAGATTTGAAAATCCAATAAAAGCACTTATTGGAGGAATTCAATCTAATTTGCATACAGGAGTAATAGGATTTAAAGTTAAACCAAATTACTTTATATCCATAACAGATCCTCTAATCGAAGAGTGTCTATGTCTTAGAATTCAGACAAAAAATTCTGATATTAGTGATTTAGCAGAAGATTTGGCAATAAGCTGGACTTCTATTAATGAATATATTAATACGGCAGAAGTAGAAATAAAAGAAATAAATAATAAAATAATTGAGCTTTTTGAGCCCAATAAGTTTACTACAGAAATTCAACCAAAATTATTACATTTAAAAGATTTATCAATTCCAAAAGACTGGATGATAGAAAAGACTAATAATGCAAGTACTTCTAAACAAGTAAGTACTATTGAATATATGTCATCTGGCGATAAGTTATACTTTAAAAATAATTTGATTACTAATACAGATGATAATTTAGTATTACCTACTAGTTCTCAACCAGAGGAAGAAGAAGATAATATATGTAATATCTGGGATTTGGGGGTCATGCATTTTAATTTGTATCTGTGTGTTGGTATGCTCTATGTGCTGCTTGGATGTGTTTGGGGGCTTCGGGAAACCTTGGGCTTGGGTAGAAACCATAGTAAAATTTTTGGGTTTAAGCTGAGTAGGGGGGAGCTAGGGGAGCTAGGCCTTAAGGGAATTTGTGTGTGGATTATGACACAAGAAAGGGAGCAGTGGAATGGCAAGGTAATGCCTAGGAGCAAGGGGGGAGTGTGGCGTCACAAGGAGTGTCAAGGGGGAGGAGGTTCGAGTCGCAAAGATAGCATTTTGGGTTGCCTTTTTGCGTCAAGGGGGAAGGGAGAGTTGGACGGCAATCAGACTCTGAAGGGATGAGGGTGGACTTGGTCAAGGTATTCTGTAATATCCGGGATTTAGGGGTTATGCGTTTTAACTTGAATGTATGTGGTAGCATGCTTGTGTGCTGTTTGTATGTGTTTTGGGGGCTTCGGGAACCTTGGGATGTAGGTAGAAGCCTTAGAAAAAATATTTGATTTTAAGCCTTAAAGGGGAGCTAAGGGAGCTAGGCCTTAAGGAGTTTAACTTGTGGGTTAAGACACAAGAAACTAGCTAGTACAGTGGCAAGGGAGGCGCCACTTAGAGCACAGGGGAGTAACGCCTCAGGGAGTGTGAAGGGGCCTAGGTTCGAGCAGCAAGGGAAGCGTTTTGGAGTTGCCTTTTTGCGTCAAGGGAGTGCAGTGGTGGACGGCACAAGGACTCTGAATGGATGAGTGAAAGACCAAGTCAAATTCATTTGAATGGGCAGCTAAGAGAGTGGATGAGAAGTGGACTCATTCAAAAATCTTTGAATGAGAGGTGGAGAGGAAAAGTAGGAGAAAAAGAAGGGATTTGAGAAGAGGGGGAGAGTTGGCCAGCCAAGGGACTTCTAAGATGACAATTTCGGTCATGTAGGTAGGGGGAGAAGCCGAATATGCATAGTGAGGTTAGGCATCTTTTGTACGATTTCTTTTTCCCGAAAGCTTTCGTATTCTTTTTCCAATTGAGACCGAAAACCAAGTAAGTGACCACTCGTGCACCTCTTTCTTCTTTGATCACCTTTCTTCTCTTCTCTTTTAATTTGCTAAGGCCGAAACTCTTTCATTCTCACCATTGCCGAAACTATCAAAGGATCCCAACTTCTCTTCTATTCTCTTTTACTTTGTTAAGGCCGAACCTTCCTCTTGTCACCAAAGCCGAATCGCATCAAACTTCAACCCCTTCTCTTCTTCTTTTCACGATTCTTCAAAAGCCGAAAGTATTTCTTGACCATAGCCAAAAGTTCCATTTGATTCCTGTCCCTTGAAACTGATTTATTCACTAGATCAAAAGTCGAATCATATTTTTATTTTATCGATTCCTTTTCTATTAATTCTTCAAAGCCGAATACCCCTTTCTCCTGTGGCCGAATCTCTCAGTGATCAAAGCAAAGGTATTGTCGACCATTTGGTACAAGCTATACAACCGATTCTAATAGTGGGGGTAAGGAATCCTTGTCATTTGATCTTCTTTCTTATACGTTTGGTTGGTCGACATTAAGGTAACTAATCCCTTGTACTCTTTTGGCCGAAACCATGAAGGAGATCTTTCGGGATTCTTTGTAGCCGAAGATTAGAAGGAGATCTTTCGGGATTTTGGAGATCCAAGGTAAGCAAGGTATACCATTCGGCCAAGGGCCACTTCTATTGGTTTTAAAGCACTAAAGCCGATTCTAACTTAATCCATGTAGGGATTTCGACAACTTCAAGAGCAGACAATAGTTTCCGGGATTTAATCGAGCAGGTAAGGGGGATATTGATATTCGGCCAGAGGCCATATTCTCTATGTTAGCCGATTTCTCATAAAGGGTTATGTAGGTACTCAATCAACTCCCGAAGTAAAAGCCAGAAGCTTTAGCATTCTATCGATCTAGGTAAGCCCTGTTCGTTTAGGATCAATATTTTTAGAGTCGTTCACTCAAGTGTGTTTTCCTGATTAAGTTACTCTCATGGAGTTGGGTCCTAGCCAATCAAAGGAGGGGGTTGGAAACGCAGTTCCTACCCCTAGATTCAAGAAGCGGGCGGTGTCAGCTGTACGTGACTGGCCATCGGGGTGTGGGCCAGCATCGAAAAGGGATAAGCAAATCGCTGTTATCCCTGCTAGCGAGAGTGTCGGTATCGAGAGTGTCGTTCTCAGTGTTATCAGGTGTGTAACCCTACACTAAATCCCGATAGATTAATAGTATTAATGTTAAATATGTGTTAATGAAAATACGAATAACATGGCTAAGGGTACCATTCAATGGTACAGTGCATTCAGGTACGTTACCCCTTAATACTCAGTTCATAATGTTTATAAGCATTGGTATGAAAGTATGTGTAATTCCGTTATGGCTTTGGGGTAAGGTATATTGCATGATATTTGTATGTTTTGTATGATGCATGGGCATATGGGTGATATTGATAAAGGGAAAGTGTTCTGGTGGTTTTACCACATTATCCGGTGACTTATGTCACATATTATGAATCCAGTGACTTATGTCACATATTATGAATCTGGTGACTCTGTCACATTATCTGGTGGCTATGCCACGATTATAGAAGCGATATGCGATTGGCGCAACAAGCGCCTTCGAGGGTGTGTAGCGGATGGAGGGTCGATTTAGTAATCCCCATGGTGTGATTGGCAGGTACGGGTGGTGTGTAGAGGATGGATATCTAGGTGGGCTCGGGGTTGCATTTTCATTTTATATGTATACGTGATTTATATGCTATGATAATTATGCTATGGTATGGGCCTATGGCCGAATGTGACTAAAAATGGGCTTTGCCGAAATGTTATGATTAAGGCTATGATCGGTTGGGTTTTTGGTGTAACTGTTACACATTGAGTCTGTTGACTCACCCTTCGTGGGATAACCTTTTTGTAGGTGATACTTAGTGCCATGGACCGGGCCAGCGGGGACTTTGTGGTGGCCATGCACAGCTCAGCATTTTCGGGTTTTACTATATTTGAACCTCTTACGATTTCTTTATTATGTTTTCGGGATTTATTTCGGGTTTTGTTTTATTGTAATAAGGCCACTATTAAACTGTTTTAATTATGCGTTTTAATTTTTATTCTTATACGATCAACATCAAAAAAATGATTAAACATTTTTCTTAAAACAATTTGAAAAGTTTTAACACCTAAACACCTACGGTTTTCAACTTAATAATAAGCTCTAAAATTCGACATTTCTTTTAACTTATAAAATATGAAGGAAACGTTTTTAAAGAAATATGAACTTGAACTACAACTCGGTTTTTAACTCGCTAAATTTTTAAATTCATTTTAATAAGTCGAATTATTTTATCAAAACGTGAAACGAGATTACGTTAAGGTTTTCGAAGGAACATGTCAGATCCGGTCGAGGCTTGTGGGCCAGGTTTGGGGTGTTTCATATTCGGATAGAGGGTGGAGAGTTATTTGAGGAGGAGGACTCATTCAAATGAGTTTGAATGAGAGGTGAAGAGGAAAACTAGGAGAAAAATGTGGGATTGGGAGAGAAGGGAAGAAGTGGCCGAATGAGGGATTCTAGGGGATGTGTGTATTCGGTTTTGGGTTGTAGTAGGGGGTGTGCCAAAAATTCTTAGTGAGTAGGCTCTCTTTTCGGGTTTGAGTGCAACTTTTCTCTTTTCTCTAAGTTCTCTGTCGAAAGTGTCAGAAGTTAGTCATTCGTCCATTTTGTACCTTTAGGGTGTGTTGCCGAATTCTTCTAGTTTCCTTCTACTCTTCTTTTTTTTTTCTCTCAACCTCAATTCTATAACTTTCTCTTGGTGGCCGAATAACCCATCTTCATTTAGGGGTCATAGCCAAATCGTATAACCCTCTTTTTCTCTTTTCTTTTTGTTAGTCCCTAAAGCCAAAACACCATAGGTCGCAACCCTCTACACTCATTTCACTTTCCAACGATTCCTCTGTCTTCAAAAGTCGAAAGCACTTTTTGATCATAGCTGAATCTCCTTGAGTGTAGTGGCGGTTTCGTTTGGCAATCTCTAAGGGTAGGGCCGTCGATCATCTTCTCCTAATCTCCTCAATCGTACTTTGGTGGTGATGGTAAGTATTGTCCTCTTTAGTAATCGTTTCATCTTTTTTTCATTTGGTGTGCCGAAACCAAATGGTTGGCTTTGGTTTTTAGGGGTGGCCGAATCTTAATAGGGCCATAACCTTGTGTCTCTTTCGTGTGTAGCCAGCGTAAGGAAGCATTAGGGATCTCTCGGGTTTCGATTATTCAAGGTAAGAAGTTAATGTTCGGCCAAAGGCCACTTCTATTGGTTTTATGCAATGAAGTCGATTCTAACTTGGGTTGTATAGGGATTTCGGCAACTTGGAAGGTTAAGTAGAAACTTTCGGGATTCAGATTCACTTTGGTAAGAGTACTCAGTAAGTTCTAGATTTGATATGTTTAGATTGTAACAATAGCGATTAACCGGGTATTCTGATTTAGTGTTATTCGATGGATGCGAGTACCAGTCAAGGAGAGAAATGGGTAGTCTCTACCCCTAAGTTCAAGAAGCGTTCGGTCTGCTCATGCAGGGATTGGCCACCGGGGTGTGGGCCAGCGTCAGAATAGGATCGTAGGCAGATAGCGGTAGTTTCGTTTAGTGACAGTGTCGATATTGAGAGCGTGATACTTTGGGTTATCAGGTGTGTGATTAATTCACGATTTCCCGGATATATAAGTTATTTGAATGTGTTATGTGTTTGATGACTAGTACAGTGGCAATAGTGAGATGGTTACCCTTAATGAGTATGTCGATAATCAGGTCAGTGCCCAAATATCGATGAGATTGCGGTTATTTGCTGTGGTTATAGGCTGTATGCTTACTTAACATGTTCATGCATTATTCTGTAATATCACTATCGTATGTTGCATAAGCATGGGGCGGGATTTGTATACTTTGAATGAAGGACAGGGTGTACATTTATGTACGTGGTTTAGTGATGGCTACGAGCCTCACGTGGATCGATGATCGGCTTTGTGCCACATCGTGGTTGGTGTTGGCTGTGTGCCACATCGTGGTTGGTGATGGCTATGTGCCACATCGTGGATTGATGCTAGCTTTGAGCTACATCGTGGATTGACGTTGACCTTGAGTCACGTTGTGGATTATTTTGTGATTTAATCACGTGGGCCGGTGGCTAGACCACTCAGTGGATGGCATTGATTGCCAAATTGGTGTGTAGAGGTTGGTGGGTCGATTTAGTAATCCCCTGGTGTGTGGTGGTTGGATACGGGGGTGTGTAGAGGATGGACCCTAGGCTGGGTTGGGTGCATTTTGCATCAATATCTGATATGTGGATTGGTGTGGTTTTGGGCCTAGCCCTTATGTGGGAATCTGTGGACTAATTGCACACTGAGTCGGTTGACTCACCCAATTTTTGCTAAACAATATAGGTGACTCATGATGTTTGGACCGGGCTTGGATGGGATTCGAGATGGCCATGCAGACGCGTTTTTTTATACTTAAGAATGTTTACTTTTTAATTTCAGTTTATTTGGGATGTTTTATTGTAATAAGGCCGTTTTAAGTATTTGGGATTTTTTTTATTATGGTTATGCTAGATTAAGTATGAGTTAGTAGCTACAAATAATTTCAAATAACGACTTTTTCCAACTCAAAAACTTAAGCTAAGGTTTTCTAATCGGGATACTCGCAACTAATCTGACTCTCTCAAAGTTTTCTAAAGAACATGGTTTTCAATTACATGCAAAGTTCAAACTGTTTTTCCGGGCGAATCATTTTTCCTAAAACATTGACTTCTGTTTTAAACAAAGATAACCTTCACTAATAGAGATTTAGCTTGAACACATACTTTTGTTCCTACTCAAATTTCATTACAACCAAGTATTTTCATCACTTTGCCGATTTCGTTTTAAACATCTTCTGGTAGTATTCTGAATTCGGCCGTAGTGTTTTGGGTCGGGTTTGGGGTGTTACAATTTGGTATCAGAGCCCAATTTCTACACTCGACCTATGGATTTTTGAGGCCCATAAACGTTTTTACTCTGTATTTTAGTGGGTTAAAGAAAATTTTTCAGGGAAAAGGTTTTATGAAGCGTGGCACTCGAATCGTCCGGCACAGGTCTGCCAGGTAAGTCTCTTGACTGTTTAAACACATGAAGGTGAATATGTGCTATGTTGAGATATGATGTGGACACTAGAACCTAGGACTAGCTCTTTAGAGACTGAGACTTTAGGGTTGTATGGTTATGGCGAAACAACAACTCGAGATTCTTCAGCATAAAACTACTTTCTTAATCAACAAGTGGAAAGATTCTAATGCATAATTTTTTTTTAAAACAGATTAAGACACAACGTTAGACATGAGTTCTAGGGGACGTGGTCGCAATACTCGTGGGCGTGGTAGCGCGGAATGATCGTGTCGAGAACCGGTCGAATGCAGTCGTGGTTACGAAAATGAGGCGCCATCGTCGGCTGTGGAGGCGGAGTTTTAGGAGCAAACGGGAGGAGATGACACAGTATCACAGGCTATGTTGTAGGTTTTAGAGCGAGTCACAGGAGCTAATATGGGCAATGGGGCTCGGAAGTCAGTATCTGAGAGACTTAGAGCAAATGGAGCTGAGGTATTTAGAGGGGTATCTGGAGTAGCTCCGAATGTGGTGGAGTACTGGTTAGAGGCGGTCGAAAGGATCATGGACGATTTGGACTGCACTGTTGAAGAGAAGCTAAAGGGTGCCGTTTCGTTGCTGCGAGATGAGGCTTACCAATGGTGGCTCACATCAGAGAGGGTACCCCGGCGGACCGAGTGGACTGGGGTTATTTTAAGATCAAGTTTGAGGGAAAGTACGTCGGAGCTAGTTATGTGGATGCACAGAGGAAGGCGTTCCTAAATTTAGTGCAGGGAGGCAAGTCGGTAGTGGAGTATGAGGCAGAATTTTTGCGGTTAAGCCGGTATGCTCGGGGCATTGTGGCTACTGATTATGAGCGATGCGTCAGATTCGAGGATGGATTGCGGGATGAGCTGCGGGTGTTGATTGCTCCTCAGCGGGAAAGGGACTTTGCTATTCTAGTGGAGAAAGCTCGGCTAGCTGAAGAAGTTAAGCGGACTGAGAGACAGAACAGAGATAGGGATAGAAATCGGAATAAGAGGAGTTTCAGACCGTCAGCATCATCTAGGGGTTTTCAGAAAAGACCGAGGGTTGAGAATTCTGTTCGCGCACCTATACCAGTTGCTGGGAATCAGACTCGTCCCTGTGCTCAGTGTGGGAGGGCTCATACGGAAGAGTGCTGGGGGGAAGAGTAAGGAATGTTTTTGGTGTGGGTCCAAGGCTCATTTGGTTAGGAATTGTCTGCAGGAGGCGGATAGGGCTCAGACAGTAGGTCAGGGGTATGTGCAGCCAGGCAGATGTGGTCAGCAGGCGACGAGGGGTCGTGGTCCGAACCATGGAGGGAATGGTTCCGGCCGAGGTCGTGGAGCACCAGGCAGAGGTGCTAGGGTTTTAGATGCGAGACAACCAGGGTTGGTTTATACAGCCAGGCATCGTGAGGAGAGGAATACGCCAGATGTGATCACGGGTACGTTCCTTATTTTTGGATTACCCTTTATTGCTTTAATAGATATCGGGTCGACTCATTCTTACATTGCTAGTGAACTATCTGGAACCTTGAATGTGAACTCTGAGACTGTTCCCAGGAAGATGACTGTACTTAGTCCTTTAGGGCAATCAGTAATAGTAGACAAACTCTTTAGGGAAGTGCCTTTAAAGGTTCCGGGGGCGATGTTTTAGGCTGATTTATTGGAGCTGCCGTTCGGGGAATTTGACTTAATCTTAGGCATAGACTGGTTGGTGAGGTATCGTGCGAACTTGGACTGTGCTGCTAAGCGCATGTCGTTGAGAACTTCCGATGACAATGAGATTGTGGTGATAGGTGAGAGGAGGAATTACCTGTCGAATGTAGTGTCTGCTCTTAAGGCAAAGAAGATGGTGAGGAAGGGATGTATGGCTTTTCTGATGTTTGTCAGTGCCTTGGAGGCTAAGGAAGCAGTGGTAGGAGAGGTTAGGACAGTGAAAGAGTTTGTGGATGTCTTTCCGGAGGAACTTCCAGGGTTACCTCCAGATCGCGAGGTAAAATTCGGGATTGACTTGTTGCCAGGTACAGCGCCAGTATCTATCGCTCCGTATAGAATGGCACCAAAGGAGTTGTTCGAGCTCAAGGCCCAGATCCAAGAGTTGCTCGATCATGGATTTATCTGACCTAGTGTGTCTCCATGGGGAGCACCGGTCCTATTCGTGAAGAAGAAGGATGGGACTATGCGTATGTACATAGACTACCGGTAGTTGAATAAGCTGACAATCAAAAACAAGTACCCGCTGCCGAGGATTGACGACTTGTTTGACCAACTTAAGGGGGCTGCGGTATTCTCAAAGATAGATCTAAGGTCGGGGTATCATCAGCTTAAAGTAAAGGAAGTAGATATCCACAAGACAGCTTTCCGGACTCGATACGGGCATTATGAATTCCTAGTAATGCCGTTCGGGTTGACGAACGCCCCAGCTGCGTTCATGGATATGATGAAGTGGGTTTTTCGACGCTACTTGGATCAGTTCGTCGTTGTGTTCATAGACGACATCCTGGTATATTCCAAGTCTGAAGAGGAGCACGACACACATCTTCGGGTAGTGCTGCAGGTTTTAAGGGAAAAGAAGTTGTACGCCAAATTTAGCAAGTGCGAATTTTGGCTAAGGGAAGTTGCTTTTCTGGGTCATGTGGTGTCTGCGGAAGGGATAAGAGTGGATCCTAGGAAGATTGAGGCGGTGCTTGATTGGAAACCACCTAAGTCTATGGTAGAGGTTCGCAGTTTCTTGGGGTTAGCAGGCTACTACAGGAGATTTGTTGAAGGGTTCTCATCAATAGCAGCACCTTTGACGAAGTTGTTGAGAAAGAAGGTACCTTTCGTGTGGACGGATAAGCAGCAGGAGAGTTTTGAGAGACTGAAGAAGGTTTTGACAGAAGCTCCGGTTTTGATTCAGCCTGAGGCAGGGAAAGACTTTGTGGTGTATTGTGACGCTTCTCACACGGGGTTGGGAGATTGCAGTTTGAGCAGCGACGGAGTGTTATGTTTCTGAGGTAAGGTATTATGCCGAAAGATGGAGAGTTCTGGTGGCCTGGTCTGAAACGGGAAGTTACAGAGTTCGTGGGAAAGTGCTTAACGTGTCAGCAGGTTAAAGCTGAACACCAGGTGCCTTCGGGGTTGCTACAACCAGTAAAGATTCCGCAATGGAAGTGGGAGAGAATCACGATGGATTTCGTTAGTGGGCTTCCCCTTACGCCTACTAAGAAAGACTTGGTGTGGGTGATTGTGGATAGGTTGACAAAGTCCGCACATTTTATACCAGTGCGAGTCGACTATTCTTTGCAGAGGTTGGCAAAGTTGTATGTGGCGGAGATTGTGAGGCTACACGGGGTGCCGGTATCAATTATCTCAGACAGGGATCCCAGGTTTACGTCTCGGTTTTGGAGGGCACTGCATCGGGCATTGGGCACCAGGTTGGACTTCAGTATGGCGTTTCATCCGCAGACGGATGGCCAATCTGAACGGGTAATTCAGGTGTTAGAGGATATGTTGAGAGGATGCGTGATTGATTTCAGAGGGAGCTGGGAGGAGTTCTTGCCTTTAGCGGAGTTTGCATACAACAACAGCTACCAAGCAAGTATTTGGATGGCACCGTATGAAGCACTGTATGGAGGGAAGTGTCGTACTCCTACGTGTTAGACAGAACTGGGGAAACGTCATGTTTTGGGTCCAGAGATTGTGGCAGAATCGGAAGAAAAGGTTAAGGTGATTCGGGCACGGTTGAAGGAGGTATCCGACAGGCAAAAGTCGTATGCAGATCTTAAGCGGAAGGAGATAGAATTTGCGGTGGGTGATCAGGTGTTTCTGAAAGTTTTGCCGTGGAAGAAGGTGATGAGATTTGGACGCAAGGGTAAGCTGAGTCCCAGGTTTATAGGGCCTTATCGGGTTTTAAAGCGGGTTGGACCAGTGGCTTATCAGTTGGAGTTGCATTCGGGATTAAAGCAGATGCATGACGTGTTTCACGTTTTGATGCTATGACGTTACCGATCAGATCCATCTCACGTGGTGCCAGTTGAGGAAGTGGAGTTGAGACCAGACTTGTCTTACGAGGAAGAACCGATTCAGATTTTGGAGCGAGATGTGAAAGTTTTACGGAGGAAATCAGTTCCTCTAGTCAAGGTGTTATGGCGAAACCATGGATCTGAGGAAGCTTCATGGGAGCCGGAGGAAGCAATGCGACAACAGTACCCTCATCTATTTTAGCCAGGTAATTTTGAGGTCAAAATTATTTTTTAAGGGAGGTAGAACTGTAATATCCGAGATTTGGGGGTCATGCATTTTAATTTGTATCTGTGTGTTGGTATGCTCTATGTGCTGCTTGGATGTGTTTGGGGGCTTCGGGAAACCTTGGGCTTGGGTAGAAACCATAGTAAAATTTTTGGGTTTAAGCTGAGTAAGGGCGAGCTAGGGGAGCTAGGCCTTAAAGGAATTTGTGTGTGGATTATGACACAAGAAAGGGAGCAGTGGAATGGCAAGGTAACGCCTAGGAGCAAGGGGGGAGTGTGGCGTCACAAGGAGTGTCAAGGGGGAGGAGGTTCGAGCCGCGAAGATAGCATTTTGGGTTGCCTTTTTGCGTCAAGGGGGAAGGGAGAGTTGAACGGCAATCAGACTCTGAAGGGATGAGGGTGGACTTGGTCAAGGTATTCAGATAGAGGGTGGAGAGTTATTTGAGGAGGAGGACTCATTCAAATGAGTTTGAATGAGAGGTGAAGAGGAAAACTAGGAGAAAAATGTGGGATTGGGAGAGAAGGGAAGAAGTGGCCGAATGAGGGATTCTAGGGGATGTGTGTATTCGGTTTTGGGTTGTAGTAGGGGGTGTGCCGAAAATTCTTAGTGAGTAGGCTCTCTTTTCGGGTTTGAGTGTAACTTTTCTCTTTTCTCTAAGTTCTCTGTCGAAAGTGTCAGAAGTTAGTCATTCGTCCATTTTGTACCTTTAGGGTGTGTTGCCGAATTCTTCTAGTTTCCTTCTACTCTTCTTTTTCTTTCTCTCAACCTCAATCCTATAACTTTCTCTTAGTGGCTGAATAACCCATCTTCATTTAGGGGTCATAGCCAAATCGTATAACCCTCTTTTTCTCTTTTCTTTTTGTTAGTCCCTAAAGCCGAAACACCATAGGCCGCAACCCTCTACACTCATTTCACTTTCCAATGATTCCTCTGTCTTCAAAAGCCGAAAGCACTTCTTGATCATATACGAATCTCCTTGAGTGTAGTGGCGGTTTCGTTTGGCAATCTCTAAGGGTAGGGCCGTCGATCATCTTCTCCTAATCTCCCCAATCGTACTTTGGTGGTGATGGTAAGTATTGTCCTCTTTAGTAATCGTTTCATCTCTTTTTCATTTGGTGTGCCGAAACCAAATGGTTGGCTTTGGTTTTTAGGGGTGGCCGAATCTTAATAGGGCCATAACCTTGTGTCTCTTTCGTGTGTAGCCAGCGTAAGGGAGCATGTAACACCCCAAACCACGGCCCAAAACACTACGGCCAAATTCGGAATGCTACCAGAAGATTTTAAAATGAAATCGGCTACATAATGATAATACGTGATTGCAACAAAATTTGAGTAGAAATAAAAGTACGTGTTCAAGCTAAATCTCTATTAGTGATGGTTTATTTAAAACAAGATTCGATTTCTTAGGAAAACGTTTCATCCGGGAAAACAGTTCGAAGCTTTCCGTGTAGTTGGAAACCATGTTCTGTTGGAAAAAAAAACTTTAAGAGAGTCAGAGTAGTTGCGAGCATCCCGGTTAGAAAATCTCAACTTAAGTTTTTAAGTTGTAAAAAGTCGATATTTGAAATTGTTTGCAGTTACTAACTCATATTTGATCTAGCATAAACCATAATAAAAATCCCAAAATATTTAAAATGGCCTTATTACAATAAAATATCCCAAATAAACCGAAATTTAAAAGTAAACGTTTTTAAGTATGAAAATCCCGTCTGCATGGCCATCTCGAATCCCATCCAAGCCCGGTCCAGTCATCACGAATCACCTGCATTGTTTGATAAATGTTAGGTGAGTCAACCGACTCAGTGTGCAATTAGTCCACAGATTTCCACGTATAGGCTCGGCCCAAAACAACACCAATCTACATGTCAAATATTAATGCAGAATGCACCCAACCCAGCCTAGGGTCCATCCTCTACACACCCCCGTATCCAGCCACCACACACTAGGGGATTACTAAATCGACCCTTCAACCTCTACACACCAATTTGGCAATCAATGCCATCCACCGAGTGGTCTAGCCACTGGTCCACGTGATTAAATCACAAAATATTCCACAACGTGACCCGTAGTCAACGCCAATCCACGATGTAGCTCATAGCTAGCATCAATCCACGATGTGGCACATAGCCATCACCAACCACGATGTGGCACAAAGCCGACACCAACCACAATGTGGCACAAAGCCGACACCAACCACGATGTGGCACAAAGCCGATCATCAATCCACGTGAGGCTCGTAGCCATCACTAAACCACATACATAAATGTACACCCTGTCCTTCATTCAAATATACAAATCGCGCCCCATGCTTATGCAACATACAATAGTGATATGACAGAATAATGCATGATCATGTTAATAGCATACAGCACATATTCACAGCAAATAACCACAATATCATCGATGTTTGGCACTGACCTGATTATCGACATACCCTTTAAGGGTAATCATCTCTCTATTGCCACTACATTAGCCATCATACTCATAACACATACAATTATTTTATACATATCCGGGAAATCACGAAATAATCACACACCTGATAACCCGAAGTATCACGCTCTCAATATCGATGCTGTCACTAACCGAAACTACCGCTATCTGCCTACAATCCTATTCTGACGCTGGCCCACACCCTGGTGGCCAATCCCGTACCGCAGAGATCGAACGCTTCTTGAACTTAGGGGTAGGGGCTACCCCTTCCTCTCTCCGACTGGTACCCACATCCATCGAATAAAACTTAATCAGAATATTTGGTTAATCACTAATGTTACAGTCTAAACATATCAAATCTAGAACTCACTGAGTGCCCTTACCGATGTGAATCTGAATCCCGAAGGCTTCTGCTTAACTTTCCAAGTTGCCGAAATCCCTATACAACCCAAGTTAGATTCGGCTTCATTGCATAAAACTCATGGAAGTGGCCATTGGCCGAACGTTAACTCTTACCTTGAATAGTCGAACCCGAGAGATCCTTAATGCTCCCTTACTCTGGCTACACATGACAGAGACACAAGATTATGGCCCTATTAAGATTCGGCCATCCCTAAAAACCAAGGCCAACCATTCGGTTTTGGCACACCAAATGAAAAGAGATGAAACCGATTTCTAAAGAGGAAGATACTTACCACCAAAACACGATTTGAGGAGATTAGGAGAAGATGAACGACGGCCCTACCCTTAGAGATTCGGCTTTTGAGAAACGACAGAAAAGAGAACGATTTCGGGAGAAATGATGGTACGAATGAGCAAAGAAAAGAAGAATAAGAAACCAATGCTATCACTTTCGGCTTTTGAATCCAAAAAGAAAGAGAGTCGGCTATGATCAAGAAGTGTTTCGGCTTTTGAAGGCAGTGAAATCGTTGGAAAGTGAGATGAGTGTAGAGGGTTGCGGCTTATGGTGTTTCGGCTTTAGGGACTTACGAAAAGAAAAGAGAAAGAGGGGGTTACACGATTCGGCTATGACCTCCAAATGAAGATGGGATATTCGGCCATCAAGAGAAAGTTGTATAATTGAGGTTGAGAGAAATAAAAAGAAGAATAGAAGAAGACTAGAGGAATTCGGCAACACCCTAAGAGTAGCAAATGGACGAATTACTCACCTCTCACACTTTCGACAGGAACTTAGAGAAAACGAGCAAGGTTGCACTCAAAACCCGAAAAGAGAGCCTACTCACTAATAATTTCGGCGCACACCCCCTACTACTACCCAAAACCGAATATGCACCTCCTAGAGTCCCACATTCGGCCACCTCTTCCCTTCTCTCCCAATCCCACATTTTTCTCCTATTTTTCCTCTTCACCTTTCATTCAAACTCATTTGAATGAGTCAACCTTCTCAAATAGCTCTCCACCCCCTATCCGAATATCTTGACCAAGTCCACCCTCATCCCCTTCAGAGTCTGATTGCCGTCCAACTCTCCCTCCCCCTTGACGCAAAAAGGCAACCCAAAATGCTATCTTCGCAGCTCGAACCTCCTCTCCCTTGACACTCCTTGTGACGCCACACTCTCCCTTGCTCCTAGGCGTTACCTTGCCACTCTACTGCTCCCTTTCTTGTGTCATAATCCACACATAACTTCTCTTAAGGCCTAGCTCCCTTAGCTCCCCCCTATTCAGCTTAAACCAAAAATTTTACTATGGTCTCTACCCAAGCCCAAGGTTTCCCGAAGCACCCAAACACATCCAAACAGCATACAGGGCACACCAACACACAGATACAAATTAAAATGCATGACTCCTAAATCTCGGATATTACAGTTCTACCCCCTTAAAAATAATTTCGGCCTCGAAATTACCTGATCAAAATAAGTAAGGGTACTACTGCCGCATTGCTTTCTCCGGCTCCCACGAAGCTTCCTCTGATCCATGGTTTCGCCATAACACCTTGACTAGAGGAACTGATTTCCTCTGTAAAACTTATACATCCCGCTCCAAAATCTGAATCGGTTCTTCCTTGTAAGACAAGTCTGGTCTCAACTCCACTTCTTCAACTGTAACCACGTGAGATGGATCTGATCGGTAACGACGTAGCATCGAAACATGAAACACATCATGCATCTGCTTTAACTCCGAAGGCAACTCCAACTGATATGCCACTGGTCCAACCCGCTTCAACACCCGATAAGGCCCTATAAACCGGGGACTCAGCTTTCCCTTACGTCCAAATCTCATTACCTTCTTCCACGAAGAGACCTTCAGAAACACCTGATCTCCCACTGCAAACCCTATCTCTTTCTGCTTGAGATCTGCATAAGATTTTTGCCTGTCAGATGCCTCCTTCAACCGTGCCTGAATTACCTTAACCTTTTCTTCCGGCTCTGCCACAATCTCTGGATCCAAAACATGACGTTCCCCCAGTTCTGTCCAACACGTAGGAGTGCGACACTTCCGTCCATACAGCGCTTCATACGGTGCCATCCAAATACTTGCTTGGTAGCTGTTGTTGTACGCAAATTCAGCTAAAGGCAAGAACTCCTCCCAGCTCCCTCTAAAATCAATCACGCATCCTCTCAGCATATCTTCTAACACCTGAATTACCCGTTCGGACTGACCATCCGTCTGCGGATAAAACACCGTACTGAAGTCTAACCTGGTGCCCAATGCCCGATGCAGTGCCCTCCAAAATCGAGACGTAAACCTGGGATCCCTGTCTGAGATAATTGATACCGGCACCCCGTGTAGCCTCACAATTTCTGCCACATATAACCTTGCCAACCTCTGTAGAGAATAGTCGACTCGCACTGGTATAAAATGTGCAGACTTTGTCAACCGATCCACAATCACCCACACCGAGTCCTTTTTAGTAGGCGTAAGGGGAAGCCCACTAACGAAATCCATCGTGATTCTCTCCCACTTCCACTGCGGAATCTTTACTGGTTGAAGCAACCCCGACGGCACTTGGTGTTCAGCTTTGACCTGCTGACACGTTAAGGACTTCCCCACAAATTCTGTAACTTCCCGTTTAAGACCAGGCCACCAAAACTGATCCCGTAGATCCCTGTATAACTTACTCCCTCTAGGATGCATAGCATAAGGGCTACTATGCGATTCCTGAAGAATCTTCCGCCTTAACTCACCATCTTTCGGCATACATACCTTACCTCGGAAACATAACACTCCGTCGCTGTTCACACTGTAGTCTCCCAACCCCCCATTCTGAACCTGTAGTAGCTTAGCACTCAGCTCGTCATCTACCAACTGCTTCTCTTTCACCTGCCCTAACCATGTCGGCTTCACCTGCAGTTCCGCTAACAAACTCCCGTCATCATAAAGACTAAGATGTGCAAACACCGCCCTCAGATCCGATACTACTTTCTGACTTAGGGCATCTGCCACCACATTTGCTTTACCCGGGTGGTACTCAATTGAGCAATCGTAATCCTTCAACAACTCCACCCATTTCCGCTGTCTCAAGTTCAGTTCCTTCTGAGTCAGCAAATATCTCAAACTCTTGTGGTCCGTGTAAATTACCGACTTTTCTCCATACAAATAGTGCCTCCACACCTTTAGCGCAAAAACCACAGCAGCCAACTCCAGATCATGCGTTGGATAGTTAACCTCATGAGGCCTCAACTACCGAGACGCATAACCAACAACCTTCCCTTCTTGCATCAATACGCATCCCAACCCCGTGTGAGAAGCATCACAATACACCACAAAGTCTTTCCCTGCCTCAGGCTGAATTAAAACCGGAGCTTCTGTCAAAACCTTCTTCAATCTCTCAAAACTTTCCTGCTGCTTCTCCGTCCACACGAAAGGTACCTCCTTTCTCAATAATTTCGTCAAAGGTGCTGCTATTGACGAGAACCCTTCTACAAATCTCCTGTAGTAGCCTGCTAACCCTAAGAAACTGCGAACCTCTGCCACCGAATTAGGTGATTTCCAATCTAGCACTGCCTCAATCTTCCTAGGATCTACTCTTATCCCTTCCACAGACACCACATGACCCAGAAAAGCAACTTCCCTTAGCCAAAATTCGCACTTGCTAAACTTGGCGTACAACTTCTTTTCCCTTAGAACTTGCAGCACCACCCGAAGATGTGCATCGTCTATAAACACAACGATGAACTGATCCAAGTAGGGTTAGAAAACCCGGTTCATCATATCCATGAATGCAGCTGGGGCGTTCGTCAACCCGAACGGCATCACTAGGAATTCCTAATGCCCGTATCGAGTCCGGAAAGCTGTCTTATGGATATTTGCTTCCTTCACCTTAAGTTGATGATATCCCGACCTTATATCTATCTTTAAAAACACCGCAGCCCCCTTAAACTGGTCAAACAAGTCGTCTATCCTCGACAGTGGGTACTTGTTTTTGATTGTCAGCTTATTCAACTACCGGTAGTCTATGCACATACGCATAGTCCCGTCCTTCTTCTTTACAAATAAGACCGGTGCTCCTCATGGAGACACACTGGGTCAGATAAACCCACGATCGAGCAACTCCTAGATCTGGGCCTTGAGCTCAACCAACTCCTTTGGTGCCATTCTGTACAGAGCGATAGATACTGGCGCTGTACCTGGCAACAAGTCGATCCCGAATTCCACCTCGCGATCTGGAGGCAACCCTGGAAGTTCATCCGGAAAGACATCCACAAACTCTTTCACTGTTCTAACCTCTCCTACCACTGCTCCCTTAGCCTCCAAGGCACTGACAAACATCAAAAAGGCCATACATCCCTTCCTCACCATCTTCTCTTCCTTAAGAGCAGACACTACATTCGACAGATAATTCCTCCTCTCACCTATCACCATGATCTCTTTGTCATCGGAAGTCCTCAACGATAGGCGCTTAGCAGCACAGTCCAAATTCGCACGATACCTCACCATCCAGTCCATGTCTAAGATTAAGTCAAATTCCCCGAATGGCAGTTCCATTAAATCAGCCAGAAACTTCGCCCCCTGAACTTCTAAAGGCACTTCCCTAAAGAGTTTGTCTACTATTACTAATTGCCATAAAGGACTAAGTACAATCATCTTCCTAGGTACAGTCTCAAAGTTCACATTCAAGGTTCCAAACACTTCACTAGCAATATAAGAATGAGTTGACCCGATATCTATTAAAGCAGTAAAGGGTAATCCAGTAATAAGGAACGTACCCGTGATCACATCTGGCGCATCCCCCTCCTCGCGACGCCTGGCTGCATAAACCAACCCTGGCTGTCTCGCATCTGAACCCCCAGCACCTCTGCCTGGTGCTCCACGACCTCGGCCGGAACCATTCCCTCCATGGTTCGGACCACGACCCCTCGTCGCCTGCTGACCACCCCTGCCCGACTACACATGCCCCTGACCTACTGCCCGAGCCCTATCCGCCTCCTGCGGATAATTCCTAACCAAATGAGCCTTGGACCCACACCGTAAACATTCTTTACCCTTTCCCCAGTACTCTCCTGTATGAGCCCTCCCACACTGGGCACATGGACGAGTCTGATTCCCAGTAACTGGTACCGGTGCACGAACAGAATTCTCAACCCTTGGTCTTTTTTGATAACCCCCAGATGATGCTGACGGTCTGAAACTCCTCTTATTTCGGTTCCTATCCCTATCTCTGTTTTGTCTCTCAGTCCGCTTGACTTCCTCGACTATCCGAGCTTTCTCCACTAGAATGGCGAAGTCCCTCTCTCGTTGCGGAGCAATCAACACCCGCAGCTCATCTCGCAGTCCATCTTCGAATCTAACACACCGCTTATAATCAGTAGCCACGATGCCCCTAGCATACCGGCTTAATCGTAAAAATTCTGCCTCGTACTCCGCTACCGACTTGCCACCCTGCACTAAATTGAGGAACGCCTTCCTCTGTGCGTCCACATAACTAGCTCCGACGTACTTTCCCTCAAACTTTATCTTAAAATAACCCCAGTCCACTCGGTCCGCAGGGGTACCCTCTCTGACTGTGAGCCACCATTGGTAAGCCTCGTCCCGGAGCAACGAAATAGTACCCTTTAGCTTCTCTTCAGCAGTACAGTCCAAATCGTCCATGATCCTTTCGACTGCCTCTAACCAAGATTCGCCACATTCGAGCTACCCTGAATACCCCTCTAAATACCTCGGCTCCATTTGCTCTAAGCCTCTCAGATACTGATTTCCGAGCCCCATTTCCCATATTAGCTCCTGCGACTCGTTCTAAAACCTGCAGCATAGCCTGCGATACTACGTCATCTCCTCCCGTCTGCTCCTGAAACTCTGCCTCCACAGCCGGTGGCGCCTCGTTTTCAGAACCCTGACCAAACCCGACTGGTTCCGACACAGTCATTTTGCCTCTACCACGCCTCCGAGTATTGCGACCACGTCCCCTAGAACTCATGTCTATCGTCGCGTCTTAATCTGTTTTAAGGAATCTTATGCACTAGAATCTTTCCACTTGTTTGATTAAGAAAGTAGTTTTATGTAAAAGATTTCAAGTTGTTGTTTCGTAATAACTACACAACCCTAAGTCTCAGTCTCTAAAGAGATAGTCCTAGGGTCTAGAGTCCACATCTTATCTCAACATAGCACACATTCACCTTCATATATTTATCAAGTCAGGAGACTTACCTAGCAGACCTGGGCCGGACGATTCGAGTGCCATGCTTCATAAAACCCTTTTCTTGACAAAATTTTTCTTTTACCCACTAAAGCACAGAGTAAAAACGTTTATGTGCCTCAAAAATCCATAGGCCAAGTGTAGAAACTGGGCTCTAATACCAATTTGTAACACCCCAAACCCGGCCCAAAACACTACGGCCGAATTCGAAATGCTACCAGAAGATTTTAAAATGAAATCGGCTACATAATGATAATACTTGATTGCAACGAAATTTGAGTAGAAATAAAAGTACGTGTTCAAGCTAAATCTCTATTAGTGATGGTTTATTTAAAACAAGATTCGATTTCTTAGGAAAACGTTTCATCCGGGAAAACAGTTCGAAGTTTTCCATGTAGTTGGAAACCATGTTCTGTTGGAAAAAAAACTTTAAGAGAGTCAGAGTAGTTCTGAGCATCCCGGTTAGAAAATCTCAACTTAAGTTTTTAAGTTGTAAAAAGTCGATATTTGAAATTGTTTGCAGTTACTAACTCATATTTGATCTAGCATAAACCATAATAAAAATCCCAAAATATTTAAAATGGCCTTATTACAATAAAATATCCCAAATAAACCGAAATTTAAAAGTAAATGTTTTTAAGTATGAAAATCACGTCTGCATGGCCATCTCGAATCCCATCCAAGCCCGGTCAAGTCATCACGAATCACCTGCATTGTTTGGTAAATGTTGGGCGAGTCAACGGACTCAGTGTGCAATTAGTCCACAGATTTCCATGTATAGGCTCGGCCTAAAACCACACCAATCCACATGTCAAATATTAATGCAGAATGCACCCAACCCAGCCTAGGGTCCATCCTCTACACACCCCCGTATCCAGCCACCACACACCAGGGGATTACTAAATCGACCCTTCAACCTCTACACACCAATTTGGCAATTAATGCCATCCACCGAGTGGTCTAGCCACTGGTCCACGTGATTAAATCACAAAATATTCCACAACGTGACCCGTAGTCAACGCCAATCCACGATGTAGCTCATAGCTAGCATCAATCCACGATGTGGCACATAGCCATCACCAACCACGATGTGGCACAAAGCTTGTAACATCCCCAAACCCGGCCCATTCACTACGACCGAATCTGGTTATGTCACTGGGAAAGACGGTTGGAAATCTTTGACTTTAGAATTAAACTTGAAAATTTTATTATCTCTGGAAATCGTGTCCATTTAAAATTTAATAAATAATATAAGCTTGTTGAAAACTTCCGAATTAAAACATTATTATAAGTTGCTATAATATGAATCTTTTGCGAAAATATTACTAAGTGTAGTGTAAACTTCAACATTAATAAATAGAGTACTTTAAATCAAAGAGGCCCTTATTACATCAAATAAAATCCCAAAATACTGATAATATAAAATACTTAAATAAAGTAAAACATCTTCTGTATGAAAATCTCCTTCTGCATGGGCCACCTTGTATCCACTCCAACCCGGTCCGATCAACATGTCTCCTGCGATGTTTGAAAATAATTGGGTGAGTCATAATGACTCAGTGTGTAATTAAACCACTGATATCCACCCACATGTTAGCCACATAATATCCCAATTATCAAATGCAACAAGTAATATATATATTCATTTTAACAATTACCACAATTTGAGCTTGGCCCACATTCAACTCATACTCAAATACTGGGCTAGGCCCATTTCCACGTATGTTCCCAAAACATACCCATCCACATGTCATATTGGGCTTGGCCCATTTCCATATTATTACAAAAATAATGCAACATGATTCCCAACCCAACCTAGGGTCCATCTACACACCCCCTTATCCACCCTACCACACACCGGGGACTATCGAGTCACCCTCTCCTTTTCCCTCCAAAAGGCAACCAATGCCATCCACGATGTAGCGTATAGCTAACATTAAACCACGATGGAGCACACACAAGCAATCCATCAAGCCACGATATGGCATAAAGCCCATATCAATCAAGGTAACCACGCCGAACTAAATCGCAAAGATCCACAACGCGACCTCGATCGGCGCCAATCCACGATGTAGCACAAAGTCGACATCAACCACGTGCTTTCGAAGTACACCCGCACCTTCTTTTCATAAACCCACCCATGCACATGTAACATAATATAATGCGTAGATGATGCATGTGCATGCTATTCACAATCATAGGCATACTCACATATTGAAAATCAATTATCACATATTAGCCAATTTGCTACTAACTCGGTCATCATCATACCCCCTTCAAGGGTATCATTCTCACATATCTTCGCACTTGTTAGCAACATATAAAAAGAGCAAATATCATGCAAATCCGGAAACAATGGCTAACTACACACCTTATTACTTGGAGTTCTAGACTCTCGATCCTTGGCGCTATCGTCTAGCGAAACTACGACTTTTTGCCTAACGCTTTCTATTGCTTTGGCACACCCGGTGGCCAATCTCGCATGCCAGTAAACGGATCTTTAAACTTTGGGACAGGGACCGCCCCTTTCCCTTCTTGACTGGTATTGGCCTCCATCGAAAGTCACTTAATCGTAACCACACGATTAATCAACGAAGTCATAATCAACTAATTCTAAGTCACTTACTAATATCCTTACCGAAATAATCTGAGATCCCGGCGCTTCCCTTGCTCTTGTCGATATGCCCCTTAGATGATCGAATCCAAGAGACTTCCTCAATGCTTCCTTCTTTCGGCTACACACAAGAGAACATACTTAATGGCACTATGACATTCGGCCATGCCAAAAACTAAGGCCAACCATTCGGTTTGGCCACTACAACAAGGAATTCATAAATCGATTACTAAGGCGAACATACCTACCACTCTTGCTTAAGATTCGGCCAACCACTAGGACACCAAGGAGATCAAGACACCACCCTACTATTCGGCCAAGATGACACTAAATAGGGAAGGGAATTTGGCACACCAAGAGGGAGAGGAGAGATTGGCAAGACTTGAAGAATAATTGGCACTCCACCCCTATTTATAGCATTCGCCAACCCCCTTGAAGACTCCAAGATTCGGCCAACACCTTCTTAGCCACTAATTCAATTCCATTTGAATTAGTTCAATTCAAAAACAATTTGAATTGCTCCACTATTATCCCATTTATCACTAAAAAAAAACAAATAAATAATAATTATCCCCACTTAATCTAATTAATAATAGATAAATAAAATTAAAAAAAAAACACATTATCCACATCTAAATAAGAGTCTTCTAGCCGTCCAACACCTTCAAATTGCTGCCCAAAATAACAAAAAATCAAAACTCCAAATGCCACACACCAGGTTCGAACCTGGGCCCAACTGCCGCACTCCCCTCCAACGCCCAGGCCACTCGGCCACTTTGATTTTCATGTTAGAAACCCCCAACAATTATTTTTAAACCCTTCTTATCTCAGCCCATAACCGCACAAAAATAAAAACGCCATCCTGCAGCTCCAGGCGCTCGAACCTGCGCCCTTGCGCTCCTCTAGCGCCTAAGTGGCGCATGAGAGCCACTCCACCAGCCCATCTTTCTTGTCCGAATTCCGCACCATATATCTTTAAGGCCTTACAAAGCCCAACGCCCAAAACAAAAATAAAATG
Organism: Gossypium sturtianum; assembly: GCA_025698515.1. Classification (NCBI taxonomy): domain Eukaryota; kingdom Viridiplantae; phylum Streptophyta; class Magnoliopsida; order Malvales; family Malvaceae; genus Gossypium; species Gossypium sturtianum. The sequence continues at coordinate 32,127,840 of CM046949.1, forward strand.
CCAAATGCTCCTCCGGCCCCTCGAAACCGCGACCTCGCTCCCCTCCAGCGCCTAAGTAGCGCCCAAGAGCCACTTCTCCCAATTGGACTTTCATGCCCATCAAACCTGCCCTTTTGTTTTTAGGGCCTACCTAGCCCAATCCCGACAGCGAAAATAAAACAAAATTGCTGCCGCTTGACTCGAACCCAAGCCCCCAGCGCGCTACTTCCAATTTCTAAAGCAGCGCATGAAGCCACTTTGCGGATCCTTTCTTGTGCCTTAAACGCCTAATTAATTCTTTTAAGGCCTCCCAAAGCCAAGCTCCCCTTTATTACTTAAAAATCCAAAAATTTTCTAAGGCGTTCCTTGCCTTCTAGGGTTCTCCAAACCCCTAAAAATTCCTCCAACATGACCATAAGCCTACTAACTGCTCGAGTTATGCTCCAAGCGCATAACCCCTAAACTAGGGTGTTACAAAGCTGACACCAACCACGATGTGGCACAAAACTGACACCAACCACGATGTGGCACAAAGCCGATCATCAATCCACGTGAGGCTCGTAGCCATCACTAAACCACGTACATAAATGTACACCCTGTCCTTCATTCAAATATACAAATCGCGCCCCATGCTTATGCAACATACAATAGTGATATGACAGAATAATGCATGATCATGTTAATAGCATACAGCACATATTCACAGCAAATAACCACAATCTCATCGATGTTTGGCACTGACCTGATTATTGACATACCCTTTAAGGGTAATCATCTCTCTATTACCACTACATTAGCCATCATACTCATAACACATACAATTATTTTATACATATCCGGGAAATCACGAAATAATCACACACCTGATAACCTGAAGTATCACGCTCTCATTATCGACGCTGTCACTAACCGAAACTATCGCTATCTGCCTACGATCCTGTTCTGACGCTGGCCCACACCCCGGTGGCCAATCTCGTACCGCAGAGACCGAACGCTTTTTCAACTTAGGGGTAGGGGCTACCCCTTCCTCTCTCCGACTGGTACCCGCATCCATCGAATAACACTTAATCAGAATATTTGGTTAATCGCTAATGTTACAGTCTAAACATATCAAATCTAGAACTCACTGAGTACCCTTACTGATGTGAATCTGAATCCCGAAGGCTTCTGCTTAACTTTCCAAGTTGCCGAAATCCCTATACAACCCAAGTTAGATTCGGCTTCATTGCATAAAACTCATGGAAGTGGCCCTTGGCCAAACGTTAACTATTACCTTGAATAGTCAAACCCGAGAGATCCTTAATGCTCCCTTACTCTGGCTACACACGACAGAGACACAAGATTATGGCCCTATGAAGATTCAGCCATCCCTAAAAACCAAGGCTAACCATTCAGTTTCGGCACACCAAATGAAAAAAGATGAAACCGATTACTAAAGAGGAAGATACTTACCACCAAAACACGATTTGAGGAGATTAGGAGAAGATGATCGACGGCCCTACCCTTGGAGATTTAGCTTTTGAGAAACGACAGAAAAGAGAACGATTTCGGGAGAAGTGATGGTACAAATGAGTAAAGAAAAGAAGAAGAAGAAACCAATGCTATCACTTTCGGCTTTTGAATCCAAAAAGAAAGAGAGTCGGGTATGATCAAGAAGTGTTTCAGCTTTTGAAGGCAGTGAAATCATTGGAAAGTGAGATGAGTGTAGAGGGTTGCGGCTTATGGTGTTTCAGCTTTAGGAACTTATGAAAAGAAAAGAGAAAGAGGGGGTTACACGATTCGGCTATGACCTCCAAATGAAGATGGGATATTCGGTCATCAAGAGAAAGTTGTATAATTGAGGTTGAGAGAAAGAAAAAGAAGAATAGAAGAAGACTAGAGGAATTCAGTAACACTCTAAGAGTACCAAATGGACGAATGACTCACCTCTCACACTTTCGACAAGAACTTAGAGAAAATGAGCAAGGTTGCACTCAAAACCCGAAAAGAGAGCCTACTCACTAAGAATTTCGGCGCACACCCCTCTACTACTACCCAAAACCGAATATGAACCTCCTAGAGTCCCACATTCGGCCACCTCTTCCCTTCTCTCCCAATCCCACATTTTTCTCCTATTTTTCCTCTTCACCTCTCATTCAAACTCATTTGAATGAGTCAACCTTCTCAAATAGCTCTCCACCCCCTATCCGTATATCTTGACCAAGTCCACCCTCATCCCCTTCAGAGTCTGATTGCCGTCCAACTATCCCTCCTCATTGACGCAAAAAGGCAACCCAAAATGCTATCTTCGCAGCTCGAACCTCCTCTCCCTTGACACTCCTTGTGACGCCACACTCTCCCTTGCTCCTAGGCGTTACCTTGCCACTCTACTGCTCCCTTTCTTATGTCATAATCCACACATAACTTCTCTTAAGGCCTAGCTCCCTTAGCTCCCCCTATTCAGCTTAAACCAAAAATTTTACTATGGTCTCTACCCAAGCCCAAGGTTTCCCGAAGCCCCCAAACAATCCAAACAGCATACAGGGCACACCAACACACAGATACAAATTAAAATGCATGACTCCCAAATCTCGGATATTACAGAGCATTAGAGATCTCTCGGGTTTCGATTATTCAAGGTAAGAAGTTAACGTTCGGCCAAGGGCCACTTCTATTGGTTTTATGCAATGAAGCCGATTCTAACTTGGGTTGTATAGGGATTTCGACAACTTGGAAGGTTAAGCAGAAACCTTCGGGATTTAGATTCACTTTGGTAAGAGTACTCAGTAAGTTCTAGATTTGATATGTTTAGATTGTAACAATAGCGATTAACCGGGTATTCTAATTAAGTGTTATTCGATGGATGCGAGTACCAATCAAGGAGAGAAAGGGGTAGTCTCTACCCCTAAGTTCAAGAAGCGTTCGGTCTCTGCGGTACGGGATTGGCCACCGGGGTGTGGGCCAGCATCAGAATAGGATCGTAGGCAGATAGCGGTAGTTTCATTTAGTGACAGCGTCGATATTGAGAGCGTGATACTTCGGGTTATCAGGTGTGTGATTAATTCACGATTTCTCGGATATATAAGTTATTTGAATGTGTTATGTGTTTGATGACTAGTACAGTGGCAATAGTGAGATGGTTACCCTTAATGGGCATGTCAATAATCAGGTCAGTGCCCAAATATCGATGAGATTGTGGTTATTTGCTGTGGTTATGGGCTGTATGCTTACTTAACATGTTCATGCATTATTCTGTCATATCACTATCGTATGTTGCATAAGCATGGGGCAGGATTTGTATACTTTGAATGAAGGACAGGGTGTACATTTATGTACGTGGTTTAGTGATGGCTACGAGCCTCACGTGGATCGATGATCGGCTTTGTGCCACATCGTGGTTGGTGTTGGCTGTGTGCCACATCGTGGTTGGTGATGGCTATGTGCCACATCGTGGATTGATGCTAGCTTTGAGCTACATCGTGGATTGACGTTGACCTTGAGTCACGTTGTGGATTATTTTGTGATTTAATCACGTGGGCCGGTGGCTAGACCACTCAGTGGATGGCATTGATTGCCAAATTGGTGTGTAGAGGTTGGAGGGTCGATTTAGTAATCCCCTGGTGTGTGGTGGCTGGATACGGGGGTGTGTAGAGGATGGACCCTAGGCTGGGTTGGGTGCATTTTGCATTAATATCTGATATGTGGATTGGTGTGGTTTTGGGCCTAGCCCATATGTGGGAATCTGTGGACTAATTGCACACTGAGTCGGTTGGCTCACCCAATTTTTACTAAAAAATGCAGGTGACTCGTGATGTTTGGACCGGGCTTGGATGGGATTCGAGATGGCCATGCAGACGCGTTTTTTTATAGTTAAGAACGTTTACTTTTTAATTTTGGTTTATTTGGGATGTTTTATTGTAATAAGGCCGTTTTAAGTATTTGGGATTTTTTTTATTATGGTTATGCTAGATTAAGTATGAGTTAGTAGCTACAAATAATTTCAAATAACGACTTTTTCCAACTCAAAAACTTAAGCTAAGGTTTTCTAATCGGGATACTACATAACTAATCGACTCTCTCAAAGTTTTCTAAAGAACATGGTTTTCAATTACATGCAAAGTTCAAACTGCTTTTTTTAGGGCGAATCATTTTTCCTAAAACATTGACTTCTGTTTTAAACAAAGATAACCTTCACTAATAGAGATTTAGCTTGAACACATACTTTTGTTCCTACTCAAATTTCGTTACAACCAAGTATTTTCATCACTTTGCCGATTTCGTTTTAAACATCTTCTGGTAGCATTCCGAATTCGGCCGTAGTGTTTTGGGCCGGGTTTAGGGTGTTACAATATAAGTACTTCTATACCAATAGGTATGAAAATAGTTCATATTCCTATCTTTCCTACTACACCTAGTAGAAATTCTTGAAACACTAGAATGGAAGATATACAATCTTCAATAAAAAATATTATTAATTTTAAAACAAAAATTAATAATACATATATTGAAATTATATTACATGATAAAGGTTATAAAACATATTCTTTACATGCTTTATTAGATACAGGAGCTACAACCAGTAGTTGTAAAAAGAATGCCATTCCTGCAGAATATTGGAAACCTGTAAAAAGGATAATAAATATTAATGGAATAAATGGTAGCAAAACTACTGTTTATTATAAAGCAAAAAATATACCAATCTATATTAATAATGTTAGATTTATAATTCCAAAGTTATTATGTTTACCTGATATGGACGGTGTAACACCCTAAAATTTGAGTATCGATTATTGCATGTTTTGGTGTTTAGGTTATGTAGGAAAAATTTTCTTATTTCTTTTTGTGCCTACTATAGTTCGGAAGAAGAGTATAGAATTATTCGGGTATGAAATATTTTTTTTTAGTTCAAGAATTTATTGAAGTGAAGCAAGTGGCATTGACACTTAAGTTGAATTAAGTGTTAAATAGTAGCATAAGATGAGTATATGGTAAAGTGGTGTTGGCGCATGAGTTAGTGCTTGAGGGAGAAGGTTCGAATCCCTTGTTTAGCATCTAGATGAATTTTATTTTTAATTTTTACTGCACATGTATAGCAAGTGTCGGCCAAGTACATATATGGTAAGTGTTGACCTTGTTATTTTTGGTTAGTATATCAAAGGATTAAGGAAAGTGTTAACTTATGGTATAGAATCAAGAAAGTTTGGAAAGATATGGGGACATAAGGCATATATCAAGGAAAAGTTTTGGAAACAAATTCATGGTCATTTGACCAATGAATATGGACGGCAATGAGGCTAGGAGGGAGGTTGGCCGTATATGCTTGTAGCTTGGTAGGGTTTAGGAGTTGTTTTTGGTCATTCTTAGTTTTTGTGCAAGTTTTGCAACCTTTTCTCAACCCTTTTTCCTTTAGCCGAATTTGAGCATTGGTAAGCCTTAAATTTTTACCATTTGGTTACTTTTGTCTATCACTTTGGTATTCTTTGTATGCCTTTTCTTTTAGTGCCGAAATCACCTATACCAAAAGCCATTCTTTTTCTTTTCTTTTACCATTGCCGAATGTACCTAGCTCCTAAACACATCTTTTCTTCTCTTCTCTTTGAAAACCAAACAACATCATCACCATTTTTTCTCTTATTTTTATTTCTTTTCACTCAAATTTTCTCCATTAAACTCTCTCATGGCGAATGCTAGTGTGCTCATAGCGAAACATTATCTCTTTTTCTTTGGTTATACATAGCCAATCCTTCATCAAACATCATTCTCAATCCTTTCTTTTCGATCGTGGTCAATAGGTAAGAATTCTTTTTAGTTACGATTAGTTAATAGTTCATGCTATTAACGCTTTCCATTCGTTATATTTTAGTGCGATAACGGAAGATAGGGGATCAAGTGTTCGTGAGTAACATAGAAAGTTGGAATCGATTTAAGTGTTAAGGAAGCGTTTGGGCGACTCGTATTGTGGGACAAGGATTATTGTGGTAAGGAAATTTCACTCTTAAAAACTTTTGGTCATATTGTTTTGGTATAATATTAGAATGGTTAATGATCTTTTATCTTCTAAGACATTCAAGATAGGGAAGAAACGGGCCGTACATAGTGTTCGGAAGAAGGGTGGTACCATTAATCCCCTAAGTATAAACAAAGGATCAGACATATCGGCAATCCGAGATTTCCCAGGGTTGTGGACGTTCATCCGAGGAGAATCAATTGTTTGAAGTAGTTCGTACTCCCGAACCATTATTTGTTCGTGGATTCGATTCGGTTAACGAACCATCAATCGGGAGAAACCGCAAGTGGAAGTAGTTCAAAAATCCGAGGGTAAATTTTAGATCGTTATGTTTAAATCGGTTTATTATTCGATTATAATGATCATAAGTTATCGTGATATGTATAGGTGTTGACGAGCGGAAAGTTTAGTCCTCACCATAGCAAGGTGTGTAACTTCACACTTATCTTTCTAAGTTAGATACTAAACCGTAAGAAATTTGATAAATCGTAAAAATGGCCAAATCGGAAATGTTGTAGTAATTAGTACTTTTGTGTAAATGCATGAAAACGGCTAAACCGAAAAAATCTACGAAAAATTTCTAGATCGATAAATTGGGCCGAAAAATTGCTAGATCGATAAATTGGGCCGAAAAATTACTAGATCGATAAATTGGGCGAAAAATTGCTAGATTGTTAAATTGGGCGAAAAAGCGCTAGATCGATAAATTGGGTCAAAAGATCGCTAGATCGCTAAATGGGCCAAAAACCTTCTAGTTTGACATTTGGGCCTAAGTTCGCTAGATTGCTAAATGGGCTAAATACTATTTTGTTTAATGGACCCAAATGAAAAGTTTAATTAAAAACTCATTTGTACTATGGATTACTTGATAAATAATTTATGGTTAAAGTTTGTTATTCATACATAATTGCATGGGATGGGATACATGACGAAGAGAAGTAAGGCCTGTGGCCATGAATCTAGTTCGGTGGCTATGCCACAAATGTTGGCTTAATGCCTCTAGTTCGGTGACTATGTCACAATCTAGTTCGGTAGTGCACTACAATATTATTTAAAAAGGCTAAATGCCTACGATTGGTGTGTTTGGCGGGGTGGGTTGACTTGATCCCCACAGTGTCTTTGGTTGGTACGGGGTGTGTAGCGGATGGAAATTAGGTTTGGTTGGGAAATTCATTTTACATGCATTTTATATATGTTATTTCATTTTATATTGTTAAAATTTGTAATTGGGCTCAAGCCCAAATTAATGCCTTGATGGTCTGGCCCAACGATGATGGTAAGTGAGTTACACACTGAGTTCTTTGTAACTCACCCCGTTTTATTATCCATCTCAGGTAATGGAAATTGACGTGGACTTGGGCCGGGAATGACATGGTGGAGGCCATACTACGAGCTTGGGTTTTATAAACTATGAACTCTATTTAAATTACTTATTTTATTTTGGGTATGTTGTAATAAGGCCTCTAATTATATTTTTATGGATTTTTATGTGTGGATGGATTTAATTTTATTTTAAGACTCTTAATATGGGCGTATGTTAAAATCTATAAAGTTTTCTTAAAAATATTGTGTTTTATAACAAGTTTGGACACCTAAAATATTTTTTCAATTTCTTTAAATTTTCTTTTAAAACTATGTTAAGGTTTAGCATTACTGATTACTTAAATCGTTAGAGAAATTTTGGATGTTCGTTCGGTGTGACAAACCAAATCTTGTCTTAACGCATAGACCTGGTTTGGGGTGTTACATTTAATGGTATCAGAGCCAAGTTTCAAAACTCGGCTGTGGTTTGGGTTCAATAAAGATAGTTGTTTGAGAAACAACTCAAATTTCTAGACTTTTTGATTTAAAGGTAGTATGGCACCATGAGCATCCCGCGCCAAGTCAAGTAAGTATCTGTATATTGATTGTTTATTATCATTGTGATATGATCATAAGAAACACTCTAGAACTTCTAGTTTTAGGTGTTGAAAACCGTAGAGATTGAGACAATAGGATATGGTTGCGAAAACAACTCTATCTCTTTCATATCATAAAACATTGTTAATAAACAACTGAAATAGTATTTTGATTCATAAAACTCTTAATCGATTAAATCAGTCATTATGAGCTCTAGAGGGCGTGGTCGTGGACGCGGTGACGTGGCCGTGGTAGAGGACGAGGTGTTAGAGGCGCAATCAAGCACCGGATCATATGCCGAAAATGGATGCACCTGCGTCACTCGGAAGTGAGACAGGATCACATAATAATATGGAAGAAGATAATGCGGTGACGCGAGCAATGCTGCGAGTCCTTGAAAGGGTCGCTCGAGCTAGAACTGGGCCAACGGCTCGTGGGTCGATATCGGAACGATCAAATCAAGTGGTGCCGAGGTTTTCAGAGAGTGTCTCGGTGTAGCTCCAAATGTCGCTGAATATTGGCTTGAGGTAGTGGAGCGAATTATGGGCGATCTTGAGTGCAATTTGGAACAAAAATTAAGGAGCGGTGTCCTTGTTAAGGGACGAAGCATACCAATAGTGGCTTATCAGCATGCGAGAAGGCACTTTGAAGTTGCATTAGTCAATTGGGAATTCTTTAAAGTTTCCTTCCAAGGGAAATATGTAGGAACGAGTTATGTTGATGCGGAAGGAAGGAATTTCGAGTCCGGTCCAAGGAATAAGACGGTGGCGAGATATGAAGTGAGTTTTTGCGCTTGAGTCGCTATGCTCGAACAATAGTGGCAACAGATCATGAGCGTTGTATGCGCTTTGAGGATGGCTTGAACGATGAATTGCGGTTTTGATAGCCCCACAACAAGTTAAAACTTTTGCCACGCTTGTGGAAAAGGCTAAGATAGCCAAAGAGGCTAAGAACTCGAACGTCGAGAATCGGGAGCGAGCTAGAGGCAAGAGAGATATGAAGTATTCGTGTTCTTCAAAAGGTTTGCGAAGAGGCCTCGGAACGAGAACCCACTCAAGGAAGAACACCAGTAGCCGTGAATCGAGTCGAGATTGTGCTGATTGTGGGAAAAGGCATTCTGGAGAGTGCTGGAAGAAAACGGGTGCTTGCTATAAATGCGGGTCGATGGATCATCAATATAGGAATTGCCTTTTGGCGAGTTCGATATCATTTTGGGCATGGATTGGTTGGTTAAGCACCGCGAAATTGGATTGTCTTTGAAAAGCGGATGTCAATAAGGACGGTGGAGGATAAAGAAATAATTATGATAGGCGAGCGAAGGAATTACTTGCAAATGTTGTATTTGCACTTAAAGCCAGAAAAGTTGGTGCGAAAAGGGTATGGAGCATTTTTAGCATTTATTAGTGCTTTAGATGCCAAAGAGTTGTCGATGGAAGATGTGAGGACAGTGAAGGAATTTCGGATGTATTTCGGAAGAACTTCCCGGTGTACCTCCGTCATCGGGAAGTGGATTTTGGTATTGAGCTTTTGCCGGAGTGGCTCCAGGTGTCCATTGCTCCTTATAGAATGGCACCGAAGGAGTTAGCGGAGCTTAAAGCTCAAATTCAAGAATTGCTAGATCGAGGCTTTATTCGACCGAGTGTGTCTCTCGTGGGGAGCACCGGTTTTGTTTGTTAAGAAGAAAGATGGGTCGATGCGTATGTGTATTGACTACGAGCAATTAAATAAATTGACGATCAAGAATAGGTACCCTCTGCCAGAATTGACGACTGTTTGATCAATTGAAGGGAGCTTGATTTTCTCAAAATTGATTTGAGATCGTGTTATCACCACTTAAGGTGAAAGAAGCGGATATTCACAAGATGGCTTTCCGAACTCGTTATAGACATTATGAGTTTTTGGTGATGCCGTTTGGGTTGACCAATGCACCAGTTGCATTTATGGATATGATGAACCGGTCTTTCAACCATACTTAGACCGGTTTGTGGTGGTATTCATAGATGACATTTTGGTATATTCGGGGAATGAAGAAGAGCATGATTCGCATTTGCGAATTGTATTGCGCGATTACTTCGGGATAATCAATCAGATGCCAAATTCGATAAATGTGAATTCGTTAAGGAAGTGACTTTCTTGGGTCATGTGGTGTCACCAAGGAATAAGGGTGGATCCTCGGAAGATTGAGGTTTGTATTGGATTGGAAACCACCAAAGTCGATGGTGAGATTCGGAGTTTCTTGGGTTTGGTAGGTTACTATAGGCGCTTTGTTGAGGGGTTTTCGTTGATTGCTTGCCCCTAACTAAGCTTTTGCGAAAGGGAGTACCGTTTATATGGACTGAAAAACAGCAAGAAAGTTTTGATGAATTGAAGAAGATTTTGACTAAGCGCCAAAGATTGATTCAACTTTGAAATTTGGAAAGGAGTTTACAAACTTATTGTGATGCGTCGCATACGGGATTAGGTTGCGTATTGATGCAAAATGGGAAAGTGGTAGCTTATGCTTCCCGTCGATTGAGACCACACGAAGTAAACTACCCTACTCATGACTTGGAGTTAGGCTGCGGTGGTGTTTGCTCTAAAGATTTGGAGGCATTACCTCTACGGTGAAAAGTCTATCATCTATACGGATCACAAGAGTCTTAAGTATCTTCTTACTCGGAAGAATTAAACTTGAGACAACGAAGATGGGTGGAGTGTTAAAGGACTATGATTTCTCAATTGAGTATCATCCTGGAAAAGCTAATGTAGTAGCAGCACGCGTTAAGTCGTAAGGTGGTATCTCGATTTGAGAGCAATGTTTGCCCATTTAAGTTTGTACGAGGATGGTAGTCGATGCAGCGGAACTCCGGTGAAGCCTCCGTGGTTAGAGCAAATTAAGAAAAAGCAAATATTAGATGGAAAGTTGGGACCTTTACTTCAACAAGTTGAAAATGGAGGAATAGAGGATTTTGGTATAAACACGGAAGGTGCGTTGTGCTTTCGTGGAAAAGTCTCAGATGCCTAAGGACTCGAATCTGAGACAAATGATTCTTCGAGAGGTGCATAGTAGCCCTTATGCTATGCACCCCGAGAGGAAATAAGATGTATCGGGATCTTCGTGAACAATATTGGTGGCGTGGTTGAAGCGTGAGATTTACGAATTTGTGGGAAAATGTTTAACTTGTCGACAAGTGAAGGCGGAACATCAATTCCCGTCGAGATTATTACAACCGGTAAAGATTCCTCTTTGGAAATGGGAGCGGATAACAATGGATTTTGTTAGTGGGTTACCTTTAACACCTACTAAGAAAAACTCTGTTTGGGTAATTGTTGATCGTTTGACGAAGACTGCTCATTTTCTACCAGTTCGTACGGATTACTCGTTACAGAAGTTGGCTAAGCTGTACGTATCCGAAATCGTGAGGTTGCATGGGGTACCTGCGTCTATTATATCAGATAGGGATCCTAGGTTTACGTCACGGTTTTGGAAAGCATTGCATGAAGCTTTGGGAACAAAGCTAAATTTCAGTACGGCTTTTCATCCTCAGTCAGATGGTCAATCAGAAAGAGTAATTCAGATTCTGGAAGACATGTTAAGGGGTTGTATAATCGACTTCAAAGGTAGTTGGGAGGATTTTCTACCATTTGCGAAATTTGCTTACAACAATAGCTATCGGTCTAGCATTCGGATGGCACCTACGAGGCATTATATGGTCGTGAGGTGTCGTTCTCCTAGTTGTTGGACCGAATTGGGCGAACGACGGATGTTAGGTCCAGAGTGATCTCTCAAACGGAAGAAAAAGTAAAAGCTATTCGAGCACGGTTAAAGGAAGCTTGAGATAGACAAAAGTCGTATGCGGATCTGAAGCGTAGAAGTATCGAGTATCTTTGTGGGGATCAAGTTTTCTTGAAGGTCTCACCTTGGAAGAAGATCTTTAGGTTTGGGAAGAAGGGCAAATTGAGTCCTAGATACATTGGACCATATCGTGTGGTGAAGCGTGTTGGTCCAGTGGCCTATCGAGATCGAATTACCTCGGAGTTGAGCCAAATTCATAATGTTTTTCATGTTTCCATCTTTGGCGCTATAGATCGGATCCTTCGCATTATAGTACCTGGTAGAAGAAGTGGAGTTGAAGTCGACTTGTCTTTTGAGGAGGAACCAGTGGAAATCTTAGACCGAGATGTTAAGGTGCTAAGAAAGAAAACCGTGCCGTTGGTCAAGATTTTATGGCGTAACCACGGAGTGGAGGAAGCTACGTGGGAGCCTGAGGATGCAATTCGACAACAATACCCTCACCTTTTTCAACCAGGTAAATTTCGAGGACGAAATTTTTTTTTGGAGGGTAGAGTTGTAACACCCTAAAATTTGAGTATCGATTATTGCATGTTTTGGTGTTTAGGTTATGTAGGAAAAATTTTCTTATTTCTTTTTGTGCCTACTATAGTTCGGAAGAAGAGTATAGAATTATTCGGGTATGAAATATTTTTTTTTAGTTCGAGAATTTATTGAAGTGAAGCAAGTGGCATTGACACTTAAGTTGAATTAAGTGTTAAATAGTAGCATAAGATGAGTATATGGCAAAGTGGTGTTGGCGCATGAGTTAGTGCTTGAGGGAGAAGGTTCGAATCCCTTGTTTAGCATCTAGATGAATTTTATTTTTAATTTTTCTGCACATGTATAGCAAGTGTCGGCCAAGTACATATATGGTAAGTGTTGACCTTGTTATTTTTGGTTAGTATATCAAAGGATTAAGGAAAGTGTTAACTTATGGTATAGAATCAAGAAAGTTTGGAAAGATATGGGGACATAAGGCATATATCAAGGAAAATTTTTGGAAACAAATTCATGGTCATTTGACCAATGAATATGGACGGCAATGAGGCTAGGAGGGAGGTTGGCCGTATATGCTTGTAGCTTGGTAGGGTTTAGGAGTTGTTTTTGGTCATTCTTAGTTTTTGTGCAAGTTTTGCAACCTTTTCTCAACCCTTTTTCCTTTAGCCGAATTTGAGCATTGGTAAGCCTTAAATTTTTACCATTTGGTCACTTTTGTCTATCACTTTGGTATTCTTTGTATGCCTTTTCTTTTAGTGCCAAATCACCTATACCAAAAGCCATTCTTTTTCTTTTCTTTTACCATTGCCGAATGTACCTAGCTCCTAAACACATCTTTTCTTCTCTTCTCTTTTGAAAACCGAAACAACATCATCACCATCTTTTCTCTTATTTTTATTTCTTTTCACTCAAATTTTCTCCATTAAACTCTCTCATGGCCGAATGCTAGTGTGCCCATAGCGAAACATTATCTCTTTTTCTTTGGTTATACATAGCCAATCCTTCATCAAACATCATTCTCAATCCTTTCTTTTCGATCGTGGTCAATAGGTAAGAATTCTTTTTAGTTACGATTAGTTAATAGTTCATACTATTAACGTTTCCATTCGTTATATTTTAGTGCGATAACGGAAGATAGGGGATCAAGTGTTCGTGAGTAACATAGAAAGTCGGAATCGATTTAAGTGTTAAGGAAACGTTTGGACGACTCTCGTATTGTGGGACAAGGATTATTGTGGTAAGGAAATTTCACTCTTAAAAACTTTTGGTCATATTGTTTTGGTATAATATTAGAATGGTTAATGATCTTTTGTCTTCTAAGACATTCAAGATAGGGAAGAAACGGGCCGTACATAGTGTTCGGAAGAAGGGTGGTACCATTAATCCCCCTAAGTATAAATAAAGGACTGTATCAGCAATCCGGGATTTCCCACCGGGTTGTGGACGTTCATCCGAGGAGAATCAATTGTTTGAAGTAGTTCGTACTCTCGAACCATTATTTGTTCGTGGATTCGATTCGGTTAACGAACCATCAATCGGGGAGAAACCGCAAGTGGAAGTAGTTCAAAAATCCGAGGGTAAATTTTAGATCGTTATGTTTAAATCAGTTTTATTATTAGATTATAATGATCATAAGTTATCGTGATTTGTATAGGTGTTGACGAGCGGGAAAGTTTAGTCCTCACCATAGCAAGGTGTGTAACTTCACACTTATCTTTCGGGTTAGATACTAAACCGTAAGAAATTTGATAAATCGTAAAAATGGCCAAATCGGAAATGTTGTAGTAATTAGTACTTTTGTGTAAATGCATGAAAACGGCTAAACCGAAAAAATCTACGAAAAATTTCTAGATCGATAAATTGGGCCGAAAAATTGCTAGATCGATAAATTGGGCCGAAAAATTGCTAGATTGTTAAATTGGGCCAAAAAGCGCTAGATTGATAAATTGGGTCAAAAGATCGCTAGATCGCTAAATGGGCCAAAACCTTCTAGTTTGACATTTGGGCCTAAGTTAAGCTAGATTGCTAAATGGGCTAAATACTATTTTGTTTAATGGACACAAATGAAAAGTTTAATTAAAAACTCATTTGTACTATGGATTACTTGATAAATAATTTATGGTTAAAGTTTGTTATTCATACATAATTGCATGGGATGGGATACATGACGAAGAGAAGTAAGGCCTGTGGCCATGAATCTAGTCTGGTGGCTCTGCCACAAATGTTGGCTTAATGCCTCTAGTTCGGTGACTATGTCACAATCTAGTTCGGTAGTGCACTACAATATTATTTAAAAAGGCTAAATGCCTACGATTGGTGTGTTTGGCGGGGTGGGTTGACTTGATCCCCACAGGTGTCTTTGGTTGGTACGGGGTGTGTAGCGGATGGAAATTAGGTTTGGTTGGGAAATTCATTTTACATGCATTTTATATATGTTATTTCATTTTATATTGTTAAAATTTGTAATTGGGCTCAAGCCCAAATTAATGCCTTGATGGTCCAGCCCAACGATGATGGTAAGTGAGTTACACACTCGAGTTCTTTGTAACTCACCCCGCTTTTTATTATCCATCTCGGTAATGGAAATTGACGTGGACTTGGGCCGAATGACATGGTGGAGGCCATACTACGAGCTTGGGTTTTATAAACTATGAACTCTATTTAAATTACTTATTTTATTTTGGGTATGTTGTAATAAGGCCTCTAATTATATTTTTATGGATTTTTATGTGTGGATGGATTTAATTTTATTTTAAGACTCTTAATATGGGCGTATGTTAAAATCTATAAAGTTTTCTTAAAAATATTGTGTTTTATAACAAGTTTGGACACCTAAAATATTTTTTCAATTTCTTTAAATTTTCTTTTAAAACTACGTTAAGGTTTAGCATTACTGATTACTTAAATCGTTAGAGAAATTTTGGATGTTCGTTCGGTGTGACAAACCAAATCTTGTCTTAACGCATAGACCTGGTTTGGGGTGTTACAGACGGAGATATTTTATTAGGAAATAATTTTATAAATCAATATTTACCATTTACTATTAATAAAAAATTAGTTAAGTTATCTATAGAAAACACTTCTATAGAAATACCATTAGTAGAAAATCCTAAATTTATTTTTACTAATGACTGCTGATTTTCTTAGCAGGCCTTATGGATAGAGGTAAAAAACCTCTAGAAATAGTTGGAGAATGGACAACTGTCCATAAAAAACCCAACAAGGGAAAAACAATGAGTCCTAAACAAGGATTTATTCCTGCACAAGTACCATTTTATCCTAATCAAGGATATTATGTACCAAATCCAATGGTAAGACAACCATTTGGAACACAATCACCAACCCAGGTGAGTTATTATGAATGGTCTCAAGATCCATATTCAGTATATCAAAAAAGTTATGCTGAAATTATAAAGGAAACCGAGAATTTGTTGAAAAAACAACAAAATTCTGAATTTTTTGAAATAAAGGATTTTTATAATCCAGGTTTACCTTTAGAATATTATAATTTTATAAACAAAATATGGAAAACCGATATTACTGATCAAAGAGCAAACATTAGAAGAGCTCTTACACAATTTTCAAATTTCTTAGTTGAAAAAACAACTAAAGAAAATAAATCTGATGATTTATTATTAAAATCTGTTTTATACAGAGATTGGGACGAGATCCTAGTCGAATATATGGATATTAAGGAGATAAAAAATCTTCTTGATATATTCCAATATTTTATTAATAAAGGAACAAACAGTCCTATTATTAAAAAAATATTTAGAATATGTCTATATAACAAATGTAGACAAATTCTACCACCAGATATATTTTCAAAAATAAATAGAGCTATTTGCAACCAGCAAGCTCAATTTACAGAAACGTTTTCAAAATATTTTTTACAAGCTTATGTTTTTACTAATGATATAGGAGAACAATTTCCTACTATCAAATTTAGTCTTGATCATGAACTATTTGATATAACCAATATTGAATGGGGATTTGTTAAAGAAATAACAGTCCAAAATCTTTCTTTTCATTTATTAAAAGATTTTCCTGCTATAGTAAAATCTATTTTAATAAATTTTACAAATATAGAGGATTTTGTCTATTATTTTCATATAGAAATATATAGTCTTATTGGTATTGCTGAAAAAGAAAAATTTTATTAGCCATATCAAATATGGGATATTCATACTATGTTTTGGGGAAAAGCCCTCTCAGCAGTAGATGAAGATCAACAAGAATTGTCAAAAGCCATTGACAATTGTTATAAAAAATTTTCTCATTATCAAATCCAAGCCGGAATTGATTTAATGGCCAAGGCCCAGTTTTTACTTGAAGCAAGATTTTATAAACTCTGGATCGACGGAAGAAGAATTTTGGCCTACGACATTGGAAAAACCCAGGAAGAAAGAAATGAAGAAGCGATTCGATTATTACAAAAATAGGCGATATGGAGATCGATGATTATCCGTTAACAAAGAGAGATCAAAGACATGTGGGAAACACCGAATACACCGTTCCTTCACGAAATTATTACACCTTGATGAAATCGAGGAGATGAATCTGAGAAATATCCAAGAAGGATAAAGACAAATCCAAAAAAGGAGATATTTAATTATTGGATGTGACAATCCATCACCATCCATATCCATAATTAGAAGATGATGCAAGCAATGATGTAAGAAGTCATCAATGATGCAAGCGATGATGCAAGCAGCAATTATTGCAAGAAGAATGTAGACACAACTACATCAATTTTGTCAGATTTAGAAGGCTACGTGGAAGCAACTATCGAAGCCGATAATAAAGTCATCCTTATCAGGATACTATGCGGACTTCAATTGTAAATAAATTAGAGTTTAGAATTTACACTATATGTAATATCCTAAAAATTTGAGTATCATCTTGTTACTTGTGTTAGCCGGGTATGATTTTATTGTGTGTTTAATATAGTCTAGTGAAGGCTTGGAATTATTAATGAAGCTAGAATAATTTTTTTTTTTAGTATTGAAAATTTAGTGAAGTGGATTAAGTGATATTGACACTTAAGTAAATTTAAGTGTCTAATGTTAGCATAAATGAGCTAGTAGTAAAGTGGTGTTGGCGCATGAGTAATTGCATGAGGAAGAGGTTCGAATCCATGGATGGTAATAAGGTGACTTTTATTTTTGCATGTGTATGGCATGTGTCGGTCAACTCTAATTAAGGTAAGGTTGGACTATTTTCTTTTATGGATAGTAGACTAAGGGAAAAGGCAAGTGATTAACTTAAGGAATGAAATCCTAAGCTTTTGGAATGATAAGGGGACATAAGGCATGGATTAAGGGATGAGGTTTGGAAACTTTTTAATGGCATTTTGTCCATGAACATGGATGGTTTTGTGGACTAAGGGAGGAGCCGATTTTTGTGGTAAGTTTTGGGAAAAGTTGGTAGCTTGGGAGAAATTTCATTTTGGCCTTTTGCTCTCCCAAAAGCAATAGTGTTTCTCTCATCTTTTCCTATTGGCCGAATATGCATAGTGAGGTTTGGGCATTCTTTTTGTGCAATTTAGTTGTCTAGAAAGCTTGTGTGTTTTTCTTTTGGAAACCGAAATAGGAGATCACTTGTGCACTATTTTCTTTCTTGACCTAAAGCCAAAAACCATTTGTGCATCTTCTTCTCTTTTACCTTGCTAAGGCCGAAACTTTTCTCTCCCAATCCAACCATTTCCATAACACCTTAAACCTCCCATCTCTCTCTTCCATTTTATTTTTCTTTCTCTTTTTCACTCTAGCCGAATTCTATTTGTTATATTTAATCAACCATAGCCGAAACTCCCTTCATCACTCAACCACTTTGCCGAAATTTCCCATTTTCCTTTTGATTTGTCTTGGCCGAATATCAACAAGGGTTAATCTCTTTTGGGTTCTTCTTCAATCGGTTTTGAGAAGGGTAAGTAGTGTTGGCCGAATTTCTTTGTTCCTTTATTCTTCTCTCTGTCGATTTTCATGTGAGCAAAAGCCGATTTTTGGGCAATTGTTAGCAAGATTCTAACCATTCATAGGAATCAATTTCTCCTAGGTTCTTCAAGACTTTGGAAAGCAGTCAATCTAAGCCTCTTTTCTTTGACAATCAATTTTGGTAAATCAAGTGGTAAGGATC
Source organism: Gossypium sturtianum (assembly GCA_025698515.1). Lineage (NCBI taxonomy): Eukaryota > Viridiplantae > Streptophyta > Magnoliopsida > Malvales > Malvaceae > Gossypium > Gossypium sturtianum. Next base: position 32,146,154 of record CM046949.1, read on the forward strand.
TATGTTAGTTCATTATTCTTTTAGTGGTTGAAAAGCCGAAGGCTTTTGAGACTAAGGTTTGTTGTTGGCCGAATGGCCTATGATATTGATCTAAATGTTGGCCGAATATAGGAATCAAGGATCTAAAGTAGTAGATCGGGATTTTTCGGGATTTTTGGGGCTTTCAAAAATTTGTTAAGTATATCGGTGTGTACCCCACACTAAACTCTATTAGATTACGGCTTAAATTAATATGTATGCTTATAATAATGTGAATGTGGTTAAAGTACCATGCAATGGTACAAAGTACCCAGGTACGTTTTCCTACTCCTACTATGAGTATGAAATGAACTGATATGGCATATGTGAACATGATAAGAATGTGAAATAAGGCATGATTTTTGCATGATATGTATGACAAGGGCATATGGGTGATTATGAAAGGGGAAGTGAATGTGGTGACCTCGGTCACATTATCTGAATGTGGTGACTTCGGTCACATAATAATTATCTGGTGGCTATGCCACGAATTTATAAGGGCGATGAGCATGTCGTCTGCGATGGATCGCCTTCGATGATGTGTAGCGGATGGAGGGTTGACTTAGTAGTCCCCACGGTGTGCGAGTTGGTACGGGTGATGTGTAGCGGATGGTATCTAGGATTGGGTTGGGTTTGCATCACTACTTTTATCATTATATATATTTATGAATTAATATGATATGCCTGGATTATTGAGGTCTAGTGTTGGTTACACATTGAGTCTGTTTGACTCACCCGTTGGGAACATTTTCTTTCAGTGACGATCGGTGATGGACCGGGTCGGCGGGAGTTTAGTGGTGGCCATGCTCGACTTGAAGTTTTATTTAATTTTGGGACTTTTATATTTTATATTTTTGGAGTTATTTTGGGTATTGTTTTCGTTTGTAATAAGGCCACTGATATTAAATTGTTGATGCATGTCTTTTAAGTTATTTTATTTTGATACGATTTTATTTAATTGAACTCAAATGAATTTTTTTTTAATTTAGGACAAATTTTGAAATGGAGTAATATAGTTTTACAAAACCTAGATTTCAAATAGATAAACTTGATTTCAACTCGAGCCTAACACAAATTAAAAATTTTCTTTCAAAACCAACCGAATTTTTCTAAAGTGCTCAAAAAGTTTTGAACCATTTTACTTGAGGAACATACCAGATCCGGTCAAGGCTCGTGGGCCGGGTTTGGGGTGTTTCACTATAAATAGGAGTTGTTGTAGCCTAAACAAGGCATCTTGCTTGGGTTAGAAAAATCACTTTCCATAGAAATTGGCAATATACAAACTCTCTTGTATACTTGCTTTCTTTAGAAAACCCTTGTAAACGATCTATTGTAAATTATATTCTATCTTCTCTTGTTAAATAAAATCTACGATATTAATATATATCCTTCCGCTTGTGCATATATCCCTCCCTCCCCCGGTAATTGGTATCAGAGGAGCCCCGGAGTAACGATTTCTGGAATTCTAATATCGTAGTTAGCATTGTAAGTTTCTACCTTTTATCTTCAATTCCGTTTATTTCGTTGTTGTTTATCTCAAAACCCATATATCTGTCGTTCTGTCTTCTTGTTGCCGTTGAGCCCGAGTGGGACGTTGTAGGCATTGTTTGAGGACGTTAAAAGACACAGAATGTTTTAGGTACCAGGGATAAAAAACATGGAACAAATGGATTGTCTATACAAAGATAAAACTTGTAATCATACTATGCATATAGACTCTAAGAATGAAAATAATGTTTTGGCTCTTAGTAAAGGTATCAATAGTTTAATAGATATGACATCTATATATTTTAATAAATTATATACTAAAGTCAGTAAAATAGAAGAAAAAGTAGAAAATATGGGAGAAGTAACAGATTTAGATTTGAATAACAAGTCTAAAGAATTACTATCTGATGTTAATAATAAATTAGATCAAGTTATTAATAATAGAAAAGTCTGTTTCTTCTCCGATTAAATTTCCTAATTTAATATCCTGTTGTTCAGATTTAGGAATTTCTTCTAATTTATTATTAGAACTACTTCCTAACATAAAATATATTCTTCAGAATCTGAATCAGAATCTGTTTCAGATATTAATTCATATAATATTTCAGAAGGATTTATTTCCTCACTAAAACATATTTCTAAATCTTGTTCTTCAAGATTTTTAATCATTTTCCTAGCATTTTTTCCTTTGTTAGGACAATTTGTTGCTATATGACCTTCTTCATCACAAATAAAACATTTACATATTTGTTTTTTAGTGTTTTTGGAAGTCTTTCTCCTAACAAATTTTTTCTTTTTATTATTATTATTATTATTACTACGAGTATAATTTTTATTACCCTGTTTCCATCTAGCTAATTTATATTTTTTATATTTTTTATAGGTTTTAGGACGTATAGGGTTACATCCAAACTCCCATTCATTTTCTAACATCTTTGTACAATATTATGACTTAATTTATTTTTGATTTGTTTAGCCGCTTTACTCTGTAGACAATGTAAAATTATTCTTTCTTTAGCAAAATTAATTCTATTGCCTATAGAATCTATATTTGCTAAATCTATTCCAGAGTCCTTACTATGTTTTAATATATAAGAAGCATATTTATTAATGCAAATTTCATCCCATGGTGGTGGTAATTTATGAAAATATTGGTTTTTCCAAAATTCTATACTATCATTTTTTAACTTCTGATATTCATGAAGAAATTTTTTAGAAAATTCTTCTAAATATCTTATATCGCATAGTTTTAATTTTGACAAGATATAGCTGGATTGGCTATCCTGATTTTTTTTATTAGTATAACCACAAAATTCTGTTTTTAGAATTGAAGTTAATCCTTTTAGTAAATCTTTAGGGGAACTTATTTGATTAATAAGTTGACCTTTTTGTTCTTTTCCTTTCTCAGATTCTTCCCATCTTCTGAGAAATTATAGAACAACTCCTTGAAATGTTCCTACAAAATAATTTAAAAAGTTTTCTTTTGACCATACTGTACTGTTGTTGTTTACAACAATAGTCATAGATTGTGCCCAATCATCTATGGTTTTTTCATAGTCTGATAAAGGAATATTAGTTAAGTCTAAATATATTCCTCCTTGAGCACCGCTTCTTTTATTTAAGTCATCTATCCTATATGGTATAGGTATAGGTTGACTAATTGGTATAGATTGACTAGTTTCACCTGTGTTTTCAAATTTTATTTCATTCGTAGCTATATTTTCTATATTATTATCAAATATTCTTGTTGTGTTTTAAACATTTTTCATAGTTTTTATTAATAGATCTCAGATAATCATCCGTTTGAAGATCTGAATCTATTTTTCTTTTACCATAGGGATCTTTTTTATCAATTTCCCTAGGTTTCGGTGTTTCATAATCATACGGATCTGTTTATTCAGTTTCCATAGTTTCAGGAATTTCTATGTTTTCATCCTCTTCTGTTGAAGTGTTTTCTTCCTCAGAATTATGACTAGTAACATTAATATCTACATCAGAATTATTAGAACTACTACTACTATCGGTAGTCTCATAATTTAACATATAGTGATAATTATACTTAGTAAATAAGTCTTTATGTTTTTCAAAAAGTTCTTCTATTAATTTTAAATATTCTACTTGCTCATATTTATCATTTGTTTTAGAAAATTAGTTTTTCCAATGTTCTATTAAAGTCTTATAAGATTCAAAATCATATTTTTCTTGTTTTTTAATTTTTTCTCTTTTTTGTTTTGTTTTTTTCTTTTTTATTATAGGTTGAAGATTCATCCGAAGACTCATCTTCATCTGATAAAGCTAAAATAACATTACTATTACCATAATAGAAAGGTCCTAAATCTAAGTCTGATTCTATATTATTATTATTAATAACTTGATCTAATTTATTATTAACATCAAATAGTAATTCTTTAGATTTGTTATTCAAATCTAAATCTGTTACTTCTCCCATATTATCTACTTTTTCTTCTATTTTACTGACTTTAGTATATAATTTATTAAAATATATAGATGTCATATCTATTAAACTATTGATACCTTTACTAAGAGCCGAAACATTATTTTCATTCTTAGAGTCTATATGCATAGTATGATTACAAGTTTTATCTTTGTATAAACAATCCATTTGTTCCATGTTTTTTATCCATGGTACCTAAAACCTTCTGTGTCTTTAACGTCTTCAAACAACGCCTACAACGTCCCACTCGGACTCAACGGCAACAAGAAGACAGAACGACAGATATATGGGTTTTGAGATAAACAACAACGAAATAAACGGAATTGAAGATAAAAGATAGAAACTTACAATGCTAACTACAATATTATAACTCCAGAAATCGTTACTCCGAGGCTCCTCTGATACCAATTACCGGTATGTTTAGAAATATACCGATCTACATAAACAATGTAAGATTTGTGATTCCTAAAATATTATGTTTCCATGAAATGCATGGAGATATATTATTAGGTAATAACTTTATATATATTAGCATTTACCATTTTCTATTGATAAAAATTTTGTTATATTAACTATTGAAAAAACTTCAGTAGAAATACCTTTAGTTGAAAATCACAAATTTATTTGTGATCAAGACTTTACACCACCTAGGAAAGAACATATTAAACAACTTGAAACAAATCATTGGTTGTTTAAAATATTAGAAAATAATTTTAGTGAAGAACCATTAAAATTATGGAAAAATAGTCCTAGATATTGTACCATTAAATTAGAAAATCCTAATAAAATTATTATAGTAAAACCTATGATCTATACTAAACAAGATATAGATAAATTTGAAATACAAATAAAAGAATTATTAGAAAAAGGATTAATAGAAGAAACTACTAGTCCACATTCTAGTCCTGCTTTTATGGTAAGAAACCATGCAGAAATAAAAAGAGGAAAAGCTAGGATGGTTATTAACTATAAAAGATTAAATCAGAATACTATTTTTGATGGTTATTTTATTCCAAGAAAGGAAGTGTTAATTAATCAAGCTAAACAAGCAAAATATTTTAGTAAGTTTGACTGTAAATCTGGCTTCTGGCAAATCATGTTAACAGAAGAATCCAAACCATTAACAGCTTTTAGTGCACCTAATGGTCATTACCAATGGAGAGTAATGCCATTTGGACTTTGTAATGCACCACAAGTCTTCCAAAGATGGATGGACTCTATATTTAAAAAATATAAAAAATTCTATGTTGTTTATATAGATGATATTTTAATATTCTCAGATACATTAGAAAACCATAGAAAACATTTAAATATTATATCTAGAGAATTTATAAAACATGGAATTATTTTGAGTCCTAAGAAAATTAAATTAGAAAAAACTAAAATAGAATTCTTAGGATTAATATTATCAGCAGATGGTCTTAAACTCTAAGATCATATTATAGTAAAAATAAAAGAATTTCCTGAAAATATTGTTGATAAGAAACAACTTCAACAATTTCTAGGAATTGTTAATTATGGTAGAAATTTCTTTCCTAACTTATCTAAAAAATTAGATGAGTTATATGAAAAACTAAAAAAGGACAAATCCTTTGAATGGTCTAAAAAGGATTCAGATATTATAAAACATATAAAATCTGAAATAAATTATATTCCTAAGGTTTATTTACCTAAACAAGGAGATAAATTAATTCTAGAAACAGATGCCTCAGAAAAAAATTGGGGATGTGTATTAAAAGCTAAAACAATAGCTAATGAAGAATTAATTTGTGGGTATAGTTCGAAAAAATTTAAACCTAATGAAAAAGAGTTATTAGCAATAAAAAAAGGAATAAAAAATTCCTAATATATTTAGCAGCTGAACATTTTATTATAAAAACTGACAATCAAGCGGTTAAACAATTTCTTACTAACAAAAGTTTAGAAACTGTACCTCGAAGAATTAGATGGTATAACGAATTATGCCAATTTAATTTTGAAGTTATTTATATTAAAGGTACTAATAATATGATTGCTGATTTTCTTAGCAAGCCTTATGGATAGAGGTAAAAAAACCTCTAGAAATAGTTGGAGAATGGACAACTGTCCATAAAAAACCCAACAAGGGAAAAACAATAAGTCCTAAACAAGGATTTATTCCTGCACAAGTACCATTTTGTAACACCCTAACCCGGTCAAAACATGACGACCGAATACGGTGTGTCACAGGATAAAACAATTTAACCAGATCAAGTTATGGATTCGATTGAAAGAAGTATTATTTAAAACTAAACTGGGTGTTTGAAAATATCTAGATGAAGGACGAAACATTGTGCCATGGTTTACTATAAAAACCATTTGTTTTTAGGAAAACCCGATTTTATTTAGATGTACAGCGGAAAACCCTTTCTAAACATTTTGACTTTGAGGAACTTAATTTGAGAAGAAGTTTGGGCCGATTGTTGTTGCCATTTATTTATTCCTACCCGATGGTAAGTTTTAGAAAACCCGTTTAGTTGTATATTATAGAAAACATTAGTTTACAGGTTATCGAAAACGTGTTATGTGGTTTGCTTAAGCGACATTTGATAAAACTTAGAGCAGATAAAATATTCCCAAAAATAATAAGTAAGTGGCCTTATTACAAATCCAAATAAAACCAAATTAAGTAAAATACCAAAAACAGTGAATCAAATTTAAACCGAAAGCAAAATTTTGCATGGCCACCTCGAGTCCACCCGGCCCCTCATCCGCGATCTACGAGTCACCTGAAAAAGATAAGGGAAGAGGTGAGTCACCAAGACTCAGTGCATAATCCCCCTCCCGATTATAGCAACGCTCTTACACAAGTCATAATCAAGCAGATATATTATGCAACCCAAACCTAGCCATCCATAACTCCTTTCTCTACCCCGTGTGGTACCAAACCACTGGTGGTGCCAAACCACTGATATCAAAGTATAAATGTGGTACCAAACCACTGGTGGTGCCAAACCACTGGTGACCCAAAGTCACGAATAATTCATATGTGGGGCCAACCCACTTTGTGATACCAAATCACTGGCGACAATCCCTTGTTATAAAATGTGGGGCCAACCCACTGTGGTGCTAAGCCACTGGGACGAGTCACTAAATCCAATGTGGTGCCAAACCACTGGTGACCCAAAGTCACGAATATCAAATGTGGTACCAAACCACTGGTGGTGCCAAACCACTGGTGACCCAAAAGTCACAGATATCATATCTTCCCCTTCCTCTCGTAACACCCACAATAATGCACATGCATATACATACCATGCAAACATGCTTAATCATTTATCACATATTGAAACATAACATATCAATTTCATCAGAAAAAAAGTATCATTAACTCATCAAAACGGACTTACCCGGAGTCCTTGCTCATACCCTTAAGGATACCATAACGAAATCCACACAATTTCCGGCTTTTAACATGGTTTAGGTTATTAACCTATTTTACAACAATTATGAAGTGTGTAAGAGATACAAACCTGATCACACGCAAAACTACACTCTCCACGCCGATACTATCGTTAATCGACACTACCGCGATTTGTCTACTCTCTCGCTTTCGGATCTCTACCTGTAACACCTGGTTTAGGGGCTGTGCATATGGGGTATAAATCAAGTGTTAGTAGGTTTTTGGGAGTGCTTGGTTGAGTTTTAGAGGCTCTAAGAATGTTGGGATGAGAAGGGAAGGCTTTGGAAAAATTTAGATTTTTAGGGTAAAAAGGAATTGGGCCTAGGAGAATTGAGCCCAATGGGCCTTAGGCGTAGTAGCGTTTAAATTTTTGGAGAACAAGAGACCGGCTTAAATGCTAGTTAGACCCATTGGATAAGTGATTTTGGAAGGTTAGAGGGCTTCTATGAAGTCCGGGATCAAATATTAGCTTTGGGGAAATTTTGGTTTTAGGTGAAAAAACCCTAGAAGTTGGCGGTAGGCCTTAAGAATAAAATATGGAGGAAAATAACACAAGTAGAGTGTGTGGTGTAGTGGCAAAGTGACGCCACATAAGAGACAAGGGGTGACGCATACAAGGGAAGGAAGGAGGTCCAAGGTTCAAGTCTTGGCTTTTGCATTTTGGTTTCTTTTGCTTGGACCTTAGAATTTGGCCCATAGTTTATATTTAGTTGCGCATGGTTTGAGACACAAGAGGAGCTTGTGGCCAAGTGGCTAGCAGCGTGGATTATGTTGCAAGGGAGCCTGGGTTCGAATCTCATGAGAAGCAAGGGAGTATTTATTTTATGCGATGCAGGACGGGAAGAGTTTGATTGAATTTAAACTCTCTTGACGAAGGGATCCCACATCGGAAAGACACAAAGAAGGAAGGTGAAGTGCTAGCTATATAAGGAGCATCCTAGGAGGAGAGAAAACACATCTTGGAGGCGTTTGGGCACAAGAGTGATCGGAGCGGATTAGCCCCAGAGTCCTATCGGTGTGTAACTCTCTCTACTCTAGTTGTAGAGCGGCAAATGCCGAAATGCCGGTCACACGGCATTAGTAGCCACACGAGCGTGCGGCGCACGTGTGGGGCTTCGGCCGCGATAGTTGAGGCCATCGTAGTATTCTCGTGGGTTGGGGCGCTTGGGCCTCGATGGGTCGAAGTGGGCCCAATGGGCCCGTGGGCCCATATGAGTAAATTGCATGATTGGTTAGTATATGTTGAACTAGACTAGGTGGAAGTTATATACGTGGCTAGATTCGTGTTAGGTGGGCCACACGTGTGGGCGGATGATGGGCCGAATTGGGTTTTAGGCCCAATCGTCCTATACAACCGAAGTGGTAGCCGAGTCGCTAGTGGCGACATTAGGCCTTCGAAAGGCCATTGCGGTGTGAATTTACGAAAATACCCTTAGTAGGTAAAATTACGATTATACCCTTAAAGGTTGATGAGCATGACTATGTTGTTTAGTTTTGGCGATTGTAGGGAAGGCTTGATCTCGCATATCTCGGGTTGTGGCTAGTGCTCGAAAAGTGTTAAGGAATGGGGATCTAGTGCGTTAGATCTTGATCTACGGGATTTGATAGTCGCATTAGTAATCGGTGTGTAAACTAACACACCGATATTTAGTAATATTATTAATAAACTGTTTGCCTATTAAAATCATGACAATATGATGGATTATTGGATACCCAAACGGGGTATGTGTGCGTATCCAAGGGTAAGTCGATATTGTTACTAGATTCTTGATGATCTATATGGTATCATGACTATGTGTGTATGTGATATGGGACATGAGTCAAACATATTAGCATGATATGCATAATTTGTATGATATGCATGATTACATGAGTTGGTTTGTTGATGGGTGATATGAGTGGAGGAGCATGATATTTTGTCTTGACGAGCACCGGTGTTTTAGTAACACACCTTGTGACTTTGGGTCACGGTGCTTTGGTAGCACATTTGTGTCTTTGGGACACGGAGGTTGGGCACCTCATTGCGACTTGTCCTCCGTGGTTAACACCACCGTGGGTTGGCCCCACATTGAGATATGGGATCGTCTGCTGGTGATTGGGTATCACCACGATGGGTTGGCCCCATCATTCGATTATTGTGACTACGGTCACGGTGCTTTAGTAGCACATTTGTGTCTTTGGGACACGGAGGTTGGGCACCTCATTGCGACTTGTCCACGTGGTTAACACCACCGTGGGTTGGCCCCACATTGAGATATGGGATCGTCTGCTGGTGATTGGGTATCACACGATGGGTTGGCCCCATCATTCGATTATTGTGACTACGGTCACGGTGCTTTGGTAGCACATTTGTGTCTTTGGGACACGGAGGTTGGGCACCTCATTGCGACTTGTCCTGTGGTTAACACCACCGTGTAGGTTGGCCCCACTTTGAGATATGGGATCGTCTGCTAGTGATTGGGTATCACCACGATGGGTTGGCCCCATCATTGGATTTGTGACTTCGGTCACCGGTGCTTGGGTAGCACAAACGTGTCTTTGGGACACCAAAGTGTTTTGGTAACACATTGTGACTATATGTCACCAGTGGTTTGGCACCACCAGTGGTTTGGTACCACACGGTAGAAAAGGTGTATGGACGGTTAGGATTGGGTGCATATGATTGGGATGCATGATGATCATGATTATGTTTGTATGTGATATTTTGCTAATCCGGGAAAAAGGGTAGCACTGCTGAGTGCAGGTGACTCACCTTTTCCTTAACCATTTCGTAGTGCATAAAGTCGGACCGGGATCGGAGAGGACAAGGTGGCCCATGCCGAAGATGATGTTCAATTATTTCATGCTTGATTTTGATATAAGTACTTTATTTGAATTGTTGGGTTGTAATAAAGGCCATTTTATGTTTTTGGTATTACTTTAACTATGGTTTATTCAAATTAAATTGCTACGTGAAAATGATTTATGGTTTGCAACCTATTTATTCAAATTGGATATTATAAACTAAAGTTTTAAAAATGAATGAGTTTAATAGCAAAGTTTATTCCAAAGATATGTTTCCAAAATTCAGCAAAACTACGATGTTTTATTTTAAATTAAGAAGATTTTCAACCTGTCTTTTCCCAGTGATATAACCCAGATTAATTCGTAGTGAATGGGCCGGGTTGGGGGTGTTACTGATTTGATATCGAGCCCGGTTCAAAACTCGGCTTTGAGGGTTGTGGGCCCAAAAACGTTTCAAAATGGGCTTTTCAAAAATATGGGTTTTTATGAAAAGGTTTTTCAGGTTAGGCTGGCATGGCACCTGTACCTCCGACCCGAAGTCCACCAGGTAAGTACCCCTTACTATTGCTTGTGAGTTATTGATGTGATCGGATGATTGCAATAGTGGATTACTTTAGAATCTGAAACTTTGATTGCTCGAAAGAACGACTTCCAGAAACTTCTGTTCATAAAATTTGCTCGTGGATTAAACAGTGGAACAAAATTTCTAATGCATAAAACTTTTAATCAGATTAAATCGCGACGCTAGATATGAGTTCTAGGGGGCGTGGTCGTACTTCTCGTGGGCGTGGTAGAAGCGAGTTTTGGTGATTGTTTGTTTTGTTGCTCGTAAAGTATGTTAGCTCTTGGAGATCGAGTCTTGCGCAATGATAGCGTAGTGGAGAGAATTGGGTATTAGTTTAGACAAGTAATTTCGAGGACGAAATTATTTTAAGGAGGGTAGAATTGTAACACCCTGGTTTGTTTGAAATTTGTGCATATGGGGTATAAATCAAGTGTTAGTAGGTTTTGGGAGTGCTTGGTTGAGTTTTAGAGGCTCTAAGAATGTTGGGATGAGAAGGGAAGGCTTTGGAAAAATTTAGATTTTTAGGGTAAAAGGAATTGGGCCTAGGAGAATTGAGCCCAATGGGCCTTAGGCGTAGTAGCGTTTAAATTTTTGGAGAACAAGAGACCGGCTTAAATGCTAGTTAGACCCATTGGATAAGTGATTTTGGAAGGTTAGAGGGCTTCATGAAGTCCCGGATCAAATATTAGCTTTGGGGAAATTTTGGTTTTAGGTGAAAAAAACCTAGAAGTTGGCGAGTAGGCCTTAGAATAAAATATGGAGGAAAATAACACAAGTAGAGTGTGTGGTGTAGTGGCAAAGTGACGCCACATAAGAGACAAGGGGTGACGCCACAAGGGAAGGAAGGAGGTCCAAGGTTCAAGTCTTGGCTTTTGCATTTTGGTTTCTTTTGCTTGGACCTTAGAATTTGGCCCATAGTTTATATTTAGTTGCGCATGGTTTGAGACACAAGAGGAGCTTGTGGCCAAGTGGCTAGCAGCGTGGATTATGTTGCAAGGGAGCACAGGTTCGAATCTCATGAGAAGCAAGGAGTATTTATTTTGCGATGCTGACGGGAAGAGTTTCATTGAATTTAAACTCTCTTGACGAAGGGATCCCACATCGGAAAGACACAAAGAAGGAAGGTGAAGTGCTAGCTATATAAGGAGCATCCTAGGAGGAGAGAAAACACATCTTGGAGGCGTTTGGGCACAAGAGTGATCGGGCGCGGATTAGCCCCAGAGTCCTATCGGTGTGTAACTCTCTCTACTCTAGTTGTAGGCGGCAAATCTTTGAAATGCCGGTCACACGGCATTAGTAGCCACACGAGCGTGCGGCGCGCGTGTGGGGCTTCGACGCGATAGTTGAGGCCATCGGTAGTATTCTCGTGGGTTGGGTTTTGCTTGGGCCTCGATGGGCGAGTGGGCCCAATGGGCCCGTGGGCCCATATGAGTAAATTACATGATTGGTTAGTATATGTTGAACTAGACTAGGTGGAAGTTATATACGTGGCTAGATTCGTGTTAGGTGGGCCACACGAGCGTGTGGGCCTTGATGGGCGAAATTGGGTTTTAGGCCCAATCGTCCTGTCATGGCCGGAAGTGGTAGGCGAGTCGCTAGTGGCGACATTAGGCCTTGAAAGGCCATTGCGGTGTGAATTTACGAAAATACCCTTAGTAGGTAAAATTACGATTATACCCTTAAAGGTTGATTAGCATGATTATGTTGTTTAGTTTTGGCGATTGTAGGGAAGGCTTGATCTCGCATATCTCGGGTTGTGGCTAGTGCTCGAAAAGTGTTAAGGAATGGGGATCTAGTGCGTTAGATCTTGATCTACGGGATTTGATAGTCGCATTAGTAATCGTGTGTGTAAACTAACACACCGATATTTAGTAATATTATTAATAAACTTTGTTTGCCTATTAAAATCATGACAATATGATGGATTATTGGATACCCAAACGGGGTATGTGTATGCGTATCCGGGTAAGTCGATTGTTACTAGATTATTGATGATCTATATGGTATCATGACTATGTGTGTATGTGATATGGGACATGAGTCAAACATATTAGCATGATATGCATAATTTGTATGATATGCATGATTACATGAGTTGGTTTGTTGATGGGTGATATGAGTGGAGGAGCATGATATTTTGTGTCTTTGTGAGCACCGATGTTTTGGTAACACACCTTGTGACTTTGGGTCACCAAATGCTTTGGTAGCACATTTGTGTCTTTGGGACACCGAGGGTTGGGCACCTCATTGCGACTTGTCCCCGTGGTTAACACCACCGTGGGTTGGCCCCACATTGAGATATGGGATCGTCTCGCTAGTGATTGGGTATCACACGATGGGTTGGCCCCATCATTCGATTATTGTGACTACGGTCACCAAGCTTTAGTAGCACATTTGTGTCTTTGGGACACCGGAGGTTGGGCACCTCATTGCGACTTGTCCACGTGGTTAACACCACCGTGGGTTGGCCCCACATTGAGATATGGGATCGTCTCGCTAGTGATTGGGTATCACACGATGGGTTGGCCCCATCATTCGATTATTGTGACTACGGTCACCATTGCTTTGGTAGCACATTTGTGTCTTTGGGACACGGAGGTTGGGCACACCTCATTGCGACTTGTCCCCGTGGTTAACACCACCGTGGGTTGGCCCCACTTTGAGATATGGGATCGTGCGCTAGTGATTGGGTATCACACGATGGGTTGGCCCCATCATTGGATTTGTGACTTCGGTCACGGTGCTTGGGTAGCACAAACGTGTCTTTGGGACACCAAAGTGTTTTGGTAACACATTGTGACTATATGTCACCAGGTGGTTTGGCACCACCAGGTGGTTTGGTACCACACGGGGTAGAAAAGGTGTATGGACGGTTAGGATTGGGTGCATATGATTGGGATGCATGATGATCATGATTATGTTTGTATGTGATATTTTGCTAATCCGGAAAAAGGGTAGCACATCGAGTGCCGGGTGACTCACCTTTTCCTTAACCATTTCGTAGTGCATAAAGTCGGACCGGGATCGGAGAGGACAAGGTGGCCCATGCCAAGATGATGTTCAATTATTTCATGCTTGATTTTGATATAAGTACTTTATTTGAATTGTTGGGTTGTAATAAAGGCCATTTTATGTTTTTGGTATTACTTTAACTATGGTTTATTAAAATTAAATTGCTACGTGAAAATGATTTATGGTTTGCAACCTATTTATTCAAATTGGATATTATAAACTAAAGTTTTAAAAATGAATGAGTTTAATAGCAAAGTTTATTCCGAAGATATGTTTCCAAAATTCAGCAAACTACGATGTTTTATTTTAAATTAAGAAGATTTTCAACTGTCTTTTCCCAGTGATATAACCAGATTCTATTAAATCTTGAATGGGCGGGTTTGGGGTGTTACAGCCCACACCCCGTGGCGATCCACGAACCATTGAGACAACCCTCTTCTTGAACCTAGGGGCTGGGGTCTCAAATCTAGCTCCACTCACTGCTGGATTAGCCTTCGAATCCATAATACCTTGTCACTAAATCAGGTTAAAGAAGCGAACTAAAATATAAAGAACTAGAATCCCGGAGTTAGATCCCTTACCTAAGTCGACAGATCCCGAAGGTTCTATGCTTGACTCACCGCTAACAAATCCCGAAAACTCCACATGAAATAGCGTCACTCACCCCCTCCTGCATTCGGCCAAGCACCAAAGATATGTGGAATATTTGCCTTCGGCATTAACCATAAAAAGAGATGTCGAACGATTGAAACACTCACCCCTCTACACCAACGGAACCGACTAGGAGCGATGACGAAAGATCCACGATGAATCTACTGTCAAAAACCCGAAAGAACATTTATGGGTACCAAGAGAATTTGGTTTCATAGATGAATAAGAATCATGCCAAGCAAATGCCAAAATCTGGCTTTTGTTCCATATGAGTTAATAGAGAAAGAAAAGAGAAAACATGAGAGATTCGACCAAGAACAAACTTACCCCCTCCAAATACCGAAGTCGATCCACCAAGCAACGAGAGAAAAAAAAAGAGAGAGATCTACAATGGTTGATATTCGGCCAAAGTGTTGGAACAAGAAGAGAAGAGTAGAGAGAGGTTTCGGCAAGAGAATAAACTACCAAGGGGTTTGGCTAATCAACAAGATGTAAATAGAAAGCAAAGAGATGAATGATAGATGAGGTTTTCGGTTCTTAAGGTTTCGGCAATGGTGGTGTGGTGATCAAGATGAATTCGGCTAAGCACTTGAGAAGAAAAAGAAAAAGGCACTAAGGGAAGTTTAGATGGACATTCGGCTAAGGGTATTTGAGAGAAGAGAAAAAGAACCCAAAACGCAATAGTGAACAAATGTGAGAAGGTGATTTCGGAACCACTAGAATGAAAGGAAAACCAAAGTTCAAAAGTGAACCACCAACCCCAAATGCCGAAAAGTAATGCCCCAAAGCAACCCAATTTCTGCACACCAACCACACCAAAACCGAATGCTTCAAGCTCCCCTAGCCACTCCCACAATTCGGCTAAGCCTTCCCCCACCTCAATCCCTCTTTTCTCTCCTCGTTTTTCTCCTGACCAACCATTCAAACTAGTTTGAATTCTTGAAACTCCACAAATTCCTCTTCTCCACCCGTTTGAATCTGCTGACTTGTTCAACAGTTATCCACCAGAGTTCCAACTGAGCACAACTCTTTCCCTCTCTGGCGTCAAAAAGAAATTCCCAAAGAGGGATTTCTGCAGCTCGAACCTCAGCTCCCTTCCCCTGCTTGTGGCGTCACTTCTCAAGGCTCTAAGTGGCGCCTTCTGCCACTTCAACAAGGCAATTCTTGTGCTAAAACTTACCACATAATACTCTTTAACACCTAGCCCCTACAGCTCCCCTTATCCACTGCTCAAAAATAAAAATTTTCCTATAGTTCGGGCCTACCCTTGGCTCATACCCAGGCCCTAAGACACCTTAATTATCATCACAATCACACCATTCACATGCAACTAATTCAAAAATAACAGCCCCTATTTAAGGATGTTACAGTTCTACCCCCTTAAAATAATTTCGGCCTCGAAATTACCTGATCAAAAGAGTTGAGGGTATTGCTGTCGCATCACATCCTCTGGTTCCCACGTGGCCTCTTCCACACCATGCTTCCGCCATAAAACCTTTACCAATGGAACCGACTTCCTACGCAAAACCTTAACATCCCGATCCAGAATCTGCACTGGTTCCTCTTCCATGGTCAAATCTAGGCTCACCTCGATCTCCTCCACTGACACCACATGCGATGAATCTGAACGGTAGTGCCTAAGCATGGAGACATGGAACACATCATGAATCTGACTCAGTTCTGCTGACAACTCGAGTTGATAAGCTACCGGTCCTACTCGTTTCAACACCTTATACGGCCCGATAAACCTAGGGCTCAGCTTGCCTTTCCGTCCAAATCTCAACACTTTCTTCCACGGCGAGAGCTTCAAGAAAACCTTGTCACCCACTGCAAACTCTATATCTCTTCGCTTAAGATCGGCATAGGACTTCTGCCTATCTGCAGCTTCCTTCAGATGAGCTCGAATCAACTTGACCTTATCCTCAGTCTCAGCAACCAACTCCGGACCCAACATCTGACGCTCACCTAACTCTGTCCAGCATGTAGGTGTACGACACTTCCTCCCATACAATGCCTCATATGGTGCCATCTTAATGCTTGCCTGGTAACTATTGTTGTACGCGAATTCTGCTAGCAGTAGAAATTCTTCCTAGCTACCTCTGAAATCCAAGACACAACCCCTCAGCATATCCTCCAGAATTTGTATTACCCTTTCTGACTGCCCATCTGACTGCGGATGAAATGCCGTACTGAAATCTAATCTCATACCCAAAGCCTGATGCAACGCTTTCCAGAACCTCGACGTGAATCTGGGATCCCTATCTGAGATAATCGATACTGGCACACCGTGCAACCTCACTATCTCTGCCACATACAACTTAGCTAACTTCTGAAGCGACTAGTCAACCCGTACCAGTATAAAATGAGCTGATTTAGTCAAACGGTCTACAATCACCTAGACTGAGTCCTTCTTACTAGACGTAAGGGGTAGCCCACTGACGAAATCCATTGTAAGCCTTCCCCACTTCCATTGCGGAATCTTTATCGGCTGCAACAAACCCGATGGCAACTGATGTTCAGCTTTGACATGCTGACACGTCAGACATTTACCCACAAACTTAGTTACTTCCCGCTTTAGACCTGGCCACCAAAACTGCTCTCGCAAATCCCGGTACATCTTGCTACCTCCAAGATGCATAGTGTATGGGCTGCTATGTGCGTCCTGAAGAATCTTCTGCCTTAACTCGACGTCCTTCGGCATGCAAGCTCTCCCTTGGAAACACAACACTCCATCATTGGTCAAGCTGTACCCTTCCAATCCACCACCCTGCACTTGTAACCTTCGAGCATTCAAACTCTCATCTACTAGCTGTTTCTCTTTAACCTGATCTACCCAAGTCGGTTTTACCTGCAATTCTGCTAATAAACTCCCGTCTTCATACAAGCTGAGATGAGCAAACATCGCTCTCAGGTCCGATACTACCTTACAGCTCAACGCGTCTGCCACCACGTTGGCCTTGCCCAGATGATACTCAATTGAACAGTCGTAGTCTTTCAACAGTTCGATCCATCTTTGCTGCCTCAAATTCAAATCCTTCTGAGTCAAAAGGTACTTCAGACTCTTGTGATCCGTGTAGACTATTGACTTCTCCCCGTACAAATAATGTCTCCATATCTTCAAGGCGAAAACCACTGCAGCTAATTCTAGATCATGAGTCGGGTAGTTAACTTCATGCGGTCTCAGCTGTCGAGATGCATAAGCCACAACTTTCCCTTCCTGCATCAGCACACATCCCACGCCGGTATGCGATGCATTACAATACACTGTAAACTCCTTCCCTGCTTCAGGCTGAATCAAAACTGGAGCTTCCGTCAGAATCCTCTTTAGCTTGTCAAAACTTTCCTGTTGCTTATCGGACCACACAAATGGAACCCCTTTCCTCAGTAATTTGGTCAACGGCGCTACGATCAGAGAAAACCCTTCCACAAATCTTCGGTAATACCCTGCCAAACCCAGAAAACTCTAAACTTCTATTATCGATTTAGGCGGTTTCCAGTCCAACACTGCCTCAATCTTTCGAGGGTCCACTCTAATCCCTTCAGCTGACACCACGTGTCCCAAGAAAGTCACCTCCTTAAGCCAGAATTCACACTTACTAAACTTGGCAAAAAGCTGCTTCTCCCTCAAAATTTGCAAAACTACCCGCAAATGCGCATCATGATCCTCCTCAGACCTTGAGTACACCAATATGTCATCTATAAATACCACGACAAACTGGTCCAAGTACGGCTGGAACACCCGGTTCATCATATCCATGAACGCTGTCGGTGCGTTGGTCAACCCAAACTGCATTACCAGAAACTCGTAGTGCCCATACCGAGTGCGAAACGCCATCTTATGGATGTCAGCCTCCTTCACCTAAAGCTGGTGATACCCCGAACTTAAATCGATCTTCGAGAAAACTGATGCCCCCTTAAGCTGATCAAATAAGTCGTCTATCCTCGGCAACGGATACTTGTTCTTGATCGTCAACTTATTCAACTGGCGGTAGTCTATACACATCCGCATAGTACCATCCTTCTTCTTAACAAAGAGCACAGGTGCACCCCAAGGCGAAACACATGGCCGGATAAAACCCTGGTCCAACAACTCCTGAATCTGTGCCTTCAGTTCCACCAATTCCTTTGGCGCCATCCTATACGGGGCAATAGACACTGGCGCCATTCTGAGTAACAGATCTATGCCAAATTCAACTTCACGATCCGAAGGTCGACCCGAAAGGTTTTCTGGAAATACATCGGTAAATTCTTTCACCGTTCGAACATTCCCTACAGCTGACTCCTTGGCCTCCAAAGCACACACATGAACCATGAACGCCTCACAACCCTTCCTGACCATCTTCTCAGCTTTCAAAGTAGACACAACGTTAGATAGATAATCCCTTCTATTACCTATCATTACCACTTCTTAACCTTCAACCGTTTTCAAAACCATACGCTTAGCCCACAGTCCAAACTCGCTTGGTACTTCACCAGCTAGTCCATCCCCAGAATCAAATCGAACTCCCCAAATGGCAGTTCCATCGGATCAGCCACAAACACTACCCCTTGAAGTTCTAGGGGTACATCCCTATACAGTTTATTTACTTCTACAGAGTGACCTAGAGGGCTAATTACCGTCATCTCCCTAGAAGTAATCTCAAAGTCTAGATTCATGGTTTCCACTATGCTACTAGCAATATATGAATGCGTCGAACCAACATCTATCAAAGCAGTATATGGTAGTCCAAAGATTAAGAACGTACCGCTTATGATATCAGGTGCGTCGCCCTCCTCTCGACGCCTCGCTGCATATACCAACCCAGGCTGTCTTGCTTCAGTATTGCCTGCACCTTTGCCCGGTGCTCCACGGCCCCGACCAAAACCATTACCTCCTCTACCAGGACCACGACCCCTCTGCGGTTGCTGTCCACCATTCCCGAACTGAGCACGGCCCTTACCCTCAGACTGTATCCTGGCTAGCTTACGTGGACACTCCCTCACACGATGATCCAGCGACCCACACTCAAAGCATACTTTGCCACCGGTCCAACATTCTCCCCAATGGGATTTTCCACACCGAGTACACTACGCTGGTCCCTAAGTAGTAGCAGCCGGCCTCCCAGCCTGATTTGGCCCACCATATATAGTCCTTTTCTGAGAGTTTCCAGTCGACCCAGATGATCCAAAACCCCTCTTATGCCTATTCCTATCTAGATTCTGTTTCACAGACTCCTTCAACCCTTCGGCTATCTTGGCCTTTTCTACCAACACAGCAAACTCCCTCTCCTGCTGTGGAGCAATCAGCAATCTCAGCTCATCCCTCAGTCCGTCCTCAAACCTGACACAACGTTCATGCTCCGTAGCCACGATACCTCGAGCGTACCAGCTCAACCTTAAAAATTCCGCCTCGTACTCCGATACGGATTTACTTCCCTGAACCAGTCGCAGAAACGCCTTCCGCTGCGCATCAATATAGCTAGACCCAATATATTTCTTCTGATAAGCTACCTTGAAGTAGTCCCAAGTAAGATCATCTGCTGCAGCACCATCTCGAACCGTGAGCCACCACTGGTATGACTCATCCCAGAGAAGCGACACTATCCCCTTCAATTTCTCCTTAGCAGTAAGGTCCAAATCATCCACGATACGCTCTGTCACCTCCAACCAATACTCGGCCATATTGGGAGCCACACCCGAAACACCTCGGAATACCTCCGCTCCATTGGCTTGGAGTTGCTCAGATACAGATTTTTGAGCTCCCATACCTCCACCTGCTCCAGCTACTCTCTCAAGAACTCGCAGCATCGCCTGCGACACTGCATCATCACCCGTCTGATCCTGAAACTAAACACCCGCAGCTGGTGGTGGTGGTATATCATTTTCCAACCTCTGACCAGACTTCACTGGTTCAGACACGGTTATTCTACCCCGACTGCGTCCCCGTGTGTTACGACCACGTCCTCGAGTGCTCATGACTAACGTTCCCGACTTATCTAATTTAAAAGTTTTATGCATTAGTCTTTATTCCACTGTGTTTAAAGTACAATCTTATGAACAGTTTTATTATAGAGTTTTGTTTTCGCGAGTTCACAGAGTCTTATGAGTTTCAATCTCTAGGGTAGTCCACTAATACTATCTATCATATCACATATCATCACAATCATATGTAAACAGCAGTTAGGGGTACTTATCTGGGCGGATTTGTCCCGGAGACTCGGTGTCATGCTTCTCAAACCATGTATTTTAAAACAAAACCTTTTGAAATCCCACTTTAAAATATTTTGGGCCTCGGGCCCACAACTAAGTTTTTGAACTTAGCTCTGATACCAAAAATTGTAACACCCTAACCCGGTCAAAACATGACGACCGAATACGGTGTGTCACAGGATAAAAAAATTTAACCAGATCAAGTTATGGATTCAATTGAAAGAAATATTATTTAAAACTAAATTGGGTGTTTGAAAATCTCTAGATGAAGGATGAAACATTGTGCCGTGGTTTACTATAAAAACCATTTGTTTTTAGGAAAACCCGATTTTATTTAGATGTACAGCTGAAAACCCTTTCTAAATATTTTGACTTTGAGGAACTTAATTTGAGAAGAAGTTTGGGCCGATTGTTGTTGCCATTTATTTATTCCTACCCGATGGTAAGGTTTAGAAAACCCGTTCAGGTGTATATTATAAAAAACATTAGTTTACAGGTTATCGAAAACGTGTTATGTGGTTTGCTTAAGCGACATTTGATAAAACTTAGAGCAGATAAAATATTCCCAAAAATAATAAGTAAGTGGCCTTATTACAAACCCAAATAAAACCAAATTAAGTATAATACCCAAAACAGTGAATCAAATTTAAACCGAAAGCAAAATTTTGCATGCCCACCTCGAGTCCACCCGGCTCCTCATCCGCGATCTACTAGTCACCTGAAAAAGATAAGGGAAGAGGTAAGTCACTAAGACTCAGTGCATAATCCCCTCTCGATTATAGAAACGCTCTTACACAAGTCATAATCAAGCAGATATATTATGCAACCCAAACCTAGCCATCCATAACTCCTTTCTCTACCCCGTGTGGTACCAAACCACTGGTGACCTAAAGTCACTGATATCAAAGTATAAATGTGGTACCAAACCACTGGTGGTACCAAACCACTGGTGACCCAAAGTCACGAATAATTCATATGTGGGGCCAACCCACTTTGTGATACCAAATCACTGGCGACAATCCCTTGTTATAAAATGTGGGGCCAACCCACTGTGGTGCTAAGCCACTAGGATGAGTCGCTAAATCCAATGTGGTGCCAAACCACTGGTGACCCAAAGTCACGAATATCAAATGTGGTACCAAACCACTGGTGGTGCCAAACCACTGGTGACCCAAAGTCACGAATATCAAATGTGGTACCAAACCACTGGTGGTGCCAAACCACTGGTGACCCAAAGTCACAGATATCATATCTTCCCCCTCCTCTCGTAACACCCACAATAATGCACATGCATATACATACCATGCCAACATGCTTAATCATTTATCACATATCGAAACATAACATATCCAATTTCATCAGAAAACAAGTATCATTAGCTCATCAAAACGGACTTACCCGGAGTCCTTGCTCATACCCTTAAGGGTACCATAACGAAATCCACACAATTTTCGGCTTTTAACATGGTTTAGGTTATTAACATATTTTACAACAATTATGAAGTGTGTAAGAGATACACACCTGATCACGCGCAAAACTACACTCTCCACGTCGATACTGTCATTAATCGACACTACCGCGATTTGTCTACTCTCCTGCTCGGATGCCGGCCTACACCCCGGTGGCCAGTCACGAACCGCTGAGACAACCCTCTTCTTGAACCTAGGGGCTGGGGTCTCAGATCTAGCTCCACTCACTACTGGATTAGTCTTCAAATCCATAATACCTTGTCACTAAATCAGGTTAAATAAGCGAAATAAAATATAAAGAACTAGAATCCCGGAGTTAGATCCCTTACCTAAGTCGACAGATCCCGAAGGTTCTAGGCTTGACTCACCGCTAACAAATCCCGAAAACTCCATACAAAATAGCGTCACTATCCCCCTCCTG
Organism: Gossypium sturtianum; assembly: GCA_025698515.1. Classification (NCBI taxonomy): domain Eukaryota; kingdom Viridiplantae; phylum Streptophyta; class Magnoliopsida; order Malvales; family Malvaceae; genus Gossypium; species Gossypium sturtianum. Next base: position 32,168,627 of record CM046949.1, read on the forward strand.
CATTCGGCCAAGCACCAAAGATATGTGGAATATCTGCCTTCGGCATTAACCATAAAAAGAGATGTCAAACGATTGAAACACTTACCCCTCTACACCAACGGCCGACTAGGAGCGGTGACGAAAGATCCACGATGAATCTACTTTCACAAACCCGAAAGAACATTTATGGGTACCAAGAGAATTTGGTTTCATAGATGAATAAGAATCATGCCAAGCAAATGTCGAAATCTGGCTTTTGTTCCATATGAGTCGATAGAGAAAGAAAAGAGAAAACAGGAGAGATTTGGCCAAGAACAAACTTACCCCCTCCAAATACCGAAGTCGATCCACCAAGCAACGAGAGAAAAAGAAAAGAGAGAGATCTACAATGGTTGATATTCGGCCAAAGTGTTGGAACAAGAAGAGAAGAGTAGAGAGAGGTTTCGGCAAGAGAATAAACTACCAAGGGGTTCGGCTAATCAACAAGATGTAAATAGAAAGCAAAGAGATGAATGATAGATGAGGTTTTCGGTTCTTAAGGTTTTGGCAATGGTGGTGTGGTGATCAAGATGAATTCGGCTAAGCACTTGAGAAGAAAAAGAAAAAGGCACTAAGGGAAGTTTAGATGGACATTCAGCTAAGGGTATTTGAGAGAAGAGAAAAAGAACCCAAAACGCAAAAGTGAACAAATGTGAGAAGGTGATTTCGGTACCACTAGAATGAAAGGAAAACTGAAGTTCAAAAGTGAACCACCAACCCCAAATGCCGAAAAGTAATGCCCCAAAGCAACCCAATTTCGGCACACCAACCACACCAAAACCGAATGCTTCAAGCTCCCCTAGCCACTCCCACAATTCGTCTAAGCCTTTCCCCACCTCAATCCCTCTTTTCTCTCCTCGTTTTTCTCCTGACCAACCATTCAAACTAGTTTGAATTCTTCAAACTCCACAAATTCCTCTTCTCCACCCGTTTGAATTTGCTGACTTGTTCAACAGTTATCCACCAGAGTTCCAACTGAGCACAACTCTTACCCTCTCTGGCGTCAAACCAAAGAGGGATTTCTGCAGCTCGAACCTCAGCTCCCTTCCCCTGCTTGTGGCGTCACTTCTCAAGGCTCTAAGTGGCGCCTTCTGCCACTTCACCAAGGCACTTCTTGTGCTAAAACTTACCACATAATACTCTTTAACACCTAGCCCCTACAGCTCCCCTTATCCACTTCTCAAAAATAAAAATTTTCCTATAGTTCGGGCCTACCCTAGGCTCATACCCAGGCCCTGAGACACCTTAATTATCATCACAATCACACCATTCACATGCAAATAATTCAAACATAACAGCCCCTATTTAAGGATGTTACACATTTTATCCTAATCAAGGATATTATGTACCAAATCCAATGGTAAGACAACCATTTGGAACACAATCACCAACCCAGGTGAGTTATTATGAATGGTCTCAAGATCCATATTTAGTATATCAAAAAAGTTATGCTAAAATTATAAAGGAAACCGAGAATTTGTTGAAAAAACAACAAAATTCTGAATTTTCTGAAATAAAGGATTTTTATAATCCAGGTTTATCTTTAGAATATTATAATTTTATAAACAAAATATGGAAAACCCATATTACTGATCAAAGACCAAACTTTAGAAGAGCTCTTACACAGTTTTCAAATTTCTTAGTTAAAAAAACAACTAAAGAAAATAAATATGATGATTTATTACTAAAATCTGTTTTATACAGAGATTGGGATGAGATCCTAGTCGAATATATGGATATTAAGGAGATAAACAATCTTCTTGATATATTCCAATATTTTATTAATAAAGGAACAGACAGTCCTATTATTAATAAAATGTTTAGAATATGTCTATATAACAAATGTAGACAAATTCTACCACCAGATATATTTTCAAAAATAAATAGAGCTATTTGCAACCAGCAAGCTCAATTTACAGAAACGTTTTCAAAATATTTTTTACAAGCTTATGTTTTTACTAATGATATAGGAGAACAATTTCCTACTATCAAATTTAGGCTTGATCATGAACCATTTGATATAACCAGTATTGAATGGGGATTTGTTAAAGAAATAACAGTCCAAAATCTTTCTTTTCATTTATTAAAAGATTTCCTGATATAGTAAAATCTATTTTAATAAATTTTACAAATATAGACGATTTTGTCTATTATTTTCAAATATAAATATAGTCTTATTGGTATTGCTGAAAAAGAAAAATTTTATCAGCCATATCAAATATGGGATATTCATACTATGTTTTGGGGAAAGGCCCTCTCAGCAGTAGATGAAGATCAACAAGAATTGTCAAAAGCCATTGACAGTTGTTATAAAAATTTTTCTCATTATCAAATCCAAGCCAGAATTGATTTAATGGCCAAGGCCCAGTTTTTAATTAAAGCAAATACTTATAAACTCTGGACCGATGAAAGAAGAATTTTGACTTACGACACTGGAAAAACCCAGGAAGAAAGAAACGAAGAAGCATTTTAGTTATTACAAAAAATAGCTGATATGAAGATCGATGATTATCCGATAGCAGCGGAGATCAAAGACACGTGGGAAAGCTGGAATACACCAGTGCCTTCACCAGAATCATTACACCTTGATGAAATCGATGAGATGAATTTGAGGAATATCCAAGAAGGATAAAGACAAATCCAAAAAAGGAGATATTTAATTATTGGATGTGACAATCTATCACCATCCATATCCATAAATAGAAGATGATGCAAGCAATGATGTAAGAAATCATCAATGATGCAAGCAATGATGCAAGCAGCAATTTTTGCAAGAAGAATGTAGACACGGGGTAGAATATGGAGTTGTGGACGGCTAGGTTTGGGTTACATGATATATTTACTTGATTATGAAACTATGTAAGAGTGTTGCTATAATCGGGAGGGGGATTATACACTGAGTCTCGTGACTCACCTCTTCCCTTATCTTTTTTAGATGACTCGTAGATTGCGGATGTGGAGCCAGGCGGACTCGAGGTGGCCTTGCAAATTACTTTCGGTCTTAGTTTGTTCACTCTTTTGGGTACTTTGTTTTTAATTCGGTTTTATTTGGGTTTGTAATAAGGCCACTAACTAATATGTTTGGATTAATTTATCTGCTTTAAGTTTTTATCAAATGTTGCTTAAGTGAACACCGTGGCATGTTTTAAACAACCTGTAAATCAATGTTTTCTAAATTATACAACTCAACAGGTTTTCTAAACTTTACCATCGGGTAAAAATAAACAAGTGACAATAACAAACCAACTTTATTTTCTTCTAAACGGAGACAAAATGTTTTAGAAATGGTTTTCAACTTACACCTAAATAAAATCGGGTTTTCCCTAAAATCACATGGATTTCCTAAAATAAACAACGACATATGGTTTTCTCAAAGAGCTTCTTCTTTCGTTAAAGAATTTCTAAACATCCAACATCTTTTTAAATGTCGCTTCTTTAAAATTGAATCTATAGCTGGTTTGCTCAAAATATTTTACCCTATGAATACCGGATTCAGTCATAGTGTATTGACTGGGTTGGGGTATTACAATTTTTGTTATTAGAGCCAGGTTCAAAAGCTCGGCTGTGGGCCCGAGGCCCAAAATGTTTTAGAGTGGGATTTCAAAAGGTCTTATTTGAAAATACATGGTCTGGTAAGCATGGCACCGAGTCTCCAGCACCGATCCGCCCAGGTAAATACCCCTAACTACTGTTACATATGATTGTGATGATAAGTGATATGATTGGTAGTACTAGTGAATTACCCTAGAGACTGAAACTCATAGGATTCTGTGAACTCGTGAAAACAAACTCTATATTAAAACTGTTTATAAAATTGTGCTGTAATAACAGTAGAATAAAGTCTAATGCATAAAACTTTTAAATCAGATAAATCGGGAATGTTAGTCATGAGCACTCGAGGACGTGGTCGTAACACACGTGGATGCGGTCGGGGTAGGATGATTGTGTCTGAACCAGTGGGGTCTGGTCAAGGGTTGAAAAATGAGATACCACTGCCACCAGCTGCGGGCATTAAGTTTCAGGATCAGATGGGTGATGATGCAATGTCGCAGGCGATGCTGCGGGTTCTTGAGAGAGTAGCTGGAGCAGGTGGAGGTATGAGAGCTCGAAAATCTGTATCTGAGCGACTCCGAGCCAACGGAGCAGAGGTATTCCCGGGTGTTTTTGGTGTGGCTCCCAATACGGCTGAGTATTGGTTGGAGGCGACAGAGCGTATCATGGATGATTTGGACTTTACTGTTGAGGAGAAATTGAAGGGTATAGTGTCACTTCTCCGGGATGAGTCATATTAGTGGTGGCTCACGATTCGGGATGGTGCGGCAGCCAATGATCTCACTTGGGACTATTTTAAGGCAGTCTATCGGAGGAAATACACTGGGTCTAGTTACATTGATGCACAACAGAAAGCGTTTCTAAGACTGGTTCAGGGAAGTAAGTCCGTATCTGAGTACGAGGCAGAATTCTTAAGGTTGAGCCGGTACGCTCGGGGTATCTTGGCTATGGAGCATGAACGCTGCATCAGGTTTGAGGACGGGCTAAGAGATGAGCTGAGGCTGTTGATCGCTCCACAGCGAGAAAGGGAGTTTGCCGTGTTGGTAGAGAAGGCTAAGATAGCCGAAGGGGTGAAGGAGTCTACAAAACAAAATCTGGACAGGAATAGACATAAGAGGGGTTTTGGATCATCAGGGTCGGCTGGAAATTCTCAGAAAATGGCTAGATATGGTGGGCCGAATCAAGCTGTGAGGCCTCCTGCTGCTACTCAGAGGCCAGCGCAGTGTACTAGTTGTGGAAAATCTTGTTGGGGAAAATGTTGGACCGGTGGCAGAGGATGTTTTGAGTGTGGGTCGTTGGATCATCGTGTGAGGGATTGTCCACGTAAGCTAGCCAGGATACAATCTGAGGGTCAGAGTCGTGCTCAGTTCAGGAACGGTGGACAGCAACCGCAGAGGGGTCGTGGTTCTGCCAAGGGAGGTAATGGTTCTGGTCGGGGCCGCGGAGCACCGGACAAAGGTGCAGGCAATACTGAAGCAAGACAGCCTGGGTTGGTATATGCAGCGAGGCGTCGAGAGGAGGGCGACGTACTGGACGTCATAATCGGTACGTTTTTAATCTTTGGACTACCTTATACTGCTTTGATAGATGTTGGTTCGACGCACTCGTATGTTGCCAGTAGCATAGTGGAAATTATGAACTTAGACTTTGAGATTACTTCTAGGGAGATGACAGTAATTAGCCCTCTAGTTCACTCTGTAGAAGTAAATAAACTGTATAGGGATGTACCCCTAGAACTCTAGGGGGTAGTATTTGTGGTTGATCTGATGGAACTGCCATTTGGGGAGTTCGATTTGATCCTTGGGATGGACTGGCTAGTGAAGTATCAAGCGAGTTTGGACTGCGCGGCTAAGCGTATGGTTTTGAGAACAGTTGAAGGTGAAGAAGTGGTAATGATAGGTAATAGAAGGGATTATCTATCTAACGTCGTGTCTGCTCTGAAAGCTGAGAAGATGGTCAGGAAGGGATGTGAGGCGTTCATAGTTCATGTGTGTGCTTTGGAGGCCAAGGAGTTAGCTGTAGGGAATGTTCGAACGGTGAAGGAATTTATGTATTCCCAGAAGAACTTCTGGGTCTGCCTCCGGATCGTAAAGTTGAATTTGGCATTGATCTGTTACCCAAAACCGTGCCAGTGTCTATTGCCCCGTATAGGATGGCGCCAAAAGAATTGGTGGAACTGAAGGCACAGATCCAAGAGTTGTTGGATCGGGGTTTTATCCGGCCAAGTGTTTCACCTTGGGGAGCGCCTGTGCTCTTTGTTAAGAAGAAAGATGGTACAATGCGGATGTGTATAGACTACCGCCAGTTGAATAAGTTGACGATCAAGAACAAATATCCATTGCCGAGAATAGACGACTTGTTTGATCAGGTTAACGGGGCATCAGTCTTCTCGAAGATCGATTTAAGGTTGGGGTATCATCAGCTTAAGGTGAAGGAGGCTGATATCCATAAGACGATGTTTCGCACTCGGTATGGGCACTACGAGTTCTTAGTAATGCCGTTTGGGTTGACCAACGCACCGGCGGCGTTCATGGATATGATGAACGAGGTGGTCCAGTCGTACTTGGACCAGTTCGTCGTGGTGTTTATAGACGACATATTGGTGTACTCAAGATCTGAGGAGGATCATGATGCGCATCTGCGGGTGGTTTTGCAGATTTTGAGGGAGAAGCAGTTATTTGCCAAGTTTAGTAAGTGCGAATTCTGGCTTAAGACGGTGACTTTCTTGGGTCACGTGGTGTTAGTTGAGGGGATTAGAGTGGACCCTCGGAAGATTGAGGCAGTGTTGGACTGGAAACCGCCTAAGTTGGTAGCAGAAGTTCGGAGTTTTCTGGGTCTGGCAGGGTATTACCGAAGATTTGTGGAAGGGTTTTCTTTGATCCCAGCACCGTTGACCAAGTTATTGAGAAAAGGGGTTCCACTTGTGTGGTCCGATAAGCAACAGGAAAGTTTTGACAAGTTAAAGAGGATTCTGACGGAAGCTCCGGTTTTGATTCAGCTTGAGGCAGGGAAAGAGTTTACGGTATATTGTGATGCATCGCATACCGACTTGGGATGTGTGCTGATGCAAGAAGGGAAAGTTGTCGCATATGCGTCTCGACAGCTGAGACCGCATGAAGTTAACTATCCGACGCATGATCTGGAGTTGGCTACAGTGGTTTTTGCCTTGAAGATATGGAGACATTATTTGTACAGGGAGAAGTCAATAGTCTACACGGATCACAAGAGTCTAAAGTACCTTTTAACTCAGAAGGACTTGAATTTGAGGCAGCGGAGGTGGATAGAGTTGTTGAAAGACTACGACTGTTCAATTGAGTATCATCCGGGCAAGGCCAACGTGGTGGCAGACACGTTGAGCCGTAAGGTGGTGTCAGACCTGAAAGCGATGTTTACTCATCTCAGTTTGTATGAAGACGGGAGTCTATTAGCAGAATTGTAGGTAAAGCCAACTTGGGTAGATCAGGTTAAAGAAAAACAGCTAGTGGATGAGGGTCTGAGTGCTCAGAGGTTGCAAGTACAGAGTGGTGGATTGGAGGTTACAGCTTCACCGGTGATGGAGTGTTGTGTTTTTAAGGGAGAGTTTGTATGCCGAAGGACGTCGAGTTAAGGCAGAAGATTCTTCGGGACGCACATAGTAGCCCATACGCTATGCATCTTGGAGGTAGCAAAATGTACCGAGATTTGCGGGAGCAGTTTTGGTGGCCGGGTCTGAAACAGGAAGTAACTAAGTTTGTGGGTAAATATTTGATGTGTCAGCAGGTCAAAGCTGAACATCAGTTGCCGTCGGGTTTATTGCAGCCGGTAAAGATTTCGCAGTGGAAGTGGGAAAGGATTACGATGGATTTTGTCAATGGGCTACCCCTTACGCCTAGCAAGAAGGAATCAGTCTAGGTGATTGTGGATCATCTGACTAAATCAGCCGATTTTATACCGGTTCGGGTTGACTACTCGCTTCAAAAGTTAGCCAAGTTGTATGTGGCAGAGATAGTGAGGTTGCATGGAGTGCCAGTATCGATTATCTCAGATAGGGATCCCAGATTCACGTCGAGGTTTTGGAAAGCGTTGCATCAGGCATTGGGTACGAGATTGGATTTCAGTACGGCATTTCATCCGCAGTCAGATGGGCAGTCAGAAAGGGTAATACAAATTCTAGAGGATATGCTGAGAGGTTTTGTATTGGATTTCAGAGGTAGCTGGGAAGAATTTCTACCGCTAGCAGAATTCGCGTACAACAATAGTTACCAGGCAAGTATTAAGATGGCACCATATGAGGCATTATATGGTAGGAAGTGTCGTACACCTGCGTGCTGGACAGAGTTGGGTGAGCGGCAGATGTTGGGTCCAGAGTTGGTTGCTGAAACGGAGGATAAGGTTAGGTTGATTCGAGCTCATCTGAAGGAATCTTCAGACAGGCAGAAGTCTTATGCCGATCTTAAACGAAGGGATATAGAATTTACGGTAGGTGACAAGGTTTTCCTGAAGGTCTCGCCGTGGAAGAAAGTGCTAAGATTTAGTCAGAAAGGCAAGCTGAGCCCTAGGTTTATCGGGCCGTATAAGGTGTTGAAACGTGTGGGACCGATAGCTTATCAGCTCGAGTTGCCAGTAGAATTGAGTCAGATTCATGATGTGTTCCACGTCTCCATGCTAAGACGCTACCGTTCAGATCCATCGCATGTTGTGTCAATGGAGGAGATCGAGGTGAGCCCAGATTTGACCATGGAAAAGGAACCAGTGCAGATTCTGGATTGGGATGTTAAGGTTTTACGTAGGAAGTCGGTTCCATTGGTAAAGGTGTTATGGCGGAACCATGGTGCGAAAGAAGCCACGTGGGAACCAGAGGATGGGATGCGACAGCAATACCCTCAACTCTTTTGACCAGGTAATTTCGAGGCCGAAATTATTTTTAAGGGGGGTAGAACTGTAACATCCTTAAATAGGGGCTTTTGTGTTTTAATTATTTGCATGTGAATGGCTTGAATATGATGCTAATTAAGGTGTCTTAGGGTCTGGGTATGAGCCAAGGGTAGGCCTGAACTATAGCAAAATTTTTATTTTTGGGCACTGGATAAGGGGAGCTGAGGGAGCTAGGTGTTAAGAGTATTGTGTAGCAAGATTTGGCATAAGAAGTTCCTTGGTAGAGTGGCAAGAAGGCGCCACTTAGAGCTCAGGGAAGTGACGCCACAAGCAGGGGGAAGGAGCTTAGGTTCGAGTTGCAAGAATCCCTCCTTGGGTATTTCTTTTTGACGCCAGAGCTATGAGGAGTTGTGTTCAGGTGGAACTCTGGTGGATAGCTGTTGAACAAGTCAACAGATTCAAAACGTGTGGAGAAGAGAAAATTGTGGATGTTGACTCATTCAAATCAGTTTGAATGAGTGGTCAGGAGGGAATTGAGAAGTTAGCCGAAATTTGAACACTAGAGAGGAAGGGAGAATCGGTTTGGGTGCTTTAGAGTGGTGGCCAAATGTGCCTTGTAAGGGATGCAAATTCGGCTAGTTGGAAGAACCCTGTAAGCTTTCTCGATTTTCTTTTTGTGCCGTAAGCAAAGTCTTTTTCATTTGGGTGTTTCGTTTCTTTCTTCTCTCTAATTCGGCTATACCCGAATGTGCTCTTAAAGCCTTACCTCTTTTCTTTCTCTTCTCATTCTCTGTTTTGCTTTTTCCCGAAACCTCTATTGGCCGAATCCCCTCAAAGCCGAATCTCTTCTGTTTCTTTCTCTTCTCTTCCTCACATTTGCTTCAAAACCGAATCAACACCCTTTCCCCCTTGATTGACTATTTTTCTTCTTTCAATCCTCCTCTTGTGCCGAAAGTTCATAAGCCTTTCTTGATTATTTGTTAAAGCCGAATCACCCTCTCATATCTTGTGGTTTCTCAATCGTTCTTCTCTTTCGGATCTGTAGCCGAATCTTCACTCTGGGTAAGTTCTCGATTCTTCTTCTCTTTTTCCCTTCTACTTCTTTTGTCATAAGGCCGAATCTATTTTCTATCATTGCTCTCTTCTTTTGTCGTTTCTTAAGGGAAGTAAAGGTTAGAATTTGACAATCGGATGGGTGGTGATTTAGTCGACTACTCTTAGTCTTATAATCATTCTTCAGGTTTTGTAACAGTGGGTCGTGGTCATCTACTCCTTTCCAATCAATTGCGTTAAGAACTATGGTAAGGATATCTGTCGATTCAACCTTTCTATTATTCATTTGAAAGGCCGAAGGTTATTTGTTTGTGTTGCTTAAGTTCTTGACCGATTGTAGGGAAGGCTTATCATCGCGTGCTTCGGGTTTTGCTTAGTGCTCGAAGGGTGTTAAGGTAATGATGGTTATCTTGTGCGTTAACTCCTTCGGGATTTCTTGATCAAAGCCGAATGGCTATTTGTGTAGTAATGCTGTGTTGGCCAATTATAGGAAGGGAGTGGTCAAGCATTCGGCTTCCCGGGAGTTGTGTGGTTCGCGGTCTAGTTCTCAAACTATTCGGGATCTGACTATCTAGGTAAAGATCTACTCTTTCGGGTTACCTTTATTTTAAGTTAGCTGCCATGTTAATCAGATTTAGTGACAAGGGTATTATGGATTCGAAGGCTAATCCAGCAGTAAGTGGAGTTAGATATGAGACCCCAGCCCCTAAGTTCAAGAAGAGGGCTGTCTCAGCGGTTCGTGACTGGCCACCGGGGTATGGGCCGGCATCCGAGCAGGAGAGTAGACAAATCGCGGTAGTGTCGATTAACGACAGTACCAACGTGGAGAGTGTAGTTTTGCACATTATCACGTGTGTATCTCTTACACCATATTCGAAGTATAATATGTTAATAACTTAAACATTGTTAAAAGCCGAAATAAGTGTGGATTTCGATATGTTACCCCTATGGGTATGAGCGAGGACTCCGGATAAGTCCGTTCGGATAGTTAATGATATTTGATTCCTGATGAATATGTATATGTTATGTTGCGATATATTGTAATCCGATAAAAGCATGCTAGTATTGTATGTATAAGCATGTGCATTGAAATGGGTATTATGAGAGGAGAGGGAAGATATATATCTGTGACTTTGGGTCACCAGTGGTTTGGTACCACATTTGATTATTTGTGACTTTGGGTCACCAGTGGGTTGGCCCTACATATGGATTATTTGTGACTTTGGGTCACCAGTGGTTTGGCACCACCAGTGGTTTGGTACCACACGGGGTAGAATATGGAGTTGTGGACGGCTAGGTTTGGGTTGCATGATATATTTACTTCATTATGAAACTGTGTAAGAGTGTTGCTATAATCGGAAGGGGATTATACACTGAGTCTCGTGACTCACCTCTTCCCTTATCTTTTTCAGATGACTCGTTGATCGCGGATGTGGAGCCGGGCGGACTCGAGGTGGCCTTGCAAATTGCTTTCGGTTTTAGTTTGTTCACTCTTTTGGGTACTTTGTTTTTAATTCGGTTTTATTTGGGTTTGTAATAAGGCCACTAACTAATATGTTTGGATTCTTTTATTTGCTTTAAGTTTTTGTCAAATGTTGCTTAAGTGAACACCGTGGCATGTTTTAAACAACCTGTAAATCAATGTTTTCTAAATTATACAACTCAACGGGTTTTCTAAACTTTACCATCGGGTAAAAATAAACAAGTGACAATAACAAACCAACTTTATTTTCTTCTAAACGGAGACAAAATGTTTTAGAAATGGTTTTCAACTTACACCTAAATAAAATCGGGTTTTCCCTAAAATCACATGGATTTCCTAAAATAAACAACGACATATGGTTTTATCAAAGAGCTTCTTCCGTTTAAGAATTTCTAAACATCCAACATCTTTTTAAATGTCGCTTCTTTAAAATTGAATCTATAGCTGGTTTGCTCAAAATATTTTACCCTGTGACATGCCGGATTCAGTCGTAGTGTATTGACCGGGTTGGGGTGTTACATTAACTCTGCCTTACATGGTCGTGCCTCAAGTTAGAAACCCGAACACAGTCTGGTCTCGATCCACACGGGCATGTGCCATGGTCGTGCCTCTGTCGCTGGAAAGAGCAATTTTAGTCGGAAAAGGATACTTAGGAGAAAGAATCACATTCCAAGAGCCTATATATATCCCCTAAGTGCCACCTTTGAAAAGGGAAAAAGCTAGGCCAAGGAGCCAAGCTGAGAAGGTCAGTTGATCCATCCCAAGAAGCCGAAATTATACTCAAGACGGCAGAATTCTCCTTCAATTCCTTCAGGCGTTTTAGGGATTTCTTATGTTTTGTTTTATCTTTTCTCTTGAGTTGTTTTCTTTACATTATGAACAAAACCTTTTAGATACCTGAAGGGGATGAAACCTAGATGAATTTTGTTATTTGATTTCTAAGTTATATGATAATTGCTTAGTTTGTTCTTAATTATGTTGCTTAATCCAAATCTAATGTGCTTAGGTGGAGGAGGAATAGACCCTGCCTAAGAGTAGATCTAACATAATTAAGTGGAGTTGATCGAACGCCTAGAGATAGGGTTACGAGATTTTACCGGATTAGGGTGAAACCTAATATGGGAGTCCATTGATCGATTTACTGCAATCCTAGGGGGTAATTATAAGTGAACGAGAGTTCCACTAATTAACCTAGGGTTAGACGTTATTCGTCTCGAGAGAGGGTTTAATATAGGTTAGGCAGTTTCACGAATCAAGCTAAGTAAAGAAATCATATAATTTAGGGTTAGATAACAAGTGAAGTCTAGGTGGATTCTTCTTGAGGGTATCGTCGTAATCAGCTGAGTTTTTCCTTCAAAGTTATTTTCCTATTCGTCATTTTTGTCTTTGTGTCCTTAGTTTAGTCTTCGTCAATATAGTTTAAAGTAACTTCACTCTATTTTTAAGGGTAAATAATAAAAATAAAGTTAGTATTAGTATTCTTAGTTCCTTTGGGTTCGATATCCGGTCTTGCCTAAGCTATACTACTATTCGATAGGTACACTTGCCTTTAATCATTGTTAGAGTTAGTTTCCAGGTTCGATCACATTCATTATAAATTTTAAAGCTCTGATTTATAGCGATCAAGTTTTTGGCGCCGTTGCCGGGGAGCTTAAATATTAAGAAAGCTCTATTTTTATTACTTTAGCTGTTATTTTATTTTTCACAATTTATTTCTTTTGTTTTTTTTTAGGTTAAATTTTAATTTTTGCTAATTTTTCTTTCTTTCTCTTTTCAGGTACCTCTAGTTTATGACTAGAAGGAACCCGAGAGGACCTTTGGTATACGATAGTGATATTGAAGCAACCGCTCGTAGGAATCACAGGGAAACCAGGCAAGCCCTAAATTATACAGAAAGGGAGGAAGAAGACAGATCCAACCCTACTGAAAGGATGGATGAGAATAACCTTCCACCACGCGATGTCGGGGAAAATAATACTCCACGTACAATGTTTGATTATGCGAAACTGCATTTAACAGGAGCGGAATCGAGTATTGTTAGGCCCGCTATAGCTGCTAACAATTTTGAATTAAAGCCTAACACAATACAAATGATTCAACAGTTTGTTCAATTTGATGGTTTGCAGGACGAAGATCCAAACATGCATATAGCTAACTTTTTAGAGTTCTGTGATGCCTTCAAAATAAATGGCATTTCTGATGATGCCATACGTCTTCGGTTTTTTCCTTTTTCATTGAGAAATAAAGCTAAACAGTGGTTAAACTCGTTACAACGAGGGTCAATCACTACATGGGATCAGATGACCGAAAAGTTTTTAATGAAATATTTTCCACCTGCAAAAATGGCCAAATTAAGGAATGATATCTCTTCTTTTGTGCAGATAGATTTAGAAACGCTATACGATGCATGGGAGAGATTCAAGGATCTTTTGAGGAGGTGTCCGCACCATGGCTTACCCTTGTGGCTACAAGTCCAAACCTTCTATAACGGTATAAACCCCTCAACGAGGTAACTGATTGATTCAGCAGCCGGTGGAACCCTAAACAACAAAACTCCAGAAGTAGCCTACGAGTTCATTGAGGAGATGTCATTAAACAATTATCAGTGGCAAGCTTCAAGGACCAAACCGACAAAATCGGCAGGAGTCTTCAACGTTGATGCCATGACCATGCTATCAACGCAGCTTGAGATGATGAATAAAAAGCTTGATAGTTTGTGTTCTTTGCAGGCACATCCAGTCATGCAGTGCGACGCAAGTGGAACCATGGCGAATCCTGAGTACCCACCCTACCAGCCGAAAGCAGAGAGCGAACAGATGAACTATATAGGTAATAATTTCTGATCCAATAATAATCTTTATAGTAACACTTACAATCCAGGTTGGAGGAACCACCCAAATTTTTCATGGAGAGGTCAAGGCAATCAAGGAAATCAAAGGCAACAACCTCCTCAAAACTTCCAAAATCGGCCTTATCCACAAGAAAAGAAACCAACCCACGAGGAGGAGCTAACAAAACCGGCAAACACAGAAAAACGCCTACAAGATATCGAGAGAACCCTTAAAGATCAACAAGCGTAAATTGAAAAATTTACTGAGTCATTTGGGGAACTCACTAAGAAGGTTGGAATACTTACTAAGATGATCTGTGAAAAAGGAGCAGAAATTTTTCCTAAAGGGACAGAACAGGTAAAAGCAGTCACACTAAGAAGTGGAAAGGAATTGGGCGAACCGAAGAAACAAACTCCAAACGAAGATAACAATGCAAGTGATGAAGGGATTGAGGATGTAACTCCATTACGCAATGAGAACAAACCACCAATCCCATATCCAACAAAACTAAAAAAAGAACGAAATGATTCCCAATACGGTAAGTTTCTTGAACTTTTTAAACAAATACATATTAACTTACCATTTGTTGAAGCCATTTCACAAATGCCGAAGTACGCAAAATTCTTAAAGGAACTCCTGACGAATAAATGAAAACTTGAAGTGTAACACCCCAAACCCGGCCTAGACGTTACGACCGGATCTGGCATGTCACATGAAAGGAATGTCTAAAAACTGTGCGTTCGTTAAAAAGTTCGTATTCTTTGTGAAACTCTGCGTTTTGTGGTTTGTTTATAAAAGCCGATTCCTTTAATGCCCACTTTACAAAGTTGTTATTATTTAGAATAAAATTGTATTTGTTGTAAAAATCGAGTTTAAGTAATTTTGAATAAGAACAGTTTATTATCATTTCAGGAAAATCCCATATTGAACATTAAATAATAAACAGTAACCAAATTGAAAGCTAAAACCAAATAAAATACCAAAGGCCTTATTACATATCAAAATCCCAAAATTAAAAGTAAGTTTAAATATAAAAAACTAGTTTACGAGAAAACATTGCAGGGCCACCACAAGTCTGCCTCGGCTCCCCAAATCCGCGGTCTAATGATTACCTGAAACATTTAAAAAGAGGGGGTGAGTTTACGAAAACTCAGTGTGTGTTTCCCCTTACGAGTGATAACTGGGCCTGAGCCCACAAAAGCAGATTGGGCCTTAGCCCTCACAATAACATACTTGGCCGAAGCACACATAAATCGAATCGGGCCGTAGCCCTAATATCACAGTATAGCAGATAACTCATGCCCAATGATGCAAAACCCATTCCTTAGTCATATTCGGCCATAAGCCCATAACATAGCATATCGAACCATAGCATATTAAATCACATGTACATATAAGAATGATAATGCAGTCCCGAACCCACCTAGGTATCCATCCTCTACACACCACCCGTACCTGCCAATCACACCGTGGGGATTACTAAATCGACCCTCCATCCGCTACACACCATCGAAGGCAGCCGCTGCAATCAACTGCACATCGCCCTTATAATTGTGGCATAGCCACCAGATAATGTGACAAAGTCACCAGATAATATTATGTGGCATTAGTCACCAAATTCAGATTATGTGACATGAGTCACCAGATAATGTGGTAAAAACCACCAGATCACTTCCCCTTTTCATTATCACCCATATGCCCATGCATCATACATATTAATCAGATATTATGCAATGTGTCATGTATGCAAAACATATATCAAATATAAGAATAACATGAGTTACCATCATAATCAGATAGATATAAAACAACAAAATCAAGCTAATCAACCTCTAAGGGTATAATCGTAATTTTACCTACCAAGGGTATTTTCGTAATTTACCTACCAAGGGTATTTTCGTAAATTCACACCTGCAATGGCCTTTCTGAAGGCCTAATGTTGCCACTAGCGACTCAGCTACCATTTCCAGTCGTACCGGACGTTTGGGCCTAAAACCCAATTTCGGCCCATCCGGGCCCACACGCTCGTGTGGCCCACCTAGCACGAATCTAGCCACGTATATAAGTTCCACCTAGTCTAGTTCAACATATACTAACCAATCATACAATTTACTCATATGGGCCTACGGGCCCATTGGGCCCACCTCGGCCCATCGAGGCCCAGGCAGCCCCAACCCATACGAATACTACTGATGGCCTCAACTATCGTGTTGAAGCCCCACACGTACGCTCGCACGCTCGTGTGGCTACTAATGCCTTGTGACTGGCATTTCGGCATTTTGTCGCTCTACAGCTAGAGTAGAGAAGTACACACACACACGATAGAGTCCGTGCTAATCCGCCTCGACCACTCCTGTGCCCAAACGCCCTCCAAGGTATGTTAACTCTCCTCCTGGAATGCTCTTTATATAGCTAGCTCTTCACCTTCATTCTTTGTGTCTTTCCGATGTGGGATCCCTTCGTCAGTAGAGTTTAAATTCAACTGAAACTCTTGCCGTCCAATCCGCAAAATAAATACTCCTTTGCTTCTCACGAGATTCGAACCCAGGCTCCCTTGCAACATAATCCACGCCGCTAACCACTAGACCACAAGCTCCTCTTGTGTCTTAAACCATGCGCAACTAAATATAAACTATGGCCCAAATTCTAAGATCCAAGTAAAAAGAAACCAAAAATGCAAAAGCCAAGACTTGAACCTTGGACCTCCTTCCTTCCTTGTGGCGTCACCCCCTTGTCTCTTATGTGGCGTCACTTTGCCACTACACCACACACTCCACTTGTGTCATTTTCCTCCCTATTTTATTCTTAAGGCCTACCTGCCAACTTCCAGGGTTTTTTTCACCTAAAATCAAAATTTCCCCAAATCCAATATTTGATCCCGGAACTTCATAGAAGCCCTCTAACTTTCAAAAATCACTTATCTAATAAGTCTAACTTGCATTTAAGGCAATCTTTTGTTCTCCGAAAATTTAAATGCTACTACGCTCAAGGCCCATTGGGCCCAATCCTACTAGGCCCAATTTTAGGATGTTACAAATCTACCCTCCTGAAAGAAATTTCGTCCTCGAAATTTCCAACTAACTAACAGTCGTACATCCTAACTCACCACACTACGCTCTTGCTGCGCACTCTGATCTTAATAAAACCAATATACTTTCCAACTAAATCTTAGAACCCTTCACATAACCAACTATCTAACACCAGAGCAAACAGATATTTTTCCCACATACATACAATTCCTATATTCAAGCATTACATCCACACATCACAGAATAAATACAATCATTCAGCATATAATAGAATATAGTAAAAAGGAAACTTACGAATTTGGTGCCGGAGACTCGGGTGCCATACTTACAGAAAATAGAGAGATATATATATTTTCTAAACCATCCTTTGAAAACATTTTTAAACCCAAACCCACAGCCGAGTTTTGAAACTGGGCTCTGATACCATAATTGTAACACCCCAAACCCGGCCTAGACGTTACGACCGGATCTGGCATGTCACATGAAAGGAATGTCTAAAAACTGTGCGTTCGTTAAAAATTTTGTATTCTTTGTGAAACTCCGCGTTTTTTGGTTTGTTTATAAAAGCCGATTCCTTTAATGCCCACTTTACAAAGTTGTTATTATTTTGAACAAAATTGTATTTGTTGTAAAAATCGAGTTTAAGTAATTTTGAATAAAAATGATTTATTATCATTTCAGGAAAATCCCATATTGAACATTAAATAATAAACAGTAACCAAATTGAAAGCTAAAACCAAATAAAATACCAAAGGCCTTATTACATATCAAAATCCCAAAATTAAAAGTAAGTTTAAATATAAGAAACGAGTTTACGAGAAAACATTGCAGGGCCACGACAAGTCTGCCTCGGCTCCCCAAATTCGCGGTCTAATGATTACCTGAAACATTTAAAAAGAGGGGGTGAGTTTACGAAAACTCAGTGTGTGTTTCCCCTTACGAGTGATAACTGGGCCTGAGCCCACAAAAGCAGATTGGGCCTTAGCCCTCACAATAACATACTTGGCCGAAGCACACATAAATCGAATCGGGCCGTAGCCCTAATATCACAGTATAGCAGATAACTCATGCCCAATGATGCAAAACCCATTCCTTAGTCATATTCGGCCATAAGCCCATAACATAGCATATCGAACCATAGCATATTAAATCACATGTACATATAAGAATGACAATGCAGTCCCGAACCCACCTAGGTATCCATCCTCTACACACCATCCGTACCTGCCAATCACACCGTGGGGATTACTAAATCGACCCTCCATCCGCTACACACCATCGAAGGTAGTCACTGCAGTCAACTGCACATCGCCCTTATAATCGTGGCATAGCCACCAGATAATGTGACAAAGTCACCAGATAATATTATGTGACATTAGTCACCAAATTTAGATTATGTGACATGAGTCACTAGATAATATGGTAAAAACCACCAGATCACTTCCCCTTTTCATTATCACCCATATGCCCATGCATCATACATATTAATCAGATATTATGCAATGTGTCATGTATGCAAAACATATATCAAATATAAGAATAACATGAGTTACCATCATAATCAGATAGACATAAAACAACAAAATCAAGCTAATCAACCTCTAAGGGTATAATCGTAATTTTACCTACCAAAGGTATTTTCGTAATTTACCCACCAAAGGTATTTTTGTAAATTCGCACCTGCAATGGCCTTTCTGAAGGCCTAATGTCGCCACTAGCGACTCAGCTACCATTTTCGGTCGTACCAGACGTTTGGGCCTAAAACCCAATTTCGGCCCATCCGGGCACACACGCTCGTGTGGCCCTCCTAGCACGAATCTAGCCACGTATTTAAGTTCCACCTAGTCTAGTTCAACATATACTAACCAATCATACAATTTACTCACATGGGCCCACGGGCCCATTGGGCCCACCTCGGCCCATCGAGGCCCAGGCAGCCCCAACCCACACGAATACTATTGATGGCCTCAACTATCGCGTCGAAGCCCCACACATGTGCTCGCACGCTCGTGTGGCTACTAATGCCTTGTGACCGGCATTTCGGCATTTTGCCGCTCTACAGCTAGAGTAGAGAAGTACACACACACCTAATAGGAGTCTGGTGCTAATCCGCGCTCCGACCACTCCTGTGCCCAAACGCCCTCCAAGGTATGTTAACTCTCCTCCTGGAATGCTCTTTATATAGCTAGCTCTTCACCTTCATTCTTTGTGTCTTTCTCGATGTGGGATCCTTCACAAGAGAGTTTAAATTCAATGAAACTCTTGCCATTCAATCCATGAAAATAAATACTCCTTTGCTTCTCACGAGATTCGAACCCAGGCTCCCTTGCAACATAATCCACGCCGCTAACCACTAGACCACAAGCTCCTCTTGTGTCTTAAACCATGCACAACTAAATATAAACTATGGCCCAAATTCTAAGATCCAAGTAAAAAGAAACCAAAAATGCAAAAGCCAAGACTTGAACCTTAGACCTCCTTCCTTCCTTGTGGCGTCACCCCCTTGTCTCTTATGTGGCGTCACTTTGCCACTACACCACACACTCCACTTGTGTCATTTTCCTCCCTATTTTATTCTTAAGGCCTACCTGCCAACTTCCAGGGTTTTTTTCACCTAAAACCAAAATTTCCCCAAATCCAATATTTGATCCCGGAACTTCATAGAAGCCCTCTAACTTTCCAAAATCACTTATCTAATAAGTCTAAATTGCATTTAAGCCAA
The DNA here is from genome assembly GCA_025698515.1 of Gossypium sturtianum. NCBI lineage: Eukaryota > Viridiplantae > Streptophyta > Magnoliopsida > Malvales > Malvaceae > Gossypium > Gossypium sturtianum. The sequence goes on from CM046949.1 coordinate 32,188,169, forward strand.
TCTCTTGTTCTCCGAAAATTTAAACGCTACTACGCTCAAGGCCCATTGGGCCCAATCCTACTAGGCCCAATTTTAGGATGTTACATGAAGAAGTATCAATGCTGGAACTTAATGAAGACTGTTTAGCCATTCTCCAAAATAAGCTACCAACCAAATTAAAAGACCCAGGAAGTTTTACTATCCCTTGTTTAATTGGTAGTTTAAATATTAAGAAAGCATTAGTTGATCTAGGCGCTAGTATAAATTTAAAGCCTTATAAAATGTTTAAACTACTAGATCTTGGGGAACCAACACCCACTAGGATGAGTATTTAGTTAGCAGATAGATCTATTAAATATCCTAGAGGAGTTATCAAAGATGTCTTGGTAAAAATTGACAAATTTATTTTCCCTGTTGATTTTGTTGTGTTAGACATGGATGAAGACATTAATGTTCCTTTAATCTTAGGGTGTCTCTTTTTAGCCACTGCTAGAGCCGTTATTGATGTAGGTGATGGAAAACTCGCGCTAAGGATAGGCGATGAAGAGATTATTTTTCAAATTTATAATGCCATGCGATATTCTAAAGAGCAAGATGATTCCTGTTATTTTGTTGATACTACTGATCACATCATTCAAAATTCATTACAAGAAATCATACATGACGACAGGATGGAACTGTGCCTGACTCAAGAAGAGGGGGAAGAAGATGAAGACGATGAGTTGAATCTGAATACATCGTCATTCAGAAAAATGAAAGAAGAAAGCATTGAAAATGATAACGAAATCAAACAAAAACTCTCCATCGAAGAGCCACCCAAATTGGAATTAAAACAATTACCAAAACACTTAGAATACGCATTCCTTGGGGACAATTCTACGCTACCGGTAATCATCTCTTCAGAACTAGAACTCAAGGAAAAAGAGGAGCTGGTAGAGGTACTAAGAGAACACAAAAAAACCATAGCTTGGAAAATTTCTGACATCAAGGGAATACGCCCAGCGTTCTGCACCCACAAAATTTTAATAGAAGAAGAATATAAGCCGTGTGTGCAACCCCAGAGACGGTTAAACCCCAACATGAAAGAAGTGGTCAAAGCCGAGGTAATTAAACTTCTAGATGCAGGAATAATTTATCCTATTTCTGACAGCACTTGGGTAAGTCCTGTGCAGGTAGTTCCAAAGAAAGGAGGAATGACGGTAGTGCCCAATGAAAAGAATGAGTTAATTCCCACAAGAACAGTTACAGGTTGGAGAGTCTGTATTGACTATAGAAAACTGAATGATGCCACCAGAAAAGATCACTTCCCTTTGCCCTTCATAGATCAAATGTTGGAAAGATTATCTAGACATATGTACTACTGCTTCTTGGACGGACTCTCCGATTACTTTCAAATCTCGATAGCTCCTGAAGATCAAGAGAAGACGACATTCAAATCCCCATATGGTACGTTTGCTTATCATAGAATGCCTTTTGGATTATGTAATGCTCCTGCTACTTTTCAGCGTTGCATGTTGGCAATCTTTGACGAACTCGTGGAAGATATCATGGAGGTATTTATGGATGATTTCTCGGTATTCAGTAATTCTTTCCATCTTTGCCTTAAAAATTTAAAATGAGTTCTAATGAGATGTGAGGAAACAAACCTTGTTTTGAATTGGGAAAAATGTCACTTTATGGTTAGAGAAGGAATTGTGTTAGGACAAAAGATTTCTAGTAAAGGGATTGAGGTACATAAAGCGAAGGTTGAAGCTATAGAAAAACTACCTCCCCCTAGTTCTGTTAAGGCTATCAGAAGCTTTTTAGGACATGCAGGGTTCTATAGAAGATTTATTAAAGATTTTTCTAAAATAGCTAAGCCTCTGACAAAATTATTAGAAAAATATGTTCCTTTCGATTTCAATCAGGAATGTTTAGATGCATTTAATATCCTTAAGGATAAATTAATAAATGCGCCGATTAAAATTGCCCCTGATTGGAACTTACCCTTTGAACTAATGTGTGATGCAAGTGGTTTTGCAGTAGGTGCAGTTTTGGGACAACAGAGAGACAAGCATTTTCATCCAATTTACTACGCTAGCAGAACATTAACACCCGCACAAGAAAACTACACTACCACAGAGAAAGAGTTGCTAGCTATAGTTTTTGCTTTTGATAAATTTAGACAGTATCTAATATTGTCTAAAGTTGTCGTTTACACTGACCATTCAACTCATCGTTATCTTTTAAACAAACTTGATGCAAAACCTAGACCCATACGATGGATTTTACTTTTACAGGAATTCGACTTGGATATACAAGATAAGAAAGGAGCCGAGAATCTTGCAGCGGATCACCTTTCTAGACTTGAAAATCCACACATCAAAGAGCTCGAAGAACAACTCTTTTCTATAGCACATTCTGAGGTACCATGGTTTGCAAATATTGCGAATTATTTAGCAGCTAATGTCTTACCAAGAAAATTAACACATCACCAAAAGAAGCGATTCTTGGTTGATGTGAAAAATTATTTTTGGGAAGATCCCTTTCTTTTCTGCATATGTGCAGATCAGGTAATTTGGAGATGCGTTACAAAGACAGAAGTAAACAAAATCTTGGAGCATTGCCATTCAGGACCGGCAAGAGGACACTACAGTGGTATTAAGACAGCACACAAAATACTCGAATCAGGTTTTTATTGGCCCACTTTATTTAAAGATGCCAACAGGTATGTTACCTCGTGTGATAGATATAAAAAAATAGGTAATATTTCTAAACGTGATGAAATGCCTCAAACATATATGTTATCATGTGAAATATTTGATGTATGGGATATTGATTTCATAGGACCATTCCCTAGTTCGTTTGGAAACAAGTACATCTTAGTGGCAGTTGATTACATGTCAAAATGGGTAGAAGCAGAAGCTTTACCTACCAATTATGCTAGGGTAGTAGTCAAGTTTCTTAAGAAACTGTTTTCCCGATTTGGCACACTGAGAGCCATCATTAGTGATAGGGGTACTCATTTATGTAATACTCAATTTGAAAAAGTCCTAAAAAATATGGAGTATACCACAGGACAGCCACCCCATATCATCATCAAACTAGTGGACAAGTTGAGGTAGCAAACCGAGAACTTAAGCGCATTCTAGAAAAAATAGTTGAATCAAATAGAAAAGATTGGGCAGTTAAAGTAGATGATGCTTTATGGGCCTATAGAACAGCATTTAAAACACCTCTAGGGACATCCCCATACAAACTTGTATACGGGAAAAGCTGTCATCTACCATTCGAATTGGAACACAAAGCTTTTTGGGCAATAAAATTCTTGAATTCTGACCTCAAAATTGCAGGAAAGAGAAGAATAATGCAGATGAACGAGCTGGACGAATGGAGAACAGAAGCTTATGAGAACTCAAAACAGTACAAAGAAGCAACAAAGCGACGCCACGATGCTTGTCTTAAGAGATCAAAACTATTTGAAGTAGGAGACTTAGTCCTACTATACAACTCAAGGCTTAAACTATTCCCGGGAAAGTTGAAATCAAGATGGTCAGGCCCATTCATGATCAAAATAATTTTTCCATACGGCACCATGGAGGTAACTCACCCCACTAAAGGCACATTCAAGGTGAATGGTCATCGACTTAAAATTTACAATGGTGCAGATCTCGAAGACATGAGAGAGGGGCTTCTGCTCCATGAGCCTTCTTTTAGAATCAAAAATAGGGAAAGTCTAGCTTAAGACTATAAACAAGCGCTTCTCGGGAGGCAACCCAAGCACTAACACACTAACATTGTTTTTTATTTTTCTAACAACACAGAAATGGTAGGATTTTAAACACGGCCTTGAACACGGGCGTGTAAATGGTCGTGTACAAAATAGGGGACGACCCACGGGCGTGCCAAGAGCCGTGCCCGAACAGGAAAAAAATTCTATCGTCAAACACGGGCTGTGATACCAGAACACACCCGTGTGACCTAACTGTGTGAAGCTACTGACTTGCACACCACGGGCAAAACACGGCCGTGCCCAACTCCCGTGCCAACATACTGACTTGTCAAGCACGGGCGTGCCCAATAGACACACGACCGTGCCAAAGAAACCTGAACGTGCCCAATCCAGAAAATCGAAAAAAGCACGGGCGATTTCAAAATGACACGGGCATGGCAATGGACTCTGCCCCCTCCTCTATATATAAAATCTAACCGTCACCCCCCAAAACCAAACCCTAAAATCAGATTTAAACCCCCTTCTTCCCAAATCCGGCCGCACAACCACTCCCCTCCCCTTAAAACTACCTCCCCTCACCGTTTTTCTCCAAAAACCACCCAAAACTATCCACACGCTCGCACTACAGCCGTGCTACCAAGCACCACGCCCACACCACTGCCGTGTTCGTGCAGCAGAACCCACACCACTGCCGTGCCCCACTCGTGTTGCTCGTCTCACACCATCCCTGGTTCCCCTTTCTTGACATAATCTTTGATAAATATGATGGCATTCTTCTTTATTTTTCAGATTTTGCTTAGATTTAGTCCTACAAAGCATGATTTCTATTTAGGAAATTTGTTTTAATACCCATAATATTTTAGTTGTAGCTTTATTTTAATTTTGTTTAGTATTAATGATTGGTGTGAAATCAAAGTTTTAAATATTTATAAAAGAACGATCAAACCTGGAGACTAACTCTGACAACGATATTAAGGAAAGTGTACCTATCGAACAGTAGTATAGCTTAGGCAAGACCGGATGTCGAACCCAAAGGAACTAAAATTACTAATACTTACTTTCTTTTTATTATTTAGCCTAAATAAGATAAAGGTTGCTTCTAAAATAAAGTGTCAACAACTAGACTAAAGAAACAAAGGCAAAAAGACGAGGTTGGAGATAACTTGGAAAAGACTCAGTTGATTTTTATGATACCCTCGGGAAGAATCCACCTAGACTTCACTTTATTATCTAACCCTAAATTATATGATTTCTTTACTTAGCTTGATCCGTGAGACTCCCTAACCTATGCTAAACCCTCTCTCGAGGTGAATAACGTCTAATCCTAGGTTAATTAGTGGAACTCTCGTTCGCTTATAATAACCCCTAGGAAAGCAGTAAATCGATCAATGGATTCCCATATTAGGTTTCACCCTAATCCGGCAAAATCTCGTAACCCTATCTCTAGGCGCACGATCAACTCCGCTTAATTATGTTGGATCTACTCTTAGGCAGGGTCTATTCCTCCTCTACCTATGTAACACCCCAAACCTGGCCCAAAACACTATGGCCGAATCCAGAATGCTACCAGAAGATTTGAAAATGAAATCGGCTAAGTGGTGTTTAAAACTTGACTGTAGCGAAACTTGAATAGGAATAAAAATACAGATTCACGCTAAATCTCTATTAGTGTCGGTTACAGTTATTTAAAACAGGATTCGAGGGCCTAGGAAAATGTTTTAACCGAGAAAATCAGATTGAAGTTTACGTGTATTTTTAAAACATGTTCTTTTGAAAATCTTTAAAAGAATCCGAGTAATTACGAGCACCTCTATTAGAAAACCTTAGTTAAGTTTTTAAGTTATAAAATGTCATTATTTGAAATTGTTTGCAATTACTAATTCATGTTTAATCTAGCAAAAACCATAATAGAAACCCAAAATATTTAAATGGCCTTATTACAATAAAACAACCCAAATAAAACGAAATTAAAAGTAAATGTTTCTAGATATGAAAACTATGTCTGAATGGCCATCTCGAATCCCATCCAAGCCCAGTCCAAACATCACGAATCACCTGCATTGTTTGGTAAAAATTGGGTGAGTCAACCGACTCAGTGTGTAATTAGTCCACAGATTCCCACGTATGGGCTTAGCCCAAAGCCACACCAATCCACATATCAGATAATAATAAAAAATGCACCCAACCCAACCTAGGGTCCATCCTCTACACACCCTCGTATCCAGCCACCACACACTAGGGGATTACTAAATCGACCCCCCAACCTCTACACACCAATTTGGCAATCAATGCCATCCACCGAGTGGTCTAGCCACCGGTCCACATGATTAAATCACAATATAGTCCACAACGTGACCGTAGTCAACGTCAATCCACGATGTAGCCCGTAGCTATCATCAATCCACGATGAGGCACATAGCCATCACCAACCACGATGTGGCACAAAGCCGACACCAACCACGATGAGGCACACAGCCGATCATCAATCCACGTGAGGCTCATAGCCATCACTAAACCACGTACATAAATGTACACCCTATCCTTCATTCAAATATACAAATCCCGCCCCATGCTTATGCAACATACGATAGTGATATGATGAAATAATGCATGAACATGTTAATCAAGCATATAACACATATTCACAGCAATAACCACAATCTCATTGGTATTTAACACTGACCTGATTATCGACATACCCACTCAGGGTAACCATCTCATTATTGCCACTGCATTGGTCATCATACTCATAACACATGCAAATATTTCATATAACCGAGAAACCTCGAATTAATCACACACCTGATAACCCGAAGTATCACGCTCTCAATATCGATGCTGTCACTAAAGGAAACTACCGTTATCTACCTATGATCTTGTTCTGACGCTAGCCCACACCCCGGTGGCCAATCTCGTACTGCAGAGACCGCACGCTTCTTAAACTTAGGGGTAGGGGCTACCCCTTTTTCTCCTCGACTGGTACCTGCATCCATCGAAAATCACTTAATCAGAATATTTGGTTAATCGCTAATGTTATAGTCTAAATATATCAAATCTAGAACTCACTGAGTACCCTTACCGAAATAAACCTGAATCCCGAAGGCTTCTGCTTAACTTTCCAACTTGTTGAAATCCTATACAACCCAAGTCAGATTCGGCTTCAACACATAAATACTTATGAAAGTGGCCTTTGGCCGAATACTAACCCTTTCCTTGAGTAGTCGAACCCAAGAGATCCTTAACGCTCCCCTACTCTGGCTACACACGAAAGAAGCATAAGATTAAGGCCTTATTAAGGTTCGGACACTCCCCTAAACCAAAGCCAACCATCGGTTTCGGCACACCAAATGAAAAAGAGATGAAACTGATTGCTGAGAGGAAGATACTTACCACCAAATCACGTTTGAAGAGACTAGGAGAAGATAGTCGACAGCATTACCCTTAGAGATTCGGCTTTAGCAAATCGACAGAGAAAAAGAATGGTTTCGGGAAAGGTGATGATACGAATGGACAAAGAAAAGAAGAAGAAGAGCACTAAACTGTCACTTTCGGCTTTTGAATCCAAAGAGAAAGAAAGTCAGCTAAGATCAAGAAGTGTTTCGGCTTTTGAAGCCAGTAAAATTGTTGGACAAAAAGATGAGTGTAGAGAGTTGCGGCTTATGATTTTTCGGCTTTAGGGACTTGCGAAAAGAAAAGAGAAAGGGGGAATTACAAGATTCGGTTATGACTCCTAAATGAAGATAGGATATTTGGCCACCCAAAAGAAAGTTGTATAGTTGAGGTTGAGGGAAAGAAAAAGGAGAATAGAAGGTGACTAGAAGGTTTCGGCAACACTCTTTAAGTGCACAAACTGAATGAATGACTCACCTCTTACACCTTTGGCTGAGAACTTGGAGAAAACGAGCAAGGTTGCACCCAAAACCCAAAAAAAAACCTACTCACTAAGAAGATTTCGGCACACACCCCTACAACACCCCAAAACCAAACATACACATCCCCTAGAGTCCCACATTCGGCCACTTCCTCCCTTCTCTCCCAATCCCACGTTTTCCTCCTATTTTTCCTCTTCACCTCTCATTCAAACTCATTTGAATGAGTCAACCTCCTCAAATAGCTCTCCACCCTTTATCCGAATATCTTGACCAAGTCCACCCTCATCCCCTTCTGAGTCTGATTGCCGTCCAACTCTCCCTCCCCCTTGACGCAAAAAGCAACCCAAAATGCTATCTTCGCAGCTCGAACCTCCTCTCCCTTGACACTCCATATGACGCCACCCTCTCCCCTTGCTCCTAGGCGTTACCTTGCCACTCCACTGCTCCCTTTCTTGTGTCATAATCCACACCTAATTTCTCTTAAGGCCTAGCTCCCCTAGCTCCCCCTCTACTCAGCTTAAACCAAAAATTTTCCTATGGCTTCTACCCAAGCCCAAGGTTTCCCGAAGCCCCCAAACACTTCCAAACAGCATACAAAGCACATTAACACACAGATACAAATTAAAATGCACGGCCCCCAAATCCCGGATATTACAACCTAAGCACATTCGATTTTGGATTAAGAAACATAATTAAGAACAAACCAAGTAATTTATCATATAATTTTAAAAAATTAAATAATAAAAATCCGTCTAGGTTTCATCCCCCTTCAGTATCTGAGGGGTTTAGTTCATAAAAGAAAAGTAAAACATCACATGAGAAAAGATAAAAAAAACATAAGAAAAATCCTAAAACTCCCTGTCGGGATTGAAGGAGAATTCTGCCGTCTTGAGTATAATTCCGGCTTCTTGGTGATGAATCAACTGGCTATCCTCGCGTTATTCCCTAACTCTGACCTTCTCGACTTGGCTCCTTGGCCTAGCTTTCGCTCCCCCTTCAAGGTGGTACTTGGGGTGTATTTATAGGCTCTTGGAATGAGATTCTTTCTCCCGAAGTATCCTTTTTCGACTGAAATTACCCTTTCCAGCGTTAGAGGCACGGCCATGTCACACACCCGTGCAAATCGAGACCTGGTCGTGTTCAAATTTCTACTTTGGCACGACCGTGTACGGTGGTGGTGAGGCCGTGCTCCAGGTGTTCGTTGAGACACGGCCGTGTGGTCCTTGGTCCAGGCCGTGTCAATTTCGTGGAAAGGCCCATTTTTAGGCCTGTTTTGTGATCTTTTCGTCCTCGGGTGCTTTCCTGGGTATAAGACATGAAAAGAAAGGATTAAAAGCACCTTTTTATATAAAACAAGGCTTAAATCTTCAAAAAGCATAATAAATGTGGGATTAAAATATGTTATATTTACGGTTTATCAAATACCCCCACACTTAAGCTTTTACTTGTCCTTAAGCAAAATTCTCAACTTACAAATAAAATGAACTTTTCCACAATTTATAATTCTTATTGACAATGTCTTATCCTAATTCACAGATAATTCATACATGGAAAATTTAATTCAAAGTGTCCTAGAGATTCAAACGAGATTAGTCATGAGTTTATACCTCAAAAATATAGGTGTTTTCCTTCCTTTAAACAGCTACCTTTTCAATCTAAAATCAACAAGGATTGATATCCTCGCTTAGGATTCACTCAAATCACTCGGAAGTGTTTAAGGGTTAGAAAAAAATCGCTCATAGGTCAAACCTGAAAAGTTAATCCCATAGGCTTGCTTGAAAATCAAATCTCCACCACTGTAATACGAGATGATAAATAGATCAAAAGGTCTTTGATCGGGTTGTAATGG